>CM046877.1:6228485-7494578 GCA_025667525.1 Glebionis coronaria
AACAAGAAAAATCCAGATAACAATAATATTCGATTCACAAGAAAAAAAACTAAGATAACGAAAATCAAACATCTCAAATCCATCAGTAAACCGATTCAAAAAAAATTAACAAAAATCCATCAATCTTCATAAATGTAGCACACATATACTGTGTCGAAACGAATTTTCACCTAAAGCTGGAGGGACTGTAAATCTTCACGGTGACATTACCCTCGATCTCCCCCAGCAAACTGAGCCCCTTCTTCCTTGATTATATGAAGTGCAAGATACCCCGTCGGAGATCTCTCTTTCTATCATGATCCTGTTTAGTTGGTAACTTGATACCCAACACATCAACCATCAAAATCAGCCCCGCCCCCACTAATCTATTTTTTTTTCTTTTAAAACAGTGGACTCACAATACGACCCCTCAAAATCACCAAATGCCAAAATCTGAAGTAAATAATATCAAGTGGTGATGATACAAATGTGATGGGGCCTGTTCTTGAAGGGGAACGATTATGTTCACGGGTAGTTCCCAGGATTGATGGTATCCCAGATCCATTATTTTGTGAAACCCAACACTTAAAAGAAAACCCACAGATTTACAGATCGTTTTGTCGGGTAGTCAAATCCGACCATCTCCGGATCTTAGCTGGCCACTAGATTTCGAACCGCCTAAAATATCACATCTTCATTTTCTCGATCTGAACATATGCTCAGCTCGATGCGTCTATGTATTGCTCTTTTCATCACTGATAAAAAAAAGACATTTAAGGTTTAGGTTTTTTATTTAATACAGAAATCAAAATTTACAAGCTTTATTTTTTTATTAAAAAAAGACATTTAGTACTTACTAGAAAATACATGGGTACCTAAAGGTGTTGTGAATGAGCATAATAAATGCACTGGTGGTTTAAAGTGTTGTGAATGAAGATGGGTTTTGATGGTCAGGATGATGATGAAGGGGAGATGAGAGAGAGAGAGAGGATATAAGAAAAGAAAAGAAAAACATTAAAAAAAAAGAAATAATATGATTTATTAATGTATAATATAGAAAAGTCCAAAATACCCCTCTCTTCATTGTATTTAACGGACAAAAATTAACACCCATCCAAGATAGGAACGAATTTTAATCCAAAATGTAAACGATAGGGACTATCGGTGGACTTAATTTGAGATAGGGACCAGACTTGATATTTGGTGTAAACGATAGAGACCAAACATGAAATTTTTTTCTATCTTAAAACATCAAGGGCTTAGAAGTTATTATAAGAAAGTGCAAGTGCTAATTGTTGGAGGAACAAACATGTCAATTTTTTGAAGTTTGAGGAGCTCAATGCAAAGTCAAGTCAAGCTGCTATATAAGCTATTTTATAGCTTTTTTTTTTCACTTTTCGTTTTTCATTCATCAAAACTGTGTATGAATTGTTATTCTCTTCTATATTTATCAAAATCATATGTTTGATCTTGTTGCTAGATTTTAGATCTTTGTATATTTGTAGTTGTCCTAACTCATTAAATAAATGTTTATTATTGATTTTTTAAGTTAATTATTTTTTAATTTGGATTTTAAATTATTTTGTTTGTGTTATATATTACTTAATACATATTATATAAACAGATTGAGATTCATATGTATTTGTATTTGTATAACTTTTATAAAATATTACATAATATAATAAATATTAATTTAACATTAAAATAAAAAAAAATAACTTTAAAAGTTAAAATTAGATATTTAATTAAAAACAGAAAGAGTATATATAATAGAGAAGCTATTACGGCTACCGTGAGTGTGTGTGACAATACTACTAATGACATGTGTAACTTTACATGCATGCATGCATGCTTCAGTATATATACACCCTGTTTCAATGAAAGAAATATAAAAATATATACCATGCGCACACACTTTAGAGTTTAGAAAACACATCTAACCTTTATTATTTTACTAGATTAGGCGTGAAATTTACAAATATATATTTATAATGACTTTGCTTGTAGTTAAGAACACGTTAATTTATATGCCAACTTTATTGGAATAATAAAGCCCTGCTTACCGTATGTAAATGCATCATATCAACGTTGCAACATATTTTATAAAATCGATACGAAAATTAATAAGTTTGAATTCAGTGTTATAGATTTTTGCTCTGGTTTAAACTTATTTAACCCGTTTATTAAATATGTCAACTTCAAGTTGAGATTCTTTTAATCGAGTCGACTTAATATCCCTTTTTTTTTCTTAAATTAAAAATATTGTATATAGTTTATTATACATGTTAAATTGGTTAAACGAGTCAAACTTATAAATCTTTTTAACCTGTCTAACTTATGTTATATGTTAACTTGAATAAAAAATAGTTTAAATGAGTCGATCTAAAATCCTTTTTAACTTATTCGACCAATGTAAATTATTTAACCTGCCAATTAACTCAAGCATATATAAATTAAATAGATCAAGTTCGAGTTGTATATAAATAAATTTAAGTTAACATAACTATCCAGTTATCTAATTAAATCAAATTTGGATTGGAATTTTCTGACCCATCGACATATAACTTAAATGTAGCCCAAATTACCACCCTAAGCTTGGTAGTTAAGACTTAAGAAACACAATTTAGATGCCAACTTTATTTTGCAAGTGAAAAAGCCCATGGCTAGCTTTATTGGAATCACAAAGCTTACCGAATGTAAAATGCATGATATTCCACGTTTGCAACACATTTTGCTGTCTAAGTGGGTGTCCATATGTAAGTGTTTGAAATCTGTGTTTAACTTATAATCATTATTACACGGAAATTAGTGTATGCCAATGTTTCAAGCACACCATGCAATTACCCGTAGCCGCTACGTACGTATATCTATACATTAATCTGCACTAAATTGCATGATATGTTGTTATCCACGTTATGCAACTAGGTAGTGTACAAGTGTTGTTGTGTACTTGTATATAAACGGTGATCTATGTCAGCCGTTGAAATATGTTTAACTTAATCATGGAAATTAGTGTATCACAATACTAAATGTTTCAAGCACACGCATGCAACCTATCGGTAGCTAACATTGCCTAATTCCATTACATGAGTGATGAGTTCAACCAAAAGTAGATAGCTAATCTATTCTTATAAAGTATCCATGTACGCGTGTATATATGCAAGGACGGAACGATAACACAAAACAATTAAGTGTACTTACAAAAAACCAAATAATAATACAAATATAATTTTTTAAAAATAAACTGTAAATTTTGTTCTTTGATTGTGTTATTTTTGCTAAAAAAATCTTAAAAAGCAAAGGTGGTAGATATTTGTGCCACCACACTTCTTAATTTCTTACGAAAAAACCTTGAGACGATAATTTGTAAACTTTCGGTCGTTATCATCTACGTTAACTCCCCTCACATGCCACGCACGTGAGAAGTCACTTTCGTCAATTCTTATCGTCCCAGACATGCCAGCTTCTCTTCCACCTTTCTTTTCATGCAAAAATTATTCCCGAAACCATTTGGCAACCTTTCAGAGCTGAAGCTTCCCGCCATTTATTATACTTTCAAGGACTAAATTTGTAACATCAATGTTTAAACTTTCACTAGTATCTCAACATTAAATACTATATTGGTTCAATCAAATCATACTACCAACAAAAAACTCGATTCAATTTCTTATCAACCAGCTCTAATGGCGTATCAGAATGAAGTCGTTTTCAAAATGCACAATGACAAGTTTTTTTTACATGGTCCGTTGAGGTATGAGTGAATGGCATTAATCAAACTTGTGGCTTTACCTCCGAGAGCAAGATATTTAGTATTATCCTAGAATCTTTTTTTTGGAAAGCTTAATAATGCTGAAAAATGGGCTTTGTTCTTTTGTTTCCCTAACAAACTACTAGAAGAAGGTTTGAAGTTTATTCACAGTGACAATGATGTGCATACGATGTTGAACTGGCTTGTAGGGATAGTTTAATTGATTTGTATGTTGCTCACAAGAAACAGAGATTAGCTCAGTATCATTTTAAGAACCTTTTGACTTTAGAGGATGAAATGGGGGATTGTTTTTGAGATGGGGTAAAAGATGATGCTAGATTGTGTTTCTATAGTTCAACTCCTATTAAGACTAAACATCTTTTTCAAGAAAGGAAGATGAACTATAGCAACCAAAACTCAAGGTGGTATAAAAAAAAAGCGAGCGGATGTCGTAACCAAAGAAAGTAACAGCGATGAAAAGAGCAAAGAGAAAAAAGAACAGAGTAGGGAAAACATAGGAGTATTAGAAAAGGAAAAAAAATGTAAATGAGGGGGTGACAGTGAAAGTGAAATCTGAAGACTTCATTGTGTGAAAAAAAATAGCGCTATGGAAGGGTAAATGGATCATGGTTGAAGATGATTCGTGTTTTTAACCCAAAAAAGAAAGTTCTACGAAGGTCTACTAGTATTGTCATTAGAGAAGGTGGATATCTAAATGTTAAGACTAAGTTCTAAAACCAGTTTGAGTGTGGGGGAAAGTTCTGCTTGTGTTGATAATTGTGGCCATAATTAAGGGTCGTATAAAAAATGTGTGTTATGCTTGGTTTACGAGCCCGTAACAAGTTCTATGAGCATCAATATTTTAAGATCACTAATGCGTACTAGGTCTTTGAGCACCAACATTTATGAAAAACTAGTGAACTGAAGATAATTGTTACAAAGCGTGTTTGGGATAGTGTATATGATTATTCCTACTATTTTGTAACTAGATGACCCTAGCATAAGCTAGGGAACTCATATTGTTAAAGAGTGTTTGGAATCTGTTTTTGTTAAAAAAAACAAGTTATAGCTTATTATTTGCTTATTGTTGTCTTGTTAGTGCTTATTACTGTGTTAATAGTAACTGGTTATTCTCTTGATAAAAAAAGGAATGGTACTACTAATGTAAGGTCAAGACTCGAACCTACGCCCTCACCCTCACAACACACAACAATTATCATTAACGTCCTTGGGTCTTTTTCATAAATATTTGCAGACCTCTTATACTTATAGCTTTACTTGTTAACATCTTATTTGCTTATTGATTTATAAACTCTTATTAACAAGAGCTTTTTAACTTTTATTTTCTTCTTAACATCTACCATTGGTTAAGACATTTTTGTTAATTTTCTTAAAAATGATATTTTAATTTTAGTATTTTTAGATTAGTTCCAAAACCTCCTCGTTAGAGTCTCCAATAATACCCATTTGATTCTCTTTCAAACATAATAACTTGATAAAATTCCAAACTTAAAACAGCAACAAAACACCTTAATTAAAAGTAAAAACAATAATTAAAACACGATTAACACTTAACAACCCAAAAGAATAAGCATTAGCAACTCCTATCTACACACCAACAACCCTCTAAACCATTATCAACCAATCAGCTCATATCTCTATTTGCGTCGCTGCAAAGTTAATCTTGTTGTGAATATATGTGACAATTTTCATCAACATCCATGCCTTCCGCATGCCAGCAGTTTGGAGTGCTTTGAGCTTTATCACATTCACCCTAGCACATCTAGACGGATTGCCATTTTGGAGCCCGATAATCAACTCCCATTACGCATTACCCGTTAAGTCAACCTTTCGGAGTAGTCATAAATTCTCTTGCCTGCCACAAGTCCTCGTCAATCTCTATTTGGTATTGTGTTACCATCATTTTAAAAAGTACAATTGACCCAGAGGCATAAACAAGTTTAACACCAACGAGCCATAATATCACAAGTAAACGATATGTATTGTGTGTTCTTAAGTGTTTGTGTGTGTGTGTTTCAACCTAATATACGTAGAAATGGAAAGTTGGTTTTCGTTGCAAATCTTTTCTTTGGGGAAAAAATGTCAGTGTAATAAACGGCGGGAAGCTTAAATCGTGAAAGGTGATCAAATGATTTCGGAGATGATTTTTGCATGAAAGGAAAGGTGGAAGAGGGCTGGCATGTCTGAGACGATAGGAATTTACGAAAGTGCCCTCCCGTGCGTGGCACGTGAGGGAGTTAACGTGGGATAACGGTCGAAAGTAACAAATTATCGTGTCAGGGGTTTTTCATAAGAAATTAAGAAGTATGGTGACAAATATCCACCACGTTTGTTCTTAGGGTTTTTTTTGCAGAGATGGCAAAGTCAAAAGACGAAACTTACAGTTTACTCAATTCTTAAATATCAAATGCATTTAGCACAAATCTAAAAATCTAAGTATTTTAACAAATATAACACTACGTAATAAAATTTTATAAGTGTCTCGATACCCTGAGACCCACCTTGATTCCGTCACTGTATATATGCTACATGTGAAAGTCTATAAAATAAGACAAATGATATGTTTGCTTACTTATTTCTATTTATCTTTCTAGTCACAAATTATCTTAACACAAGCATGTCATTTGTTCTTCTTCAGTGTGTCAGCCACTCGATAAATTGACTAGATCGAAAAAAAGGTGTTAGCGATTTGAGGCTGCTTAATCCATGTCTCAAATTAACATATATCCAAATAAAGGGAATAAATTATTACTAAGATCATAAAGTTATTAAGAGTTAATGATCAGTTGTTTGGTTCTATCTTCGACGGACAAAACAAGTGGTACATGTATTACCGGACGACAGCTAAGTTCGACGGTAGACGGTCGACTACTCGGTATTTGGTCGTTTTGGTTTTACCATGCACAAGTGGGAGTTTGTAGGATCGTGTGCAGAACAAATCGAGATACTACCACTCCCAAATAAATGGTTGTGCATATTGCTCCTTGTGCTGGATGCAACTCGAAATCTAGCGTTTCGTGATCGAATTCCAAATTTGTTAGTCGTAAATATTCAACAACACGATCATCAACTTTTTGTAGGTTGGCTTTTGATGCATGCGGACCTGCTACAATTTACAATGCGAGTGAGGATTAAGGTGTGGTTCAAGTTACTGAGTAATCATGTGGACGTAATTATATCTACCAAAACCATGCACACAAAGGAAGTCAATACATGTGGTTCAGTTTAGTTCGACTTTCCATGTGCTAAAGTGACCTAGCCCGGCCCCAAGCTCGACCCCATGAGTCCTATCGCGTGCCACCTCAGATGGACTGCACTGCATACCTGGACCGACGTTGCTAGTTTGGTCCCAAATTCAAACGTATGCAAGACTTAGGTTTTTAGACCATCTCTAACCTATCGGATGATATAAAGTTCAATAAAAAATACATAATCATTGTACCATATAACAAAAAACTCACAATGCATAAGTTAAAAATGTATTTTGCTGTGTAAACTTGATAGACCTTTTCGAGTAGTATCGAAATAGAGCATTATTTTTAACGGACTATAGCTCTTTAAGAATAATAACTCTTTAAGAATGAGGGATATGAGGATCAGAGATTTATTTATTCTTTAATTTGATTTTCTTTTATTTATTACTCGTTCGTCCTATAATAATAGTTCATCGATAAAAAATACGCATTTTAATAAAAACATTACTTTTTCAGTTTTCTATCTCTTACTTTTTATACAAATACAATTTTATACTTCTAACTTATTTATTGTTTGTAATAATACCCTCAAATGAGGGTGATATAGTAAACTTAATCTATATTTTTTACCTATTTTTGGACTGGCTTATTAATTTGGGACGTCCAAAAATAATATACTAGACTGTTAATATGGACAGAGGGAGTAATAAAACTTTTGGTATATATACCGAATAACATAGTTTGTTAAACAATCATAAAACATTCCTAGATAAACATAAAATAAAGATAAATATTATTGACCAGTACGGTCTGACCCACACAAAGCCCGGGTCGTATCATTCCCCAGTCATTAGAAACCACCTTACCCTGAAGGTGATGTCTTGAAAAACAATATTGATTCTGGGATCCTATATCCTAATCGTACCACAGTCTCCTCTTCCATTCCCACAGTTCTCTTGTCTTCCAGTACCGCAACGAACACCCTTCTTTCGCTGCCTTGGATATAACACAACACTCTTTTTCCGTCTTTCGCTGCCCAAGGTGTAATATTCCACACTCCTTCAAAATTCATCTTGCCCTAAAGGTGATACGGAGAATATGTTGATTCAAAGTTCGACAACCACTCTCGCGTAGCTTCATAAAACGGCCAATCCATTCCCACTTGAACAAAATTATGGATGCCCTCATTGTCTGTAAGCCCGTGGTCATCCGACCAATTGTTTCCCATTGTCGGCGAACATGCAGACTTTCATGAAACACCAAAAAAGTAAGTATAGGAATAACCCCATTGTCCGCTAATTCCTCGTTTAAATTGAAATTTATTTCATTCAAATGATCATCAAATTCACCATATCAATCTTTAAGTACCAATACCACTCTATTCAACGCATCCTCGTAAACCACACACGCTCCTCCACCATCTACAAGAACGATTTCCACACTCCCTTTAAATTTTCAAAAATCACCAAACTCGCTACGAACTTTCGTGCTTCTCAAATTACTCTCACCAATATCAAAAACACCGTCTATCATGCTACTAACCTCAATAACACTAATATGTTCATCAACATATTATGACCCTTTAATCACAGGTGAAGTTTCTTTATTTTGCCACGATAGAACGACTTTTAATTTTTCATCACTGTTAAGTCTTTCACTATAATTGCCTCAAAACGAGCCTCCATTATACGGGTTAAGGAATAGGCTTCTCCTAAAATTGTAGGCAGTGACCTTAAGAGTGAACATTGTAGAAGCGGTTTAAGTTTAGTGATATAATTTCATGTTAGAAAAGTTTCAGAAATTCCTTTTACTGGACTTGCAAGTATCACAAACTCACTTTCATATTCAACCACCGTACCTTTATGCAAGAGCTTGGATATTTGTTCGTTGATGAACAATACTCGATGAACAGTACTCGATGAATAGTGCCTCGATGAACATTGCACGGTGAACAGTAATCAATGAATTGTGTGTGATGAACAATAGTTTTTGTTGTTTTTTAATTGGAACCCTAAATCGAAAGCCCCTCAACGAGGGATCTGAATTAAAGCACTAATTGAGATGACCATCTTAGGTAGTATCGGAATAGGACCCCACTTTAAGCTGGTGTTGGCTCCTTAAGAACGAGAGATGAGAATACTAGAGATCTATTTATTGTTTAACTTGATTTTTTATTCATTAATAAGACCTTCAGTATATAAATCGAAAGCCCCTGAACGAGGACTCTCAATGGAATCACTAATTGATACGACCCTCTCGGTTAGTATCGGAATAGGGCGCCACTTTTGGTTGGTGTTGGCTCCTTAAGAACGAGAGATGAGATGACTAGAGATTTATTTATTTTTTAACTAGATTTATTTATTGATTAATAACACCTTTGGTATATATATCGAATAACATAGCTTGTTAAACAAGCCTACATAAATATAAAATAAAGATAGATATTATTGACCGGTTCGGCCTAACCTACACAAAGCCCGGGGCGTATCAAAACCATGAGGGATTGTATTTAGTATATATAGATACAATTACAAGAAGATAAGCATGTTGGAATTTAACTACCTATCATAATACATGCATCAAGAGTGAAACACAACGGATAAGATAGATTACATATGCACATAATGTAATTAATATAAAGATAAATAATACATACCTTTTATTGCAATTACGATGATCAAGAATCCTAAATCATCAACCAAGAAAATGTTAACCAATACATGATCCAATTCACCTTACAAACCCAAAATATCAAGTTAGATATTCTCTTAGATAGTCTACAACACCTCAATCAATCACCTTTTATTGCTAGATCTTGAACAAGCAAATACTTAAAATAACCAAGACACAAAAACCCTTGTGTGGGTTTGTTGTGTTTGTAGACCACCAACAGAGAAGGGAGAGAGATTTTTTAATTTCAAGTTATGAAAAAGTGATCAACATCCATTTGTTTATATACTAGAAGGCTTAAGCGAATTAATGTAAAGTTCTTATCTTTCTTAAAAAGTAAATTAGACTTCTAGAAAAATTCTCTTCTCCTTCCTTTCGGTGTTGTCGGTTGAGACTCACAAACCACTCATTTGGATTGACTTTTTGACTTTCAAGATAATTCTATTAGTAATTACATTAATTAGTCTAAAGTCTTTAGTCTTATTAGTTAATCATTGTTAAATCTTTTACCTTATTAACTAATTACCATTAAGTATACACTTTTATCAAACTAAGATTATATAATAAATGTAGACGTATTATATCGTGTATCTTATTAAAAGATTATCTCGATGTTTAACTTTGTGACCCCTAATTAGGCCCACGTACTCCTGGTTGTATAAAATACTAACGATAACTTACACATAGAGGTGGCAAAATGGGCGGGTCGGGCGGGGGGCAAAACGAGTGATGGGCTAAACGGGTGGCGGGCTAAATGGGTACGGGCCAAACAGGCGCAAGCTAAAAGGGCAAAACATATAAAAATGTGAAAATTAAAAAATAGCAATACTTGCTTAAAAGTCGGGGTAAAACATTAAATGTAAAAGATCCGCCAAATGACCAATTTGGTGTTTTACATATGCCCATTAGAGCCCGTCTAGTGTCTTACATGTGCCCATTGAGCCCATCAATAATAATGGATGGGCAAAAAGTGCCCCTACTTTTTATAAAAAGGCTAAAAAGTACCCATAATTAAAAAATGGCAAAATTTGCCACCTCTACTTACGCACATCCCAACAAAGCATGAGATCCATAACAATCAGATCTTATACAATATTGATAAGTATCAACATTGATCATTATCTAAACTAATCTTATCTCTTCTGTTTACTTTCCTCCTCAATCTTAATTGTGACAAGGTTGATATTGTATCTTAGCTTCTTGAGCATAATCTTAGTTGCCGACTTTGTGAGACCATGTGTTATCTCATCGCCGGATGAAATGAATCGAACATCATGAGCACCCATAACTACACTATATTTAAGAAAATTAAAATCTACTTTGTAGAAACTAGAAGGGAGTAGAGGGGTGGTAGAATAGTTTCTTTTGTTATGGTCCTAATTAAAAATCCTTTCAATTAGGTTTGTCCAAAAATTCCTTTTACTAGAAAACTAGTTTCATAGTTGTTAGGTTCAATTCTAAGGCATTAACAATATCTAGTGACAATGGAATGCAATACAAGAATGTAAACATAAGTAAGGAGTAAGGAAATAAGCAACCTAAGGTAAGACACCAAGATTTATAGCTGTTCGGCAACGAAGCTCTCTATTCATTCCTACTCCACTCCTCGAGTACACCTTACTCGAGATTTCCACTATATCCACAAGCTCACTTCTTGGCGGAGAAAACCTTACAACGTCGCTTACATTATTTTCCGACACTAGGCTAAATGTCGAGACCTAATCTTAGCTAGGACCAATCTACACACGTCGCCTACTTCACCATTTTTCGACACAAGGCTAGATGTCGAGTTCTAATCGAAAGCTAGAACCAATCTTCATCGCCCATCTTCTTTTACGACACAAGGCTAGATGTCGAGTCGTAATCGAAAGCTAGAACCAATCTTCGTCGCTCATCTTCTATTCCGACACAAGGCTAAATGTCGAGTTCTAATCCAAAGTTGGAACCAATCTTCACAACTCTTCACTTTCAAGTTTAGTGAGAACTTACAAGACACATACACACATCACTTTGTAGTTTAGTGAGAACTAACACACAAGACTTATTACAACTCAAGACACATATCCAAGTATACACATGTAACTTGGATCTACACAAGACAAATCCAAGTATACACATATATAATGGATTTACACAAGACTAATCCAAGTATTCATAAGTACCTTGGATCAACACAAGACTAATCCATGTATTCACAAATATATTAGATCTACACAAGACTCAAGTATAAAAATGATGAACATGACTAGATCTAAGAAAGCATGATCTTCATCAAGGCTTCATTTTTAATCACATCACAAATGTGTGAGTGATCCTCACTTTGGATAAGTAAAGAAGAGGACCAAGAGGATAATCATAAGTACACATACTTAACAAATTAAGTGATCATTTACTAATGATTGAAAACATAGAAAGAAGATGAGAAGAAAAAAGATTTGTCCAAAAAAATTCATTGGAAAATGAAAATATATGATCCACTATTTATAGGGGACAAGAACCAACGGCTCTCTGGGCGCGGTTCATTAAATGACATGCGGTTCAATATCACTAAGGAACCACACCCCTATTTAAGGAACCGCGACTCATAGAGTCTGCTCCTTTTTGTCCTTTAATGGGGAAATGTTATATGGCTTGTTTATACCCACAAATGATATTCCTAGGGCATTTGGAATGATATTCGAATTTTTATTTTTGTTTTAATAAAACATTTTCTTAAAAATAAAGTTTATTAAATTTTTTGTCACATTTGAATAAATGTGAGTTTTGAGGTTAATCACTTTCTATGATCACTAAACATGTATAAGATATGTTTGTGTAAGACTTAAATGATTATTACCTTGATGATAGTGTTTGTTGAATAATTTGTATTTCGGTTATCTTGAAGATAAATGTTTTTACACTTTATCGTGATCAAAATTAAGAAAGATTAGTTATTACAAATAATATTTTAGGCATTGGTTGCATTAACAATCTCCCTCTTTTTGATTACGACAAACTATAAACTCATTTATGTAAAAACAAAATTTTTCGAATTATTAACGAGTTTATCACTATCAGTTCTCTCCCTTTTGTCGAAGAAAAAAGGTAGCACAAGTCTTTAAAGAAGAGAAGAAACGGACTTTGCTAGTAGCTCCCCTTTAGTGCTTACTCCCCTAGCTTGGGGCACTAAGAGATCGAGCTATGATGACAAGCTACATACAAATGTTATTAGAATTAAAAGAAACACCAATGTATATGCATTCGTCACTACTTACTAAGTAACTTGAGAGGGAGAAAGAAAAGAAATCTCAAATTAGAAGTACGTATTTGCTAAGTATGTGCAAAGAGAGTATTTTGACAAGCTCAATTCACAATTGGTGGAATAAAGATAGAAAAAAACATCCATACCAATTGTAGTAGAACTGTCAAAAGGTTAACAACTTAGAATTGTTGGAATCACCCAAATCAATTGTAAATTTTAATTGCAATCAACTCTCAACAATATGTGTGAGGAATCATTGATTGTGGCTGATGCATTATCGTCATTTTATTGTCGAAGTATATGTACTAGGCGTTGTTGGAGCCAATGGTGTCTTAGAGACTGACGGGTCTTGGTGTGGTAGATTTAGTTGCAATGTATGGGTCAGTGCCGGTTGAACTGGATGTGGTGGTTGTTGATGGTAATTGTCATTGTGTGACCTGCAAAAACTTTAAACATGAACTAATGGTGCTACAACTGCATCAAGGTTGTTAGACAATAACATAAAGAAGTCATAATATTTCACATGATCATTTAGAATACCTGGTTTAGAATGAGGAAAAGACACACCTCGGGATGTAGGCAAGGGTGTGGTGGCTTTAAACGAAGTTTCAAAAGGGCACCGAGACTCATAAAAACTACATCCCAAGAGATATATATTCGACATGTAGTCTTATCAAGAAACTTGCACCCTTTGTGCATAGAGTTTGTATCCAAGAAAGACACACATGTTAGATATAAAATCAAGTTTGTAGGGGTTGCTCTTGCGTAAACTTGGCCAACAAGCACACCCAACAAGCATACCCAAAATTACGAAGGAAACAGTGATTAGAGTTTATATCAAGGAGACGTGTGATAGGTGTGGAATTTTTATGGTGCGACTAGGCTTACGATATATAAGATAACACGCGCTTAGTTACGCCTCATCCCAAAAATGAAGTAGATTAGAGGAGTGAGCCAATAGGGTCAAACCTGTTTCAACTATATGCCGGTGTTTTTGTTCAACAATTCCATTTTGATGAGATGTGTGAGGACATGAAACACGATGAGAAATACCTGTACTTTGGAAATATTTGTGAAGTTTGTAATACTCAACCCCCCTCCCAATTGGAATGAATAGTTCAAATTTTGGTATTCAAAAGACGTTCAACATGATTTTGAAAATTTTAGAAGACTTGTTCAACGTCATATTCGTTATTGATAAGATAAATCCTGGTGAAACGACTATAATCATCCAAAAAACTAACATAATAGTGAAAACCGCCACTAGACACTTGAGCCAGTCCCCAAACATTAGTGTGAACAAGCTCAAGTGGATGGTGAGTAACATGAACAAAGTTTTTATAAGGTAAATGATGACTCTTAGCGTACTAACAAGTGTCGCATACATACAACTTACTATCAAAATAACACCCTAAATTATTTGTCCTTAAAATAGACTTGACCACAATATAAGTTAAAAGACCTAGACGTTGATGCCATTGGATAAAGACACTTTAATACTTGATGACTCTTGATGAGGAGTATGACCAAGCAGCACTGGGTACATACCACCTTTGCTTTTACCAATAAAAGCGATCTCTTTGTGTCCTTGTCCTTAACATAAAAAGAATCACAGAGAATTTCAATGAAAACATTATTGTCAGAGACGAGTTTATAAGTAGATAGAAGGTGTTTATTAAATTTAGGAGCATGAAGGATATTTTTTAGGTTTGGAGTTTGCCTAAACTAAATAATTTTAATGACCAATATAAGAAATTTGCAAACCTGCTTCATTGGCCACTTGAACTAGGTGATCAGTTGTGCCAAAGTCAATGTACCAATTCGGATCATTGATGTAGTTTCTTGTAGTGGCACTCTTTCCACCCCAAAATTCTTCACCTTGGTAAGCATAGTTGAACATGTTTTGGCAGTTCATTGCAATATGACCATGGATGACACAAACATGACATCGTGGGCCACCATTGCCACTGCCACAACCTCGTCCACGACCGCGGTTGTTGCTTCCTCCTTGATAGTTTCCTCTCTAGTTGGTGGTATTGTTTCATCATGGAGGATTTGAATTTTCCTAGTCACATTATTGTCGGAAGATGTGAATTCTACGGTGTTACTCATGGCACTAGCCTGGCTTCAATGAACTATCAAATAGGAATCAAAATACGATAATGTCACTACATGTTGATATTTAAAACAGTGATGACAGTGAATAGATCGCCATGGCCTGGTCTCATACCAGCTAAGATGTAACCAATTACCTCTTCATTGGTCATAAGGTGACATATATTTGCCATGGTATGAGCATGGCTACTCATTTTCTAATAATACTCAGATGCAGTCATATCTCTCTTCTTTGTAATGGAGAGTTGTGTGAGAATTTGAATAGAGTTAAATATGGTATTTGGCGGAACCATCTTAAGTCCGTGTACCTTTTTGGTGTCGAGCCTCCCACCCAACAAGGAAGGCATATCCCGGTAAATTACCTAGGCAACACTGGCTGACCAAGCCGGGGCCCGAAATTTGAATAGAGTTACCTCTGTGTTGCGCCGAAAACATGCATTGGAGAGAGTTCTGAGTTAAGAGATGTATTCAAGCATCTTTTGAGTTGAACAAGAACCTCTTCTGTCTTATTATTTAATCTTGGACAACCCACGTGGCATACACATGATTGTATACTTCTCTAGCTTCTGTGACTACTCCTTGAGTGATCTTGGCAGCGATTTTTGGGATGGTTCCGTCGAGATACCCATATAGTTAACACCTCGCAGGATAGTCACAACTTGAGCCTTCCATAGAAGAAAACTGGCTCGGGTTAGTTTACAAGAGATTGTAGTAGCAATTTTTGTTGAATTGTTGGTAGAAGGCATGGTGTTGGCTATCTGAGAAGAAGACCAGAAAGCCGAAGATTTGTAGTTAAATCAAAAACTCTAGGATGAGCTCTGATACCAAGTTAAATAACTAATATGGTGTGTGCTGAGAAGGAGATTCCACCGAAAGTATTAATATGGTGTGCTCTGAGAAGTATCATCACTAAATTTGAAATCTCACAATGGTATTAGATGATAATGTGGCGTCTTATTATAATTTTTTTATGTCACTCCATTTTAGATGCCTCTAGAATGTTTTGAGTAGATGGCATACAAGACGTTAAGGACGAATTTAGAAAGGACGGAGGGAATTCGATGCCTCTCAAATTCTTATCACATGCATATTTATACCCTTTTATATGTCGTTTTACTCATTTTGATACATAAGTTTCAACAATATACAACAATCTTTATAAAATAAATATTTTTTAAATTAGTATTGTCACTAAAAATGTTCAAGCTCCGTCCATAAAAAAAGGTTAGGGATCGGCGACAAAACATATGTTTTATAGGCAATGTATTACCAAAAATACTTTAGGCTATTTTTATCAGTCACATAAAAAAACACACTCCCACTTGACATGTCAGCGTCATATCAATTTTCAGTTTTTTTATTTTTTACATTCACCCCTCTCACAATTTACTTTTATCAGTTAGGGGTGTCCATAATTTGGTGTTGGTCCACGAATCTTGTGCAAATAATGAATCTGTGAAGAACAATGAAGAACACTTGCACAATTAAACCAATTGACTAACTAATAACACAAGTTTGTACTTTTCATCGTATGTATATATTATTAATAATGAATCAACAAATATACATGACTTGCCCGGTTGTTTGCGGAACAACAACCGGGCGATGAATGACAAACTAAACTCCTATGTTCATAGCTAGCTAAGCATATGCAACAATGGGAGGATGAAACCCTAAACCACTAAAGTATTACATGTTTGTTTCTGTGGGTGGGATCATTGACTATTCTATTACAAGTACCACATATATATAGTGGGAGTGTGAAGCTTCCTTGAGAAGCTTTACTAAAGTACAAGTAACCACCTTGTACTTTGTTGTCTTCATCTTTTGCACCTTTGACAAAGTAAGCCTTCCTCTTGAACCTTTGTCTTCATTGCTAATAAGACATGTGCCCACTAATGAATAAGACACTTCTTCAGGTCTTCTTAACATCTTCAGGTCTTGTAATCAGTAATAGTCTTGAGGAGTTAGTAAGCTATTATGTCATCACTTACTAACTCCATCATCCTTGATTCTTTGCACACTTACTGAGATCCGCCTCAGCTAATGACGAGTCTATCTCGTAGACTCTAAAGAACTCTAAAGAATGACACACTGAACTTATAACATACGTAAGTTCAGTGACTAACACTACTTAGGATACTTTACATCCAAATCCTGTGCAAGGGACAAATCAGGCACTGAATTGACCCAACAATCTCCCCCTATTTGGATAGAAAAGTAGCCTAAGTTAAATAGCAGTAAGTGAGCATAAAGGCTTCTTCTTACCTGCTATATTACAACAATGAATACCAAGAATAACTAGCTCTACTAGTTCAAGTCATCCGCTAACTTGTATCGTCTTGTACCTGTTGTAGTTGTTACTGAACTGCAATGTCTGATCTTGTACTTTGAGAAACACTTGAACCAATTCCCTGATGCTTATATAGAACTCATAAAGATAACTTCACCTTAGGTCATCAGTGAAGTATATTATATGCTTTGCCATAAAGACCATATGCTTCACCCTAGCATATATTAAAGTAGCATATTATATCAATGTAGATCACGAGTTCATTTACCTTCAATCAGGGAAGTGTGGTCAATGGTTGACGCAGCAACCATAGAAGATCAGACAATGCAACATGTTCAGCAACCCATCTTCAGTGACATTGCTCAATCAGCCAAATGTAAACATTCTAAGTCCCTGAAGGTTATGTGTTGTGTATGATAGTATGTATGTAGCTTGAGTAAACTTGGTGTTTCTTCACATAAACACAAGTTTACCTCTGTCCTCGCTTCTCTCCCCCTCAAAATTTGCTAGGGAACCAAGCAAGTTTTGACCGGCTACATACTAGTACACAAGCATAGCGTGATGGTCTTCATCTCGCCTGAAATACAACTCCCCCTGAATTTCATCTCCTATCAACCACCTGATGTTCTCAAACCCCTGTATAATAATTGTTTCATCAAATCCCTGTAACACAACCTGGTCTCTCAAAAACTCTGTGGCTGTGGTTACAGCGGGGTAGGGGAGGGTGACAACTGCTGGGGTGGGGAGGGGGGGCTGTGAACATATCTTCTTTCTTTGTCTTGGTGTGAGAAAAAAAATCCTGAGTGACCAAGTCCTTCAACAGCTGAAGGCTCTGAAGATATTGTTGGGTCAATTCAGTGCCTGATTTGTCCCTTGCACAGGATTTGGATGTAAAGTATCCTAAGTAGTGTTAGTCACTGAACTTACGTATGTTATAAGTTCAGTGTGTCATTCTTTAGAGTTCTTTAGAGTCTACGAGATAGACTCGTCATTAGCTGAGGCGGATCTCAGTAAGTGTGCAAAGAATCAAGGATGATGGAGTTAGTAAGTGATGACATAATAGCTTACTAACTCCTCAAGACTATTACTGATTACAAGACCTGAAGATGTTAAGAAGACCTGAAGAAGTGTCTTATTCATTAGTGGGCACATGTCTTATTAGCAATGAAGACAAAGGTTCAAGAGGAAGGCTTACTTTGTCAAAGGTGCAAAAGATGAAGACAACAAAGTACAAGGTGGTTACTTGTACTTTAGTAAAGCTTCTCAAGGAAGCTTCACACTCCCACTATATATATGTGGTACTTGTAATAGAATAGTCAATGATCCCACCCACAGAAACAAACATGTAATACTTTAGTGGTTTAGGGTTTCATCCTCCCATTGTTGCATATGCTTAGCTAGCTATGAACATGGGAGTTTAGTTTGTCATTCATCGCCCGGTTGTTGTTCCGCAAACAACCGGGCAAGTCATGTATATTTGTTGATTCATTATTAATAATATATACATACGATGAAAAGTACAAACTTGTGTTATTAGTTAGTCAATTGGTTTAATTGTGCAAGTGTTCTTCATTGTTCTTCACAGATTCATTATTTGCACAAGATTCGTGGACCAACAATTGGTATCAGAGCGGGTTGGATTTTCTCTATCCAGATCCGTTCATATTACGGCTGCTAATAACATTTTACATGGTCAAAATCAGCAGTGTATGGTAAAAAATCTGCACAGCAGTAGCAGTTTTTGAGGGGGAGATAAACACTGCTGATGACCCCAGATAGAATAATAACCAACCAAAAACCTTATCCAATCCCACCACCCACCAAAACCCACCACCGACACATTCTTTCTTCCAATCGTCACATTCTTTCTTCCCAATCTACCTAAAATCTTATCCTACCCACCCAATTCGCATGTCCTTCTACCTACCCTTCACCGTCTTTCATCTCACTTTAATCTTCACAAACAAAAAAAATTCACATTTATCATTATTCACATCTCCCAATCCCTTCATCACAAGTTTACCTCTGTCCTCGCTTCTCTCCCCCTATGTTATCCATTCACCATCATATATCGAAACTCAAATCCCTCGTTAATAATTCAATTCGAGATATATCAATCAAGAAAAACGAATACCCATCATTTTCATAAAACCAGATCCAAAATCACCAAATCCATCAAATATCAATCATCTTCTCACAACCACTCACCATCCCCACATCTAATAATCACCACATGTTACAAAAAAACCAGAAAACTAGACGAATCCAAAGGTTGAATTCATTTATTGTGGCCACATAAATGGATCAAATTAAAAGTAGATCGTTTGTTCTTCTGAGATTAGTAGACGAACGTGTGATGTTATTATTCAGGCATAATCGAATTTCGAGGATGAGATATGATGAATATTTCATGGTTGTTAAATATGAGATAGATTGTGTTAGATAGATTTCAGGTTTTCAATCTGTGTTTATGATATGGAAGGGTTCGAATGATTCGTTTAGTCATTGTTGCGGTTGATGTCGAAACTATTGTTCGTTGGTCGGGACTGTAGATAGGATTAATTGCCGTTGTTGCTTGACCTGAATCGAAAAAAAAAAAAAAAAAGGATGAGGTACTGGTAGTCATGAACGAAGATATGTGGTTTAGGTGATGGAGTTTTGATGTATCCGCTGATGAAGATACATCAGTGTTTACGGTGTTGCTAAACTTCAGGGATGATATTTTAAAGTATTGATAAATTGATGTTGTCAAAGTGATTTTTAGAACAGTGGGTATACAGTTGAGCAGGTGGAAGCGCTTAAGAGGCTGTAAGAACTAGGGGATACTCACTTGTGCTGATTACTTAATGTGAAAATCAGTGTGCTGATAAATGAACGCCAAGTTATTGAACCTAAAAACTCAGGTCGCTGAAACCTCGCAGAAATCGCTGAGGACGAGCCCCTGGTATAACTTGGTCACTCGCTGAAAATGATCACATGGGCATTAAATGTCAGAGGTTGACTTGATGAACACCCAGAGGTCGCTGAACCCACAGTGAGCGATGTCATCGAACCCAATTACGACAGGTCAGGTCAGCGACCCCTGTTATGAACCTCAGCGAACCTGAATATGATGAAAAGCTGATTAAATATCAGTTGGTAATATGGCTGATGATAGATGTCAACAAAAGGGGTTCGTAATGTTGACGCTCAAGGCTGGAAGTTGTAAAGCTGAAACAGGTTGGGAAATAAAATATGGCAGGTTTGCACAGTAAGGATGTGTGTTAACTGATTAAAATAATCAGTCCAGGGTTGGGATGTATGCTATAACTGAAGAAAATGGGGGCTGTTACTTTGTGTTTAATATATATTGAAGCCCATCAGCAGTATTGATGCCATCTACTGCCGGAGCCCAAGCATTAAACCCCTTTTAGTACTATTCAAACCCCTTCAGCTGCTGACCCCCACAGCAAGACCCCCAGTGGTCCCTGAACCCTCACAGCAAACCATGGTAATTAAACCCCTACAATACAACGGTCAGCGACCCCTGCATTTTGAACCCCTGCTGAAGTGTACATGTGATGAATCCCTGTCACTGAACCCCCAGGGTAGCTGAACCCCCAGGGTAGCTGAACCCCCAGGATAGCTGAACCCCCAGGGTAGCTGAACCCCCAGGGTAGCTGAACCCCAGGGTAGCTGAACCCCCATGGTCAGTTGGACTGTCAGGCCATTGAACATGGACCCCTGTGAACCGGTCTCTGAACTCCCAACCAGCTGAAATATGAACCTGCCATCAGAGATTTGAATCCCTGTCGATGGACCTTCTCTGAACCCTCCAACAGCGAACCTTATCACACAGGCATCCAACTCTCTTTGACCCTTGTACCATTTTCAATGAACCCCACCTGCTGTGATGAACACCCGCTGAACCCCCACGGTCACTTAACTCCCAGCCAGCTGACAACTCTTCGCTGATATAAAACCCTGTCAACAGCGAACCCCTGTCAACAGCGAACCCCTGTCAAAAGATGCTGCTAAAGCTGCATATTTTGAGGGGGAGAGAACCACGGACATACACACCGCTGTGATATATATGCCGCTGTGATCCACATGCAACTGTGATATACCCACCAAACCTATACCCACCCAAACCATACACAAAACACAAGAGTTGCTAACAAGCAATTCAGGGAACCCACTGGAAAGTGGGTTCACCATAGGAACTAATCTGTTTCTATGTATCTGTGCAGAAATATCTCAAGGAATCGGTATGGTATCTAGATAGTGGCTGTTCTAGACACATGACAGGGATTCAACAATACCTGCACAGATACTCAAAGGAGCCAGGTCCCAAAGTGGTGTTTGGAGATAACTCTTCAGGTGACACAGAAGGATATGGCTCAGTGAATTGCAATGGGATCACATTTACCAGGGTTGCATATGTGAATGGTCTTAAGCACAATCTTATTAGCATCAGCCAGTTATGTGATGCTGATTATAAGGTTTTGTTTACTAAAACTCAGGGAACCATATTCAACAAAAATAATGATGTTGTGCTAGTTGCACCTAGAAGGAGAGATGTTTATGTCATCAACATGGCTGTGTGCTCTGAAGACAGCTCAAATTGTTTTCTTGCCAAAGCCTCTGAAAGTGTCAACTGGCTGTGGCACAAAAGACTGTCTCATCTCAACTTCAAGAACATCAATAAGATAGCCACTCAAAACTTGGTTGCTGGTCTACCTTCAGTAATGTTTTCCAAAGACAAAACTTGTTCTGCCTGTGTCAAAGGAAAACATCACAGGTCTTCATTCAAGACTAGGCAATCATTCTCTATTGACAAGTGCTTACATCTCCTTCACATGGACTTGTTTGGACCTGTCAAACCTCAAACCATTAATCACAACAAATACACCTTGGTCATAGTTGATGAATTTTCAAGATATACATGGGTGTTCTTCCTCAGAAGGAAAAGTGATGCAGCTGATGCCATCATGTCCTTCATCAGACAGGTGGAAAATATGAATGATGTTAGAGTCAAAGCTCTAAGAAGTGATAATGGTACTGAATTCAAGAATCATCAACTTGAATCATTTTGTGATGAAAAAGGGATTTCACAGAACTTCTCTTCAGCTGGCACTCCTGAACAAAATGGTGTGGCTGAAAGAAGAAACAGGACTCTGATTGAAGCAGCAAGAACTATGTTAAATGGTGCAGCCTTACCAAAGCAATTTTGGGGAGAAGCTGTACACACTGCCTGCTATACTCAAAACAGATCAATCATTGTCAAAAGACATGGCAAAACCTCCTATGAAGTTTTTAGAAAAAGATCTCCAGACGTCAGCTATTTTCATGTGTTTGGATGCCCTGTGTTTATTTATAACTACAGGGATAAACTTGGAAAGTTTGATGAAAAGGCTGATGATGGATTCTTTTTGGGATACTCTCCAACAGCCAAAGCATTCAGAGTATTCAACATCAGAAGACAAGAAGTAGAAGAAACTTTCCATGTCAGATTTAATGAAGATGATGAAGTCATACAGAGAACAGGAACAGAGGGTGATGAAGTAGATTTTAATGAAAATATTTCCTTCCCAAGTGATGAGTTCGCAGAACCCAGACCTACCAGTCATCACCACTCCAACACTCTCACTCCTTATGTTCCTGCTTTTGATCCTCTGTCTACTCACAACATAGAAGTTCCTACCTCTCAGGGACTTGATGAAGAAGAACCTCAAATCTCTGATGGTCCTTCTCATGATATTAATGACTCACCAATTCTTCAAAACTCTGAAGTTGCTCCTGCTGATAATGAAATTGCTTCCCTTGATGTGGCTGAAGAAGACTCAGACACTGAAGTAGTTTTTGAAGAAAGCCATCCTAGTCAGCAGGATGAGATTCAAATTGTTCCAGCTGTGTCCTCAAGTACCCCTGTTCTTGAAACTCCAGCTCCTCAAAATAAGTGGTCAAGAGATCAACACATTCTTCTTGTCAACATTATTGGGGAACCAAATGCAGGGGTCACAACCAGACAGCGAATCCAAGACTCTGAGTCAGCCTCAGCCAATGAATGT
Organism: Glebionis coronaria; assembly: GCA_025667525.1. Lineage (NCBI taxonomy): Eukaryota > Viridiplantae > Streptophyta > Magnoliopsida > Asterales > Asteraceae > Glebionis > Glebionis coronaria. The sequence goes on from CM046877.1 coordinate 6,251,797, forward strand.
CTATTTGCTGAATTTCTTTCTCAAATTGAACCTAAAAGAGTTGCTGAGGCTCTGGTAGAAGATGGATGGGTAGCTGCTATGCAAGAAGAAATCAATCAGTTCAAAAGGAACAAAGTTTGGACACTAGTGCCAGCTCCACCTGGAAAGAATATCACAGGCACTAGATGGATATATAGAAACAAGATGGATGAAATTGGGAACATCATCAGGAATAAGGCAAGATTGGTAGCACAGGGATACTCTCAGACTGAAGGAATTGATTATGATGAAACTTTTGCACCTGTTGCTAGACTTGAAGCCATCAGAATCTTTCTTGCTTATGCTGCCTATATGAACATCACTGTCTATCAGATGGATGTAAAGAGTGCCTTCCTCAATGGTGATTTGGCTGAGGAAGTCTATGTTGCTCAACCTGAAGGATTTAAGAGCAGCGAGTTTCCCAACCATGTGTACAGACTTCACAAAGCTATGTATGGTCTGAAACAAGCTCCAAGAGCATGGTATGAAACTCTTTCAAATTTCTTATCTGAAAACAAATTTGTCAGGGGTTCTATTGATAAAACACTCTTTACCTTCAAGGACAAGAGTGATTTCATCATTGTGTAGATTTATGTGGATGATATCATCTTTGGGTCAACAAATGTCAATCTTAGTAAACGTTTTGCTAAATTAATGACCAAGAAATATGAGATGAGTATGATGGGTGAATTAACTTACTTTTTGGGTTTTCAAATTAAACAATGTCCTAAGGGAATTTCTATTTGTCAAGAAAAGTATGTTAAGGATTTACTTAAAAAATATGACTTGGCTGATTGTGCTTCAGTGAAATGCCCCATGCTTCCACCCAACAACTTGGGCCCTGATGAGTCAGGGGTCTCTGTCAATGAGACTTTATATAGAGGCATGATTGGGTCACTGATGTATTTAACAGCCAGTCGTCCAGATATCTAATTCTCCACATGTCTCTGTGCAAGGTACCAAGCTAACCCAAAAGAATCCCATCTAGTGGCTGTTAAGAGAATTTTCAGGTATCTCAAAGGAACACCATCCCTAGGACTATGGTATCCAAAGGAATCAGGCTTTGATCTCAAGGCCTATTCAGATTCAGATTATGCTGGATGCTGTATTGACAGGAAAAGTACTTCAGGCAGCTGTCAAATCCTAGGAGGAAAATTGGTTGGATGGAGTGCTAAGAAGCAAAACTCTGTGGCTATGTCTTCAGCTGAAGCTGAATATGTCGCTGCAGCCAGCTGTTGTGCTCAGGTGCTCTGGATGAAAAGTCAATTGGCTGACTATGAAATCTTGTATGACAAAGTGCCAATCTTTTGTGACAACACCAGCGCCATTGCCATATCCAACAACCCTGTTCTTCACTCTCGTACCAAACACATTGATATCAGGTATCATTTTATCAGGGATCATATTATGAAGGGAGATATTGAGCTGCATTTTGTTCCCACAGAGCTGCAGCTAGCTGATATCTTTACAAAGCCTTTGGCTGAACCTACGTTCAACAGGCTAGTTGCTGAGCTAGGGATGCTCAATATTTCAAAGCCTGTGGCTTGATATTAAATGTGTTCATTAAATGATTGATTCTATATTAAATGTTTTATTAAATGTTTTTCACATGTAACTAGGTAGTTGCGTTCCAAGTAAATGCGAAAAACATTCTCACATTTTTTAATCATTTAAGTTTCGGATAACGAGGAGACAAACGATTTGAAAGGTCAAGGGGACCCACTTGAGCAGTCATTTTCGCTTTTGCATTTAATGCGGTTGAATAACTGTTCACTCTAAGTTTGAATATATATATTGTCTTCTTTCTCTTCTCACCCACCACCATTCTCAAAATCATTTTCTCTCTCTAAAACTCTTATCTCTCTCAACCATCCGCCATTTTCACTCACCTTCAACCTTAAATCAATGGCGTTTCCCGTACCAAAAGCCTCCAATGTGAACTTCGAGATCAACGAGAGCATCATCGCCTCAAACAACGCTATTGGATGGATCAAGGCACCCAACAACACCTACTCGGATCTGGTAAATTTCATGCAGAATTGTGACCTAAACGAAGCCTTCACCAAATCTCCTTCCACCTTTTACCAAGAATATCTTAGGGAATTCTGGTATTCTGCTGAAGTTGAAGAAGACACCATTACCTTTAGCCTTTCTTGCAATGAACATCCTTTTGCCTTTTCCCTTGCTGATTTTGCCAGTGTGGCCGGACTTAAACATGGAGATGCATGCCTAAAGTCAGTTGACAAAAAGGCTGTCAAGGAAGCTTTGGCCACACTCAAACCCTGTCATGACATTAACCCTGCCCTCACACCAGCTGATATCCTTGCTAAAGCACCTCTGAAGATCAAGTATTTCTCTCCTATGTGGCGTGTCCTCTTCACCCACATTGTGAAGTCCCTGGGAGGCATGCAGGGATCACAAGATCAAATGTCGTTCAAACATCAGACTATTGCATATGGATTAATTTGGGGAGCTGATGTTGACGTTGGAAGCCTTCTTTTCTCTAACCTGGTAGAACAACTAAAGGGAAGGAATCAGGTCAGGGAAAAGAACATCTGCTATGTGCGTTATTTGTCCCTGATCTTTGAGAGCTTGCTGGGAGAGAACTACCATAACAAGGCCTTGACAGCTCTGAAGCCATATCGCATCACAGGCGCCATTTACAAGGAGATAGGAGCTGAGGATTTCCCTGTGACTGCACACATGCTGAACGTGGCTAACCAGGTACCCAACGCTGAGAAGCCCTTGCTCCCTTCCTCTGAGAAGGTGAATACTTCTAGTGTCGCTGGCAAGTCTACGTCTTTGACCTCTGGGCAGCACACTACCAAGTCCAAGGCTTCATCTGGCCAACAGCCAAAGAAGAAGAAAATCCCCTCTTCTTCCCAACCTAAAGCTGTTCGTAAGGCCAAGGAAAAGAAGATTGAAACCGCCTCTGGTCCAGATACTCTTGTGGATACAGAATCTTTGGCTGACAAACAACAGGCGTCTAGTGTCTCTAGGTCAGCAGAGACTACAGGAAACCAGCCAAACCAAGCTGATATCTCACAGGTAATCAGTGTACATTTTTAGAGGTTCACAAGCAACCACTCTCATTTATCTGTAGGAGAGAGTGGTGAAGTTAGGGTAATCCTCGACCCATAGAAGTCTGTCATTTCACTTAGAATTCTTTAAGACTTCTGTACACTCTGTCTTTGCACCAGGGAGTGATTCATTTGTGTTTATAAAGCACCCCGATGACCCTGAACCCTCTAGACAGTATTCAGGCTAACAACAACCTGAATACATTAATGTCTCAACCTTGATGGCTGTACTTCACACAGTCTCTTGGTTCCCTCATTAAAAGAGTCCCAAAGGATTTATCCTTTCAGGGGGAGCTGAATCATCACCCTCAGCTTTCCTAGGGGCAACGTAACAGGCGACCTACAACAACATATGTTTCACTCTTAAAAGAGTCCCAAAGGTTTTACCTTTTGGGGGGGCTGAATAATCACACTCAGCTTTCCTAGGGGCAGCGAAATGGCGATCATTAAACAACATATGTTTCACAATCAAAAGAGTCCCAAAGGTTTTTACCTTTCGGGGGGGCTGAATAATCACACTCAGCTTTCCTAGGGGCAGCGAATGGCGACCATTAACCACACCTCATTCACACTTAAAAGAATCCCAAGGATTCATCCTTTGGAGTGGCTGAGTAATCACCCTCAGCCTCTCTGGGACAGCGAAATGGCGACCATTCACCTTATATTTTCCCTGTTACTAATTTCAACAAACTTGCAGGCTGAAATTGTACAGCCAATCAAAGAACCTCAGGTACATGAAAAGGAGGCTGAAACAATTACTCAGGACATTCAGATTGAAGAAGAACTTGTGCTCAATGCTGATGAAGAAATGCTTTCTGTAGAAGATTATGTCGCTGAGTTTGAACCTATGCCTGAGGATGAATTCCCTGAGGGAATGTTTGATGAAGAAGAGGAAGAAGATGAGGATGACCAGCTGTCAGCCTCTCCTCCTAAAGAAGATGACAAGACTTCTCCTCTTAAGGAAGCTGTTGACACACAAAACTCTGCTACATCTGCCACAACAGTTTTCCAACGACCAATTTATGATCCAACAGCTGAATTCCTTTTGTTTGATCATCCTACCCAGACCAACTTCGACCTGATTCCAAGGGAGGATGATTTTGCTCAACAAAGCCTCAATATCAAGAATCTTCAGCCTGTACACCATCAGTCTGATATTGAGCGCTTGTCAAGAAAGCTGGACGTGATCAAGTCAGAGATGCACAATTTTACTGTCACCTTTCCAGGTATTATAAATAAGGCTGTGACTGAGGCTGTCACTGAGCCTATTCAGGAAGGTACAAGAAAAGGTGTGGCTCAAGGACTAAGTCATCTCTCGACGCGCATCAAGAATGCAATTGACTCAGTTGTCCCTGCATTATTCCAAGAACAAGAAACCAACATAAACAGACACTTCAATGCAGTGCGCAACAGGCAATACAACCATGCTGGTTTTATTGTCAGGCGAGTTCAGGCAAATACCAATGCCAATGCCAACTTATTGCTGAAGATTGCCAGGGCATCAAGAAAAAGACAGCGTGCCATGGCTGCCTCTGTGGAGCAGATTGCAAGAAGATTTCAGGCACGTTCATCCAAGCATAAGAGAAGTAAGGATGAACGTGAGGGGGAGAAGAATACTAAACTCAGCCTTGCATCTGCTGAACAAGGCTCATCTTCAGCCAACCCTTCAACAACACCTGTTCCTCTTCAAGTAATCGAACCAGTTATAATACCTGATGATGAGGATCAGACTCAGGGGGAGCAACAATCACAAGATGGCGATGACTCATCTAAATCCATGATCCTAGTTAACATCAGCAAACCTGAGGATGAGGATGAACCAGCAGCCAAGAAGCTTAAATTCACTGTGAGCTCCCTACCAAAATCTATTCAAAATCAGGCTCAGACAGCGTTCCTCAAAAGAGCTGATGATTTGAAAAACATAAGTGTGGAGTCCTCTGTCTCAAAGAAAGGTAAAGAGATAGTTTTAGTTGATACTGACACTAAACTTAAGAAGATAGCTGCGATGCTAGAGACAGGAGGATCCACAACAGACCTTTCCCAATTTTCAACCTTTACACCTTCTGATGAGTGACCTCTAACGCCTGAAGAAATAGAGCAACAGGCTGAAGAATTCAAAAGACTAAGTGAGCTCAAGGCAGCCAAAGAATTAAATGAAGCCACTCTGAGGAAGATGTCACCTCCTGAAAAAGAAAAACAAAAACAAAGGTTGAGGGAAATGGAACTTAAACGCGCTGAGGCCCTAAAGAAAGTCAAAGCTGACTATGATGCCTGCGTAAACAACAGGTATGCTGCAGGCAAGATAACCAAGTTTAGATACACCATTCACAAGTCCACAAACACTCCACAGATGATCTTATGGAGGGATAATCAAACCGGGAATATGGATGTGTTTGACAACTTCAGGTTAAAAACACTTGGGTTATCAGAATGGTTTGAACTCGAAGCCTTAGCTGCCAAAAAGTCTGGACAGGCGAATTTCCTTCTGCTTAAAACTCTTAAGGCTAAGTTTAATTGGATCAAGGAAACAGCTGCCAAACTCAAGATTGATCCCCCACCACAGCTTTTCGAACAAGGACCCCCAAAGACAGGCAACAAAAGAAGAAGAATTTCCCAAATCATTGATGAAACTTTTGTTACTGAAGATGTTCGTGTGGATGGCATGCACAGGGATCTGATCCTTCCTAATGGTATAGTTGGCCCTGTTGATGGTCAGACTTACTCAGTGCCTGAAAGAGGAATGGCGTTTATGAACAAAGCCTGCCAATATGCTTTTCAGAGGGAAGATGAGCTATGCCTGGCTTCAACTATTCAGCTGCTCTGTCACAAGAAGTGTCTCAAGATCAACTCTGAGTATTCCAAGAAGTTTGCAAAGACTTTGCAGGATGAAATTGATAACAGATTAGATGTGGCCGAAGCTGAAGAAAGAATAAAAAATGATGACTATTGAAGAAAGTATCAGCCCTTTTACCTTCATCCTTTATTTAACTTATGTAATGAACTTGTAATTTTTCTTTAAGTCTTAATAAAATCATGAGGTATGTTTGTTTAGATCTGTTATGTGTAAGAAGAAGCTGTTAAACTCACTTACCTTAACTTAGTTAGATCTAGCACTATTTATGTTTAAATAGGGGGAGATTGTTGGGAATCTAAACTTGTTAGATTCCCTGTTCATTGATTTAAACATAATTAAGCTGATAGATAGTCCCTTGCCTGTGCCTAGGAGGCAGGCAAGTTTCACAAGACTCACAGAGATCCGAATCTCTGTGAGCAACCTCAGAGGAGTCCATGTCAGAGACATTGTCAGGGAAGTCGAAGATTACCTGAAGACATACTCCTTGGCTGTGATGGATAACAGCCAAGATGTATTAGGGACTCTGAGGGGTTGAGAGTTAACAGGGGTGGCAATACCCTGATAACTCTCAGCACACTTTGGACATGCCATTTGTGTGTTCGAGAATATGAAGAATAAGGAAACTGTTTTGGACAACTGTTCCTTAAAGCATAATGGAAGACTACCAAGAAGAGAAGGACATCATGTGACTGATGTGGGAACTTGTAAAAGTTGTGTAGTCGACATCAAGTACTGTTCAAGTCAAGCTCGTAACACTATAAATAGGATGTGTATCCTTGCATTAAGATTCAACACTTTGCAATATTAAGAACATTAGTGCGTGTAACTTAGTGAATCAAACAGCTACGACTGTATTCATAAGTTAAGGTTTATTGTTGTTCAAAGTGTGCACAACACATTGTCATCAAACGGTGTTATCCATAACACTTGTAATTCTTTATTATACAATAATAAGATTACGTTTGAAAAGTAATACCTTGTGTTGATTAAGTTAAGATTAGGGTTTCTCGCATTGATTAGGGACTTTCATTTGGGTTTGACTCACAAAAACAAAAAACCGAACCAAATCGAACCCGAACTAGAACCGAACCGAAAATAAAATTCGGGTTTTGGGTCATAACCGAACCGAACCGAACTACAAATATAGTTTTCGGGTTGAATATGGGTTTGGCAATCGGACCTGAGAACCGAATACCGAAATTGTATAAATGCATATATATATTATATATTTATATATATATATATATATATATATATATATATATATATAATAGTTATTAAAATTTAATTTAATCCTAATATATGTAACTTAGTTATTAAAATATAAATTTAATATAAAAAAGTAATTTTTATACTTGACATATTTTTTTTCCTAAATACCTATATAATTATATACATTTTTTGAAAATCTTGAAAAATTCAGAAAATTCGGGTTATTCGGGTCAACCCGAAAACCGAACCGAATTCAAATTCGGTTTTCAGTTCGGTTCGATTTTCGGATTGACTTAGAACAAAAATTAACCGAATAAACCGAACCAAATAAACCGAACCGAATGACACCCCTATATCAGTACACAAAAAAAACACTCTCACACCAAAATAATACAATTAATTATATATTCACTTTCAGTCCGTATACCTTTTTAATACCGAGCTCCTCACCCAACAAGAAAATAATATTCCGATAAATTACCTAAGCATTTACTTTATAAAAATATACCCGACAAAATAGCTCACTCATACTCACAACCTAATTAAATATTCAGATATAAGCAGGGACGAAACCAGGACACAAAATGACCAGGTGCACTTACATTAAACTAAACAATACCACATTCACAATTTTTAAGGAACATATGCATTTAGCGTAAATCTAACAAAAATCAAAGTTTTTTAACAAATTTAACACTATGTAACAAAAATCCATAGGTGTTCCGGGACCCCCGGAACCCACCCTGGTTCCGTCCCTGGATATAAGCCCACCTCACACATATACCGAATGGTGAGAGTTTGACTTTCGTGAAATATTTGTTGCTAGTTTCGTGCGTGAGGTGCTATGCTCACATTAAAGTAACGCGTGGGAAATGCTCTCACGGGATGAATCGTGAGGCACCGTATTGATAAAAAGAGCCTTTGAGAGTCAAAATATATAGTTTTTTTTTTTTTAGAGTTGATGGAATATTTCTCAATTTTTGAGAGTCAAAATATATATAATTTAAGTTCTATAGCTTTAGCTATTTTAATGTATAAATCTCATGATAGAATCTTTTAGTGGTGTGTTATAAAGGAAATATATAGTTTTTTTTAGTTCCCATGAATATTCATGGTTGTTCGGCTTCATTTTGCTACATAACAAAATCTCACTTAATTCAGGTATAGAAAAAGTTATATCGACTCATTTTGTGTAACTAGACGATTATCTGCGCATAGCGGTGGAATTGTCTAGCGACATATAATTAACGATATATTAATTAGCCTGGTGGTTGATCTGGAAATTGCTTACCGACTGATAGTTAAAGATATTCTAATTGAACAGGTGGTTAAACCGGTAACTTGGTGACTCGGCTGGATTGACTCGGTGGTCGAATCCGTGCCCGGTGACTCGACTGGGTTGACCCAGTGGTCGAACCCGTGACTCAACCGGATTGACCCGGTGGTCGAACCTCTGACCCGATGACTCAACCGGATTGACCCGATGGTCGAACCCGTGACCCGATGGTCAAACCCTGACCCGATGACTTGACCAGGTTGACCCGATGGTCGAACTCATGACCCGATATAACAACTGGATTAACCCGGTAGTTCAACCCGTGACCATATATTAAATGTTTGACTTCATAATTGCATTCTATTCTATATAAAGAATTTAAGATTTTCACTATTTCCTTAATTATCATTTTTTTCACTTTCAAGAATTGGGCTACACCCTTTTCACAAAAAGGTGAAGATTGGCGGGAACACCTTAACCCCGGGTGCCTTTTGGCACCAGCCATTGTCCACCCCACAAGGAATAGCTCCGGCAACTCTCCTAGCCCAGAGGAGCAACACTTGGAGTGAGACGAGCCGAGACTCAACCCTCGATCTCTTATTAGTATAAATATAGATATATAAAAACCAACTTAAATTCACTTCAGTCCATCGCATAGAGCTAAAACTAGGGGTGGAAATGAATCGAGCGGAGTATGTCAGAGCTCGAGCTCGGCACGTGATATAATATATAAAGCTCGAGCTCGGCTCGCGATCAGGTCGTTTGTGATAGCTTATATATATAAAGCTTGGTTTCTCAAGCTTACTTGTGTGTGCTCGTTTACTAGATTGAGCCCAGCTCGTTTAGGCTCGTTACCCTAGTCGATCGAGCTTTGTGTATAAAGCTCGGACCGATAGATATATATAGTCATTGCTTACGTGCAACGAATACAAGTGTGCGAAAAAGGTGCCATAACTAGCTAGTATCGTGGCCAGACTTTGTACTTGACGATATCTATAGATATGTGACAAGGACTTGTTGCATATTGTTTCTAGTTTTGGTACATATAAGTAGTTCACTCCCAAAGCTCTTGATTGCATGATTCATATACCTCCCAACATGATTGCCTAAACTTAGCAAAGCAACACAGATTAACTAATCATGTTATGCACAACATACATCCCTAACTAATCAAATTGTGGTCATACGTTTTCGATTTTCTTTCGTCCAATCGATTTTTGATATCTTTGTTCCGTCGTTTAGCCTCTTTTCGATCATCTTCACTTTTCGGTATACGGAGATATGTTGCGACTTTTATAAGTACGATCGAATCGAACGGATCGATTTATAGCTTGTGTGACACTTGTTTTACAGAAAAAACAAAGAACTAATTGAAACTATTGTGAATAATACTTTATTTCTTTCATAAAATAAGAAAAGGACCATCTTATAAGTCTATCATTTTCCTATACCCCAATCACATGCAAATATGCAACTTTTGTGGCCTACCCTTCCCCTATTTATACCTCTACATCACCCTATTATCACACATTCCACAAGTTTTTCTCTTCTCTTTGATCCATTTTGAGAGAAGAATTATCCAAGAATGACTCAACAAGCTCTAGAACAAGGAGACTTGTTCTCTAGGAGATGCATACTAGTCAACGGGCCAGTCATAGTAGGAGCTGGCCCGTCTGGTCTAGCAGTTGGCGCGTGTCTTAAGAAACAAGGAGTTCCTTTTGTAATTCTAGACCGCGCCAACTGCATTGCATCTCTATGGCAAAACAAGACTTATGATCGTCTTAAACTTCATCTCCCTAAACAATCTTGCCAACTACCTTTTTTCCCTTTCCCACCAAATTACCCCGAGTACCCTTCAAAACGCCAATTCATCGACTACCTTGAGTCGTACGCTAAGGAATTCGAGATAACCCCTCGATTCAATGAGTCGGTTCAATCCGCTAAGTACGATGAAACTTGTGGACTATGGCGTGTAAGGACCATCTTGAATGATAGTGAGGTTGAGTATATATGTAGGTGGCTTGTAGTTGCTTCAGGAGAGAATGCCGAAAAGATGGTACCCAATTTCGAAGGCCTAGAAGACTTTGGTGGCCATGTTATGCATGCTTGTGATTATCGGTCCGGTAAAACTTTTGAAGGAAAGAAAGTTCTTGTAGTCGGGTGTGGCAACACTGGCATGGAAGTATCACTTGATCTTTGTAACCATAATGCTTTCCCATCCATGGTTGTTCGAAGCTCGGTTAGTTTCATTACTTCTATATATACACACGGGGTGGACCGAGGGGGTTCCCGGGGTGCACAGGAATCTTATAAAATGTACAATTTTTTCTAAAGTGGACCTAATGACTCTTGATATCCTAGGTCCGCCACTGATTACACCCATAGTTCAGCTAAAAAAAGTACTAACATAACCTTAAAAAAACCGAATACTAATTAATATGTTTTTTTCGTTCCTTTGAATCTACAGGTTCATGTGCTACCAAGAGAAATATCCGGAAAATCGACGTTTGAACTAGCAGGTTCTTTGATGAAATGGCTACCAGTAAAAATAGTTGACAAGATCCTTATATTTCTTGCAAGATGCACAATTGGTAACTTAGAAAACTATGGTATAAAAAGACCATCAATGGGTCCAATTGAGCTCAAGAACACTCATGGCAAAACTCCAGTCCTCGATATCGGCGCGTTACAAATGATCAAGTCTAGGAAGATTCAAGTAGTTCAAGGGATCAAGAAATTTTCAAAGGGTTGTGTTGAGCTTGTTAACGGCGAAAACCTTGAAATCGACTCGGTTATTTTGGCTACAGGCTACTGCAGCAATGTTCCTTCATGGCTTAAGGTAACAATTTATAAAAATGTTTACAGTATGTCATACATGTGACAGTTATGGAAGTTGGTTTCTGTTAGATGACTAGATACTATGTTTTTTTTTTTTTATCGTATGTGAAATACCGATAATACCCTTGTGTTAATAAGCTCAAATTATTTTTCTACAACAGGAAAATGATTTATTTTCGAAAGATGGCATGCCAAAAACGCCGTTTCCAGACGGATGGAAGGGCAAATCAGGCTTATACTCAGTCGGGTTCACGAGAAGAGGCCTTTCCGGTGCATCTTTTGATGCCGTTAGAGTCTCAGAAGACATTGCCAAAGTTTGGAATCAAGAAACCAAACTCAAAAACCAACCATTAGGTCACCATTTCATGTGACCCGAGATGTAATAAGTAGCAAGTAACGCGTTCGTTACTTGTACTTTAACCTTATTAGATGATAAGTTAAGTTAGTAAGCCCGGCCAAGCCCGGCGCTTGTAGACTAATAAAAAAGTCTCGCGTAGAATAAGATTAACGAAAGTTGGGAGGGAGTAGCCCTCTCCGTTTAGAGCCTAGGGTCGGGCCTTTTTGTACATAGTAAGGGAAGATGAGGCTTTTTTCGCTAGTATCATGTACGTTTTGTAGTTTTATCGTATTGTATAATTATAATGAGTTATATATCTTCGTTTTTTTAACGACAACTAACATTCTCACGATATATATACACAAATGATCTATCTCAAATGTTTTTTATATTTTTATCAATACATTCTAACCAAGTTGAAAACTTTTTATGTTACATGTTTGATATACATTTGATAAATATTACTACTAAGATTTATAGCTATACCTATTGAATGAGGACACAAGAATTGACAAATGGTCCATAATTGTGATAAATAAAAATGGATGGGTGAAGTGACAAAAGTGATTCTGCTAGGGTCCCTATTAATAATAGATGGTCCATGTAACCAATGTTTTAAAAAGCGGATTTTTAATTGATCTGATTGAAATGTTAAATAACGATTCAATCAGTTTAATCGATAATTCAGACAGGTTTTTCGGTCGAAACCGATTTCCAGCCACCGACATGTTCACAGTCCAGCTGGTTCAACCGACCGGATCAACCTGAATTTTAAAACACTACTTCTATCATTGCTAATTACTACCATTTAATCTCATGATTGAAGCAACTCCTACTTTTAGGATCAATTTCACATGGGATCAAGAAAAATGCATGTACTAACTACTAAGTACAACTATATCTAGCATTCTAGCCCCATGGCTAATATAGCTAACTCGTAAGAGCTATGGTTGTCATTCTTCTTTATCATATTTTGACTTTACTAAAGTTATCAAGGTTTAGAACTCATATTTAATAGTTATGTATATTGAAAAGCCTAGGTCTTTTGAGCCCATGTTAGATGGAATTTTTATAATTCTATATCATAGTTTGGTTAAATGGAAATGTTAGAACTATAAAAGATTATACAAAACTTTTCACAAAACAATTTATAATATATTTAGTGATATTCTCTCTTACTTTTAAATCATCTTTCTAACTTTATCTATTAATTTATTTGATAAATCATTGTGTGAAAAACATTACTTTCGTCGATTAAAGGTGCTAAAGATTATGATTATAAACTCACACTTGAGATGTATTTAGGAAAAACAACACATTGATATGTATTAAATTATACTCTTTCGGTCTTAAAATTATATTCTACAAAATAAAAACATACAAAATAGTGTATTTTTCACTGCATTATATTTTATAAAAATCACAATAAGATAAATTTATAATTCAGTTAATGTTTTCACTTAGTTTTGTTAATAGTAGTAGTATTTTACTATGGATAATCTGATGAACTTAAATAATTTTAACAAAAAGTTTTAGTACACCGTTTATACTAATGTTTTCAGATTCAGGTCAACCGATTGATCTGGTTTCAGTCGAAAAAACAAGTCATATTGATCTGGGTTTTACATTTGCGAAATCTGACTAGACTCGTTAGATTTGGGGTAACCCAAGTTTCAAAACATTGGTTTATATATAATCTACACATCATTTGTTTTAGTTTATGCTTGAAAACAAGATTCATTGTAAAAGTAAAAAAACATAATCAAGACTCTTTGACTTCTACTCAAAGTAGTAACCCTTTGACTTTTGTATTTGAAGTTTTGATGTGACATGATATGAGCATGAAACAAGAGATATGATCCCTTTGACTACAAGAAGAACTCTTGTTTAACAAGTTAACATGGTGTTATAAAATGATAGCCTTGGTATTAATATTATATTAAGTTAGTTGGTTGACTTTTTTAGTTTTGTATGTTGTAATTTATCTACTTATAAAATTTGCACTGAGATCAGATGAGGTGAAACATGCATGGTCTTTGACTTTAACCATCCAAATGTCATGACACCCAAGTATCTAACTTATACTCCTTCCGTCTCATATTAACAAGACTTATTATTTTTGGATGTCCTAAATTAATAATCCAGTATAAAAATAGATAAAAAAATTGTAGATTAAGTTTACCATATCACCCTCATTATTATTACAAACAATAAAGAAGTTATAAATTAATTGGTTAAACGTAAAAGAAAGAAAGCTGAAAAAATAATGTGTTTCGGAGAGAGTATATAAAAAGTTTAAGAGTTCAAAATTGTGATAAGTGCTTTTTAAAATGTTTTTTTTTTCATTAACACGTTAGTTTTGGTTTTTTTTTTGATAGTTTCCCTGAGTCTTCTAGGTTTCCCAAGTCACTTTTGAACAATTAAAGAATTTGAATTTTTTTAAGAGTAACTATAAAAGTAGACACTTTCTAATTTTTTTTGTCTTATATTAAGACATAAATTTTTTAAGTTTAAAAAAAAGATATGTATTTTTTTATCAACTGATTAACTTACTTATCTATTTTTACACGTGTTCAAAAGTAGACAGATGTATGCATGTAGTATGGGAGGCCGGTGCTTCTTATGGCTATCTCGATAAAATGAGATTTTAGTGTAAATTTTATTCGATTTTAACCTTTTTTTTAAAGTGCCCCGCTGAAAACTCAAATGGCCCCCATCGATCCCAACATTTAACATTCTAAAACAGTAAAACCTAATAAATTCGTCATTTTCTAAGTAAAAATACTCAATTTATCATTCCAATACTAATTTCTTTCTACTTTTTGATGCTACTGAAAAAAAAAGAAAAAAAAATCTCCTTCTGCAACTTAATTTCCTAGTTCCGTCACTGTTTACAAATATTATTGTTGACTTTATTACCACCCTAATCTTTTATCTAAATTGGATGCTTAATCACTAATCACTTGCAACTCCTTTTATGGGTCGGTAAGTGATAAAAAAATATCTTGATTATGTTATGATTAGTGTATATCAAATTTATGTTAGGTTTTGCACCAATATTATCTTGCCTAAGCTCTAAGAATTTCCACGTGTCATCCATATTTAGCTGTTAATTTAATCTTATAATAAGACATTATTATCATTATCATTTGATCACATGTCATTTTTTATTAATCTCAAAAAAATCCATGTTTTAGGGTTGACTTTTCTGAGTTTTTAAGATTATTTTGATTTAGTGTGATGGTTTCACTCATGAAGCATGGAAAAACATATCCGACAAAAAAAACACATAATTTAAGAAAAATATAATAATCTGACTCAACTATTTTGATAGTTGCAAGTCATTTATAGCACAATGTCGGACGTAATCCGTGAAGGTCTAGCGGTTAGAGATCATGATATCGTTTGTTCAACATTACATAGGTACACGTCTTAGAGGTGACCGGCGGAAAGGGTTGAAAACGGTCACAAAGATAAGTTAGGCCGCGTACATATTAGTCCAAAACTCGCGTACTATGTCATGATGTGGACTTCACTAGTCAACTTGTTTAAAGATACGTAAGCTCGAGCCCGTATCAAGTAACAACCGAGTTAACAACATTATATCACGCAAATGACTATTTAGGTCGAGTAGGGGGTCTCATCAGACCCAAATGAGACAGTTCACGGAAACCACTGTACCTGGTTTGAGTCTGTGTGATGGTAACTCAAGCTCCATGGACTAATCGGTCAAAATATTTAAATAAATATATCTTATGAGCCGATCCGAGGTTCAGAACTTCTCTGCAACCACAAGTGTTTCGCATGTGTTGGACGGTTTCTAACTGCCATAACCACATATCGAAAATTCAAGTATTGATCATTCAATAGATACATAGACAGCCCACATGAGTCTCCCATACTGTAAGATTCAAAACATACAGTGATGGCCCATCTAAATTTGTTTGACATTCTGTTTCTTTTAACACATACAACAAACCTGAGTTTCGAGATACATCATGTCAACCTTAACGCAGCTCTAGTTAGCTAACTGTCCCTCGGGTCTCAGTTCACTACGGGTATAGCAATGTTGGTTCTATTATTTGTTTGACAGGATCTTATCAATCTCGCCATTTTCATTATACATAGCCACAAGTTTCTTTGCGTACGATGGCATATGTCTAGAAGCTCTGCATTTATCAGGTTATCGAATTAAATGTGATATTTGACATATTTCCGGGATTGAAAAGAGACTACAAATACAAAAATGAATAACGTACCTTTCCTTTCCCCATGTGCGATTGATGTATAAGTAGTTTCTGATAGTATGGTAATCCAGTGAATAACGAGCAAATTCCAAACCTTTTGGACCAACCTTAAACGCACAAGTAGTTTAAGTTAGTTTATCTTTTTGTAATAAGTTTTGAAGTAGTTTTGCGCAAAGGAGTCTTACTAGATCTAGTATGAATGCGATAATGTTGCCGATGAACTTTGGAGCAGGCTTAGCTGGACCCTTTCCTGAATGGAAAATATATGTTACAAAAATAGTGAAATAGCTATAACGAAGAACGAGAAAAGATTCAAGGACTACCCAGCTTAGCTGCATCGTCCGCCTTCACAGTTTCCATAACAAAAGGGCGTCTCTCGCCCTGATGTAAACAATTGAGGTTATAAGAAAGATACGATAACAGAAAGTATGAAACGAAAGTTCATATAAGAAAGAGATTAGTGTTTTACTCCGTTTATTGTAGGCGTGATCTCCAATAGATTCTTCACCAAATTCAGCATTTCTCTTCCGCGTTCATTTCTGCAAAGTTTAATGGTCAAAATGTCGAGTAAATAGTTTAAAAGTATCAGCATAGATATAAAAATATGAACTCCATTCCTCACCTGACTGTAACGTATTGTGGATGCTGTGTCATGCTAACTCCTGAATATTTTGGTACACCCATATATCCGACTACCAAATCCTGAATAGTAGATAAATGAAATCAACGGATTCTATAAGTAAAACAGAAAACTATCAGAACGATATTCACTTTGATGACGAAGAAAATAACTTACAGCTAATCCGTTTGTGTAGTCAAAACAGCTGCAAAAAAGAGAGCATAAACGATCAAACAGCTGCAAGAAACTTGGACAAGTAACATATGGAGGGTTACCTGTAGCAGGATGGCGCTATAACGTCAACCAAATCGTTTGCTGGCAGAGAGAAATACGGAACCTGTTTTAGTTGAATATAAAGATGGACGATCAGAAGGCAAACGGTACTTTAAGTCACTGAAAAAAGGTTAATTGGTTAGTACCTCTTCTATATGACCATCCAGATGCTTCAAATGGACCTATCAAGAACGAAACATAATAACGTTAATAAATATACCGAAAAAACTTATATTTGTTTATGAACTTATTCGAAATACTTAAAAGCGTAACATGTAATGGAAGGTAGAATAAACTGTCGAATATATACCTTGTAATCTTGCATAAACTCATAGTGCAGAACTGTTTCTGGGTCTGTGCTAGCAGCTCGTAGAAACTTATCTAGTCCATCTCGAGTTCCATTATCCACTACAACATAAATTTGAATAATAACCGGATCCAAAATGCCATATTAAAACACAGCGTGAGCTAACGAGAAGGCAATACTTACCACAATTAGTCCCTAATACGTATAGCTTGTCCAAGTTTAAATATTTCTCCACCGATCGTAATGCTGCAGATTAAGAAACCACTCTGCATTACAATGATGAAGTTACAAGAACGAAATATAAAATAAATTAACAATACATATATCATATCATAACACAAAGGGACGTACCTTGGACTTGGCATCCAACACCACAGAAAAGCAGACGCTTCACACCCGCTGCCTGTCATACACAGAGAACAATGTTATCAATTTCGACCCGTTTGAGCTATAAATGGGTCGATTCAGGTGTGTGATGAATTACCTCAACTAATGCAAGTGTGTTAAGGTTGGGAGACAATGTCGGCTTGACTCCTTTTGCTGCTAAAACTTCCTCAGGGGTCCTATTAAAAAGGAGAACGAATAAGAATACGACATTGAAATATGTGAAAATATTATGTAACAAGACTTAGCATACCTCGCCAAAACAGGTCTTGGGGACAATCTATCATCTGGATCACTGACATGATTCAAACAAGAATTCAATCAAACGGTATCACAAACGATAACACAATAATGAAGACATTTTTTATAAGGTTTTAAACTGATATAGTACGATTGTTTCACATTTAAATACCTCTGAACACAAATGACAGCTTCAACCATGCCGGATTTAAGCATTTCGATAGCAATTGTTGTTACTATCCCTGTCCATTGAGCTCCTAAAATCACAGTCCAAAAACGAAATAGTCAGGTCTGAAAATCATTTGTTGGTTTCAAGAATCACGAGTTCAAAGACCAATAGAATACCTTCAACAGGCTTTATCTTACGAGCATAAAGTAGCTCCTCGTGTACCCCGAAATACGTATCATCCAATGAATCGGCATTACGACCTCGGCCATGGACCGCTTGTTCTAGGCCCTGAAGCAAAGAGTATGTGATACGTCATTTACTATTACTATTATATGATAATAATCAAAGGCATAAACGTCCTAGCAAAAGTTGCCACATAAGTATATGTGTGCGAATAAGAAGTTTAGCACTACAGTATATCATTTTCGAATGAAATATCTTTTAACTCTCAAGGCGTACTTAATGCTTATCCCCCACGCCCCAAGATGAAGAAATCTTCTTTACAATCTAGACGGAAATCAAAATAAAGATATTATTAGTATATTCAATATTTAAGGGGTGTTTGGCATTGCATTTTAGAAGTCAATATGTGAAGTTGAGGTTGCATTTGGCTTGTTGCTCCGAATCACTTTGAGAATGGGTTGCGTCAAGGAATCATTTTTGACAAGGCCGTTTGGATCATAGCTGACTTTGGTTTGAAAATCTAGGATCAGATCTTTTAAGGCACATGGTAAACGCCTAGGGTATGAGATGTGCAACTAACGTACTATGCCCGGTTTTAATATTTATGAATCATTACCCCCTCTCATTCTCAAGCCTTCGTACCAAAATATGCTATTGTAGGATTGATATTATTCCATAATTTCAAAACCTTCATACCAAACGCCCCTGAGCGACTGAATGTACTAAAATCAGCTTTTCAGCAAAACAGGCTGAGTGACTGAACGTATTATGATTATTTATCTACGTAAATGTAAGAACCAATTGCACTATACCCAAACACCAAGACCTGATCATCCATCAATTTCAAAAGACGAAGCGACCAAGAACCAAATAACCTAACCACAAGGGGTGACCCAACGGTAAGTATACCAACCTCCCTAAGTGGAGGTCAAGGGTTCATGTCCAACCGGGAGAAAATTAATCCCTTTCTGGCCATGTAGGTTCACCTGCGCCGAGTCCGGGCTATCCAAAAGGGTAGTCGCCCTGGGATTAGTCGGCTCGCAATGTCGACCCGGAAACCTAGGTAACCCAAGAACCAAATAACCTTTAAAAAGTAAAAAACATGTTTACAAAAGTAAAGTTACCTCAATTCTAGACATCCCGTCACCCAAAAAAGCACAAGCATTCTTGACATGAGCAATGTAGTAACTATCGCACAATCCACACTTACTGCACCCAACAACAACAACAAAACATAAGTACAAACCACAAAAGTAACATTGTTATAACAAGGGGGTGTTTGGATTAGCTTATTTTCCAGACTTATGGGCTTATTTGAAACCAGAAAAGCTCATGAGTTCATTTTTTGTGCTTATTGCGTCTAAACATATGACTTATTTAAGTCCATAAGCTCAACTTGATAAGCCAATAAGCCGCAATAAGTGGGCTTATGAGCTTTTCCAGTTTAAAACAAGCCATTGCCTGAAAAAGAACCTATTCCAAACACCTCGTAATCTAATGGGGTGTTCGTATTAGCTTATTTAGCCGGATTGTTGGCATTTCAAAAACTTGATAATCCCATAAGCTGCTAAATAAGCTAACCCAAACACCCAATTAGTTTATGGGATGTTTGTATTGTCTTATTTTCTGGGCTTATTTGACTTTGTAAAAGTCAACAAGCTGACTTTTTCTAGCTTTCAAACTTGACCTTATCGGCTTCAGCCAAAAATCTGAAGCTAACAAAGCTAAAATCTCCAAAAAGTCGCTTATCGGCTTTTACAAACTCAGATAAGCCCGAAAAGTAAGATAATACAAACACCACATATAAACTAATTGGGTGTTAAGATTAGCTTATTTAGCAGCTTATGGAAGTATTGAGATTTTGAAATGCCAATAAGCTCACTTTCTTGGGCTTATGAGTCTATATCAACTTCAGCTTATAGCTTATACTAGCTTAGAGCTTATAAGATAACACAAACACCCCAATAAGCTACAAGATAAGAAAAGCACAAATAGGATGTATATCTCCAGAAAGTGAGCTTATCGGCTTTTACAAACTCAGATAAGCCCGAAAAGTAAGATAATACAAACACCCCAATAAACTAATTGGGTATTTGGATTAGCTTATCTAGCAGTTAATGGAATTATTAAGATTTTGAAATGCCAATAAGCTCACTCTCTTAGGCATATGAGTCTATTAACTTCAGCTTATAGCTTATACCTTATAAGCTCAACTATAATGATAAGAAAAGCATTAAATAGTTGTATAACAAAATCAAATAAGCCCGAAAAGCAGTAAATAGTAAGTATACGACCTGCAGGCTTTTACAAACTCAGATAAGCCCGAAAAGTAAGATAACACATGCACCCCAATAAACTAATTGGGTAATTTGGATTAGCTTATCTAGCAGCATATAAAACTATTAAGATTTTGAAATGCCAACAAGCTCACTGTTTTGGGCTTATGAGTCTATGTCAACTTCAGCTTATAGCTTAAGCTAAAGTTGATAAGCCCAGAAAAGTGAGCTTATCGGCTTTTAGAAAATCAAATAAGCCCGAAAAATAAGATAATACAAACACCTCATATAAACTACAATAAGATAAGAAGGCCAACAATTTGAAGCTTTCCAACTTGACCTTATTGGCTTCAGCCTATAGCTTATAGTTTATAAGCCCAGAAAAGTGAGCTTATTGGCTTTTACAACTTCAAATAAGCCCAAAAAGCAGTTAACAGTAAGTATACCTGCATTGGTCCTTAGCAGGATAAGTACCACCAGGAGGAATAGGTTTTGATCTTTCCCTCCAGTCATCTCTCAACTTCACTGTATTATCTCCTGCATATTTTTCTCTTATCATTAAAATCACATAACTAACAAATAAAATAATAGGTCACGAGTTCAAACGTCACTAAGTACGCGTCTAACCGTGACCAAAAATAGGTCACGGTTAAGCCGCGTAGATATTAGTAAAAAAAAAAAGTACTAACCTTTAGAAGAGGAAGCTGAAATGATAATGGATGGTTTAAAGGATAAAGAACATAGCCTAGAACTCAAACTAGTAAAAGACATTGGTTGTTTTAATGAAGTGAAGATGTTGAGTTAAAAAGACACGTTTTAGACCACATATATATAAAAGTTGGTGTGTACTTGTGTTCGAAGGATATGAAATATCATCCGTACGGGATACGATGTCGTTTTGGAATTTTAAAGTTGGTCAATATCTTTTGGGTTAGTCAACCTTTTTAACTAACATATTATGAATACTGCCCCATGTTTTGAAACCCGGGTCCACCCGACCGGTTAGGCCGGTTGACCCATTATGAAAAAAAAAGGTTTATACATAATCAAAATAAAATACACGTAATCAACCAATTTGAGTCACTCATTTTCTTTTATTTAATAAAAAGATTCATTTATTTAAAAATTAGATATCTCATAAATCGTTAATTGTTATACAAAACAAAATATACCCTCACGACAGAAATTAAATCATCTTTCTATTGAGGGGCATATGTATATACTTTCGAGAACTTTTATTTTATTTTTTCAACAATTTCTGATAAATTCATATATGATTTCGGCATCGGTCCCGATATCGGGATACGGTACGGTTGGTTCGGGTATGGATCCAGCATCAGTGTCGTCCTCGGGTTCCGGTACGATTGGTTTGAGTATGGTTGGTTAGAATATGGGTTGGGTTTTCGACATGGTTGGTTCAGTGACGGGTGTTAGATCAAAGGTTTCAGTGCGCGTCAGTAGAGATGATGTGGTATTTAATACATAATGATTTCCCTTGAATGAATATTTGCATTATAGCATACCAAATATATATACAGATTACAAAGCGTGTTACAACGCGTATACATTGAATGGGCTGGAGCCTACTACATATCTAATGGGTTGGTTATACATGATACAAGATAGGTTTGCTAATACTCCCCCGCAGTTGAAGCGGGAGGTTTGCAAACGCTCAAACTGGACCTGAAATCAGCAAACAATGGATATGGTAGTCCTTTAGTGAAGATAAATCGAAAACTGAAATCGAGATAGGACATGAAGAACGCGGACGTGCCCTGCTGCCACTTTATCACCAACAAAGTGAATGTCAATCTCGATGTGTTTGGTGCGTTGGTGTTGCACCGGATTGGCGGACATGTATACAACACCAACGTTATCACAATAAACTAAGGTAGCAGTGTATAGTGGCACATGTAACTCACGCAAAAGATTGTGTATCCAAGCAGTCTCGGCAACAGCATTCGCAACCCCGCGATATTCGGCTTCGGCACTGGATCTTGATAAAGTATTGTTGGAAATACATTTTTACGTATTTAGGAAGATTCGGTCACTCCGACAATATATTAAGTACTAGCTCGTAGTCTAGATATATTTATATATATCAAACAAGGAAAAGCCCGATCCATGATTGTATGGCCGGCCCAACTTTTAAGCCCAAGCCCATCTCATGGGCTTGGGTATATAAACCCTCTCCTTAGATGGAAATAGTGTGGTTTTCATTTCAATTTTTACACATAGTTAATCACTTTCTCTCTCAAAAGTGTGTGTGAAATCATCTATCTTTCTATCTCTTTCTCTCTCTAAAACATAAGCTAGATTTACATATCCTACAAATAGTATCAAGAGCCATGGGATGATTGTTTGGTTTTTGTGTTTGTGTTCTTGATTCTCTTGCTTATTTTGATCCTAAAAACATTTGGACAAATTTTTTTTTTGTGTTATTATGGTTTAATCTTGATATACTTCATCTACTTACTTGTTGTAGTGATTTGGTATTGTTATTTTGGTTAAAAACACAAAATTTTTGAGTGTTTGATTCATTTTTAGGCTTAGAATCTCGAATTTGTTGTGGTATTGTACTGTCCGAGAAAAGTGGTAACCATAGTACGATCTGTGTATTGTGATCGCATCAACATGGGGTTTCTACTTGCGATCCAATAGCACGATCACATAATACGATCACTCACTGCGATCACGGGCCACGATCACTCACTGCGATCACACGCTACGATCGTTGGGTACGATCACTAGTGTGATCCGAGTACGATCGTTGGATACGATCACTAGTACGATCCGAGTACGATCGTTGGGTACGATCACTAGTACGATTCGAGTACGATCGTTGGGTACGATCACTAGTGCGATCCGAGAACGATCATTGGGTACGATCACTAGTACGATTCGAGTACGATCGTTGGGTGCGATCAAGGAGTACGATCGTTGGGTGCGATCAAGGAGTGCGATCACTCGTCACGATCAAGGACTGCGATCCCCACTACGATCAAGTGTTTCGATCCAACATTTTTTTTCACAAAACGTGTTTTCGTGTGCAATTTTGACTTGGAATTTTTGGTTTATCGAGAACATAATTCAGGGGATTTCAACATTATTTCTCGGCTTTAACACACAACAACAAATACATTTACTTTCTCTCATTGATCGATCAACTTTGTAAATCTTAACTTATAGAAATGTAGTACACATCTCTTACGGATAAGTCCATCAACTCGGGTTCGGATAATCTTCCACCAATGTTGGTGAAGATTATGTATGAGGATTGGGCTTCCCGAATGGAACTTTATATGTTGAACAAAGATAATGGACATCTAATTTGGGCATCGGTGCTCAATGGACCATTGGTATATGGTACTGCGACGGAAGGTAATGTTACTCGTCCTCGCACAACAGGTGAACTAACTGGAGATGCTAAGATACAAGACAAGTGTGATAAACAAGCTACAAATATCATTCTCCAAGCCCTTCCTCCATATGTCTACAAACTCGTCAGTAAACATAAAGTTGCCAAAGAGTTATGGGATAGAATTCGTGTTCTAATGCAAGGCACTTCGTTAACTAAACAAGAACGAGAGTGTAAGCTTTATGATACTTTTGATAAGTTTGCCTATGTCCCAGGGGAGACTCTCAATGATTACTATCTGAGATTTACCCTATTGTTAAATGAGCTCAATATCTATGGCATGGCAATTCCTACGTTTCAATTGAACACCAAGTATTTGAACACTCTTCCTTCAGAATGGAAAAAGTACGTGACGGATGTTAAATTGGCTAAGGACTTGCATAACACCAATGTGGATCAACTTCAAGCTTTTCTTCAATAACACGAATGCCATGTGATCGAGGCTCGGTTGTCTACACCTCAAGTTCATGATCCACATGCCATGTATGCTTCTCAACAAACATGGCTTATACTTATCAACGACCATCATACTTGCAGCAGCCACCACCACACACCTATCAGCAACCACAACAACCATCTTATCAACCACTAATGATGCCACATCAAGCATTTCAACAAAGTGTTCATCAACAATCTTTTCCACAGCAACCACCACATCAGACATCACCATCACAAGCCAACACTTCTCCAATGGGCTATACTCCTCAGCAAAGATATTTTCCAATTGAAGCACAACCAGCACAAGCCTTCTACTCTAATGAACTTCCACCAATCCAAGCACCGGTCTTTACTCCAAATGATACGTCAGCTGATGTTCTAAACCATCTCACTGTCTATTTGTCAAAACTTGTTGCAACTAGAGGATTTCAACCAACAAACAATCAGCTCCGCACCTCTTCAAATCCTCGACAACAAGCCACTGTTCAAGATAGTCAAGTGACGGTGCAACCTATTCAGGGAAGGCAAACTTCATATGGACCTCCTACAAGGACTGTGAATGCTCAAGCTGTGAATTCTCAAGCTAATGGAAATGGAAACCCTATTGGTCCTCAAAGGTTGTGACTTGCTACAATTGCCGAGGACAAATTCATATGGCTAGGGAATGCACTCAGCCAAAAAGAAGAAGGGATGTAACATGGTTTCGTGAGAAGATGTATTTGGTTGATGCTCAGTCTAAGGGAAAGATCTTAGATTCAGAAGAGTTAGCATTTCTTGCAGACCCAGGGGCAGCAGATAATGAAGGCATTGTAGTCGTTTCTACTTCAAATGCAGCATATCAAGCGGACGATCTTGATGCATATGATTCGGATTGTGATGACATTCACTCAGCCTCAGCTGCTCTCGTTGCTAATCTTTCTTACTACGGTTCTGATGTCGTCAGTGAGGTACCCACCACAACCAATCTTGGTAATAATGATAACCCACATCAAGTTGGGCATGAAAATGACAACCTCGAACAGTATTCGGGAACTAGTAACTCAAATGATGTGGTACCCAATCCTACACATTTGAGTGAACCTCAACCAAATGCTACGACGGGTATGGAATCTTATGCTCAACATGATTTGGTCATGGTGCCTAAACATATTATTGATCAAATGCATATGGCTCTCAAACAATCCGTAGATACGAATTCCACCCTAACAGCTGAGCTTGCGTTCCATAAAGAAAAGGTCAAAGCTTTTGAAATGGTCCCTCAAGCAGAGAAAATAACATGTTCTAAATTTGACCAATTTTGTTTTGAAAAGATTGAACACTTGAAAGAAATAGAATCATTAAAAGCTAATCTTTCCAATGAATTAAAAGTAAAAGAGTCAGTTGTCAATGATTTTCAGAAACTTAAAATGGATTTCGAAACTCTCGAGTCTAAAAAGTTTGAATCGAAAATTAATGCTACCAAACTTCTTAAATTCAAAGAACACCAGCTTTTAAAACAATACGCTTCCACAGAAAAGGTTCATCTTTTAACTAAATCGTTTAAAGAACTCGAACTTAAGCGTCTTCAAGATTTACCACCTAATCCTGGTTATGCAAAACAAGCTCAGGAATATATTCCGTGTCTTTATGATACGACCCTAATTGGCAAATCGAAATAAGCACCTTTTGTTCGTAGTACTTAGGAGACACAGTCACTTGCGGAAGAAACTCATTCTAAAATGCTTTCAAAACTCCATAAGATTGATTATGATAAGCATAATAAAGATCATTATTCTAAAATGACACGTATTCGCTTACAAAAGGAATTAGCTGAATTGACAGTTCTTGTGCCCCAAAGTTTGTCAAATGAAAACCCTCCTAGTACGTCTGCTACACTTGTCAAAACGGATTTAACGAAGTTAATTCCACCGGTAAGTAAGGCGTCCGTTAGCTTAAATGCGGTACACCAACACTTAACTGATTTTGACAAGGTCATTTTGGAACGTATGACGGCTTCGGCCATAGGTGAATGGAATTTTGAGCACACTAGAGCTACATTTCGAGACGAAATTGTTCCATTTATAAACAATGTTAAAGCTTGTCTTAGTACTATTGATCAAGATTTTCTTTTGAAAATAGAAGAAGTTAGACGTGTTTTTAATGAAATGGATGATGCTTATGAAAACAGTTTACTTGAAATAGAACGGGTTTCACGCCAAAATGATCAGCTTCTGAAGCAAGTGATGTCTCATGATATAGTTTCCGTCTATGTGAATAAAATTGTTGATAATGATTCTATTGTGCATAATGTTGAATCTGTGGATAATGTGGTAGATAGTACTTGTCACAAATCTGACGCTGAATTTTTAAAGCTTCAAGATTCTTATTCTTCGCTTTCAAAAAGTTTTGATGAAATTCAAAAACATTGCATTTCACTTGAATGTGAACAACAATTTATTCAAGAGCTTTTTGAAACGTCTTTCAAAGGTGTTAATATAAAAGATGCAAATTTTCAAAAGAATTTTAGATTGGATTTACAATCAAAACAGTGTAAGCCAAGTGACAAGGTTGCTAAATCATTACCGATAGACATAGAGAAGTCTAAGGAGCATAATTGTGTGAACGTACTTGAGGCCGCTGATAATTTTAAACTTGATCTAGATAATCGAGTTTCCAAGATTTTGTCCAAAGTTGATAACTTAAAACAGAAAAATACACAACTCTTCGATTCAGTAAAGCCCGCATGTGCTAATACCACTGCAGAAAATCAATCATTGATTGAATAATTGAATCGAAAGTCGGTGGAAATATCTGATTTGAGGGAACAAATTTGTGATAAAAATCTGGCTTTGGCTGAGTTAAAGGAAACACTTCGTACTCTAAAAGGTAAGAATGTTGTGGATAACGCAGCCACTGTCTCAGCATCATCTTCTAGTGCAATCTAAAGGAACCTTATCGTCATCACACCACTTAACAAGGGCCCTAGGACTAAACTATCTCAAACTTTGGTCACTAAAGATAAGGCGGAATCAAAACCAGCTTCTAATATTCTCGTGTTGCCTTCTACAGGAGTAAGCACCACTACTAAGGCTCAAAGATCTAAGGTTAAAAGAAACAAGAAGAATGATAGGATCTTGCCCCCATCTAGTAGTCAAGTGAAGAAGAAAGTAGAAGCCCATCCTAGGAATGTTATTTCTGTTTTGAATAAAAAGAATCATGTAGCTAAACCTTAAGGCTCTGTGGTTGTGCAACGTTCTAAGCCTACTGTGAATTCTAATTTGAAATGTTGGAATTGCAATGAATGTATGTTTTCTAGTCGTCATGATTCTTGCCTTATTGACCATGTGAATGAGATGAATGCCCAGAAAAATGGTTTAGAATGAAAACTGACTGGGAAAGTGTTAACCCAAGTTGGTTGGATGTGGCGTCCCACTGGTAGAACTTTCACTATAGTAGGAAATGCGTGCCCTTTTACTAGGATCACTCCCACTACAGCGAAGAAATCGTGCCCTTTAACTAGGAGTACCAAGGCTACCAAAACACAAGCGTGTCCTTTAACTAGGAACACCAACACTACCGTAGGAACCAAGTGCCCTTTAAATAGGTCTACTCCCACTGTAATGCCCGCTATTACTCCAAAACCTCAGAAAATTGGAACAATAAAACCTGTTATTGATAAAACTCACATTAGAAAACGTAGGAAATCTAAGGGTCACAAAAATGTTAGCAATTCTGATAATATTTTATCTGTATCTGCTAACACTCCAGAACCAACAGTTTCCAATGCATTGTCTACTGTTGTTGTTGAAAACAGGTGGTCCAAATTGTTCTCTGGTATTTGGACTCTGGTTGCTCTAAACATATGACCGCAGATCGCTCTCAGCTCAGAAATTTCGTCAGAAAGTTTCTTAGTACGGTTCGATTTGGAAATGATCATATTGCAAAGATAATGGGTTACGATGAATATCATATTGGGAATGTTATTATTTCGAGAGTGTAATATGTGGAAGGTCTCGGTCACAACTTATTTTCTGTGGGACAATTTTGTGATGCAAACCTAGAAGTTGCTTTTCGAGAGCATATCTGCTTCATTCGTAATTTGGAAGGGGTTGATTTACTGAAAGGTACTCGAGGGAATAATTTGTACACTTTGTCTCTACAAGACATGATGGCCGCTTCTCCAGTATGTCTTCTCTCCAAAGCATCGAAGACTAAGTCATGGTTATGGCATCGACGGTTATCTCATCTTAACTTTGACGCTATTAATCACTTGGCGAAAAACGAACTTGTTCGTGGTCTTCCTAAACTTACATTTCACAAGGATCATTTGTGTTCCGCGTGTACAATGGGGAAAAGCACTTAGAAATCATACAAACCCAAGACTGAAGACACCAACCAAGAGAAACTTTATCTGTTGCATATGGATCTTTGTGGACCAATGCGTGTTGAAAGTCTTAGTGGTAAAAAGTACATCCTCGTCATTGTCGATGATTACTCTCGGTTTACATGGGTGAAATTTCTTATAACAAAAAATGAGGCACCTAAATTCATCATCGGATTTCTCAAGATGATTCAAGTGCGTCTCAACACTACTGTCCGACGCATTTGTACAGATAATGGAACTGAATTTGTGAATCAAATATTGCGTGATTATTATGAAGAAGTTGGCATATCTCATGAAACATCCGTTGCTCACACTCCACAACAAAACGGTGTCGTTGAAAGGCGAAATCGCACACTTATGGAAGCTGCTCGAACGATGTTAATTTACGCAAAGGCTCCATTGTTTTTATGGGCAGAAGCAGTATCTACAGCAGTGTACACCCAAAACCGGTCACTAATTCGTAAACGCCATGGTAAAACACCTTATGAGCTTCTACATGGAAAAGTACCAGATTTATCATATCTTCATGTATGTGGTTCTCTTTGTTATCCAAATAATGATGGTGACAATTAGGGAAAACTTCAACCAAAGGCTGATATTGGTATTTTCATTGGTTACGCACCCGCAAAGAAAGCATACCGAATCTACAATCGTAAGTCGCGTAAGATCCTCGAAACTATGAATGTTGATTTTGATGAGCTGACAGCTATGGCTTCTAAGCAAAACAGCTCTGAACCCGCACTTCATGAAATGGGACCCAGTAACATTAGTTCTGGTCTTGTCCCAAATAACCCTATTTCATCATCATTCACACCACCTTCTAGGAATGAATGGGATACATTGTTTCAACCGTTCTTTGATGAATTCTTTACTCCTCTAAGTATTGTTGCTCTAAAACCTGAGGAAATAGCTCCGATTATCGAAGTTGTCGCTCCAGCAACCGAAGCACAATCAGACACATCTGCACCTACAATTGGTCAAGATATACCTTCAACGAGTAATTATCAACCAACACATGTTTCAACTACCCATGTCATGCCTATTGATGATGAAGAGGATGATGATGATCACGATTTGGAATTCGCTCAAATGCGTGAACTTCCATTCTTTGGTGTACCAATTCCCGACCATAATCAAGCCGGGTCGTCCACCTCATAGGAATCTCCTACTACGGTCTACTCCAATCCACGGATTCGTGAACATGACAGCAAGTGGACAAAGGATCATCCTATAGATTCTATTATTGGTGACCCTAATCGTCCGGTATCCACACGAAGTCAGCTACAAGAAAATGCAATGTTTTGTCATTTTGATACTTTTCTCACTGAAATTGAACCTAAGACGTGGCAAGAAGCTTTTACTCAATCATGTTGGATAGAAGCTATGCAAGAAGAACTTAATAAATTTATACGTCTTGAAGTATGGGAACTTGTCCCATGCCCGGATCAAGTGCAATTACTCACTTTGAAATGGGTTTACAAGGTGAAACTCGACGAGTTAGGCAGAATATTGAAGAACAAAGCTCGACTAGTAGCTCGTGGATACAAGCAATTATTAGGCATCGAATTTATGGAATCCTTTGCACCTGTTGCCCGTTTGGAAGCTATTAGAATATTCCTCGCGTATGCAGCCCACATGAATATGATCGTCTATCAGATGGATGTGAAGACGGCATTTCTGAATGGTGAAATCAAGGAAGAAGTCTATGTTCAACAGCCGGATGGTTTTGTGAATCCTAAATATCCTAATCATGTGTACAAGCTTAAGAAGGCTCTCTATGGGTTGAAGCAAGCTCCACGTGCATGGTATGATCTATTGTCACAATTCCTCATTACGCAAGGCTTCGCTAAAGGCAAGGTGGATCCTATGCTGTTTATTTAGAAACGAGGTAAAGATATGATTATGCTACAAATATATGTTGATGATATTATATTTGCTGCCTCGACCCAAACCTTATCGGATGAGTTTGGGACACTCATGTCTTCCAAGTTTAAGATGTCAATGATGGGCAAGGTATCATTCTTCTTAGGTCTTCAGATATCTCAGAGTCCCAGAGGCATCTTTATCAATCAATCTAAGTATGACCTTGAATCGCTAAAGAAGTATAAGATGGAATCTTGCGACCCCGTGGATACTCCAATGGTGGAACGAACTAAACTTGATGCAGATCCACATGGAGTTGCTGTTGATCCGACACTTTATCGTGGAATGATCGGTACCCTTCTGTATATCACAGCTAGTCGACCTGATCTTCAGTTTGCTATATGCATGTGTGCTCGGTATCAAACTAGGCCTACTGAGTTACACTTAGCTACTGTTAAACGAATCTTTCGATATCTTAAAGGAACCATTAATCGGGGACTTTGGTATTCGAAGGACTATTCTATTACACTAATGGCATATGCAGATGCAGATCACGTGGGTTGCCAAGATACAAGGCGTAGCACGAGTGGAACTTTGCAACTACTAGGAGATCGACTAATCAGTTGGGCATCGAAAAGGCAGAAAAGCGCTGCAATTTCAAGTACGGGAGCAGAATACATAGCTATGTCCGGTTGTTGTGCTCTAATTCTTTGGATGAGATCGCAATTAACCGACTATGGTCCAGGTTTCAACAAAATTCCGATGTACTACGACAACAAGAGTGCAATTGCCTTATGCTGCAACAATGTTCAATTCTCCCGATCGAAGAATATTGAAATTCGCTACCATTTCATCAAGGAGCAAGTGGAAAATGGAGTGATCGAGCTTTACTTTGTCCGATCTGAGTATCAATTGGCGGATATTTTCACGAAGGCCTTAGATCGCGCTCGAATGGAATTTTTGGCCGACAAGCTAGGAATGAGAACTTTCTCGCCTGAGACTCTAAAGGAACTGGCAGATGAAGCGAAAGAATAATGGTGGTAAACTATTCTCCGTATCCTTGGTGATCATTCGTATATACTGTTTATATGTTTATCCACAAAAGCAAAATACAAAAATATAAACCATATAAAAACCATAAAAATTGAAAAATTCATAAAACATCAAAAATATTTTTACTTTATTTTTCAAAGGCATGTCTTTTGGTACGATAATATTTACGGCCTTAGAAATGTTGATTAATATCGACACGGCGCCATAAATAGAGTTCGTAAAAAAGTTGTAAATATTTCATAAAACATGCCTAAATGGCTTGTAGTTATTTCTGACTGCAACCCGGTTTTCACATTAAAGTCAAGTATTTCTTATGAAAGCTTAGGCTCTCAACGAGAATTAATTTTCTTGGGCAAGGTTTACTTTAAAACCTTGTAAGGGATCAAGTTTACTTTATAACTTGGTCTAACACAAATCTATGTACGCTTGAGTGCATTTATTTGTTAAAACAAGAGAAGTCTTGTTTTTATGAAGTTATCATCTCTACAACCATAGCTATCTACAATTGGTACCTATATACTCGACGATGCGACTACTCAAACAACGACTACAGCTCTTTCAATAGAACACGGGTCAACAATTAAGGGGGAGAAATTGTCCAACATTCAGAATCTTTGATGCCAAAAGTGCCAAGCTCACTAATTGGTGTCAAGACAACAATACCAATCGTACATGTGGTGTCAAGAGATGACTTCAGACGTGACGAGGCGACCAACATTTGCTGACAAGAACCATTTAATCTTATCATATGTTGTTCTCCTCAATCAGGTCCAACCTTGTCAATTCTTTTTAATATGATGAATATGTAATTGTTTTACAAATCGGTATCATATCTCATACATTTGGTATCATGAAGGTAAAATGGACTTGCATTTTTCTTCCCAAAAACTTTGTTAAAACTACATTAAATCAGTTGATATTAAAAACATCGATTGGGTTAATATTTTTAATATGGGGGAGCAAAAGTGATTTAATATGGGAAATTATCACAAATGGTTTGACTTAATATGATAGCTCATCCCGACATGTGCGAAATGTTTTCGAATATCGTGGCATATGTTAAGGGGGAGCAAAATGGATTTCATGGTGATTTATACTTACCCACAACCCATTTACTTCACGAAGATGAAGATTGTGATGACATAAGGATGGTAGGATAGGTTAAGTCCTATGATTCTTCTAGAACCGGAAGAATCTTCCCAAGGACATTCCGTAGCTAGAAATAGTAGTCCTTAGGAAAGTTGGAGAAAAGATTGTGAATGTAGCTGAATGCCGACCAAGTACTTAAGTTAGCACTGGAACAATCACAACAAGGTGCTGGTTATGACGTATTGGTAAGCATTGAAGGGGTTGGAGAATGAAAAATAATTGTAAAGATAAAGGGTGTAAAGAAAGAAGCCTTCCTTACAACTTAGGCAGAAACCGGGTCAACACATATACTATTGAGATTATTTTAATTATGCTCGATATTGAAGATAGACATCATGGACCCAGTGATGCAATGCACAACCCATCCCAGCTAACTCAGATATCTCTCAAAAGGTATTTGTTTTAATCACACGGAGACAACGCATTATCTATCGATTTATTCACTCCGAATAAATAGGTATTGAAATGGTGGCACTCCTCTCCAGCCTCCGATCACTAAAATCCAAAATGCACGATCGAGTCTAGAGCCATTTGAGATCATCAAATATCTCATTAGGACACATTTCCATATTTCCTTGCTTCTTCACAAACTGTGAAAAGTAAGAAAGATCTTAAGAGTCCTATGCAAAATCTTCATGATCTTGCCTAAACATCCGAGTAATACACAAGTATTTACAATGAAGATGAAAATCCTTCTTGAGTGAAAATCAAAAAGCTCATGGTAGGTGACTTGTGAGATTCTTTATGAATCAAACTTGTGATAACTGGAAAGCAACAGTTGTTTAATTCTTAATTGAATTTAAACACGTTCCAGGCCTCTACGCAATATCTAAGTGATCTTGCCAGAACACTCAGAGTGATACCTTAGTGTTCACAGTGATGAGTGGAAATCCTTCTAGTGTTAACCTTAAACAGCACTTGGTAGGTAACTTGCAAGATCCAATATGAATTAAGCTCGTGACAACTGGAAATAAACGATGGTGCGATTCTTTAATGAATCAAACTTGTTCTAGGAATCAAAATTGACGGCTTCAATCATGCGGATAATTTTATCCAAATGATTCACTATTTACGTTCGCAGTCAGCTTTGGATGGTCGAGTAAAGAGAACGGGTTTACCCCCAAAATCTTGTCAAGGAGATTTTTAATTAAATCTACCTGCCACAAGTACGATATTTTATATCGTCCAACGGTCTTCACCGACCGGAGGTAAAATGCTACCGAATTAGAATGAAATGTTCAAAGCCATTTCGTTCGTGTCTACTTATGTTGCGGCATTTGAAGACGGTGGCGTTGCGAAATCCTAGAAGAAGTTGTACCCGCATGCTTATACTTTATGCACATAATACCTCATCTAATTCAAGAAAGCCTAAAAGTTAAGTCTTCCTCTGTATCGAACTCTGAAGCTTTCAAGAATTATGAAGGAATATGTATGTGGGACATGAAGCCACGAAGAGGCGAAGATCACAAGTGATGGATGCACAAGATCAAGGCAAGAGATTAATGCTCAAGATTGATATCAAAGATCACATCAGCATGTTCACCAGAAAAGAAAAAGAAAAGAAAGACGAAGACTACGAGCTCAAGACAAGCATAATATGCTAGGTTTATTTTATTTTTGTAACTTGGATAACGCCCTTGTTTGGAGTGACCTCCCTTAGGGGGAGATTGTTGGAAATACGTTTTTACGTATTTAGGAAGATTCAGTCACTCTGACAATATATTAAGTAGTAGCTCGTAGTCTAGATATATTTATATATATCAAACAAGGAAAAGCCCGGTCCATGATTGTATGGCCGGCCCAACTTGTAAGCCCAATCCCATCTCATGGGCTTGGGTATATAAACCCTCTCCTTAGAAGGGGAGGGTGTGGTTTTCATTTCAATTTTTACACATAGTTAATCACTTTCTCTCTCAAAAGTGTGTGTGAAATCATCTATCTTTCTATCTCTTTCTCTCTCTAAAACATAAGCTAGATTTACATATCCTACAAGTATGTTGACGCTTTGAGGACCAAGATGAAAGGTTATCTCCAAGAAAAACACAGTATCCATAAGTAGATCATCTAGTGGCGGGGCACCCTGCCCAGTCAGCGTCTGAATAAGCTATAAGCTGAGAAGTAGAGGACTGATACAACTGAAGGCCAAGATCCATGGTACCACGAAGGTATCGGAGGACACGCTTCAAGGCGTTCAGATGTGGCTCTCGAGTATCATGCATGTAAAGGCATAACTTTTGAACTGAATATGAGAGATCGGGACGAGTAAACGTGAGATACTGTAAAGCTCCTGAAATACTGTGATACAATGTAGGGTTTGATACAGGTGTACCCTTGGGTCCAAGCTTTTCACTGTCAGTGGGAGTTCTACATGGGTAACAACTGAGCATACGGGCCCTCTCAAGTATTTCAGAGGCATATTTTGATTGTGAAAGGAATAATCCAGACGATGTACGTGTAGCAGAGATGCCAAGGAAATAGTTAAGCGGGCCAAGGTCTGTCATGGCGAACTCGGCGTGGAGGGAGGATATTATCCACTCTAGGAGATCACTAGAAGATGCCGTAAGAATAATATCATCCACATAGAGAAGTAGATACGCAGTATCCACCCCCGACGAAAGATAAACAATGATGTATCAGTTTTGCTATGATAAAAACCGGCTCGTAGAGCATAGCTGGTGAAGCGTTGAAACCAAGCATGTGGTGCCTATTTTAGACCGTAGAGTGATTTCTTCAACAAGCTGACATGATTGGGCATACTTGAGTTTCGAAATCCCGGTGGTTGGTGAATATAAACAGTCTCACTAAAGGTACCATGTAGAAAGGCATTCTTCACATCGAGTTGGTGAATTGGCCATTGCTTAGAAATGGCTAAGCTGAGAACTATCTGAATGGTAGTTGGTTTCACAACGGGACTAAATATCTCATCACAATCTATACCTTGTAGTTGACTACTACCATTTGCAACCAACCGTGCTTTGTAGCGGCTTAGAGTCCCATCTTCATGAAATTTATGTTTAAACAACCACATAGAGCGCACAATGTTAGCATTAGTCGCCCGGGGCACAAGGACCCACGTACCATTTTTAATTAAAGCGTTGAACTCATCTAGCATAACATTTTTTTCAATGTGGGTTTTGAAGGGCTTGAATGTGAGATTTAGGGATAACAAAAGGTATGGAAACGTGGAGATTGAGTCGATGTATAGGTCGAGTGATTCCGTCCTTAGAGCGTGTGATCATGGGATGAGAGGGTTGAGGGTTCGGGGCTGTATGTTGTGACGGGTGTTGTGGGTGTGTAATTTCAAGGTGGTTAGTAGTAACGGGTTGGGTGTCTTCATGATTTACATGTGCCAGCTCAATGTTGGGGAAGTCAGAGGTAAATTCAGGTTGTTGTATTGGTGATGTGTGATTTTGGTGGTTGTTATGTGAAGGATGGGTCGGGGAGTGAGGTGCGTTGGTTGGTCCGTCGAAATGGGTTGTTGTTGTAGTTGGTTGTGTGAGTAATTTATGGGCGATAGGTGATAAGTTGGTGTTTGGGTCCAAGAATTTGTACGAGGGGGGGGGGGGGTGTCGTTGTGGCGGGTTAGAGAGCGAGCATCCCTACGGTTGAGGCGAGATTCTTCCAACAGTAACATGGATCGTGTTTCTAGAAACGTGGGGCACTTGGTCTTATGACGAATGATGCCTGCTACTTGTTCATACCTTTCACTAAGACCATTAATAACATGCATAACGAGGCTCTTTTCGTCAACATGAGACTCTATAATTGACAATAGGTCCGAAACCATTTTGATCTTCTTAGAGTACTATGAAATGGTTAAATTACCTAGTTCCAGGGAACGAAGTTCCTCTTGAAGTTCCATGGCCCGAGCATCTTTGTTGTCGTGAAAAAGCTCCTTGAGGCTGTTCCACACATCTTTAGCAGTCACATTCTTCTTGAGAACTGTTTGGAGAAGGGATGTTGAGATCGTACTGTAGATCCAAACCTTGACAAGATAATCAAGGCGGTTCCATTCGGTAGCAGTGGTACCAGTGCTTGTGATCGTCCCATCCAGAAAACCAAGGACACCAAAGCTGGTACAATGAGTGGTAAATAGCTCGCTCCATGCATCGTAATTCAACTGGTCAAGGTCGAGTACGAGGGGAACATGGGTTTTAATGTTTGTGACACCGAATGGTTTTTCGTTGTTTAGAGAGGGGTGGTGGGGTGACATCGTCTGTGACGGCCATGAAAAAGAAAAGGCGAGATCTAGAAAAAGAATGATAGGGTTTTGGAAAGAGGCATAGATTGGGAAGGAGAGATTTGGGGTGGTTTGATCGGGAATTAAAACTCTGGTTGTGATACCATAATAGAGAATGATTTCCCTTGAATGAATATTTGCATTATAGCATACCAAATATATACAGATTACAAAGCGTGTTACAAAAGCGTATACATTGAATGGGCTGGAGCCCTACTACATATCTAATGAGCTGGCTATACATGATACAAGATAGGCCTGCTAATAGTATTTTTTAGTTGGCAGCATTGGCGCATTGCCGAATTGTAGAGTTTAGTGACCGGACTTTTTTTTTATTATTGATAAGGAAAGAGGATATATATATTTAACTTAAAAATATAATGAAATTAATGATAAAAAAACTAAAAGGATTAAAATTATTTAACCTAAAAATAAATGATAATTTTTTAATAACAGCTTTTGTAACCACAAAAACCAACAAAAAAAGTTGTTACTAAATAGATTAAAAAAATATTTAACTTAAAAATAAATGACGGTTTTCTAATAAAGATAAATCTTGCTTATTTAGCTAAGTTCAAGCGATTTTTGATAGTTTTCTAAAATTGATGGGGTTTTTTACCCATCTTTTTTCTTAAAGGGCTGTCACAGTGGCGGAGCTAGCTTGATATTCTTAGGAGGGCCAAAGTGTACATAATAAAATTTGGGAGGGCCAAGTCATAATTTATCTCTAGAATATAAAGTTTATAAAAGAAAATGTTTATTAATTTAAGGGTATTTAATGTAAAGATGCAAATGTCAAGGGAGGCCATGACCCTCTTTTGTCTCTATGATCCTCCGCTAGATACTAAATGGAAGGATTTGAGCGGAACTTGTAAAGAAGTGGGTAAAATTTTGCCCAACCTTTTTATCCCCATCTTTCTTATCTTTTAATTTTCTTTTTTACATATATGTAGACGTGTTGGTATTTTCGTTAAGAAAAAAACATATGTGAATTTCTGACTGACCCATTAAATGAAAGATCTACATGCAAAGTAGTTGAGTAGTTTGGACTTTACAGCGGGCTTGTGAAAGGCACCGTATGCAAAGTAATAAACCACAAAAAAATTTTGCACCACATTCCAGAAATTGACTTGTGAGACTCCTCCAGTGAAACAAGAGGTATCATGTAAATCCATCATCCTCATGAATGAAATCTCGTTTTTTACGCTTTCGACTCTTTTGATCCGGTCCCAAAACAACCCTCTTCTTCCGTGGGTCTCCGACGTCGAAAACACAAAAACACCAACACAACCCTCTTCGACGAGATTTCATTTACAATATTGGAAAGAAAATCAGGCAAGGTACCCACGATTAGCTCTTATGGCTCGAGACTTGCTAAGTGTTTAGATTACAACAGTAGCTTCAGAATTGTCATTAAGTATTGGGGGTCAAATATTGAGTAAATATCGAAGCTCATTGTCGCCATCAAGTGCTGAGGTGTTGTTATGCACTCGTGATTGGTTAGATTTAGAAGGTATATTGTTTCATTCTTTTTTCTTTTTTACTTTTAGTTATGTGTAATATATATTTTCATACCATATGATAATATGATATGAGTGTTAAATTCTTCTAACATGTTCAGATGAGAAGGACGAAATGGAAGAAGAACTATCAGAAGATATCGAAGCTTATATTAAACGTTAATATTTCTATCTAGTAAGTAACTTCTTCCTTTATTTTCTGTTAACTTAGAACATATCCATTAAGTAATTGGAATCTCATGTGACTGTTAGAAATCTTGGATAGTTGCACGCTAGTAATTTGTAGTACTAAACTGATTTTATATACTTTATATAGAAGAAGTAACTCTAGTATGGGTAGATTTATAAAACTATAACTTGTAAATGCACAGAACCGACTGACGGCGTACCAGTCATATCCCCAGCTGTGTATTCTCCGAAGAAGCCTTTTTAGTCAGTTTCATTTCTGATCAGATCTTTGTACCCCATACTGAGATTGCAGAGTTAAATGGTCGAATGATCCTTTAGTTCTTAATCTGATAAATAGGAAATGCAGCATAAATTTAATCACTTATGTAAAAGCTAGCAAATTATCATACTCGGCTTTAAACTGAAAGAACTGAGTGAAAATGGTAAAGTATTATCAGTCGAACCCATGGCTATAGCGGCTCCTAAATCATACTATCTCGTAGCTAACTATACGAAAGGCGACTCCACTTATGAACCATATCTCGTAGCTCACCATCTGCTTCTGGCACATGCGTCAGCTGTAAAACTGTATCGCGAAAAATACAAGGTAAAAGTCTGTCCTGTTCATGTTATCGGTTATAATTATACCTTCTCATAAAATATTCACCAGTTTTTTGTATACTCGATATTGGTGATGATGCAGCCCATGCAGGATGGTTTTGTTGGAATTAATCTCTCCGCCTATTGGTTTGAACCTTATACAAATACATTGGAAGACGTTGAAGCTACCCAAAGAGCCAATGACTTCTATCTGGGCTGGTGAGTGATCACAAATGCTAAATGAAGTTTAATTAGAAGCTATTATTTCATGGTGCCTGCTTCAGGTTTCTAAATCCCTTGGTGAATGGAAACTACCCCGATATAATGAAGAAGGCTGCAGTAAACCGGATACCAAGTTTCACCAAACTTGAATCTGAGATGATCAAGGGTTCATTTGACTTTTTGGGCATAAACCACTATAGCACATTACACGTCAAGGACAACCCCACAGGTCTTGAAATGGATATCAGGGACTTTGGTGCTGACATGGCAACAACGCTTATATGTATGTCGTGTTTCTATGATACAACTATGTCTCGATAAGTAAACAAACTATAGCCTTGATGTTAGGTGCAGTTTTTTAGATCTACGTTAAGTGAATGCTGATATATGTCTGCATTTATTATTTTGGAATGCAGATAATGGAAGCCTAATCACTCCAACTGAGGTTCGACTATTTTAGTTTTATGTTGCTACTCTTTTCATCTTAGTACGTCTCTTACCCTCCTATCGTATCAAAATTCATATTTTTATAACAGATTCTCTTTCTTAGTTGCCAGTGGCTCCATTGGGTCTGCAAAAGCTTCTTAACTATCTACAGGAAGAATATGGAAATCCCCCGGTCTACATCCATGAAAATGGTACTATATAGATCAAAAAATTTATTAATCACACGACTAAATTCCAAACTTCTAGACATCAGCATATTGTGTGTTTTATAGGTCAAGTACAACCTCGTAACGGAACACCGATGGACTTCAAAAGGGTAGAGTACTTGCAAGCATATATAGGTGCTATGTTAGATGCAATTTGGTAACACCTCTTCTGAGAGGCTTATCTAAGAAAGGCGCATAGAAAGGCCTTATATCTTACGGTTCATTTTGTGTTTGATATGGTAACAGGAATGGGTCAAACACGAAGGGATATTTTGTCTGGTCCTTCCTGGATCTCTTTGAGTGGTTAAATAGTTACAATGTTGGTTATGGTCTGTACTACGTTGATTTGGATGACAAGAATTTGACACGATATCCTAAGCTCTCCGCACAATGGTACACAAGTTTCTTGAAAGGAAATAGTATCACCAAGGATGCAATTGTATTAAACTCGGAGTCAAGATACTCTTCCTCTCATTAGCTTGAAAGATGTCGTTAACTTGTGTAATTTCGTTATGGTAGTTTTTAAGACTCTTCCTGTTAAATCGGAGCAAAACCTATGAGCGGAAACTATGATAGGGCAAAAGCGTCTGTCAGTGTTTGTAGTTAAAAAAGTGTGTTGACTTCAAAAGTCAAAGTACAAGAAATGATCCATTTGTTTGTACAAAAGTCTGTTTTGAGAAGTAGTGCACCTTCTTTACTTTAAGTTCTCGGATAGATTATTTGTTTTAACTGTTTTTGGGACTTATATAATTAGTTCTTAAGATACACAGTGTTGGATCTATTTGTTTATAGATAACTTTGATGGTTCGAGTGTCTCGCCATGATGTGTGGTATCACAACAGAACATTATTGACCTTTATTCTAACAACGATGATTGGAGACGCCGAGGGTATCTTGTTCACCAAGACAAAATATACCGTACATAAGGTTATATATGCCCTACCGGTCCTCACATCTTCTATTCGTGTGTATTGATATCCATCGTTGGATTGAATCTTCCATCCAATCCAATGGTCCAATCCGCGTGTATTCATATTAACCAATCTGATGCAGCAACAATTTTTATGTTGTCTATCAGTTTTGGAAGTCTAGTAGTCTTGTCATAAGTGCTAGTAGTCTAAAGGTTTGTCTAAAATAAATAAGGGTCTCATAGGTTACTTTTGGGTCTATATAATGACCTGATCCTAGAAGTAGTGGCAGACAACCAAAATATTATGTTTATGTAATAAGCTTTTGAGCTTGATTATCCATATAATAGGAATCGTCTTTCTACTCCGGTCACTGTTCTTCTCTAGTCGTAGTTTACTGCATCAGTTGGTATCAGAGCAGGTTGTGGTTGGTGCTTTTGCTTCATCATGCCTCCTAAACATAGGCATCCAAGAGCACATACCAACGTACATGTCGATCCAAGAGAAGAGGTGAATGAACTAAGGAGACAAGTAGAGATTCTGACCCAGCGTTTGGCCCAACTCGAACCTTCTCAGGATGAAGAAGAATTCGAGTCAGACGATGCCTTCCAAAACCCATTTCATAGGCATGCTCGTCAACGTGAACCACCTATGCGTAATGACCGTAGGTGGGAGGCTAGCATCAAGGTCGAAATTCCAGAATTTTCTGGAACCTTGAAGGCCGAGGAGTTCGTTGATTGGTTAAACACCGTTGAGCGGGTGTTTGAATTTAAGGATGCACCTGAAAATAGGAAGGTAAAATGGGTAGCCATAAAGTTGAAGGGCCGAGCATCTGCTTGGTGGGAACAACTCCAGTTGATGCGAGAAAGAAGAGGAAAACAGAAAATAGTAAATTGGAACAAGATGAAAAAGAAGCTCCAAGAGAATTTCCTTCCGTTCAATTATACGCAAACAATGTTCCAGCGTTTGCAAAATCTTAGACAAGGAAACAGGTCCGTGGAGGAGTATACCGAAGAAATCTATGAGTTGGTAGCACGTAACGACTTATCTGATAGTGAACAACAACTTGTTTCAAGGTACCTGGGTGGTTTGCGGCAAAATATTCAAGACGTGTTATGTCTCTACACCTTCTGGACAGTTTCTGAGGTATTCCAAAGGGCGTTAGCAGTAGAGAAACAACAAACAAGATCCGGAAATCGTGATGGGGGATCACAAAATAAATTTGTTGGAGCGAAGCAAGCTGACCATGGTGCTAAAAGTCAAGAACCTGATGTTGGTGTATCCAAGAGACCGGTGCGTGGAAGTGGAGTTGGAAACACTACTAGCTCATCAAGTAGAACCTTTAAATGCTTTAAGTGCGGAGAACCAGGCCATAAGTCTTCAGATTGTAGGAAAGAAAGAGGTAAGCAACTAATGATGGAAAATGAGAAGCTTGAAAGCTATGATTATGAAGAGGAGGTAGAGTATACCGTTAAACCAAGTTATGATGAGGACGAAGAAAACAACGAAGACAGTTTTGTTTATGGTGATATTGGTCAAATGTTAGTTATTAGAAAGACCCTTTTGCTGCCCAAAGAGGAGGAGTCTAGTGATTGGCTTCGAAACAACATCTTCTACACGACTTGTACTATTAAAGATAAGGTTTGCAAACTCATCATTGATAGTGGAAGTTGTGAGAATGTCATTTCACAAGCCGCTGTAGAGAAGCTGAATTTAAAGCAAGAGAAACACCCGAAACCGTACAAGCTGAGTTGGTTTAAGAAAGGAAACGAGGTGAATGTCGATACTCGGTGTTTGGTTTCTTTCTCAATTGGTTGTAAGTACTTTGATAATGTATGGTGTGATGTAGTTTTGATGGATGCTTGTCACATCCTTCTAGGAAGGCCTTGGCAGTTTGATCGTTGCACAACTCACGATGGAAGATCGAATACATACAGCTTCAACAAAGACAATGTTAAAGTGACGTTGGTTCCATCAAAAGCAGTGGGTCTTTCCAAACCGATTAAGATAGGCAATGAGAATCTTCTCTCAATCTCTAATTTCATGGAGGAAGCAGATGAGTCCGGGATCATGTATGCTTTAGTTGTTCGTGACAACAAACCTCTTGCTTCAGCCCCTCATTTTGTGCAACCACTAATGGAAAAGTACGCTGATGTGATGCCAAATGAACTTCCTTCGGGGCTGCCACCTATGAGGGATATTCAACATCACATAGATCTCATTCCAGGCTCAAGTTTACCTAATAAAGCAGCCTATCGCATGAGCCCAAAAGAACACGAGGAATTACAACGCCAAGTAGAAGAAGCTATGTCCAAAGGACTCATTAGAATAAGTATGAGTCCTTGTGCCGTGCCTGCACTTTTGACTCCCAAGAAAGACGGTACGTGGCGTATGTGCGTTGATAGTCGGTCAATAAATAAAATCACTGTCAAGTATCGTTATCCCATTCCCCGCTTAGATGATATGTTGGATCAGCTTGCTGGTTCAAGGGTATATTCAAAGATCGATTTACGGAGTGGGTACCACCAAATTCGTATACGACCCGGGGATGAATGGAAAACAGCATTTAAAACTCGAGAGGGTCTGTATGAATGGCTTGTGATGCCATTTGGGTTGTCAAACGCTCCAAGTACGTTCATGCGAGTCATGAACCACGTCCTTAAGCCATTTCTTCAAAAGTGTGTCGTCGTCTACTTCGATGATATCTTGGTATACTCACACTCCTTAGAAGAGCATTATGAACACTTGGAAGAGGTACTTAAAACTTTGAAAAAGAGAAATTGTATGTAAATCTAAAGAAATGCAGTTTTGCAACTGCATCCGTGTTGTTTCTCGGGTTTGTTATTTCAGCTGAAGGAGCAACGGTTGATCAATCCAAGGTTCAGGCTATTGTTGAATGGCGTACCCCTCGTTGAATTCATGATGTTCGAAGTTTCCATAGACTAGCCTCATTTTATCGGCGCTTCATTTATAACTTTAGTAGCTTAATGGCACCCATTACCGAATGTATGAAGGCTGGTATGAAGTTTGTGTGGTCTCCAGAAGCAAGTGAAAGTTTCGAACTTATCAAGAAGAAAATGTGTGAAGCTCCGATTCTCGTGTTACCAGATTTTGGAAAGGTTTTTGAAGTGGACTGTGATGCATCTAAGGTTGGAATAGGTGCTGTCCTAAGTCAAGAAGGACATCCGGTTGCCTTCTTTAGTGAAAAACTAAGTCAATCAAGGCTGAATTATACCACGTATGATGTCGAGTTTTATGCTATAATTCGAGCCTTGCGCCATTGGCAACATTATTTGGTGCACAGAGAGTTCATCCTAAATTCGGACCACGAAGCGCTAAAGTACATTAATAACCAACAAAAGTTGAGTCCTAGACATGCCAAGTGGGTAAGCTTCTTGCAAAACTTCAACTTTACATTAAAATACAAGGCTGGAACTCTAAACAAAGTTGCTGATGCTTTGAGTCAGAAAGCTTCCTACCTCTTAATATT
The DNA here is from genome assembly GCA_025667525.1 of Glebionis coronaria. Classification (NCBI taxonomy): domain Eukaryota; kingdom Viridiplantae; phylum Streptophyta; class Magnoliopsida; order Asterales; family Asteraceae; genus Glebionis; species Glebionis coronaria. Next base: position 6,296,195 of record CM046877.1, read on the forward strand.
GAGGGCAGAGGTGCAAGGGTTTGACACCTTCAAGGAAATGTATTTGGAGGATCGTTATTTCGGGCCTGTTATGCAAGAGGTATTGAAGGGACAACGTTATGACTATCAAATTCTAGATGGCTTTTTGTTTAAAGTGTTGCGGTTGTGCATTCCAGATTGCTCCTTAAAGGAAAAGATAGTTGCTGAACTACACGCTTTGGGACATTTTGGTCGTGACAAAGGTGTCGAGTTGGTGGAAAGAAAGTATTTTTGGCCAAAGTTGAGGCGTGACGTTACCAGACATGTAGAAAGGTGTCAGGTATGCTAACGATCAAAAGGATTTTCCACTAATGCGGGGCTTTACACTCCTCTGCCTGTCCCATCTTCCCCTTGGAGCGATGTGAGTATGGATTTCGTTTTAGGCCTTCCATGTACTCAAAGGAGAAAGGATTCCATTATGGTGGTAGTGGATAGGTTCTCCAAGATGGCCCATTTTATACCATGTCGAAAGACCATGGATGCTTCAAACATAGCAGATTTGTACTTCAAAGAGGTTTTTCGTTTGCATGGACTCCCGCACACTATAACTTCAGATCGTGATCCCAAGTTTATGGGGCATTTTTGGAGGAATTTATGGAAAAGATGGGTACTCAGTTGTGTTTCAGTACCTCGTATCATCCCAAGACAGACGGACAAACGGAAGTCGTGAACAGGAGTCTAGGAAACTTATTACGTTGTTTGGCAGGTGACAAACCAAAGCAGTGGGATTTGGTACTTCCACATGCTGAGTTTGCTTACAACAATTCAAAGAATCGAACAACTCAACGATGTCCATTTGAAGTTGTCTATGGACTTAGTCCTAATAGCATCACTCAACTGACCCCAATTCCAATTACAAAGAACGTCAGTGTGAAGGCTAGCGAGTTTACTGAACAAATCAGAAACGTTCATGAGCAAGTTAAATTGCAAATTGAAGCCAGCAATGCCAAATATAAAGCTGCTGCAGATGTACATCGTCGAAAGGTTGATTTTAAGGAAGGAGATCAAGTGTGGGCTATTTTGACTAAGGATAGGCTGCCCGCGGGAGTAAACGTCAAGTTGCATGATCGAAAGGTTGGTCCTTGTCAGATTGTGAAGAAAATTAATGATAATGCCTACAAGTTGCGGCTACCAAGTCATCTCAATACCTCAGACGTATTCAATGTTAAGCACCTTGTTCCGTTTAAAGGGGATCTTAAGAGCAACTACAACTCGAGGGCGAGTTCTTCTTCAACCGGGGGTGACTGATGCAGCAACAATTTTTATGTTGTCTATCAGTTTTGGAAGTCTAGTAGTCTTGTCATAAGTGCTAGTAGTCTAAAGGTTTGTCTAAAATAAATAAGGGTCTGATAGGTTACTTTTGGGTCTATATAATGACCTGATCCTAGAAGTAGTGGCAGACAACCAGAATATTATGTTTATGTAATAAGCTTTTGAGCTTGATTATCCATATAATAGGAATCGTCTTTCTTCATTTCACCCATATACCCCAAGCTTCACAATCTCAAACAACCTATTTTATACCACAACAATATTGTCACTAACACACCCATGTATAGATGGGTTCAAACATCTTGATTCACCTCGTCACGGACAACCCAGGTTTGGGGAAAAATCGTCTACGCCGACTTCAAGGCCGTGTTGCAGCAAATCAAGGACCACGTTCATGATCCCCATTTGAAATCAAGTATCACGATGTGGTCCTTGATTTGGTCCAACACAGCAGTCTGCCTAGACGACCTTTGCCCATAATGGGTCGTCCAAGACCAGTTGTTTCAAGTGTTTAATTAATGTATGAAGCTTTAGCTGTTGTTGAAGCTAGTTACTTTTACAGTATTAATTGTAGCTACTTAAACCATTATCATGCTCTTTTATTGTTTGATTACAAATCAAGTCATTCAAGTTTTCGCCATTCTCTTTCTGCTACAACTACAACATGGTCTTATTATTGAAGAGTTATTATAAGGTTGTAAACTGATATAGTATCCATTGTTAACACTTTTACTACCTCTGTACACAAATGACAGCTTCGGCCATGACTGATTTAATATTTAGATAGAAATTGTTGTTACGATCCCTGTCCATTACGCTCCTACAATCACAATCCAAATGAAATAGTCAAGTCTGAAAGATCATTCGCTGGATTTAAGAATTTGTGTTTCTGTCTATAGGGACATAATGTTTGAAATATAAAGAAACAAAGATCATATGCTAATTAATTTAACGCTAGATATATCAAAGAATCCCAAGGTGTTATAAACCAACTCTTGAATCGTAGTCAAGGTGTTATTATGATGCGGTATATGTGCAAATACTTGGCTCTAAGAACAATAGACATGTAGCAAAAAATCCATTTGCAATGCTAGGCGCTACTCGTGGTCCTTACAAGCATCAGTATGTTAGCATACAAGTCACGTGCGAAATCACTTTTCTAAGTGCCATGAATAACATTTTTAAGAATTAACCTTCGTATGAAGGTCATCGTTGACAATTTTGCCAGTGAAACCAACAAATCTATCCATAACATAGAGAGAGCTGAATATTAATATACTTAAAACTTGCAAGCTACGCAGTATGTTTCTTAAAAAAAATTAAATAAATACGTCTCAAAAAACATTAAAACAAACAATTCAACCGAAAGTTAAAACTTCGATGCCGAAGGAAATGAAAGCATCTCTTGGAAGGTCCAAAAAGCGATAGAATCCTGAATCCTGAATCCTGAATCCTGAAACATAGCACCGGATTTATCAGTAAGAAAAAGTTCAAAGAAGGTTATTGTAGAAATAGTCTACTGTTGTTCATAACAACAACAAAGACCCATTGGATCCTTCATTTAGGTAGAAAGAAACCATTATTACCAGCGAGTAAACACAATGAGAAACCAAATGAGAAGATCGCTCAATGTTTACCTTAATATACATTGGGCATCGGCAGGAATGACAAAATATGACCGGGTGCACATATTTTTTTTAACCATACTGTAATAGTGTTAAAAAACCCATGGGTGTCCCGGCTGGTTCCGTCCCTAGGCATCGGTGAAACTAAACTCTCAACATGTGATGATATATTATAAGTATCAATCTTCTGGATCTCTGAAAATGAACTATTCTTGGGATCATACAAAACCAATTCCTTCTCAAGTATCAGCAAATATTTTCCATCATGTGTAACACACAAAGTCATCAAATTTAGAGGCACTATAGTAAGGGTTACGTGCGGGATGGAAACCAACTTAATCCAAGAATCTTGCACTCCATAAACTTTCATCGCCCATACATCCGAACGTTTTTCCTGAGATAGATAACAAACCACAGACAACCAGTCTCCAAAAGTACACAATGTCAAATCATTATACCTTTTGTTATACACAGGTTGCAAAATTGTGCCAAACGTTTCGGTAGCTAAATCAAACGAGATTATAGTCTGCAAATACTCAATAGACTGCGGATCTGTATGCACAGTTATCCAATGAAGAGCTCCATTCAATATTATTCCATGCAATTGTAATATATAATAACAAGTAAGATCACATATTAGTGTCTTCCAATATCCAGATTTCAATGAGCATATCTTCACTCTGGTTTTGCCTCTAGGTATCGGATAACCAGAAGTTATTTCAACAACTTTATAATCATCATTGAACTCATCATACCCAAACCCAAACCCATCAAGAAAAACAAACTCATTGGATGGCAGTCTATTCACTCTTCTTGTACTAGGGTTCCAGATGAAGAAAGTACTAAATCCTTTAACAGAAATGTTAATGCATAACAATCCGTTGCAAGAACCAATAATACTAGGTGTAGCACCTTTCGGAGTAAATGGATTGTCAAGCTCTACAACATTAACAACAGATTTACCAAACATAACATGATCATATAGACGAAAACTCTTCGAGTGATCATCGAAGGAAATTAATTGATAGTGAGGGTTGCGTGGTGCTAAAGAGAGATGAGATTTGATAAAACTTTGTTCTGATATCAAAGAGTGCCATAATTTGCAAACAGACTTACAACGTAACAAAGATAAAACTGGAAGCTGTAACAGGATTTTGACAATGATCTCTGTCGGAATCCAAACACGATTCTGGTGCTGTTCGTGTTCTAGTGCCATTATAGTCACTTGTTTTTGTCGACCCCAAGATTTGCTTGACAATATTTTTAGGTTTTTTTTCCGTATTCTATGGTAAACTAGAATATTGCAAAAATGCAAAAAAAACCCCGGAAACAAAAGGTCGTGCAAAAACGTCCACGAACTTTGCATTTTCATATGAAAAAGCCCTTGACACGCTAAATCTCACATTTGGGTCGTTATCACCCGTTATCTCCCTCGTGAGGGAAATTTCGTCATTTCAAGTCATCCCAATCACGACAACCCGCCCTCTATCTTTTTCACTCGTGTAAAACTTGTCCCTCAGACTATTTTCCCGCCATTAAAGCACAGGACTAACCACTTCGTCTGACACTTCGTATTAGAGACCAAAATTGTGTTCTAGTGCCATCATCGTCACTTGTTTTTGTCGACCCCAAGATTTGCTTTACTATATTATTAGGTTTTTTTCCCGGTGTATATATGTTGGAATAAAATATGTTGTTTGGACAGATGTTATAACTTTTAAATAATAATAGTGTATTAATTTTATTACAAGTATTTGTAATAATACAATTCAACCAATGACAACTAAGTATCAATCATATATTCACTAAACCACACATGTTCTTCATTTTTTTGGATTATCATCCAATAAGAATTAATCATAAGTTGTATTGTAATTAATAGTGTTTGTTTAATGACAACCCTTAAGGCTGTTATTAGCATTTCTCATAAAAACATACCAAATATAATTCTAAAAATATAAACTTGTGTTTATACAAATTGGGTCATCATCTTGAGTTACAATAATCATGTTTTATATATACTAATGAAGCAGTGTAAAGGAATCGGTGCAATGCTTCTGTGAACCATTGTGTGGGTTGGTAGTATAATTGCCATATAACCATCACTTTTGTAACTGCCAAAGTATCCGGGGATTTGGGATTAGCCCATTGGAGTGGCAGCCCAATATTCTCCCCTAATCACAATTGTTGTGGCGTAGCTCTTTAAGTCTAATAAGTTGTCTCATTGTTTGAAATTCGATCTTCGGTAACACCTTTGTGGTGAGTATGTCAGCCTTTTGATATTCACCACTTACGAATTCTACTTGTATGTCGTCTATTTTAATGCATTCTTTAATAAAGTGGTACTTGGTGTCGATGTGATTGCTTCTTCCATGAAAAATTGGATTCTCCGTTAATGATATAGCTGATTTGTTGTTAACCATTATAGTAATATTTTCTTCTCTTGTATGTGTGAGTCTTGCTTAGTAGTCTCTTTAACCATAATGCTTGTGTTGTTGCTGCAGTTGTGCGAAAAATTCTGATTCGCATGATGATAATGCTACAGTGGCTTGTTTTTGTGTACTCCAGATAATATTTGGTGATTCACCAAAATAAAATATTATGCCAGTAGTTCCTTTACCTTCTTGTGTGTTGACTCCGTATCTACTATCACCGAATCAAATCCTTATATTGTGGTCCTTCCATTATGCTTATAAGTGATTCCATAGTCCTTTATTCCTTTCACATAACGTAGTACTTGCCTTATGACCTTCATAAGTTGTGTAACACCCACATTTTTCACATATAGCAACGGAAGCTAATATGGGTATACTTCATGAAACACAAGTCACAATAATAGAAAATAACTCAAAAGAGTATTTAATCATGTTTATTTATTTATTGTTCAAAAAACAGAGTTTTACAACATGAGGCCCCCAAAATCCATGACAATAATTTCAAGTCAGTATCTCTCATTTCCATCCTTGTGCTTTTCCATGTCATCAATCACGAATACATGAGATATATGCTTAAAAGTAAACTTAAAGGTTGAGTAATGTAGCACCCCCATTTTTACCATATATCAGCGGAAGCTAATCTCGGTTATTACTTTCAAGGTACCATAGTCACAATAAGAGAAAAATGCTCAAAATACATTTTTATAAATATTTACGTTATCATTCATTTATTATTCAGAGTTAACAAAAAACAACTGTACATACACTGTACATCACAGGTTTCCCCAAAGATCTAGTTTTATTCTTAGAATGATAACTTTTTCAAGAAACCACCATCCGCAGCCCGCCAGGCTTCATTCTCCTGAAATATATGCTTACAAATCAACACAATGGTTGAGTGAATTCATAGGTTTAAACAATATTTGAATACAAGTACGACTCAGGGCTACAGTGTTATACACTCTAATTTCAAATTCATCGATTCTCATTTATTATTGCACTAGCTCATGACCCCGCGACTAGACATTATCAGAAAAACCAACAAATTACCCTTAAGCAGGTAGTTTGTCGGACTATCCTGAGATTAGCAAAATAAAACATATTTGTTTATCCTAGGTAGGAACCATTAGCTGCTGACAAGTGCGACTTGCCCAGATAGGAGATGTCAGTCTCCAATAGTACTATTCATAATATTAGTGTTCATTAAATGATTAGCGGTCCATAATTAAAAGGGACTTAATGGCAATAAGTAAATGTAGTGTCAATAACCATATAGGCAGCATACAAAAACACTTGTATTCATATATCCCCTCACGGGTTTTCAAATCATTTATAAACTTTCAAAAGTGAGGCTATGAAATAACCAATCACAGCTTTCTCATAGAATCGGAATTGACACACAATATGTATATATATCAGGTCATTATCTCTCAGTTCAATATTTTTATATAGTATTTTGTATATATGTATTCTTTGATTCATATATTATTTTTGAGTTATAGTATCATTGTTCGGGCCATTATACTCGGAAGTCATTCTATAAACGTTTGAGGAACGAGGGCACTTTAAAATCGTAACCCAACCACTCAGTCAGAACGTAATATCGAGATAGAACACTTTGTACAAAGCTCCCTACTAACATGACAAATAGTATATTATTTCTATTTTATGTATTTAGTTTCAATATTGGCAAAAATAGTCCTTATAGTTATATTTTAGCATAATAAACTTTTAACCCTTATAGTATATAGTTTCATTATTTGAAATTAAACTCTCAATATTTAACCTTAAAGTCTCAAACTTTCCAACATTCATTCTTATAGCTTTAACTTTCACAAAATGACACTTTTGGCCCAAAATGTTAAATAGTTTCAAAAATGATAGTTTTAGTCCCTATAGTTGTAAAAATCACATAATAAGTTCAAAAATGCTCTAAATGATCTAGGATTTGAGAAAAAAGTTTTAAAACACATTTATAATCATAATAAAAATGTTTATCCAGAATTATAGCTTTTGAAATAGGTTTTTGCTCATTATTTCATATAAAATACAAAATTAGGGTTTTAAGACATCTTTAGCTTATAACTTTCATTTAAATTGATCATATAACTTAATTCTTTTTGGATTATCTTTCTAACTAAATTTTGGAATTATTAAAAGTCTTAATAAACATTATAACAAGATCAAAGCTTGGTTAACATAGTGATTACCTAGGTAGCTCCAAAATGGCTTTTTAAGGCTTCCTATGAACACTACTTGCAATCAAAGCTTCAAGAGCTTCAATGGCTTCCTTATAGACCTGGTTTTTGGTCTTGTGGGATGTCCTAATATGTATATAGAAGTGGGTATGAAGAATGGGTAGGAGATAATAAGAAAACGGGGTGAAAGTTCTAACATGAAGAGTTCGCCCCTATTTATAACCATTTCAACACTTAGCCTCCATGTCTTAGGCCTTAAACGTGTAACACGGATATAATAATTACAAAGGAATGCTAGTGAAGCCTACAAAAGTTTATAGACTCTAGGATGAAAATATCTAAACTTATGGCTAAAAATACTACACGGCTAGGTTTTGATAAGAATGGAGATGTAGAACACACAAGGAAATGATGAACCTACTTGTCATCCCTTGGAAAATACCCTACAACATCTTAAATATCTAAAATGAGGTTTAAAATTTGGAGGGAAAAGGTCTAAACATGGTTTTGGTGGGAAAATGTAAAACCGGGTCCTAATTTAAGGCTTGTAACTTTATACTTTGTAACTTTGGTGATTAGGGACTTAGGAATGTGGTTAGTGAATGAATAAGGCTTAATTAGGGTTTATAAATTTTATTTAGAAGATTTGGGTCCTTGGTTTGAAGTTTAACAAAGGTCTGATGTGATTTTAGGAAGAAAACTTATGTAGATTTGGGTTTCTAATGATCTAGGTTTAAATCTTAGTAAAACTCATTATCCTTCAACTAGCTACTGATGTAAACTCAATTTAGGTCCCATAATTTGTGTTCTAAGGGTCTAATAAGTTCCCACACTTGTTTTAATAGCTTAGTTTAAGTAAACATGTCTAAAGAGTGAAAATACCTATTTTGACCTAATTTTTAAGTCTTTCATTGAAATCTTGTACCTTGTGCTTAAGGATACTTGTACATTGTCTTAGCATAATATTATAACCTTAATGAAATGATATGAGTGATTGTGGACTTGTCCTAAAAGACTAGGTAATGATTCCATGTAGATTTCTTAATATATGGGTCTCTAAGTCATTAAGCCTAATGACTTTCTATCTTGGGTGATTAGTGTTTATATCATCATGAACACTTATTCTAAGTCTTAAATGATATATATACGACTTCTAAGTATTATACATTTTTAGTTTAAGGGTTTGTATAGGTTGATCATATTCTAGGGTTAAGAATGAGCTTAAGATCCTATTCTTTGAAAACTTGTACTTTGTGCTTTAATAATTTGTAACTTAGCTTGAGATAAATTTATGATCTCAATATAATACTTTGTTGAGTTTATTAATTAGTTGCAGATTATTAGACCTTGATTCATTATGAAATGGATTTTATATGTTAATCTTGGTTGTTAGGTCATATACTTGTAATTAGCTTGAGATTAGTGAATATCAGTGTTTTGCGATTAATTATCTTTTCTTTATATGATAGATTATATTTAGTACATTGTATTTGATAAATGTACATAGATATTATGTAGTTATATTGCTTGAAACATCGGTTTATAAAGTAATTTCTAGAGTTTCTATGGCTCTTTAGTATTTAGGGCATCCTTGTTGTATTTGAGTTGTTCTTATTAATTGTATATACATATAGTTACTTTTAGAACTCATACTTGATATATACATAGTTTTTACAACATATGGCCATATATTAAAGTGGCAATTGAGATAGTGAGAATCCATATATTCAACTATTTAGTCACATACCATAGTAAAATGCAAAAAATTCATAGCAAAATCACCTCTTTATTTATGAACATAGATATTACATTAGTCAAAACTACTGATGTTATAGTCTCCTCCCCTTGTTTTAAATCTCGTCCCGAGATTTAGCTAGAACTAGGGTTAACAGAAGAAAATAGATGCGGATATTTAGCTTGAATTTGATCTTCGCGTTCCCAAGTATACTCATGTCCTCTTTTCGAGTTCCATCGTACCTTGACTATTGGGATACGGCTCTGCTTCGATCGTTTGATGTCTCTGTCCATGATTTCCATGAGCTCTTCTACAAAATTTAACTTATCATCGAGTTGAAGTTCATTCATCGATAAAATATCACAAGTAATAGCAACATCAACGTCTCCTCCAGGATCAAAACACTCATCCTCATTTCCTGGTATGAAATGAGGAGAGTAAAAGCGATACATCACCCTCTTGGGTGTGCATGTGGTAGGACGGGGTGGCAACATAATATGAGAAATATCAGAAGAAATATCTACCACCCACGTCACCTCTCCAGACCGAATCAAACGGAAGGTAGGGTCAAATCTCTCCACCTCCTCTACGATGGGAGGTGGCATGGCTAACAAAGAATGCTCATTAATAGCAACAGAGTCGGGGCTATCAATGTCCTCAATCCCCTCTTCAAAGAGAGGATTCACCTCACTAGATATGTAGGCGTCATCAAAATCAAATAAAGGGTTCGAATAAATCTTGAAAGTTTCCTTCTGAACGTCTTCATTGGATAGTGACTCGTCATCACTAGAAGTAAAATCATCATCGAGATCAAAAAGAGGATTAGAGGAAGCCAAAGAATCATCTCCCAAGATGTCGGTGGGAGGTAATGAATCATCACTAGAAAGAGATTCACACTCACTATCACTATCGGAAGCAACCGTAGGCTCACTTTGGATTGGAATAAGAATCTCATCACAAGGAATAGTGATAAGACCCTCATCCCTCATGATGAGAGAGACATCGGTCTCCGTAGTGGAAGAATCGAGAATAGGAGTGGTAGTATCACATGATGGATTGAGATCGTAAATATTATCCTCCTCATCATTATAACAATAAGGAATCACACGAGGCGTAGAGGTATAAGCACTAAGATTAGATACTTGCTCTTGTCGTTGTCGCTTTTCCTCCTCTCGTGTTTCTTTTAGTTGAACTACGGCTTCTTCATGTTTCAAAAGAAAGGCTTGTGTTTCGTCATTCGGATTCAATGAAGGTTGATGATCGAGAGTGTATTGTAGGGGCCCAAAATTATGAAAACCAGAATTATAGCACGGATGTGGTCCATCATAAATCATCGGTTGAAAAGATTTAGAACACGGATTTGGCGCATAATAATTCATCGGCTGACAATAAGAAGTATCGTGAGGGCCCCCACAATGATTGCAACATGGGTATTGAGAAAAACCCGGTGCATGTTGCGGATACGGATCGTCATATATGGAAGAGGGTAAGATAGTGTCATTAGAGGCGAAGTATGAATTGATCGAATTGCAAAATGAACAATATCCAAATTCGTGATTAGGGATAGTCATACCACACTGTTCGCATGAACACCAATAACATGATTGACTACCAGACGACCCACACCCTATACAATATGAATCCATGAAGAATTAAAAATAAGAGGGATTGAGAAAAAGAAAAAGAATTAAACACAAAAGAAGATAAAGAAGAATATTTTTAAAACTTTTTTTTAAATGATATATATGTTAATAAAGAAAATGAAATAAAATAAGAAAATATTTTTGTTTTTTAATAAATTTTATATATATTTTTTGGATTTTTAAATATTTTTTTATTATATATATATACAAATACGAAAATAAACTTTCAAAACGAAATGATCTTAAAGTCACTAACTGAAAACACAACGCGAACATCGCTACACACGTCCCCAGCAACTGCTGAAATCAATGAAATTTAACATCTTTTATGAGGTTGATATTTGTCCACATAAAATGTCCCTAATTAGATATCAAGTCTGATTATGACCACCTGTCATTTCATCATTCATGAACCATTAAAAGTTGGCTTGACATCACCTAAGAGTCCAAAGCATTCTCTTATCTACATTTCTAATTTTCTGGGTCAGTTCTGAAAAGCTAGTCTCACAATTTAAGGTTACATTCTAACACGAAGAAAAAGTTGACCAGCTCAACTCATTCATTTGTATCCATACGAGACATGCATCGAAAGAAGGAAAAGTTATTTGTATGGTTAGAATACACGAGTCATATTACCGGATATGCCCGGGCCTGAGCAGGTCTTGGCTGGATATGGTCGGGTGTGGACACGTCTTGGACGGATATACATCTATTAGTAGCATCAATAAAAAAAGTGCATTTTCCTAAGGAATATCATAATAAGTCAGATACTTGTTACGTAAGGACAATGCCAACTATAGAGCAACTATAGGAATATCTTAATAAGCTATGCTGATAATGTTGCATGCGTTGTTGATGAATATAGACGTGATGATATTCCAACTGAGTTTGTTTTCGGTTCAGGAACTTCTGCTTATCAGGTAGTAACATTTTTTTTCTTCTTTGAAGTGTATGTGTTTTTTTTATTTGAAGCTAATAATATGTGAATGTGTGATTTTAAGAAAGGAGCATAGAAATGCCTTATATCTTACGGTTCATTTTGTGTTTGATATGGTAATAGGAATGGGTCAAACACGAAGGGATATTTTGTCTGGTCCTTCCTGGATCTCTTTGAGTGGTTAAATGGTTACAATGTTGGTTATGGTCTGTACTACGTTGATTTGGATGACAAGAATTTGACACAATATCCTAAGCTCTCCGCACAATGGTACACAAGTTTCTTGAAAGGAAATAGTATCACCAAGGATGCAATTGTATTAAACTCGGTGTCAAGAGACTCTTCCTCTCATTAGCTTGAATGATGTCGTTAACTTGTGTAATTTCGTTATGGTAGTTTTTAAGACTCTTCCTGATAAATCTGAGCAAAACCTATGAGCGGAAACTATGATAGGGCAAAATCGTCTGTCAGTTTTTGTAGTTAAAAAAGTGTGTTGACTTCAAAAGTCAAAGTACAAGAAATGATCCATTTGTTTGTACAAAAGTCTGTTGACTTCAAAAAGTCAAATGATACAACTAATAAAGAGGAAAGACAGTAATTTGCAAGTGAAATGGAGACGTATCAACCTATATTCCTACTAATGTTGATACGTCTGATATGCTTTGCCTTGGCCTTAAATCAACAACCCTTTCTATTTACCCGTCATTGAAACACAAAATGGAGACGTATCAACCTATATTCCTACTAATGTGATCCCGATTACTGACTAAAGACATTCAATTTCGATCATTACTCCAAAATATAACGATATGGATATTTATCCAATTCATCCCCTCATCATGCCAAACAGAGAAACTTTTTTTTTGCTAATTATTTAACTCTTTTTTTGGGTTTCCTACAACGATTATGTTTTTACGTTTTAGTCTGTTTTGAGAAGTAATGCATCTTCTTTACTTTAAGTTCTGGGATAGATTATTTGTTTTAACTGTTTTTGGGACTTATATAATTAGTTCTGTTTTAAGATACACAGTGTTGGATCTATTTGTTTATAGATAACTTTGATGGTTCGAGTGTCTCGCCATGATGTGTGTGGTATCACAACAGAACATTATTGACCTTTATTCTAACAACGATGATTGGAGACGTGATGTAGTGAAAAAACAACTCTTCCAACTGATGTAGCGAAACTAGGATAAATAATTGAATCTGTTGATTCCAAAGAATGCCAGACACAATCCTTCCAACTATCGTTGATTCAAAAAGAATACCGATAATCAGGTAAACTCCAACAATCGTTGATTCAATGAATACCCGATTATTTGGATGAAATCGAACAATAAACCCTAACCTGGATTTAAGTTGATTAACAAAAGACTAAAAGTCTGTAACTTTTATTCATAACTCTCTAATAATTCAATACAAAAAGTCCTAATTATAAAGAAAAACTAAACTTGGAAAAAAAGATAACAATATTCCCACGAAACACAAAATCAGAAAAATAAATAAAACATACCACAAAATAAGAAAATTAAAATAAGAGATATCATAAACTAAGGAAACTAAATAATTGGTTTATTCTTCTTTCTCCATCATTCTCCCTCACTTCAAAAAAACTCGTCCTCGAGTTTGTCTCACTCGTCCTTTGTACGTGTAGAATCCAAATTTATATCCCTTCCATTAAATTTCCTTTCTTTAAAATGAATCGACCTCGAACCTTGATCGTCTTTAAACCCAACTTGTCGACCATGATAGTTTGGATCATTGTATAACAAAGACTATTAACCACAACTAGAGTGTTTTCAATGTTGTCTTCTTCCATACCAAATTCTTTTTTCTTCGTAAATCCTTCTTTTTCCTCAATGACATCTTCAATATTTGTATCATAAACTAGCATCGGTTCTTCTTCATATTCATCAAATATGGGAGGTCCATCATAATTATCACTAACCGCACCATAATCTTCCCATTCATCACAAGATGAACCATCAATCTCAAAAAACGGATATTCTAACATCTTTATCAGGAACTTCGGCTCTTGATACCAACTGTAAAGTACGATCACGACCAACATGTCCTTCACCATGCAACTCCTTAATAATTTGCAAGCGAAGACTTGAATCAGGAATACAAAGTTGATTCCCTTTGAATAGGAACCCATCATGCATAACAAAATCTGTTTTCTCTCTGGATTGCAAATCCTGCAGAACAATTGAAAAGTATGGATCCACAGTCACCATGTCACGAATGACATCCAGTCCAGAAACATCAACCTGCATGGTTACAAGTAAACTACTTCTCCTGCTTAAGGCATCAGCAGCACGATTGGAAGCACCCGTTTTGTGTTTCACCACAAAAGTAAATTTCTCAAGAAAAGCCAACCAACGCCCATGTTTATGTGAAACCTTATCTTGAGTACGAATATGCCTTAAGGAATCATGGTCATTGAACAAAACAAACTCCTTATGAAACAAATAATGGCGCCAATGCTTCACAGCTTGGACCACTGCATAAAACTCCAAGTCAAAAGTAGAGTACCTCGACTTCGGCCCTGTCAACGTCTCGCTAAAATAGGCAACATGCCGCCCACCCTGACTAAGAACTCCACCAATTGCAACCTTAGAAGCATCAGTATGAAGCATCAGTTGGTTCAAGCTTCTTATTTTTGGCCTACTATGAGGAAGGAAGTGGATTGTTACGTCAAGAGGTGTCGTATTTGTCAAGTTTCAAAGGGGACGGCTACTAATGTAGGTCTTTATATGCCTTTGCCAGTTCCTTTGCAGCCCTGGGTTGATATTAGCATGGATTTTGTGTTGGGGCTACCTCGTACTCAAAGGGGCAATGATTCAATATTTGTTGTTGTTGATCGTTTTTCTAAGATGGTTCATTTTATTCCTTGCAAGAAGACAACGGATGCAGTTAATGTAGCCCAACTTTTCTTTAGGGATGTGTACCGTTTACATGGTTTACCTTCCTCCATTGTTTCTGATCGGGACACCAGGTTTTTGAGTCATTTTTGGCGTAGTTTGTGGAAGATGGTGAATACTCAACTCAATTTTAGTAGTGCTTATCATCCTCAAACTGATGGGAAAACCGAAGTTGTTACCAGGTCCCTTGGTAACCTGTTAAGGTGTTTGGTGGGTGATCATGTGAAGGCATGGGATCAGAAGTTGTATCAAGCTGAGTTTGCTCATAATCATGTTGTTAATCGGAGCACTGGGTTTAGTCCTTTCCAGGTGGTTTATTCTGCTCAGCCACGTGGTCCTCTTGATCTTATGACTCCTCAAATTTCTAGGTCTGTTCCGAAGAAAGTGCAGAATTTTGTTGAGGGGTTGCATGATGTTCATAAATCTGTTCGTGACAACTTGGTTCGCGCTAATTCGAAGTACAAGCAGGATGCAGATCAAAAGAGGAGACATGTTGACTTTGAAGTAGGAGACTATGTATGGGCTATTTTGACTAAGGATCGTTTTCCAGTTGGTGAATATAATAAATTGTCTGCTAAGAAGATTGGTCCAGTGGAAATTGTGGATAAGATGAACTCAAATGCTTATCGTTTGAAGTTGCCAAGTCATATTCGTTGTTCTGATGTTTTTAATGTGAAGCACTTGTTTCCTTACCATGGTGATTTTTCAGATGATGATACAGTTGGGAATTCGAGGGCGAATTTTTCTTATCCAGGGGGAATGATGGAGGCCTAAGTATTGAAGAACGGGCTGACTTGTTTCTGGAGGCCCGAGATCGCGTGACGAAGAGGGGTTTAGTAAAATGGGCATAACTTTTGCATCCTAAGTCCGTTTTCAACCCGTGACCTGTCAAAATGTGCGTAAAAAGGAGACCGACGACGCTGTAACCACCTTTTAGCTGGTTGCGGATTTTCCAAGGCCCAAAAAGCCTTTTTACTATCAGTTTTTTGCATTTTTATGTTTTTTCACTTTCAGTTGGACTTTGTCATTGGGCTACGGTCCAGCCCGTTGGGTTTTTAGGGTTTTTCTTTGTTTGCAGTCATTATTTAATGAATCTGCTGTAACCCTAGCAAGACAGTTATCAGTTTAATAAAAGTTAAATCACTGGTCGTTGTGTTGCTGTGTTTTACCCTACTTTTCGGGCATTTTTCAGAATCAACGATTATTAGCAGAATTGTTTCTGGCATTCTTATTGAATCAACATATCCAATTGCTTATCTTTGTTACTTTGTTTTTTTAGTCTACATCAAGACGCCGAGTGTATCTTGTTCACCAAGACAAAATATACCGTACATAAGGTTTTATATGCCCTAACGGTCCTCACATCTTCTATTCGTGTGTATTGATATCCATCGTTGGATTGAATCTTCCATCCAATCCAATGGTCTAATCCGCGTGTATTCATATCAAGCAATCAAATGTCTTCATTTCACCTATATATACCCCCAGCTTCACCAATCTCAAACAACCCATTTTATACCACAACAATATTGTCACTAACACACTCATGTATAGATGGGTTCAAACATCTTGATTCACCTCGTCACGGACAACCCAGGTTTGGGGAAAGGTCGTCTACGCCGACTTCAAGGCCGTGTTGCAGCAAATCAAGGACCACATTCATGATCCCCATTTGAAATCCAGTATCACGATGTAGTCCTTGATTTGGTCCAACACGGCAGTGTGCCTAGACGACCTTTGCCCATAATGGGTCGTCCAAGACCAGTTGTTTCAAGTGTTTAATTAATGTATGAAGCTTTAGCTGTTGTTGTTGAAGCTAGTTAGTTTTACAGTATTAATTGTAGCTACTTAAACCATTATCATGCTCTTTTATTGTTTGATTACAAATCAAGTCACAAGTTTTCGCCATTCTTTTTCTGCTGCAACTACAACATGGTCTTATTATTGAAGAGTTATTATAAGGTTGTAAACTGATATAGTATCCATTGTTAACACTTTTACTACCTCTGTACACAAATGACAGCTTCGGCCATGACTGATTTAATATTTAGATAGCAATTGTTGTTACAATCCCTGTCCATTACGCTCCTACAATCACAATCCAAATGAAATAGTCAAGTCTGAAAGATCATTCGCTGGATTTAAGAATTTGTGTTCTGTCTAGGGACGTAATGTTTGAAATATAAAGAAACAAAGATCATATGCTAATTAATTTAACGCTAGATATATCAAAGAATCCCAAGGTGTTATAAACCAACTCTTGAATCGTAGTCAAGGTGTTATTATGATGCGGTATATGTGCAAATACTTGGCTCTGAGAACAATAGACATGTAGCAAAAAATCCATTTGCAATGCTAGGCGCTACTCGTGGTACTTACAAGCATCAGTATGTTAGCATACAAGTCACGTGCGAAATCACTTTTCTAAGTGCCATGAATAACATTTTTAAGAATTAACCTTCGTATGAAGGTCATCGTTGACAATTTTGCTAGTGAAACCAACAAATCTATCCATAACATAGAGAGAGCTGAATATTAATATACTTAAAACTTGCAAGCTACGCAGTATGTTTCTTAAAAAACAAATTTAAATAAATACGTCTCAAAAAACATTAAAACAAACAATTCAACCGAAAGTTAAAACTTCGATGCCGAAGGAAATGAAAGCATCTCTTGGAAGGTCCAAAAAGCGATAGAATCCTGAATCCTGAATCCTGAAACATAGCACCGGGTTTATCAGTAAGAAAAAGTTCAAAGAAGAAGGTTATTGTAGAAATAGTCTACTGTTGTTCATAACAACAACAAAGACCCATTGGATCCTTCATTTAGGTAGAAAGAAACCATTATTACCAGCGAGTAAACACAATGAGAAACCAAATGAGAAGATCGCTCAATGTTTACCTTAATATACATTGGGCATCGGCAGGAATGACAAAATATGACCGGGTGCACATATTTTTTTAACCATACTGTAATAGTGTTAAAAAACCCATGGGTGTCCCGGCTGGTTCCGTCCCTAGGCATCGGTGAAACTAAACTCTCAACATGTGATGATATATTATAAGTATCAATCTTCTGGATCTCTGAAAATGAACTATTCTTGGGATCATACAAAACCAATTCCTTCTCAAGTATCAGCAAATATTTTCCATCATGTGTAACACACAAAGTCATCAAATTTAGAGGCACTATAGTAAGGGTTACGTGCGGGATGGAAACCAACTTAATCCAAGAATCTTGCACTCCATAAACTTTCATCACCCATACATCCGAACGTTTTTCCTGAGATAGATAACAAACCACAGACAACCAGTCTCCAAAAGTACACAATGTCAAATCATTATACCTTTTGTTATACACAGGTTGCAAAATTGTGCCAAACGTTTCGGTAGCTAAATCAAACGAGATTATAGTCCGCAAATACTCAATTGACTGCGGATCTCTATGCACAGTTATCCAATGAAGAGCTCCATTCAAAATTATTCCATGCAATTGTAATATATAATAACAAGTAAGATCACATATTAGTGTCTTCCAATATCCAGATTTCAATGAGCATATCTTCACTCTGGGTTTGCCTCTAGGTATCGGATAACCAGAAGTTATTTCAACAACTTTATAATCATCATTGAACTCATCATACCCAAACCCAAACCCATCAAGAGAAACAAACTCATTGGATGGCAGTCTATTCACTCTTCTAGTACTAGGGTTCCAGATGAAGAAAGTACTAAATCCTTTAACAGAAATGTTAATGCATAACAATCCGTTGCAAGAACCAATAATACTCGGTGTAGCACCTTTCGGAGTAAATGGATTGTCAAGCTCTACAACATTAACAACAGATTTACCAAACATAACATGATCATATAGAAGAAAACTCTTCGAGTGATCATCGAAGGAAATTAATTGATAGTGAGGGTTGCGTGGTGCTAAAGAGAGATGAGATTTGATAAAACTTTGTTCTGATATTAAAGAGTGCCATAATTTGCAAACAGACTTACAACGTAACAAAGTTAAAACTGGAAGCTGTAACAGGATTTTGACAATGATCTCTGTCGGAATCCAAACACGATTCTGGTGCTGTTCGTGTTCTAGTGCCATTATCGTCACTTGTTTTTGTCGACCCAAAGATTTGCTTGACAATATTTTTAGGTTTTTTTTCCGTATTCTATGGTAAACTTGAATATTGCAAAAATGCAAAAAAAACCCCGGAAACAAAAGGTCGTGCAAAAACGTCCACGAACTTTGCATTTTCATATGAAAAAGCCCTTGACACGCTAAATCTCACATTTTGGTCGTTATCACCCGTTATCTCCCTCGTGAGGGAAATTTCGTCATTTCAAGTCGTCCCAATCACGACAACCCGCCCTCTATCTTTCACTCGTGTAAAACTTGTCCCTCAAACTATTTTCCTGCCATTAAAGCACATGACTAACCACTTCGTCTGACACTTCGTATATTAGAGACCAAAATTGTGTTCTAGTGCCATCATCGTCACTTGTTTTTGTCGACCCCAAGATTTGCTTTACTATATTAGTAGGTTTTTTCCCGGTGTATATATGTTGGAATAAAATCTGTTGTTTGGACAGATGTTATAACTTTTAAATAAAAATAGTTTATTAATTTTATTACAAGTATTTGTATAATACAATTCAACCAATGACAACTAAGTATCAATCATATATTCACTAAACCACACATGTTCTTCATTTTTTTGGATTATCATCCAATAAGAATTAATCATAAGTTGTATTGTAATTAATAGTGTTTGCTTAATGACAACCCTTAAGGCTGTTGTTAGCATTTCTCATAAAAATATACCGAATATAATTCTAAAAATATAAACTTGTGTTTATACAAATTGGGTCATCATCTTGAATTACAATAATCATGTTTTATATATACTAATGAAGCAGTGTAAAGGAATCGGTGCAATGCTTCTGTGAACCATTGTGTGGGTTGGTAGTATAATTGCCATATAACCGTCACTTTTGTAACTGCTAAAGTATCCGGGGATTTGGGATTAGCCCATTGGACTGGCGGCCCAATATTCTCCCCTAATCACAATTGTTGTGGCGTAGATCTTTAAGTCTAATAAGTTGTATCGTCGTTAGAAATTTGATCTTCGGTAACACCTTTGTGGTGAGTATGTCAGCGTTTTGATATTCACCACTTACGAATTCTACTTGTATGTCGTCTATTTTAATGCATTCTCTAATAAAGTGGTACTTGGTGTCAATGTGATTGCTTCTTCCATGAAAAACTGGATTCTCCGTTAATGATATGGCTGATTTGTTGTTAACCATTATAGTAAGACTTTCTTCTCTTGTATGTGTGAGTCTTGCTTAGTAGTCTCTTTAACCATAATGCTTGTGTTGCTGGTGCAGTTCTGCGATAAATTCCGATTCGCATAACGATAATGCTACAGTGGCTTGTTTTTGTGTACTCCAGATATTTGGCGATTCACCAAAATAAAATATTATGCCAGTAGTTCCTTTACCTTCTTGTGTGTTGACTCCGTATCTACTATCAATGAATCAAATCCTTATATTTTGGTCCTTCCATTATGCTTATAGGTGATTCCATAGTCCTTTATTCCTTTCACATAATGTAGTACTTGCAAATGAAGTCTAGCTCAGTTGGATGGATGCATTTGGTTATAGTCTCCATGTGGGGGAGGTCAGGGGTTCGACTCCTGTCATTCCCCATGTGGGGGATTTTCCTAGAATTGGCAGCCGGGTTTGAATCTCATCGCAATGCCTTGAAGCCCCTTAATGGGAAACTGGATGGCTAGCATGGGGGTTGATATTCTCTTCGTGAGATGATTCGAACTCGGGTTGAGAGACTTGGTGCCTTGGTGGCACGCAAGTACTCCGCTGCACCAAACTGCCGTTCAAAAAAACATAACGTAGTACTTGCCTTATGACCTTCATACGTTGTGTAACACCCATATTTTTCACATATAGTAACGGAAGCTAATATGGGTATACTTCATGAAACACAAGTCACAATAATAGAAAATAACTCAAAAGAGTGTTTAATCATGTTTATTTATTTATTGTTCAAAAAGCAGAGTTTTACAACATGAGGCCCCCAAAATCCATGACAATAATTTCAAGTCCGTATCTCTCCTTTCCATCTTGTGCTTCTCCATGTCATCAATCACGAATACATGAGATATATGCTTAAATGTCAACTTAAAGGTTGAGTGATGTAACACCCCCATTTTTACCATATATCAGCGGAAGCTAATCTCGTTATTACTTTCAAGGTACCATAGTCACAATAAGAGGAAAATGCTCAAAATACATTTTTATAAATATTTACGTTATCATTCATTTATTATTCAGAGTTAACAAAAACAACTGTACATACACTGTACATCACAGGTTTCCCCAAAGATCTAGTTTTATTCTTAGAATGATAACTTTTACAAGACACCACCATCCGCAGTCCGCCAGGCTTCATTCTCCTGAAATATATGCTTACAAATCAACACAATGGTTGAGTGAATTCATAGGTTTAAACAATATTTGAATACAAGTACGACTCAGGGCTATAGTGTTATACACTCTAGTTTCAAATTCATCGATTCTCATTTATTATTGCACTAGCTCATAACCGCGCGACTAGACATTATCAGAAAAACCAACAAATTACCCGTAAGTAGGTAGTTTGCCGAACTATCCTGAGATTAGCAAAATAAAACATATTTGTTTATCCTAGGTAGGAACCATTAGCTGCTGACAAGTGCGACTTGCCCAGATAGGAGATGTCAGTCTCCAATAGTACTATTCATAATATTAGCGTTCATTAAATGATTAGCGGTCCATAATTAAAAGGGACTTAATGACAATAAGTAAATGTAGTATCAAGAATCATATAGGCAGCATACAAAAACACTTGTATTCTAGTTTTAGCATATATCCCCCCACGGGTTTTCAAATCATTTATAATCTTTCAAAAGTGAGGCTATGAACTCACTTTAGCTTATAGAGTCTTGAATTATTCTAAAATAACCGATCACAGCTTCCTCACAAAATCTGAATTGACACACAATATGTATATATATCAGGTCATTATCTCTCAGTTCAATATTTCTATATAGTATTTTGTATATATGTATTCTTTGATTCATATATTATTTCTGAGTTATAGTATCATTGTTCGGGCCATTATACTCGGAAGCCATTCTATAAACGTTTGAGGAACGAGGGCACTTTAAATCGTAAACCCAACCACTCAGTCAGAACGTAATATCGAGATGGAACACTTTGTACAAAGATCCCTACTAACATGAAAATAGTATATTATTTACATTTTATGTATTTAGTTTCAATATTGGCAAAAATAGTCCTTATAGTTATATTTTAGCATAATTACACTTTTAACCCTTATAGTATATAGTTTCATTATTTGCAATTAAACTCTCAATATTTAACCTTAGGGTCTCAAACTTTCCAACATTAATTCTTATAGCTTTAACTTTCACAAAACGATACTTTTGGCCCAAAATGTTAAATAGTTTCAAAAATGATAGTTTTAGTCCCTATACTTGTAAAAATCACATAACAAGTTCAAAAATGCTCTAAATGATCTAGGAATTTGAGAAAAAAGTTTTAAAAAACATTTACAATCATAATAAAAATGTTTATCCAGAATTATACCTTTTGAAATAAGTTTTTGCTCATTATTTCATGTAAAATACAAAATTAGGGTTTTAAGACATCTTTAGCTTATAACTTTTATTTAAATTGATCATATGACTTAATTCTTTTTGGATTATCTTTCTAACATAATTTTGGAATTATTAAAGTCTTAATAAACATTATAACAAGATCAAAGCTTGGTTAACATAGTGATTACCTAGGTAGCTCCAAAATGGCTCCTTAAGGCTTCCTATGAACACTACTTGCAATCAAAGCTTCAAGAGCTTCAATGGATTCCTTATAGACCTGGTTTTTGGTCTTGTGGGATGTCCTAGTACGTATATAGAAGTGGATATGAAGAATGGGTAGGAGATACCAAGAAAACGGGGTGCAAGTTCTAACATGAAGAGTTCGCCCATATTTATATCCCATTTCAACACTTAGCCTCCATGTCTTAGGCCTTAAACGTTTAAAAAGGATAGACTAATTACTAAGGAATGCTAGTGAAGCTTTAAAAAAGTTTATAGACTCTAGGATGAAAATATCTAAACTTATGGCTAAAAATACTACACGACTAGGTTTTGATAAGAATGGAGATGTAGAATACACAAGGAAGTGATGAACCTACTTGTCATCCCTTGGAAAATACCCTACAACATCTTAAATAACTAAAATGATGTTTAAAATTTGGACGGAAAAGGTTTAAACATGGTTTTGGTGGGAAAATGTAAAACCGGGTCCTAAATTAAGGCTTGTAACTTTATACTTTGTAACTTTGGTGATTAGGGACTTAGGAATGTGGTTATTGAATGATTAAGGCTTAACTAGGGTTTATAAATTTTATTTAGAAGATTTGGGTCCTTGGTTTGAAGTTTAACAAAGGTCTGATGTGATTTTGGGAAGAAAACTTATGTAGATTTGGGTTTCTAATGATCTAGGTTTAAATCTTAGTAAAACTCATTATCCTTCAACTAGCTACTGATGTAAACTCAACTTAGGTCCCCATAATTTGTTTTCTAAGGGTCTAGTAAGTTCCCACACTTGTTTAATAGCTTAGTTTAAGTAAACTTGTCTAAAGAGTGAAAATACCTATTTTGACCTAATTTACAAGTCATTCATTGAAATCTTGTACCTTGTGCTTAAGGATACTTGTACATTGTTTTAGCATAATATTATAACCTTGATGAAATGATATGAGTGATTGTAGACTTGTCCTAAAAGACTAGGTAATGATTTCATGTAGATTTCTTAATATATGGGTCTCTAAGTCATTAAGCCTAATGACTTTCTATCTTGGGTGATTAGTGTTTATATCATCATGAACACTTATTCTAAGTCTTAAATGATATGTTTACGACTTCTAAGTATTCTACATTCTTATTTTAAGGGTTTGTATAGGTTGATCATATTCTAGGGTTAAGAATGAGCTTAAGATCCTATTCTTTGAAAACTTGTACTTTGTTCTTTAATAATTTGTAACTTAGCTTGAGATAAATGTATGATCTTAATATAATAGTTTGTTGAGTTTTATAATTAGTTGCAGAATATTAGACCTTGATTCATTATGAAATGGATTTTATATGTTAATCTTGGTTACTAGGTCATATACTTGTAATTAGCTTGAGATTAGTGAATATTAGTGTTTTGTGATTAATTATCTTTCCTTTATATGATAGATTATAATTAGTACATTGTATTTGATAATTGTACATAGATATTATGTAGTTATATTGCTTGAAACATCGGTTTATAAAGTAATTTCTAGAGTTTCTATGGCTCTTTAGTATTTAGGGCATCCTTGTTGTATTTGAGTTGTTCTTATGAATTGTATATACATATAGTTACTTTTAGAACTCAGACTTGATATATACAAAGTTTTTACAACATATGGGCATATATTGAAGTGGCAATTGAGATAGTGAGAATCCATATATTCAACTATTTAGTCACATACCATAGTAAAATGCAAAAAATTCATAGCAAAATCACCTCTTTATTTATGAACATAGATATTACATTAGTCAAAACTACTGATGTTATAGTCTCTTCCCCTTATTTTAAATCTCGTCCCAAGATTTAGCTAGAACTAGGGTTAACAAAAGAAAATAGATGCGGATATTTAGCTTGAATTTGATCATCGCGTTCCCAAGTATACTCATGTCCTCTTTTTGAGTTCCATCGTACCTTGACTATTGGGATACGGCTCTACTTCGATCGTTTGATGTCTCTATCCATGATTTTCACGAGCGCTTCTACAAAATTTAACTTATCATCGAGTTGAAGTTCTTTCATCGGTATGATGAGGGATTCATCAGATAAGCATTACTTCAGATTTGAAACGTGAAAAGTATTGTGAACATTACTGATAGGTGTGAAAACACCCATCCTTTTACCATTTAAAACAATTAAAAACGAGACCGTAACGTGTATTTTATGTCGTAAATGTCGGAATTATGCGTGGTTTGTGTTTTTGTTGTGTTTTAGGATCAAAATATGAAAAAGGAAGAAAACACGGGCTTTCATCGAAGAAAAAGACAAAAGACGAAATCAAAAGATCAAGAGTGCAAAAGATTGGAAGTCAATGGGCCTATTTTGAAGATTTATTGAAGAAAAGGACCAAAGACGGAAGATTTACAAGTCGAAGAACCCAAGTCTAATAAATGAAGAAATTATATGACGAGTTCAAGATTTTTATCGACAAATCCCGAGCCAAAGTCGAGACCTCAATTTAATTTAAAGACGAGACGACAAAAAGAAAAGAAAAGAAAGAAGACTAATAAGCATCCACCAAACCACCTACCCACTTTCCACTATATATACTCCACCTTCATTTCATTTTATTCTTGTTGGCTATTTGACACATAGTTCTTCCAATTTAATTTCTTGTCATTTAAATTCCTTGTCTTGCACCTTAAATTTGTAAGTCCTTTAATTTTTACTTTTAATTGTTGATGAATCTTTATCTTTTAATCAAGTTTTATTTTTAATCTCATCCTTCCTTTCTTGTTTGATTTGATTTGGTGTTCTTAGTTTATTGTTTGGTTGATTTATGTTTGATTAATTAAGTGGGTTTTGATTGATTTGGTTTTTATTCTTAGTTTTATTGATTTGGTTTGATTGATTATTGTTAGTTGATGATTAATGGTTATTTAATTTGGTTAGATTTGGGTAGAATTCGTGTTTACCAAGTCACGGTTGTTTTCCCCTGTTTTTTTTGTTCACTGTGTTTTATTTGTCCTTCGGAAAAGGGTTTCCAAAAATCCCGATCCAAGCTAATTTTTCCCGAACCAGTAGATTTTTATTTGATTCCCGAACCAAGCTTTTATATAAGAAAATACCGAACCAAGGTTATGTAGTAAAAAATCCCGAATGAAGGGTATGGTAAAAATCCCGAATGAAGGGTATGGTAAAAATCCCGAATGAAGGGTATTGTAGTTAAAATATCCCCAATAAAGTTTTTTTTAAATATCCCGAATGAAGTTCTTTTTTAATAAACATTCCGAATGAGCTAAATAAAAATCCCGAACAAGTAAATTGTTTCACCAACCTAGTTGCTTGCTTATATTATTCCCCCAATTTTCAGGTGTGTGCCTGGCTGCTTGTTTCTTATTTAATATTGTTCCGTAATCGTTTAGTTTAATCTGAAAGTTGTTCCGATTTTAATTCTGAAAGTCACGTATTTTTAGTTATACTTTTCGTCTAATTTTAATATTAGTATCTTTTCGTAAAGTTTAAGTTTTATCTTTTATTTAGCGTCCGCTTTAGTTTTTGTCTCGTTTAGTTTTAAAGTACCCTCATAGTTTTATTTTCTCCTTTTTCATTACGTGAATCTTATTTTCCAGTCGAAAGTTAAATTCTTCTTTTAGTTTTATTTTTATTAATTGTTTTGTTTTAATTTACGTTTTATTATTTGTTTTGCTCCTTTATTATTAGTTATTTGTTTTGGTTTATTTTTATTACGTTTCGCTTTTACCTTTTAAGTAGAAATAGAAAACCAAACTTCTCTTTTCGTTACCAAAACCAATTGAGACCACTTTAAACCGGAGATCAATTTGAATTGAATCGTGAACGCCATACACACAAAACCAAGTATTAATTACCAAGCTCTTAAGGAAGCTCTAGTTTATACGCCACAGGGCCAATTCTTTTGATTATTTTGAATAGCCCTATATACCTTGAGTTCAGTTTCTTTTTCTTTCTGAATCAAATAATTCCTTGACGAGGCGAAACTTTCAACATAACATGATCTCCTACTGAAAATTACAAAGGTTTACGTCTAGTATTAGCGTAACTCCTTTGTCTATCTTGTGCAGCTTGTAATCGCTGTCGGATTTGGATAATCTTTTCAGTAGTCTCATGTATTATTTATGGTCCTATCAGTTGAACATCTCCAATTTCAGCCCAACAAACAGGTGATCGGCACTTTCTTCCATAAAGTACTTTGAAAGGCACTACTTTAATACTAGCATGATAACTATTGTTATAAGAGAATTCTACTAGAGGTATATGTTCCTTCCATCCTTTTCTAAAATCTATCACACAAGTTCTAAGCATATCTTCGAGAGTTTGAATCGTTCTTTCACTTTGTCCATCTGTTTTAGGATGATATGTCGTACTCATGTCCTATTGAGTACCTAAGGCTTTTTGCATTGATCTCCAAAATACAAATGTAAAGAGACTATCACGATATGAGATCATGCACTCCATGTTGAGAAATTATTTCCTTAAGGTACAAGCTCGTAAGAGTTCTCATACAATCGTTCTCTTTAATAGGAAGAAATCACACATATTTTGTAAGACGGTCGACAATAACCCAGATGGTGTCATGTCCATTTGATGTCTTAGGTAATTTAGTCACAAAATCCATCGTAATTCTTTCCCATTTCCATACCGGAATCCCTGGTTGTATTTAAAGTCCGGATGGCTTTTGATACTCTGCTTTAACTCTTGCACACGCTAAACACTTACTAACGTATTCTGCTATGATTGTCTTCATATTAGGCCACCAATAGAGTTTCTTTGGATCTTGATTCATCTTGTCAGAACCAGGATGTATAGAATACTTCGATTTATAAGACTCGTGCATAATCAAATCTCGTAAATTAACATAGGCCGGTAACCAACTACGATTTTTAATATAACAAATTTGTTAGCCTCAAAATATGGAGTCAAACAAGAATGTTCAGTCATAGGTTTTTATTGTAATATTTATTAGAACGTTGTAATAGTTAGTTAAAATAGTCGTGACATTACGGGCTTGATGGCTAGCTTAAAAGGCCTCTTTCAAGGTACTAAGTATTTATTCAAGCCCGGCCCAAAACAAATATAGTCCAATAGAAAGCCCGCATGTAGGTGGACTATATAAGCACCCTCCTAGCATGTTAGGAGGGTTGCAAGTTCTCATTTTTCTTAATCTAATTTCACATAGTTAATCACCTCTCTCTCTCTACTTTCTCTCTCTAGAAATTCATATCTTTTCATCTCATTTCTTTAACCAATCAACAATGGTGAAGTGTGATAAAATATGGGAACAACAGAATTCCATCTTGACGAACTTCAAATTCTTTATCCATGCCTCTTAATTTCTCAGCTCCTACATTCTCTGCCTTAAGTGCTTCTTTTTGCGCTTCGAGAATTTGGGTAGGTAATTTCGGAAAAAGAGTTATCATTAGTGATCTAACTCGTAACGATTTAACTCTCTCCTTTTGACTCAAAGCATTAGCTACTACATTGGCTTTACCTGGATGATAACGAATTTCACAGTTGTAATCAGCAAGTAACCCTAACCAACGTCGTTGTCTCATATTCAATTCTTTCTGATGAATAATATATTGAATACTCTTATGATCGGTAAATACTACACACTTCTTACCATAGAGGTAATGTCTCCAGATTTTAAGAGCAAATATCACCGCTCCTAATTCTAGATCATGGGTAGTATAATTATTCTCATTCAGTTTAAGTTGCCTTAATGCATAAGCAATAACTTTATTCCTTTGCATAAGCACTGCTCCCATTCCTCGAATAAATGCATCACACTAAACGATAAAGTCATCGTTACCTTCTGGTAATGCTAGGATAGGTTCTTCACACTTTTGCTTCAATAATTGAAAAGCTATCTCTTGACTATTTTCCCAAACAAATGGTTTGTTCTTCTGATTCAATACAGTTAAAGCTTTAGCAATCTTTGAAAAACCTTTGATAAATATTCGATAATACCCAGCAAGTCCTAAAAATAGTCTTATTTCCGTAGGCGTACTAGGCTTACTCTAATTCGTCACCGCTTCAATCTTAGCAGGATCCACCCGAATACGTTGGCTATCAATGACATGTCCTAGAAATTAAACAACACTGATCCAAAATTCGCACTTCGAAAACTTAACATACAACTTCTCCTCCTTAAGTAATTCGAGAATTATACCAATATGCTTGGCATGTTCTTCTCTATTACGAGAGTAGATAAGAATATCATTGATAAACACGATTACCAATTTATCTAAGTAAGGCTTACACACTCTGTTCATGAGGTCCATGAAAATAGCTGGTGCATTGGTTAAACCAAAAGGCATCACTTGAAATGTCCGTATCGCGATCTGAAAGAAGTTTTAGGAATATCGTCTTCCTTATCTCTCAGTTGATGATAACCGAAACGTAAATCAATCTTCGAGTACACACTCGATCCTTGAAGTTGATCAAGTAAATCGTCGATTCTTGGTAATGGGTAACGATTCTTTATAGTAAGTTTATTTAACTCACGATAATCGATACACATCCTAAAAGATCCATCTTTCTTTTTCACAAAAAAGAATGGAGCTCCCCACGGTGATATACTTGGTCGTATAAATCCTCGATCAGTTAGTTCTTGGATTTGATTTAACAATTCTTGCGTTTCCGAAGGGGCTAGTTGATAAGGCGCTTTAGCAACCGGTGTCGCTCTTGGTATCAAATCGATTTGGAATTCAACTTGACGCACATGCGTCAAACCTGGTAATTCCTCGGGAAATACTTCGAGATATTCTCTAACTATTGGAATATCTTCTAGTCGCTGTTGATCCCAAACTTAGATCGATTTAGCTTTATGTGTACGAGATTAGATCAAGTAATACACTTAGATAAACCTTTGTATATGTATATGACAATCTAAGTGTTATGCGGAATTAACACTTAAACAAGAACACACAAGATGTAAACAAACTTTCACTTTGATTAATGATATCAAACTTGCTTACAATGAAAGTAGTTTACGTATGAAAACTTATATTGAACAATAACCTAAAGGTCTTCTTTTATAGACATAAGAAGCCTTGTACAATAATCTACGTATCAACTATTCTAGGTAAAGATAAATATAGAAAATACATTGTTGTTCCTATCTTTACTAGAAGTAATCTAGAATACAATAAACGCGTAGAGTATATCCTTCCATCAGTGTGTGTCTTCAATGTATCAACTCTTGATCTGTCAGCGTTTGTTTTCTTCCTATCAACGCCTGATTAACTCTTGTCAGCGCTCAAGTAGACTGGCTATAATTTATTCCCAACAATCCTCCCCTAAACTTGATATCTACTCTAGTAATCAAGTTTCAGAATAAACATTAAGAACTAGGAGGAATCTTACAAACCTTCTCATATTGGTAATAAATAAATCTGATCAAGTCCTTGGCCACGTCACTTGAATAATCAATTTCCAGTTGAGTGTTCTTCATCTTCTCCAAGACTTCCTTGGACATGAAATACTGACCATCCACAAGTAGATACTCAGCAAACTTTGTAGAACTCAAATAATAAACACCAGCAGCTGAATACAATCTCCATTGAAGACCACTGAGGTCATCTTCAAGATCCTTCCAAACAGCAGGATCTTCATCAATTGGTCCACACATTCTCTTGAATGTTGACCACAGTTTTATTCCATTGACTGAAGTTGGTGCTTCAGTCATATACTTGGCCTCTAATAACCTCCATAGGTCAACCAAGTCTTCTCTGTCAAAACTTGCAAACAAAGATATAAGGGTGGAAAAAGTGTGAACCTATTTTCCATACCTGCCAATCTTCCAAAACCCACATTCATCTTCTTCATAACTTACAATTGGGTTTCTGGAATCAAGTGGTAACACTTGCACCATATTTGAAGCTTCTAATGGTGAGAGCTTGAGGCTCTTTCTTATAACAGCTTCATTTGGATGTAATGGATCCATATCTTTGGGAAACTCAAGAGAAACTCCCTTTTTCACTGGCCTGGGAACAAACATTGCCTTCTTAAGCTCCATTTCCTCTGCAAGTTCTTATTTTCTTTCATCAGAAAGAAGTCTTAGAGTGTTTTCTTCCTGCACTCTAACCCAAATGGGATAAGCTCTACATTCCAACTCTTCAAATGTCAATCCAGTCAATTTTTTATAAGTCCACCCTGTTCCATGACATCTGAGCAGCATGAAGTACAACTCCTTTCTATCCCTTTTCAAATTCGAGAGAACATTGCTTGCTTTGTGTTTCAGAATGACCTTGCAATCCTTTTGTACTCTGAGAAGAATCTCCAAACCCTATATCTGATCTGAAATGGTCAAATGTGGATTCTCTATACACCTATCTTCCCAAGCATGGTACATCGGAACCACCTCTGGCATATCAAAATCAACCTGCAATTTCAACTCATTCAATTTCTCCTTGGCCAACTCAACACCATACTCAAGTCTTTCAGGCTGTTCTTTGATCATAACACTTGAGTCTGAACTGGCTTCATCACTTCCTTCTTGCTCTTCTGAAGTGACAACAAAAGGTGATTCGCCCACCTGCTTTCTTTCTTGTTCCACAATTTGTGCAGCCAACTTTCTATCAAACTCAATTTGTGCTGCATTCTTTGGAACAACCTCTTCTACCATAATACCCTTACCCTTATCAAATGGATCAATTGTTGGTAAGGTAGATGGTGATACCTGTGAAGAAACCTCTTTGATGATGGATGATGACTGGAATACATCAACCTCATTTGTAGGTCTGTCAACACTCACTTTTGCTTTGTCAGCGCCCAAAATACTCATATCAGCGTTCAAATCTGTCTTGTCAACGCCCAAAGTACATGTCTCAGCGCCTCTTGCAATTTCCTCCAACATGGCTGTAAATGACAAATTTAAGTTGGTAGGAGCAACTAGAGATGTATCAAAACCTGTCTGTTTCTTCAAACAAGTAAGGGCTTCAGCTACACCCAAAGATTCTTCATCATATGAATCTTTTCCACTCTCAACAAAAGGTTCTGTAGCAGCTTCATGTGAGCCTTTATCACTCAAATTAATAGGCTCTGTAGCAGCGTCCTCCCCTTTGTAAGAATCCTCCTTAGATAAAAGGACCCTTGTCTGCCTTCTCCTTGACTCAGCTATTTCCAAAATAACAATCCTCTCCCTCAATTGCTTGAGTTCAAGGCCTTGTGTGCTGACAACTTGTACCAAGTCTGCATTTTGCTTTTGCAAGCTCATGCAGACGGCCGTCAATTCCATCAAAGTCATTGGTTCCAATCTGCCCTCTTCTAAAATGGGTATTTGACCTCCCAAGTCAGATTCATTAGGCATGGATGAGATCTTAATAATGGTAGGACTGCCTTGGCCAGCTTCTAAGCCAGAACCAATAGTCCCAGCCTCATCCATAGCACCAACCACACTTGTGGTGGTGGTTCTCTCTACTACATGTCTAGGACCACTAGAGGAGAACACTCCAGTAGTCCTTTGGCGTTTTTGTAACCTATATTGTGTTGGGGGAGAAGAAGATGTGGATTGGGTGGATGTGGGTTGGTTAAGGGGTGTTTAGGTCCGTGAAGGATGTGTGTCAACGTTTGAAATAGGCACATGAACGCCAACATTTAACGTGTCAGGGCTGAAGGGTTCTTGGTCAATTTGCATATGTTGTGGTGAAGGTAATGGTTCAGGTATTGGGTCAATTTGGGGTTGGGGGTCTGGCTGAGGTTGTGATGCTTCCGTGACAACAATCATAGCTGGGGTTAGGGGTAGGTCACGATGTGGGGGTGAGTTCATCTTCATAAAAATTGTTTTCTTTTGCACAGGGATCTCATAAAAATCATCATGATCCCTTGTACAGTAACCTTGGACATCAAAAACCATTTGTAAAAATCTGGGATAAGCTAAAGTCATATTGTTCCCTTTATTTTTACACATGGCCTCAAAAATCATTTTGGAATAATTAAATTTTTGCCCAGTAGCAATGCACACAATAGCACTTGCAATAGATCTATTGATCTCATAGTGTGCAGTACACTTGGGACTCAAACATTGTAGGAGGACATGTATTAGGTACTTCCAGGCTGGGGGAAACTCCTGTTTATGATATTTATTTAAAGTTCCTTCATGAGGAAAAGGATAACCCAAATCCCTTAGTCCCTGTTCTATTTCACAAATGGGGAGGGTGGTTATACCATCAGCATCATCAAGATGCAAAGCCTTGCGTACCAAAGCTTCAGTAACCACCCATGTTCTCCCATGAACAATAGAAGATAATGTAGTCACTCTATTAACTGTTGAGGAACTAACAGTGTTCCAAAACTGTTTAATATGTGTGACAGGAATGAGTGGAGCATAAGAAAGAGCAAACCTAAGTGGGGATGCGTTTAAATACGCCACCATTTGCGTGTATTGGGGAAACAGAGTATCATCAGCTTCAAGATATGCTACCATGTTGTGTTGACTTCTGAACCCCAATTCCAAATCAGATGGTTTAAACTTTGGTGCCATTGTTGAAAGCTGTTTGAATGATTGAGAAAGATGAAGTTTATAGGAGAAAATTATGTTAGACAAGAATAATAGGTACCCTGTTTAAAATAGGAGCCAAATATATAGGAGAAGAAAATGCATGTGATTGGCCCAAAAATAGGCAAGTATTTTCAAAACGCAATCATGAAAATATTGAAAAAGAATAATTTTATCTCATGCATTAAATGAAATTTATCTGCTCCCAAAATTACGGCCTAAAAATATGTCAAAAGGTAACAACTGGGTAGGTCCCATTGAGTGCCAACGGTAAAAAATAACCCATCAACGCCCAACGGCTATTTTCTTGTCAACGTTTGCCTAAGCCATGTCAGCGTCTAAATTGGTCACAACAACGCTTGGAAAAATACTTGTCAGCGTCCAAAAATAAAAATGTTTAACAATGAAAAATGACCTTAACAAAGTAATTTATCCTAGAGAAGATAACCAAAAAGTTGATAATTATTATAGGGCGGCAAGCACTGTCCAGTTATGCACACTTGCTTATGCAAGATAGACATAACAGTCCTCTAGTGTCCCTTGCTAACCAAAACTCTTAACAACTAAGTTACCTTATAAAATCCCTTGTTACTCCCAGGTAAATCCCATGACAAAATCATTCCCAAGTCTCCCAACAGACCACAACCAATTCTAGGCCAAAAATGTCTTGGCAGCATGCATAGTATATCAACTTTGCATGCTACAGTGCCTCATGATTTAGTAAAACTAACTCATACTCACATGTGGACACAATCTAGAATTGTGATAAGAGTATCATATGGATACCCAAACATCCTAAAGGTTCCTAAAACCTCCCCTTAAACTATGATACACATGTTGCTGAAAATATGCATGAACATAAAAAATTTATGTCAAGATAGGAATTAAAAATTCCAACCATCATCCATAAATAAAAACATGTCCAAATGCTTCTCCATTGATCCATAAGCAACTCTGTATCCAATGGTATACTGCTAACACCACCTGCACATTTAGATTGAAAACCACAAAACTAACATTGTTGCTGACAACGCCCCGTATAACACATGACAATGTTGAGGGAAGCTTTGTTAGCGTTAGACAAATATATTGCTGACAACGTCACAAAAACACTTATCAGCGTTCAAGCAACCTTTGTCAGTGTTAGAAAAATATAGTGGAAAATCTAAATCTTCAAAAAGACCAATAACAATGCATTATCCTGTACATACTTTTACAAAAAGACTCCAAAACACATATTATGTGAGATTGATCATTCCAATACTTGTTACTAAGTATTGAAACCTTCCAGCATCAAAAGGTTTAGTTAGTAAATCTTACACATTTTCTTCTGTGTCAACCCTATCTGGTTGTATTAAACCTTTTTCAAAACAATCTCTTATAAAATGGTGTCTAATTTCTATGTGTTTAGTTTTAGAATGATGTACAGGATTCTTAATAATGCATAAAGTGCTGTTATTGTCAACAAATATCTTGGTATGCATGAAATTATACCCATAGTCTAACAGCTGGTTTTGAATCCACAAAACTTGTCCACAACAAGCAGCTGCAGCCACATACTCTGCTTCAGTTGTAGAATTAGCCACCACTGTTTGTTTCTTGCATTGCCAAGATATCAACCTGCTCCCAAGAAACTGACATCCACCAATTGTGGATTTCCTATCAAACTTATCACCTCCATAGTCACTGTCTGAATATGCAATCAGCTCCAATGGTGAATCCTTTGGGTACCACAAACCAAGACTAGGATAGCATCTTAGGTACCTAAAGATCCTCTTGACAGCATAAAGGTGACACTCTTTGGGAGTCACTTGATGGCGTGCACAAGCACACACAGCAAACATGATGTCAGGTCTAGAGGCTGTGAGATACATCAATAAACCAATCATTGATCTATAGTGCCTGACATCAACATCCTTTCCATCTCCAATCTTTCCCCAAGGGTGTTCTCTATCCATAGGAGTAGTAGCCCTCTTTTCATGTGGAGAAAAGCCAAACTTCTTCAAGATCTCTGCCACATATTTATCCTGGGAGATGAAGATACCATCTTCTTTCTGCTGAACTTGTAAACCAAGAAAGAAGTTCATCTCCCCCATAGCACTTATCTTGAATTTGTCTGTCATAAGCTTGGAGAAATCCTCACTCATCTTTGGATCAGTAGACCAAAAAATGATGTCATCAAGATAGACCTGAACAAGCAACACATCCTTACCTTTCTTGTTTATAAATAGTGTCTGATCTATGGTGCCCCTCTTGAATCCATTATCCACTAAATAAGTAGACAAAGTACCATACCATGCTCTAGGGGCTTGATGAAGACCATACATAGCCTTCTTGACTCTATACACCTTGTCTGGATTCTCTGGATCGTCAAAACCAGGAGGCTGCATCACATATACCTCCTCAACAATTATTCCATAGAGGAAGGCACTCTTGACATCCATTTGATAGACAGTGAAGCCCATGCAGGATGCATAGGCTAAAAAGATCCTAATAGCTTCAATCCTTGCAACTGGTGCAAAGACCTCCTCATAGTCTATCCCCTCCTCTTGTGTATATCCCTGAGCCACTAATCTTGCCTTTTTTCTGACCACAATACCTCATTCATCTCTCTTGTTTCTAAGAACCCATCTTGTCCCTATAGGTCTGACATATCTGGGACAATCAACCAGCTCCCAAACATCCTGAATTGCAAATTGGTGAAGCTCATCCTGCATTGCTTCCACCCAACTTGGTTCTTTGAGAGCATCAAATATCTTCTTGGGTTCCTGTTGTGACAGAAAACAGGCAAACAAACATGCTTACACAAGAGGGGTATCAACCTTCTTGTGTATATTGGCAATAAATCCACCAAGACCTTGATGAGATCTTCTAGTCTGAACAGGAGTCATAATATCACCAATGATTTGAGAAGTGGGGTGATTCTTCATGGTAGAAGTGAGAAATCCTCCTTCAAAAAGTCTGGTGTCCTCAATCTCATTCTCCAAGTTGCCAATATCTTCTTCTTCAGACTCTCTTTCATCAACATGAGGATGAACCTCTTCTTATAAATTAGAAGGTTCACTTTGTTCAAAAGTAGAAGAGAAAAGATGTGCAAAAGTGTTGGGTCAAAAAGTTGATGTGGCAGAAACTCAAAAACGAAGAAAACATGAAGATATTGTCCAAGCGTTGTCAAGAGCAATCCAAGCGTTGACAAGAGCAAACTAAGCGTTGTTGGCTCAAGAGTTGTCGTGTGCAATCTAAGCATTGCCACATGCAATTCAAGAGTTGATAGAAACGTAGACAAGAAGCTTATGGAAGCTTCTATTTAGATAAACATGCAAGATATATTCTGCATAAGTTTATTTAAATAGAAGATTTACTTGTTTATTTGTTATTATCTCTTGTAAACCCTAATCCTTACACTATAAAAGGAACCAAGGGTCTTAGGTTTTATTCATCATTCATATTCACAATGAAAACCTAAAGCGTGTGTCGACTAGACGTGAGATTCAATGTATACACGTCTAGCGATTGTTTGTTATTAATATAATGAACAATCCAATTGTGTTTTAATTCATGTTTATGTGCCCTAAACACCTTGTTAATGTATCATGTTCTAATTCCGCTTTGATTATCTAATCATATGAACATGGTGCATTCCTAGTAGCTTAAAAGATTCGAGGAAACCAAGGTTTCCACAATTGGTATCAGAGCCTCGTGGCTCGTGATGCTAGGACCAACGAGGTGTTCGTGTATGGTGAAAAGAAGAAAAATCCGTCTAGGGTTTTTCTGGACGTTTTTGTGTGCACAGCAGTATTTAGAAGGTCATAAATTTTGATTGAACCATTGGATCGTCACGAAATTTTATATGTGTGTTCTACATACATATATCTAAACATCCACCGGAGGGATTGTTTTGATTAGCCCTCATTCAAAAGTTATTAAGCGTCAAAGTTGGCTGTAGAGATGATTTTCAGTTTTCTGTTTTCACATAGAATCATGATTTAGGGTTTCCACAAACCCTAGATCGTTCTTATACAGAAAAAGGAGACATGTTGCTGTGAATTATGATGGATCATACTAGCTTTGGTGAGTGGATTCATGAATCCGTGATGAACCATAGTATGATTAATGTTCTTGTTGATATATCGATTGATGATTAGGGTTTTATGGAAACCCTAGATCTTATGAATTCTTCACAGGATACAAGACAAACAGTGATTCACATGATATATTCACATGGAAGTTATAAAGAAAGATTCTGTTCATATATCCCATATGTTGCTGCGAGAGTTGCATGATGTTCGTTGGGATTTTCAGAAAGAAAAACAAGCAGATCGTATATCATGGAGATTATCACATGTTATGATGGCTGCGTTATTTAAGGGATTTGGTGACTTCCTCATATATCGTATATTTCTTATGAGGTATACGAGATTATGCCAAAGTGATTGGACATATCTGCAAGTGAGCAGAAAGGTCGTGGCATATACAGTAACAACAGCAAAGGAAATAAGCATTTATTCACTTTCCTATTTTGTGGGAAAAGATGACGTGATATATTGTGTAAATCATGCTATTTATGGACAGATGTTTGTACTATCAGTTATGATTCAAGAGGTCAGACGTGGGATGCTAAATTGTAGGAATTATTATTCCCTGTTTTTTAGATCCTATGCGTATTTAATCAAGCTTGGGCTGGATATATATGGATTGGTAAAGACGTGAACAAGAACCAACAGCCCATTGACAGAGTTACCCACTGACGTTGCTGCTTGTTGTTTTGACGCTGACATGTTGGAATTTGACGCTGACAGAATAAGTCAAACGCTGATAGCGTTGACAGTGTTGTCCGATATATGAGAATTCAAACGCTGACATGTATTGTCCGATATCGGACAATACATCTGATGAAGATCTTGGATAAAAGAGGATGTTGGATAACACAAGGATAGCTGCTGTTTGAGAAAATTTGTACGTTTTTAGCACACAAAAAGGAGTTATTTACACACGAAGGTACATGGAATCTCCGTTTTTATATAGAATATCAAGTTGCTATTTATGGCTCAGATATTTTTAAAGGGATTAATGATTTTAAAGCGAGTTAGCAACAATTCGTGAGGTAATGTGTTAGCTTAAGGGGAAGAATTCTTATGGTAAGTTTGATGTTCGAAGAAGATTTTCGCGAGTTTGTGTTCTATCATATCTTAAAGTCATGCACTTCCAGCCACTGACTTTAAAGATAACTTGTTCGTGCTTTACATGGTTGGTGACGAAGACTTGTCATAACACTTGAAGGAGTTACATTATCGTACTCAGTGTCTCACATAGGATGAGAATATTGACAAGAGATCGAGGTCTACTTATACTTTCCAGTTTTCTTATAAGTTCTTTATCACGTGGATATTACAAGACATGGAACACAAGGTTGGGTTATTCTACTTCTACATCAAAAATACTTTATTTATTTTTCTTCAAGATCATTACTTAGAGCTACACTTGGAGAATCTTCAAAGATTGCATACATTGTTTACTTTCCTGTTGATGTGACAAAAAGGGGAAGAAATACATGCTACACTTGAGGGGAAGCAATTTGAAGATCATGTACAACTTACAAGAGATACACATAGAGTTTTGCCAACATCAACTAGGGGAAGATTGTTGGGTCAAAAAGTTGATGTGGCAGAAACTCAAAAACGAAGAAAACATGAAGATATTGTCCAAGCGTTGTCAAGAGCAATCCAAGCGTTGACAAGAGCAAACTAAGCGTTGTTGGCTCAAGAGTTGTCGTGTGCAATCTAAGCATTGTCACATGCAATTCAAGAGTTGATAGAAACGTAGACAAGAAGCTTATGGAAGCTTCTATTTAGATAAACATGCAAGATATATTCTTCATAAGTTTATTTAAATAGAAGATTTACTTGTTTATTTGTTATTATCTCTTGTAAACCCTAATCCTTACACTATAAAAGGAACCAAGGGTCTTAGGTTTTATTCATCATTCATATTCACAATGTAAACCTAAAGCGTGTGTCGACTAGACGTGGGATTCAATGTATACACGTCTAGTGATTGTTTGTTATTAATATAATGAACAATCCAAGTGTGTTTTAATTCATGTTCTTGTGCCCTAAACACCTTGTTAATGTATCATGTTCTAATTCCGCTTTGATTATCTAATCATATGAACATGGTGCATTCCTAGTAGCTTAAAAGATTCGAGGAAACCAAGGTTTCCACAGTCGCTTTTCTTCTTGCTCCCTCTCTACCACTTGAACTAAGAAAACTTGACCACCTCGAGATACGCACTTATTTATCTTTAAGCACGATATGAGATTTAGTCGAGTCTTACCTCGCTCACCATGGACAATAAAAACTTCATCGTTAATAAGAATATGAACGTTTCTCGTCACATAGGATTTTAGCATGGTATTTAATAACCAATCCATCCCAATGACTACATCAACACTACCGAGCTTAATTGGCATAAGGTCGATTTCAAAGGATTGACGCAATAAAGTAATGATACATCCTCGAATAACGGTATTATTGCTAACTATTTTTCCATTGGCCATTTCTATATCATACTTAGTATTCATGGAAACAGTCAGAATATCTAACTTAGCAGCAATTTTAACAGATATGAAACTTCTATCAACTCATGATTCAAATATTACTTTAACCACATTTTGATTTAGATGAAACATACTCGTAGCCGTATTCTGATCTTGATGAGTATCGTTTAGCAAATAGGCTTTTCCTTGGCTATTGCTCTCTTTATGGCACTCGTTCACCAGATGCCCTTTTTCTCCGCAATTATGGCAAATCATAGTTACAGGAATTTGATTACTTCCAGTAGTTGGTCCTTTACCTCTATAGTATCTTGTCCGATGTCCTATTTTTTCATAGTTCTGACACTTGATAGTGCAATATCCTGTGTGATGTAGAGAACACCTCTCACATAGGGGAAGTCTTCCACTATAACCATTGCGTAAAGTTACAACATAAACTTTAGAAACATCATTTCTTTTGTTCTGTTGTTGACGATTGTTGCCTTGATTATAGTTGCGATAATTAGTTTTCTAGAAATTACGATTAACAAGAAAGTTCCTCTTATTATCAAACTTCCTTTTATTATTATCCGCCACTTGTTCAGGAGTGTACCTTATCACTTGATCCATTAACCTTTGAGTAATGGTGATAACTTCCTCTAAAGTTTTGGGTTTATATGTGATAACATTACCTTCAATAATTCTAGGAAATCCTCCAATAAACTCTTCCATCAACTTTTCAGTATTAGGCACCATATTAGATTGTTAGCCCTGAAATGTGAGCGACTAACGAAATTACAATAGTTTACTTAGCTGAGACTTGCAGGGACTAATATTGTCATATGTAAGTTATTTCAAGTCCTGAGATATATATACCCCTCCATACTTCCATGGATGGGTGAGGATTGTCATTTTCTTACTTCCCTTTCTCTCTAAATAAAACACATGGTTTTAGTATCTCTCTCTTTCTCTCTAAGAATGGCTGAAAACACCTATTCAATCCTACCCAACCTCCGGATCTTTAACCGTGTTAGGAGAAAATGTGAGTAAAATGTAATATATCGCAACATGTGATCTTAAAGACTCAAGTGCAAGTCTTTCCTTCACATGCTAAACTATTTCAAATATCGATGCATGTGTATAGGGGGAGTATTTCAGAAATGAAAAACTTTCAAAGTGTTACAAGTTTTGATTTTTATCAAATACTTTGAATGGTTTTTCAATGGTTTTATAGTTACGATCTATACCCAAAACAACCTACTATCCACGACGGAATGATGGAGTCAAAATGTGGTTTAGGATAGGAAAGTAAGTCCTATGATCCAACCAGAACCGGAGGGATCTACCCAAGGACATTCCATAGCTAGAAATAGTTGTGCTTAGGAAAGATGGAGTTGAATGATGCTTAATGCAGACTAATTACTTAAGCTAGTATTGGAACAATCACAACAAGGTGCTAGTGATGACGTATTGGTAAGCATTAAAGGGGTTGAATATTCATTGCAACCTAGGCAGAAACCGGGTCAATACATCTATTGAAGACAAGCATCATGGACCCAGTGATGCAACGCGCAACCCTTTCCTAGCCATTTGGATTCTCTCAAAAGAAACTTGTCTCATCGTCACAGAGATCAACACGTATCTATTAACTTTCTCACTCCGAGTTAGTTAATTTTGAAAAGGTGGCAGTCTGCACCAGCCTCCGATTACTAAAATGCACTAATCGAGCCTAGAGCCTAAAGAAATCAATCTATCATCTTATTATGACACAATGGAGTCCTACGCATTATCCTTGTGATATTACCAGAACATCTGAGTGATACGATTCACAATGAAGATGGAAATCCTGCTTGAGTCAACATCAAACAAGCTCATGGTAGGTAACTTGTGTGATTCTACACGAATCAAACTTGTGAGAACTAGAAAGCAACTAAGACATAATAATGCCAATTCCTGAAATCTTTGGATATAAACTTTAAGATTATTCTCCTTCACTGCTAGATTATAGAATTCTTGCTCCATTTTCCTAATTTCATTGCGAGGATAATACTTCTTAATTAGTAGATTCTTGAATTCACTCCAGGGATTCTGATAAGCTTGTTCTATCCCAATGGGTTGTGCATAAGCATTCCACCAAGACAAAGCTTCCTCTATCAGCATACCCGTAGCAAACTTT
The DNA here is from genome assembly GCA_025667525.1 of Glebionis coronaria. Lineage (NCBI taxonomy): Eukaryota > Viridiplantae > Streptophyta > Magnoliopsida > Asterales > Asteraceae > Glebionis > Glebionis coronaria. The sequence goes on from CM046877.1 coordinate 6,338,093, forward strand.
ACTTTACAATCTTCAAAACAGTCACTGTGAACAAATACTAATTCAGTTCTCTCGAACCAGCGAATAAGTCCAACAGCTCCTTCAGATCCTTTATAGTTAAAAGGCTGACTGTTCATGAAATCCTTGTAAGTACATTTCTTTCCTTAGGAACTTCTCTTCGAACAACATTTCCATTACTTGAACTAGCTATATTGGCGGTTTGTGCTTGCCAAGCTGCAGTCACACTCTCACCAACCAATTGCCTTATTTCTTCAGGTGTCATATTTACTTGCAGATGTTGTCGCTCTCGCATGAGCCACTCTATCAACAAAATAACACTCGATAAGAATGATATTATTTTTAGATCTTCATACATTAGGTATGTATTCAATCATAAAATAATGATAATTTCTAATTCTTTTGACAGCTTCATATATGAGGATTCATAATATGAATGACGATAAATTTCTAATTCTTCCAACGAATTCATATATGAGGATTCATAATACGAACGATAATAAAAGTTGAAATAATATGGAATGACAAGGGTTTTTGAGAACAAAAGCACACTTCTTTATTTATTAACAACTTATCGTTCATATTTACACGATAACCATCTATGTTACATAAAGAAACTGTACATATCTTACAAACTAAAACTAGATTTATAAGTTTGATTCCTCATTTTGATCTCCTCAATTCTGTCCAAAATATATCCAGAGTCAGATTGTTGAGTTGGTTTAAGATCTTCGATGAATGTTTCTAAATTAAGCCCAGTCCTCATAAGTCCTTCTTTCAGCTCAGAATTCTCGTTATCAAGTCTTTCCATATTCACCTTGTAATGATGCATTCTTTTACTCAGTTTAAAATTATGGCGTCGCCTAACTTCCAATTTATATTCTAACTGAATAAAATGTTCTTCGATCTCCTTCCTTCCTCTTATCAAATTCCTAATACTACTTTCCACCATTCTAAAAGCTTTTAAGGATAGTTCATCGAGATGACTTGCAATCGCGATTAATTGCTTGTCGTGCTTTTCCATAATTCGTGCTCTAGAAACCTCCTTAGCTTCATAAGGCTCCTCGCGACTTTGATTGGGAGACGAATAAAGATCCTCAGGTAATAGAAAACGAGACGTAGGTGAAGGCGTACTATTCATCACTTCAGTTTGATGTGAGAAATATTCTTGCACTTTAGGAGTATCGTAAAAATACAAATTCAAAACATGCACATCTGTGGAAGATTGGGTGAACATAGAAACTTCTCTTTCATCATCTTCGAAAATGATAATATAGGTGGAAGTAGACATCCTTGTAATCTTTATAATATAATATCATAAGATATGCTACTAAGGGAATAAAAATCATATACTGGCGTTGATGATGGCTAATGGTCTTGAATTTTAAAAATATCAGTTATAGTTTAAGAAAAACCTTTTTCTCTATAACTATGGGCTCTGATGCCAATCTGTAACACCCCCATTTATACCATATAGCAGTGTAAGCTAATATGGGTATTACTTTTAAGGTACCATAGTCACAATAATAGAAAATTGCTCAAAAGACATTTTATAAATATTTACGTTATCATTCATTTATTATTCAGAGTTAACAAAAACAACTGTACATACACTGTACATCACAGGTTTCCCCAAAGATCTAGTTTTATTCTTAGAATGATAACTTTTTCAAGACACCACCATCCGCAGCCCGCCAGGCTTCATTCTCCTGAAATATATGCTTACAAATCAACACAATGGTTGAGTGAATTCATAGGTTTAAACAATATTTGAATACAAGTACGACTCAGGGCTATAGTTTTATACACTTTATTTTCAAATTCATCGATTCTCATTTATTATTGCACTAGCTCATAACCGCGACTAGACATTATTAGAAAAACCAACAAATTACCCGTAAGCAGGTAGTTTGCCGGACTATCCTGAGATTAGCAAAATAAAACATATTTGTTTATCCTAAGTAGGAACCATTAGCTGCTGACAAGTGCGACTTGCCCAGATAGGAGATGTCAGTCTCCAATATTACTATTCATAATATTAGCGTTCATTAAATGATTAGCGGTTCATAATTAAAAGGGACTTAATGGCAATAAGTAAATGTAGTGTCAATAATCATATAGGCAGCATACAAAAACACTTGTATTCTAGTTTTAACATATATCCCCCTCACGGGTTTTCAAATCATTTATAAACTTTTAAAAGTGAGGCTATGAACTCACTTTAGCTTATAGAGTCTTGAAATATTCTAAAATAACCAATCACAGCTTTCTCACAGAATCTGAATTGACACACAATATGTATATATATCAGGTCATTATCTCTCAGTTCAATCTTTTTATATAGTATTTTGTATATATGTATTCTTTGATTCATAGATTATTTCTGAGTTATAGTATCATTGTTCGGGCCATTATACTCGGAAGCCATTCTATAAACGTTTGAGGAACGAGGGCACTTTAAATCGTAAACCCAACCACTCAGTCAGAACGTAATATCGAGATGGAACACTTTGTACAAAGCTCCCTACTAACATGAAAAATAGTATATTATTTACATTTTATGTATTTAGTTTCAATATTGGCAAAAATAGTCCTTATAGTTATATTTTAGCATAATTACACTTTTAACCCTTATAGTATATAGTTTCATTATTTGCAATTAAACTCTCAATATTTAACCTTAGGGTCTCAAACTTTCCAACATTCATTCTTATAGCTTTAACTTTCACAAAATGACACTTTTGGCCCAAAATGTTAAATAGTTTCAAAAATGATAGTTTTAGTCCCTATACTTGTAAAAATCACATAACAAGTTAAAAAATGCTCTAAATGATCTAGGATTTGAGAAAAAAGTTTTAAAAACATTCATAATCCTAATAAAATGTTTATCCAGAATTATAGCTTTTGAAATAGGTTTTTGCTCATTATTTCATGTAAAATACAAAATTAGGGTTTTAAGACATCTTTAGCTTATAACTTTCATTTAAATTGATCATATGACTTAATTCTTTTTGGATTATCTTTCTAACATAATTTTGGAATTAGTAAAGTCTTAATAAACATTATAACAAGATCAAAGCTTGGTTAACATAGTGATTACCTAGGTAGCTCCAAAATGGCTCCTTAAGGCTTCCTATGAACACTACTTGCAATCAAAGCTTCAAGAGAATCAATGGCTTCCTTATAGACCTGGTTTTTGGTCTTTTGGGATGTCCTAGTACGTATATAGAAGTGTATATGAAGAATGGGTAGGAGATAACAAGAAAACGGGGTGCAAGTTCTAACATGAAGAGTTCGCCCCTATTTATACCCATTTCAACACTTAGCCTCCATGTCTTAGGCCTTAAACGTGTAACAAGGATAGACTAATTACTAAGGAATGCTAGTGAAGCTTTACAAAAGTTTATAGACTCTAGGATGAAAATATCTAAACTTATGGCTCAAAATACTACACGACTAGGTTTTGATAAGAATGGAGATGTAATACACACAAGGAAGTGATGAACCTACTTGACATCCCTTGGAAAATACCCTAAAACATCTTAAATAACTAAAATGAGGTTTAAAATTTGGACGGAAAAGGTTTAAACATGGTTTTGGTGGGAAAATGTAAAACCGGGTCCTAAATTAAGGCTTGTAAGTTTATACTTTGTAACTTTGGTGATTAGGGACTTAGGAATGTGGTTAGTGAATGATTAAGGCTTAACTAGGGTTTATAAATTTTATTTAGAAGATTTGGGTCCTTGGTTTGAAGTTTAACAAAGGTCTGATGTGATTTTGGGAAGAAAACTTATGTAGATTTAGGTTTCTAATGATCTAGGTTTAAATCTTAGTAAAACTCATTATCCTTCAACTAGCTACTGATGTAAACTCAACTTAGGTCCCCATAAATTGTTTTTTAAGGGTCTAGTAAGTTCCCACACTTGTTTAATAGCTTAGTTTAAGTAAACTTGTCTAAAGAGTGAAAATACCTATTTTGACCTAATTTACAAGTCATTCATTGAAATCTTGTACATTGTGCTTAAGGATACTTGTACATTGTTTTAGCGTAATCTTATAACCTTAATGAAGTGATATGAGTGATTGTAGACTTGTCCTAAAAGACTAGGTAATGATTTCATGTAGATTTCTTAATATATGGGTCTCTAAGTCATTAAGCCTAATGACTTTCTATCTTGGGTGATTAGTGTTTATATCATCATGAACACTTATTCTAAGTCTTAAATGATATTTTTACGATTTCTAAGTATTCTACATTCTTATTTTAAGGGTTTGTATAGGTTGATCATATTCTAGGGTTAAGAATGAGCTTAAGATCCTATTATTTGAAAACTTGTACTTTGTTCTTTAATAATTTGTAACTTAACTTGAGATAAATGTATGATCTTAATATAATACTTTGTTGAGTTTTATAATTAGTTGCAGAATATTAGACCTTGATTCATTATGAAATGGATTTTATATGTTAATCTTGGTTACTAGGTCATATACTTGTAATTAGCTTGAGATTAGTGAATATTAGTATTTTGTGATTAATTATCTTTACTTTATATGATAGACTATAATTAGTACATTGTATTTGATAATTGTACATAGATATTATGTAGTTATATTGCTTGAAACATCGGTTTATAAAGTAATTTCTAAAGTTTCTATGGCTCTTTAGTATTTAGGGCATCCTTGTTGTATTTGAGTTGTTCTTATGAATTGTATATACATATAGTTACTTTTAGAACTCAGACTTGATATATACAAAGTTTTTACAACATATGGGCATATATTGAATTGGCAATTGAGATAGTGAGAATCCATATATTCAACTATTTAGTCACATACCATAGTAAAATGCAAAAAATTCATAGCAAAATCACCTCTTTATTTATGAACATAGATATTACATTAGCCAAAACTACTGATGTTATAGTCTCTTCCCCTTATTTTAAATCTCGTCCCGAGATTTAGCTAGAACTAGGGTTAACAAAAGAAAATAGATGCGAATATTTAGCTTGAATTTGATCTTCGCGTTCCCAAGTATACTCATGTCCTCTTTTTGAGTTCCATCGTACCTTGACTATTGGGATACGGCTCTGCTTCGATCGTTTGATGTCTCTATCCTTGATTTTCACGAGCTCTTCTACAAAATTTAACTTATCCTCGAGTTGAAGTTCTTTCATCGGTATGATGAGGGATTCATCAGATAAGCATTACTTCAGATTTGAAACGTGAAAAGTATTGTGAACATTACTGATAGGTGTGAAAACACCCATCCTTTTACCATTTAAAACAATTAAAAACGAGACCATAACATGTATTTTATGTCGTAAATGTCAGAATTATGCGTGGTTTGTGTTTTTGTTGTGTTTTAGGATCAAAATATGAAAAAGGAAGAAAACACGGGCTTTCATCGAAGAAAAAGACAAAAGACGAAGTCAAAAGATCAAGAGTGCAAAAGATTGGAAGTCAATGGGCCTATTTTGAAGATTTATTAAAGAAATGGACCAAAGACGGAAGATTCAAAAGTCGAAGAACCCAAGTCTAATAAATGAAGAAATTATAAGACGAGTTCAAGATTTTTATCGACGAATCCCGAGCCAAAGTCGAGACCTCAATTTAATTTAAAGACGAGACGACAAAAAGAAAAGAAAAGAAAGAAGACAAATAAGCATCCACCAAACCACCTACCCACTTTCCCTTATATATACTCCACCTTCATTTCATTTTATTCTTGTTGGCTATTTGACACATAGTTCTTCCAATTTAATTTCTTGTCATTTAAATTCCTTGTCTTGCACCTTAAATTTGTAAGTCCTCTAATTTTTACTTTTAATTGTTTATGAATCTTTATCTTTTAATCAAGTTTTATTTTTAATCTCATCCTTCCTTTCTTGTTTGATTTGATTTGGTGTTCTTAGTTTATTGTTTGGTTGATTTATGTTTGATTAATTAAGTGGGTTTTGATTGATTTGGTTTTTAATCTTAGTTTTATTGATTTGGTTTGATTGATTATTGTTAGTTGATGATTAATGGTTATTTAATTTGGTTAGATTTGGGTAGAATTCGTGTTTACCAAGTCACGGTTGTTTTCCCCTGTTTTTTTTGTTCACTGTGTTTTTTTTGTCCTTCGGAAAAGGGTTTCCAAAAATCCCGATCCAAGCTAATTTTTTCCGAACCAGTAAATTTTTATTTGATTCCCGAATCAAGCTTTTATATAAGAAAATACCGAACCAAGGGTATGTAGTAAAAAATCAAGGGTATGGTAAAAATCCCGAATGAAGGGTATGGTAAAAATCCCGAATGAAGGGTATTGTAGTTAAAATATCCCGAATGAAGTTTTTTTTTTAATATCCCGAATGAAGTTTTTTTTAATAAACATCCCGAATGAGCTAAATAAAAATCCCGAACAAGTAAATTGATTCACCAGCCTAGTTGCTTGCTTATATTATTCCCGCCAATTTTCAGGTGTGTGCCTGGCTGCTTGTTTCTTATTTAATATTGTTCCCTAATCGTTTAGTTTAATCTGAAAGTTGTTCCGATTTTAATTCTGAAAGTCACGTATTTTTAGTTATATTTTTCGTCTAATTTTAATATTAGTATTTTTTCGTAAAGTTTAAGTTTTATCTTTTATTTAGCGAGGCTTTAGTTTTTGTCTCGTTTAGTTTTAAAGTACCCTCATAGTTTTATTTTCTCCTTTTTCATTGCGTGAATCTTATTTTCTAGTCGAAAGTTAAATTCTTCTTTTAGTTTTATTTTTATTAATTGTTTTGTTTTAATTTACGTTTTATTATTTGTTTTGCTCCTTTATTATTAGTTATTTGTTTTTGGTTTATTTTTATTACGTTTCGCTTTTACCTTTTAAGTAGAAATAGAAAACCAAACTTCCCTTTTCGTTACCAATACCAATTGAGACCACTTTAAACCAGAGATCAATTCGAATTGAATCGTGAACAACATACACACAAAACCAAGTATTAATTACCAAGCTCTTAAGGAAGCTCTAGTTTATATGCCACAGGGCTAATTCTTTTGATTATTTTGAATGGCCCTGTATACCTTGAGTTTAGTTTCTTTTTCTTTCTGAATCAAATAATTCCTTGACGAGTCGAAACTTTCAACATAACATGATCTCCTACTGAAAATTCCAAAGGTTTACGTCTAGTATTAGCGTAACTCCTTTGTCTATCTTGTGCAGCTTGTAATCGCGGTCGGATTTGGATAATCTTATTAGTAGTCTCATGTATTATTTATGGTCCTATGAGTTGAACATCTCCAATTTCAGCCCAACAAACACGTGATCGACACTTTCTTCCATAAAGTACTTTGAAAGGCGCTACTTTAATACTAGCATGATAACTATTGTTATAAGAGAATTCTACTAGAGGTATATGTTCCTCCCATACTTTTCTAAAATCTATCACACAAGCTCTAAGCATATCTTCGAGAGTTTGAATCATTCTTTCACTTTGTCCATCTGTTTGAGGATGATATGTCGTACTCATGTCCAATTGAGTACCTAAGGCTTTTTGCATTGATCTCCAAAATACAAATGTAAAGAGACTATCACGATATGAGATAATAGATACATGCACTCCATGTTGAGAAATTATTTCCTTAAGGTACAAGCTCGTAAGAGTTCTCATACAATCGTTCTCTTTAATAGGAAGAAATCACACATATTTTGTAAGACGATCGACAATAACCCAGATGGTGTCATGTCCATTTGATGTCTTAGGTAATTTAGTCACAAAATCTATCGTAATTCTTTCCCATTTCCATACCGGAATCCCTGGTTGTATCAACAGTCCGGATGGCTTTTGATAGTCTGCTTTAACTCTTGCACACGCTAAACACTTACTAACGTATTCTGCTATGATTGTCTTCATATTAGGCCACCAATAAAGTTTCTTCGGATCTTGATTCATCTTGTCAGAACCATGATGTATAGAATACTTCGATTTATGAGACTCGTGCATAATCAAATCTCGTAAATTACCATAGGCCGGTAACCAACTACGATTTTTAATATAACGAATTTGTTAGCCTCAAAATATGGAGTCAAACAAGAATGTTCGGTCATAGGTTTTTATTGGAATATTTATTAGAACGTTGTAATAGCTAGTTAAAATCGTCGTGACATTACGGGCTTGATGGCTAGCTTAAAAGGCCTCTTTCAAGGTACTAAGTATTTATTCAAGCCCGACCCAAAACACATATAGTCCAATAGAAAGCCCGCATGTGGGTGGACTATATAAGCACCCTCCTAGCATGTTAGGAGGGTTGCAAGTTCTCATTTTTCTTAATCTAATTTCACATAGTTAATCACCTCTCTCTACTTTCTCTCTCTACTTTCTCTCTCTAGAAATTCATATCTTTTCATCTCATTTCTTTAATCAATCAACAATGGTGAAGTGTGATAAAATATGGGAACAACAAAATTCCATCTTGACGAACTTCAAATTCTTTATCCATGCCTCTTAATTTATCAGCTCCTACATTCTCTGCCTTAAGTGCTTCTTTTTGCGCTTCGAGAATTTGGGTAGGTAATTTCGGAAAAAGAGTAATCATTAGTGATCTAACTCGTAACGGTTTAACTCTCTCCTTTTGACTCAAAGCATTAGCTACTACATTGGCTTTACCTGGATGATAACGAATTTCACATTTGTAATCAGCAAGTAACTCTAACTAACGTCGTTGTCTCATATTCAATTCTTTCTGAAGAAGAATATATTGAAGACTCTTATGATCGGTAAATACTACACACTTTCTACGATAGAGGTAATGTCTCCAGATTTTAAGAGCAAATATCACCGCTCCTAATTCTAGATCATGGGTAGTATAATTATTCTCATTCAGTTTAAGTTGCCTTGATGCATAAGCAATAACTTTATTCCTTTGCATAAGCACTGCTCCCATTACTTGAATAGATGCATCACACTAAACGATAAAGTCATCGTTACCTTTTGGTAATGCTAGGATAGGTGCTTCACACTTTTGCTTCAATAATTGAAAAGCTATCTCTTGACTATTTTCCCAAACAAATGGTTTGTTCTTTTGATTCAATACAGTCAAAGCTTTAGCAATCTTTGAAAAACCTTTGATAAATATTCGATAATACCCAGCAAGTCCTAAAAATAGTCTTATTTCCGTAGGCGTACTAGGCTTACTCCAATTATTCACCGCTTCAATCTTAGCAGGATCCACCCGAATACGTTGGTTATCAATGACATGTCCTAGAAATTAAACAACACTGATCCAAAATTCGCACTTCGAAAACTTAAAATACAACTTCTCCTCCTTAAGTAATTCGAGAATTATACCGATATGCTTGGCATGTTCTTCTCTATTACGAGAGTAGATAATAATATCATTGATAAACACGATTACAAATTTATCTAAGTAAGGCTTACACACTCTGTTCATGAGGTCCATGAAAATAGCTGGTGCATTGGTTAAACCAAAAGGCATCACTTGAAATGTCCGTATCGCGATCTGAAAGCAGTTTTAGGAATATCGTCTTCCTTATCTCTCAGTTGATGATAACCTGAACGTAAATCAATCTTCGAGTACACACTCGATCCTTGAAGTTGATCAAGTAAATCGTCGATTCTTGGCAATGGGTAACGATTCTTTATAGTAAGTTTATTTAACTCACGATAATCGATACACATCCTAAAAGATCCATCTTTCTTTTTCACAAAAAGAATGGAGCTCCCCACGGTGATATACTTGGTCGTATAAATCCTCGATCAGTTAGTTCTTGGATTTGATTTAACAATTCTTGCATTTCCGAAGGGGCTAGTCGATAAGGCGCTTTAGCAACCGGTGTCGCTCTTGGTATCAAATCGATTTGGAATTCAACTTGACGCACATGCGACAAACCTGGTAATTCCTAGGGAAATAGTTCGAGATATTCTCTAACTATTGGAATATCTTCTAGTCGATTCTCTTCTTGCTCCCTCTCTACCACTTGAACTAAGAAAACTTGACCACCTCGAGATACGCACTTATTTATCTTTAAGCACGATATGAGATTTAGTCGAGTCTTACTTCGCTCACCATGGACAATAAAACTTCATCGTTAATAGGAATATGAACGTTTCTCGTCACATAGGATTTTAGCATGGTATTTAGATAACCAATCCATCCCAATGACTACATCAACACTACCGAGCTTAATTGGCATAAGGTCGATTTCAAAGGATTGACGCAATAAAGTAATGATACATCCTCGAATAACGGTATTATTGCTAACTATTTTTCCATTGGCCATTTCTATATCATACTTAGTATTCATGGAAACAGTCAGAATATCTAACTTAGCAGCAATTTTAACAGATATGAAACTTCTATCAACTCATGAGTCAAATATTACTTTAACCACATTTTGATTTAGATGAAATATACTCGTAGCCGTATTCTGATCTTGATAAGTATCTTTTAGCAAATAGGCTTTTCCTCGGCTATTGCTCTCTTTATGGCACTCGTTCACCAGATGCCCTTTTTCTCCACAATTATGGCAAATCATAGTTACAGGAATTTGATTACTTCCAGTAGTTGGTCCTTTACCTCTATAGTATCTTGTCCGATGTCCTATTTTTTCATATTTCTGACACTTGATAGTGCAATATCCTGTGTGATGTAGAGAACACCTCTCACATAGGGGAAGTCTTCCACTATAACCATTGCGTAAAGTTACAGCATTAACTTTAAAAACATCATTTCTTTTGTTCTGTTGTTGACGATTGTTGCCTTGATTATATTTGCGATAATTAGTTTTCTAGAAATTACAATTAACAAGAAAGTTCCTCTTATTATCAAACTTCCTTTTCTTATTATCCTCCACTTGTTCAGGAGTGTACCTTATCACTTGATCCATTAACCTTTGAGTAATGGTGATAACTTCCTCTAAAGTTTTGGGTTTATATGCGATAACATTACCTTCAATAATTCTAGGAAATCCTCCAATAAACTCTTCCATCAACTTTTCAGTATTAGGCACCATATTAGATTGTTAGCCCTGAAATATGAGCGACTAACAAAATTACAATAGTTTACTTAGCTGAGACTTGCAGGGACTAATATTGCCATATGTAAGTTATTTCAAGTCCTGAGATATATATACCCCTCCATACTTCCATGGATGGGTGAGGATTGTCATTTTCTTACTTCCCTTTCTCTCTGAATAAAACACATGGTTTAAGTATCTCTCTCTTTCTCTCTAAAAATGGCTGAAAACACCTATTCAATCCTACCCAACCTCCGGATCTTTAACCGTGTTAGGAGAAAATGTGAGTAAAATGTAATATATCGCAACATGCGATCTTAAAGACTCAAGTGCAAGTCTTTCCTTCACATGCTAAACTATTTCGAATATCGATGCATGTGTATAGGGGGAGTATTTCAGAAATGCAAAACTTTCAAAGTGTTACAAGTTTTGATTTTTATCAAATACTTTGAATGGTTTTTCAATGGTTTTATAGTTACGATCTATACCCAAAACAATCTACTATCCACGACGGAATGATGGAGTCAAAATGTGGTTTAGGATAGGAAAGTAAGTCCTATGATCCAACCAGAAACGGAGGGATCTACCCAAGGACATTCCATAGCTAGAAATAGTTGTGCTTAGGAAAGATGGAGTTGAATGATGCTTAATGCAGACTAATTACTTAAGCTAGTATTGGAACAATCACAACAAGGTGCTAGTGATGACGTATTGGTAAGCATTAAAGGGGTTGAATATTCATTGCAACCTAGGCAGAAACCGGGTCAATACATCTATTGAAGACAAGCATCATGGACCCAGTGATGCAACACGCAACCCTTTCCTAGCCATTTGGATTCTCTCAAAAGAAACTTGTCTCATCGTCACAGAGATCAACACGTATCTATTAACTTTCTCACTCCGAGTTAGTTAATTTTTAAAAGGTGACAGTCTGCTCCAGCCTCCGATTACTAAAATGCACTAATCGAGCCTAGAGCCTAAAGAAATCAATCTATCATCTTATTAGGACACAATGGAGTCCTACGCATTATCCTTGTGATATTACCAGAACATCTGAGTGATACGATTCACAATGAAGATGGAAATCCTGCTTGAGTCAACATCAAACAAGCTCATGGTAGGTAACTTGTGTGATTCTACACGAATCAAACTTATGAGAACTGAAAAGCAACTAAGACATAATAATGCCAATTCCTGAAATCTTTGGATGTAAACTTTAAGATTATTCTCCTTCACTGCTAGATTATAGAATTCTTGCTCCATTTTCCTAATTTCATTGCGAGGACAATACTTCTTAATTAGTAGATTCTTGAATTCACTCCAGGGATTCTGATAAGCTTGTTCTATCCCAATGGGTTGTGCATAAGCATTCCACCAAGACAAAGCTTCCTCTATCAGCATACCCGTAGCAAACTTTACTTTACAATCTTCAAAACAGTCACTGTGAACAAATACTAATTCAGTTCTCTCGAACCAGCGAATAAGTCCAACAGCTCCTTCAGATCCTTTATAGTTAAAAGGCTGACTGTTCATGAAATCCTTGTAAGTACATTTCTTTCCTTAGGAACTTCTCTTCGAACAACATTTCCATTACTTGAACTAGCTATATTGGCGATTTGTGCTTGCAAAGCTGCAGTCACACTCTCACCAACCAATTTCCTTATTTCTTCAGGTGTCATATTTACTATTGCAGATGTTGTCGCTCTCGTATGAGCCACTCTATCAACAAAATAACACTCGATAAGAATGATATTAATTTTAGATCTTCATACATTAGGTATGTATTCAATCATAAAATAATGATAATTTCTAATTCTTTTGACAGCTTCGTATATGAGGATTCATAATATGAATGACGATAAATTTCTAATTCTTCCAACGAATTCATATATGAGGATTCATAATACGAACGATAATAAAAGTTGAAATAATATGGAATGACAAGGGTTTTTGAGAACAAAAGCACACTTCTTTATTTATTAACAACTTATCGTTCATATTTACACGATAACCATCTATGTTACATAAAGAAACTGTACATATCTTACAAACTAAAACTAGATTTATAAGTTTAATTCCTCATTTTGATCTCCTCAATTCTGTCCAAAATATATCCAGAGTCAGATTGTTGAGTTGGTTTAAGATCTTCGATGAATGTTTCTAAATTAAGCCCAGTCCTCATAAGTCCTTCTTTCAGTTCAGAATTCTCGTTATCAAGTCTTGCCATATTCACCTTGTAATGATGCATTCTTTTACTCAGTTTAAAATTATGGCGTCGCCTAACTTCCAATTTATATTCTAACTGAATAAAATGTTCTTCGATCTCCTTCCTTCCTCTTATCAGATTCCTAATACTACTTTCCGCCATTCTAAAAGCTTCTAAGGGTATTTCATCGAGATGACTTGCAATCGTGATTAATTGCTTGTCGTGCTTTTCCATAATTCGTGCTCTATAAACCTCCTTAGCTTCATAAGGCTCCTCACGACTTTGATTGGGAGACGAATAAAGATCCTCAGGTAATAGAAAACGAGACGAAGGTGAAGGCGTACTATTCATCACTTCAGTTTGATGTGAGAAATATTCTTGCACTTCAGGAGTATCCTAATAATACAAATTCAAAACATGCACATCTGTGGAAGATTGGGTGAACATAGAAACTTCTCTTTCATCATCTTCAAAAATGATAATATAGGTGGAAGTAGACATCCTTGTAATCTTTATAATATAGTATCATAAGATATGCTACTAAGGGAATAAAAATCATATACTGGCGCTGATGATGGCTAATGGTCTTGAATTTTAAAAATATCAGTTATAGTTTAAGAAAAACCTTTTTCTCTATAACTATGGGCTCTGATGCCAAACTGTAACACCCCCATTTTTACCATATAGCAGTGGAAGCTAATCTGTGTATTACTCTCAAGGTACCATAGTCACAATAATAGAAAATTGCTCAAAAGACATTTTATAAATATTTACGTTATCATTCATTTATTATTCAGAGTTAACAAAAACAACAGTACATACACTATACATTAAAGGTTTCCGCAAAGATCTAGTTTTATTCTTAGAATGATAAATTTTCGAGACACAACCATCCGTAGCCCGTCAGTCTTCATTCTCCTAAAATATATGCTTACAAATCAACACAGTGGTTGAGTGAATTCATAGGTTTAAAGAATATTTGAATACAAGTACGACTCTTGGGCTATAGTTTTATACACCCTAATTTCAAATTTATCGATTCTCATTTATTATTGCACTAGCTCATGACCCCGCGACAAGACATTATCAGAAAAACCAACAAATTGCCCTTAAGCAGGTAGTTTGTCGGACTATCCCGAAATTAGAAAAATAAAGCATATATGTTTAGCCTAGGTAGGAACCATTAGATGCTGACAAGACTTTCCCAGATAGGATATGTCAGTCTCCAATACCACTATCCATAATATTAGCGTTCATTAAATGATTAGCGGTCCATAATTAAAAGAGACTTAATGGCAATAAGTAAACGTAGTGTCAGTAATCATATAAGCAGCATACAAAAACACTTGTATTCTAGTTTTAGCATATATCCCCCTCAAAAGTTTTTAAATCATTTATAAACTTTCAAAAGTGAGGCTATGAACTCACCTTAGCTTATAGAGTCTTGAATTATTCTGAAATAACCAATCACAACCTTCTCACAAAATCTGAGTTGACACACAATATGTATATATATCAAGTCATTTCTCTAAGTTCAATATTTTTATATAGCATTTTGTATATATGTATTCTTTGGTTCATATATTATTTTTGATTTATAGTATCATTGTTTGGGCCATTATACTCGAAAGCCATTCTATAAACGTTTGTGGAGCAAGGGTACTTTAAATCGTAAACCCAACCACTCAGTCAGAACATAATATCAAGATGGAACATCTTTATACAAAGCTCCATACTAACATGACACATTGTATATTATTTATATTTTATGTTTTTAGTTTCAATATTGGTAAAAATAGTCCTTACAGTGATATTTTAGCATAATTACACTTTTAACCCTTATAGTATATAGTTTCAGTATTTGCAATTAAACACTCAATATTTCACCTTAGGGTCTCAAACTTTCCAACACTCATTCTTATAGCTTTAACTTTTATAAAATGACACTTTTGGCCCAAAATGTTAAATAGTTTCAAAAATGACAGCTTTAGACCCTATACTTGTAAAAATCACATAACAAGTTCAAAAATGCATCAAATGATCTAGGTATTGAGAAAAAGTTTCTAAACACATTTATAATCATAATAACAACATTTATCCAAAATTATAGCTTTTGAAATAGGTTTTTGCTCATTATTTCATGTAAAGTACAAAATTAGGGTTTTAAGACATCTTTAGCTTATAACTTTCATTTAAATTGTTCATATGACTTAATTGATTTTGTATTATCTTTCTAACATAATTTTGGCATTATAAAAAGTATTAATAAACATTATAACAAGATCAAAGCTTGGTTAACATAGTGATTACCTAGGTAGCTTCAAAATGGCTCCTTAAGGCTTCCTATGAACACTACGTGCAATCAAAGCTTCAAGAGCTTTAGTGGCTTCCTTATAGACATGGTTTTTGGTCTTGTAGGATGTCCTAGGACGTATATAGAAGTGGATATGAAGAATGGGTAGGAGATAATAAGAAAACGGGGTGCAAGTTCTAACATGAAGAGTTCGCCCCTATTTATACCCATTTCAACACTTAGCCTCCAAATCTTAGGCCTTATACGTGTAAAAATTATAGAATAATGACTAAGGAATGCTAGTTAATCTCTACACAAGTTTATTCACTCTAGGATGAAAATATTTAAACTTATGGCTAAAAATACTACACGGCTAGGTTTTGATAAGAATGAAGATGTGGAACACACAAGGAGGTGATGAACCTACTTGTCATCCCTTGGAAAATATTCTAAAACATCCTAGGTATCTAAAATGAGGTTTTAAATTTATAGGGAAAAGGCTTAAACATGGTTTTGGTAGGAAAATGTAAAATTGGGTCGTAAATTAGGGCTTGTAACTTTATACTTTGTAATTTTGGTGATTAGGGAATTAGTAATGTGATTAGTGAATTATTAAGGCTTAATTAGGGTTTAAAAATTCTATTTAGAAGATTTGGGTCCTTGGTTTGAAGTTTAACAATGGTTTGATGTGATTTTGGGAAGAAAACTTATGTAGATTAGGGTTTCTAATGATCTAGGTTTAAATATTAGTAAAACTCATTATACTTCAATTAGATACTGATGTAAACTCAATTTAAGTCCTAGAAATTGTGTTTTAAGGATCCAATAACTTTCCACACGTGGTTTGATAGTTTATTTTAAGTAAACATGTCTAAAGAGTGAAAATACCAATTTTGACCTAATTTACTAGTCATGCATTGAAATCTTGTACCTTTTGCTTATGTATACTTATACATTGACTTAGCATAATCTTATAACCTTAATTAAATGCTATGAGTGTTTGTAGACTTATCCTAAAAGACTACATAATGATTCCATGTAGATTTCTTAATATAAGGGTTTCTAGGTCATTAAGCCTAATGGCTTTCTATCTCGGATGATTAGTGTTTATATCATCAAGAAAACTTATTCTAAGTCTTATATTATATGTTTATGACTTCTAAGTATTCTATATTCTTAGTTTAAGGGTTTGTATAGGTTCATCATATTATAGGGTTAATTAAATGAGCTTAAGATCCTATTCTTTGAAAACATGTACTTTGTGCTTTAATAATTTGTAACTTAGCTTGGGATAAATGTATGATCTTAGTATAATATTTAGTTGAGTTTTATAATTAGTTGCAGAATATTAGACCGTAATTCACTATGAAATGGATTTTATATGTTAATCTTGGTTACTAGGTCATATACTTGTAATTAGCTTGCGATTAGTGATATTAGTGTTTTCTGATTAATTATCTTTCCTTTATATGATAGATTATATTTAGTACATTGTATTTGATAATTGTACATAGATATTATATAGTTATATTGCTTGAAACATTGGTTTATAAAGTAATTTCTAGAGTTTCTATGGTTCTTTAGTAATTTAGGGCATTTTTGTTGTATTTTAGTTGTTCTTATTCAATGTATACACATATAGTTACTTTCAGAACTTAGACTTGATATATACATAGTGTTTACAACATATGGGCATATGTTGAAGTAGCAATTGAGATAGTGAGAATCCATATATTCAACAATTTGGTCACATACCATAGCAAAATGCAAAAATTTCATAGCAAAATCACCTCTTTATTTATGAACATAGATATTACATTAGTCAAAACTACTGGATGTTATAAGTGAACTTTTTCATAGGTTTAAAAACTATTTTGAATACATGATTTTCCTTGAGCTACATTGTTATTCTCCCACATAAAATAGATGTCTTACTACACTAAGCTCATGACACATCAGCTTGACATAATTAGAAACCAAAAATTTCCCTTAAGAAGGTAGTCTGCCAAACTAATCCGAGTTTACAAAATAAAGTGTATCTGTTTAGCCTAAGTCCAAACCTTTGGCTGCTAGCAAGTACGACTTGCCCAAAAGGGGATGTCAACCCCAAAATAGTACTATTCATAATATTAGCGCTCATTTTCTCTGAAATGATTAGTGATCCACGATTAAAAAGGGACTTAAGGCAGCAGTAAACATAGTGTAACACCCCACTTGGATAAGTGGACCATTACGTGTATTTATGGCGTGTCATCAAAGCATGCAAAGTAAATGTCTTAAAACATTAAATGACCATAAAGGAAATACCGGAATCATAGATCGGTAGTCCAAACATAAGCTCACACATGCAAAAGTAAGTACTGAAAGGAAGGACTAAACAATGTCCAAATAATCAAAGTAATATATGAAGTGCATAAAGTAAAGAAGCCTGGATAGCTTCCATCCAAATGCACATACTCTTAGAATCCTAAGAGTGCCCTTGTGTACATGCCATTTGGAACATGAAAAGAAACTACGGCTGAGCATAACGCTCAGTGAATGGATATAAAAGCATGATAAGATGTACTGAAATGAAATAGGTAACAAACACTAAAGCTGAAAGATTGATATGTAAAATGCAGCGAAAAACTGTACATGTCCTGAAAAACCTAGTTTTAAGTTATGAAACTGGATTACTAACTGTTAAATCTAAAAACATGCATGTACTGTATTTTAAGTGCCAAGAGCTTATATAGGTCATGTAATATAAAAACATGAGCATGACTACTTAGAAGGGTGACCTCGTCATGCTTTCAGAGGGGTGACCTCTAACTAATAAGCTGGGTGGAGGGATCAGCTCCAATGTGAAGGATGTAGAGCACACACCACATTCACCTGCTAAACTATAAACTGATAAACTAGGATACACCCATACGCCCCACTAATAAAATACTAATAAATGGCCAACTAATATAAAAGGGACGCCACGAGAAATCACTCTCTTGTAGAGGAGTTATGACACCGGTGCCTCAAGTGTCATGGTTACGGTACCTCCGTAACTAGATGAAACTGGTAATGCATGTATATAAAGCTCAGGAAATTAACATAGTTATCATGGCAAATCATGTAAAGTTTTATAGCATATAACTCGGGAAAACAGATGGCTGCAGACGGGGAATCCTAATCATGCATAAAAAGGAAAGTCCATAGTGAAGGACAGAATATCCGTACCTTGTGTCCAGTAACTGACTGAAGATGAAAGGACATAAATCCTACTATGACATCACGTGATCTACATGTATAAAGGGATATGAATGAGTTGTCTGATTACTGTATACATTACTAGTTTATGTGTGTTCTTAACTTGTTTTACATGTTCTTGTCTCGTTTTACTGTTTCGTGTATAATCTTGTAGTTCCGACTGTTTCATGTATTTTTGATTAATGTATTTCATGTATTCTTGTGTTATTATAGTTTTTATAAGTAACCTGCTAAAAATATAAAGTTTCCTAAAATAGAAAGTTCTCATAACTGGTTTCATAAATGATTAATTATTTAATCTATTCTATTTTAATTTACAAAAACGCGTCATAATATGATTAATTTAATTTACTAATTAAATAAATAAAACAATTATTTAACATGGTTAATTAATATATAATGTAATTAATTACCAAAATGATTTAAATAAAACTAAGCCAAACACCCCCTTGTAGTTTATTTCGCGTAACCTGAAACCCGGCTCGAGTCCAAACCGAGGCATCTCTTGTCTCGGGTCAGCCTTGAACCACAATTCCACCACAGCCGCAAGGGCTGTGGCCTTGCTACCATTATCCAACATCAGCCACCGGTCTATACCGGTTGCCACCGTCGCCATAAAAATTCCCACCGAGAGTCCTTAGACTTTTGAGTGAATTTTCATATTCATAAAATCATAACACATAAAACATATGTGATATTTAAGGATTGTCACACTCTCCATAGCTTAAAGAAACCTCGACCCGAGATTCAGATAAAGAATGATGTCATAAGACAGAGACGATTATAATCCTCATGTCTCCAAGTATATTTAAGCCCTCTCTCAAGGTTCCATTTATACTTCAACAATTATAAATACAATATTATTCCACAAAAATTAAGTTTATCATTGAGTTAAAACTCTTTCAATGGGATGACAAGAGATTCATTAGATAAACTTTTCCTTAGATTTGAAACGTGATAAGTATCGTTACTAACTTCCTCAGGAAACTCAAGTTAATATGTCACAGCCAATTCAAAAATCTTTGAATGGTACACTGTACTTTTTCTTGTTTTCCAAATTGAACAATACCTTTTCAAGGTAAACATAATAATATGACGTGATTTCTCATTCGGAATTCTGACAATTTATATTGTAAATTGTCGTAGCTTCGCCTTGCATCGCGTAATCTTTATCGGGTTTGGATGATCTTTTCAGTAGTTTCATGAACTATTTTGGGTCTTGTAAGTTGAAAATCTCCAACTTTAGCTCATCAAATACGTAATTGGCACTTCTTTCCATAGAGTGCTTAATAAGTGCGAAAACACTTATCCTTTTACCACTTAATTATAATAATAACCAAGCCAAAACGTGTATTTTATGTCGTAAATGTCGAAATTATGCGTGGTTTATGTTTTTGTTGTGATTTAGGATCAAAATGTGAAAAGGGAAGAAAACACGGGCTTTCACAGGCTTTTATCGAAGAAAAAGACAAAAGACGAAGTCGAAAGATCAAGAGTGCAAAAAGAACGGAAGTCCAAGGCCTATTCTGAAGATTTATCGAAGAAAAAGTCTAAAGACAGAAGTTTAATGAAGTCGAAGAACTCAAGTCTAATAAATGAAGAAATTATAAGACGAGTTCAAATAATCCCGAGACAAAGTCGAAAAAGTCGAAGAATTTATGAAGACGAAAAGACGTGAAGAAGAAAGAAAGGAGCAACACTTTCTAACCTTCCTAATCACCTATAAATATCCTCCTAATGACACATTAAGAGGTGTTGGCTATTTGACACATAACTCTTCCACCTTTAGTTTCTTGCACTTTCATATTGTCATTTACTTAATTGTTCTTTAATTTCTTGCCTTTAATTTCAAGTAAGTCTTTTAATTTTGTTGTTGAATCTTATTTTAATTAAGTTTTTATTAATCTCTCATTCTACCTTTCTTGTTTTCCTTAATCTTTATGTTTATGTGATCAAAAAGCTTATCTTTTTGTTCATATCTAGTCTTTATATGATTTAAGCTTTGAGCTTGACATGCTTATTGGCTTATTTTGTATTTAGCTTATTTGTTTTAAAGTTTTATTAAAGGTTTTGTATTTTTAAAGTTTGATTTAAAAAGTTTTGCTTATTTAAAGTTTTGAAAAGTTTTTATTCGTGCTTATTGAGATCCTTTTATTATATATTTAGTAGAGTTTCGGATAGTGCTTAATTGGTTTATAGCTTATTCATAATTTTGCTTAATTACGTTTTCATACTGTTATTCCGACATACCCGTCGAAAAAGGGTTTTGCATTCCGACGGGCATTCCGATCCACCATCGGAAAAGGGTTTCTGTTATTCCGACGCCTAATTCCGATCTGGATTCCGATATGTGTGTTTATCGTTATTCCGATTAGGATTTCGACAGAAGGTCTTCTTACATTCCGATAGGCCTTCATTCTGACCAGGATTCTGATAGGAGAGGTAAGCCTTCATTCCGACAAGGATTCCGACATCATTCTGATTGAGGTTATTCCGATCGGATTCCGATAAGTGTATTCCGACGGTAGGTTTTGTTCTATTATTTTGTCTTAGTTTTATTTGTAAGTTTGTATTGTTTTAAGTTTTCAAATTTTTATTTTTATTACATTGTCAAATTTACTTTTCGTCAAGTTTTAATTTCTTGTCATTAATTATTTTACTTTTAAAAAGTTTTAATATTGCACCATTACCTTTTAATTAGTTTTAGCTTTAATTACCCGTCATTTACTTTAAAGTTTTGCAATTTAATTTTACTACAACGACCAATCTATATGTTTTCCACCGAAAGACAACTGAGTCACACTTAAACCAGTTATTAAATGGCGCCGCTGCCGGCTCTTTTCGTAAAGATTAACGGTTTTCTGTGAGAGACGCGTTGAATTTTGGGATCCGTTCACTCGTGAACGTTATTTTTTTTGTCTCAAAAATTTTCAAAAATCCATAAAAATTAATAATTTTCAAAAATACAAAAACATTAAAAAACTTATAAAAAGCATTTATTTTTCAAAGTTTTGCACCAAAAATATTTTATTTTTATAAGTGTATATATATTCTCTATTTCTTTGGTATCTTTTTCTTTTTCTTTTGCAGGTGTATGCGTACTAGATCTTCATCTTATTCAGAGCCCGAGACTCGTGAAGATTTAGATATGGCAGGTGTGTACAACAATAACAATCCACCCCACCCCAACATGAAAAACAACAACAATGTTCCCCCACCCGACCTTCGAACGATGGAGGAGTTGTGTCAACCTACGATGAATGGACGCGGAGGACGGATTGCGCCGATGCAAATCACGGCTCCAGAGTTTTCGTTGAAGCATCACATGATCCAACAAGTGCAGAACACTTGTCCATTTCGCGGATTGCTGGATGATGATGCCAACAAACACCTCGACAAATTCATTACCGTTACTCAAAGCATGAACTTGCCCGGTGTCACTATGGATTTTCTTCGCCTTCACCTATTTCCACACACCTTATCCCACCATGCCGAAAAATGGTTTGATCGTCTTCCGAAGAATTCAATTCATACTTGGGATGAGATGACTCAACGCTTTTTGTCGCGCTACTTTCCACCATCCATGGTCACGAGCCTTCGCAATCAAATTAGTGGATTTACTCAAGAACCCGATGAATCACTCTTTGATGCTTGGGAACGATATAATGTTTTGATCGATCGATGTCCAAACCACAACATGCTCCCCGTCACCTTAATTGATACTTTCTACAACGGTTTAAATTTTCGTGATCGTGATACGATTAATGCCGCCGCCGATGGCACATTTATGAAAAGAAGACCCGAGGAGTGTAGAGAGCTTATCGAGAACATGACTACTCATCACAAAAATTGGGATTCATCCGCATCTTCGAGGAATAACCTGAGAGTCAATGTTTCTTCTACTTCTTCAAACCCTGATATCACCGAATTGACCCGCGCAATGGTCGAAATGAGCAAGAATATGCAACTTTTGGCTACAAATCAACAACAACAAGTTAAAGCTGTAGCACTTTCTTATGAGATTTGCGGGGGTCCTCATTCATACACTGATTGTCCTTCTACTCATGACAATCCAGAAAACGTGTATGCGGCTCATGGTAACTATTCACCGGAAAGCTACCAAGCCCGACCTCAAGGTGATCGTAACTTGCTAAGTTACCGTTCTAACAACTTTCTTTCACCCGGTTTTTCTCCTCAAAACCACAACCCCAACAACTACAATAGAAGCAATCCAAACCCACCTCGAGCTTCTAATCCTTATCACCACCCGCTCAACAAGCACCACCCATTAATCAAGATGTTGAAACTTTCATGAGGATCCAAGGAGAGAAAATTAAGAATCT
The DNA here is from genome assembly GCA_025667525.1 of Glebionis coronaria. Lineage (NCBI taxonomy): Eukaryota > Viridiplantae > Streptophyta > Magnoliopsida > Asterales > Asteraceae > Glebionis > Glebionis coronaria. The sequence continues at coordinate 6,361,174 of CM046877.1, forward strand.
TCAAAGCCAAATCATTAACTTGAAAGGAGATATCACTAAGAAAGGGAATGATATTAGAACCAAGCTTCGACATGATATGCAAACCTCTTTTAGAAATCAAACGAATGATTTGAAGAATATGATGGCTAGTTTCTTCCCAAGTACTCAACCCTCTACTTCGGGCTCTCTTCCTTCTAATACCATCACCAACCCGAGAGCGAATGTAAGTGCTATTACTACACGCAGTGGAGCAACCTTAGTAGGACCATCTATCCCTCCCCCAGTTACTTCACCAACCCCACCTTCCACCTTTAAACCTTCAACATCTCAACCTTTACCTGCTACACCTACACCACCTAAACCTAATATCCCTTATCCTTCTTGCTTAGACAAGTGCCAATTGCTCACAAAGGATGATATTCAAGTGTCAAATTTTTTGAAGAAGATTTCGAGGGTGACCGTCACCCTTAGCCTTGTTGAAGCTCTTGCCCAAATGCCGACATTTGTTAAGATGTTTAAGGAATTGCTTAATAAGAAGGAGAAGATGGCCGAGTTTGTTAACACTCGATTGAATGAAAATTGTTCTGCAATCCTTCTTAAAGAACTTCCGGAAAAACTTGGAGATCCCGGTCGTTTTGTGCTACCATGTACTTTTAACCAAACCGAAGAATTTACTGCCTTAGCTGATCTCGGGGCAAGTATAAATCTGATTCCTTGAAGTGTTTGGAAAAAGTTATCATTACCCGATCTTACACCAACAAAGATGACTCTTGAGCTAGCAAATCGCACTCTCGCTTACCCTGTTGGTATTGCTGAAGATGTGTTTGTAAAAGTTGGTACCTTCACTTTTCCGGTCGATTTGTTGTTGTTGATTATGAAATGGACCCTCGTATTCCGTTAATACTTGGTCGGCCATTCTTGAGAACCGGAAAAGCCTTAGTCGATGTTGCCGAAGGTGAACTAATCTTAAGAGTCGGGAATGATGCTCAAGTTTTTAAAATGGGGAAGATCACAACCAAATCAAATGGAAGAGAATCAGCGAATATGATTAATGTGCTTGATGATTTTGTCATTTACAACAATCCTCTTTTCGATTCTTGCTATGATAATCTACTGTTCCAAGATGATGTGGATGATTCTCTCTCCAATTTAGATCCTCCACCAATTCATGAGTCTCCACCGATCTATGATGACTACAATGATGATTCTAGTTCTGATATGGATGATTCTGATGATTTTGCTTCAGAGTATAAAGACATTCCAACTTATGATGATTTTGATGATGTCGATACTCTTTCGAGTGATTCTTCACATGATAACCCTACACCTACTTTTGATGAATATCCTCCACCAACAATGCTTGATCCTACTTTGGATGACTACTCATTTGAGGAAGACTTTGCTACTTTTCTCAACACTTACTTCCCAAATGAGAATGATTCTCCTCCTTTGGACTTTGATTTTGGTCTTTATCCTCCTTTGGATATGAAGAAACCCGTTTTAAAGGAGAAGAAGTCGGAAGACACTGATATCCGTAGCACCTATGTCTTGACACAACTCTATCCACCTTCTGAGGATGAGATTGTGAGATTTATGAGCGGATTATCTTCAAGGTCTACTGAGCCTGGGTGTTATTTTCCCCTAAACGAAAAGGTGTTCGATCCCGGCATTGAAATTTTTAAGCCATCTCAGTATCCATCTGATGAAATAAAAAGAAAGATTTTTGGAACTTTTGGAGATATGCTTGCACCTCATCACACTTGCTACCACCGTGCTCAACAACTACTTAAGGGAACCTTGCCTACTCTTCTTTGGCTTGCCTTGTTTGCCTTAAGCTTGTGTTACTTGATGGATGAAAACCATGTATTTGATCCCGGTGGATGTTTTTCAAGCTTCTTCCCATGCTAATCAAGGTCGAGTCAGGCTCACGACTCGGTTAACAAAAACAAGCGCTTCTCGGGAGGCAACCCGCAGTATCTATCCTTTTTCCTTGTTTTTATAATAAGTGTAGGGGGAGACCCTAGTATGTGTTTGTTGTTTTCTGTCTTATCATGTGTAGGGATTCGAGCTTTAAAGATCCATTCTTGATGACTTTTGACGACCCTTGATCCCGTGTACACATCTTCCCGGTTCTATCCTAAACTCTTTTGATTCTCTATTTTATATTCTTCAATATCAAAATAGGAATCACTTTAGTTGTCTCTTCCTTAGCAAGATTTAAACAAAGTGCACAATGTCTATATTAAACATTGAGGACAATGTTTATATTAAGTGTAGGGGGACTTCTATCGAAGTTAAGTGGGCTTTTCCTTCTATTTGTCCTCATTTTAACCGGAAAATTGATTTTTTGACATTTTTCAAAATTTTTGATCTATTTTGGCCTAGTAGTTTTACCTTTGTTATAGTTATTTTCTTTCTTTGCTAGAATAATTTTAATAAAGTGGTTTTAATTTTTAAACTTTGTGAATCTTTTGACTCAACCCGAGTTTACTTATCTAAGTTTACTCTAGCTAGTATCCTTAACGTGTTTAAGTCAAGTTTTGCTAGGCTTTTATATAGGGAACTTTATAACGCGAAAGTCTTAACTCTTACGGGTTAAGAACAAGAACTTTTCGCAAGTTCCTATAATTGATCCTAGAAAGTCGTTTATTAAGGGAGCTTTAAAATGCGAATTCTAAACTTGAACAAGTCTAAGAAGTTGCAAGTTCCTATAGATGACTTGAAAACCCAAAACTTTGATTTAATAGGCTATGCATCCACGAGTCTCATTCTTTGAGATTTTAAACTGTGGAGAACGAGAGATGATAGAGTCAATTATAAGTTTGGTATTCTTTCATGAATTTATGTGAGTTGATTATAAGCTTTTTCTCCTGTCGCTTGTTAATAAATTTATTTTCAATAAATAAGGTTGTACGATTTGAAAAGTTACTTAGCTTCTAGCCCAAGATCGTTTAAAAGTTGCTCGGTATTAATTAGAGTTCATAGCCAAGACATAACTTATTGAAGCCGGATGCGAAGATTGGCGAGTCCGAAAATGCCCTAACAAGGCATGAGGGCTACATTTTTTTGCTAAAGATCCCAAGTGATGTGAAGAATCATTTATCAAAAATCAATATGAAGGATCGAGACACACGCCGAAAAGCAAATATTTCTGTAAATATCATGGAGAAGTCTATCCAAAAAGGCCCTAACAAGGTATGAGGATAAATAGATCCAAGTTCTAAAAGGAGGCGGATCGTTGTATATCAAAATCCCAAATAAAGATTGGAGAAAAATGAATAAGTCCTGGTCCATATATGAAGAATCTCTCAAAAACTTCAAGTGAAGAAATTATTGTTATGAAGAGAAGACCATTATTTTATGAACGTCTCTCAAGATTTGAAGTATGAAGTCAGTGCCAAATATCGGTCCGAGAAAGGTCTCAAATCGTGAAGCGAGTTATGCCAAGATATGAACTTTATGAGGTACCGAGAAGCAGTTTTAAAAGATTTTGTCCTTTAGCTAACTATTGATTAAATCGTTCTACTTTATTTTCAGCCTAAATAACTATCAAAATAAGTCAACAATGCATCCTCGTGATCATTCAAGACAACAATAAAATATAAGAGATACACCTAGGAATAAGGGAGTCTAAGTAAATAATTGGCCCACATGAGTTTGTGTTAGTTTGCTAACTTATAATAACAATGATCTCGTTTTTAAGCTTGGTGTGGGGAACGTGAAACTTGAGGGTGATAATCATTCATGACATTCCAAAACCCTAAGGTAAGTTTTTGATCTTTTTACTTGTTTTCTTACTTTAAATATTTTGTCTCTTTAATAAAGGCCAATGTGGATTGATTGTGATGGAAAATGTAAAACTTGCTTTGTAATTAATGCACTTCATGAGGACATTGCAATGGTCAAGTGTAGGGGATTTAATAAGTGTGAAAACACTTATCCTTTTACCACTTAATTATAATAATAACCAAGCCAAATCGTGTATTTTATGTCGTAAATGTCGGAATTACGCGTTGTTTGTGTTTTTGTTGTGATTTAGGATCAAAATGTGAAAAGGGAAGAAAACACGGGCTTTCACGGGCTTTTATCGAAGAAAAAGACAAAAGACGAAGTCGAAAGATCAAGTGTGCAAAAAGAACGGAAGTCCAAGGCCTATTCTAAAGATTTATCGAAGAAAAAGTCTAAAGACGGAAGTTTAATGAAGTGAACTCAAGTCTAATAAATGAAGAAATTATAAGACGAGTTCAAATAATCCCGTGACAAAGTCGAAAAAGTCGAAGAATTTATGAAGACGGAAAGACGTGAAGAAGAAAGAAAGGAGCTACACATGCTAACCTTCCTAATCACCTATAAATACCCTCCTAATGACACATTATGAGGTGTTGGCTATTTGACACATAGCTCTTCCACCTTTAGTTTCTTGCACTTTCATATTGTCATTTACTTAATTGTTCTTTAATTTCTTGCCTTTAATTTCAAGTAAGTCTTTTAATTTTGTTGTTGAATCTTATTTTTAATTAAGTTTTTATTAATCTCTCATTCTACCTTTCTTGTTTTGCTTAATCTTTATGTTTATGTGATCAAAAAGCTTATCTTTTTGTTCATATCTAGTCTTTATATGATTTAAGCTTTGAGCTTTACATGCTTATTGGCTTATTTTGTATTTAGATTATTTGTTTTAAAGTTTTATTAAAGGTTTTGTATTTTTAAAGTTTGATTTAAAAAGTTTTGCTTATTTAAAGTTTTGAAAAGTTTTTATTCGTGCTTATTGAGATCCTTTTATCATATATTTAGTAGAGTTTCGGATAGTGCTTATTTGGTTTATAGCTTATTCATAATTTTGCTTAGTTACGTTTTTCATACTGTTATTCCGACACACCCGTCGGAAAAGGGTTTTGCATTCCGACGGGCATTCTGATCCACCATCGGAAAAGGGTTTCTGTTATTCCGACGCCTAATTCCGATCTGGATTCCGATATGTGTGTTTATCATTATTCCGATTAGGATTTCGACAGAAGGTCTTCTTACATTCCGATAGGCCTTCATTCCGACCTGGATTCCGATAGGAGAGGTAAGCCTTCATTCCGACAAGGATTCCGACATCATTCCGATGGAGGTTATTCCGATCGGATTCCGATAAGTGTATTCCGACGGTAGGTTTTGTTCTATTATTTTGTCTTAGTTTTATTTGTAAGTTTGTATTGTTTTAAGTTTTCAAATTTTCATTTTTATTACATTGTCAAATTTACTTTTCGTCAAGTTTTAATTTCTCGTCATTAATTAATTTACTTTTAAAAAGTTTTAATATTGCACCATTACGTTTTAATTAGTTTTAGCTTTAATTAACCGCCATTTACTTTAAAGTTTTGTAATTTAATTTTACTACAACGACCAATCTATTTGTTTTCCACCGAAAGACAACTGAGTCACACTTAAACCAGTAATGAATTCGACTTGACCAATACAACGAACTTTTTAACTAGGTAAAACCCAGTTATTAGTGCTTCAAACAGTATTGCTTTAATACTAGCATGATAACTATTGTTATACGAGAAATTTTACCAATGGTAAGTTTGCTTCCAAAATCCATAATACATACTTGGAGTTTGTAGTTTATTATTTGGATAGTTCTTCCACTTATAAGTATGACATATCACCCTTAGACGTTTCGTATTGACTTCCAGGATTAAGATGTGAAATAACTGTCACAATATTAGGTGATACATATTAATACTCTATGTCGACAGATTATTTCGTGCATAATCTTGTGAGAATTTTCGTATTATCGATTTCCTTGATAGGAATAAATCCAACAGCTCTAATAAGACAATCGACAATGACCCAGATGGTGTCATGTCTACTTGAAGTAACAAAATCCTCATTGTTCTTTCCTATTTCCATGTAGGAAATTAAGGTTGAACTAGTAAGTCGGATGTCTTCCAATATTTCGCTTTATTTCTTAAAGCATAATATAATAATTTCAAAGTTTCTTCAACTTAAATGGAATACTCTATTATCCCAGTATTCACAAAAAGTCTTACGTTTAATATAATGACGATAAGATGAATAATCCAACATTTTGGCATATTCGTGGTATCCTTATCATAATTCACATAAGAGTCAGATCTTCTTCATAATTCCGCGTAGGTAAGATGATGACGTGTTATAGAATAAAAAAACATAGGATATGTGAGTAAGACGTTTATGCATATAAAAGCTAAGAATACGATTTCTTAGAGACTGATAAATAGAAGTCGGTATTTTATTACATACATCATGTATATAAAATATAGGATAGTTCTACCAAACATATGACTTATAAGGCCACCTGCCCTTATAAATCCTAGTCCAATGGCCTAATATGTTAAAAAAATCCGACACCAGATGGTGCAAGGTCTTGTGTGATGCAGTGTGCATTTCTTACATAAAAGAAGATTTCCAGCATATTCACCATAGGTTGGATTAGTAACATAAGCTATGGTAGTTTTTGGTTTATTAGAATTTGTGAATGTTCTTTCAATGCTAAATCTATGCTTATGATCTTCCAATTTTTACACAGGATTGTGCTTAATTACCTTATCTATTATCTCTTTGGGATTGTGTTAATGACTTCTTCCAATATCTTAGGATTTGGAAGTGGTAATATTTTTTCAAAATCTTCCATAAAATTCCTTGATAAACCTTAATTATTTTTTGGGAATTAGTGATAGTGTACAACTCTGCTAACTCTTGAATTCTCCTCGTGTAAGTCTCGAGGTAATTTCCTTTTATTATTAGAAAACGGAGTTCTTCTTTCACCTTCTCGATTTCGATTGGATAATAATATCATCTTATTAAGCGATCTCATGGGTTTTTTTATCTCAATAGGTTGAGTATAAAGAATCTACCAAAATAACCGACGAAGTGTTATCTTCTCGTAGCAAGCTTCACTTTGCAATTCCGAATATGATTAATACGAGAGAAAACTGATTTAGCTCTTTTAATCCAACTGGTGATACTTCTTCCTTGGAAATTATAAACTAACCAGTCATGGAGTCTTCTTTTGAATAGTACTTCTTATTGGCAATTTATAACTGCAAGATTGCAGCCACATCATTCTCAATCATTTATCGAAGACCTTCATGAGTTATAGTGATAGAACTCGATATCTTTTATGATTTGTCTTCTATTTTATAAAATGACATCGGATTTAGAATCGAGGTATACTCATATCAGAAAGCATCTGTCACATATGTATATCGATACATATAAACGCTTATTGAACACAATGTATATCTTTTAGGATTATTTGGTGCGGTATATAGGAAACTTAATATGTTGATTATCATTCATATCTGAGGATAATAAATTCAACTGAGGAACATAATTCTAAAGTTTACAATAGATTTATAAATATATGACGCATACATAATCGTAACATAAGCAACCATGATATGGAATGGAGGAATATAATGAAAAATGTAACAACTTGTCTTATACAATGCAAGCTTCTTTGTACATACCATATATTCTATTAAGTCTTTCTTTAAACTTACGGGTTATATTCAACCGATAATTTATATCATCACAAAAATTCCAAAGATATATACTTTACAAGCATATGCTTCTCTAGAACTAACGTAATATGATTCATAATCATTTATGAGAAAGCCAAGAAATAGGGATTCTCTTAATTATCAGAAATAAGTATGAAATGTCAAGATTTGATCAGAAACACAACTTTTATTTATTAACAACTTGTCTATTTATATTTACAAAAAAAGTTTCACTGTTAACATAAAAGTAAAGACATAAAGCTAAAAAATATTTACAAATTAGCTTGTCAGCTATCCAGCTTTGTAAATATTTACAAATTCTAGTCTAGTGTCTTCATCTCTTCTTCTTGAGTTCTTTGAAGGCATAAAAAAGAATTTGCATATTGGCTTGATGTGTAATTTGAGTGTCCTCAATGACTAACTCTAGGGTAAAAATCTTTAGTCGAGCTTAAATGATTTCTTCATCGCGTATCTTCTCTGCAACTTGGCCTTGGTTTCTTCAAAATCCCCTTCTAGCTTCTCAAAATCTCGTTGTATACTTTTTTTAACCATTTCTAAGTCCTTCAACTTTATCTTCAAGATCTTTAATATGTTTGGGAAGTCGTCAAGAATAGTTTTGGAACGCACATGTTCTTAATCCGATGAAAATAGGAGGAAGATGGGAATACATACTTCTGTAGGACTCGATAAATAACATAACTTATTTATAATAGTCACATGATATGACATACACATAGGCATAATATAACTTATACATAAACATAATATCACTTACGCATAAACATAATCTCACTTACATTATTCTAGAGAGCAACAGCACTTGCATTGGCATGGAGGACTTTTTTAAAATTATTAATAAAAGTAGTTATAGTCAAGATTTTAATCTTGTTCTCTATATCCATGGCTTTGAGTATCAATCTGTAACACCCCCATTTTAACATATAGCAACGGAAGCTAATTTGGGATATTACTTCATGAAACACAAGTCACAATAATAGAAAACAACTCAAAAGAGTGTTTAAACCATATTTACTTATTCATTATTCAAAATTCAAAGTTTTACAACATGAGGACCCCAAAATCTATGACAATAATTTCAAGTTCGTGTCTCTCCTTGCCATCCTTGTACTGCTCCATGTCATCAATCACGAATACTTGAGATATATGCATAAAAGTCAACCCAAAGGTTGAGTGAATTCATAGGAGATGTCAACCCCCAAATAGTACTATTCACAATATTAGCGCTCACTTTTTCTGAAATGATTAGTGGTCCACGATTAAAAAGGGACTTAAGGCAGCAGTAAACATAGTGTCAATAAACATATCTAGGAAGAATACTAAAAACACTTGTATTTCAATTTAGCATATATCCCCCTCACGGGTTTTCAAATCATTTAAAAAGAGTATACTAGTGAGGCTATGAACTCACCTTGTGTCCATAGTCTGAGCTGCATCAAATATATTTCATTCATAAATAAACAGCTTGGTCTCACAAACCTAGGTCAACACATATGTATATATATCAAGTCTTTGTCTTTAATTCCTGTTCTTTAAGTATTTCTTTGTGATACTGCCTAAGGTTCATAGAGTATTAAATTATCACATAATTTTTTGGGCCATTATACTTTAGAAGCCATTCTATAAACGTTTGAGGAGCGAGGGCACTTTAAATCGTAAACTCAACCACTCAATCAGAACGTAATATCGAGATGAAACATATTTACTACAAAGCTCTCTAATAACATGACATGTTTATTACATTCTTAAAATGATATGTATAGTACGTATGGTATCTCATACCTTTCATAATTTATACTTTATACTCTTTAATTTCAAAGTTGGCAAAAATTACTCTTTTAGTTCATATAACTTTAGAAAACATCTTTTTTTATATATTTTAGATTCATCAAGTTTTATAAATGAAAAAATGATCCCTCGAGTTTATAAGTTTGGAATATTTACATTTTCAACCTTTTTAGTTGTAAGTTTAGCTTAATTACACTTTTAACCCTTAAACTATATAGTTAAAGTATTTATAATTTCAAACTTCTAATATAAACCTCAAGGTTTTAAACTTAAAAATATCAATCCTTATAGTTTTAATTTTATTAAAGTGACACTTTTGGAACAAAATATTTATAGTTTCAAAAATGATAGTTTTAGTCCTTATAGTTGTTTAAATTACATAACAAGCTCAACTTTCTATAAAATAATCTAGGAAAAAAGTTTTAAAACATATTTCTAATCATAATAACATTACTTTTCCAGATCTATAACTTTTGAAATGGACTTTAACTCATTATTTCACGTGATTTACAAATCTAGGGTTTTATTACATCTTTAGCTTAGATATTCCATTTTAGATTATTATATGAACCAATGCTTATTGGAGTAGCTTATTTAGATTATAACTAACCTTATTAAAGATCTATAATATCAAAAGAAGTTATTGAACAAGATGGATACTTATAATCAAGAAAACAAGGTGAATACTTACAAACACAAAATGGTAAATGTACACATCCCGTATATATGATAAAAAATTCAAACCTAATTGTAATGATTGATTTGAGTATGATCTTGGATAAGAGATTTGGTATTTATGGCTAAAACTAACGTCAGCTCTCACGGACCCAAATTGGGTAAAGATGGACCCAAGTTGATTTGGGTTCGTGGTCTACTGTCCTTGGTGCCGATAAATATCAAGCCTTCCCCAAGCACACTCCTTACCTCTTTCTGTCATATTCTCTGTTGGGTCAAAAAGTTGGTGTGGCAGAAACTCAAAAACGAAGAAAACATGAAGGTAATTGTCTAAGCGTTGACAAGAGTATTCCAGGCGTTGACAAGAACAAATTAGGCGTTGATGGAAGCAAGCATTGTCAAGAGCAATCCAAGCATTGTCACATGCAATTCAAGCATTGACAGAAACGTAGACAAGAAGCCTTTAGAAACTTCTATTTGAATATATATGCAGGATTTATTCTGTATATAGTTATTTAAATAGAAGATTCACATGTTTATTCATTCTTATCTCTTGTAAACCCTAATCCTTATACTATAAAAGGAACCAAGGGTCTTAGGTTTTTATTATCAATTCATATTCACAATGTAAACCTAAAGCGTGTGTCGACTAGACGTGGGATTCAATGTATACACGTCTAGTGATTGTTTGTTATTAATATAATAAACAATCCAATTGTGTTTTAATTCATGTTCTTGTGCTCTAAACACCTTGTTAATGTATCATGTTCTAATTCCGCTTTGATTATCTAATCATATGAACATGGTGCATTCCTAGTAGCTTCAAAGATCCGGAAACTAAGGTTTCCACAACTGGTATCAGAGCCTCGTGGCTCGTGATGCTAGGACCAACAAGGTGTTCGTGTATGGTGAAGAAAAGAAAAATCCGTCTAGGGTTTTTCTGGACGTTTTTGTGTGCGCAGCAGTATTCAGAATGTCGTAACTTTCGATTGAACCGTTGGATCGTCACGAAATTTTATATGTGTGTTCTACATACATATATCTAAACATCCACCGAAGGGATTGTCTTGTTTTATCCCCAATCAAAAGTTATTAAGCGTCGAAGTGGGCTGCAGAGGTGATTTTCAGATTTTTGTTTTCACATGAAATCATGATTTAGGGTTTCTGAAAACCCTAGATCATTGCATATAACAGAAAATCTGATGTTTTATGGCGAATTGAGAGTGATAAATTATTAGGGTTTCATTCAAAACCCTAGATCTAGGATGCTTGATCGTTTGTTTCTAGGGTTTATTTTATAAACTTTTGGTTCGTCATGGTATAGCATGGTATAGCAGCAGCTCATGGTTTTTCAACAGCGTAAAGGAGCAGAATGTGATATCGTTGGAGGTCAGCATGGTAATTCTGATGTGGTTCCCATATGTTGCTACGAGATTCAAGTGGATATTCGTGACATGATGTTCGATTGGGATTAGTCAGAAAGAAAAACAAGCTTTCGTTCACACGATGCAAGATATCTTATTGGCTATTCAATTTGTGTTCACACGACCATGCGATCCACATGAATACAAAGATTCCATTCACACGATTCAATTTTTCTGATTGGTTAAGAAACTTGCGTTCACATGGCCAAAGGAGAAAAGTATATATTGCAACTTTATGTTCACACGGTGCTTCACATGTGATTGGCCAATTCAAGGGAACCTACGAATGAAGAAAGTAATTGTGGACCAATGTTAAAAACATTGTTTGAGGTGTGAACGCAGCAAGTATACAATGAGGTAATATTTTAGACATTGATACTTATTATTCAAACGCTGTCAAAGTATGTCTAAGACGCTGACAAGGTTTTTGGTTCGACGCTGATGAGGTTTATGGTTGACGCTGACAAATTGGAATTTGACGCTGACAGAATAAGTCAACGCTGACAGGTTGACAGTATTGTCCGAGATATGGTTTTTCAAACGCTGTTAGGTATTGTCTGATATGTGACAATACACATTCCAGATATATTTGATAGAGAAGGATCTCGAATAACACAATGTTTGCTGCTGTTTGAGAAAATTGGTACGTTTTAAGCACACAAAAAGGTGGAAATTACACACGAAGGTACATGGAATCTCCGTTTTAATTTAGAATATCAAGTCGATATTTATGGCTCGGATATTTTTAAAAGGAATTAATGATCTTAAAGCGAGTTAGCAACTATTCATGGAATTTGATGGATATTTAAACTACGTAATTGGGATAACCTTGTGAAAGAGTTATCCGTTGCGAAACTTTTACATATGGTATGAAGATGTTATATCATTCAAATTCATCATGAAGAGGTGTTAGCTTAAGGGGAAGAATTCTTATGGTAAGTTTGATGATTGAAGAAGATTTTCGCGAGTTTGTGTTCTATCATATCTTAAAGTCATGCACTTGTGACTTTAAAGGTAACTTGTTCGTGCTTTACATGGTTGGTGATGAAGACTTGTCATAACACTTGAAGGAGTTACATTATCGTGCTCAGTGTCTCACAAAGGATGAGAATATTGACAAGGGATCGAGGTCTACTTATAATTTGCTAAAGGTATAAGTTCTTTATCACATGGATAGTACAAGACATGGAACACAAGGTTGGGTTATTCTACTTCTACATCAAAAATATTATATTAAATGTTCTTCAAGATCATTACATAGAGCTACATTTGGAGAATCTTCAAAGATTGCATACATTGTTTACTTCCTTGTTGATGTGACAAAAAGGGGAAGAAATACATGCTACACTTGAGGGGAAGCAATTTGAAGATCATGTACAACTTACAAGAGATACACATAGAGTTTTTCCACTATCAACTAGGGGAAGATTGTTGGGTCAAAAAGTTGATGTGGCAGAAACTCAAAAATGAAGAAAACATGAAGGTAATTGTCTAAGTGTTGACAAGAGTATTCCAGGCGTTGACAAGAACAAATTGGGCGTTGATGGAAGCAAGCATTGTCAAGAGCAATCCAAGCATTGTCACATGAAATTCAAGCATTGACAGAAACGTAGACAAGAAGCCTTGTGAAGCTTCTATTTGGATATATATGCAGGATTTATTCTGTATATAGTTATTTAAATAGAAGATTCACATGTTTATTCATTCTTATCTCTTGTAAACCCTAATCCTTATACTATAAAAGGAACCAAGGGTCTTAGGTTTTTATTATCAATTCATATTCACAATGTAAACCTAAAGCGTGTGTCGACTAGACGTAGGATTAAATGTATACACGTCTAGTGATTGTTTGTTATTAATATAATGAACAATCCAATTGTGTTTTAATTCATGTTCTTGTGCTCTAAACACCTTGTTAATGTATCATGTTCTAATTCCGCCTTGATTATCTAATCATATGAACATGGTGCATTCCTAGTAGCTTCAAAGATCCGGAAACTAAGGTTTCCACATTCTCTATATCTTCTCTCTATATATGATACTCTCTCACACACTTCTTCTCTCGAACATGTAGATCTTGGATTTATAATTGTTCTTCTATTTATTTAGTGTTTCTCTTTGCAGACATGGATATCAATAAAGGTGTATGCAAAATCAAGTAAAGATCATATCATTTAAGAAGATCAACCATAAGATATACATCACCTCTATCTAGACGAGTCTTTTTGTACTTTTCATCTCATGGTATTGTTACTAAGATCTATGATCTTGACATCTCTTGTGCTTCTTAACCGATATCCATGGCTTATCATCATTGATCTATACATCGTAGGAGCGGAAAAACCATAGGCTAAGTACATGTTGACTTTGTATATAGATCCATATTTCTCTTTTATGATATCTTGATGCTTCATGACTCGATTTGATAAGGATTACGAATATGTCAAGACATGTTATTCAAGATGTAATCTATGATCTAGGCAGGATCATATCATAGAGTTATCTCTTTCTTTCTATCTATCATAAACTCTCAAAACTTCATGTGTGTCGTATCGGTTATTGTGTGAACCCAGTACTTGGATTAGTACCTACAAATGGTGTAAGGTTAGAAGTTGTGTTGGTTTCACTTGTGTGTAAGAATCCGAGTGTTGGTCAAATGCCTTGTGCAAGGACCCGGTGTTTAGCTTAGTACCAGATAAAGTGTAAATTGTGTAGATGGAAGTTGTTGTACCAGTGTGAAAGAACACAACCTCTTAGCTTATGTGTCGGTAAATATTGTATGCGACGTGTAAGGGTTTCTCCACCGGTATAGAGGAGCTTGTTTACTAGTGAAAGTTGAACTCTCGAGTAGGTTACTCGGGGAGTAGATGTAGGGCAAGGAAGGTGTCCTTGTAGTCGAACCACAATAAATCATTGTGTCGATTTGAATTTCATTTTCCCTTATTACCTTATCTTTATACTTGCATCTAATCATTAATTACGTATATTATGATCACTTAATGTGCTACTTGATTCATAGTACAGTCCTTGACTATCAACATGACTTCTCATACTACGTCCCCACGGATCGACATTTGATACAAAATGTTTGAAACATTAATGAAAACGTATTCATCCCCTCTACATTTTCCACACATAAGATGAAGTCGAAGAGCAAATCCTTACGTTGAAGTCGAAAAACGAAGAAGTGTTAAGGTGAAGGATGAGCAAACCAAGACCTCGCAAGGCGAAGGTGCGGGTACTCAAAATGTGTGGAGCCAAAAGGGCGAGTATCTTTTGGCGGAGTGTTACATAGAAGTTTCAAAGACTAAAAAGTTTCCAACGCGAACCAATAATATGTTGACGGGAAAATGGACTTGATTGAATCAAGATGTGGGTAAGTTTAATTTGCTAAAAAAATGGGTGTTATGAGTGCGGAGAATGATGAGGGTTGAAATCGCGCTTAAAAAATCCAGGGGTGTGGATTTTAAGCACAAGAGTGTTTGATCCTCTTTTAAAGACAAGCACAAGGGAAAACACCTATTCGACCATCGCAAGACGAAGTCGTGTTCAGGTTATAGACAAGGAATCCGAGCTTTTTGGACCCAACGTGTTGTCGTGTTCCGCTGGTATGCACCAACAGTCAACTCCAACACTTGTTCCGATTCAAACCCGTAAATATTTAAACCAATGATCCAGGAACAATACGACCTAGATTGGAAGGCAAAGATGGACGCTATCCAAGCCGAGACAAACATAAGAATTGAATTAATGAATTCTCAATAGTGTGATTTTGACATGAGGGGTGCTACAAATCGAAACGAGCCATATGGATCAACCGACAATGCTAATATCAACGCTAAAAAATCTATCCAGACATGTTATGCAACAAACCACTAGTTTTTTGTGTAGTTTTTTATTAATGTTTTAAATTTTTATTTTTAAATTTATTTATATTCTTTACTTATGTAAATCTTTCATATAATGTAACTTTTATGTTAATGTAATATATTTTTAATATAATGTTTTTTATTATAAAATAAAAACAATAATTAAAATTTCTTTTGACACCTTTGTGGTGCAAACCACTTCACCTCAAAATGTAATACCAAATCAGTTTTGATGCTGGAACCATTTTTATCTTACGTGATACACTTTTTTCTTTTAGAATCACTTTAACACCAAGTCGTTTCCGTTGCTCTAAGTATAATATATATACGCGAAGTAGACAAAACCAATGCCATATGAACTAATGATAATTAACAAACTAAATAATCCCATCAACAAACTGGGCTGGTTATAATAATACTTTTTTCAGATGCATTATCCATCTCCTTTCTCTTTGTTACCATTTTCGGATATGAAACTTGTTGATCTCTCATTGGTTGATATCTAAACACACGGATTGGAGTCTCGAAAATATTAACCATTGGATCAAACCTTAATACAACCTAATCTACGGTCCTCCATATCTTCAATTCGTATGTTTTGATATCCATCGTTGGATTAAATCTACAATCCAATCCAATGGTCCAATCCGCGTGTATTGATATCAACCAATCAAATGTCTTCATTTCACCTATATATACCCACACCTTCACCAATCTCAAACAACCCATTTTATACAACAACACACTCATGTATAGAATGGGTTCAATCATAGATTACAGGAGACCCGTTGGTTTTAATTTTTTTAAAGTGACACTTTTGGCCCAAAATATTTATAGTTTCAAAAACGATAGTTTTAGTCCCTATACTTGTTTAAATTACATAACAAGCTCAAATTTCTATAAAATAATCTAGGAAAAAAAGTTTTAAAACATATTTCTAATCATAATAACATTACCTTTCCAGATCTGTAACTATTGAAATAGATTTTAACTCATTATTTCACGTGATTTACAAATCTAGGGTTTTATTACATCTTTAGCTTAGATATTCCATTTTATATGATTATATGAACCAATGATGTAGCTTATTTAGATTATAATTAAACTTATTAAAGATCTATAACATAAAAAGAACTTATTGAACAAGGTGGATACTTACAATCAAGAAAACAAGGTGAATACTTACAAACACAAAATGGTAAATGTACACATCCTGTATATATGATAAAAAAAAGTCAAACCTAACTGTATGATTGCTTTGAGTATGATCTTGGACAAGGGATTTAGTATTTATGGCTAAAACCAAAGTAAGCTCTCACGGATCTAAATTGGGTAAAGACGAACCCAAGTTGATTTGGGTTCGTGGTCTGCTGCCCTTGGTGCCTATAAATACCAAGCCTTCCCCAAGCACACTCCTTACCTTTTTTTGTCATATTCTCTCTATCTTCTCTCTATATATGATACTCTCTCACACACTTCTTCTCTCTAACATGTAGATCTTGGATTTATAATTGTTCTTCTATTTATTTAGTGTTTCTCTTTGTAGATATGGATATCAATAAAGTTGTATGCAAAATCAAGTAAAGATAATATCATTTAAGAAGATCAAGCATAAGACATACATCACCTCTATCTAGACGAGTTTTTTTGTACTTGTCGTCTCGTGGTATTGTTACTAAGATCTATGATCTTGACATCTCTTGTGCTTCTTAACCGAGATCCATGACTTATCATCATTGATCTATACATCGTAGGAGCGGAAAAACCATAGGCTAAGTACGTGTTGACTTTGTATATAGATCCATATTTCTCTTTTATGAGATCTTGATGCTTCATGAATCGATTTGATAAGGATTACGAATATGTCAAGACATGTTATTTAAGATGTAATCCATGATCTAGGCAAGATCATATCATAGAGTTATCTCTTTCACTCTATCTATCATAAACTCTCAGAACTTCATGTGTGTTGTATCGGTTCTTATATGAACTCGGTACTTGGATTAGTACCTACAAATGGTGTAAGGTTAGAAGTTGTGTTGGTTTCACTTGTGTGTAAGAATCCGAGTGTTGGTCAAATGCCTTGTGCAAGGACCCGGTGTTTAGCTTAGTACCAGATAAAGTGTAAACGATGTAGATGGAAGTTGTTGTACCAGTGTGAAAGAACAAGACATCTTAGCTTATGTGTCGGTAAATATTGTAAGCAACGTGTAAGGGTTTCTCCACTGGTATAAATGATCTTGTTGACTAGTGAAAGTCTAACTCTCAATTAGGTTACTCGGGGAATAGATGTAGGGCAAGGAAGGTGTCCTTGTAGTCGAACCACAATAAATCATTGTGTCGGTTTGCATTTCCTTTTCCCTTATTACTTTATATTTATACTTGCATCTAATCATTACTTGCGTATATTGTGATCACTCAATGTGCTACTTGATTCATAGTATAGTCCTTGACTATCAACAACACTTCTCATACTACGTCCCCGTTGATCGACATTTGATACAAAATGTTTGAAACATTAATGAAAACGTATTCATCCCCTCTACATTTTCCACACATAAGATGAAGTCGAAGAGCAAATCCTTACGTTGAAGTCGAAAAAACGAAGAAGTGTGAAGGTGAAGGATGAGCAAACCAAGACCTCGCAAGGCGAAGGTGCGGGTACTCGAAATGTGTTGAGCCTAAAGGGAGAGTATCTTTTGGCGGAGTGTTACATAGAAGTTTCCAAGACTAAAAATTTTCCAACGCGAACCAAGAACATGTTGACGAGAAAATGGACTTCGATTGAATCAAGATGTGGGTAAGTTTAATTTGCTTGTGGAAAAAATGGGTGTTATGAGTGGGGAGAATGATGAGGGTTTTATGACGAGGGTTGAAATCGCGTTTAAAAAATCAGGGGTGTGGATTTTAAGCACAAGAGTGTTCGATCCTCTTTTAAGGACAAGCACAACGGGTAAACCCATATTCGACCATCGCAAGACGAAGTCGTTTTCAGGTTATATATAAGGAATCCGAGCTTTTTGGACCCGACGTGTTATCGTGCTCCGCTGGTATGCACCAACAGTTAACTCCACCACTAGTTCCGATTCAAACCCGTAAATATTTAAACCAATGATCCAGGAACAATACGACCTAGATTGGAAGGCAAAGATAGACGTTATCCAAGCCGAGACAAACATAAGAATTTAATTAATGAATTCTCAACACTGTGATTTAGACATAAGGGTGCTACAAATCGAAACAAGCCATATGGATCAACTGACGATGCTAATATCAACGCTAAAAAATCTATCCATGCTAATATCAACGCTAAAAAATCTATCCAGACTTGTTATGCAACAAACAACTAGTTTTTTGTGTAGTTTTTTGTTTTAATATTTTAAATTATTATTTTTTAGTTTTATTTATATTCTTTACTTATGTAAATCTTTCATATAATGTAACTTTTTGTGTTAATGTAATATTTTTTTGTTTAATGTAATGTTTTTATTATAAAATAAAAATAATAATTAAAATTTCTTTTGACACGTTATTTTGTGGTGCAAACCACTTCACCTGAAAATGTAATACCAAATCAGTTTTGATGTTGGAACCATTTTTATCTTACGTGATACACTTTTTTATTTTAGAATCACTTTAACACCAAGTCGTTTCCGTTGCTCTAAGTATAATATATATACGCGAAGTAGACAAAACCCATGCCATATGAACTAATGATAATTAACAAACTAAATAAGCCCATCAACAAACTTGGCTGGTGTAACACCCCCACAATTGTTATGCGCAGCGGAACTACAACAATGGGTGCTACACAGTATTCATTGCACACAAGACATATCAAACGACGCTAAAAAGACGTCATCTTAAAAACTTGAAATTTAAAATTGTTAGATAATACATGTCCACAGTTTTTCCAACCCCAAATAGTGCACAGAGTTTAGCGTTTTCGGTCCCCATGAATCTCAACCCCAAAAACTTCAGTTTTACAACCACATGACTTTAAACATAAAAATTGTTTAAGTAGAAAAGGAGGGAAAAACAAGCGGACACCAAGCCGATCACACAACATCCATCCCATGCATGCTCCATCCTACTGCTCAGCGGTTACCTGAAACACATGCCAAAAATTTGGTCAACGAAAACGTTGAGTGGAATTCATAGGTTTTTCAATCCATTTGAACGTATATATAATAAAAACCATTCGTGATCATTTATAGTCTTGTCGATCAAACAAACTATAATCAGGATACTGACAATTGTGTTTAAGCTCATGACACTAATCCGTTAACTCAATCACCCGCGTAAATATACCGGCATGATTCAGATGAAACCAGTGCCCCTTCTAAAGGCATCAGTTGCAATTATACCTTATTTCTCATACAAAATAATCTACCGCAGAACTTACTATAAGTACAGCTTCTCGGCTAGCATTGGGTCGTTAACCCCGTAGTACTACAAATTGCATAAGCGGCTATTTCCCCCTTCGCAAGGGCAAGACAATAGTTAATAGTTCATGAATTTAGGGACTTTTGCAACTTTGGTACTCAACACAATTTCTAAGGCAACTTTCGGGTCTAACAATCATTCATGATATACGTTCCTTTTTAAAAACTAGCATGCATTTCCCTCGCGGGTAAAACAATTTGAAATAATATAAGCGAGGCTATAAATTCACACCTTAGATATTAAGTAGTCGGTAGTTCGAGGAGTGATCACTGACGATGTTACGGATGCCCGGGTAAATCAACACCTATCACAAATAACGCGTAATGAGTAATCTCATTTAAATACTTACGGTACTGTATAAAGTACATATATACAAGTCACTTAAGACAAATATAACTCACGCCAAAAACAAAAACAACAAGTATCATTCATTTTATACCATTCATGCTTATAACCTACGTTGTCCATTTTTACACGTTCTCGCCGGTACTTGACTAAAGTACGGGTTGTTTTACCTTATTAAACCATGCTTATAAAATTTGACAAAATTTCCAAAAATCCTATATGACCTGTAGATAACATGTTTTTAAGCCCAACAAAAGTTTTCACTTTTACGACCCGTCACGCAACTCATTTCCACGACTACATTTTACGGGCTGAAATTGCGCTTCGACCAATTTTGACCACTTTGACCTATATGAAAAATACCTTTGACTTCCTTGACTCATAAGTCAACATATAGACTCATTTGTACAGGTTAGGGACCAAGTTTTGACCCTTGATCATTCACCAAATTATACTTGTGACCCTCGGGATTTGACTAAAACTTTGCACAAATCCGGATTGTGAAAGTCCTCGTCTCCCGGTACCCGATCTTTAAAATGTCATAACTTTTAGCTCGTTTTGAGTCACGGGCTCTACCTTATACCAAATTAAAGCTAGAAAAACCCTCTATCACTATATTTAGTTTCCAAGACCTGGAACAAAAATCATTTTTCCAAAATAGACCAAATGTTTCTGCCTAAAAATAACCATACCAAAAACATGCTTAGACTCGATTCTAAGACTTCTAACCAACACTAAACATCATCCTAAGCCTTCCCAAACATATCCTAACATCAAACTTCCTTCCTACCCCTATTGATCAACCAATCTCAATATCAAAAATCAAAGAAAATAGACATGCAAGTAATAAAACCTATATGAATCTTTCTAAAACAACAAACCAAACACAAATATAACATGCAAATTCAACAACCACCATGGCTCCCCAAACACCCCCTTTGCCGTGGGGTTTGGGTGACCAAATCACCACAACCAAATTAATTTTGGTGGGTTTTCATGGTGTTTATACTTCCATAACACTAAATATCAACATGCATTAGCTCAATTAGCCACAAAAACGAATTTGGATCATATGAAAAATCTTGAAAAATTTTTATCAATGCATG
This sequence comes from Glebionis coronaria, assembly GCA_025667525.1. Taxonomy (NCBI): domain Eukaryota; kingdom Viridiplantae; phylum Streptophyta; class Magnoliopsida; order Asterales; family Asteraceae; genus Glebionis; species Glebionis coronaria. The sequence continues at coordinate 6,382,359 of CM046877.1, forward strand.
TTGGATTTGAGCACATGAATAGGTGGGTAATGACCAAACTAAGCGTGGTCTAACCTTAGATTTTTGAAAAATCAAGTAGAAAAGATTTTAGGTGGATTTTTGTTTGGGTTGGGGTGTGCCGTGAGCTAGAGAGAGAAGAGAGGGAGTGATGGTTTTGATTTTTGGTGAAATGTTGTATGTGTTTGTGTGTGTTTCAATTTTGGCCCTTTTTGATAGTTAGGAGGGACCTTTGTGCAATTTTGGGCTTCTTTTGTCCTTAAATAGAAAACGACCTCAAAACTTTGCGGGTTTGACTCATTTGTCAATTTTGAAAATTTTACGGGAGTCGGAAATCTTCCCGAACGCTCCAAAATATTTTTGGGATACTTTAAATGTACTTGGAAGGCTATAAAACTCACCCGACTCAACTTAACACGAACCGTAAATAAAATTCTCGAAAAATTACATTATCGATAAATCGTCAAAAATTATATAAAATTGGGCATCTCTCGGGATCGTAATCGTCATCGTCCTTCTCAAAACGTCAAACGTAAAAATTATAACCTCGAACATCGGTCTTAACCAAAATACTTATAATTATAGAAATTAAAATTTATCAAAAATTTCAAAAATTAGCGTAATTTAGGGTATCGTTAATGACCTCGATTCTAGGGTGTCACAGCTGGTTATAATAATACTATTTTCCTCCTTTCTCTTTGTTACCATTTTCGGATATGAAACTTGTTGATCTCTTATTGGTTGATACCTAAACAGACGGATTGTAGTCTTGAAAATATCCACCGTTGGATCAATCTCAAATACAACCCAATCTACGGTCGTCCATATCTTCTAATCTTCTACTTGTGTGTTTTGATATCCATCTTTGGATTAAATCTCCAATCCAATCCATCGGTCCAATCCGCGCGTATTCATATCAACCAATCAAATGTCTTCATTTCACCTATATATTCCCCCCACCTTCACCAATCTTAATCAACCCATTTTATAGAATGGGTTCATTCATAGTTTCCATTATTGTTATTATATAGCTTCTTGGAACCAATGTCAGAGTCCGTAAAGATGTGTTCTTGTGCCGGAGATTGAAGGAGATCCGATGGCATTCATATCAATAATGACGCAAGAACTAGGGTCCGACGTGTTGGTGTTGCTCGTAATGGGAGAATTTGGGTACGGGAAGGGTTTTACACAATCAATTTATGAGCGCGTTGGCGGAAGGGTTTTAAATAACCAATTTATGAGCGGCTGGTTCCTCGTGAACGCGGTCATAAATTGGTCATGGAAAACCCTTCCCTTCACCCAAATTGTCCCATTACAGGCAACACTAAAAGGACGGACCCCTAGTTCCGGCGTCATTCTTGATATGAATGTCATCGGATCTCCTTCAATCTCCACCACAAGAAGCATGTCTTTTACGGACTTTGACATTGGTTCGGGAACTATGCAAGAAGCACATCATCTTCCCTCGCTTGTGGTTGCGAGTTTGACAAGCATTGACCCATTGTACTTCAATTTTAAAAAAAGATTTTGTGGTTGGGGTTTTTATAGATGAAATGGAGATGTGTGATTAGTTGATATCAGGACACGTGGATTGAAGATATGGACGATTGGATTGTGATTTTATCCAATGGTGATTTGATCGTTTTATTAGTGTCGTTATAGATGTAACCCTCCTATTGTTTCTTTGTAATTTCTAGTTTGTTTTAATGAAATCCGCCATTCCGAAAAGTAGTTCAAAATTGTCCCATCTGATTCTCAAATGTAGTTGCTTGGCAATGCCCCCTTCTCTATTGTTTAGTCTTGGTTTCATATCTGTAGATGCTTTTGAAAACATGATAAAACAGAATTACATCTTATTTTCCCTTAAGAAGTGATAAGTACATTAAAACTTGTTGAGCCATCCGTTCATTATGACAAAAAATCAACTTTCTACAGCGATGAGTGATCACTTGCCCTATTTAGTGACAAAGCTTGAATTTCTAGACTGAATCCAACAACTTACATCCGGTGTCGAAGATGGTCATACTAATACTTGATATTCGTTTGGGCAGCTTTTACGTCTTCAATTGTATTCGTATACGGTTCAAACCAATACGTATAGAGATTTATTCCAACAAAACGGTTCTGCATGGCCTGCATCATCACCGATATCAGGTATGCAAACATGTAGTGAATGTTTCTAGAAGACAAGGGTAATAATAAGTTATACAATCAAATGTGCCGATTTTTAACCCATTCACTTATAACAGTTGATTTCAAGTGTTTTGTTTTATCAATAACGGATCAACGATTCAAATAATTTTTATAGCTAAAAGCCTAAACAAGAATGGGTCGAATGGGTCAGACAAGTGAAAGTTGGCCAAAGTTTATTATCGATGCATACAACATCCTATATCGATGCATTCAAAGCTTTATGTTGTTATTGCTTCCTATCGCTTATTTTATAATTATTGTTCTCGAAATATGTGTAAAAATTGACCCGTTACTCTCCCTGCCCGTTTTGTGACATAGGACATATAGAAAATCGAGTCCATCTCATGGAAAAGAAAACCGCTTTCCTTTTTTTGGGTATAGTGTTACAGTTGATGCATGTGCCAGCAACAAATTGTGAGCGGCGTCAGCAATGTATAGTATGGTTCGAAAGTAGAGTCACCTGTGGTACAATTAATTATCCCCGAAAGGGAAAGAACATGTGATAAGCCCATATCATATCCACCTAAAGTAAATACATTAACTTCATTAAAAGTACTCCAGTGCTTAACCCGCTCACCAAATTCCCTGAAGCTAAACATCACCATATGCGTCGAAGTCTTTCCAGCATTTACAAATGGTTTGACCAGTATAAATTTTAGGATGCACTAAATAGATCACAAGACACAAGTGATTATGTAATCATAAATTTAGTTATAAATGTACACCGCTTTTTTACTAATCCATCCTTCATACTGATCGTCAAGAATGCGGTAGATCGTCATGATGTAATGTGACATGTGGCTGTATTCCTGCATTATCAGCTCTCTCAGAATTAGTTGTTTTATTCTAAAGCTTCTTGAAAATTATATAACTCAATTGTATTTTACCATGTCTAATAAGCTCGTTGATGAAATCATTGTAGTATTCAAAGCCTTTCACATTAATGGACCTTCTTCCGTCTGCAAATAATCAAACTTCACATAAGGACGATAGTAAGAGTTAAGAAGTTTTTGGTATATCTGACATTTATGATATCAACATACTTGGGATCAGAATCGACCAAGAGATGGAAAATCTAAATGCTTCCAAAGCAGTGTCTGCCATGAGTTGAATGTCTCCCTATAACATTTAAATGAAGTCAAACTCAAAGCAACTATCAGCACACTCTAGTTGGGTAATAGTATAGAAGTTGGCATGTAGTAGTATCTGTTTAGTTGTTTTGCTAACCTCGTATTTATGGTACCCGTAAGTTATGTCTCGGATTGCTCCACTATAGTACCCTGAGGTATTGAGGCCAAATAAAAGAACACACATGCCTAAGCAAAAGTGTCCCAAATACTAAGAGTTCTTCCATCTTCCAATACTGCTCCTTCAAGCTTACCACACATTCACAGATTGACAAACACTTGGCTTTAAACCAAAAACAAACACTAAAATCGTAAGCATACACACTTAAAGAAAAGAACCTAGTACGCTAAAAATGACTGATAAGCAGATGTTCCAGAACCAAAAACAAATTCATTTGGAAAATCGCCACGTCGATATTCATCAACAACAAACGCCACCAGATGCCTTAGTATCATAGTTTCTAATCATTAAAATAACAAGAAAAACAACATACACATAACTTGACATCATCTTTTCATATGATAACTTTTGAACAGGTCTTGATCATAGTTTCCAGGATCAACTAACGACCAAACAACATGAACGATCACATATAAAGACAGGAATTAATTTAGGGAAGAACAAGAAAGATATGGGTTGAATCCTTCCTGATAAAACACAGGAATATAGATATTGAATAAATTAGGATACTTGAATTATAGGAAATCCTATCAAATATATAGCATGTGAATCGGTGGCTTTATGGATTGAAGCACCGGTTCTCTAAAAGTAAAATTCGTGTTCCTACGTAACTATATAACTGCTAGGGTTTGGGTATGGGCCTAAAAGGCCAGCAGCGTCTGTTATAAGGCTTCATGGCTTGTTTGCATCTTCATGTATATGGACCTGCAGACTTTATTCTCTTGTGGCATCCAAGACATTGAACCGGTCCCAACAATTCCCCCTAATGTCGAGATGCCAAAATCTTCTTGTCTCCTAGCACACCTTGCGTTTTCCATGCACTCCCTACGGCTCTTTGATTTTTGCACTCCATGTGTAGTTTCTGATTTCTGCACTCCCTGCGTAGTTTATGATTTCCGCACTCCCTCTGTTTTTCTTATGATGACAGGATGTGTTCTCTTCCTTAGTAACAAAGCCCAGCTATGTTCTTTCTCTTTTCTTTCTTTCTTAGGTTCTTGAAATCTGCCTTTTCTTTTCTTTTCTTTTTCTCTTCTTCTTTTTTCTTCTTATCATAAACCAAATAAGAATTCTTCTTCTTATCATAAACCAAATAAGAATTATTCTTCTTATTATAAACCAAATAAGAAATCTTCTCTTAATCTTGTGTCCTCTGCGTTTTCTTTTCTTTTCTTATCATAATCCAAATAAGAATCTTGAAAAATCTTTTCTTATCATAATCCAAATACGAAATCCTTTAAAAAAACTTTTCTTATCATAATCCAAATAGAATATCCTTTGAAAAAAACTTTTCTTATCATAATACAAATATTAAATCCTTTGAAAAAACTTTTCTTTTTTGTTGTTCTTCCTTCTTCCCTTCTGTCTTTTTCTTTTCTTCTTTCTTTCTTCAGTGATGATCGAACCATGAAGTTTGATTATCAGGCTCTTTATACCACTTTTGAACAGGTCTTGATCATAGTTTCCAGGATCGACTAACGGCCAAACAACATGAATGATCATATATAAAGACAGGAATTAATTTAGGGAAGAACTAGAAAGACATGGGTTGAACCCTTCCTGATAAACCACAGGAATATAGATATTGAATAAATTGTGATGCTTGAATTACAGGAAATCCTATCAAATATATAGCATGTGAATCAGTGGCTTTAAGGATTGAAGCACCGGTTCTCTAAAAGTAAAAGCCGTGTTCCTACGTAACTATATAACTGCTAGGGTTTGGGTATGGGCCTAAAAGGCCAGCAGGATCTTTTATAAGGCTTCATGGCCTGTTTGCATCTTCCTGTATATAGACTTGCAGACTTTGTTCTCTTGTGGCATCCAAGACATTAAACCGGTCCCAATAGCAAGTGATGAAATCAATGAAACTTAACATCTTTTTTGCAATATTATGAGGTTGATATTTGTCCACATAAATGTCCCGTATTAGATATCAAGTCTGATTATGACCACCTTTCATTTCATCATTCATGAACCATTTAAAGTTGGCTTGACATCACCTAAGAGTCCAAAGAATTCTCTTATCTACTTTTCCAATTTTCCAGGTCAGTTCTGAAAAGCCAGTCTCACAATTTAAGGTTACATTCTAACACGAAGAAAAAGTTGACCAACTCAACTCATTCATTTGTATCCATACGGGACATGCATCGAAAGAAGGAAAAGTTATTTGTATGGTTAGAATACGTGAGTCATATTACCAGATATGCCCGGGTTTGACCAGGTCTTGGCTGGATATGGCCGGGTGTGGACACGTCTTGGACGGATATGGGCGGGTCTTACATCTATTAGTAGCATCAATCAGAAACAGCGCATTTTCCTAAAGAGTATCATAACAAGTCAGATAATTGTTACGTAAGGACAATGCCAACTATAGAGCAACAATAGGAATATCTTAATAAGCTATGCTGATAATGTTGCATGCGTTGTTGATGAATATAGACGTGATGATTTTCCAACTGAGTTTGTTTCGGTTCAGGAACTTCTGCTTATCAAGTAGTAACATTTTTTTTCTTCTTTGAAGTGTATGTTTTTTTTTATTTGAAGCTAATAATATGTGAATGTGTGACTTTAAGAAAGGAGCATAGAAATTCCTTATATCTTACGGTTCATTTTGTGTTTGATATGGTAACAGGAATGGGTCAAACGCAAAGGGATATTTTGTCTGGTCCTTCCTGGATCTCTTTGAGTGGTTAAATGGTTACAATGTTGGTTATGGTATGTACTACGGTGATTTGGATGACAAGAATTTGGCACGATATCCTAAGCTCTCCGCACAATGGTACATGTTTGTTCGTAAACTTGATTTGGTCGCTGAAAGCCTCGCTGAAAGCCGAGCTCATACAGGAAGGTTCTAGAAGGTCGAAGAAAGAACCATAGAAAATATCTATGGAAATGTGTAGAAACATATAGATAAGTATGGAAAGATATCTAGTAGGAAATATCTAGATAATGGATAAGTATGTACTCGGAATAATCTAGAAAACCATGGAAAAATATCTCGATCTAGAATCTTCCATGGTCTAGTATAAATAGGAAATGTTGTAAGAATTTTGTAACTTGCACCAAGAAAATTTCAAGCAATAAACTCACATTCCAAAACTTATCTCTTCCTCTAGTATTAGCCTAAAAGGCCCCGTGTGTTTCCCAACAAACTGGTATCAGAGCTACGCTAAAGATCAAGATGTCAAGTTCAATGAACTTGTTCCAATTTCCTCGTCTCACCAAAGATAACTATGGTAGTTGGTGTATTCGAATAAAGGCGTTACTTGGCTCACATGATGTGTGGGAGATATTCGAGAAAGGGATTGAGAAGGTTGAAGATGAAAACTCGTTGAGTGTTGCCCAAAGGGTAGATCTGTAGAAGGCGAGAAAGAAGGATCAAAGTGCTCTTACTCTCATCTATAAATGTCTTGATGATGCGATGTTCGAGAAAGTTGCAAATGCAACCACTTCTAAGGAAGCGTGGGAGATCCTTCAAAATACTTTCAAAGGAATCGATAAAGTGAAGATGTTCGAGAAAGTTGCAAATGGTGAAAGCTTGACTGACACAAGGTTGATAAAAAAGATTCTTCGCTCTTTGCCACCAAGCTTTGATTACATTGTTGTGGCCATAGAGGAGTCAAAAGACATCGACTCTATGACCGTCGATCAACTCATGGGATCTTTACAAGCCCATGAAGAGAAGTTGAAGAAAAGAAGGGGGAAAGAACCCTTAGAGCAAGCTCTATACTCAAATATCTCTTTCAAAGAAAGAGAAAAGAGCTTTTTACATCGACGCGAGCAAGGATGAGGACGTGGTACTTTTCGAGGTCGTGGTGGTTTCCAAGGTCGAGGACAAGGACGAGGAAGAGAAGATGTTAATAAAGAAGAAGAGAACCAATGGTCTCCTAGCAGGAGAGGTCGTGGAAGAGGGTACCAATCTCAAAGAGGAGGTAAGTCTCAAATACGATGTTATAATTGTCGAAAATTTGGTCATTATGCTAGCGAGTGTACTAGCTCAAGACAAGTGGAAGAAAAGGCCAATCTTGTGGAGGTAGATAACAAAGATGAGCTTACTTTGCTAATGGCGAGACATGGAGAAAAAGAAGAGAGGACACAACCATGGCATATAGATTCCGCTGCCAGTAACCATATGACGGGTGAAGAAGACTTGTTCGTGGAGATGGAGCAAAGTAAAAGGAATGTCACCTTCGGAGACGAGTCAAAGGCACCGGTGAAAGGAAAAGGTAAAATACTTATCCGAGATAAAGATGGAAGTCACCGATATATTTCAGACGTATACAATATGCCCAATCTTAAAAGTAACATTTTAAGCGTGGGACAACTGTTGGAGAAAAACTATGATATTCATTTCAAAGATCGTAGTGCCACGATAAGAAATCCTAAAGGAAAGCTCATAGCAAAAGTACTTATGACTAAAAACCGAATGTTCATCTTGGACATTCAACATGATGAAGCTAAGTGCTTAAGGAGTTGTTTGAAGGATCATTCATGGCTTTTGTACATGAGGTACGGGCACTTAAATTTTGGTGACTTAAAGTTGTTATCTTCAAAGGGAATGGTGAAAGGGTTAGATCAAATTGATCATCCCAATCAAGTGTGTGAAGGATGTCTTCTTGGAAAGCATGCAAGGAGTCCGTTTCCAAAGGAAGCGACGTCAAGAGCTAAGGAGCCTCTACAACTAATTCACACGGATTTGTGCGGTCCCATTACTCCACCTTCTCATGGTAGGAATCTCTACTTTATGCTCTTTATTGATGATTATTCTAGAAAGACTTGGGTCTATTTTCTAAAAGAAAAATCCCAAGCCTTTGAAGCTTTTAAGAAATTTAAAGCTATGGTTTAAAAGGAGAAAGGTTTAGAAATTAAATCCATGAGATCGGATAGAGGTGGAGAATTTTTATCAAAGGAATTTAATAAATTCTGTGAGGATAATGGGATCCGGAGATTTCTAACGGCTCCTTACTCCCCACAACAAAATGGAGTGGTTGAGAGAAAGAACAGAACCATTCTCAACATGTTCCGAAGCATGTTGAAAAGTAAGAAGATGCCAAAAGAGTTTTGGGCTGAAGCGGTTGATTGCTCGGTGTATTTATTGAACCGGAGTCTGTCAAAGAGTTTAGACAACAAGACCCCACAAGAAGCATGGAATGGGATGAAGCCTACCGTATCCCATCTAAGGATATTCGGGAGCATAGCGTATGTTCACGTCCCGAGCCAAAGGCGAATCAAACTTGATGACAGAAGCAAGAAGCATGTGTTTGTGGGTTATGACAAGCAGTCCAAAGGATACAAGCTCTATAACCCGATCACAAGGAAGGTAGTAGTGAGCAGAGACGTGGAGTTCGATGAAGAAGGATCGTGGGATTGGATCGTCAAGGAAAATGAAAGGTACAACTTTCTTCCTATGACTAACGAAGAAGAGACAAGTGAATTAAGAGAAGAAGTTCAACAACCTGAAAGTCCAGATCCAAGTCCAACCCAAGGCTCGCCAGCAAGTTCAAGTGAAGGAGAGCCAAAGACAAGAAGCTTACAAGAGCTCTACGAGGTAACTGAAGATATACCCCTTCTCTGTTTATACGCTGACTGTGAACCTTTATGCTTTGAAGATGTCGTGAAAAGCAAGAAATGGAGACAAGCCATGGACGAGGAGATAAAGTCCATAGAAAAGAATGACACGTGGGAGTTGACCATCCTTCCAAAAGGCCAAAAGGTTATTCCACTCAAGTGGGTATACAAGGCCAAGAAGAACGCCAAAGGCGAAGTGGAGAAGTACAAGGCGAGAGTTGTGGTCAAAGGCTACAAACAAAAGCATGGGATAGACTACGAAGAGGTATTTGCCCCTGTTGCTCGTTTAGAAACTATAAGAATGATTATTGCTATTGCTGCTCAGTATAGGTGGAAAATCCACCAAATGGACGTGAAGTCATCATTCCTAAATAGAGTTCTAGAAGAAGAAGTTTATGTGGAGCAGCCACAGGGATATGTTGCCAAAGGGCAAGAAGGGAAAGTGCTAAGGTTGAAGAAGGTCTTATATGGTCTAAAGCAAGCAACCCCGAGATTGGAATACTAGAATTGACAAGTATTTCCAAGGACATGGTTTCACAAAGTGCTTAAGTGAATATGCACTTTACGTGAAGTTTGAAAATGGAGGCATATTGTTGGCCTGTTTGTATGTGGATGATTTGATATTCACAGGAAATTGCCAAAGAATGATGGATGAGCTCAAGAAATCAATGACGAGAGAGTTCGAGATGACAGACATAGGACTTATGTCTTACTATCTTGGCATCGAAGTGAAGCAAACAGAAGAAGGAATATTCATATGTCAAGAAAGATATGCCAAGGAGATACTAAAGAGGTTCGGGATGGAAAAGGTGCAATCCTGTTGGCACCCCCATTGAACATAAGGCAAAGCCTTCTAAGCATGACGGAGGAGAAACGGTAAATCCAACTCTATTCAAGAGTCTTGTTGGAAGTTTGCGCTACTTGACGTGTACAAGACCCGACATACTTTATGCAGTCAGATTGATTAGTCGGTTCATGGAAGAACCTACGACAAAACATGTGTAAGATTTAGGGTGTCTGTACGACGGTGTGATAATCCTGGATATCTAACTTGAATCGTGTAAGTTCACTTTCCGTATAAAGTATTTCGACCCTATGGTGCCTGGGTTACACGAAATCCTTATCGGGATAATTCAGGTAGAACACTTTGATTCTAGGCACAAGAGATCAAAGCAGGAACAGAGAGGAAATTGTATGAATTTTCGTTATGTTCTGTGAGAAACAATCTGGTAGTTTATTCACCAACCAGAAACGACAGTTTTCGGAGGTTACAAAACGAACAGTTATAACTGTTCTCCAACAGACATGTTGGTTGGGTTATGGCGGGAAAACAAGGAATTTCCTAAATACCGATTCATGAAAACAAGGAATTTCCTAAATACCGATTCATGAAAATCGTTTAGGTTTAGCTCAACGAGTGTGCACTCCGCACTTCCCCTAACTCGCGTCAGAACCGAATATGAAATCTCATTGATCTCTAGTAAATCCTGTTTAACTAAAATAATTGATGACACTAAAATCACCAACAACATGTGGAGATTGCCAAGAGGATCCTCCGTTATATCCACGGTACCATAGACTATGGTATGTTTTATTCAAGAAGTGAAGACTTAAAGCTAGTCGGATTTAGCGACAGTGACTGGGCTGGAAACAAAGACGATGGAAGAAGTACATCAAGATTCATGTTCTTCCTAGGTAACAATGCATTTACATGGTCTTCAAAGAAGCAACCTATTGTTACCTTGTCCAGCTGTGAAGCAGAATACATAGCCGCGACATCATGTGTATGTCACGCAATATGGCTGAGAAGTATGCTGAAAGAGCTACACATGGAGCAAGAAGATGCAACCGAGATCTACGTGGACAACGAGTCAGCAATCGACTTAGCGAAAAATCCAGTCTACCATAATCGAAGCAAGCATATAAACACTCGGTATCACTTTATTCGAGAATGCATTGCAAGGAAGGATGTTCGAGTGATACATACGAAGTCTGAAGATCAAGTTGCAGATATCTTCACCAAGCCGCTCAACGAGCGAGATTTCTCAAGACAAAGGATGATGCTTGGAGTCGGGAAATCAAGTTTAAAGGGGGGTGTTTGTTCGTAAACTTGATTTGGTCGCTGAAAGCCTCGCTGAAAGTCGAGCTCATACAAGAAGGTTCTAGAAGGTCGAAGTAAGAACCATGGAAAATATCTATGGAAATGTGTAGAAACATATGGATAAGTATGGAAATATATCTAGTATGAAATATCTAGATAATGGATAAGTATGTACTCGGAATAATGAAAACCATGGAAAAATATCTCGATCTAGAATCTTCCATGGTCTAGTATAAATAGGAAATGTTGTAAGAACTTTATAACTTGCACCAAGAAAATTTCAAGCAATAAACTCACATTCCAAAAATTATCTCTTCCTCTAGTATTAGCCTAAAAGGCCCCGTGTGTTTCCCAACAGTACACAAATTTCTTGAAAGGAAATAGTATCACCAAGGATGCAATTGTATTAAACTCGGAGTCAAGAGACTCTTCCTCTCATTAGCTTGAAAGATGTCCTTAACTTGTGTAATTTCGTTATGGTAATTTTTAAGACTATTCCTGATAATTTTGCGCAAAACCTATGAGTAGTACCATACATGATGAATTACAGGTTTGACTTTTCAAAAAGTCAAATGATACAACTAATAAAGAGGAAGGATAGTAATTTGTAAGTAAAATAACACTGGTTTGAGAACTTCTTCATTTGTCTGATATCCTTTGCCTCAGCCTTAAATCAACAAATCTATCCATAAACTTGGAAACTACGGACTATGTTTCTTAAAAACAAGTTTAAATAAATACGTCAAAAAAAACATTAAAACAAACAATCCAACCAAAAGTTAAAACTTCGATGCTGAAGGAAATGAAAGCATCTCTTGGAAGGTCCAAAAAGCGATAGAATCCTGAATCCTGAAACATAGCACCAGATTTATCAGTAAGAAAAATTTCAAAGAAAAAGGTTATTGTAGAAATAGTCCTACTGTTGTTCATAACAACAACATAGACCCATTGGATCCTTCATTTAGGTAGATAGAAACCATTATTACCAGCAAGTAAACACAAAGAGAAACCAAATGAGCATCGGCAGAAATGACAAAAAATGACCGGATGTACATATTTTTTTGAACCATACTGTAATAGTGTTGAAAAACCCATGGCCGTCCCGGCTGGTTACGTCCCTGGGCATCGGTGAAACTAAACTCTCAACAAAGGTATGTGATGATCTATCAATCTTCTGGATCTTTGAAAATGATCTATTCTTGGGATCATACAAAACCAATTCCTTGTCGAGTTTCAGCAAATATTTTCCATCACGTGTAATACAAAAAGTCATCGAACAAAGAGGCAATTTAGTAGGGGTTACGTGCGGGATGAAAACCACCAACTTAACCCAAGAATCTTGCACTCCATAAACTTTCATCACCCATACATCCAAGCATTTTCCCTGAGATAGATGACAAACCACAGACAACCAGTCTCCAAAAGTACACAATGTCAAATCATTATACCTTTTGTTATACACAGGTTGCAAAATTTTGCCAAACGTTTCGGTAGCTAAATCAAACGAGATTATAGTCCGCAACTGATTAGATGACTGCAGATCTGTATGCCCAATTATCCAATGAAGAGCTCCATTAAAAAACATTCCAGGATCTCGTCCTAACGTATGACAAGTAAGATCACAAATTAGACTCTTCCAATTTCCAGATTTCAACGAGTATATCTTCGCTCTGGTTTTGACTCCATGTATCGCATGACCAGGAATTATTGCAACAACTTTATAATCATCATTGGACTCATCATACCCAAAACCAAACCCAACCAATGGATTATAGTAATTACATAACCTATAACGAGTTGAAGATAGTAATATATCGGTTAACAACAATCTATTCACTCTTCTAGTACTAGGGTTCCAGATGAAGATACTACTAGCTTCAATAATCTTAATGCATAACAATCCGTTGCAAGAACCAATAACAATAGGTGTAGCACCATCCTCAAGAGTGAACGGATTGTCAATCTCCACAACATTATTAACAGATTTACCAAACATCACATCATATAGACGAAAACTATGTAAGTGATTATCGAAGGAAATTAGTCGACAGTCAGTGTTGCATGGTGCTAAAGAGAGATGAGATTTGATAAAACTTTGTTCTGATATTAAAGAGTGCCATAATTTGCAAACAGACTTACAATGTAACAAAGTTAAAACTGGAAGCTGTAACAGGATTTTGACAATGATCTCTGTCGGAATCCAAACAGGATCCTGTTGCTGTTTGTGTTCTGGTGCCATTATCGTCACTTGTTTTTGTCGACCCAAAGATTTGCTTTGCAATATTTTTAGGATTTTGACAATGATCTTTGTCGGAATCCAAAAAGTATTAGGCTGCTGTTTGTGTTCGAGTGCCATTTATCGTCACTTGTTTTTATCGACCCCAAGATTTTGCTTTACACTATTTTTAGGGTTTTTTCCGTGTATAAGTACACTACAAGAAAGTTGAGAACAGATGACGGGGGTTTCCCTGGCGACAAAATGTCGCCAGGGATAACCCCTTTTCCCTGGCGACAACGCTGACGTGGCGGTAAAGTAGGTTTACTTTTTGGTCAAAGTTTGACTAGAGTTTCCCTGGCGACATGTCGCCAGGGATAATCGGTCCAAAATCAGATACCAAGTGAAAGAGCGCGAAATTTTCCCTCCAAGGTTTCCCTGGCGACATGTCGCCAGGGAAAACCTAGTCAAACTTTGACCAACTTATCCCTGGCGACATGTCGCCAGGGAAAACTCGTCCATCGTATTTAACAAAAAGTATATTTGCTAATTACATGTCAAGATTATCCCTGGCGACAAGTCGCCAGGGAAACCGTCGCCATTTGTGATTAGTTTCAAAATTAAACACAAATGTTTAATTACATGTCAAGAATGTGTGGCGGGCTTTTACCCGCCAAATCCCAAATGTTTCCCTGGCGACATGTCACCAGGGAAACTCCCTGACATATATTTATTTTGTTTTTGCTTGTTAATTATTATTTTAACTATCGATCCGATGTAATTTAATTTTTGCGACGTTTATATAATAAAAATGAGACATTTATAAAACAAATATTTATTTATTCCAAATAATTATTATATTAACTATCGATCCGATGTTATTTAATTTTTGCGACGTTTATATAATAAAAATGAGACATTTATAAAAAAAACATTTATTTATTCATAATATTACACATAGCCCTTGTGGAATCAAATGGAAAACTTAAAAACAGACATTACTAATCAACTTAAAGTTCGTGAAGTAGTGCAGCCGATTACTACTCAACGCTAAGATTTTCCATTTCATTTAAAAGCTCATGAAGTATTGCAGCCGATTGACATGCGTGGTCTTCAGGATGCCTTTCCATTTCTAGTCTTGCCTCTAACATCTTTATCTTTAGATCTTTGATCTTGCAATTTGAGCACTCAGTGGGTGCAGATTGAGAAGGACCTGTAGAAGAACTTGGATGTGAACCTTGAGGTGTTGAAGATCCAGGGGAAGATCTTATACGGAGTTCGAGATCAAAATCATCCTTCCATTTAAAATATTTACATCCATAATCATTTGTTTTTGGCTGTTACAAAGTAAACAAATAACATGACATGTCATTTAATAATCACACGTATTACATAACTAAAACATTTGATTGTTTACCTTCGAAAAAGGACATGCATAGTAGAGTTTACCAAAGCTATGAGATTGATGTGACTGTCTCAGCACAATATATCCCTTTCTACATGTACACTTATAAGCTTCACGGGGATCCATCTGCTACCAAATCAGGTGGTGGTGGTGGTGAGTTTGGTAGGAGATGATAAGTGTGTGTGTGTGTGTGATCTGCTGATGATAAGTGTGTGTGAATCCTTTTATGGTCAAAAAGTGAAGGAAATGGTTAACATTTTCCCGCCAATGTTTTCCCGCCAACGTTTTCCCGCCAATAGTTAAACGTTGGATGTTCAATGGATGACCCGGTTTGTTATGGTTATACGTTTGATGTTTAATGGATGATCCGGTTTGTTATGGTTATACGTTGAATGTTCAATGGACGACTCGACATGTGTTGGTTACACGTTAGATGTTCAATAATTGCTTCTCAGGTTGGTTGCCAGTTGTCTCAACTTTCACTCAGAACGTTATGACATATGCTTCTCAGTTTAGTGAAGTGATAGCGGACGGGATGTTGTGTGAGAATGAAGAACATGTAACCAAGCTTGGTTAGACGTTAGATGTTCAATGGACGACTCGACATGTGTTGGTTACACGTTAGATGTTCAATAATTGCTTATCAGGTTGGTTGCCAGTTGTCTCAACTTTCACTCAGAACGTTATGACATATGCTTCTCAGTATAGTGAAGTGATAGCGGACGGGATGTTGTGTGAGAATGAAAAACATGTAACCAAGCTTGGTTAGACGTTAGATGTTCAATGGACGACTCGACATGTGTTGGTTACACCTTAGATGTTCAATAATTGCTTATCAGGTTGGTTGCCAGTTGTCTCAACTTTCACTCAGAACGTTATGACATATGCTTCTCAGTTTAGTGAAGTGATAGCTGACGGGATGTTGTGTGAGAATGAAGAACATGTAACCAAGCTTGGTTAGACGTCAGATGTTCAATGGATGACTCGACATGTGTTGGTTACACGTTAGATGTTCAATAATTGCTTATCAGGTTGGTTGCCAGTTGTCTCAACTTTCACTCAGAACGTTATGACATATGCTTCTCAGTTTAGTGAAGTGATAGCGGACGGGATGTTGTGTGAGAATGAAAAACATGTAACCAAGCTTGGTTAGACGTTAGATGTTCAATGGACGACTCGACATGTGTTGGTTACACCTTAGATGTTCAATAATTGCTTATCAGGTTGGTTGCCAGTTGTCTCAACTTTCACTCAGAACGTTATGACATATGCTTCTTAGTTTAGTGAAGTGATAGCTGACGGGATGTTGTGTGAGAATGAAGAACATGTAACCAAGCTTGGTTAGACGTTAGATGTTCAATGGACGACTCGACATGTGTTGGTTACACGTTAGATGTTCAATAAATGAGTCGGCATGTCTTAGTTAGACGTTAGATGTTCAATGGATGAGTCATTATGTCTTGGTTAGACGTTAGATGTTCAATGGATGAGTCGGTATGCATTTGTTAAACATTAGATGTTGAATGGATGAGTCGGCATGTCTTGGTTACACGTTAGATGTTCAATGGATGACCTGGCATGTCTTGGTTACACGTTAGATGTTCAATGGATGAGTCGGTATGCATTTGTTATACGTTGGATGTTCAATGGACGACTCGACATGTGTTGTTACACGTTAGATATTCAATAAATGAGTCGGCATGTCTTAGTTACACGTTAGATGTTAAATGGATGAGTTGGTATGCATTTGTTAAACGTTAGATGTTCAATGGATGAGTCGGTATGTGTTGGTTATACGTTAGATGTTCAATAAATGAGTCGGCATGTCTTGGTTAGACGATAGATGTTCAATGGATGAGTCGGTATGTCTTGGTTAGACGTTAGATGTTCAATGGATGAGTCGGTATGCATTTGTTAAACATTAGATGTTGAATGGATGAGTCGGCATGTCTTGGTTACACGTTAGATGTTCAATGGATGACCCGGCATGTCTTGGTTACACGTTAGATGTTCAATGGATGAGTCGGTATGCATTTGTTATACGTTGGATGTTCAATGGACGACTCGACATGTGTTGTTACACGTTAGATATTCAATAAATGAGTCGGCATGTCTTAGTTACACGTTAGATGTTAAATGGATGAGTCGGTATGCATTTGTTAAACGTTAGATGTTCAATGGATGAGTCGGTATGTGTTGGTTACACGTTAGATGTTCAATAAATGAGTCGGCATGTCTTGGTTACACGTTAGATGTTCAATGGATGACTCGCCATGTCTTGGTTACATGTTAGATGTTCAATGGATGAGTCGGTATGCATTTGTTAAACGTTAGATGTTAAATGGTTACCGAATTAGAATAAATCGAGAAACTAAACGGAATAAACCGGAATGAATTTAGAAATTAAACTGACCGGGATGATATAGCTATCTTATCTATAATAATAATTATTTTATAAATTGTAATAATAATAATTATTATTTCATAAATAATAATAATAATAATACATAAGTAACAAGAAACTTTATTTTCACAAAAATTATCCCTTGCGACATCTTTGACCATCCCTGGCGACATGTCACAAGGGAAACTATCCCTGGCGACATGTCGCCAGGGAAACGTGTGCTCACTTGACTTTCTAAAAAGTCAGCCAAGTTTCCCTGGCGACATGTCGCCAGGGAAACTTGGGCTCACTTGACTTTCTAAAAAGTCAGCCAAGTTTCCCTGGCGACATGTCGCCAGGGAAAATTGGGCTCACTTGACTTTCTAAAAAGTCAGTCAAGTTTCCCTGGCGACATGTCGCCAGGGAAACTTCGTCACACCCCTCCAAAAATTTTCAATAACGCGCGCTTTTGGCTAAACGACAAAAGGAAAAAGTATCCCTGGCGACATGTCGCCAGGGATTGTCGCCGGGGAAAAAAAGCGCATTATTGACCAGATACCTTATCCTTTTCTCACAACACTTAACAAAAAAAAACCCATCTCCTCTTCTTCTTCTTCTTCCCTGCTGCTCCATTACCACCATCACCTCCACACCACCATCACCACGATCATTATCATCACCACCACCACTAGTCACACCACCTCACCACCACACTTGCACACGTGCACCACTTCGCCACCACTCCGCCGCCACTCCGCCACCATCATCACGCCTCCACTGCCACTCCCACGCACCATCATCTTAAACACCATCATCTTCACTAAAGGTTTAATTTTTTATTTCTAGATTAAGATTTAATTAATTGATTTTGATTTTGATTTTGATTAATATAGTTAATGTTTTGTTTTATGTTATTGTAGCCCGAGCCCCAACCGCAGCCAAGCCCGCCCACAGCCGACCGATCCCCGACCACAGCCGAGCTTGACCACAGCCGACCGAGCCCCGACTACAACGGTATGTTTTTTTTTTATTTTTTTATTGTAATTTATTATAATACATATTGTTTTTTATTTAGTATTTCATTTTAGATTCCCCGGCGACATGTCGTCGGGAATGTATAAACTTGTTAATTTGAGTGTTAAACGTAAATCCAAACACTCGTTATGTTGCATATTGATGAAAATAAACTGATAAGCTTATCAGAATAAGCTGTTTTCAAACAGCTTATCCTGATAAGCTTATCGCGATAAGCTATTTTCAAATAGCTTATCCTGATAAGCTTATCCTGATAAGCTGTTTGATAACAGCTTATCCTGATAAGCATACTGGGATAAGCTGTTTGATAACAGCTTATCCCGGTAAGCTTATCAGGATAAGTTGTTTGATAACAGCTTATCCTGATAAGCTTATTGGAATAAGCTGTTTGATAACAGCTTATCCTGATAAGCTTATCAGAATAAGTTGTTTGATAACAGCTTATCCTGATAAGCTTATCTGAATAAGTTGTTTGATAACAGCTTATCCTGATAAGCTTATCAGAATAAGCTGTTTGATAACAACTTATCCTGATAAGCTTATCAGAATAAGCTGTTTGATAACAGCTTATCCTGATAAGCATATCAGAATAAGCTGTTTGATAACAGCTTATCCCGATTTATCTTGATAAGTTGTTTTCAAATAGCTTATCCTGCTAAGTTTATCGGGACAAACTGTTTGAAAGCAGCTTATCCTGATTGGCTTATCAGGATAAGCTGTTTGATATAAATGTTTTATTGGACTAAGCCTTAGGAATGTTTTAGGATTTTAGCGATATAAATGTTTCATCGACACCCACAACCACCGGGAAATGTATGCCACTAACAGCTCCCACACAATCCTGCTCAATACAAAAAAACACGTGTGATCAAAACTTGCAAACGAATCTTCCACGGGCTTCTAGTTTATAGGGTTAATAATGGTTTAAGCGCTGAACTTTCAACTTTAGGCGATTTGGCCCTAAGAACGTTTCCCATAGTTTACTCCACGTTTTTGGTCAAATTTTCAGAATGAAACTTGATCATCTAAATAATGAAAGCTGCCGGGTGAAGTTTTACAAATAACGTGAAGGGAACAAACCACTGCAAAAGAAGTCTATCGAAAACAGCAAAAAAAAGTGTGAAGGTTAACCAATTTTACCCTCATTAACCCTGTTTTACATAGAGTATGCAATAAACTTATCATATTACCTTGAAATAAGGGTAAAATCTTGGATCTTCTCGGATTTCTGGAGGAATTTCGGAACCAGGAGGCTTAAAGAACTCTAACGAAATAGTAATAATTGCATTCAGGACATTGCTGAAATGTCGACTAATGGTCTCCCCCGAGTATTTAAACAGGAGGCTTCACAGAATGTAACATACGAATACGACGACGACGGACGGGTGTTGTCCGTGCTGGTTTAGCTTACTTTCATAATACCAACTCCCGGTAACTTTCTCTATCATTCGATTTAGGCTTCTTATGAATCAAATCAAAGTCAGTAAAAATTGAAATTGATTGTGGGTTTTTATTTCCTGGATCTCTTTGAGTGGTTAAATGGTTACAATGTTGGTTATGGTCTGTACTATGTTGATTTGGATGACAAGAATTTGGCACGATATCATAAGCTCTCCGCACAATGGTACACAAGTTTCTTGAAAGGAAATAGTAATAGTATCACCAAGGATGCAATTGTATTAAACTCGGAGTCAAGAGACTCTTCCTCTCATTAGCTTGAAAGATGTCCTTAAGTTGTGTAATTTCGTTATGGTAGTTTTTAAGACTCTTCCTGATAATTTTGAGCAAAACCTATGAGTAGTACCATAAATGATGAATTACAGGTTTGACTTTTCAAAAAGTCAAATGATACAACTAATAAAGAGGAAAGATAGTAATTTATAAGTAAAATAACACTGGTTTGAGAACCTCTTCATTTGTCTGATATCCTTTGCCTCAGCCTTAAAAATCAACAAATCTATCCATAAACTTGCAAACTACGGACTATGTTTCTTAAAAACAAAGTTTAATAAATACATCTCAAAAAACATTAAAACAAACAATCCAACCGAAAGTTAAAACTTCGATGCTGAAGGAAATGAAAGCATCTCTTGGAAGGTCCAAAAAGCGATAGAATCCTGAATCCTGAAACATAGCACCAGATTTATCCATAAGAAAAATTTCAAAGAAAAAGGTTATTGTAGAAATAGTCCTACTGTTGTTCATAACAACAAAAAAGACCCATTGGATCCTTCATTTAGGTAGATAGAAACCATTATTACCAGCAAGTAAACACAAAGAGAAACCAAATGAGCATCGGCAGGAATGACAAAAAATGACCGGATGTACATATTTTTTTGAACCATACTGTAATAGTGTTGAAAAACCCCTGGCCGTCCCGGCTGGTTCCGTCCCTGGGCATCGGTGAAACTAAACTCTCAACAAAGGTATGTGATGATCTATCAATCTTCTGGATCTTTGAAAATGATCTATTCTTGGGATCATACAAAACCAATTCCTTGTCGAGTTTCAAAAAATATTTTCCATCACATGTAATACAAAAAGTCATCAAACAAAGAGGCAATTTAGTAAGGGTTACGTGCGGGATGAAAACCACCAACTTAACCCAAGAATCTTGCACTCCGTAAACTTTCATCACCCATACATCCAAGCGTTTTCCCTGAGATAGATGACAAACCACAGACAACCAGTCTCCAAAAGTACACAATGTCAAATCATTATACCTTTTGTTATACACAGGTTGCAAAATTTTGCCAAACGTTTCGGTAGCTAAATCAAACGAGATTATAGTCCGCAACTGATTAGATGACTGCAGATCTGTATGCCCAATTATCCAATGAAGAGCTCCATTAAAAAACATTCCAGGATCTCGTCCTAACGTATGACAAGTAAGATCACAAATTAGACTCTTCCAATATCCAGATTTCAACGAGTATATCTTCGCTCTGGTTTTGACTCCATGTATCGCATGACCAGGAATTATTGCAACAACTTTATAATCATCATTGGACTCATCATACCCAAAACCAAACCCAACCAATGGATTATAGTAATTACATAACCTATAACGAGTTGAAGATAGTAATATATCGGTTAACAACAATCTATTCACTCTTCTAGTACTAGGGTTCCAGATGAAGATACTACTAGCTTCAATAATCTTAATGCATAACAATCCGTTGCAAGAACCAATAACAATAGGTGTAGCACCATCCTCAAGAGTGAACGGATTGTCAAGCTCCACAACATTATTAATAGATTTACCAAACATCACATCATATAGACGAAAACTATGTAAGTGATTATCGAAGGAAATTAGTCGACAGTCAGTGTTGCATGGTGCTAAAGAGAGATGAGATTTGATAAAACTTTGTTCTGATATTAAAGAGTGCCATAATTTGCAAACAGACTTACAATGTAACAAAGTTAAAACTGGAAGCTGTAACAGGATTTTGACAATGATCTCTGTCGGAATCCAAACAGGATCCTGTTGCTGTTTGTGTTTTGGTGCCATTATCGTCACTTGTTTTTGTCGACCCAAAGATTTGCTTTGCAATATTTTTAGGATTTTGACAATGATCTTTGTCGGAATCCAAACAGTATTAGGCTGCTGTTTGTGTTCGAGTGCCATTTATCGTCACTTGTTTTTATCGACCCCAAGATTTTGCTTTACACTATTTTTAGGGTTTTTTCCGTGTATAAGTATACTTATACACGGAAAAAACCCTAAAAATAGTGTAAAGCAAAATCTTGGGGTCGATAAAAACAAGTGACGATAAATGGCACTCGAACACAAACAGCAGCCTAATACTGTTTGGATTCTGACAAAGATCATTGTCAAAATCCTAAAAATATTGCAAAGCAAATCTTTGGGTCGACAAAAACAAGTGACGATAATGGCGACATGTCGCCAGGGAAACTCTAGAAGAACATTGACTTGTCAACGCCAGGCGTTGACTTGTCAACGTAACGTCTAGTTTCCCTGGCGACATGTCGCCAGGGAAAAGTGAGGTTTAATAACCTGTTTAACTTAAGTTCCTTAATCAGCCATATTTTCCCTGGCGACACATGTCGCCAGGGATACTATCCTGCACCAACTCCAGCGTGGCACCAATTTTTGAACCAAAGATTATGCGGGGCCCACTTGTCGCCAGGGAAATCCTAATTTGTCGCCAGGGAAACAATCCCGCACCAGCCTTTCTTGGGATTCATCTTCCCTGGCGACATGTCACCAGGGAAACGTCGCGAATTTGGCCAGGGAAGGCAGCGAATATTGTAGTGGTACTATTTAAAATTACAATTTACACCTTTGAATCCAGTGGTTCTTGTAATAGTACCTTCTGAGTTTCGCCGATTTCTTAGTCAAGAAGTGCAAAGTTGCAAAAATCATGGATCGGTAGTTGGGCAGACCCGTCCCTTTAGCTTGTAATCGGCATAGAACGAATTAATCGGTGATTAATCGGTTCCAAAGTTTTGAAAACCAGCACAAAATGGGAATTGACTTGCACGTTTTCTGAAAAACTTACAACAAGTATAATATTACTAGTAATGGTGTCGGCTACTTGGACTGAAAACATATATATAACAAAAGACACATAATTAACACACATGACCAGGTATAATTAGAACTGAAATTTTATGATTGCTTTTATAAGAAAGACCTTGGAGTTTTGCGATATTTCTTATGTCTTGAAGTTGCTCCGAAGCAAAGTAGATCGAGATATAGTTGTGCCAATAAAGAAAATCTGCTTTGATATTATTGTTGAATCCGGATTGCACACCATAACTTAGCATTAGCAAGTGGAACATTATTAAAAGAACCAGAAAAGTTTCGTCGCTTAATTGGCAGATTCATCTATTTGACCATCTCTAGACCCGAGCTTAGTTACTGTGTTCACATTTTGACTCAATTCATGCAAACTCCTCAGTAAGTTCATAGGAAAGCAGCTCTTCGAGTCGTCAAATATCTAAACGGTAACCAAGGTCAAGGTGTCTTGTTAAGTTCTAATAGTGAACTTTGTATATCTGCATATTGTGACTCTGATTGGGCCTGGTGTCCATTGACACAAAGATATTTGACCGGATACTTTGTAATGCTTGGTCAATCACCGATTTCTTGGAAAACTAAAAAGCAACATACTGTCTCTCGATCATCGATCAGCTGAAGCGGAGTATCCTTCCATGGCCACAATAATATGTGAATTAAGATGGCTTAAAGGTCTTCTTCACTCATTGGGTGTCGTTCATTCAAATTATATGAAGTTGTTTTGTGATAGTCAAGCTCCTATACACATTTCCACAAACCCCGCTTTTCATGAACAAACAAAACACATCTCGAAGTTGATTGCTATTTCATATGTGATGAATTTTAGCGTCGAAACATCATTACAAAGTTTGTACGTACAATTTCACTATATTTTGCGCAAGTTGGGTGATGACGTATAGTCCCCAGCCGGGTCACGAACCCGGCCCATGGGTACTCCCGCATCCGGCCCATCATAGATGGGTGGAATAATGTCATTTAGGCTTATGGGCTTAAATGAACAGTGACCACACACATGTGTGCGGCCCACGGCCCGGTGCGGCCGACATAGGGTTAGACAGAATCATATTCTGTGTAGGAATATTTTATCCCAATGGAGGAGGATATTCACTACCAAAATTAGAAGATAACAATCATTCTAATTCTGATAGTTATCCTTTCCTTGGGGCCGAAGGATCAAGAGTAGCCCACTAGGGTTCCACTGCCTATAAAAGGAACCCCCAAGGGTTCCACAAAGGTATTACGTCTAATACTCTTAACTCACATAAACCCTAAATCGATTACTTACTCTCACGCCGGAGTCTAATCGTGGGAAACATTCCCACGGTAGCCTAACGCGTGTTGTTTAGTGTGTAGGATCCCAACCAAACGATTCACTTGGTGCAGGAGCCGGAGCCTAGCCAACCCGAATTAAGCCTAATTCGGGTCTAGCAAGGATCACCCAACTTTTGCATCAACAAGTTGGCGCCATCCGTGGGACCCATTACACTAAGCTAGAACAAAACCTCATTCTGAATCTCCAATGACGAAGGGGCATCAGCCAGCCAATCCCAGGAATGCGAATCCTGGAAATCGGAAGTCCCACGGGGAAGGGATACTCATCCCCAATCAATCACCTAGCCGCCTTGCAGGCGGACCTGGTAACCGTGGCGGCTTCCAGCCCTTGGGGGTGACGAGCACGATCTCCATGACACCCCCACCTACTTCAACCCTGGACAATCCGGACCCAGGGAGTGCGCCCAACCCTCCTAACAAGGAGCCACACAGACCATCGGTAGAGGAAGAGGTAGAGGTCCTACCACTCAGCGAGGAGGATCTTACTCGAGTTCTCACGCAGAACTTCGATAGGATCGTCCCGGGGATCGCGTCAAGGTTGAATCTGGGGAGGAACCTCCAATCCAGACTCAACTTTGGTGACGCCGGACCAATCACCTCCTCCCAAATCAGAGGAAAAGGAGAGCTCGGCCTCAGGAGTAGAGCATCTTTGAGGAAACCCCTCAACCCAGGAATGTGTTTGAGCGCATAGGAGATCGCCTCATACAAGAACTAACGCAGTCTCGGGAAGGAGGAGATAAGTCTGATGGCTCACCCGAGCGGCCAGATCGAGACTTGGCCAGAACCGCTCGTCTCCCGAGCGTGTGGGACAGGATGAACACTGGGAAGAAGGCTTCCGGTTCATCCCAAAAAAGTGGTCCCTACCCAAAGGATGGGGCACCACCACTGTATCCAGACCCATCAGGGGAGGACTCAGATGACCATCCGCCTAAGCGTCGCCGACCTAGGCGCATCCCTCCACCACCACCAAACAATGATGAGTATTATGGTGGTCCTTATTATCGAGATGCAGAAGCGGAGGATCTTTTGCGTCCGTGGTGTGAACCATGGGATGACCCTAGGCTCACCCGGCCATGGGCGGATCCCAGGGAAGACCCGTTCACCCTCCGCATACGGAACTATTCTGAGGACACCAAACGTCGCATGCCGGCGTGTATCAAGACTTATGATGGGTCTGGTGATCCGGTTGATCACCTTAAAATATTTGATACGCAGGCTAAAATTGAGTGATGGCCCATGCCTATATGGTGCCAAATGTTCAATTCGACTTTGATCGGAAATGCCCGTGACTGGTTTGAGGCACTCCCTCCACGGAGCATTGATATTTTCACGGAACTACGCACTGCGTTCGAGAACAATTATACCCAGAGGAAGAAGTATAATAGGGATCCGGTCTCATTGGCAACTGTCAAACAACGGCCGGGGAGTCCACAGAAGCCTTCACTGAACGCTTCAATGATGAGTGCACGCGCACAAGAACAATGTCGGAGCTCCTGAAAATCTCTGACTACATGTACGCCATAACAGACAGGGAATTGATCAGGCGCCTCAATGACAAGCGTCTAGAGAGATATGATGACCTCATGGAAAGGGTCAGAAATTTCATAGAAGGAGAAACGGCGGTTGCCGCGGCTTACCCATCTAGAGGAAATGGGTACCGGTCAAACGACCAGTCTCAGAGACAGTCGGGCGGCCAAGGCAATCAGAACAGTAGCAAGGGCTCAGACTATAAGAGCCAGAACAAAGGAGGACGGCCGGATGATAAGTTTACCCCCCTTAAGATGTCCTACCGGGAGATCTTGCTGACGGAAGGGGCAAACTTTCCAAGGCCTCCCCCAATGACAACTCCGCCGGAACGTCGGCAAGGAAATCGCTTCTGCGAGTTCCATAATGACAAGGGCCATGGTACGGAGGAGTGTATCCAGCTCAAGAAGCACATTGAGTCACTGATCAAATCAGGTAAACTCAAGCACTTAGTTAAGGATTGGAAGGATGGAAAAGACAACAAGAAGTATGATAAGAAGGATCCCCAAAAGGACAAACCTTCGACCATATACATGATCCAATCCAGACAGCGTCGCACGAGGCAGAAAGTTGGCCAAAAATTTTCACGCGGCATGGAAATCTCATTCCCTCACATCACAGCAAGCGATGTGATTGATGCGCCTCTCACTATTGAGATAAGCATTGGAACACACAATGTTCGTCGCATGTATGTGGATGGAGGATCGTCAGTAGAGGTACTGTATGAACACTGTTTCGTGCAGTTATGCCCAGAAATAAGAAGCCAATTAGTACCGGCCACGTCGCCGCATATTGGCTTTAGTGGAGACACTATCTGGCCGATAGGGCAACTACGTTTGCTTGTAACCATTGAGAATGAGGAACATTCCACTACGGCGTGGATGAACTTCATGGTGATACGCTCACACTCCCCGTACAATGGGATCATAGGCAGACCAGGCATTTTGGCTATACGGGCGGTACCCTCCACGGCGCACGGAATGATCAAATTCCCCGTTGAGGGGGGAATTGTTACCATTTACAACACAATCGTACCGGCATCCGAGTGTCACACCGTGACAACACCGGCTCCACCTGTTCCACCCAAGGATGGATCACCACCACCCAATTGGAAGGTAACCATTCACCCTGACTATCCGGAACAGGAGGTATCCATAGGAGGGGCGCTTTCGGATAGCGGCAAAAGGGCCATGTGCTCTCTTTTAAGTGCAAACCTAGATATATTCGCATGGGAGCCAAAGCATATGACAGGCGTGCCACGTGCGATATCAGAGCATAAGCTCCAGATCCGCCAAGGGTACCAACCTATCAAGCAAAAGAAGCGCGACCAGGCGCCTGAGCGCAGCCAAGTGATATTGGAGGAAGTACGGAAACTAGTGGATGCAGGCATCATGCGCGAGGTATACTACCACGAGTGGTTATCCAATCCGGTCATGGTCAAGAAACATGACGGAAGTTGGCGCATGTGTGTGGATTTTACGGATCTAAACAAGGCCTGCCCACAGGACTGTTACCCGTTACCGGAAATCGACTGGAAGGTGGAGTCCCTATGTGGGTATCCTTTAAAATGCTTCTTGGACGCATATAAAGGGTATCACCAAATCCAGATGGCGGAGGAGGATGCAGAAAAAACGGCGTTCCATACGAGCCAGGGCGTATATTGCTATACGAAAATGTCGTTTGGACTGAAGAACGCCGGTGCTACATATCAACGGTTGGTGGACAAAGCTTTTGAATCACAGATAGGCCGCAACTTGGAAGTCTATGTTGATGACCTGGTTATAAAAAGTCACACGGAGGAGGCACTTCTCCGGGATGTCCAAGAGACATTCGACACGCTGAGAAGGATTAACATGAAGTTAAATCCAAAGAAATGTACGTTTGGGGAAACGGAGGGAATGTTCCTTGGATATTTGATTGATCCAAACGGCATCAAACCTTGCCCAGAGAAGACGGACGCAGTGATACAACTGCCATCCCCTCAGACACGGAAGGAGGTGCAATCCTTAAATGGGAAGCTAGCCGGGCTGAATAGGTTCCTATCCAAATCCGCAGAGAAGTCATTACCCCTATTTAAGACACTCAAGAAGTGCATTAGGAAGGGAGACTTCCGGTGGACGAAGGAAGCCGAGGAAGCCTTCGGCCAACTCAAGCAGCATCTTGCATCCCTCCCTATGCTAGTAGCTCCCAGGCCTAAGGAGGAACTCATTATGTATCTCTCAGCCACTCATGGCGCAATAAGCGCGGTACTTATGACAGATAGAGATACAGTGCAAACTCCGGTCTACTTTATAAGTAGAACACTATAAGGCCCGGATCTGAATTACTCCTCTATGGAAAAACTGGTGTTAGCACTAGTGTTTGCTACAAAGCGGCTGCGCTGGTACTTTCAGGCGCATCCAATTGCGGTCATTACGGATCAGCCAATTAAGCAGGTTATTTCTAGACCGGATGCGGCAGGGAGGCTACAGAAATAGAGCATCCTATTTGGGGAGCACAACATATCTTATAGGCCAAGGACGGCTGTGAAAGGCCAGATCTTGGCAGATCTCCTAATCGAAAAGCCGGATGAGGAAGGGCCAATCGTTAAGCAAGACGAGACTCCAACAGAACCATGGGTGTTGTTCACGGACGGATCCTCGTGTACGGACGGGTCCAGAGCTGGTCTCATTCTCACAAATCCGGAAGGAATGGAATTCACGTATGCCCTCTGTTTTGAGTTCACGACCACCAACAACGAAGTGGAATATGAAGCATTAATTGCGGGTTTGAAAATCGCCGCTAGAAGGGGAGTCCGCAACCTTGAGACCTACGTGGACTCACGGCTTGTCGCGAACCATATTCTAGGTGGATATGTGGCTAAGGAGGACAACATGGTCAGGTACTTGGAAAAATTCAAATCGCTAATCACGGTTTTTAGTAAGTTTTCCATCAAGCAGGTGCCAAGGGGCGAGAACAAGAAGGCGGACGCTCTTAGTAAGATCGCATCCACAAGCTTCGCTCACTTGTCTAAACAAGTCTTGGTGGAAATACTCAAGGAGAAATCTATAACGGAAGGGGAGGTCGCTGCTATAGTTGAGGAAGATGGTCCTACATGGATGACCCCGATTATCAACTATTTGACTAGTGAGACCCTTCCAGACGAGGACAAAGCAGCACGGCGCATCAGGAGGAAGTCGCAGCATTTCGAACTTCGAGAGGGCATCCTTTACAAACGCTCTTTCTTGCAGCCGTGGCTGCGGTGTGTTGGACCACGTCAGGCCGCATACGTAATCAGTGATATACATGAAGGATTGTGCGGCATGCATGCAGGTCCACGATCCGTGGTGGCTAGAGCCTTACGAACAGGATATTATTGGCCTACCATGCACAGAGACGCGCGCGACATGATTCGCAAGTGTAGTGATTGCCAAGTGCATAGGCCAGTACCGCGGCACCCGCAGCAGGAGCTTACACCTATCACGTCCCCATGGCCATTCTATAAGTGGGGAATCGACATTGCAGGACCATTTCCTGTAGCTGCGGGGGGAGTTAAATTCTTGATTGTTGCGATGGACTATTTCACACGATGGATAGAGGCCAAGGCAGTCAAGTCTATCACAGGAAAACAAGTTAAGAAGTTTGTTTGGGAACATGTTGTGTGCCGTTTTGGTCTACCAGGAGAAATCATCTCGGACAACGGCAAGCAGTTCACGGACAACCCATTCAAAGATTGGTGTGCATCATTGAACATCAAGCGGCGCTTCGCATCTGTTAAGCATCCACAGACAAATGGCCTTGTCGAACGGGCAAATAGAAGCCTGGGGAATGGCATCAAGGCGCGTCTGGATGAACGAAGTGGCAAATGGGTCGATGAGTTATCACATGTGCTATGGGCGCATAGAACTATGATCAAAACAGCCAACGGAGATACTCCATTTGCATTGGCTTACGGCACTGAAGCCGTTATACCAGCAGAAATAGGGATGCCTACCATCCGCACGGCGGAGGTTAATGTCGTCACGAATGATGAACAGCTGCGAATCAACCTGGATCTGTTGGAAGAAAAAAGGGAAATAGCAGCCATCAATGAGGCTAAGTCCAAGGCTAAGATGAAGGCTTATTATGACGCCAAGGTCAAGGGTGTTTCTTTTCGACCGGGAGACTACGTCTATCGTGCTAACGAAGCAAGTCGAGCGGAGAATACAGGAAAGCTGGGCCCTAAGTGGGAAGGACCGTATGAAGTCACTGAAGCCTTGGGACGAGGCGCATACAAGTTACGTGACATGGATGGCCGCGACCTAGAACGCACATGGAACATTTCCAATCTCAAAAGGTGCTATCTTTGAAAGCTACGGCTTCCGCATGGGTACTTCGCTATATGCGGTCTTAATAAAGAACCATGCGGTCTATCTGTTTTGTTTTCTTATGTTTGTTTAGTTTTCTTTCTTGTTTTTTAGGACTTGTCATTATTGTTCAAACAAAAGTGTAAACGTTCTACTAAAATGCTGTGGTGCCTAGCTAGCCCCACGGCTTGTTTCGTGCAAATCATTTTTTAGATTTTTTGGTTAGTCGTATGAATTTTACTTATATTATAATATGCCATGTTTCATTCATATGCATTCTTTCAAATTACTGTACATGTACTATACGCCTCCAGGCGGGGTAAGAGGATTAAGTGAACCTACTAATTCAACTTGCCGCGTAAGAGGGATGCAACCCCAGCCGCACGGATCATGTATCCTTACTAGACACCTTACTCACAAGACGTTGGGGTAAGTTTCATATGACGTAGTCACACAGTGCTCCGCATAGTAAAGACGCACGTCGCATGTCTTGTATATTATAGACTTGTATGTATTTTCTTTCTTTGTGTGTAAGACGTGATATATCATGCAGTATTGAGATACAATATTTAACAGAGTCAAAATACACAAGTTTCCAAATAGATAACAAAATTGCCGTGGTCAATCACGGACTTACATACAAAATACAAATGTTGTTAGCCGTGTACATGCACGGACGAATAGAAACAACAAACATTCAGCGGTTACAAACCAAAGTGTCTGAAAGGAATCATAAAGTAGGAGCATCCTACATAGGGGGGAAAAACTTACCCATTTCCACTTGTTCCTCGACTAGACACGACAACCACTCGTCACTTTCTTTCCGCTTCTGGGCTTGAGCCGCATTCCTCTCCAGCACCACACTTAAGGGTTCTTCATCAAGCACGATCCTGGTTACGTCCTCATATATGGGGAGCGTCAGGTGGCTGGGTGATGGAGTGAAGGAAGCACGGGAGTGACTCTCACCTTGGGAGGACGCACTAAGACTTAGCCTTTCCATGATTTCCATATTTGATGCATCTTTGGTGGCCTCCAGTTCATCCAAGAATGGATAGTGCAGATCCCGCATCGCGGCCATGGAAGCCGTCATCTTGCTAGCGGCTTCAGGATTAAAGAAGGCATGATTGGTAAAGTCTTCCCCTTTCTTGATCAGCTCAGCGGCCTCAACCATTCCCTTATGACGTCCGTGGTGAATGCCATCGGACACAAGGCTTGCAAATTGTTGCACAAATTCGGGGGCCTCTAGCACCTTCATGACGGCCAAGCGTGCTCCATGCCCTACCATCCACCTGCGTCCGGCAATAGCCGCTAGCAGTTGGGGGCATAGCACGTCGTCACGCTCAGCGGTGAGGGCATCAATCATAAAATCCTTTTGGGCAAACGCCTCTTTCATCTCTTGGGTGACAGCCCTCTCATCAGCAAGCTCCCCTTGTACCCTCTTCATGCTTCGGACGGCCAGGTGCGCGTCCTCTAGTTTCTTGTTAAGCACGTGTACCTGGCTGGAGTACGACTGGGCAGACGCTTCCGCTGTGGCTACCTATATGAGATAAAACGTTAGAATATATTTCTTTTAGAAAATGGGTGGTGCGGCACGGATATGTACCTTGGTGGTCGCAGCATCTAGTTGTGACTCAAGGTTGGCCACTTGTTGGTCGTATTCACTCGCGCGGGCCGATTGCTTTTTTATGGTCGCCTCGGCGCTAGCCAGTTGGGATTGGAGGTCTGCGATTTGAGCTTCATTATCCATGATCATCTTCTCCCTCCGTCCAACCTTCCTCTTAAGAGATTCAACATGCCCAAGTGCGGCTTCAAACCTTACCCTCATCGAGGTGCCCATCGCCATTTGGTGTACCATGGCACCATTATACTCATCCGCCAGATCCGCATGGCTAAGCGCGTTCACCTCTCGCACCAAGCCTGGTGGAATGCAGTTGTTGAGGTACTCCCGGCATTCATCGGCGTCCCTCATACGTGATGCAGTTGTGATATTCCATACAGGATTGAACGATTGAGGGGGGTCGGACGCTGGGAGGTCTTGGGAAGCCGTGGGTGAACCTTCTTCAAAAACAGGGCCGGACTTCTGGGCGGCTGTGTGAAGCATGGGATTTCTTTCCACTTCTTTTCCTTTTCCCTTATCTATTTGAGTATCAGGAGGAGGCGCGGCACCAGTTTGTTCATCCCTGTGAAAACAATCATGTGGACACATATTAGGTGTTGCTTCAAAAAGGAGTTGTCATTCTTACATGTTAGGATGGATCCTTACATGTCCTTTCTCGCTAATTCTGATGCGGTGGGGGCAATCTGAGTGACGGGATCGACATGTGCGGCCCGGATAGTCTCGGAACCCTGGGTAGTACTACCAACAGATTGGTACAAGGGGTGGTCTTCTAGAAGTTTCTTGGCAGGGGCGTTGTGTTCACCAATCTCGACTGAAGCAGTTCACCTTGCTCGTTTGTTTCTTTTACGGGTACGCCTGGCGACGGGCTGAGCTGTTGCTTCGTCGGTCTCCTCCTCGACTTCTTCTTCCACTTCTTCTTCTTCTTCTTCCAGATTGACTTGTTGTACTTCTTCTTCATCATCATCGCCCATCATCCGGCGAAGGCTGGAGGTGGTTAGGTCAATATTATCTCCCTGTTGTTCCCTATGTGGTGAGGAGGGCCCGGCTCCTCCTTCATGCATCTGGTTATCACCACCACCATTGTCTCTATGCTCTTCCTCGTCCGAGTGGGGATCTGGCACGGCTTCGAGAGCAATCGTCACGTTTCGGGTATGCTCAAGAAGGGGTCGTTCATTCTCACGGAGAGGACGGGAACCCTCCGGTACAAGCTTCGGGTCGCCCTGACGCAAGAGTCCAAAGAAGTTCATTTCTACCCAACACAAAACAAAATATGTTAGCCATTTATAAAATGATTGAATAAGTTATTTGTGTACGGATGGTAGCCTACCTTCACCCTGCCTTCTCCAAAACACAGGATATCTCTTGGACGGGCCAAAATAATTGCGGCTAATCCCTAGCAAACATAGAAATGACTCGGGCAGACTTCTATGGAACCCGGTCCTATTCAGATCTAATTCTTGGGAATGTCGGGGGTTGTATGTACTTGTGTGCGGCTTGGGGTCGTGGGGTATCCTAGTTCTAAAGGTGTAATCGGTCGGCCATACTACTGCGTCAATGAAAAAGTAGTGGTCATACCAGTTTTTCAATGAATCCATTGGCTTATTGTGCGATTGAGGACTGTTAGGGGATCGTTTCTTAAAAGATACCCAACCGTTTACTATGTTGGGAACATAAAAGAGCCGGAATAATTCTACGGTTGGGGGGATTCTCCTAGCACGGCAGAGGATCTCGAATTGACTAATCTTACAGGCACCTATACAGTGGAGCTTACTAATATGTACATCATAGTATCCTAACAGATCTACAAGTAAATGGGTGAAGGGAATGCGGTAGTTAGCCGCATCAAAGAGGCGAGTGTACAGGCCAATCTTACCCGCTGGAGCCTCAGTTATGAGGTCTCCGGCGCCAGGAAGTGAGGAGTGTAGGTTGGTAGGAATGAAATAGTTTGTACAAAAGTGGTTTAATTGGTCTTGGGTCATTACATTCAGCACGAATCCAATGGTAGGGTTGTTTCTATGAGCCATTACTATATAAAAGTGTAAGGACGTGGTGTTCTAACCTGTGTGTGAAGGGATCCGTGCGTAATTGGTTCGAGCTAAGAGGAAAGCTTTAATGGCAGAAATGGAGGTTATAACTGTGTGTTTCACACAGCCGTAGGGGTGGCTTATTTATAGGGTTGCCTCGTGGGTCACGACCTGTTGGATGTGTGACACGTGTCTGCCACTATTCTTGATCGTGTGGTTAGGGGGCAAGTGGCAAGTGAAACGTCAGGTGGGACCCACGGGTCACTTCTGACTCAAACGTTTGCACTGCTCAAGGTTCTGACTGTCTACACTTTTGTCAGTCAACATGTCAGGTGAACAGTTATTAATGCCGGGATATGCGGCTCTTTTGACATTTAATGCTATATTTAATTTGTTTCGGTCGCCATATGCGGCTGAGATACTGATGGAATAACTTCCTAAGTCAGGTTGCCACGTGCGGCCAATACAAATTCTTGGACAACTTATCATTCCCTATTTTTTCCTTGGTACGTCCAGGGAGCATCTTGGTAGTCTAGAGGTTACGCCTATGGGTGTAACAACTAGACTGGGGGGACATGATGACGTATAGTCCCCAGCCGGGTCACGAACCCGGCCCATGGGTACTACCCGCATCCGGCCCATCATAGATGGGTGGAATAATGTCATTTAGGCTTACGGGCTTAAATGAACAGTGACCGCACACATGTGTGCGGCCCACGGCCCGGTGCGGCTGACATAGGGTTAGACAGAATCATATTCTGTCTAGGAATATCTTTATCCCAATGGAGGAGGATATTCACTACCAAAATTAGAAGATAACAATCATTCTAATTCTGATAGTTATCCTTTCCTTGGGGCCGAAGGATCAAGTGGTAGCCCACTAGGGTTCCACTGCCTATAAAAGGAACCCCCAAGGGTTCCACAAAGGTATTACGTCTTATACTCTTAACTCACATAAACCCTAAATCGATTACTTACTCTCACGCCGGAGTCTAATCGTGGGAAACATTCCCACGGTAAGCCTAACGCGTGCTGTTTAGTGTGCAGGATCCCAACCAAACGATTCACTTGGTGCAGGAGCCGGAGCCCAGCCAACCCGAATTAAGCCTAATTCGGGTCTAGCAAGGATCACCCAACTTTTGCATCAACATTGGGCATTCAAAATTTACATGCTCCGACTTGAAGAGGGGTGTAGAATATTTTATATATATATTTTATATATATAGCAAAGATACGTTCAAGAGACAAGATATCTTTATTAAGGAATTTCTAAAAACCTTTTCTTCCTACACAATGTACAACGTTCTCTTTCAAAGACATAAATGAGAAACACTGAATTCATTTCTGTGGGTCAACAAAAACAAGTGACGATAATGGCACCAGAACACGAACAGCACCAGAATCCTGTTTGGATTCCGACAGATATCATAGTCAAAATCCTGTTGCAGCTTCCAATTTTATCATTGTTACGTTGTAAGTTTGTTTGCAAATTGTGGCACTCTTTGATATCAGAACAAAGTTTTATCAAATCTCATCTCTCTTTAGCACCATGCAACACTCACTATCAACTAATTTCCTTCGATAAACACTCGAAGAGTTTTGTTTATATGATCATGTTATGTTTAGTAAATCTGTTAATGTTGTGGAGCTTGACAATCCATTTACTCCTAAAGGTGCTACACCTAGTATTATCGGTTCTTGCAACGGATTGTTATGCATTAATATTTCTGTTAAAGGATTTAGTACTATCTTCATCTGGAACCCTACTACTAGAAGAGTGAATAGATTGCCATCCTGTGGTGAGTTTAGTAATGAGCATATTGGGTCTCGTTATAGGTTTGTTAGGTATTATAATCCGTTCGTTGGGTTTAGTTTCGGGTATGATGAGTCCAATGATGATTATAAAGTTGTTGCAATAATCTTGGATGAGTTTAGTAATGAGCATGGAGTCAAAACCATAGTGAAGATATACTCGCTGAAATCTGGATATTGGAAGACACTAGACTGTGATCTTAGTTGTGGTCATCCAAGACATGTGCCTGGAATATTTTCGAATGGAGCTCTTCATTGGATAATTGGGGATACATATTCGCCGCTATCTGATAGGTTGTGGACTATAGCTTCGTTTGATTTAGCTACCGAAACCTCTGGTGAAATTTTGCAACCGGTGTATGATGATGGGCGTTATTTTTTGACATTGTCTACTACTATATTTGATAAATCGTTATCCGTGGTTTGTTGTTATCATGGAAATAATCGCTCTCGCTGGGATGTATGGGTGATGGAGGTTTATGGTGAGCAAAATTCTTGGTTTAAGATGGCTTCCATCCCTCACCCAAGAAACATTACTATGGTGCCTCAATATTTTATTACAAGTGATGAAAATTTTTTGATGAAAGTCGACAAGGTATTGGTTATGTGGGATCCCGAGAATGATCCATTATCTAAAAAGATGCTGAAGATTGATACTGATAGTAGTAGATTACATACCTTTGTTGAAAGTTTAGTTTCACCCATGCCCATGCCCATGCCCATGCCCGGAAGGTCCCGGGACACCCATGGATTTTTTAACTCTATTATACTACGGTTCAAGAAAATATGGTCATAAAGGACGCCCAATGTAAGTTAAGGTAAACATCGAGTGATCTTCTCATTTAGTTTCACTTTGTTTTTAGTTGTCATCAATCATATATACAAATTGTTTGCAGTTACTCGCTGGAGTCGTTTAGTGTAGACTAATTGAATGAAGGATCTAATGGGTCTTTGTTGTTGTTATGAACCACAATAATACTAGGCTGGATTTTTTAACAATAACCTTTTTCGTAAAAAAAATCTTACTGATAATAAATCGCCCTTGCTGTGTTTCAGGATGCAGGATTCTATCGCTTTTTGGACCTTCCTGGAGCTACTTTCTTTTCTTCAGTATCGTTGTTTTAGCTTTATAGTCTGTTCTGAGAAGTGATACATCTTTAAATTGAGTTTTCGGCTGGATTGTTAGTTTTAGCATTGTTTAAGACGTGTTTATTTAAATTTGTTGTTAAGAAACATGGTTTGCATGGGGTTGATATTCTCTTCATGAGATGATTCAAACTTGGGTCGAGAGACTTGTTGCCTCGGTGGCACGCAATATACTCCGCTGAACCAAACTGCCGTTCAAAAAAAAAAAAAAAAAAAAAAAGAAACATGGTTTGCAACTTCGACTATATTAATACTCAGCTTTCTGTTTATGGATAGATTTGTTGGTTTACTGTATCACCATGATGTGTGGGGCAAAATAGTTTCAAATTTTGAAAAGAAATATGTATTAATGTGTAGTTAGTTCGGCTAGATTGAACTTACCATGGTTGTTATCCCTAAAGGATTTGATAGTAAGTTTGTCTATGTACCCGATAGGCCGCTACAACACTTGCTTTGTAACCCCAATAAAGAGATTGGCTTATTAACAAAATGACCGCGAATTAGTGCCTAATGAGAACATTAAAGTTTGAGACTTATGTGACTTGCTAATGAGTAGTTCTGAAATTTACTAGGATGATATGTTATGTTTGCATGGAACTCGTCATTATTAGGGCTAAAATGCTACTCAAAAAAGAACTGTAAGGAACTTACTCGGTCTCTGTCTTTGTTTCTCAGGATGCACTCTGATGATGGATCTCTATATGTTCTTACGTTTTGCCTGTTTGAGGAGCAATGCATCTTCTTAACCTTATAGTTTTTGAGGACGTATTACAGTATTTAAATAGTTCGATCTGTATTGAGCAACATTTGTTTATGAATCATATTAATTTACATCAATTTTATTTAGTGGATAAATTTGTCCGTTTTACTGCGTCAGTGATGTTTGGTAAAGTATGATGCTTAGAAATGATAGTGATCACTTGTTGCCAACACTGATGATTGGAGACATTGTGCAAAGTGATTCTGCTGGTCCGAAGATTGACATGCTGATGATTGGAAAGACCACGAGCAGCGCCTAGCATTGCAAATAGTCAAATAGACTCATGTGTGATATACCAAAGGTCGTGTATGTACTCATGTCTACAGATGCAATCTTTGAGGGTCAGTACTAGTTTGCTATCTATATTACCAATTTTTGGATGAACTGAACATCAAATGAGTTGCTTTCACCGGTTATATATTTTCTCGTTACCAAGTATCCGCACACAAGGCGCGTATAAAATCTTACATGTGCCTTATAGTGGCGAGTAACGGTATCCTTAAACGAACGCTTTGAGAGATCGAATCAAGACGCTTAAATAATGGAGTACACGATGTGCATAGTATGTGAACTTGGTGAAATTCTTTTGCAACTGGTATGTCCGGACTTCGGACCCCGTATGCGAAAAAATGAGCCAAGTACAAGGGGCTACAATACAAGAGCCACTAGATACAATGTAACAATATGAAAAATATGAAAGGGTGTACATTTGAATTTTAAATACTATACACGGAAAAAAAAAACCTAAAAATCTTTGGGTCGACAAAAACAAGTGACGATAATGGTACCAGAACACGAACATCAACAGAATCCTGTTTGGATTCCGACAGAGATCATTGTCAAAATCCTGTTACAGCTTCCAGTTTCATCTTTGTTACGTTGTAAGTCTGTTTGCAAATTATGGCACTCTTTGATATCAGAACAAAGTTTTATCAAATCTCATCTCTCTTTAGCACCATGCAACACTCACTGTCGACTAATTTCCATAGATGGTGATCTGTCAAAGAGATTTCGTCTATATGATCATGTTATGTTTGGTCAATCCGTTAATGTCGTAGAGCTTGATAATCCATTCGCCGCTAATATTAATGCTAGAACTCGTATTATCGGTTCTAGCAACGGATTGTTATGCATTATTAGTCTTGTTGACGAAATTAGTACTATCTTCATCTGGAACCCTAGTACTAGAAGAGTGCATAGATTGCCATCGAGTGGCGAGTGTTATTTGCCTGATGTTGTAAAGTATGATGAGTATTTAAGTACGTTTTTTGGGTTTGGTTTTGGGTATGATGAGTCCAATGATGATTATAAAGTTGTTGAAATAGTTTCTGGTCATGAGATAGGTGGAGTCAGAACCAGAGCGAAGATATACTCGTTGAAATCTGGATATTGGAAGAGTCTAATTTGTGATATTACTTGTCATAGCTTAGGACTAGAGCCTGGAATGTTTTTTAATGGAGCTCTTCATTGGATCACTTGGCATACAGATCCGCAGTCATCTGATTATCTGTTGACTATAGTCTCGTTTGATTTAGCTACCGAAACATTTGGTGAAATTCTGCAACCTGTGTATGATAAAGAGCATAACGATTTGACATTGTGTACTATTGGAGAATGGTTTTCGGTGGTTTGTTATCTATATAGGGAAAATCGCGCGGATGTATGGGTGATGAAGGTTTATGGAGTGCGAGATTCTTGGACTAAGATGGTATTCATCCCGCACCTAACCATTCCTTTTCTAGCGCCTCTATGTTTGATGACTGTGTGTGTTACACATGATGGAAAATATTTGTTGAGACTCAAGAACGAATTGGTTTTGTATGATCCCAAGGATAGGTCATTTACAGTGATTCATACGATTGATACTTACAGAAGAGCATTTACCTTTGTAGAAAGTTTGGTTTCGCCGATGCCCGCTAGGTACCGGAACACCCATCGATTTTTTAACTCTGTTATATTACGATTCAGAAAAATATGTGCACCGGGTCATGTTTTATCCTGCGTGCGGATGCCCAATGTAATATAAGGTAAACATTGAGTGATCTTCTCATTTGGTTTCAGTTTGTTTTTAGTTCTTTTATCTCATGTTTTTTAGACATGTATTTGAACTATGGTACCCACGCACTGCGACAGCGAAGAAGGGTACCCCGTGACGATTTATTTGGAATATATTACCTACAAATCCTATATAGCCAATTGGCTACGATTCGTAGCACAAATTGTGAGTCCCTGAGTTGTTTTTTCTACCTGAATGGAGGATCCAATGGGTCTTTTTAGTTGTTATGTACAGTAATAGTAAGCTGGATTATTTCCACAATAACCTGTTTCGTAAAACAAATCTTGCTGATAAATCGGTGCTATGTTTCAGGATGCAGGATTCTATCGCTTTTTGGACCTTCCTGGAGCTGCTTTCTTTTTTCCGCATCGTTGTTTTAACTTTTTAGTCTGTTTCGAGAAGTGATACATCGTCTTTAATTTGAGTTTTCGGCTGGATTGTTAGTTTTAGCGTTGTTTGAGACAGGTTTATTTAAATTTGTTGTTAAGAAAACATGGTTTGCAAGTTTGAGTATATTAAAACTCAGCTCTCTGTGTTTATGGATAGATTTGTTGGTTTACTGTATCACCATGAGGTGTGAGTATACGGTTGTAAACGAAATGAACATTCAGTGAACATTTCATGAACAGTTCGGTAAAAAGTTTGTTTATGTTCGTTTATTAATTAAATGAACGAACGTGAACAAAACTTTACGTTCGTTTAGTATATGAACCAACATGAACAAAAGTCACTTCCGTTAGTTTATGTCCGTGAACGTCCGATTATGTGTTCGTTAACGTTCGTTTATTCGTTTATGTTCATTATTTTGTTATGTTGGTATATCATATCTTTTAACTGTGTACTCTTAAAACCGATACGTGTACTCTTAAAACCGATATGTTGAAACAAAATACAGTAACACTTATAAAACAAGATTTTACGCATATTTTAATAAATTTTTATGTTTTTTTTTCATTCACTTATTTTTTTATCATTTATGTTCATTTAACGCTCGTTTAGTTTCTTAATAAACGAATATGAACAACAACAACTTATTTTCTTAATAAAAGACATGGACAACAAGAAAATTCGCCCGTTTTTTTTTAGAACGGCAAATGTTAGTCGTTAGTGGTCGAGTCGTGCAATGACATCTAAGTGGAAGAATGTCTTATTCGAGCCCTCACCTAGTTATGTTAGACTCACGTCCGCTTCGCCGGAAAGGCCCTTAGTAGGTCTTGAACCCAAGACCTCCAAGAAACCTCCCCAAAAAACCACTTAGTGGAACCTTGGTGGTCAACTGAGCTAAGCGTTAGAAAAATGGTTTTGTTCATGTCGGTTAGGTGTTCGCGTTCGTTTATTTGACCGGTTAAATTTAAATGAACGAACATGAACAAGGTTTTGTTCATGTTCGGTTACAGCCCTATATATCGCGTACAGTGGGATGAGTGACAAGCATAACTCACTCGCAAAAT
Source organism: Glebionis coronaria (assembly GCA_025667525.1). Classification (NCBI taxonomy): domain Eukaryota; kingdom Viridiplantae; phylum Streptophyta; class Magnoliopsida; order Asterales; family Asteraceae; genus Glebionis; species Glebionis coronaria. The sequence continues at coordinate 6,423,158 of CM046877.1, forward strand.
TGTCAGCTAACATACTGATTTCACGGCACCTGGTAAAGTGATTTTGCTGTGATTTGTACACTAACATATCGATGGTTGCAAGGACAATGAGCAGCATCGTGCACTGCAAACGGATAACGGGTGTAATAGTACAGTGGAGAGGCTGAGCTACAGAGTTGTTTTCTGCTACATGTATATTGTTTGCAGAACCAAGTATTTGCACTGATAAAACCAAGACGCGTAAATAATAGAGTACAGAATGTAATAATAGGGGCACGACAAGGTAAACAAAATTCAGAAAATAATGCATTAAAATAAATTAAAAAATCTGTGTCGGTCGACCATACATTCTCATGGCATAAAAATGTCCGTTGCGCCAATACTTTGTTCTCAATCTACTAACGCAAAACTAAATATGTACCTTCTGAAAAGGAAAACTCATAAGTCGATGATATGCTACGCTTCCATAATTGGAAAATCATGAACATAATCATTCCATATCTCAGTAGCAATCGTGTCCCGCAAGTTTGAGGCACCTTCAAATTGTTGAATATCAAATGGTAAATCTGCAGCCATCATCTGACTATCAGTAATCGTCATCATCTCTGGCTTTTCAAAACCAATTGGTTGTACCGTTGATTCCTCCAACTGTGTAACACAACCTTCGTGCTCATAGATTTTGAAGATGCTGTCATCGGGCTTCTCTTCACGTATGTAATTATGCAAAGCACATGCGGCAACCACTAACTTCACTTGTGTCGGTAAAGGGTATGAAGGAGCTGACATCAGTATAGGGAAACGCTCCTTTAATGCCACGAGTGTTCTGTCAGTGATGCTGCGCAACAGTGAGTGACGATGATTGTATAGCTCTTTGGCATCTTGTGGTTTGAATCCATTTTCATGTTCAAGTAACCCGTATGGAGCACCTGCGTATGGAGCAATGAACCCTGGAATATTTTCATATTTGAAATCCACCAGAAAATATTTTCCTGCACGATTACATGTTTATGACGTTACAATCAGATAGGTGTTACAAATTTTGAGCACTGGAAACATGAAACTACCTTCAGGGACTTCAAGCTTGTTTCGCCTTGTAAGAGCTGAATTTAAGACTTTCAAATCTGGTGCGGACCCCTCCCAACCAGCTAGAACATAATGAAACTTCATATCAAATGAGCACGAAGCAATAACACTTTGTGAAAGAACACCATTTTTGTTACGAAAAGGTCCTTGCTCGTCGACACCCACAACCACCGGGAAATGTATGCCACTAACAGCTCCCACACAATCCTGCTCAATACAAAAAACCACGTGTGATCAAAACTTGCAAACGAATCTTCCACGCGGTTAATAATGGTTAAAGTGCTGAACTTTCAACTTTGGGCGATTTGGCCGTAAGAACGTTTCCCACAGTTTACTCCACGTTTTTGGTCAAATTTTCAGAATGAAACTTGATCATCTAAATGATGAAAGCTGTCGGGCGAAGTTTTACAAGTAACATGAAGGGAACAAACCACTGCAAAAGAAGTCTATCGGAAACAGAAAAAAAAAGTGTGAATGTTAACCAATTTCACCCTCGTTAACCCTGTTTTACATAGAGTATGCAATAAACTTATCATATACCTTGAAATAAGGGTAAAATCTTGGATCTTCTCGGATTTCTGGAGGAATTTCGGAACCAGGAGGCTTAAAGAATTCTAACGAAATAGTAATAATTGCATTCAGGACATTGTTGAAATGTCGACTAATGGTCTCCCCTGAGTACTTAAACAGCTCCTGTACTGCTCTAGTACGTATGTTATGACCAACAATGAACATAAAAATAGCTAATTGCTCCTCAATTTTAATTCTGCTAGTGTGTTTTAGTAGACCTCTGGTTTGAAATATGTCGCACAGCTTATAGAAAACATGCTTCTCCATACGAAAATTCTCCATGCAAGCCTCGTTGGTACCACTCAAAACTTGATCAACAAATTTGATAACATTGGAGGTCCTCCTGGTCCTGGACCTCTTGCTCTTTCTTTTACCATTGGTACCACGTCTCTCGTCATCAGAGCTCGCCATGTCACACCAAATCCTGCATTGGAATAAAAAAATATATTAGTAAACGCATACAAAACTGACTAATCAAGCTGGTTTTCCATATTTTTGTTGAACGTCATATATTTTCACAAAGTTTTCCATGTTCTGAATGATAACTGATAAGCTATACGCCTATGCGGAAAAATAAAGTATCAATTACACCTTATGTGCTTATTGTGTTGTTATAAAGCAGATTAGTAATCCCAACCAAGATTAAAATAACTGCTAATCTGCCTACTCATCTTAAGGTTGCAGATTTGGTTATACGGGTGAACGAAAAACGAAAAACGGCCTATGCATACGCGTGATGCCTATTCACTACTACAGACAATCCCAAAGTCACAGATAGATCCAAAAATTCAAGATAAAAACACGAGTAAAAGCATGAGGTATTCCCTGTTCACGATATAACGACCCTAAAGTACTGGTTTTCACATTGCATTCCTAGGCGTACTTTTATACTACAGACAGCTATACATGGCACATTATCAACTGATTCGGGATAGAATATTGCAACAGTATCCTGTGAAGAGTGTGTCATTAAGTCATGTCCTGGATCACATGAGCACTTGTGTTCCAGGCGTCGATATGCTTCAAAAGTTTGTGCCAAAGGATGCAATTAATAGTTTTGAACGACGACTGGAGTAAAATCATACATACATAGCACTCATGGCATCTCTGCCATGCTAAAGAACGTGATAGGATAACTAGCATCTACTTCATCTGACAGGAGACTAGGAGAGAAACAAAAGGATAAGCTCACTTTTTGGGGCTTGTGAGCTTATTCAATTGCACTTATGAGCTTATAAGCTCATCAAATAAGCTTAAACAAACACCCATGTATCAGGTCATAGAATGAATTGCTGAAGTAAAGATTACAATTTGAAAGTGCAGACAGTTGCAGTTCTCACCAAGTGAAGATGATACTACGACAGATTGAAATATATGAACGAACACAAGTGTAAAGTTATAGGTTTGTTGTCTATAATATACTTTGTATCGTTTTTCTCATTACGGTTGTTCTTCGCAAGTTCTAAGGTATGTCTGCAGTACACTCACTTAGGTAATTTCCTTTTACCAAGAACATAAAACTGCTAGCCTGCTTACTCTCGAAGCAAACAAGCTGTCTAAAAGAAGATAAAAACCACCACCAATGTAGCCTAGTAGTAAGGCGTCTGAAGTCCATACAAGAGGTCTCGGGTTTAAAGTTGGATCGTCCCAAGGTAAACATCTTGGGGTGTCTAAAAAAGGGTTCAAAACATTTACTTGAAACATGCAACCGCAAAGGCCTTCAAATTTTGAGCTTCCAAATTTTGCTATTACTGGTGATTGTTAAACCTAAATTACAGGCTTGTTAGCTTCATCTGTTTTCGGCTTATATTTCACAAGCTTAATTTTTTCGGCTTATTTAGAAAACTTGTAGGTTTATATAAGTTTGCAAACTTATATAAGCCTATACGTCCCAGAATAAGGCAAGAAAATGAAGCTTATGAAACATAAGCCGGAATCAGATAAAAGTTTGTACGCCGATAAATAAGCTTAAACAAACACATTTAAGTGGACAGTCAATATCTTACACACACTAATACTAGAAGATTTCAGATAAACTCAAAACGTTACTACATTTTTTCTAAGTAACAAGTTCTGATTGTCCAAGTATTTTCTTATTTATATAAATCTTGAACAGGACGGAATTTCCCCGTTAGGCCACCCCATAGATCTGAGTCGAAGACTCGCCCTCCCTATAAAGAAAACACATCTATTCACCCATTTATACGCGGTTATGGGGAGTTTTAAGCTAATATGTGGGCTTACGAGCTTATTTGATTTCGGCTTATATTTTATAAGCCCAATTTTTCGCCTTATTTTGAGACTTATGGGTTTATAAACTTCATATAAGTTTATTATGATACGATAAACTTATATATAAGTCCCAAAATAAGCCAGAAAAGTACACCTTATGTGCCGATTCAACTGTTTAAAAGGAAAATTAGCAATCGAAGCCACAATTAGGAAGCTACTAATCTGCCTACTGACTAAATCTAAAGGTTGCAGACTACTTTATACATGGGTGAATGAAATTGGCCTACACACTGGTGTGATACCTATCCACTACTTCAGACGATCCTCAAAATCAAGATAAAAACGGGTAAAAGGATGAGGTTTTCCCTGTTCAAGATAACATGACTCTAAAGTCGTGGTTTTCACATTGCATTCTTGGGCATACTTTTATACTACGAACAGCTATACATGGCATACTTTTTTCAAACTCAGGATAGATTATTGCAACAGTATCCTGTGAAGAGATCTGTCTTTAAGTCATGACCTGGATCACATGAGCAACTGTTTTTCAGGCGTTTATATGCTTCTAAAGTTCTGGGCCAAACGATGCAACTAATAGTTTTGAACGATGTCACTGTCTTTAAAAAAGCGCGCCTGAGGCACGCCGCCTGAGGCGTGACTCAGGCTGATAAGCCCATACGCCCCAAAATAAGCCAAGAAAATGAAGCGTATGTAACGTAAGCCGGAATCAGATAAAGCTCATAAGCCCATAAATAAGCTTAGACAAGAAAACTTTAAGTATAATACTAGAGAAATTCAGATAAACTAAAAACGTTACTACTACATTTGTTTCTAAGTAACAAGTTTTCACTGTGTTGCTATTTTTGTTATTCATACAAATTTGAACAGGGCGGAGTTTCCCCGTTAGGCCAGGCCGCATAGATTTGAGTCAAAAACTCGCTCTCCCTATAAAGAAAACCACCTTATCTATTTACCTAGGTGTTTGTTTAAGCTTAAATGTGGACTTATGAGCTTATTTGATTTCGTCTTATATTCATAATCCCCAATTTCCGTCTTATTTCAAGACTTATGAGCATATATAAGTTCATCACGATATGATAAACCTATATAAAAGTCTCAACATAAGCCAGAAAATATAACAGGCTTATGGCTTATGTGATTTTGGGCTTTATCTTTCATAAGCTCACTTTTTCGGGCTCTGAACTTTCCGGTTTATTCAAGGTTATCATATCATGATAAGCTTATATAATCCTATAAGTCTCAAAATAAGGCGGAAAATTGGGGGTAATGAAATATAAAAGCGAAAAACAAATAAGCTCATAAGTCCACATTTAATCTTAAACAAACACCTAATTAAACTGCTCATAAACAGGTAAATAGATGAGGTGGCTTTCTTTATACGGAGGAATTACACATTTCATAACCCCCAACTTTCCGCCTTAATTTGGGGCTTTTATATTGGGTTTATCATATCATGATAAACTTACATAATCCCATACGTCTCAAAATAAGGAGCAAAATTGGGGGATATGAAATGTAAGGCGAAAAACAAATAAACTCATAAGCTGGGGTGTTTGGTTTGGCTTATATAGCGTAAGTCCATTTCGGCTTATATAACATAAGCCCCAATTTTGTGGCTTATTTGGAGACTTATTAGCTTATGTAAGTCTATTATATCATGATAAGCTTATATAAGCCCCTAAGTCTCAAAATAAGCCACAACATTAGGGCTTACGTTATATAAGCCATATGTTGGCTTATATTTCACAAACCCCAATTTTTGAAGCTTATTTGGAGACTTATTGGGTTATATAAGTCTACTATATCATGATATAATAGACTTATATAAGCCCGCAAGTCTCCAAATAAGCCACGAAATTGAAGCTTATATTATATAAGCCGAAAAACAAACAGCCCCAAAACACCCGTCACTGCAATCAAATCCGTACTACTACTAATCTAAGAACTAATTACTGAAATTAACACAGATCAATTAGCAAATTCGTTTCAGTAAAAATTAAAGCTAATTATCAAATAATGAGATCAACTGTTTAAAAGGAAAATTAGCAATCGAAACCAGTATTAAGAAGCTGCTAATCTGCCTACTGATCTAAAGGTTGCAGAATTCTCTATACATACCATAAGTCCTAAAATAAGCTTAGCTTATATAATCCCAATTATCACCTTATATTTCATAAGGCCCAATTTTCGCCCTTATATTTCATAACCCCCAATTTTCCGCCTTATTTTGAGACTTTCATATAGGGTTTATCATATCATGATAAACTTATATCATCCCATACGTCTCAAAATAAGGCGGAAAATTGGGGGTTATGAAATATAAGGCGAAATTCAAATAAGCTTTCCCTGTTAAGCATAAATAAAAAAAGTGCAATTCCCTACTAATCTAACAAGTAAGTAATCACTTGCCCTCCCTTATAAAGCCACCTCCTCTATTTACCCGTTTATTAGCAGTTTAACTAGGTGTTTGTTTAAACGTATATAATCCCATAAGTCCCAAAATTCACGAGAAAATTGGGGGTTATGAAATATAAGGCGAAAAACAAATAAGCTCATAAGCCCACATTTATGAGCTTGTTTGTTTTTGGCTTTATATTTCACAACCCCCAATTTTCCGCCTTATTTTGAGACTTTTATATAGAAACTTAAATAATCCCTAACCACCATCAAGTGGCCTAGTGGTAAGGTCCTTGACTCTCAAAGGAGAGGTCAAGGGTTCAAACCTCACTAGGTGTGTACACTTGGGGTGGCCACGGAGGTTCACCTGCGACGACTCCGGGCTATCCAAAAGGGTAGTCGCCCTGGGATTAGTCGGCTCGCAATGTCGAGTCGGAAACCTAGGTATACCCAAAAAAACTTAAATAATCCCATAAGTCTCAAAATAAGGCGGAAAATTGGGGGTTATGAAATATAAGGCGAAAAACAAATAAGCTCTCCCTGTTAAGCATAAATAAAAAAGTGCAATTCCCTAATAATCTAACAAGTAATCACTCGCCCTCCCCTATAAAGAAAGCCACCTCATCTATTTACCCATTTATAAGCATTTTAACAGGGTATTTGTATAAGCTTAAATGTGGGCTTATGAGCTTATTTGACTTCGTCTTATATTCCATAATCCCCAATTTCCGTCTTATTTCAAGACTTATGAGCATATATAAGGTTATCATGATATGATAAACCTATACAAAAGTCTCAACATAAGGCGGAAATATAGGGCTTACGAAATATAAGCCCGAAATCAAATAATCTCATAAGCCCGTTATATAAGCTGAAACAAACACCCCGCAGGGGTGTTTGTTTCATCTTATATAACAGGCTTATAGCTTATGTGATTTTCAGCTTACCTTTCATAAGCTAACTTTCTGTGTCTCATTTTGGAACTTTCCGGTTTCCGGTTTATTCAAAAGGTTATCATATCATGGTAAACTTATATATGCCCATAAGTCTCGAAATAAGACGGAAATTGGGGATTATAGAATATAAGGCGAAAAACAAATAAGATCATAAGTCGACATTTAATCTTAAACAAACACCTGGTTAAACTGCTTATAAACGGGTAAATAGATGAGGTGGCTTTCTTTATACGGAGGAAGGGCGAGTAATTACTAATGATATCATGGTAAACTTATATAATCCATAAGTGTCGAAATAAGCGAGAAAATTGGGGCTTATAAAATATAAGGCGAAAAACAAATAAGCTCGTAAGCTCTCCCCGATAAGCTTAAAAAACAAAACACACTAATCTATGAACTAATTACTGAAATAAAAAACACAAATCAATAATTAGCAAATTTATTTGAGAAAAAATTAAAGCTAATTATAAAATAATGAGATTATGAAGAGATTTAACGTACCGGGGTTCCGATGGCCGGAAAAAATAGGGTTGTGTTAGGGTTTTGTTTGTTTGTTTGTTTTGGGGTGGGTGGGTGGGTGAGTGAGTAAATGGTTTACCAAACACACACCTTAAAAAATGTCAAATGTTAAAATACTATGTTTACATTTATTTATAAAAGTACAAAAAAGTAATTATATTAGTATTTGTTTCTCAAAACTTTTGAATGTTTTTATCCTTTCTTTTTTAGAAGGATTTTCCCATTCTCCAAATTGATTTGCACACTTCTCTACTCCTTTATAAAGCAAAAATAAGGATGATTGAAAGTTAAAAAAACTAAGATGGTTGAAAAACTTTTGTGGGTCCTACTAAACCACACAAACTTATCATACACATAAAACCAACATCCAACCCTAAAATATTTATTAAACCCAAAAAAACACATAAAACAAACACACCCATATTTAACCAACTAAAAAACACACACAATCCACTCTCTCTCTCTCAACCAAACCTCAGTTTCTCTCTAGCCCCCCTCCGGCTGCCGTCCCTCCATCTTAAGCTACCGCTGGCCGCCTGAATTTTTTAAGGTATTTGATTTCTATTTTTTATAGATCTATATGATTTGGAAAGTTTGTAAGGTTTTTTGTTATATATTTTGAATATTTTTTACAGATGTATTAATTTAAAAGTACAACTTTTGTTAGTAGATCTTAGTTTTTGTATTTTTTTTTAACAGCCACCATTGTCCTAAAAAGTTGTCGTTGTCATCGCCGGAAAAGAAGTTGTTGTCTAGCCGGTAACATCCGCAGCCACTGTTTATTTTTATTTATCAAATTTTGAGGGTTTTTCGATTATATGTAAGTTTTTTAAACATGTTTTACCAATCTTTTTTGTAGATCTACCGGAGTCGCATGATATTCCACCACCACGATGTCTTTATCCAACCAATGGTTGTTAGTTTTGCGTTTTTTTGTCTATATTTAATACATATTTACTTGCCTTTTTTTATAGATCTATATTGACATTTACCTTAACAATTTTTTGTAGATCTGATTCGCTGGACGCTTCGACTCACAGAAATACAGAAATACATTGTTTCTTTCTAATGTTTATCATAAAGTTATTTGCAAGTTTTTTTATTTAATTTTGTTGAAACTTTGTTTTTTTCTAAGATCTGATCTATAATTTTTTTATCTAGATATATTTTAAAAAATTTTATTGATCTATTTTTTTCTGATCTGTTTCGCCAGAATCTTTTACTATTGTTTGAAAGTTTGTTGACGTCGGCAGGATGGCCGGATCTGAAACCTCGCCGGCATCGTATGATTTATTTTTTTAATTTTATTTTTGATAATTATTGTGTTTTTATATGTAAATTTGTCCGCGTGTTATTTATCAAAGCCATTCTTTATTTTTTTTTATAATTTTCTATTATTTTTTAGATAATTCATATTCGAATCTTTTTAAGATTTATTTATTTTGAAAATATCTTTTATGCATTTGTTCCTGAAGTTGCCGAATGCCATAAGAATGTATGGTTGATCTTTAAAACAAAGTATTACGTAGTATAAAATATTTTTATATTGTTTGTAATTCTACTCACATTTATCAGATTTTATGTTTAGTTAATCCACTATTTGAATAAAAAATTATATAATTTGAAAGTTGTCAATTAATCAAAGTAGTACTAGCGGGTATTCCAAGGTGATTTGTCATTTTAAAGTTTTGAAAAAGTCTTTTAGCTTTTGGCATCTTAATGTTGTTATGACAAAAAGTGACCTCGAGACACACAAATTTTACTTTTAAGTATTTTGGCTTGTAAAAGCATCGTTCATAGTGAAAGTGCCCTCCTTTGTAGATTTCAAAATAGGTACTGTAGAAGATACAACCAATTGTGTTCCAAAGTTGGAACTTGTAAATATATAAAACAAAACGCTTGAAATTCAAAGTAGTACAAAGAATAGAGACGTAAACTACAAAAGTGGAATGGAAAACAATAATTAACTTGACAAGTAGATTATGTAAACATAAATTACACTTCAAAATTTAAGTATATGACAAAAGTGTTTTCCTTCGAAATTAAAATATATGGTAAAAGTATATTTGCTGAACAAACAAAATCGGCTATTACCTCGAAAGTAGTCAAAACGATACTCCTAACTATTAAAGTGTGACGATACGTTAAAAAAAAGTGACAAGTCGACATAATACGAGATGCATGAAAGGTTTTTTAAATTCAATTTAGATAAAAATCGTACATTTTTTATATAAAAATGGTAAATAGTGCGTTCACAAATACTTTATTAACTTTATTCCTTATATATTACATTTTTTGTAACCTCAATATATTTATTATATGATATAAGAATATAAATGATATAAATATATAAATTCATATATATTTTTATTTTTTGTGACGATTTAATTTACGCTTTAAAAACGTCATGACTCGACATTTTTCACAAAGGCGCGAGGCTTAATCACGCAGCCACGCCACGCCTCATGCTATGTAGAACCTTGGTACTAAATGAATATTACATTTTAAAACAACACTGTGAGAAAATCAATGAAACCATGTCAAATCACAGCTGCCGGGTTCGTCGGGTTAGTCGGGTTCGGTCTATTCGGGTCGGGTTTACTCGATTTGGGTCTGTTCGGGTTCGGGTCAACCCGAGTACGGGTAAAATATTTAAAAAAAAGACTTTTTCCTAATTTTTAACAGAATTTATATTTAATTAAAATTTTAAAAACAAAAATAAAATAAAAAAATTTCTTATTCGGGTTGACCCAAACCCGAATTAGACATAAATATTTTACCCGACTTTCGACATAAATAAGGGTGTTTGCTGGAGCTTATATGTGGGCTTATTAGCTTACTTGATTTTGAATTATGGCTGTTTGTTTCAGCTTACATAGCGGGCTTATGGCTCATTTAGTTCTCGGATGTTTCATAAACTCACTTTTTGTGACTTCTTTTGAAACTTTTCGGCTTATATAAACTTATTTTATGACTTATTTTCAGACTTAGGGGATTTAAGTTAACACCAAAAAGTAAATAAACTCATAAGCCACATATAAGCTTAAACAAACACTCCAAGCTTAAAAAGAGTGAAGCCACTCAAGCAGTTTTCTGAAGGAGTGTACACCTCAAATACCAAGAAGTTTTGCGGGATGATTAACGTTCGTTACATTTTATCATTTATTGTTTCACGTTTAATTTTAATAACTGCTTTTTAATATGTTGTTTGGTATTAGATATTTTATTTCAAATTAAATTATCACATGTTACAACATTTTGCAATTATACTTGGATTTTACAACGATGTAGTGTTTCGTTAATTATCTGCCGCTAGATAATTCCGCCGCTATGCGCGGGTACTCGCCTAGTAAAAAATAATATATATATGACAAATATACCTTTACATAATCATCTCCCTTTCTTTTTACTACGTAGTAAAATCAGATAGAGATTGTATGTACAAGTTATGACCAGAAAAAGATCATCTCAAATTGAATTCAACTTCATTGATCAAGTTTTCCAATCAAAACATATATAAATGCATCTGAGACTCCTGCATTTCATTAAAAGAAAAAACCTTTATATATTTATCTAAATTCTGACTGGCTAACATGATCACTCAAGTTACCTTCAACTTGAGAGGATTTTGATCTGTTATGAACAGCGTTGGAAAAATCGTTTTAGGCGTTGGATTAATTCTCGTTTTTGCTTTAACTTTTATTAATCGTTTTGGTCAAAAACTCGATCAACATATCAATTTATCTGATAAAAATTGGTCAAGATACCAATTTATCAGATAAAAATTAGTCATATTGAACATAAATTGGTCAAATCGGACAAAAATCAGCTACATCGACCAACTCGATTAGTGATAGAATTCGGCCAAATCAAGTATATTTCAGTCCAATCATACAATAATCGAGCAAATCGGTCAAATTGGTCATATAGTATCAGAAATCTATTTATTTATATATATAAATCGAATCCGATTAATCTCGGCCTAACCGATTAATCGATAGGCGTTATTCAGCCTTCATATTCGGCCACCAATAGCATTTCTTCAAGTCTTGGTACATTTTATCCGATCCTGGGTGAATCGAATATTTAGACTTATGAGATTCGTGCATAATTAAATCTCTCAGTCCTCCATACACCGGTAACCATACACGATTATAAAAATACCGAATTCCATCATCACGAATCTCGAATATGGGTGTCATCCTTCTACCCAAGTCTTCATCCCTCACATTCACCTCTTTCATCGCTTTTGTTTGAGCTTTAAGTATTTGATTAGATAAATCGGAATAAGTTCTCATGGCTAAAGCTCTAACCCTTTTCGTCATTTCTCTTTCTTTCCTACTAAGAGCATCGGCAACTACATTCGCCTTGCCAGGATGATAACGGATTTCACAGTCGTAGTCTGTTAGGACCATTGGAATAGTTAATTGTAATAGGTAGACTAGGAGGTATGTAGTTCCTCCTGGTCATAGTAGTAGTAGGAGCAAGTCGTGCTCCTGGTCTTAGTTAAAGTCAAACTTTATTATTTAGTTATTATTCTGTTAGGATATGCATGAGATATGTTAGGAAAGGATATGCATATCAGTTTTACACGTTTTGTTTAATGATGTATTAGGGTTTCCTTGTAGTATAAAAGGAACCTTAGGCAGAAGGGTTAGACACACCTTCATCAAACGTAATTCTAGTTATCATTAATATTAGAAATCCTTAGAAATAGATCAAGTCATTAAAGTTATTATGTTCTTCTTTATAGTATTTGTATTCCGCACTTATATTGTGTATAGAGTCTCTCTGTGAATAGACTTGTGATTACAGAAGTCGTTCACCGTTCCTGACAGGCTGCAAGATCCACATCTAGTGGACCCAACAAGTGGTATCAGAGCCTGGGAGAGTCTCTGTACAAAAAGAATCATTTTTTCTCATTACTAACATTTTTGTTTAATCATGTCTACCTCAAGTTCTACTCAAACAGGAGAAGATAGTACTCCTAAAACTCTGCAACCTCAGCAAATCGTTGCTACGGTTTCCAACACCAATGGTAAGTTTCCTCTTCTGAAAAAGGACGAGTATGATAGCTGGACAATGAAGATGGAATGGTGGATCACCAACACTGATCAAGACCTTTGGAAGATCATTCTGAATAGGAACAGCATGAAGTTGACTGGAAGAGACAAGAATGATAATATTACTCTTCTTGACCCCAAAACTCATGAAGAAATAACAGCCATTCAGAAGGAGGTCAAAGCAAAAACTATTTTGCTTCAATCTCTTCCTGATGATCACATGGGTGACTTCTACCATTTGGATGATGCTAGAGAGATCTGGAATGGCATAAAAGCAAGGTTTGGTGGGAATGAGGAGTCAAAGTAAATGAGAAGATCCATGTTGAGAGATGAATTCACAGAATTCAAGATCTCAGAAACTGAAGGTATTCATCAAGGGTATGACAGGTTCCAAAAGATATTGAGCCAATTAAATCAACTTCGGTCGAAACCTGACGATGGTGATATCAATGCAAGATTTCTTAGAGCCTTACCCTACTCATGAAATCAGGTGGTAATCTCTCTCAAAGCAAAAGGTGGGCTTGACTATCTTAATTTTGATGATTTATTTCATAAGCTCAAAACTTTTGAGCCTCATGTGAGGGGATATTCAAGTGATTCTTTTCCCACTCTTGCTAACTCTGCCTTTGTGATTTCTATGGGATCCAGTCCCATGTCTTATGCTAGTAGCCCAAGCAATATTATGTCTTCTCAACATACTTTTCAGCATACTTCTACTCCTGAACCAACAGCCAAGTCTGGAAGCATGGTAGAAGTTGTTCTTCACTCTTTTGTTGCTGACGTTGATGTTCAACAGCAACTTGCTTTTGATGACTTCAAACAGGTTGATAAACTTGATCTGGATGAAATGGATCTCAAATGGCAGATGGCCATGCTCACTCTTAGGGTTCACAAGTTTGAGAAGAAAGCCGGTCGAAAATTTAATTACAACCCAAGAGATCCAGCAAGGTTTGACAGAAGCAAGGTTCGATGCTATAACTGCCAGCAGCAAGGTCACTTTACAAGGGAATGCCCTAACAAGAATGATCAGGAGAAGAGCAGATACTCAGCTTTTAAGATTCAGGAGGTGAAGGATGACAAGAAGGCATTGGTGTCTGTTGACTCTATGGTCAACTGGAATGATCATCAGACTGCTACACTGGAAATAGCTGAGTCCTCTACTGACGTGTTTGCAATGATTGCTGGGAATCTATCTGATGCAGAAGAAGCAGAAGAGTTTGCTCTTATGGGTATCTCACCACAGGTACAACATTGTCCTCTTGGTTGTCACGATAAATATTCAGAATTGTTGTCCCAATATAATGACTTAAATGATCAAAATGATAAGTATTTTTTAGAGGTTCAAGCCTATAAGGCTTCTTTAAAAACATTGGAACAACAAAAGAGGTGGCTTTAAGATACTCAACGTGAGTATGAGGATAAAATTAGGATACTGAACATTGATTTAGAAAACACAACAAATATGCTTAAATACACAGAAAAGGTAAAAGATGACAGTATCAAAGAAAAACAAGAGATGAAAGAAAGATTAGATGCTACACTTTTGAGATTTGAAAAATGGCAAAAGGCACCTAAAAATCTTTCAAAATTAATCAATAGTAGCATGTCTGGTAGGACTAAAAGAGGGTTAGGATTTGATAAATATATTGATTCAGAAGATGTGTTTGATTTATCTTTTTCGAGTGTCTTTGATCCCGACAAAGAGGAAGAGGGAGAACCTAGTTACAATAGGTTTAAACCAGCAGCAGAAATGCATGTTGTCCCTCCACCTCTTACTGGAACTTTCATGCCTACTTCTAGGCATAATGACTTGGATGGATCACAGATGCATGAGTCCCCAAAAAGTTCTACTAATTCTAATGACTTTGTCTCGTGTACTTTCAGTGACAAAGCCAGTGACTCTGCATCAAGTGGTTCAAGTGAAGAGTCGAGACCTACAAGTTCCAAGTCGAATGATCATGCTGCTACTGGTGCTAGGAAGTGTGAAGAGAGAGTTGCTTTTAATTCAACAGTGTCTAGTCCTGGTTTATTGAGTCCTAGGAAGATTGATTCTCCTAGAATTGTGTGTAATAAAGTAAGCAGTATGAAACAATGTCATTCTAATAAAAGGTCGTTTAAAACATGTTTTGTTCGTGGGAGTGCATTTCATTTGATTAAAGATTGTGATTTTTATGACAAACATTCTTCTATTTATCAAGCATTTCCTACTCCTGGTCCACCAGGAGTTGTTCCATATTCTACTAGAAGACTAAATCCAAGTGCTCAATCGTTTTCTTCTTCTAGAAGGACCTTTCCATTAGCTTCTGATCATTGGAGAAACATTGGATTAACATCAAATAGACCAACCAGTAACTATTTTCATAATTTTAATCCAAATTATGCACATAATTTTGACCACATGTATTTTGGATTTAGAAATTTGGGAACTGCTGTTAAGCCCTCAGCAGGTTGTTCTTGGTCAAACAATAATACCAATATGATGAATAGGCAACCAAAGAACAACGGTGGATCTCATCAATCTTCTTGGCTATCTACTAAAGATCCACAAGGCAGGCTCAAACCTGAAAAGGTTTGGGTCCCCTTAAGACACTAACTTTTGCATCTTTATTATCTTGTTGTTGTAGGTTACTCCATACCAAGATCCTACTCTAGGAATTGTTGATAGTGGATGCTCTAGGAGCATGACAGGAAATAAAAGTCTTCTATCTAACTTTGTACCATTTCAAGGCGGAAAGGTCTATTTTGGAGGAGGTGAAGGCAGGATCACTGGCAAAGGAACGATTCAGACGCCCAATCTTAATTTTGAGCATGTCTACTATGTGGAAGCACTTCAACACTTCAACTTGATATCTGTCTCTCAGATTTGTGACAAGAAGCAGTGTGTCCTCTTTACGGATACTGATGCACTTGTGCTATCCAAAGACTTTAAACTTCCGGATGACTCACAGGTTCTACTCAGAATCCCTAGAAGACACAATCTCTATAGTATCAAGCTGAATGAAGTCAACCCTACTGGTCAACTAGCATGTTTGGTTGCTAAAGCCTCAGAAGATGAAGCCACTCAATGGCACAGAAGGATGGGACATGTGAACTTCAAGACCATTCACAAACTAGCAAATATGAACCTGGTCTCTGGTTTACCTCCTAAGTCATTTAGAAATGATATTAATTGTCTTGCTTGCAGCAAAGGCAAACAACATAAAGCATCCTTCAAGGCCATTACCACTCTCAGCCTTATAACTGAACCATTGCAGCTACTACACATGGATTTATTTGGTCCTACCTCTATTAGGAGCATTGACCACAAACAATTTTGTCTGGTGGTAACTGATGGATATAGCAGGTTTACGTGGGTTTTCTTCATGGCTACCAAGAGTGAGACCTACTCAATTCTAAAAGATTTTATTACACTTATAGAGAATCAGTTGTCCAAGAAAGTTAAAGGTATTCGATGTGATAATGGAACCGAATTCAAAAATCCAGACCTCATAGCACTTTGTAATTCTAAAGGCATCAAAAGAGATTATAGTGCAGCAAGAACTCCTCAACAGAATGGCGTGGCAGAAAGAAAGAACAGGACTCTAATAGAAGCAGCAAGAACAATGCTTGCCGATTCCAAGCTTCCAGCCATGTTCTGGACAGAAGCTGTTAATACTGCAAGCTATGTTTTAAACAGCGTTTCTATTACAAATCCTCACAAGAAGACTCCATATGAGCTACTAACAGCCAAAGTACCAAATATTGCTCATTTGAAGCCATTTGAGTGTCCTGTCACCATTCTGAATACTAGTGACTATTTGGGGAAATTTGATGGCAAGGCAGATGAAGGATACATTGTGGGATATTCAGCTCACTCTCGGGCTTATCGTGTCTACAATCTCCAAGCCAAGCGAGTAATTGAAACTATAAATCTCAGGTATTTTGAGGAGAAGTCAAACATCCAAGGCAAGGGTCCTTAATGGTATTTTGATCTTGATTATCTTAGTGATTCATTAGGATATTTTCGTTTCAAAACAAACCATGATGCAGGTCCACAAGTGTTTGCAACTTCTAGTACAGGTGCTCATTCTAGTCTTTCCGACTCAGATGACGAGGATGATATTTTTGTTGTTCCATCCTATTCCACCACAGTCTCTTCTACTCCTCCTAGTGATGCAACTCCATTGGATGTATTGGATTCACAAGTAGCTCTTGACACATTACTCAAACAACAACAAGAAGCTACTACAGCAGCTGCTCAAGGTGGCTTTGAGTTTCCCTTGAATACGCCTGCTGACAAAGTTGCTCCTAGTACTCCAACTGTTACTCCTAGTGCTAGTTTAACACCTACTGGTAGTCCGGCTAGTGATTCTACTTCCCATACTAGATTCTCAAGTCCTTCTGACCTGGGGAACCATCAAAAGAAGTCCTCTACCAAGCTGGATGATATTCATAAGCAACCAATAGATGACATTTTCAACTCTGCTTCATATGATGCTGACTTTGTTGGGGATCTTACTAACTTGGCACCAGAAGTGGAAGTAGCTTCCAATCTAGTGTTGCAGTCACACAAAGATCACCCTACTACTCAAATCACTGGAGATCCTGGTTCTACTGTCAAGACTCGCAGAATGCATAAGAAGGCCTCGTCTGATCATCATGCTCTTGTGAGCTATATTGAAGATCAAAAGCGTAATAATCATACGGACTTTCAACATTGTTTGTTTGCTTGTTTTCTTTCACAGGTGGAACCTAAATCAGTCTTTCATGCTCTTGAGGATCAAAGTTGGGTGGAGGCTATGCAGGAGGAAATGCAGCAATTCTTGTTTCAGAATGTTTGGATCCTAGTTGACTTACCGGATGGAAAGACAGCAATTGGTACCAAATGGATTCTCAAAAACAAGAAGGATGCACGGGGTATTGTGGTGAGGAATAAGGCGAGGTTGGTTGCACAGGGTCATACACAACTTGAAGGCATTGACTACACTGAAGTTTTTGCTCCTGTTGCTAGGATTGAGGCCATTCGTCTGTTTTTGGCTTTTGCTTCCTATATGGGCTTTACAGTTTTTTAGATGGATGTCAAGAGTGCATTTCTCTACGGCAAGATTTATGAGGAAGTTTATTTCACTCAACCTAAGGGCTTTATAGATCCACTTCATCCCAAGAAAGTTTACAAGGTGGTCAAAGCTCTTTATGGACTTCATCAGGCTCCTAGAGCTTGGTATGAGCGTCTCTCAACTTTCTTGTTGAAACATGGCTATAGAAGAGGTACCATTGACAAAACACTATTCCTTAAAAGGAATACCAAGGACATTATCCTTGTTCAGGTGTATGTGGACGATATTATTTTTGGTTCTACTAAAAAGGAATGGTGTGATGAGTTTGAACAACTGATGAAGGGCGAATTTTAGATGAGTGCTATGGGAGAACTTACATTTTTCCTTGGTCTTCAAGTCAAGCAACAGTCGGATGGAATCTTCATAAGTCAAGATAAGTATGTTCATGAGATCCTTCAGAAGTTTGATATGGATCCTCTTAGACCAGCAGCAACACCTTATGAAGTAGCTAAAGTCAAACTCAAGAATGAGCCAGATCCTCCGGTAAATGTTCACATGTACAGGTCTATGATTGGCTCACTCATGTATTTGACTACATCACGTCCGGATATCATGTTTGCAGTAAGTGCTTGTTCTAGACATCAGGTGGCTCCAACGGTTTCTAACTTGAATGCAGTCAAGAAGATTTTCAAGTACATCAAGGCTCAACCCAAGCTAGGCTTGTGGTATCCTAGAGAATCACCTTTTGTTCTTGAAGCATATAGTGATAGTGACTATGCAGGTGCTAATAATGACAGAAAATCTACTACTGGTGGTTGTCAGTTTTTGGGTCGAAGACTTATTTCATGGCAATGCAAGAAACAGACGATCGTAGCTACTTCTTCAACAGAGGCTGAATACGTTGTTGCTGCTAGCTGTTGTGGACAAGTTTTGTGGATCCAAAATCAGATGCTGGATTATGGGTTCAATTTTATGAACACTAAAATTTTCATTGACAACCAAAGCACTATCTGCATTGTGAAGAATCCTGTTTTTCATCAACGTACAAAACATATTGAAATTCGGCACCATTTTATACGGGATGCCAATGAGAAGAAGTTGATACAGTTTCTTAAGGTTCATATGGATGATAATGTTGATGATCTGTTGACTAAAGCCTTTGATGGTCCTCGGTTCAACCACTTGGTGGTTCACATTGGGATGGTCAATCCTTGAGACCTAGGATTGAGGGGAGGCTTAGTGTACATATTTACTTGCCCAGACTAACATATTGGTAGATTTTAACAATAGATTGAATGGGTTCTTGTGGTGTGTGTTACTCCGAGTGGAGGATTTTGCTCACTTCTGATGGTTGTCTTCATTAATGGTTGGCTTCTAGTCATTACTGGTTAGCTTCTAGTCATTCATGGTTGGCTTCTAGTGGATAAAAATCCTTCTTTGTCAAGTGCTGGTTGGCTTCTAGTCTGGGTATGGGTCACTGTTCACTTCGTTGACTTCTGTTGACTACATTCTGCTTATAGTGTTGACCGTTATGCGTGTTGACTTTCAGTCAACGCATGTAAATTCTGGTATATATCCTCTTATTTAACTTTGGTAAATTGGGATTTGCAAATAATGTTATAAGGGGAAAGTGGTTACTTTGCATTAACTGCCTAATTTGAAAGGGCAACCCACATTATTAGGGGTCAATGAACAGTTACTAGACCATTATTTATGGTCAATTCCCCCCTTAACTCATTCATCACAATCATAACACACACACACACGCTCCTACTCTCTCAAACCCTAACAAATCAACTTCTATCACTTCTAATCAACATCAATGGCTGCTTTGGTATACCAACCCGCTCACAACAAGGTCGCTTATCTAGGAGATGGTCCTAAACGTGATGAATTCACAGACATTCTGGAGTTTATTGAGGCTTCTTACCTCAGGTATGCTTTTACTATGTGCCTCATTGTTTATGATAGTGTGATCCGTCAGTTTTGGGATTCTACTACACTTGTGGCTGTGGTTGGTCGTCCACGTGAACTCCATGCTACTATTGATGGACGTTCTTATGTGGTTACTGAAGCTTCTAGTAGGAGTTCCCTTCATCTTCAAGATGAAGGTGGTGTTGTTTCCATCCCCAATGCTGAGGTTTTGGAGGGGATGGCTGCTATTGGGTATAATCATGGGGGGAAGTTTAACTTCCAAAAGAATAGGTTTTCTCCCCAATGGAAGCTTCTAGTGCACTTTTTGATTCATTGTTTAAGCCCCAAGTCTGGGAGTTGGGATGCTTTTCCCACTCCTTTGGCTACTGGTCTAATCTGCATAGCACAGGGTAGGGTGTTTAATTTCCCTCGCTGTTTGTTTGATGGGATGGTTAGCAATCTGTCTATTACCGGTTCTAGGAAGAAGTTTTTAATGTATCCTAGGTTTTTACAGCAGATACTTGTGTGTTTACCTCGTGATAGGGAGGAGTATGAGACCCCCAAGCTTACTGCTAAGGTTTACTACAATATGGCTCATGGGTTTAGTGGGGTTTGGAGGCCCCTTACTGATGCGATGCTGGGCCTTGCCCAAGGTCCTCCTGATGTTGTTCCTCTGGTTGTCCAAGCCGAGGAGGAACCTCAATTAGGTGATGACCCAATGGAGGAGGAGCATCCTGCTGGTGATGCACCGAATGTGGTTGTGGAAGAGCCGGTTGAGGAAGTGGTGGTTGAAAGGCCATCCACCTCCACGGCTGCCCCCTCTTCGATGCCACATTCGTCTCCATTTATGGATACCCCCTCCTAGTCCTGTTCCTCACTCTTCTGATAAGCCTTCTGGTTCTCGTGCTCATAATGATGACCCCTTTATTGCTTCTGGTTCCAATGAAGCCTTCCCAGACCCAAGTCCTCTTGGTGGGAAAGCGGAGGAGCCTATTACACTTACTTCTTTGCTTGATCTCATGCACAGGTACCATGAAAGGATTCTTTCTTTGGAGGCGGATTTGAATCAACATCGTAAGCTTACCAGGGAATTTGTTCTTCCCATGGCTGACCGGATTAAAGCCTTGGAGACACAGCAGAGGCGAAGGAAGAAGCATGTGGTTCAGTCTGATTCTGATGAGGAGGTTGAGGATCTTGTGGAGGATGGCTTGAATTTGTTGGCGAAGGCTGCGTTTGCTGATAAGTTATATGATGATCTGCCGATTCCTCCTACTTCTTCAAGCATCCCTCCTGCTGCTGCTACCTCTACACCAAAGGAAGATGTTGCTGGTACTACTGCTGGACCATCTTCTGATCCTAAGGGGAAAGCCCCCATGCCTGCTGCTCCCTCACCCCCTCGCAAGCTGTTAGGACCATTGTAATAGTTAAATGTAATAGGTAGACTAGGAGGTATGTCGTTCCTCCTGATCCTAGTAGTAGTAGGAGCAAGTCCTGCTCCTGGTCCTAGTCGAAGTCAAACTTTATTATTTACTTAATATTCTGTTAGGATATGCATGAGATATGTTAGGAAAGGATATGCATATCAGTTTTACACGTTTTCTTTAATGATGTATTAGGGTTTCCTTGTAGTATAAAAGGAACCTTAGGCAGAAGGGTTATAGACACCTTCACAAAACGTAGTTCTAGTGATTATCAATATTAGAAATCCATAGAAAGGATCAAGTCTTTATAGTTATTCTGTTCTTCTTGATTATATTTATATTTTACATTCATATTGTGTATAGAGTCTCTTTGTGATTTGACTTGTGATTACAGAAGTCATTCACCGGTCCTGACAGGCTGTAAGATCTACATCTAGTAGACCCAACAAGTGGTATCAGAGCCTGGAAGGGTCTCTATACAAGAAGAATCAAGTTTTCTTATTACTGACATTTTGTTTATCATGTCTGCCTCAACTTCTACTCAAACAGGAGAAGACAGCACTTCTAAAATTGTGCAACCTCAGCAGATGCTTGCTACAGTCTCAAACACAAATGGTAAATTCCCTCTTCTAAAAAAGGGTGAATATGAAAACTGGGCAATGAAGATGGAATGGTGGATCACCAATATTGATCAAGATCTTTGGAAAATCATTCTGAATGGGAACAGCAGGAAGCTTACTAGAAGAGACAAGAATGGTAATATTACTCTTCTTGACCCTAAGTCTCATGAAGAAATCATAGCTATTCAGAAGGAGGTCAAAGCAAAGACAATTTTGCTTCAATCTCTTCCTGAAGATCACATGGGTGACTTCTACCATTTGGATGATGCCAGAGAGATCTGGAATGGCATAAAAGCAAGGTTCGGTGGGAATGAGGAGTCAAAGAAAATGCGAAGGTCCATGCTGAGAGATGAATTCACAGAATTCAAAATCTCATAAACTGAAGGGCTACATCAAGGGTATGATAGGTTCCAGAAAATATTGAGCCAGTTGAATCAACTTCGGTCAAAGCCTGATGATGGTGACATTAATGCAAGGTTTCTTAAAGCCTTACCCTACTCATGGAATCAGGTGGTGATCTCTCTCAAAGCCAAAGGTGGGCTTGACTATCTCAACTTTGATGATTTGTTTCATAGGCTCAGAACTTTCGAACCTCATGTAAGAGGATTTTCGAGTGACTCTTTTCCCACTCCTGCTAATTCTGCCTTTGTGAGTTCTATGGCATCTAGTCCCATGTCATATGCAAGTAGCCCAAGCAATATTGTCTCCTCTCAGCATACTGTTCAACATACTTTTGCTCCTGATCCTACTGCCAAGTCTGGTAGTATGGTAGAAGCCGTTCTTCATTCTTTTGTGGCTGATGTTAATGCTGAACAACAACTTGCTTTTGATGACTTCAAACAGGTTGATAAACTTGACCTGGATGAGATGGATCTTAAATGGCAGATGGCCATGCTTACTCTTAGGGTTCACAAGTTTGAGAAGAAAGCAGGAAGGAAATTTAATTACAACCCTAGGAAGCCAGCAAGATTCGACATAAGCAAGGTTCGATGCTATAACTGCCAGCAACAAGGTCACTTTGCAAGGGAGTGCCCTAGCAAGAATGATCAGGAGAAGAGCAGGTACTCCGCTTTCAAGGTTCAGGAGATAAAAGATGACAAGAAGGCATTGGTATCTGTTGACTCTATGGTCAACTGGAATGATCATCAGGCTTCTACTCTGGAATCAGCTGAGTCCTCGACTGACGTGTTTGCAATGATTGCTGGGAATCTCTCTGATGCAGAAGAAGCAGACGAGTTTGCTCTTATGGGCATCTCACCTCAGGTACAACATTGTCCTCTTGGGTGTCATGATAAATACTCAGAATTGTTGTCCCAATTTAATGAAGTAAATGATCAAAATGATAAGTATTTTTTAGAGGTTCAAGCCTATAAGGCTTCATTAAACACATTGGAACAACAAAAGAGGTGGTTACAAGATACAAAACGTGCGTATGATGATAAAATCAGGATACTAAGCATTGATTTAGAAAACACGACAAATATGCTTAAATATACAGAAACAGTAAGAGATGCTAGTATCAAAGAAAAAGAGGAGATGCAAGCAAAATTAAATGCTACAATGCTAAGATTTGAAAAATGGCAAAAGGCACCTAAAAATATTTCAAAATTAATTGATAGTAGCATGTCTGGTAGAACTAAAAGAGGCTTAGGATTTGAAAAATATATTGATTCAGAAGATGTATTTGATTTATCTTTTTCAAGTGTCTTTGATGCCGACAAAGAGGATGAGGGCAAACCTAGTTACAATAGGTTTAAACCAGCAGCAGAAATGCATGCTGTCCCTCCTCCTCTTACTGGAACTTTTATGCCCACTTCATGGCATAATGACTTGGATGGATCACAGATGCTTGAGTCCCCAACAAGTTCTACTAATACTAATGACTTTGTCTCATGTACTTTCAGTGACAAAGCCGGTGACTCTGCATCTAGTGGTTCAAGTGAAGAGTCAAGACCTACAAGTTCCAAGTTGAATGAACATGCTGCTACTGGTGCTAGGAAGTGTGAAGAAAGAGTTGATGTCAAGTCAAGTGTGTCTGGTCCTAGTTTATTGAGTCCTAGGAAGAATGTTACTCCTAGAATTGTGTGTAATAAAGTAGGCAGTATGAAACAATCTCATTCTAATAAAAGGTCTTTCAAAACATGTTTTGTTTGTGGCAGTGCCTTTCATTTAATTAAAGATTGTGATTATTATGACACACATGCTTCTGTTAATCATGCTTTTCCTGCTCATGGTCCACCAGGAGCTGCTTTATATGCTTCTAGAAGACTTAATCCTAGTGCTCCAACGTTTACTTCTTCTCGAGTGTCCTCTCCTTTAGCTTCTGATTATTGGAGAAATATTGGATTCCAAACAACCAGTAATTATTTTCAAAATTTTAATCCAATCTATCCACATAATTTGGACTACACGTATTTTGGTTTGGGAAATTTGGGAACTACTGTTAAGCCCTCAGCAGGTTGTCCTTGGTCGAATAATAATACCCAAATGATGCATAGGCAACCAAGGAACAACGGTGGATCTCATCAATCTTCTTGGCACTCTTCTAAAGATCCACAAGGCAGGCTCAAACCTGAAAAGGTTTGGGTCCCCTTAAGACACTAACTTTTGCATTTTTTTTATTATCTTGTTGTTGTAGGTTACTCCATACCAGGATCCTAGTCTAGGCATTGTTGATAGTGGTTGCTCCAGGAGCATGACTGGCAATAAAAGTCTTCTCTCTAACTTTGTACCATTTCATGGAGGCAAGGTCTATTTTGGTGGGGGTGAAGGCAGAATCACTGGCAAAGGAACGATAAAGACTCCTAATCTAAATTTTGAGCAGGTCTACTATGTGGAAGCACTTCAACACTTCAACTTGATATCGGTCTCTTAGATTTGTGACAAGAAGCAGTTTGTTCTCTTCACCGATACTGATGCACTTGTGCTTTCCAAAGACTTTCAGCTTTCGGATGACTCACAAGTTTTACTCAGAATCCCTAGAAGACACAATCTCTATAGCATCAAGTTGAATGAAGTCAACCCTACTTGTCAACTAGCATGTCTAGTTGCTAAAGCCTCAGAAGATGAAGCCACTAAATGGCACCGAAGGATGGGGCATGTGAACTTCAAGACCATTCACAAACTTGCAAATCTGAATCTGGTCTCTGGTTTACCTCCCAAGACGTTTAGAAATGATATAAATTGTATTGCCTGCAGCAAAGGCAAACAACACAAAGCATCCTTCAAGGCCATTACTGCTCTTAGTCTTATTACTGAACCATTGCAGCTACTACACATGGACTTATTTGGTCCTACTTCCATTAGAAGCATTGACCACAAGCAATTCTGTTTGGTGGTAACTGATGGATATATCAGGTTTACGTGGGTGTTCTTCATGGCTGCCAAGAGTGAGACCTACTCAATTCTTAGAGATTTTCTTACCCTGATTGAGAACCAGTTGTCTAAGAAAGTTAAAGGTATTCGTTGCGACAATGGAACCGAGTTTAAAAATAAAGACCTCATCGCACTTTGCAATGCTAAGGGCATCAAAAGAGATTATAGTGCTGCAAGGACTCCTCAACAGAATGGTGTGGCAGAAAGAAAGAACAGGACACTAATAGAAGCAGCAAGAACTATGCTTGCCGATTCCAAGCTTCCAACCATGTTCTGGACAGAAGCTGTTAATACTGCAAGTTATGTTTTGAATAGGGTTTCTATTACCAATCCTCACAAGAAGACTCCTTATGAGCTGCTCACGGGCAAAGTTCCAAATATTGCTCATTTGAAGCCTTTTGGGTGTCCAGTCACCATTCTGAATACTAGTGACTATTTGGGGAAGTTTGATGGCAAGGCAGATGAAGGATACATTGTGGGATATTCAGCTCATTCTCGGGCTTATCGTGTCTACAATCTTCAAGCCAAGCGGATCATTGAAACTATTAATCTCAGGTATTTTGAGGAGAAGTCAAACATCCAAGGCAAGGGTCCAGAATGGTATTTTGATCTTGATTATCTTAGTGATTCGTTAGGATATTTTCGTTTCAAACTAACCATGATGCAGGACCACAAGTGTTTGCAACTTCTAGTACTGGTGTTCCTTCTAGTCTTTCTGATTCAGATGATGAGGATGACATTTTTGTGGTTCCATCCTATTCCACCACAGTTTCTCCTACTCCTCCTAGTGATGCAACTCCATTGGATGTACAGGATTCCCAAGTAGCTCTTGACACTCTTCTCAAACAACAACAAGAAGCTACTAAAGCAGCTGCTCAAGGTAGTTTTGAGTTTCCCTTGGTTGAGCCTACTGACAAAGTTGCTCCTGGTACTCCAGCTTCTGCTCCTAGTGCTAGCTTATCACCTACTGGTACTCCGGCTAGTGAGTCTGCTTCCAATACTCGTTTCTCCAGTCCTTCTGATTTGGGGAACCATCAAAAGAAGTCTTCTACCAAGCTGGATGATATTCATAAACAACCAGTAGATGGGATTTTCCATAATGCTTCATATGATGTTGACTTTGTTGGTGATCTCAATAACTTGGCACCAGAAGTGGAGGTTTCTTCCAATCCAGTCCTGCAATCACATAAAGATCATCCTACCACTCACTCATTGGAGATCCTGGTTCTACTGTCAAGATACGCAGAATGCAACAGAAGGCCTCGTCTGATCATCATGCTCTTGTGGGCTATATTGAAGATCAAAAGCGTAATAATCATACGGACTTTCAACACTGTTTGTTTGCTTGTTTTCTTTCACAGGTGGAACCTAGGTCTGTTTCTCATGCTCTTGAGGATCAAAGTTGGGTGGAGGCTATGCAGGAGGAAATGCAGCAATTCTTGTTTCAGAATGTTTGGGTTCTGGTTGACTTACCAGATGGAAAGACAACTATCAATACCAAATGGATTCTCAAGAACAAGAAGGATGCACGGGGAATTGTCGTAAGGAATAAAGCTCGGATTGTCGCACAAGGACACACTCAAATTGAGGGCATTGACTGTATTGAAGTTTTTGCTCCGGTTGCAAGGATAGAGGCCATTCGTCTGTTTTTGGCTTTTGCCTCTTATGTGGGCTTTACGGTGTTTCAGATGGATGTCAAGAGTGCATTTCTCTATGGCAAAATTGACGAGGAGGTGTATGTTACTCAACCTAAGGGCTTTGTAGATCCACTTCATCCCAAGAAAGTTTACAAGGTGGTCAAGGCTCTTTATGGGTTACATCAGGCTCCTAGAGCTTGGTATGAGCGTCTTTCAACTTTCTTGTTAAAGAATGGCTATAGAAGAGGTACTATTGACAAAACACTATTTCTTCGGAGGAATACCAAGGACATTATCCTTGTTCAGGTTTATGTGGACGACATTATCTTTGATTCTACTAGGAAGGAGTGGTGTGATGAGTTTGAACACTTGATGAAAGGCGAATTTCAGATGAGTGCGATGGGAGAACTGTCGTTCTTCCTTGGTCTTCAGGTCAAGCAACAATCGGATGGGATTTTCATCAGTCAAGATAAATATGTCCATGAGATTCTTCAGAAGTTTGACATGGATCCTCTTAGACCAGCAGCAACTCCTTATGAAGTTGCTAAAATCAAACTTAAGAATGAGACAGACCCCCCGGTAAATGTTCACATGTACAGGTCTATGATTGGCTCCCTCATGTATTTGACTGCATCACGTCCAGACATCATGTTTGCAGTAAGTGCTTGTTCTAGACACCAGGTGACTCCAACGGTTTCGAACTTAAATGCAGTGAAGAAGATTTTCAAGTATATCAAGGCTCAACCTAAATTGGGTCTATGGTATCCTAGAGAATAACCTTTTGTTCTAGAAGCCTATAGTGATAGTGACTATGCTGGTGCTAATAATGACAGGAAGTCTACTACTGGTGGTTGTCAGTTTTTGGGTCGTCGACTTATTTCATGGCAATGCAAGAAACAGACAATAGTAGCTACTTCTTCAACAGAAGCTGAATACGTTGCAGCTGCTAGTTGTTGTGGACAAGTTTTGTGGATCCAAAATCAGATGTTGGATTATGGTTTCAATTTTATGAATACCAAAATTTTTATTGACAATCAAAGCACTATTTGCATTGTGAAGAATCCTGTTTTTCATCAGCGGATGAAGCATATTGAAATTCGGCATCATTTTATACGGGATGCCAATGAGAAGAAGCTGATACAGGTTCTTAAAGTTCATACGGATGACAATGTTGTTGATTTGCTGACTAAAGCTTTTGATGGTCCTCGGTTTAACCACTTGGTGGTTCATATTGGGATGGTCAATCCTTGAGGTCTAGGATTGAGGGGAGGCAAAGCCTAAGGGGAGGCTTTGTGTACATATTAGGACAAACTAACGTATTGATAGATTTTAACAACATATTTATTGGTTCTGATGGTGTGTGGTACTTCTGATGGAGGATTTTGCTCACTTCTGGTGGATATGGCCTTACATGACTGGCTTCTGGTCCTCTTTTGTCAGCTTCTAGTTATACTTGATTGGCTTTTGGTGGTTCAAAATCCTTCCTTGTCAAGTGGTAACTGGCTTCTAGTACTGGTCTGGGATACTGTTCATTCCTTTTGTCCTTTGTTAATCACGTTTTGCTCCTGGTCTGACCATTGTGTGCTTTGACTTTTGGTCAACGCTCCCAATCCTGGTATTTACATTTTTAATTAAGCATGGTTAATTGGGAGTTGGTAATTATGTTAAAAAGGGCAAGTGGTTACTATGTCATTATGGTTAAATTTGAAAGGGCAACCCCCATTAATAGGGGTCAATGAACAGTTACCATTTTCTTTATTTATGGTCAAAATACACCCTTGACTCACTCATTACAATCAACACACACACAAAACCGCTCCTACTATCTCCACCCTAATCACAATCCTTCTTCCATCAATTCATCAAGATCCATGGCTGCTCTTGCTTACCAACCTGCTCACAACCGAGTTGCTTATCTGGGTGATGGTCCACATCGTGAACATTTTGCTGACATTCTGGATTTCATTGAAGCTTCCAACCTAAGGTTTGCATTTACGGTTTGTCCCACCATATATGATAGTGTTATTCGTCAATTTTGGGCGTCTGCTCGACTTGTGAATGTGGCTGGTCGTCCACGTGCACTCCATGCTACTATAGATGGACGTGCATATGTGGTGACGGAGGCTTCTATTCGCTCTTCCCTTCATCTTCAGGATGAGGGTGGTGTTGAATCCATCCCCAATTTGGAGGTATTGGAGGGGATGGCTGCTTTAGGATACGAACATGGGGGGAAGTTTAACTTCCAGAAAAATAGGTTTTCCCCCCAATAGAAGCTTCTGGTCCACTTTCTAATCCATTGTATGAGTCCCAAGTCTGGGAGTTGGGATGCTTTCCCTACTCCTTTGGCTACTGGTCTTATTTGCTTAGCCCAGGGTAGAGTTTTTAACTTTTCTAATTATCTATTTGAGGGGATGGTTAGTAATCTGTCTAATGCTGGTTCGAGAAAGAAGTTTCTTATGTACCCTAGGTTTCTTCAGCAAATACTAGTTTGCATTCCTCGTGATAGGACTGAGCATGTGTCGTCTAAGCTTACAGCAAAAGTGTATTACAATATGGTCAATGGGTTTACTGGGGAATGGAGGCCCCTAACTGAGGCCATGTTGGGATTGGCTCAGGGTCCTATGGGTGAGGAGGAGGAGGCTCCTGAGTTTGTTGTGATTGATGATGACCCCATAGAGGAGGAGGCTCCTACTGCTGGTGCCACTCATGTGGTTGAGGAGGAGCTGGTTGAGGAGGTGGTGGTTGAAAAACCATCCCCTTCCAAGGCTGGTCCTTCTTCAGTCCCACAAAAGTCTCCATTTGTGGAGACTCCACCTCCTAGTCCTGCCCCACACTCGACTGATAAACCGTTTGGTGCTAGTACTCCATATGTTGACCCATATGTTGCTTCGGGCTCCAATGACGCTTTCCCTGATCCAAGTTCTCTTGGTGGACAGGCGGAGGAGCCTACTACACTTATGTCTTTGCTTGATCTTATGCGCAGGTACCATGAGCGGATGATTTCTTTGGAAGCTGATTTGAACCAACATCGGAAACTTACTAGGGAGTTTGTTCTTCCTCTGGCTGATCGCATCAAAGCGTTGGAAACTCAGCAACGACGTCGCAAGAAGCATGTGATCCATTCAGATTCTGATGAGGAGGGTACGGAGAATGTTGAGGATGGTTTGACATTATTGGCAAAGGCTGCCTTTGCTGATAAAGTTTATGATGATTTGCCGGTTCCTCCGACATCCTCTAGTGTTCCTTATCCTGGTGCTATTCCCACTTCTATGGGTGGTGATTCTGATCCTGCTGCTGGTTCCAATGCTGGTCCCTCTCATGATTCGAAGGGCAAGGCCCCAATGACTGATGCTCCATCCCCATCTCGCAAGCGTACCCGTCGCCAGCTTGAAGAGGAAAGGCTAGGTGAGGCGGCTGCTCGTCGGATTCAAGCCGAGATTGATGAAGCTGATAGGGCTGCTGAAGAAGAGCTTCGAAAGCGGAGGCGTGAACAAATTCAGCACGATGCCATGCATTGGAGTGATAGTGAATGGATGCAAGTTTTGACTGTTCTCACCCGGGATTATGCTCAGTTTACAGATCTTTTGGGTGACGATGTTGATGAGCACAATTGTATTCCGAGGGCTATGGTATTGATGCGTAAGCACCAGTTGGCCCTTGCTGCACAACTTAGGGAAAAGAGAAAGAACAGACCTTTATCTCGGACTGAGGAGCGCAAGCAGATGCAACGTTATGTGAAATATCAGTCTGCTGCTCATTTTAATGCTCCTTGGAAGTGGGACCGGGTGCGGGCTTTGACTTTTGATGAGCTCAAGGCACTTTATGAAAATATGGTTAAGCGTCAGAGTCAACCAATTCCGGAAAGATTTATTTACCATCCTCGTGGTGTGACTTCTTCTACGCCTGCTGTTTCTACTGGTCCTTCATCTGCTCCCACTCCTGGTTCTGCTGCTAGTCCATCTGGTTTTGTTGCTACTTCTGTTGGTACTTCTACTTCTCCTTTGGTTGCTCCTTTGGGTTCTACTGCTGGTCATGCTACCACCATCTTTGTTGCTACCACCACCACTCATGCTTCTACCACCACACCTGTCACCACCACCACCCATTTTCCAACCACCACCTTTGCTACCACCACAACTACTGCTGCTACACCTAATTTGCCATCTCCATCACCACCAGTTACTGGAACTCAACCAATTCCTACTTCTGATGAAGCTCCTATTGATCCATTGGGTGGGCACACTCATGATTCTACTTCTAATGCTCCCACTGCTACTGCTGAGGTTAGGGTAAAGGTTGAATCCACACCTAGTGATCCCACACCTACACGTTCCCTTCGCCAGAAACAAGCTCGTCGTGTTCGCCGTGGTAAGACAGTCCCTTTTGAGAAGCGTGATCCTGAGAATTTGATTGATGCAGCTTCTGACAGCGATTCTGACTTGCCGTTGGGGAATGGGAATATTACTGGTTACACGGTTGAGCGTTCCACAACTCTTCCTGGTGTGGTATCCCATAGAATTACTTTGAGTGATGGGTTTGTGCGTTTGGCTTCGGGTTTGCAGGGTGTGTTATCGTGGGCTGACCGTATGGATCTTATGGCGTTGTATGGCCTTGTGGATTCTAGCATGCCTTTTGACCCAATGGTTGTGTCTTCATGGCCTGGTCTGCGTATCTGGGCTGATCTTAAGCTGATGT
The DNA here is from genome assembly GCA_025667525.1 of Glebionis coronaria. Classification (NCBI taxonomy): domain Eukaryota; kingdom Viridiplantae; phylum Streptophyta; class Magnoliopsida; order Asterales; family Asteraceae; genus Glebionis; species Glebionis coronaria. Next base: position 6,454,676 of record CM046877.1, read on the forward strand.
TGGATGCTCCTCCTAATGCTCCTGTTTCGGGCATATGGAAGGATCAAATGCAATGGGTGATTCAGCGCTGGAAGCTATATGCTGGATGTGGTGTTCATATGTTGGAATTAGAATCTGGTCATATGGTTTTTATGCTGACTGATGTGGATTATCCTTTGACAATTTCTTCAATGGAGGCGATGTTGGCTACTCATTTGCAAATTTCTAATGCTCCATCAGGAAATGAGTCCTCTATGGCCACGGCATTGGTGGAAGGTATTCAGGAGCGGTTGATAGCCGATAAGAAGGCTGCTTCTGGTATGTGATGTGATTGGGTTGTAAGTGTTTATGTTTTGTATTTTTGTTCATTTGTTCATATTCTCATTCTTTTCCCCAATATGTAAAGTGATTGGTGAACTTCATTCTTTATAGTTAAAAAAAACAAAAAACAAAAACAAATAATATAACACTTCATAAAAAAACCATACTTTTTATATAATATCTGCTTATACTTTTAACACATTTTGGGCTTTATACTTGTGAATAATATCCCTTGGCTGATTCACATTGTGGGTTCTGGTTCCTGGTTTGTGCTTGTACTGATATTTGGCTTCACTTGGTGTTGGACGTGGTCCACACGACAAATGGTTCTCAACTGACCATGTCTAATCGACAAGAAAAAGTTGATTCACCTTGAGGGTACGGCTCCTGGTGCGATTCTCAAATCCATTGATGGTTGCCAGGTTACCCAAAACTGGATGGTTTTCACTTGCCATAGTCTTGGACAGAAAAGTGGCTAATCCAAGGGGGTACGGCTCTTGGTAAAGATCTTATCAAATCCGTTGATAGCTGTAATAGCTTGCTTAAAGCTATAGGGTGTTCAACTCACCGATGCTTCATTGCTAAGAGTTGGCGAGTCCAGAGGGGTACGGCTTCTGGTAAAGACGCATCAAATCCGTTGACGGCTGTGATGGTTTGCCTAAAATCATCAGGGTACTCCCACTCACCATTGATTCACGTTCTAAGAGTTGGACTGGGTTCTAGTCTCCCAGGGTGATGCTTATTCCACCAGAATGACTAGCTAGCCCAAGAGTGAGCAGCTACTTGGTAAAGGCTCATCAAATCTGCTCATGTTGCTGAAAAGATTCAACACGATGCTGATTTGTTCCAAGCTTTGGAGAAGCTTCTAGTGTTTCATGTTGCGGCGGTTACTCTGATTCTTATCTTTTTGATGCTGCTATTTGTTTTGCTGATACAATCCTCGGGCTTTCTTTGCACGTTTTCCAGGAAACTTGAACTCAACAGGTCAAATTCAAGTTTAGGGGAGGATTGTTAGGACCATTGTAATAGTTAAATGTAATAGGTAGACTAGGAGGTATGTCGTTCCTCCTGGTCCTAGTAGTAGTAGGAGCAAGTCCTGCTCCTGGTCCTAGTCGAAGTCAAACTTTATTATTTACTTAATATTCTGTTAGGATATGCATGAGATATGTTAGGAAAGGATATGCATATCAGTTTTACACGTTTTCTTTAATGCTGTATTAAGGTTTCCTTGTAGTATAAAAGGAACCTTAGGCAGAAGGGTTATAGACACCTTCACAAAACGTAGTTCTAGTGATTATCAATATTAGAAATCCTTAGAAAGGATCAAGTCTTTATAGTTATTCTGTTCTTCTTGATTATATTTATATTTTACATTCATATTATGTATAGAGTCTCTTTGTGATTTGACTTGTGATTACAGAAGTCATTCACCGGTCCTGACAGGCTGCAAGATCTACATCTAGTAGACCCAACACAAGCGTACTCGCAGACAACTTGAGGAGGATAGGTTGGGTGAGGAGGCTGCACAAAGGATGCAAGCGGAGATTGACCAAGCTGCTCGGGCTGAGGAGGAAGCTCTTCAGGAACAAAGGCGTGAACAGTTGCAGCATGATGCTATGCATTGGGACGATAACGATTGGATGAGGCTGCTTACTATTCTTACCTCGGATTATTCATAGTTTACTGATCTCTTGGGTTCTGATGTGAATGAGCAAAATTGTATTCCTCGAGCTATGGTGTTAATGCGTAAGCAACAGTTAGCGCTTGCTGCTCAACTGCGTGAAAAACGTAAGAACAGGCCTTTGACGAAAACCGAGGAGAAAAAGTTGATGCAGAGGTATGTCAAGTATCAGTCAGCTGCTCATTTCACTGTTGGTTGGACATGGGACGGTGATACATGTGTTTTGTTATGGGTTCTAGATTAAGTTCTCGGTATCTCCTCGAATTGATCACGGCTCTAAGCGGAATGATTTGTTCTTGGTTAATAGAAAGGTGTTGGTTTGTTTATCTATTTTAAACTAATGACAAATAAGTAAGTGTCGAAGAGTAAAATTAAAGCTTTAAAAGATTAAACTAAAAAGACGAGTTTAAAAATAAATGCTTGAAAACTTAACGACAAATTTAGAAAAATACTTGAACACTAAATAAAACTAACTCTTGGAAACCTTTGTAAAAACATGAACTAAACCCTTCGGAAAACAAAATCGAAACCTGATCGGAATGTTGGCAACAACTCAAATCGGAATATCACTAATGGTCCAGATCGGAATGTGCAAATGTCACCTTGTCGGAATGCTTTGATCGGAAAGGGTCAATCGGAATAACTAAAAATCCCCAATCGGAATAATTGGAAAAATGCACTGATCGGAATGTTTGGAAATAGGCAGCAATCGGAATGTATCAAAATCACCACAATCGGAATAATAGTACTAGATTCAAATCGGAATAAATTTAAATGAGCCACAATCGGAATGTTTGAAAACCCTACAATCGGAATACGCTAAACCCTTTTCCGATCACACGATCGGAAAGAGGGGTGTGGTGTGGTCGGAATACGTAGTCGGAAAAGGGTTTCACCCTTTCCGAACACTCTTTGATCCGAAACTTTAAGCAAGGTGATAAGCTTATGGAATAAGCTAACTCCAAAACTAGCTCCAAATTTGTGAAGTAAAGTCCTATTTATAGGCGTCTCTTGTGGGCTTGTGAATGTGCTTTGTTTTGGGCTTCTTTTCTTCTTTCTTCTTTAGTCTTTACGTTTCTTTTAAATAAACGTTTCCGACTTTGGATTTTGAGAAGTGTCGGTGAATAATTCCAACTCGTCTTATAATCTTTTGTTTAATAGACTCGAGTTCTTCGACATATATGAATCTTCCATCTTTGGCTCTATTCTTTGATAAATCTTCAAATAGGCACAATGACTTCAAATCTTTTGCATCTCTTGGACAATAGACTTCATCTTGAGTCTTTTTCTTCGATAAAACCCGTGCAATCCCATATTTTCTTCAATATTCATCCGATTGACTCTGAAAACACAATAAACACAAAAACCACGCATAATTCCAAACAAATGATATTAAATACGTGTTTTGGTCTTGTTTTAGCCAGAAATAAGTGGTAAAAGGATGGGTGTTTTCACACCTATCAGACGGGTTCGGGCATTGTCTTTTGATGAGCTTAAGGCTCTTTATGAACGAATGATCAAGCGTCAGAGCACACCTGTTTCGGAGCGTTTCATCTATCGTCCTCCTCCACGAGTGGTTCCTACTTCTCAACCTGCTGTTGCTCCTGGATCTACATCTGATGCTCCTCTTGGTTTTGCTGGTATTCCATCGGTTGTTGCTGTTTCTACTGCTGGTACTACACCTACACCCTCGGTTGATCCTCCTGTTTCATCTCCAGGTCCTACCACCACCACCACCTTTGCTACCACTACCACCACTACTGCTACTTCGGCTATGGCACCACCATCATCACCCGTGACTGGTCCTCAACCTATTCCTTATTCTGGTGCAGCTAATCCTTTGGTTGGGCAAGGTGTTGATTCTACTTCTGCTGATCCTACTCCTGCTGCAATGGTAAAGGTTGAACCCTCGTATGGTGCTCCCACTCCTCGCCGTTCCATCCCCAAGCAGTTGGCTAGACGTACTAGACGTGGCAAGTCTGTTCCCTATGAGAAGCGTGCTCCCAAAAATCTTATTGATGCAGCTTCCGATAGTGACTCAGAATTGCCAATGGGTAATGGATCTCTTACTGGTTGGACGGTTAAGCCTTCCACGACTCTACCTGGTACTGTCTCCCATAGGATTACCATTAGCGATGGTTATGTTCGGTATGCTTCGGGTTTGCAAGGTATTTTGTCTTGGGCGGATCGTAAAGATCTTATGGCATTGTATGGGTTTGTGGATGCTGGTATGCCTGTTCATCCTAGTGAAGTGCCCTCCTGGCCTGGTCTGCGAATGTGGGCTGATTTGAAAATGATGCTTGATTCCCCTCCACATGCTCCCCTTTCTGGTGTCTGGAAGGACCAACCAACATGGGTTATCACGAGATGGAAGTTATATGCTGGCTGTGGCGTGCATGTCTTGGATTTGGAGTCTGGTGCTATGGTATTCATGCTCACGGATTTGGACTATCCGTTGACTATTGCTTCGATGGAGGCCATGCTTGCTTGTCACTTGCAGATTTCCAATGCCCCTTCTGGGAATGAGTCTTCTATGGCAACTACACTGGTGGAAGGGATCCAAGCTCGCCTGCAAGCTGAGAAGGTGGTTGCGTCTGGTGTGTGATGTGGTTGGTTTGTAAGTTTTTCTGTTTTGTGTTTTATGTTCATCTGTTAATACTGCAATTCTTTTCACCAATATGTAAAGTGATTGGTGACTTTCATTCATTATAGTTAAAAAAAAATACTTTTTATATAATATCTGCTTATTCTTTAACCAAGTCATGGACTTTACACTTGTGAATAATATACCATCTGCTTATACTGTTTCAACAAATTCGGTTCCTTTTGCTGATTCACACTTGTGCTGGTTGGTTGTTTCATCTGGTGTTGGACTTGGTCCTCACAACAAATGGTCCTCAACTCACCATGTCTAACCGACAAGAAAGAGTTGATTCACCTTGAGGGTACGGCTCCTGGTGTGATTCTCAAATCTGTTGATGGTTGCCAGGTTACCCAAAACTGGATGGTTTTCACTTGCCATGGTCCTAGACTGAAAAGTGGCTAATCCAAGGGGGTACGGCTCTTGGTAAATATTTTATCAAATCCGTTGCTAGCTATAATAGCTTGATTAAAGCTATAGGGTTTTCAACTCACCGATGCTTCATTGCTAAGAGTTGGCGAGTCCAGAAGGGTACGACTTCTTGTAAAGACATATCAAATCCGTTGACGGTTGTGATGGTTTGCCTAAAATCATCATGGTACCCCCACTCACCATTGATTCACGTTCTAAGAGTTGGGCTGGGTTCTGGTCTCCCAGGGTGATGCTTATTCCACCAGAAAGACTGGCTAGCCCAAGAGCGAGCAGCTACTTGGTAAAGGCTCATCAAATCTGCTCATGTTGATGTAAAGATTCAACACGATGCTGATTTGTTTCAAGCTTTGGAGAAGCTTCTAGTGTTCCATGTTGCGGCGGTTCTTATGTTTCTTATCTTGCTGATGCTGCTGTTTCTTTTGCTGTTTCAATCCTCAAGCTTTATTGCATGTTTTTACCAGGAAACTTCAACTCAACAGGTCAAATTCAAGTTTAGGAGAGAATTGATAGGACCATTGGAATAGTTAATTGTAATAGGTAGACTAGGAGGTATGTAGTTCCTCTTGGTCATAGTAGTAGTAGGAGCAAGTCGTGCTCCTAGTCTTAGTTAAAGTCAAACTTTATTATTTAGTTATTATTCTGTTAGGATATGCATGAGATATGTTAGGAAAGGATATGCATATCAGTTTTACACGTTTTGTTTAATGATGTATTAGGGTTTCCTTGTAGTATAAAAGGAACCTTAGGTAGAAAGGTTAGACACACCTTCATCAAACGTAATTCTAGTTATCATTAATATTAGAAATCCTTAGAAAAGGATCAAGTCATTATAGTTATTCTGTTCTTCTTTATAGTATTTGTATTCCGCACTTATATTGTGTATAGAGTCTCTCTGTGAATAGACTTGTGATTACAGAAGTCGTTCACCGTTCCTGACAGGCTTCAAGATCCACATCTAGTGGACCCAACATAGTCACTCAAGAGTTCAACCCAGCGACGTTGTCTCATATTAAGCTCCTTTTGGTCCAGGATATGTTGTAGGCTCTTATGATCCGTATATACTACACATTTTGTACCATACAGATAATGTCTCCAGAGTCTAAGTGCAAAAAAAACAACACCAAGTTCTAAGTCATGAGTCGTTTAGTTCTCTTAATGCTTTCTCAGTTGCCTCTAAGCATAAGCGATGACTTTCTCCCTCTGCATCAATACATCTCCATAACCTTTATGTGATGCGTCACAATATACCACAAAGTCTTCAGCTCCCTCAGGCAATGCCAAAATATGTGCGGAACACAACTTTTGTTTTAGCATTTGGAACGCTTCCTCTTCTTCTTTGCCCCATTCAAATGTCTTGCTCTTTTGGGTCAGTTTGGTAAGTGGTTTAGAAATCAAAGAGAATCCCTCTATGAATCTTCGATAATACCCATCTAAACCCAGAAATTGCCTTACTTCGGTCGGCGTTGTTAGGGCAGGCCAATCTCGAATAGCCTCAATCTTTGATGGATCAACATGAACACCATTACTATCGATTACATGACCAAGAAACTGTACAGATTCTAGCCAGAAAGCGCATTTCGAAATTTGGCATACAATTGTTCCTTCTTAAGCAACTCTAAAATAATCTTCAGATGCTCTCCATGCTCTTCCTTGCTCTTAGAATAGATAAGTATATCATCAATGAATACAATCACGAACTTATCAAGGTATGGCTTGCACATTCGATTCATTAAGTCCATAAAAATTGCGGGTGCATTAGTTAGACCACAGGGCATCACTTGGAACTCGAAATGACCATAGCGAGTCCTAAATGCAGTAATTGGAATATCTTCCTCCCTAATGCGAAGTTGATGATAACCCGATCGCAGGTCAATCTTTGAGTACACATTAGAACCTTGAAGTTGATCAAATAGATCGTCAATCCTCGGAAGCGGATATCGGTTCTTGACCGTCAACTTGTTCAGTTCGCGGTAATCAATACACATACGGAATGATCCGTCCTTCTTTTTCACATACAATACCGGAGCTCCCCAAGGCGATGAACTCGGACGAATAAATCCCTTCTCCGATAATTCCTTCGATTGATCAGCCAACTCCTTCATTTATGATGGCGCTAGACGATAAGGTGCACGTGCGATAGGTGCAGCTCCAGGAACAAGTTCAATTTTAAATTCGACTTGTCGAGGTGGTGGAAGTCCTGGCAAGTCGTCAGGAAATACCTCTGGATAGTCACAAATCACCGGCACATCTTCTAAATGCTTCTCCTTAGGTTCTACCCCACTCACATGGGCTAAGAACAATTGGCATCCTCTTTCCATGTACTTCCTCGCCTTTATACAAGAGATCACCTTCAAGTGAGACGTACCACTATCTACCTTTACTACCAAAGTCTTACCCTTAACAGGTACATGCACTACTTTCTTCCCACAAACAATGGTAGCATCATGCTTAACTAGCCAATCCATCCCAATAATCACGTCAAAAGTACCGAGCTCAATAGGCATAAGATCAATTTTGAATAAGTGATTCACTATATTCAAAGTACAATCCCTTAGAATAGAACTAGTACTAGTTATCCTACCATCAGCCAATTCAACCTCATACTTTGTATCTAATTCATCCGGTTTAGTATCGAATAAAAGACTAAAACTTATGTTGATAAAGCTCTTATCCGATCCAGAATCAAATAGTACTTTAGCATATCGGTTATTGAGTAAAAACGTACCCGTCACGACATTGGGTCCATCGTTCTGCTCAACACCTCCAACAGCATATACTTTTCCTGCAGCATTTCCTTCTTGATTGTTCCTCTTCGGGCAGTTCCATCTCACATGGCCTTTCTCTCCACAATCATAACAAGTTATAATACGTTGAGTGTTTGCACCAGTGGCAACACCTCCGCACCAGCAATCTTTAGCCTTGTGGCCAGGCTTTCCACACTTGTTGCATTTCGGTGGACAGTTTCCAAAGTGTCGAATCCCACAATTATTACAATTAGGAGCATTGCCACCATGATCACCTCTTGCATTATGTGTGTTGGTCATGGATCTTGCATTTCCTTGTCTCTGATTGTTGTACTGATTATGGCGCTTGTTACCTTGGTTGTTTCCCCTGTTGTTGTTGTTTTTGTAGTTACCACTACTACCACCTTGGTTATTGTTCTCCCATTTTCTCTTATTGCTTTCTGCAACTCTTTCAGCCTTAGCAGTCAACTTCTACTCCATCAAAGTATGTGCCATTCGAACTGTTTCATTCAACACACTTGGCCTTGAGGATGTAGTTTCCCCTTTGATGTTCTCTGACAGACCCCTCAGATACGCATCAATTTTCTTTTTCTCAGTCGGAACTGTTTCAGGACACAACAGAATCAACTCATTAAACCTTTGAGTATAAGCAGCAATGTTGCAGTCCTTCACCCTCAAATTCCACAGCTCCACTTCCATTTTCTGAATTTCCTCAGCAGGACAAAACTCCTCAGTCATCATAGTTCTCAATTGTGTCCATGGCCTCCCATGTGCCACTTCTAGTCCTAAGGTAGCTACTTGAGCATTCCACCAAGTTAAAGCTAGACCTTGAAGTTTAGCAATAGAAAACTTCACCTTGTTTCTTTCCACACAGTCACTGATACTAAACACACTTTCCGTCTTTTCAAACCAACGAGTCAATCCCACTGCTCCTTCGGTACCATGGAAGTTAATCGGCCCACATTTCTTGAAACTAGAGAAAGTACATTCTCTAACAGGTGGCACACCAATTGGACCAACATTTCCTCCAGCTCCACCAGCTCCACCGACTTGGTTCCTTGCAGCACGATCTTCTGCAAGAGTTGCAGCAACAATTCTGTTCACCTCAGCCTGATTCATCCTACGTGGCGGTATGATTCTGTCACAACACAAAGAAAAACTCATGAGTGTTCATACAATGATATGGTCATAACATGTATAAATTTTTGATCACAACATGAATGAATCAATATGTCATACAAAAATCACAACACAAAAGTAATTACTATTATATGGGTTATGTGGGGATCCACATGGCTCATATGCGTGTTAGTCACTAGCATCATCCTCTTCATGATCAATAGCCAGGAGAAGGTAGATTTGTCAATTTGCATATCATAGTAAATCCCGTAAAATAAATTTTATAAGGTCATTATATAGTTTCAAAAATTATGAAAAATACGAATGGATGCATTTACATCAAAATATCGTTCAAAGTCGACATATATAATTTATATCTCAATATATCTCAAAAATCTCAAACTATCTTAAAGTATTTATTATTAAAATACTTAACAATAATGCTTCTCATATGCATTAACAATAACATAAAAGTTACCCGAAGGCTTGGACTAGGAACACGAGAAGACTTAGCGCACAAAACACAGTTATAGTTTAGGTTTTTGAAAATGAAAGACCTAGTTCTCTATAACCTTAAGCTCTTGATTCCAATCTTTAACACCCCAAATTTACTCGCAGCGGAAACCAACCATTTGGGTGTTAAGAAATAGCACAATCGCAAAAGAACATAAAGAACGACTCTAAAAGAGACGTTTTTACATAAAAGGTTCCATTCATAAAGATCAGAGTACTGGTCCCACAAACCGTTACCAACATTTATACACAAGTCTTTTAAAAGTACACAAACATTTTAAAAGTAAAAGATAACTGAATGGAACGAAAACATGTTTTCCAAAACATTAGCGCTAGCCTCCTCGTCCATTCCAAACCTCCAGCATTCATCTTTAATTACCTGAGATAAACATGCTAAAATGTCAGCTAAAAAGCCGAGTGAATTTATAGAGTTTATAAGAATAATAAGTGAACACAAGAATTTTTAATCATCTCAAACTTATCACACAGACAAGTCATATATATAGATAAATGCATTAAGCTCACGCCACTGAACGTTAACCAACATGTCAAACCGAGTCACTTACGGCGCCCCTACTAACAGGTAATATTGTCATATACCAACGACCTCTTACACATAATATCCCTCTCAGGTGTTCACAAGGATACAAACCCTAGGATAAGGCTGTCAAACCAAATAGATCTATCATATGTATTAGCGTTTACCTCTTCGAGTAATTAACAGTGCATGAAATTCAGGGACTTCATAAGACAATGGTACTTATGCATTTATCATCTCATTCGGGTCCAGCATACCGAAAACAACTTGTGTTCATATTTTAAAACAACATGTATCCCCCTCGCGGGTTTAATAAAACATTTAAAATAATAATAGCGAGGCTATAAACTCACCTTAGCGATAGAGATATCAAACAAAGATAACGATCAAGATAATAGCGACGAGAATTAAACGATGATATAAGATAAGCCGAGAAATCGCAAGCTCCTAACGACGACTTTGAACTCACAACTATGCACGTAAACAACTAATAAAGGATTATGTCGGTTCTTGAATACGTCATTTCTTTTAACAATTCCACCCAATTTTCATATGCAAAATTTTTTTATAGCACTTTGTGAGAATCAATATAAATCCAACGGCAAAAAGAATGATTTATAATCTAAAAATTTCTTGGCGTCTAAGCTTGCGCCGACTCAATTTTTTTTATATCGATACGTGTCATGTTACACTATAACTCGCCTATTTTGGTGACCATATATAAAGCCATAACGTGGCATAATTCTAAGAAAATAAAAGTTAAAACAATCAGTGGGCATTTGAATAAGGAAATAACAATTCGTCTAATGCATATCCTTACACATTATATATTCACTATTTATAAGAACTTGAGACAAATTCAATTAATACCAATCTTTCCTATTTAGACACGTATAGTGTTCTTATTATTTTTAATTTTCAAATGTAACTTTGTATGAAAGGGTTAAGTTGGCTAGTGACACGTGTGTTAATGTTAAATGGGATGAGATTTATTATAAATCTTGTCCCGTAATTTGTAAAAGCGGATATTATCGAAACCCGATATTTTAAAAGTTACGCGATTTAAAAAATATCCGTAAGACACAAAAATAAACGCTCAATATAAAATAAAAACGACGTGATTCGGAGAACATTTTTATTTTAATAAATAAATGACTTAAAATAAATTAATATCTCGAATGAACGTATGACGCGTAAAGGCTTAAGGTAAATTACGAAAAATTATTTTTAAAATAAAATAAAATAAAAATTAAACGATAACAATAGAAAATATTAAATATCGAAACCATCGATAATAAAATATAAAATTTGGGCATCCGTCGGTATCGCGACCACTAGCAGATAAATTCCATTCGTAAGCTTCGCGAAAGTTATAGTTTAACGATTCTCATTTAAAATCAACTAAAATCAATAAATCAATTCACGAAAAATTTGAATTAAATTATATATTAGAGTAAAATATGATCTTATTTTTGCGAGTACTACACAAAACTCGGTTAGATTCGTCACGTTTGAAGCGACGCATAATAAGTTAATTATATGCATTTTTAGTTTTATGAAAAACAGGTTGATTGAGTTGTCGATTTATAAAATTTATAAATAGCATAGATAAACAATTTTTTTGTAAAAAGTCAAACCATAATATTTTAATCAAAATAATATTTTTCAATTAAATGGTCTAAAAATTCAATTAGGCAAAAATCTCAAGAGGACTCGTTAAAATTTATAAAATATTTCCTCGGACTATGTGTAAAAGTACAAAAACTTTCTCATGTTTACGTTATTTATAAATTCAGTCAACTATAACAACTTGTTTTTTTATATATGCAAAAAAATCGTGTGAATTGGCGAGACTAACCTAATTCTCGGTAACAAGCATTAAAACCCGTACTTTGCTACAACGGGTATTTTTTATTACATTTTTTTTGTATAGTTTCATCTTTTTATGTTTATACATGTGTCATTTTACTATTTGAGCCATGATACTTACCAGTCTAGCGTTATTGTTAATTAGCCCAAATGTGATTCACAACGAAATTAATCTATAAAAAAAATCAACGAATCATCTTTCAATGAACTTTGACCATGTTCGGTTTGGTCTCTTGACTACTAAATATGCGTCTGTTTTGGTCCCTCAACACTAGTTCCGTAACTCACAAACCCACAAACTCTTCCACTTTTAATTAGGTGAAGGGTTATTATCTAACTTTAAAATAGTTTTACAATCACCATAAACAACACAATAAGATTAAGATGATCTCAATCACCAAGAAAAAAAAATAATAAGAATTGTGTGTAAATCCTATAAAGTGGAAAATATGATAAGTGCCAAGTTATGAGGCGTTGACGAGTATATATACTTCGAGACTTGAAGTTTCCACAACTCACTAACTTTGATCCCTCAACTTCCCAAACCTTTCACTAAGAGCTAAGGCTTAAAAACTTGAACAAATAAATTCCAACGCTAGAAAACATTAGTCCCTCAATGTTTCCAGTATATAGAGCAACTATTCCAACATCCCATTGATCAAAACCTGAAAACAATCAAATAATCCCAACTGACCAACAAGTTTCTCATGTTGAAATTTATCCAACCCCTTAATAAAGTTCTCAGCAGTTTGATCTGTTGACCAATTTTTTTGAGTATTAATAACAATAACCAAAATTTTATCTCTTACAAAATGTAAGTCAATCTCAAGATGTTTAGTTCTTTCATGTAACACAATATTAGCAGTTATCTTAATAGCTTCTTGACTATCACAAAACATCTTATAATAGGCAAAAAAATGTTCCAGTTTAAATCTTTCAAAATTTTAAGGACCCTAACAGTTTATGAAGTAGCTGAGGCCATAGCTCTATATTCAGCTTAAGCACTAGACTTAGAAAGGGTATTTTGCTTTTTACTCTTTCAAGAAACTAATTAACCTTTTAACAACAAACAATGTCCAGTGACAGACTTTCTAGTTACAAGACACTTGACCTAGTCAGCATCCACAAATGTCTCAAGAGAGACATTGAGACAATTGACAATACGAACTCCTTTACCAATAGAGCCTTTCAGGTATCTCAAAACCTTAAGAGCAATCTTAAGATGAGACCCGAGAGGCTTATGCATAAATTGACTAAGACAATGCACAATATAAAATATATGAGGCCTAGTGTGATTATTTACAAGGTACAAGGTGATCGGTCGGTCGACTAATGATTCAGATTTTTGCTACTTTGAAAATAACTTATGAACATTTGTTATCTAACTAATGAACATTTTTTTATTTTTTTTAAACAAATGATGAAGAATGTGATTTTTTAAAAAAAATAACAAATAATTAGAAATGATGGTGATAATTTTTAGAGAGAGAAAGAATGTAGAGAGAATTAGGCTAGGCACAACGAAAGGATTTTGAAATCTGTCAATCGATTTCAAACTATGTCACTTGCGTTGTGGTGACCGAGTCGAATAGGCCGTCTTCTCCAAATAAGTCGCCCACACGATTGAATTGAAATGCGTTGTATCTTTCTTTTTATTTTATTTTTATTTTTTTAGATTAGATTATATTATTTTTAACTAGATAAAATTTGTACTAATAAATTTCTGAATTTCAATACATTGAGCTTTATTTAATTTCTCACAACATATATTAATTTGATCATTTTTTAAGTTAGTTTTATTTTACGCATTTTACCCTCTTAATCTCTAATTAAACCTTATATAATCAAATTTTAACAGGATTTTAGTATAATTATTATTGTAATGTTTTTATTTAATAAAATTTAATTTGAAAAAAATAAAAATAAATAAATTTAACTTTGGTCGTCTTGTTGTGGAAACAAATTATTCGTAAGTCGTAGAAGAAAAAAAAACTGAAATAACAGAAACATGATAGATCACACATGATCACTGTTGTGCCTACCTTAAACAATGAAGAGAAGAGATAAAAACATGAAAATTATTGGAAATGGAAATTAAATATTTTATTTTTTCCGCGCTTTTTTAGTATATTTATCCACGAATGAAATACTATAATACTTTCATGGCTTTGTTTTGAGGATGGATATGATAAAAGATATGTGCAAATAGAATAATAAATGTGAGATTCGATGTTATTGTTCTATTTGCACATATCTTTCACCAACTCTACAAATAGTCAAACAAAGGAAATGTGAAAGAGAGCTAAAAATCCATAAAACACAAGATGAAGAACACGAGTCCTTTTATCATTAGAAAGTTTGATTGATATTGTACAAACTATTAATGATAAAAAGAAAGATTAAGATGGTCGTATGATACAATAATGCTTAATGCTTAAAAGAGAGTAAGGACGAAATAAGGGAATTCTTGCGGGTGTTCGGGAATCTAATGAATTTTCTCGATATAATGTAAATTCTTAATAAAAATGAATTGCTGCTAAATGTATGTTTAATCCACCTGATTATCAAAATATTTTTATAGGATTACAGTTCGAAATATTTTACACATTTAATTATATTTAATCTTGGTTTCGTCTCGAAAAAAGACACCACATATAAGACATACTTTAGGTAAATATGTTGTAGCTTAAACAAAGTCCAAACTATTTTCGATTCGACCGATCTACATAAAATTACCAACTCCTGATTGATTTTGTCAATAATAGTGTGTCTTACACGATAGTGGCCCAAAACTATAAATAATGTGTTACACGGTAGTGGCCCAAAAAAAATGATGAAGCCCATTTATAATAAAATTTAGGGTTAATACATACGTAGGTAACTAACGTTTTCAAAAAAGTGCGCCTAAAATAATAACGTTTCAATTCGTTCACTCAAGTTACTAAACTTTACTAAACTATACACCACTATAATTTAGTGTTAATTCGAGTAACCTGAACGCATATATTTTGATAAGTTAAGTAACCTAAATGACATGTTTTTACAAGTTAAGTAACATAAATATCACATTTTTACAAGTTAACTAATATTCAGTAACCTAAAATTTATGTTTCATAACTTTAGTAACCTAAGTGAACAAAATGAATTTTTGGTAACTTAGGCGCACTTTTTTAGAAACGTTAGTAACCTCCGCATGTATTAACCCCTAACCTAACAAATCACATGTGTTAAAAAAACACATTTCTTATTTCTAAACTAACTTCACAACCGCTATTTCATATATAACAGATAAAGTACTCATCTTATCTTTTATATAATAAAAGAATTAGATTTTTTTGAGATTTTTAGTGAAAAGTGAAGACTGTAAAAAAAATAATTTGATCAATCAAATGGTTTGATTTTAACACATAAGCAAAATCAAAAAACGTGATTGGTTCAAAAAAGTCAAAATTGAATTCAGTTTAGTTAAAATAAAAAAATTTGGTGGAAGAATTTGATGAAAACACATAAATATATGTGTCAAATTTGTGAAAATAAAAATTTTTAAAAAAGGAAAGGATTAGTAAAATTTAGTGGTTGAATTTTAAGTAATTAGATAGGCTTAAGTATAAACTTATATTTTTCATATTTTTTAGTAAATTTGAAAAATAAACAGAATACCCCTTTAAATTTTATATTTTAAAAGTATAACATATATGCAATGTTAAAAATCACCAAATCACACAATTATAAATATTCAAATAAAAATCCAAATTATTGTTTATTTTTATTTTGATACTTAACAAACTCAAGAAATGCAATCTACGTCAATTATTATTAACACGAATATAAATACCAATATGAATGCGGGACCTCAAATATCGGTGTGAAAGAAAAAATAAATAGACGAGATTCTACAAATTAAAACAACATATATTTTTACAAAGTCGTTATGTGTTGCTAAACACACATTGTCTATACTTAACATTTCAGTTAAACAAAGTCAAATCCTTCATACAACAAATATTTATATAAAATATCAATTAATATTATCACATAATGAAAAATCATATAGAACTCGTAGGTTCATGAGCACTATAACTATTTAAATATTAAAAATTAAATATTGTTATATAGAATAGTATTAAACAACACAAAATCATGAATTTGTAAACCTTGTATGTGTAAGGTTGATATAAATGGTTTATTGATTAATAATTAAGATATAACTATTTAGAATAAAATATCAAAAACAAAAAATACGAAATTTGAAATATAAAAATTGATGCGAGTTTACATTAATTTACACGGTACACTATAAAAAAATAATTAATCAAACATATAAACATTAAATGTTTTTAAAAACATATATAATATACATAAAATTACAATAATGAAATTATTATTTAATGTATGATATATGTTTAAGTCACATGCGTGCACGTGCATTAAAACTAGTGAACATATATTACAAAACAAGTTTAATAGGTTAAAGGTGTCTATAATTGAACTATCCTTATAAGAGTGGTTTATAGTGCTAATATATTTTATCTTCTTTTTGTGATGAAGGTTGTGAGAAGAGTATCGTTCTTATGGAAGTTGTGATGGTTGTTTGTGAAACGTCTAGTCAAATATGCTTCCCTATTCTAGAAGGTGTGAGTTACTTTCACAACAATGACAAATTAAACGTCATACATCGTGACATAAAGAGTGCAAACATCAATCAACCATTAGATTGATGTCCTATTAGCTATTTTGTATAGCCCCGAGCACCTTCGTGTGATACCGGTCTACCAAACTGTAAGGTTAAGCGTAGGCAAAGGCAAAAGAGGCTCAAATGTCAGTACGATGGCATGATAATACCTATGAATAAAAAGTTGTCAAAGTTGAAGATATTAGATTTCTCATCTTCTACCTGACTATCGGATGTACTTCTTCTGTTACCCTAAATCTCTTGTTCTTTTCATCGATATCAACTCTAAACCTAGCTTTAATCGTACACCTATCATTTTCTTGTACTTTTTTTCACCCCTATTCTCATATTCACGAAGTTCTGGCCTAGGATGGCTCTCAAACTTATCCATTAAAAGATTTACGTGTGTGTGTGTGTTTGTTTGTTTGTTTTTAAGGGTTTTGAGAGGCGGTTGTGGGAGATGAGAAATCTAGGTTTAAGGGTTTTCTAGGTTTAATGGATAACTTTGAGAGCCCTCTGGGGCAAGAAGATGATAGGTGTACGATTAAAGCTAGGGTTAGGGTTGATATCGATGGAAAGAATAAGAGATTTAGGGTAATAGAAGAAGGTACATCTCATAATCTTGGGAAGATGAGAAATCTAGGCTTAAGGGTCCTCTAGATGAAAGGACAAGCAAAACAATACTTAGTATGTTTGTTATGAAAGTTGTGATGGTTGTTTGCCAAACGTCTAGTCAAATATACTTTAATATTTCAGAAGGTGTGACTTACTTTCAAAACAATGACAAATTAAACGTCATACATCATGACATAAAGAGTGCAAACATAAAGCAACCACGTTTTTCCGTACCAGACCACCAATTTGTAAGGGTAAGCGTAAGCAAAGGGAAAATAGGCTCATAACAATACCTAAGAATAAGAAGTTGTTAGAGACAGATGTTGCTCGAATGGAAGATCATTACCACAGTTTATGCTCGTAAGTTCATCTAGCTTTTTGTTTATATTAAATAAATGTAATATTTCTTTCAAAAAGGTATAGTGAATTGTCTCCTATTTACTTGAAAAGGAATTTTTTGTATTTGATGGACTAATATTGATCCAATGCATTCCGTGTCAATAAAAAGTACATAAGTTCTTTTGTCACATATCTGGGATATGCTGAAAAGGTTGTACTAAAGCTCCTTCACATATTACACATCTTCAAATTTAATATTTTTAACCTTAAATTTACCTTTACCATAGATTTTACCACCAGTTGATCCTCCAAAGGTAACATTTCCTCCATCAAAAGCCTTAAAGTCAGACAAAAATTCCAAGTTCCTAGTCATGTGCCTAGAGCATCCACTATCAAAGTATCATCTATCCTTAAGTTCCTGTAGTGAAGTAGCCTTAGAATATGACAATGCCATGAGTGCCATGTTTTTAGTATCCTCTTCATTCCCCATGAATTACTAGTCAGTACCAGTGTCATCAATGGCCATCGACGCCTTTAAAGAAGGTTCTTCAATAGTTACTTTTCTTTCTTGTGACTTGTTGCTTGCACTCCTACACTCTCTTGCAAAATGGCCTTTCTTGTAGCAATTGTCGCACTCTATTTTTTACTTACTAAAACTTATCTTGTCACCAGCATAGAGAGTGATTTGCTTCCATGTTCTTTTGAGGAACCTTCTTGCTCTCATACTTAGAGAAACCAATTGATTTTTAACTTCTAGCTCTTCCAGATCATCATCATCAAGTTGCTGAAGATCATCAACAACTATCTCAGCCACATTCTTGTAGTTGGACAAAAATGCATATATAGTACCATCACTTAGTCCAACAACACTAATTAAAGTACTGTCAGAATTAATAGATGCACTAGCAACATTATTAATCTTTCCACCAGAAGGAAGGTTATTATTTTAATTAGATATGAATGCAAGATTGGTAGCATTTGAGGATGATCCTGTCTTTCTCTTAAGCTCCTGTTCAACCACTTTAAAGTGATTGTGAAGTCATCAATATTGATTTGGTCAATATTATTCTTGTTCTCCTAGATTGATACTTTTGTAGCCATCTCTGTTGGCATCCTTATAAGAAATTTAGCATTTTTGTCTTCTTGCTCATCCTTTCCTCCCAGGGTGATGAGTTTACTCACAATCCCTCAAAGTCTATTATAAATAAAGTCAAGAGATTCTGAGTCATTTGCATTGAAGTTTTCAAACATGGACCTTAATAATGCCTTCTTAGACTTCTTTGTGGAATCATTAACACTAAATCTAAGAACAAAAGCATCAAACATTAATTAACAATGTTATGCTGTTGGAGAGCAAGAATATGCTCATTTGGTATAGCTAGCATAACTATACTTTTGGCTTTCATATCATTTGATCTTTTCTTCTTTTCATCCTGAGTGATTTCTGATGTGGAAGTAGTAGGCTTAGTGTGTGTGTGTCTCCATGGGCAATTACTTCCCATATATCACAGTTGTACATGTGTATAAAATGAGTGAATCTGAATTTCCATTCTTCAAACTCTCCTTGTTTGAAGATCGCAACCTTATTCATTGTGTTAAATTGTGCAGCATATGAATCCATCTCTTTAGTAAAAAGAGTTCTTGAGTAACCTTCAAGATCAAAGCTTCTCAACTAACCCTGATACCACTTGTTGATCCCCTGTGATCTTGTTAAATCTAGCTTGTAGATCTAGACTGAGTAGAATAAATCCTACCAAGTCTAAGGAGAAACTCTGAATGATTATCAAAGAGTATGCGAAATCTACTATTTGTTATTATGAAGATTAAATAGTTTGTATGTGACAAAGAATTCACCAAAAGCTTTAATATTAATAATACTAATACTTCTTGTGAAAGTACTAGGGTTACAAAACCTTAAAGCTAATAATGAAGACGTGAGAATGATATATCTCAAACTAAATCTAGGATCTACTGTTATAGTACAAGGAGTACTTTACATGATAAGCATAAAGTAAACTAAGAAAATATACACATAATATCTTCTTATGGTAACTAATACACCTTTAATCTTGATCACATCAAGGATATATTCTGTCAATATAATACATGTCTTTAGTCTTTATCCTTTACCAGCATTAAGTATCACAACCAACATTAAAATTTGTCCATGTCCGTTTTATACAAATCTGATCAAACACTACCAGTACTAATAATATCACTACCAGTATTAAACAACTTTAATACTGGTAATATAATATAAAACTAGTACTAATTTTATTCCCAACAAAAAACAACTTATATATGAGTCATATATTCAAAATGACAACACAAAATTTAGTTATAAAGATATTTTTATTTTCTATATTAGACACATAATATGAGACAATCAATAATATCATTGTGGACAATTAATATAAAAGTCGGCGGAAGTGATTTATAAATAATCCTTAGGCCCCATTTGGTTCGTTGTAATTGGATGCAATTTTAATCCATATTGCATAGGTTGTTTGTTTCCATATTAGAGAGAATTGTAACTAAGTTTACATTACATGAGTTGTTTGATTTGCTTTGTAATTGTAAACCAGACATTACAATTACATCAAGGAAGAAAAATCATATTACATAGGACGTTAGATGAAAAGTTTTGAATTACGTTGTAATTTAATATTTTTATACTTTAAAATAATACGTATCAAATATGAGGCTAATTGTGCATTTACTGGATATGGTTTTCTCTTCTTCTCATTCTCTTCTTCCCAGGAACTTGAGAAAGATGCGGTGGACCTATTATAGCGGGTCTGAAAATACTATGACTCAGGATATTGGGAAGTGGTGCTTGTTATATATTTAATAGGATTAGTTTGCTATTGCTAGAGGAGTGGGAGCCCGAATTATTTCTAGGCTTCCCACTAACTTTTTGTAAATTTGATTATTATAATAAAATAATGATATAGCTAAAGGAGTGGGGGCTCAGATAGTATCTCGTCTCTCCACTAACTTTTTGTAAATCTTATTATTCTAATAAAGTGATGTTTATTATTAAAAAAACAGAAAAAAAACAAAAAAGATAAATTAAATAATTAAATAATTAATAATAATAACAATAATGTTAATAATATAATAGTATTAATAATAATGATATAGAATAATAACTTTTATTAAAAATTATTAAACATTATTAAAAATTAGAAAATTTACTATTATTATTAAAATTTGTATTACTTAGATTGTTATGATTATATTAATAAAATATTTATATAGTCTCATTAATAAAATAAAAATTATTATATTAATAAGATTTTAATGAAGTAACATTGATGCAATATTTATAATATATATATATATATATATATATATATATATATATATATATATATATATATATATATATATATATATATATATATATATATATATATATATATATATATATATATATATATATATATATATATATATATATATATATATATATATATATATATATATATATATATATATATATATATATATATATATATATATATATATATATATATATATATATATATATATATATATATATATAAATATATAGTGTAACTTTATTTACAGAACCCATCTTAGTGACAGAACTTGCAGAACTCTTGTTTTTGAAGGCAAACATGTATGTTTGAAGGAGTACATGTATGTTTTTAGAAAATATATATATTCGCGAAGCATATTTGAAGTGCTTTTTGTCAAAATTAAATAAAAATAAAAAAAAGATATCCAAAAACATACATGTTTGAGGGCGTGCATGCATGTATGTGCACGCATTCAAAAACATACATTTTTGAAAGCGCGCATGCATTTTTGTGCACCGATATAAAAACATACATGTTCACTTTCATAAACATACATGTAAGCGTTCAAACATACATGTTTGCCTTAAAAAACAAGAGTTCTGCAAGTTCTGTCATTAAGATGGGTTCTGTAAATAAAGTCCCCCTATATATATATATATATATATATATATATATATATATATATATATATATATATATATATATATATATATATATATCTTTATCTTTATATTATATATAAGAGGAGGGATATGCCACATAAGCAACCATTAATCCACGTCATCAATTTCTTTTTGTAATTTTTGTTTTTAGATAATATTTTATAAATATATTTTACAAATAAAATCTTGCAAAATTATATTATTCCTAAATATAGAATTAAATATACGATCTTAAAACCCTTCCTCCTGATTCAAAACTTAACCTTCACAGTAATAAAAAAACCTAAAACATAAAATTCGTCATGGTCTTTAATTGGAAAAAGAACATGGACACACAATTGAAGGACATCTGCTGCAACAGGTAATGTTTACACAGATGCATTAACCCATATATATGTCAACCGAAGATGGATCGATTTGGGTTATGCTGTTATCCTGTATCAAAAAAAGTGTTTGAGGTACGACTCTTTTTCTACAAACAAATATAAGGTATTCGGTATTTAATTGTTTTTGCTGCTATTTTTATTGATTGACCTCTTTTTTGTTATAGGCACACCCCTCTTCCTCCCAAGAAACACATAATGATGTTAGAGGTGCTTTTGATTAAGGTGATGAAATTACAAAATTCTAATTTATTTTGCAGTGTATAACACTTTTTATTGATATGTTGCTCAAAGGATTAATTATGTTTGTTTTAACTTTTAAGGATTAGTTGAGGTTTTACGTTTTGTTGGTATTAAAAGATATCCATATGTTTAATATGTTTCCTTCACCTCTTGGTTATGGTGATTTACCCGTAAGTGTGTGTACTTTAGTAAGTGTTTGGTTTACAGGCTAACTTTCCATATGTTTAATATGTTTCCTTCACCTCTTGGTTATGGTGATTTACCCCAAAGTGTGTGTACTTTAGTAAGTGTTTGGTTTACAGACTAACTTTTCTATAGTCATTCACAAGGCAGTCAAGTTGCATACGGTACACAAACTGGACATGGTACATTTGATGGAATTTATCTAGCGGTAGGGGTTTGCATATTGACATGATTGCTAAATTTCTCCCAAATATCAAGGTTTGTTCTTATTTCATTTTTTTCTAATATTTTTTTGATTCATTATGAATTTTTTTTGGTACTTAACTTTGTTTAATCTTTTTGGTTAAGGAATTGGATAACTAATGTGTAACTTCTTATATATATTTATTTTTTTCTTAATTTCAGGGCAAGTGTGATGTGCAATCACGTATTCATATTAATGAATCGCAATGGTCGTGTAATAATGATAGAGTGCTACTAAGGTATATGACACATGATCGTGTAATAAGTTATGCATATATACAGTAATACGACGCATGAAACTTAGTATATTTGTTGGAGATTAATCTATATTAATCTTTGACACATGAATAACATCCTGTTATTTGTGAAAAACTGAAAAACACAGGAAGGATAAACAGGCCCATGAAGACAGAATACTAGCCTGTATACATACGGTTTGGGCCGCAGGCCAACAAACCCGAACCCTAGATAGAATAGCAGTTAGAAACGGTTATATAGAAGGGATACGACTGTTGGCTCTTTCAAACCATCACGACCCTTCAAACACACCGATTAGTTTGTATATATAGAATAGGATTCTGTATTTTACAATCAACCCATTCGATTCAATATAGCAGTTTTATTTAGGGTTCATATACCCCGTCTCTTTGTTCTTGTTCTTTTATGATTATGATGATGATGTCTATGATGTTGCCCGATCATTCGTTCCTGGAATCGCCCATCAAAGAACCTGTGTAACATTGGTATCAGAGCGAAGGGATCAAGCAACTCTAAAATCATGGAGTCATCATCAAGAAAAAAGGTTTTTTTTCACAGTTGTCTTATTTGATTTATGATAAGCCAACAAGTTTTTTTTAAGATTTTTTTAATGTTTTTATTTGGTTTATGATAAAAACAAGTTTTTAAGATTTTTCAAGATTTCTTATTTGGATTATGATAAGAAAAGGTTTTCAAAAGGATTCTTATTTGGTTTATGATAAGAAGAAAAAAAAAGAAAAATTGGCAGATTTGAAGATTAAAAAAAAGGAACAAGATGAAAAGAAACAACATGGCTGTTTTGTTGCAAAAAAAAGAAGAACACATTCTGTGTTCACATGAAAAACGCAGGAAATGCATGAAACGCATGGATTGTTGGAACCGCAGAGAGTGCAAGAAGATAAGAAGATTTTCTGCAACAAACTAGAAACCATGAAAGATTGAAGCAAAAGGAACAAGAAGATTGAAGGATCAAAGATTAATAAGATTAGGGGGGAATGTTGGAGATTAATCTATATTAATCTTTGACACATGAATAACATCCTGTTATTTGTGAAAAACTGAAAAACAGAGGAAGGATAAACAGGCCCATGAAGACAGAATACTAGCCTGTATACATACGGTTTGGGCCGCAGGCCAACAAACCCGAACCCTAGATAGAATAGCAGTTAGAAACGGTTATATAGAAGGGATACGACTGTTGGCTCTTTCAAACCATCACGACCCTTCAAACACACCGATTAGTTTGTATATATAGAATAGGATTCTGTATTTTACAATCAACCCATTCGATTCAATATAGCAGTTTTATTTAGGGTTCATATACCCCGTCTCTTTGTTCTTGTTCTTTTATGATTATGATGATGATGTCTATGATGTTGCCCGATCATTCGTTCCTGGAATCGCCCATCAAAGAACCTGTGTAACATTGGTATCAGAGCCAAGTTTTGAAGAAGATATATCAGAAAGTATTTATCTTGATATATATGCACTTTGGCCAGGACGCGGCGCAGAATACCAAATAAAACTTTGGTAAGGATTGTGCAAGGATTGACGCACAAGAAAAGAAGGTATGATTAGAGCCTTTCTGAAGAAAAATGGCAAACTGCATACATAGATAGTATTGCAAGATTAGAAAGATCAAGAAAAAGAATGGACCATCTACATCAAGACTTCCAACCAATGAAGAATCAAACTCCTGATGAATTCAACAACAAAAGGAACGTCAAGATTAATTAGATTAGGGGGGAATGTTGGGAATTAATCTAATTAATCATTGACATATAAAACAACAACCTGTTGTTTTGTTATGTTAAGGGCTGCAAATCGACATACAGGAAGAAGCAACAGGCCTGGACATATTTTATAACAGAAGTTGCTGGCCTTTTAGGCCCATACACAAACCCTAGCAGTTATATATATATATAGTTATGTTGGAACACGAATTTTACTTTTACAGAACCGGTACCATTCATACCTATTCACTATGTATTTATAGTTTAGGAATTCTACAGTTGTAATCATCCCAATATTCTATATCAATAGATCCTGTGGTTTATCAGGAAGGGTTCAAACCCATATACTTTTCTTGTTCTTCCTAAATTAATTCCTGTCCTAATATATGATCGTTCATGTTGTTTGGTCGTTAGTCGATCCTGGAAATCACCCATTGAAGACCTGTCAACATTGGTATCAGAGCGAAGGGATCAAGCAACTCTAAAATCATGGAGTCATCATCAAGAAAAAAGGTTTTTTTTCACAGTTGTCTTATTTGATTTATGATAAGCCAACAAGTTTTTTTTAAGATTTTTTTAATGTTTTTATTTGGTTTATGATAAAAACAAGTTTTTAAGATTTTTCAAGATTTCTTATTTGGATTATGATAAGAAAAGGTTTTCAAAAGGATTCTTATTTGGTTTATGATAAGAAAAAAAAAGAAAAATTGGCAGATTTGAAGATTAAAAAAAAGGAACAAGATGAAAAGAAACAACATGGCTGTTTTGTTGCAAAAAAAAGAAGAACACATTCTGTGTTCACATGAAAAACGCAGGAAATGCATGAAACGCATGGATTGTTGGAACCGCAGAGAGTGCAAGAAGATAAGAAGATTTTCTGCAACAAACTAGAAACCATGAAAGATTGAAGCAAAAGGAACAAGAAGATTGAAGGATCAAAGATTAATAAGATTAGGGGGGAATGTTGGAGATTAATCTATATCAATCTTTGACACATGAATAACATCCTGTTATTTGTGAAAAACTGAAAAACACAGGAAGGATAAACAGGCCCATGAAGACAGAATACTAGCCTGTATACATACGGTTTGGGCCGCAGGCCAACAAACCCGAACCCTAGATAGAATAGCAGTTAGAAACGGTTATATAGAAGGGATACGACTGTTGGCTCTTTCAAACCATCACGACCCTTCAAACACACCGATTAGTTTGTATATATAGAATAGGATTCTGTATTTTACAATCAACCCATTCGATTCAACATAGCAGTTTTATTTAGGGTTCATATACCCCGTCTCTTTGTTCTTGTTCTTTTATGATTATGATGATGATGTCTATGATGTTGCCCGATCATTCGTTCCTGGAATCGCCCATCAAAGAACCTGTGTAACAATATTCTCTTCTTCAGGTTATGACTGCAATAAATTCCAGATACTTACGGCTGATACTCAATATGTTGAGGTTACACTTCATGTTGTCAGTTAAGTATACCAACATAAGGTCTTCTGCTCATCCTTCCCTATTTCCATCTAAGGTAAGTAGGGTTGCATGGAAAGTAAGTAGGGCTGCATTGACTCTTGGTTAGTAAGCTTTTTCTTTCGCATTAATAAAGATTCCATAATGTCCGTGTCAGGGAGTTGAGTGAATACTTGTCCTTCATTCATTAGTTGGATAAATTTAAAACACTGTCAGTTCAAGTTTAAAATGTCAATATAGGATGCCAAAATCTTATTTACAAAAAAACTATGTCATTTGACCTGATCCTATTCCTCCTGTTTTGATAGGTGTTGGTAGCATACTGTTATGGGCTTAAGAGAGTTATCATGCAGAAAGATATATGAAAGATTCAGCTGAAGTACCTTCAGCTGTTCTTGGAAGTTTGGAGGTAATAATTATCTACTATTATATGACTATTCTAATTGGTGATTGATTGTGGTCAACTATGGTATATGAGAGTCTATATGTGTATTTGTTAGAACTGGGATCAGAAGTGTATAGCAGTATAACTGGTGTTAGATATTGGGTCATTAGCATATGTTCATATAAACTAAAGGTGTACTTTCGAATGTAGTTTTTGTACTCATTTTAACACATCAGTTATTTTACAAACATGAAGCTGTCTTCTATGGGCTCTTGGTCTTGCACTTTTTAAAGCTGTTCTTAAAGAGGTCACTGCTGCCAATGGATAAATAATTCTATTCTTATGGATTATGCCTTAGTTTATGGTTGTCTTAATGTGACTTGCGTGTATAGGAGCTATTAGTCGCTGAATGGATGATGCTAATCTGTCGAAACGAATGCTCGATCGAGGTGAGCTCCGATGTATTGGAGCAACCACATTGCATGAGTACAGAAAGTATATCGAAAAGGATGTGGCCCTTGAGTGTAGGTTTCAACAAGTATTATGTGATCAACAGTCTGCCGAAGACACGATTTCCATTCTCTATGGACTACGTGAGCGGTATGAACTTCATCACCGGGTCAAAATCTCTTTTAGTGATTTAGTTTCCGCAACTATATTTGCTTTTAGATACATAATAGAGCGCTTTTTGCCTGACAAAGTTTCGAACAACGTACTTCTTTTCAATTAATTGTATGCAAAATGAATTTGTAATGTTACACATATTATTATTGCAGCAATCGACTTGGTGGATGAGTCTGCTGCAAAACTAAAAATGGAAATCACATCCATGCCCACTGAACTGGACGAGATAGATCGAGCTGTTTAAAGCTCAAGATGGAGAGGCTGTCTCTTAAAAATGAAACCGATAAATCATCTAAAGAACGGTTGTCCAAGCTAGCTGGAAAACGATATACAAGCTTAACAAGAAAAACAAAATAATTTAATGAGCAATGGGTGCGCGAAAAATCATTGATAACGCAATTACGGTCAATTAAGGAAGGGGTAAGTTACATCAATTTCTTAAAGTATTACATAATATGTTTTGGTTTATTTGTTCATTGTTTTCTTTTTTTGGAAGATTGATAGAGTAAACCAAGAAATGGAAGCTGCTTAATGTGATTATGATCTGAATCGTGCTGCTGAGCTCAAATATGGAACCAAATTGACTCTGCAATGCCAACTAAAAGAAGCTAAAAAGAATCTTTACGATTATCAACATTCTGGGATATCTCTTGTGCGTAAGGAAGTTACAGATATCAACATTGCTGAAGTTGTAAGCAAATGGACAGGAATACCTTATCAAATTTTCAGCAGTCCGAGTGAGAAAAGCTTGTGTCACTGGAAAACGTTCTCCATAAACGAGTTATTATTCAGGATATGGCAGTCAAAGCTGTTGCTGATGCAATATGACGGTCAAGAGCTGGTTCATCTGATCTAAACAAACCTATAGCAAGCTTCATATTTAATTTTCTATGGCCAGTTACTTGCGTGATTGTGTATTGACAAAACAATTGATTATACATCAGATATCTAAATTATTTCCTACTTAGTTCATGCGTTCATACAATGCTACTTTCCTTAACAATTTTTGCTTTATTTTTTACGTTCCAGAGGAAGAGAAAAAGAGGATATGTGACTGATGGAAGTGGCTTTAGCGAAATGAGCCAAGAGAACTAATCAAATCTAGAAAAGAAACGACTAAAAGAGCTTGCACACCAGGTTAGTAATTAACATTATGTTATAGTATTTATATGCCTGTCAATACATCGTTGCTAATCAGAGCCCGAATCAGATAACCTGGGACCAAAAAATTAGAATTTAAATACTTCCCCTGTTGGCTTATGAACTTTAAGGTTGGTTAGTATTGTAACAGGGTTAAATTTTTTTGCTAAGATATATAAGCTTTTTAGATAAACGATGCTTTCTTTATAACGTTAATGGCTTTATACCAGAACTTTATTATTGGTTTCTCACACAAAAGGTTATAGTTTTAGCTAATTTATGTTGCATTTCAAGTTTTGTTAGCAATATAGAAATAGTATGACCATTTAACTTCAGTCACCTACATTCACCAAATCATGTCTTTCTCACAAACATCAAGGTCCTTTTTTTTAAAAGTCGACAAAAAATACCATTAAAACCAAAGATAACAAACTAAATGGCATCACAATTCTTTAAACAAGCTGATTAAGGAGATTGAGACCACAACAGATAAAACACACCCTGCCCAAAACGGCAAAAGAAAAAGAACAAAAATACAAGAAGACTGAAGGTAGACACAAGCCACACCAAATTCAGCCATAAAACCACTTTCTAACATAAATTACAACCAACTTGCTGACACGAACAACCTGTTGACTTTGAGCTGACCCAACTCACAATTTTAGAAGTTACAGAAGCAAAGCCCTTGCAAAACCAGCAGCCACAAAACATTTCTGAAGTGCAGACCATAACAGGAAAGCATACCGCACGAGACACAGGAGGTGTCACCACTGATTATGATTTGAACCGAAGCCTCCTTTTCTAACCAGCTGGAGAACAATGTTTGCAAGACAAAGAGATTCGGAAGAGAAACAAAGGCGAGAGAAGATGTTTTGGATATTATATTACTCTCAAGACTTCTTACCTGGTGAGAATAGAAACATCCTTGCTATTGTGATCTGCTTAAAATATGTTTCGTAGTTGCTTTTTAAAATGTTATTTTGTATATTGTAGAGTTTACAGGAATCTAATCTACATGTATTCATGTTAATCTAATGTATTAGGGTGAGTTCTCTTTTCAATTATTTGAAGAACACACATGTTATGTATTCTGTGAATAAATTCTTAAAGAGTTAAGCTAAAATGATTTGTTTTTGCTTTGTGGGAAAACAGGTGTGCGTGACAATTCACCTAGAATTATAATTAGTCAATGATGCTATGTGACAATATTTAAGTATGCTTAATTCAATTATTTTGTGATAGTTTAGTGTCTGTTTTAATGGTGTCTGCTCTGGAAGATGACATACAGTTTACTTTTTGATCATGAAAATTAGGTGTTTATACGTATATAACCTATTTAGGTTGATATTAAATCAAAACAATGGAACTTTGATCACCGCAGTGGTTTGTCTATATCTATAACGGATATTCGTTTACCTAGACAGTTGATCACGTTATAAAAGATATCATGTTCAAGAGAAAATAGATCTAGCATAATCTTTCTTTATTAATCTGAAGATCAAAGAAAAAGAATGAGCTAGCTGAAACTTTGATTGTGAATTTTCAAACCTTTACTAACTTGCGATCATGTCTTTTTTACTATAGGATATTGTTGCGAAAGATTTGGCTTCCACACACCCAATAAGGCTACAGTGCGTCGTTTTTTGAACATGTTGGATCATAGAGATTCTAATGTTGACGCAAAGTTTTAAAGTTAGAATACAGAATCAATGACCCAAATCAGAAAAGAAAAACTATATAAGTGGTTCGAATTTTTTTCTAAATTTATTTTACGCAAGTGCTCGAGTGCTCGACTTTTCTAAAATGATGACAAGTGTCTTTTTGTACGATGATGTTTTTTCGTGACTGCTAAGACTTTTATGCTTTTGCTCAAGTTTTTTGGTTTTTTCGAAAACGGCCAAAAATCTGTATTTTTTATTTTTCGCAAGACGCAAAAGTCACGTTTTTTAAAACTTTAGAGTTTTATGCATTCATATTATTGAAATTTATGCTTAAAGTACGTGATAGATGGAAAAAAAATTACATTGGTCTATTTAAGTAAATGCATCTAGAGTATATCTATATAAGTATAGTTTCTGGAATCACACTTAACATATTAATTGTATATAACTAAAACGATTCCAAACTTTTTTTAGCTGGTACGGTCGATGCATTTCATTTCTCGAGATTTAAACATAAAGTTACATATTGTCATGGCCATCCTATTTTTTCTTTGATACTCGTGTGTAAAATTTGTGTTCATTAATTTTTTAGGGACATGTATTAGTCCTACGCTTTTATTAAGTTTCAATATACTTAGCATCATGTATATATATATCTGTTTAAATGACATTAACAATGAATGTTTCTACATTTAACTATCTTATAAAAACTCCAAAAAGAAAACACAAGTACATAACCTTTTAAACACATAAACACCAAGGAAAATACCAAATAAATCAACTTTCTCTAATAATAATTTATGCAATACAAATTTTAATCATTATAAACAATATAAGAGGCAAGATATAATTACCTAAAGACTAAGTACCTAGCAACTCTTCAACTTTCAAGTAGATATAGAGAACATTGTAGTCTCAACCAGCCGAAGTGAAGACGAAAAATAGTTTAATGGTGCTCCGTTGTCTCCTTGTGACAACGACAATAAATAAGCGAACTGAATAAAAGATGTCGTAGAAAAATAAGTATTATTTCGTATATGAATAATCCTTATATATTAATTGTAACACTTTTAATTATTGTGTTTATATAAATTGAGTGATTTTTTAGTATCAAATTTCTATATGATTTAATGTTATTGATTATCTATCTACATCCTCTTAAAATTTGACAAGTAATACTATAAACCTAGACCACGAATTGTGGGTGTCAACAAATCTATTTATCAAATATCTTTGTAGATTATTAACATGAATATTTAACTCAACAAAAAATATGTACACGATAATCAGAAGTCATGTCCGCCCATCGAGCGGGCTTTGCAACTAGTATATATATATATATATATATATATATATATATATATATATATATATATATATATATATATATATATATATATATATATATATATATATATATATATATATATATATATATATATATATATATATATATATATATATATATATATATATATATATAATATACGGGGCTAAGTTTGACTAGGAAAATAAATAGGTGCCACCTCATATCTTATGTGGCGTTATCTCATTGGCTACATCCATGATTCTATAAAAATTTTAAAAAACCGAATATAATTTTTACCAAAAATATATGATAAATATATGCAGCCCATTAGTATCCGAATCCAATTTTTTTTACCAAAAATATATAATAAAAATACGACTATTACTTTATCCCTAAAACCCTAACTCGATTATTAACCCTAATCTTCATCTTCTACAAGTATATCAAAGACAAAACTTCATCTTTCATAGGTATAATCGTAAAGAAAAAAAAGACCACTCACCATGGGCTACAATTCATTCGATATGTTTGTTGTTCTGTAAACCCCAAA
The DNA here is from genome assembly GCA_025667525.1 of Glebionis coronaria. Classification (NCBI taxonomy): domain Eukaryota; kingdom Viridiplantae; phylum Streptophyta; class Magnoliopsida; order Asterales; family Asteraceae; genus Glebionis; species Glebionis coronaria. The sequence continues at coordinate 6,486,315 of CM046877.1, forward strand.
TCATTCATTGATTATATATCTTCACACACAAAAAAGACCACTCCCTTTTATCTTTTTGCTTTGGTTTTTATTCTCGATATCATTTTTTTCTTTGGTTTTGGTTCTCAGGTCTAAATATGGTACCATTAGAATTTTTATTCGGTTGCATGTCTTAAGACCCCAGGTGACACTTTTTTTATTCTAAGCATTCCTGCAATTTTTAAACTATTTTGTTTGTGTATAAGTCTTGAGTTTATTGATGATTTTATGAGCCTCATTGTTTTTATTTAAGTTACTTGCTGGTGATTTGCTTTTAATTGTTGATTGACGATTTCCCTTTTTTCTGTTACTTTATATCTTGCATAACTCTAATTATAATCAGGGTGAATAGGATCTCTGCAGGTAATGTAGATCACACACTTTGCTGCTATTTTTTCTCTTCTCTATATTTTATATTCTGTGTGCATGATTTTAGATTTTATATATTGTGTGTAATATGTTATACCAGGACCATTAAGAAGTCGTGCCTTTAAAGCTATTGATTTGATTAATATGATGATTGATTACTCATCCGAGAATGCACGGGTAACACATTTTCAGTATATAAAGCAGACTAGTTTCAGGAAATTCCAGAGATGGCAACTGCAACAGAAACCAAGGACACTGTTAATAGATATTTGCTTCATAAGCATAAAAGGTATGCAGTTTAGTTTAATTTAGATGAAGATTTGTGAAGTTTTGTTGGGTTTTGATTACTGTTAATAATTGTTTTGATTATTTGTGAATTTTCTTTTAATTGGATCTTTTATATTGTTGGGTTTTAATTTTGTTGGATGTAAATGTGAGGTAAGTGGAATTACCCCACCTTCTCAGACACATCCGGTACACAATGGTAGTTTTATTCAGCCTGCTAAAAATCTGAAGTCGGTAATACCTGTAAACAAAGATATAAGTCACGAAGAACTGAGATAACAACAATGCCTGATGGTTTATGGAGAGATAATCAAATATTTTTTTGATCTGTTTTTTTGTGGCTGGAGAGTTGTTTGACTCACTTGCAGGACAACATCAGATAACCAGTGACTCGATTAACAAAGAACAACTGAGAGAGTTCTGGGACCAAATTAATGATCAGAGTTTCGTTACATGCTACACACTTTCTTTGACATGTAAGCATTTATTTTTTTATAGAGATATGAGGTATTCACTTATGAAATGCTGACATGTCTCTCCCAATTTTTGTTGGCTTTCAGTGGAAAGCGTATGCCAGAAGTTGATTGCACATGACAACTCCCTGCAGACAATTGTAAGAATACCACATTTTATCCTCATAATTTTGTTGATGTATACATTTCATTGCTTTGAAATAGTGAAATGTTGATTCATATATTCTAATTCAAATGAAATAACGTAAACAGATTAAAGGGAAGGAAGATATTAAATCTACTCTTGCTGGAGAATTGAAGTAAATATCTAATAAATTGAACCAAGATAATTGTCACCAAAACCTAGAAAATTTTTCCATCTTGCTCTCCAATTTACAAGAAAAGATTAGAGTGTATGTATTGAATGTACGTAATTATCTCACCAAACTCTTTACTAACGAATTGCAGGTATGTATATGCCTTGTGATATTCAAGAGTTTCTTCTCAACATCAAATAACTAACACCTCAGGTTTGACATCCGGGGCTGAGGATAAAGGTGTGTAAGCAATCTGTACTTGCTGGTCTTGATTCAAGATGAAAAAAGTTGTCTTAATTGCTATTGTGTTTGTCTCACTTTTATCTCAACTATTTATGTGAATATCTTTTTGCTTTGATTCTGGATGTTGTGAAGATTACCACGCAAGTTGCGTTTAATATAGTATTGAGGTTGATCGAATCGGATTTATGATCTGAATGCCAATGGAAGCGGGACTGCTCATTCCTTTCATATTAATATTTCAAGTAAGCAGATAAATATTCTTTGTATTTTTTCAAATATTTAAGATAGAGATGGCATAAGGAGGTTAAAGTAAAATGGATGATTGGGTAACATTACAAAAATTAAACTTTAAACTTAATTCATGGTTATAGTATCTGATCTTCAGCTCTATTGCCCTAGCTGCCACCTTAGTTGTGGCCTAGTGTGTAGAGGTTGCAGATGTTATGGGAACTGAACACGAACATCTCATTGCCATTTCCATACCCCGCTTCTTGTGGGATTTATGCTATTTTGTTGAATAACGCCATCTTTTATATGAGTAGCTGGTTAGAAGGGCACAAAGGAATGCTAACCAACTTCTTGTCTGGCCATATTTATCTATATACGTTTTGGTTTGAAGTTTAATGCTGCTTACGACTTTTTACATGTACTTATAAGAGAAGTATCACCCTTCTTTACCACCGAAAAAGTAAAACTATTTTGTATCTACAATGGGCTATGCATAGCGAGCTGCTTATTATTAGAAATCATAGACAGAATGTCTACATACATGCTATAAACTAACCTAAAACATATATTAGAAAAATTAGTGCATAGAACCATACAACAGAATCAGCCTATATAGTAAACAAAGCATGCTGACATCGTAAACTTCAAACAACTCAACCTCTACATTGGTATTGCATATATTAATGTAAAGTTTCCATCCTTCATGGCTCACTATACTCTATCCAGACGGCACACTGATAGCATCCTACAGTCCTCCACCAATGGAGTGCCATTAATGCTCCATTTAATCTATGGCTGGAGCTTTTGCAATCTGAAAAGATAAAAGGATACAAATAGACTAACCATCATCAATGGCCACAACTGTTCGAAAATTATGAGAATACTTCAAGTCATACTCACTTAATTGGCTCAACACGAATTTGATCCAGTTACTGCATTCCCAAACATCAAAGTGTTATTCGTTTATTATTTTCTGCTCTATTTTGTGCTTAGTACTTTTGTTTCTAAGTTTGTTTAAACCAGTACTTGCTCTAATATCTTTTGACGTTTTATTGTCTTTAATATTGGCTATTAATTATTAATTTGTCGTATTGTGAGCACCTCTAAAAGCTCCAAAGTAATTAACTCAGGAATGAGATTTGGCATGAGATCAAATGGATAGAGTGAATTCATGTTTTCCCATTATCTAATTTCAGATATGGTTCTACTTGAATCCGAACTTGACGTGAATCTTATCAAGCATGTGGAAATTTATCCATTCTTTTAAAGAAACTGACCAAAATAATTAGTTGCAATAGTAAAATTGACCAAAATGATTGGAGTATTATGTGAGGTTTCTTACTATGATGAATTTTTACTAGGTTGTTGAAATCTTTTAATGAAAAGGCACCTTCTTAATTTATAATAAATCTTAAAATCTATATGCAAATTTAAGGCACCACTTAATCATATCTTTATTATCTGTATACGTAGTATACTTGTGCATATTTGTTTAATGAAGCACGTTTAGTTTGGTAAACAAATGTAGGGTACGGTTAACAAGGTTAACAAGCACATTGTTTAGTGAACTACTCTTTTACCAAGCTGGCCAGAATCATGTATCTTTCACGATCTTACTCAAAACTTTAATTTATTACGTACTAAGGTCAAAAATACTGCATGGTGTTCAAATCCTCTCTTAAATTATATTTATATGCTAAACGTTTACCTATGAATAGTGAACTACAAGAGATCTTGGATTCGATATCAAGTAAGAAATACTTGACTAATGTAACAAAGAAAATTAGATATATAGTAAAGACTATCTTTGGTATTGTATCTGATGGGCAAATTGCTTTTAGTTCATTTGTGGATTTCATATGAATTTCATAGAACCCTTAACTAAGTTTGCAAGAGTACGTTGAGGGGTGCCATAGGCCCTTGGTATAGCGCCAAAGTGAAACTTATAACAACATTATGTGCTTTGCCCAGGAATCAATTCGCATTATTTGTTTTGAAATCTTTGTATTTGCAAGACTATTTTTTTTCAAATAAATGTCAACACTAACCGTATAAACAACTCAAAATAGCCACAAAAATATTTGTTTCAAAAAATATATAAACAACCAAAACAAGTGTATACGTCAATAATATGCACTATCACTACAAGAAAACTAGGAACAGGTGACCGGGGTTTCCCCGGCGACAAAAAGTCGCCAGAGATAACCCCTTTTCCCTGGCGACTTGGCTGACGTGGCAAAAAAGCAGATATACTTTTGGTCAAAGTTTGACTAGGGTATCCCTGGCGACATGTCGACGGGGATTCACCGTCCAATATCAGATGTCAAAGGAAAAAGCGCGAAATCTTCCCTCCAACGTATCCCTGCGACATGTCGCCAGGGAAACTTCGTCCGACGTAATTAACAGTATTTTTTTATGATAATTACCTGCCAAAATTATCCCTGGCGACATGTCGCCAGGGATACTTCGTCCAACGTAATTAGCTTCAAACTTAAGCAGAAAATATGTGGCGGGCTTTTGCCCGCCAAATCCTAAAAGTTTTCCCGATGACATGTCACCAGGAAAACGCTCGAAATTTCGCTAGAGAAAGGATCGAATTTTGTAGTGTATATCACACATACGCCTATGATGCTAAGCTTACTCTTTTGCTAAGTATAGTGATACACGGCTTTTTGACACCCCGTATAAAAATATTAAGATTCGTTGTGTGTTGGTCTAATCGAATTGATCTTAGCTCTCTATGTGTGACTTCGTTTTATTTTGGTGGAATCAAAGATGTGTCGTTGTAGTATTTTAAAAGTAAAAGGTGCAAAACAATTAAAGTAAAATGCTCTTAAAGTAAATCTAAGTCTAATTAAAGTAAAGGTGCAAGTATTTAAAAGCGAGGCTGAAATTAAAGGGTACTAAAGTAAAATGACGTAAACTTAAATTTATCTAAGGCAAACTTAAAGTGAGACTAAAACTAAGGCAAATAATCTAAAAGTTCAATTAAATAAAAGGCAGGAAAAATAAAGCTTGAAGATAAAAATCAAAGACAAAAGCTAATAAGAACCTGAATACAGCTCATTCGGAATAAACCTTCGTTTGGAACAATCACTCGTCCTAAATGTCACCTTTGGTTGAAATGATTCTTCTTCACTTGGGATATTACCAAAATCCTTGATCCGGAACAAATTGGTCTGAATATGTCACCTATCCAAAACAATGCTTCGTTCGGAACTTACTGATTCGGAACTTGTAAAATCTGCCTTGATTCGGAAGTATTAGGTCACCCCTTGATTCGGAAGTTTCCGGATGAAGCTCTTGATTCGGAACTTTTGGAAGTTCCGAATGAACAACCTTGACTCGAAAGTTTATGACTTCCGAAAGAAAAGCCTTTATTCGGAACTTTGGTCCTTGATTCGGAACTTTAAGTTGATTCGGAACTTTTGAAAAGTTCCGAATGAAACCCTTGGTTCGGAACTTTGGAGTTCCGAATGAATCCTCTTGGTTCGGAAGTTTTAACTTCGTCCGGAACTTTGAAAGTTCCGGATGAACAAGCTTGGTTCGGAACTTTTGGAGTTCCGGATGAAACCTTGATTCGGAAGTTTCCGGATGAAGCTCTGCTTGGTTCGGAAGTTTGGACTTCCGAATGAACACTTCAGTCCTTTCCTTGCCTTGACTCGGAACTCTTCCTGGAAAGATCAAAAACAAGGCAAACACCCCCGAAGAACAAGGAAAACAGTAGCAGCAGATATAATAACAAAATAATCAAAATCAAACACACGGATAATAATAAACAGTAACGAATCAATGAAATAACATCAACAAACAATTAAAAACATGAAATCAAACAACTTTTACCACAATAATAAAAAACCACTTGGATCAAAATAAAAGCATAAACATGAACATAAACATAAACACATGAATCAAAGAATAAGAAAGGTAGATAAGAGATTGACAAGATAAAATAAAGATTTGACAAGAATTAAAATGAAAACTTACTTGGAATTAAATGGTAATTAAGGTGCAAAACATGAATGTAAATTGACAAGTAATGTAAATGACAAGTATTTAAATGGTGGAAGACTAATTGTCACCTTAGCCAACAAAATGAAAAATGACTAATCCTAAACTATTTATAGGGGAGGATTAAGGAAGCTTCCTCCCCTCTTTCCTTTTCTCTTAATTGCATAATTAAGTCCCTCCTTCTTTTAATCTTCATTAATTGCGTACTTAGTCCTTTTCTTCTAATCTTCTTTGATCTTGGACTTAAGGGACTTTTGACTTCGGGATTTCTTTTGAACTCGTCTTTAAATTCTTCAATAAAATAGACTTGAATTCTTCGGCTTTTGATAAACTTCCGTCTTTTGACTTTTTCTTCGATAAATCTTTAGAATTGGTCGTGGACTTCCGTTCTTTTTGCACTCTTGACTTCTTTGACTTCGTCTTTCATCCTTTTCTTCAATAAAAGTCCGTAAATGCCCGTGAATGTCCGTGTTTTCTCCACTTTTCACCTTTTCATCCTAAATCACAACAAAAACACAAACCACGCATAATTCCGACATAAAAGACATAAAATACACGTTTTGGTCCGGTTATTATTGTAGTTAAGTGGTAGAAAAGATGGGTGTTTACACACCTATCAAATCCCCTACACTTGACCATTGCAATGTCCTCATGCAATGCATTAGTTACAAAGCAAGATTACACTTTTCATCATAATCAATCCACGTTGGCCTTTATTAAAGAGATAGAAAATTGAAAACATACAAAATAAAGAAATCAAAAGCATACCTTGGGTTTTGAAAATGTTATGAATAATCATCATCCTCAAGTTTTCACTTTCTCCAAACCAAGCTTAAAAACGAGATCATTGTTATTATAAGTTAGTAGACTAACACGAACTCATGTGGGCCAATTACTCACTTAGACTCCCTTATTCCTAGGTGTATCTCTTATATTTTATTATTTGTCTTGAATGATCACGAAGATGCATTGTTTGACTTATTTCGATAATTATTTAATCTGAAAATAAAGTGCACGATTTAATCAATAGTTAGCTAAAGGACCAAATCTTTTAAAACTGCTTCTCGGGATATCAAAAAGTTCATATCTTGGCATAACTTGGTTCGCGATTTGAGACCTTTCTCGGGCCGATATTTGGCAGAGACTTCATACTTTAAATCTTGAGAGACGTTCATGAAATAATGGCCTTCTCTTCATAATTAGAATTTCTTCACTTGAAGTTTTGAGAGATTCATACTTGGACCACGACTTCTTCATTTTTCTCCAATCATTATTTTGGACTTTGATATACAACGATCCGCCTCCTTTTATGACTTGGATCTATTTATCCTCATACCTTGTTAGGGTCTTTTCGGATACACTTCTCCATGACTTTTGGGGAGTTTTGCTTTACGTCGTGTGTCTCGATCCTTCATATCGATTTTCGATAAATGATTCTTCACATCACTTTGGATCTTTAGCAACAAAACATAGCCCTCATGCCTTGTTAGGGCCTTTTCGGACTCGCCAATCTTCGCGCCCCGCTTCATATGTTATGCCTTGGCTATGAACTCTCGTCATTACCGAGCAACTTTTAAACGATCTGGGGCTAGAAGCTAAGTAACTTTTCAAATCGTACAACCTTATTTATTAGCAAATAAATTATTAGCAAGCGATGGGAGAATAGGCTCATAATTAACTCACATAAATTCATGAAAGAATACCGAACTTATAATTGGCTCTATCATCTCTCGTTCTCCACAGTTTAAAATCTCAAGTAATGAGACTCGTGGATACTTAGTCTATTAAATCAAAGTTTTGGGTTTTCGAGTCGCCTATAGGATCTTGCAAATTCTTAGACTTTTTCAAGCTTAGAAATCGCATTTTAAAGTTCCCTTGATAAACGACTCTCTAGGATCAATTATAGGAACTTGCGAAAAGTTCTTGTTCTTAACCCGTGAGAGTTAAGACTTTCGCGTTTAATAGCTCCCTATATAAAAGCCTAGCAAAACTTGACTTAAACACGTTAAGGATACTAGCTAGAGTAAACTCGGATTGAGTCAAAAGATTCACAACGTTTGAAAATTAAACCACTTATTCAACATTTATTCTAGCAAAGAAAGGAAATAACTATACAAAGATAACAACTAATAGGCCAAAATAGATCAAAATTTTTGAAAAATGTCGAAAAATTGATTTTCCGGTTAAAATGAGGACAAATACAAGGAAAAGACCACTTAACTTCGATAGAAGTCCCCCCTACACTTAAGATAAACATTGTCCTCAATGTTTAAGCATGTGGGAGTAAGCTCCCCTACACTTAGGACATTGTGCACGTTGTTTAAATCTTGCTAAGGAAAGGATAACTAAAGAGATTCCTATTTTAATATTTGAGAAAATATATAAAATAGTGAATCGAAAAGAGTTTAGGATAGAACCGGGAAGAAATAGAACACGGAATCACGGGTCGTCAAGAATCATCAAGAGTGGATCACTGAAGCTCGAATCCCTGATTAAGAAGTGAGGAGAGGAAATAGCAATCCAAAGGGTCCCCCCTACACTTATGGTAAAGAAAGCGAAAGGATAGATGCATGGGTTGCCTCCCAAGAAGCGCTTGGTTTTTGTTAACCGAGTCGTGAGCCTGACTCGACCTTGATCATCAACGGAAGTAGCATGAAACAAATCCACCCGGATCAAAGACATAGTTTTCATCCATCAATAAGCAAGAGCTTAAGGCGAACAAGGCAAGCCAAAGAAGAGTAGGCAAGGTTCCCTTAAGCAGCGATTGAGCACGGTGGAAGCAAAGTTGAAGTGGAGCAAGCATGTCTTCAATGGGTCCAAATATTTTTCCTTTTATTTCATCAGGTGGATACTGAGATGGCTTAAAGACTTCAATACCGGGGTCGAACACCTTTTCCTTCAGGGGAAAATAGCACTTAGGCTCAGCCGAGTGTGAAGAAGATCCGCAAAGAAGCACAACCTCGTCCTCAGAAGTGGGACAAAGAGGTGTCAAATCATACGTGCAACGGATTTCGGTGTCGACCGGTTTCTTCTCCTTTGACAAAATGCTCTTCAAATCCAAAGTAGGATCAAGACAATAATCTTCAAAGTCAAAAGGAGGAGCATCACTCTCATGAGGGAAGTATGTGTTGAGAAATTCAGAGAAATCTTCCTCAAATGAATAATCGTCCAAAGTAGGATCGAGTGATGGCGGAGGATCTTCATCATGTGAAGAATCACTCGAGAGAGTATCAGCCTCATCGAAATCATCGAAAGTAGGCAGTTCGGGATACTCAGAAGTACAATCAAAATCATCCGAGTCTGAGCTAGAATAATCATCATCATAAGCATCGAAGACCGGTGGAGAATCAAAATTGGGAGAAGCGTCCAAAGTGGGAAGAGAATCATCCACATTATCTTCAAAGAGTGGATTATCAGTGGAAGACTTGAATAGAGGATTATCGTAGACGGTAAAGTCATCGAGCACATTTATCATATTCACTGATTCTCGTCCTCCAAAGGATTTGTTTCTAGGCGTTCCCATTTTGAAATTTTGTGAGGCATTCCCGACTCTTAAGATTAACTCACCTTCGGCCACATCTACTAAAGCACGTCCGGATCTCAAAAATGGTCGACCAAGTATTAAAGGAATACGAGGGTCCATTTCATAATCAACTACGACAAAATCGACCGGAAAAGTAAATGCGCCAACTTGAATGAATACGTCTTCGGCTATACCAACGGGGTAAGTGAGAGTGCGATTAGCAAGTTCAAGAGTCATCTTTGTTGGAATGAGATCGGGTAATGATAGTGTTTTCCAAACACTCAAAGGCATCAGATTAATACTAGCCCCGAGATCAGCAAGGGCAGTAAATTCTCCAGTTTTGTTGAACACGCAAGGCAACACAAAACGACCGGGATCCCCTAGTTTTTCTGGAAGTTCTTTAAGAATAACTGCAGAGCAGTTTTCATTTAAGCGTGTGTTGGCGAGTTCAATCAGCTTCTCCTTCTTGTTAAGCAAGTCCTTAAATGCTTTGACAAATTTGGGCATGTGGACAAGTGCTTCAAGAAAACTAATGCTGAATCCCATTTGAGAAATCATACTGATATATTTTGTTATTTGAGAGTCATTCTTGGTTAGCTCGTTGGTCTTGCCTATGCGAGAAGGGTATGGGATTCTGGGTTGATAGGGAGACGGTGAAGGTGTAGTTGGTGAAGGTTGTGATGTTGAACAGTCCTTCCGAGATACATCGTCATGACGAGGCGGAGAGGGTAATGGTGTGCTAACACTAGGTGTAGGAGGAGTAGGGATACATGGTGGTGGAGGAGGTGTAGATGATGGTGGTGGGCTAGGTGGATTGACAATGGTAATTCCACTACGCGTAGTTATAGCACTCACATTAGCTCGCGGATTGGGGACGGTGTTTGAAGGTAGAGAACCCGAAGAAGAAGAAGGTTGAACTTCGGGCAAGAAACTAGCCAACAGATTCTTTAATTCAGTTGTTTGAGTGATGAAGGAAGATTGAAGATTTTCACGAACCTCGGTTCTGATGTCATTACCTTGCTTCAAGATATCTCCTTTCAAATTGATTATTTGGCTCTGTAGATTCTTGATTTGCTCACCTTGAGTTCTCATGATGGCATCAACATCGGGATTAATGGGTGGGTGTTGTTGGGTGGGTGGTTGATAAGGGTTAGAAGCACGAGGTGGGATTTGGTTGCTTCTATTGTAGTTGTTGGCGGGGTTTTGGTTTTGAGGAGAAAAACCGGGTGAAAGGTAGTTGTTGGAACGGTAGCTCAACATATTTCTATCCCCTTGTTGTCTAGCTTGGTAATTTTCCGGTGAATACTTACCGTAAGCTGCATACATATTTTCCGGATTTCCTTGTGTCGAAGGACAATCGGTGTATGAGTGAGGACCGCCACATGTTTCACAAGGATTAGCAACTGCTTTAACTTGTTGTTGTTGTTGTTGGTTTGAAGCGAGAAGCGTAATACTTTTGCTCATTTCAGCCATCATGCGGGTAAGTTCGGTCATCTCAGGGTTTGCTGAGGTTGAGGAAACATTGACTCTCGGGTTGTTCCTAGAAGAAGCAGAGGAATCCCAGTTCTTGTGGTGAGTAGTCATGTTCTCAATTAACTCTCTACACTCCTCGGGTCTCCTTTTCATGAATGTGCCACCGGCGGCTGCATTGATCGTATCACGATCTCGAAAAGTCAATCCGTTGTAGAAAGTATCTATCAAAGTGACGGGAAGCATGTTGTGGTTTGGACAACGGTCGATCAAGACATTATATCTCTCCCAAGCATCAAAAAGAGACTCATCGGGGTCTTGCATGAAACCGCTGATCTGATTGCGAAGGCTTGTGACCATGGATGGTGGAAAGTAGCGCGAAAGAAAGCGTTGAGTCATATCATCCCAAGTGTGAATAGAATTCTTCGGGAGACGATCAAACCATTTCTCGGCATGATGCGATAAAGTATGTGGGAAGAGTTGTAGGCGGAGAACATCCATTGTGGCCCCAGGCAACTTCATGCTTTGGGTGATTGTAATGAACTTGTCGAGGTGTTTGTTGGCATCATCATCAGGCAATCCTCTAAATGGGTTTGTTTGTACTTGCTGAATCATGTGATGCTTCAACGAAAACTCAGGAGCGTTGATTTGCATCGGCGCAATCGGTCCTCCTCGTCCAAACATTGTTGGTTGACAAAGTTCCTCCATGGTCCGAAGATCGGGCTGTGGAAGAGCATTGTTGTTATTATTATTATTCAGGTTCGGTGGAATGTTGTTGTTATTAACACCTGCCATATCTAAATCTTCTTGAGGCTCGGGCTCTTGATAATTAGAAGATCTAGTACGCATACACCTGAAAATGCAAAAGAAAACAAAACCAAACACAAAGACAATATATACACAATAAAGATAAAATCTTTTTGGATTTTTGAAATTTTTAATTTTTATGGTTTTTGAATTTTTTAGGCAAGAAAAATAACGTTCACAAGTAAACGGATCCCAAAAAGCAACGTGTCTAGCACAGAAAACTGTTGATCTTAACGAAAAGAGCCGGCAGCGGCGCCATTTGATAACTGGCTTTTGACACCCCGTATAAAAATATTAAGATTCGTTGTGTGTTGGTCTAATCGAATTGATCTTAGCTCTCTATGTGTGACTTCGTTTTATTTTGGTGGAATCAAAGATGTGTCGTTGTAGTATTTTAAAAGTAAAAGGTGCAAAACAATTAAAGTAAAATGCTCTTAAAGTAAATCTAAGTCTAATTAAAGTAAAGGTGCAAGTATTTAAAAGCGAGGCTGAAATTAAAGGGTACTAAAGTAAAATGACGTAAACTTAAATCTATCTAAGGCAAACTTAAAGTGCGACTAAAACTAAGGCAAATAATCTAAAAGTGCAATTAAATAAAAGGCAGGAAAAATAAAGCTTGAAGATAAAAATCAAAGACAAAAGCTAATAAGAACCTGAATACAGCTCATTCGGAATAAACCTTCGTTTGGAACAATCACTCGTCCTAAATGTCACCTTTGGTTGAAATGATTCTTCTTCACTTGGGATATTACCGAAATCCTTGATCCGGAACAAATTGGTCTGAATATGTCACCTATCCAAAACAATGCTTCGTTCGGAACTTACTGATTCGGAACTTGTAAAATCTGCCTTGATTCGGAAGTATTAGGTCACCCCTTGATTCGGAAGTTTCCGGATGAAGCTCTTGATTCGGAACTTTTGGAAGTTCCGAATGAACAACCTTGACTCGGAAGTTTATGACTTCCGAAAGAAAAGCCTTTATTCGGAACTTTGGTCCTTGATTCGGAACTTTAAGTTGATTCGGAACTTTTGAAAAGTTCCGAATGAAACCCTTGGTTCGGAACTTTGGAGTTCCGAATGAATCCCCTTGGTTCGGAAGTTTTAACTTCGTCCGGAACTTTGAAAGTTCCGGATGAACAAGCTTGGTTCGGAACTTTTGGAGTTCCGGATGAAACCTTGATTCGGAAGTTTCCGGATGAAGCTCTGCTTGGTTCGGAAGTTTGGACTTCCGAATGAACACTTCAGTCCTTTCCTTGCCTTGACTCGGAACTCTTCCTGGAAAGATCAAAAACAAGGCAAACACCCCCGAAGAACAAGGAAAACAGTAGCAGCAGATATAATAACAAAATAATCAAAATCAAACACACGGATAATAATAAACAGTAACGAATCAATGAAATAACATCAACAAACAATTAAAAACATGAAATCAAACAACTTTTACCACAATAATAAAAAACCACTTGGATCAAAATAAAAGCATAAACATGAACATAAACATAAACACATGAATCAAAGAATAAGAAAGGTAGATAAGAGATTGACAAGATAAAATAAAGATTTGACAAGAATTAAAATGAAAACTTACTTGGAATTAAATGGTAATTAAGGTGCATAACATGAATGTAAATTGACAAGTAATGTAAATGACAAGTATTTAAATGGTGGAAGACTAATTGTCACCTTAGCCAACAAAATGAAAAATGACTAATCCTAAACTATTTATAGGGGAGGATTAAGGAAGCTTCCTCCCCTCTTTCCTTTTCTCTTAATTGCATAATTAAGTCCCTCCTTCTTTTAATCTTCATTAATTGCGTACTTAGTCCTTTTCTTCTAATCTTCTTTGATCTTGGACTTAAGGGACTTTTGACTTCGGGATTTCTTTTGAACTCGTCTTTAAATTCTTCAATAAAATAGACTTGAATTCTTCGGCTTTTGATAAACTTCCGTCTTTTGACTTCTTCTTCGATAAATCTTTAGAATTGGTCGTGGACTTCCGTTCTTTTTGCACTCTTGACTTCTTTGACTTCGTCTTTCATCCTTTTCTTCAATAAAAGTCCGTAAATGCCCGTGAATGTCCGTGTTTTCTCCACTTTTCACCTTTTCATCCTAAATCACAACAAAAAAACAAACCACGCATAATTCCGACATAAAAGACATAAAATACACGTTTTGGTCCGGTTATTATTGTAGTTAAGTGGTAGAAAAGATGGGTGTTTACACACCTATCAAATCCCCTACACTTGACCATTGCAATGTCCTCATGCAATGCATTAGTTACAAAGCAAGATTACACTTTTCATCATAATCAATCCACGTTGGCCTTTATTAAAGAGATAGAAAATTGAAAACATACAAAATAAAGAAATCAAAAGCATACCTTGGGTTTTGAAAATGTTATGAATAATCATCATCCTCAAGTTTTCACTTTCTCCAAACCAAGCTTAAAAACGAGATCATTGTTATTATAAGTTAGTAGACTAACACGAACTCATGTGGGCCAATTACTCACTTAGACTCCCTTATTCCTAGGTGTATCTCTTATATTTTATTATTTGTCTTGAATGATCACGAAGATGCATTGTTTGACTTATTTCGATAATTATTTAATCTGAAAATAAAGTGCACGATTTAATCAATAGTTAGCTAAAGGACCAAATCTTTTAAAACTGCTTCTCGGGATATCAAAAAGTTCATATCTTGGCATAACTTGGTTCGCGATTTGAGACCTTTCTCGGGCCGATATTTGGCAGCGACTTCATACTTTAAATCTTGAGAGACGTTCATGAAATAATGGCCTTCTCTTCATAATTAGAATTTCTTCACTTGAAGTTTTGAGAGATTCATACTTGGACCACGACTTCTTCATTTTTCTCCAATCATTATTTTGGACTTTGATATACAACGATCCGCCTCCTTTTATGACTTGGATCTATTTATCCTCATACCTTGTTAGGGTCTTTTCGGATACACTTCTCCATGACTTTTGGGGAGTTTTGCTTTACGTCGTGTGTCTCGATCCTTCATATCGATTTTCGATAAATGATTCTTCACATCACTTTGGATCTTTAGCAACAAAACATAGCCCTCATGCCTTGTTAGGGCCTTTTCGGACTCGCCAATCTTCGCGCCCCGCTTCATATGTTATGCCTTGGCTATGAACTCTCGTCATTACCGAGCAACTTTTAAACGATCTGGGGCTAGAAGCTAAGTAACTTTTCAAATCGTACAACCTTATTTATTAGCAAATAAATTATTAGCAAGCGATGGGAGAATAGGCTCATAATTAACTCACATAAATTCATGAAAGAATACCGAACTTATAATTGGCTCTATCATCTCTCGTTCTCCACAGTTTAAAATCTCAAGTAATGAGACTCGTGGATACTTAGTCTATTAAATCAAAGTTTTGGGTTTTCGAGTCGCCTATAGGATCTTGCAAATTCTTAGACTTTTTCAAGCTTAGAAATCGCATTTTAAAGTTCCCTTGATAAACGACTCTCTAGGATCAATTATAGGAACTTGCGAAAAGTTCTTGTTCTTAACCCGTGAGAGTTAAGACTTTCGCGTTTAATAGCTCCCTATATAAAAGCCTAGCAAAACTTGACTTAAACACGTTAAGGATACTAGCTAGAGTAAACTCGGATTGAGTCAAAAGATTCACAACGTTTGAAAATTAAACCACTTATTCAACATTTATTCTAGCAAAGAAAGGAAATAACTATACAAAGATAACAACTAATAGGCCAAAATAGATCAAAATTTTTGAAAAATGTCGAAAAATTGATTTTCCGGTTAAAATGAGGACAAATACAAGGAAAAGACCACTTAACTTCGATAGAAGTCCCCCCTACACTTAAGATAAACATTGTCCTCAATGTTTAAGCATGTGGGAGTAAGCTCCCCTACACTTAGGACATTGTGCACGTTGTTTAAATCTTGCTAAGGAAAGGATAACTAAAGAGATTCCTATTTTAATATTTGAGAAAATATATAAAATAGTGAATCGAAAAGAGTTTAGGATAGAACCGGGAAGAAATAGAACACGGAATCACGGGTCGTCAAGAATCATCAAGAGTGGATCACTGAAGCTCGAATCCCTGATTAAGAAGTGAGGAGAGGAAATAGCAATCCAAAGGGTCCCCCCTACACTTATGGTAAAGAAAGCGAAAGGATAGATGCATGGGTTGTCTCCCAAGAAGCGCTTGGTTTTTGTTAACCGAGTCGTGAGCCTGACTCGACCTTGATCATCAACGGAAGTAGCATGAAACAAATCCACCCGGATCAAAGACATAGTTTTCATCCATCAATAAGCAAGAGCTTAAGGCGAACAAGGCAAGCCAAAGAAGATTAGGCAAGGTTCCCTTAAGCAGCGATTGAGCACGGTGGAAGCAAAGTTGAAGTGGAGCAAGCATGTCTTCAATGGGTCCAAATATTTTTCCTTTTATTTCATCAGGTGGATACTGAGATGGCTTAAAGACTTCAATACCGGGGTCGAACACCTTTTCCTTCAGGGGAAAATAGCACTTAGGCTCAGCCGAGTGTGAAGAAGATCCGCAAAGAAGCACAACCTCGTCCTCAGAAGTGGGACAAAGAGGTGTCAAATCATACGTGCAACGGATTTCGGTGTCGACCGGTTTCTTCTCCTTTGACAAAATGCTCTTCAAATCCAAAGTAGGATCAAGACAATAATCTTCAAAGTCAAAAGGAGGAGCATCACTCTCATGAGGGAAGTATGTGTTGAGAAATTCAGAGAAATCTTCCTCAAATGAATAATCGTCCAAAGTAGGATCGAGTGATGGCAGAGGATCTTCATCATGTGAAGAATCACTCGAGAGAGTATCAGCCTCATCGAAATCATCGAAAGTAGGCAGTTCGGGATACTCAGAAGTACAATCAAAATCATCCGAGTCTGAGCTAGAATAATCATCATCATAAGCATCGAAGACCGGTGGAGAATCAAAATTGGGAGAAGCGTCCAAAGTGGGAAGAGAATCATCCACATTATCTTCAAAGAGTGGATTATCAGTGGAAGACTTGAATAGAGGATTATCGTAGACGGTAAAGTCATCGAGCACATTTATCATATTCACTGATTCTCGTCCTCCAAAGGATTTGTTTGTAGGCGTTCCCATTTTGAAATTTTGTGAGGCATTCCCGACTCTTAAGATTAACTCACCTTCGGCCACATCTACTAAAGCACGTCCGGATCTCAAAAATGGCCGACCAAGTATTAAAGGAATACGAGGGTCCATTTCATAATCAACTACGACAAAATCGACCGGAAAAGTAAATGCGCCAACTTGAATGAATACGTCTTCGGCTATACCAACGGGGTAAGTGAGAGTGCGATTAGCAAGTTCAAGAGTCATCTTTGTTGGAATGAGATCGGGTAATGATAGTGTTTTCCAAACACTCAAAGGCATCAGATTAATACTAGCCCCGAGATCAGCAAGGGCAGTAAATTCTCCAGTTTTGTTGAACACGCAAGGCAACACAAAACGACCGGGATCCCCTAGTTTTTCCGGAAGTTCTTTAAGAATAACTGCAGAGCAGTTTTCATTTAAGCGTGTGTTGGCGAGTTCAATCAGCTTCTCATTCTTGTTAAGCAAGTCCTTAAATGCTTTGACAAATTTGGGCATGTGGACAAGTGCTTCAAGAAAACTAATGCTGAATCCCATTTGAGAAATCATACTGATATATTTTGTTATTTGAGAGTCATTCTTGGTTAGCTCGTTGGTCTTGCCTATGCGAGAAGGGTATGGGATTCTGGGTTGATAGGGAGACGGTGAAGGTGTAGTTGGTGAAGGTTGTGATGTTGAACAGTCCTTCCGAGATACATCGTCATGACGAGGCGGAGAGGGTAATGGTGTGCTAACACTAGGTGTAGGAGGAGTAGGGATACATGGTGGTGGAGGAGGTGTAGATGATGGTGGTGGGCTAGGTGGATTGACAATGGTAATTCCACTACGCGTAGTTATAGCACTCACATTAGCTCGCGGATTGGGGACGGTGTTTGAAGGTAGAGAACCCGAAGAAGAAGAAGGTTGAACTTCGGGCAAGAAACTAGCCAACAGATTCTTTAATTCAGTTGTTTGAGTGATGAAGGAAGATTGAAGATTTTCACGAACCTCGGTTCTGATGTCATTACCTTGCTTCAAGATATCTCCTTTCAAATTGATTATTTGGCTCTGTAGATTCTTGATTTGCTCACCTTGAGTTCTCATGATGGCATCAACATCGGGATTAATGGGTGGGTGTTGTTGGGTGGGTGGTTGATAAGGGTTAGAAGCACGAGGTGGGATTTGGTTGCTTCTATTGTAGTTGTTGGCGGGGTTTTGGTTTTGAGGAGAAAAACCGGGTGAAAGGTAGTTGTTGGAACGGTAGCTCAACATATTTCTATCCCCTTGTTGTCTAGCTTGGTAATTTTCCGGTGAATACTTACCGTAAGCTGCATACATATTTTCCGGATTTCCTTGTGTCGAAGGACAATCGGTGTATGAGTGAGGACCGCCACATGTTTCACAAGGATTAGCAACTGCTTTAACTTGTTGTTGTTGTTGTTGGTTTGAAGCGAGAAGCGTAATACTTTTGCTCATTTCAGCCATCATGCGGGTAAGTTCGGTCATCTCAGGGTTTGCTGAGGTTGAGGAAACATTGACTCTCGGGTTGTTCCTAGAAGAAGCAGAGGAATCCCAGTTCTTGTGGTGAGTAGTCATGTTCTCAATTAACTCTCTACACTCCTCGGGTCTCCTTTTCATGAATGTGCCACCGGCGGCTGCATTGATCGTATCACGATCTCGAAAAGTCAATCCGTTGTAGAAAGTATCTATCAAAGTGACGGGAAGCATGTTGTGGTTTGGACAACGGTCGATCAAGACATTATATCTCTCCCAAGCATCAAAAAGAGACTCATCGGGGTCTTGCATGAAACCGCTGATCTGATTGCGAAGGCTTGTGACCATGGATGGTGGAAAGTAGCGCGAAAGAAAGCGTTGAGTCATATCATCCCAAGTGTGAATAGAATTCTTCGGGAGACGATCAAACCATTTCTCGGCATGATGCGATAAAGTATGTGGGAAGAGTTGTAGGCGGAGAACATCCATTGTGGCCCCAGGCAACTTCATGCTTTGGGTGATTGTAATGAACTTGTCGAGGTGTTTGTTGGCATCATCATCAGGCAATCCTCTAAATGGGTTTGTTTGTACTTGCTGAATCATGTGATGCTTCAACGAAAACTCAGGAGCGTTGATTTGCATCGGCGCAATCGGTCCTCCTCGTCCAAACATTGTTGGTTGACAAAGTTCCTCCATGGTCCGAAGATCGGGCTGTGGAAGAGCATTGTTGTTATTATTATTATTCAGGTTCGGTGGAATGTTGTTGTTATTAACACCTGCCATATCTAAATCTTCTTGAGGCTCGGGCTCTTGATAATTAGAAGATCTAGTACGCATACACCTGAAAATGCAAAAGAAAACAAAACCAAACACAAAGACAATATATACACAATAAAGATAAAATCTTTTTGGATTTTTGAAATTTTTAATTTTTATGGTTTTTGAATTTTTTAGGCAAGAAAAATAACGTTCACAAGTAAACGGATCCCAAAAAGCAACGTGTCTAGCACAGAAAACTGTTGATCTTAACGAAAAGAGCCGGCAGCGCCGCCATTTGATAACTGGCTTTTGACACCCCGTATAAAAATATTAAGATTCGTTGTGTGTTGGTCTAATCGAATTGATCTTAGCTCTCTATGTGTGACTTCGTTTTATTTTGGTGGAATCAAAGATGTGTCGTTGTAGTATTTTAAAAGTAAAAGGTGCAAAACAATTAAAGTAAAATGCTCTTAAAGTAAATCTAAGTCTAATTAAAGTAAAGGTGCAAGTATTTAAAAGCGAGGCTGAAATTAAAGGGTACTAAAGTAAAATGACGTAAACTTAAATCTATCTAAGGCAAACTTAAAGTGCGACTAAAACTAAGGCAAATAATCTAAAAGTGCAATTAAATAAAAGGCAGGAAAAATAAAGCTTGAAGATAAAAATCAAAGACAAAAGCTAATAAGAACCTGAATACAGCTCATTCGGAATAAACCTTCGTTTGGAACAATCACTCGTCCTAAATGTCACCTTTGGTTGAAATGATTCTTCTTCACTTGGGATATTACCGAAATCCTTGATCCGGAACAAATTGGTCTGAATATGTCACCTATCCAAAACAATGCTTCGTTCGGAACTTACTGATTCGGAACTTGTAAAATCTGCCTTGATTCGGAAGTATTAGGTCACCCCTTGATTCGGAAGTTTCCGGATGAAGCTCTTGATTCGGAACTTTTGGAAGTTCCGAATGAACAACCTTGACTCGGAAGTTTATGACTTCCGAAAGAAAAGCCTTTATTCGGAACTTTGGTCCTTGATTCGGAACTTTAAGTTGATTCGGAACTTTTGAAAAGTTCCGAATGAAACCCTTGGTTCGGAACTTTGGAGTTCCGAATGAATCCCCTTGGTTCAGAAGTTTTAACTTCGTCCGGAACTTTGAAAGTTCCGGATGAACAAGCTTGGTTCGGAACTTTTGGAGTTCCGGATGAAACCTTGATTCGGAAGTTTCCGGATGAAGCTCTGCTTGGTTCGGAAGTTTGGACTTCCGAATGAACACTTCAGTCCTTTCCTTGCCTTGACTCGGAACTCTTCCTGGAAAGATCAAAAACAAGGCAAACACCCCCGAAGAACAAGGAAAACAGTAGCAGCAGATATAATAACAAAATAATCAAAATCAAACACACGGATAATAATAAACAGTAACGAATCAATGAAATAACATCAACAAACAATTAAAAACATGAAATCAAACAACTTTTACCACAATAATAAAAAACCACTTGGTTCAAAATAAAAGCATAAACATGAACATAAACATAAACACATGAATCAAAGAATAAGAAAGGTAGATAAGAGATTGACAAGATAAAATAAAGATTTGACAAGAATTAAAATGAAAACTTACTTGGAATTAAATGGTAATTAAGGTGCATAACATGAATGTAAATTGACAAGTAATGTAAATGACAAGTATTTAAATGGTGGAAGACTAATTGTCACCTTAGCCAACAAAATGAAAAATGACTAATCCTAAACTATTTATAGGGGAGGATTAAGGAAGCTTCCTCCCCTCTTTCCTTTTCTCTTAATTGCATAATTAAGTCCCTCCTTCTTTTAATCTTCATTAATTGCGTACTTAGTCCTTTTCTTCTAATCTTCTTTGATCTTGGACTTAAGGGACTTTTGACTTCTGGATTTCTTTTGAACTCGTCTTTAAATTCTTCAATAAAATAGACTTGAATTCTTCGGCTTTTGATAAACTTCCGTCTTTTGACTTTTTCTTCGATAAATCTTTAGAATTGGTCGTGGACTTCCGTTCTTTTTGCACTCTTGACTTCTTTGACTTCGTCTTTCATCCTTTTCTTCAATAAAAGTCCGTAAATGCCCGTGAATGTCCGTGTTTTCTCCACTTTTCACCTTTTCATCCTAAATCACAACAAAAACACAAACCACGCATAATTCCGACATAAAAGACATAAAATACACGTTTTGGTCCGGTTATTATTGTAGTTAAGTGGTAGAAAAGATGGGTGTTTACACACCTATCATATAGCTAATTACATGTAGATTCATAATTAAAACATGGTATCATCATCTCATCCATAATTCACGCCTATATCAAGTGATTACATCAGATCATCAAGACCTCTAGAATGAAAATACAATTATAGGAAAATGTGATGTTTACTCTTTCATTGAGTTCTATTGCGATGTACTATTATCTAAATTGAGGTCACCTGTAAAAAAAATGAACCAAGCACGTCCGTCGGGTAAGCCAAAGCTAAATTATATCAAAGAACCATCTATTCAGTGAGACAAGGCAAAAAAATATCAAAAGTTTATTTTTATTAAAAAAGAGAGTAATTAATTAATTAACATATTTAAAAAAAACAAACCGATATTTGTACACCCAAAAATTCACAGGGAAAAATACTCCCGTTGGGTGGGCAAATACCCATAAATATTAGTTTACTTTTAAGGAAAACGTATCACACTACCAACATCAAGATACCAATAACACTATCAAAGCTTTTATTGCACAAACATCAATATGTTGTACTTAAAAAATGTATAAGATTGTTTACACAACAATATACAAACCAAAACCAAAAAATTATAATTGTGCAACCAAAGATTCACACGGGACAAAACACGTTCCTTAAGCAGACCGAGGCCTAATAATATCAAAGATTACTTACCTATCGTTAGCCAAGATGCCAGCGAATACATAAACGTATTTTTTTAGAAAGATTTACGAATCGAACTCGCTAAATGCAAATAAAACAAATTTAACTTATAAAGTTACGAGTAAGACAATCAAAGCTTTTATAACGCAAACATCAATATATCCTACTTAAAAAAATGTTATATGGATTGTTCACAATACAATATACAAATCCAAACCCAACAAATTATAAAAGACTCACATAGGACAAAACAATTATGTTGGGTGAACCAAGGCTTAAAAATACCACCGATTAGTTTTCTTGTATTTTCCTTTATTCACGAACGACTCCCACTGCCAGCAAATATAATTAATACACAAACGTAGTTTCAAAAAAGAGTTACGAACCGAACCCGCCCATTGGGCGGGTTACGAAACTAGTATATATATATATATATATATATATATATATATATATATATATATATATATATACTAGCCTTTAGACCCGTCCGGTGGACGGGCTAGCTTTAAGTATATATTTTTTAATGAAAATTGAATATATGTGTGTTTGTATTAGAAGTTTAGTATATGTAGTGTTAGTTATGACATTGATATTTTAATAATGTAGCACATAATAGACAAAAATAACGTAGTTTAAGATATTTTATTTATTTAAGAATATTATGAGTTAATTAAATTTGCATACGGTAACGTTATAAATAAGTTTGTTACATTAAATTTCTTTAGAATTTTAATAATATTGTATAATTTTTTATGTATTTTTGAATTTTATGAGGTAATAAATTTTGTATACGTTAATGTTATGAATAACATTTTAACATTAATTTTATTTGAAATTAATATTATTTTATAGAATTTTGTATTTAAGGCATTGTTTTACCATCCTTCCTTATATTTTTTTATATAATTTTATATTTAAAGCATCATTTATAATTCCTATATATATTTTTATATAATTTTGTATTTAAGGCATCATTTGTAATTCCTATTTTATTTTTGAAGCATTTTATGGAATCATTTTTATAGAATTTTGTATTTAAGACATTGTTTCACCATCCTTCCATATATATTTTATAGAATTTTGTATTTAAGGAATCATTTATAATTCCTATATATATTTTTATAGAATTTTGTATTTAAGGCATCATTTGTAATTCCTATTTTATTTTTGAAGCATTTTATGGAAATTATTTTTATAGAATTTTGTATTTAAGGCATTGTTTCACCATCCTTACTTATATATTTTTATAGAATTTCATATTTAAGGCATCATTTGTAATTCTTATATATATTTTTTATAGAATTTTGTATTTAAGGCATCATTTTTAATTCCTATTTTATTTTTTAAGCATCTTATGGAACCACTTTAATGAATTACATGTGTCATTTTAATAGAATTTTGTATTTATAGAATTGTTTCA
Source organism: Glebionis coronaria (assembly GCA_025667525.1). Taxonomy (NCBI): domain Eukaryota; kingdom Viridiplantae; phylum Streptophyta; class Magnoliopsida; order Asterales; family Asteraceae; genus Glebionis; species Glebionis coronaria. The sequence goes on from CM046877.1 coordinate 6,509,743, forward strand.
CCATCCTTCCTATATAAGGGTTTTTGATATATATATATATATATATATATATATAGAGTTAGGATCAAATAAGAAGATTAAGTAAAATGAGAAGAATGAGAAGAAACTACAACCACATATCTTAGATGCACCTACAAAGTCAGATGCATCTCCCCTTAAAATTCTCCTTCCTTTGTGGAATTTGTGGTCAGGATTTCTTCTTATTCTTCTCATTTTAATTTTTTCTTCTTATTAGATCCCTACTCTATATATATATATATATATATATATATATATATATAGTGTAAGGTTATTTTCAGAACCAAATAAATGTACAGAACTGCGAGAACCACCTTTATACTCTTAAAAATGCATATGTATTTTCATTATTATGTTTAAATTAACATTTAATAATTGTTTTATTGGTTATAGATCCGAGTGTGATGATCGATATGAAGAGTGCACATGTGTTTTCATATTATCCAACGATAAGATAGTTATAATACACAAAAAACAAATACATGTGCATGGTCCTTGGATACATGTTCCTAGTGACGTACGACAACGAAAATTTATATATTTCTACCTAATGAACTAACCCGATGAATATACATGTGCATTTTAAGAGTAAAAATATGGTTCTCGCAGTTCTGTACATTTATTTGGTTATGAAAATAACCTCACCCTATATATATATATATATATATATATATATATATATATATATATATATATATATATATATATATATATATATATATATATATATATATATATATATATATATTATTTATATTATTTATATATGAAATATTTATTAACCAATTATTTTATAATGAAAAAATTATGATTAAAATGAATTATTATTAGTTAAAATGTTTTATTATACTAATAAAGTATTAAAATGATTATTAATTAAATAACTAAAATTTAAATAATAATTACTATAAAATAATAACTAAAACGTAAATATTATCGATATTAATGAAACAATAAATATTAAAAAATAAATAAGTATTTATTAATTAAATTAATATTAATAAATTTGTATTATTAATAAAATAATTTCTTTTATTTAATTATTGTATTAATATAATAGTACTAATAGATAATAATAATAATAATTAAAAGTTAATAAATAATACGTAATCTTAATAAATATTAATTTTTATAATAAAAATGAACTAATAACTATTATATTATATCAATATTAAATAATAATAACAATAACATATGATAAAAAGACAATTAATAAAATTTATTATTACTATTTATTTTATTATTATTATTATTATTTTAATGATATATTAATATTTATTAATACTTGTTATTTTTTGTTATTATTTTCTTTTTGTTATTATTTTTATTACTACTAATTACTGTTGTTTAGTTTATTATTGTTCTTATTATTATACCATTATGAGTATTTATTAGTGTTTTTTTATTATTTTTGTTATTATTATTATTTTATTATAATAACTATATTACTCTTTTATTATTAAATTATTAAAAAAAATTATTAATTGTTTATATTTTATAAAAAAGTTTGAATTACATTACGTTACGTAGTGAGTCAATCGAAAACATCCACATATTTAATAAATTACAATTACAACACATTCCAATTTGTTAAATTACTATTAATTCCATAAATTAGAATTTCTTCAAAAACGTTGTATAAACCAAAGAGCAGCTTAGTAAAATTTTATTAAACGGTCCGATCACATAGCATCTTTATAATTAATATCATAGAAATGAGTTTCTCAATTTAAAATAAATTGGTTAGATGGTTTAGCTTCTAGCTTCGTGTATAGTAAGCTATCTCAAGATTATTAAAGCATGAGCAATGCATCAAGTAAAAAACCTTGATACATTTAATAAAATTAAATGTTTGAAATAAAAAGTTTTTGCAAAACTTACAAGTTTAATGAAAAAACTTTTGCAATAGTTTTTGCATTTTTAATACATGGTGTAAAATGCAAGGTTTAACGCACATTTTATTTTTGACAATTGCTTCAAACGCTTGAAGTTTTACAAGCGGTTTTGATATAAGTCTTTTTTCAAAGCTATTGTCATGGAACAAGTAATTTAGATAGCTTGTTGGCCTACTAAAATTTATTTTCTCAAGATGACATTGTAGAAGCTTTTACGATACAACGATTACGTTTGGAAAAACTAGTTGTACGATGTATGTTGTAAGTTGTTAATTGCAAGTTGTAAGTTACAAACTGTAAAGCTATTGAGCTACAAGATGTTAATAAAAGTGTTTGGTAAATTAATTGTTTACTGTAATATTAAGATGTAAAATGACTAAAAAATGCATATCTAAATAGACTATAATATGGTTGGAGAGTATGTTAGTAACTTATTGTTTTAACAGGTCTTTTAATTTGAAAAACTTCATGAATCACTTTTTTACTTAGGAGATACTTGTTTAAAATTAAAAAAATGAAGCTCATGTGTTCAAACAAAGCTACTTGTTTTAAAAGAGATGATTTTTAAACAAAAACTAATAACTCTAAAATAGATTAAAAAATATTATCAAAAAATTCTTATGAAATATGCCTTACATAGTACGAAGTCACCTAACTAACATGTTATATAAACCAAGTAAATTGCAGGTAAATTAGTAAAATTAAAATTAAAATAATGTAAGTTGTATTATGCGAATATGATAATATTACTACTTATCAATTGATGATATATATTCATAATATCAAAATATGTCATCTTAACTTTGTGTAATGTTATATTGGATGGATGTAATATTCATTTAATGTAACGGAATTCTCATGTTGATAGTTTTGACTTTCAAGAACTTGTGCATCAATAAACTGATCTCTATGTAACCACAACTTGCATATAACAATCTCGAGTACTCGGCTCATATTTTAAATAAACGATTTCTCTAATGGCAAAATGTTTAACTCTATTCATTTTAGCAATTAACCTTGTCTATGCTTCGCAAGCAAACATCATCACTAATGAAAAAAATGGTTGTGGTTTGAGGCGACGATACACTGTTCATATTGAAGTTGATGTTAACAATCTTCGTTTTCGTTGCCAGTCAAAAGACGACGATCTTGGTGATGTTGTTAGGAATGCTGGAGAAGAATTTGAAATTAATTTTTGCTTAAACGTTCGGAGAACGACGTTGTACTTTTGTCATTTCTACTTGGGATCTAAGCAACGCACGTTTGATGTTTTTTCGTTGAAGTATGGTGGCTCTCCTGATTATTGCTTTTTGCATAAACATGAGTCGAGAGAAGATTGTTTTTGGCTGGTAAAAGAAGATGGGTTTCACGCTCCGTTGAATATTTTTCCAGGACCAAATGATTGGGTCAAAAGATTTTATTGGAAATAAATATTTGTATGTTACCATCCTATTTACATAATAAAATATTAGAAAGGTATTCGCGTGATGCGACAATGGATACCCTGTGACTAAATTAACTAACGAACAAATGTTATCTGGTAATTCATTTATTTTATTTGGTAATTCAATTATTTTAGCGCTAACTTCTAAATAACAATAATTTTCTCTCAAAACATATCTCAAAAATATAATTTTAATCGAGGATATTATAATTTGTGATATATATATATATATATATATATATATATATATATATATATATATATATATATATATATATATATATATATATATATATATATATATATATATATATATATATATATATATATATATATATATATATATAAATATATATATATATATATATATATATATATATATATATATATATATATATATATATATATATATATATATATATATATATATATATATATATATATATATATATATATATATATATATATATATATATATATAGAATTTAGATAAAATGGTGTAGGTGCTTAAAGTTATTAAAATAAGAAGCCAAATGTCACATTATTGATTAGTTTTGGTTCGTTTATGAGTTCTTGGTTCGTGTACGAGTATTCTTGGAACTTTTAGTTCGTGTACGAGTAGTCGGTTCACGATTTTTAATATTACTAGTTTCTCGTGTATCAGTTGTGTCTCATAGTTTAACAATTTATTGTCAACTCTAATGTAATTTTTGATAATGTATCACTTAATTTTCGAATAAAATGATTATTTATGTTAATAATATTTTGTGAAGCAAAACTATGTATCATATGTATCAGTTGTAAATTTTAACGTATAAAATTTTTAGTGGTTTTATATCTAATTTTTATGTATAATATTTATTATTTTGTGTCTAATCTTAAATAAATCACATGTTAATTGATAAAATCAATGGTTATTATAACTTTTTATTTTAACAACTTTAAGGTACTACACTACAATAACCCAACTCATATATATATATATATATATATATATATATATATATATATATATACTAGCGTCGTAACCCGCCCAACGGGCGGGGTCGTTTTTTTTTTGTTGCTTAGGACGTTTTTTAATTAATTTTAATTTTAATCTTTTTTGGAGAGTTTTGTTAAATTTTTGGTTAAAGAATTTTTATTTTTTTAATTGATATGTGAATTGCATTGTGTTTTATTTAGTGTTTTTCCAGTATTTTTATTATTTTTTCTATATTTTTTTTGTAAAACAATAACCCTTGACCTAGGGTAAAACGAAAGTTATAGAATTTCATGTTTCGTGTAACGAATTGATTATTGATCACATACATATAGCTAATTAACACGTGAAAGTAACTAAAAGAGAGTCAGACTCAGAAACTTAAAGCTATGAACTTTCGCGTTTCGTGTGATCAAGTCCCTAACATCAACTTATGAAACAGAATAAATTACGACGGACTTATTTTGTAGATATTATTGATATATATATATATATATATATATATATATATATATATATATATATATATATATATATATATATATATATATATATATATATATATATATATATATATATATATATATATATATATTTATATATATATCAATTATAAGCATATCAATTGACTTTTTTTAACGGGCATATCAATTCACTTGTTGAATACATTAAGTATAAATTGAATTGATTATTTATTTGATTTGAAAAATAAGTTAGCGAGAGGAGAAAGTCGAACTCATTAGCAAACGAACGACATCGCCCTATCTCAACCAGCTCACTACTCACTAAAGTCCTATCTTTCTAGCCCTAAGAGAGCCATAGATCGTGGGTGAGCAACAATTAGGCCTTATTGTGTCTTTGACAACTAAAGACATAAGCGTCTCAAGATATTTCTTGCACGACAATAACATTCTCAATGAAAATACCCAAGTGGTCAAGAAAACCTATAAGATGCATACAAATTTTACGAATCACGGTCTCCTAATCATTTTAGTAAGCTTTTTTGTAACGTGTAGAATGCATTGGTGTTTCATTCATGAACGCATAATTTTAGAAATTAATATCTATGTTATATAATTGTTGAAAAATCACTTACTTAAAAAATTGTTGAAAAATCAATTATATGAAAATAAGAATAACAAAAAAAGTTTAACTGTAAATTTTTTTATAAGCCACGAGTTCACAGGTTGGCCATCAGGTCAACCCGATCGAGTCACTGAGTCACGAGTTTGACCATCGGGTCAATCCGTTCGAGTCATGGGTTCGGCCACGAATCAACACGCTCGAGTCATCGAGTCACAAGTTCGACCACCAGGTCAACCCGATCGAATCACTGAGTCACGGGTTCATTCAGCGGGTCAAACCACTATTAAAATTCAAACGAAGCTTATTATAACTACCTTAATAAATTTAAATAAATAATACATAATCTTAAACATCATATATACCATAAGCAACTGGTATTATTCTCGAATGTTGAATTGTGTACATGATGATATCATATAAATGGTCATGGACATGTGTATGGCCAATGGACGCTTAGGAAAATTTTGAATAGTTACACGATAGCTAAAGATTTCTAAAAGAGAAAAATTTGCATTTGTTTGTTTAAGGTAGTACAAAATACGTAAGGATCTGTGTGGCCATGAGGAAGGATGACGTGTATGACAAGGGACTTTGAGCGAAACAAAGTTTGATTATATGCACGTTCTGTGTAAAAAAAAGATTATATATACATTTTCATTGAGAATTGAGACCACATAACTCTATAAATATGGAACATTCTATGGCACTTATTTTGGGTTTGAACTTGGTCCCAATATCTCAAAGAATGTGCGTGACCCTTTTAAACACTGACCTAACAGAGTTGAGAAATTTGATTACCCATTGAATAGGCAATGATCAAAATTGAGGATAAGTTCATAAGTTACCCACTTACGTCAATGATCAAAATTCAGGATAAGTAACGTGATTATGTGGGAGTTAAATGAAAGTTAGGAATTGATTCCAAGAAACTATCACTCTTTATCTAAATGCTGCAACTATTTAGAGAATTAAAAATTCAGACCCCCTAGACAACAATTAACATATGTTATTTACTCGAGATAATGATAAAGTAATTCTATGGCAGCTACTAAATCAAAACAATAGACCATTTGTTATAGGAATATTCAGCCTATCACAACAAATGCTTAAAGCAATTAAGTCCAACCCATGATACATTCAAGCAAATAGTTGTAATCACAGCGAGTCACCAGAGTTCTTCTAAAACCAACCTGAATGAAGACGGGAAGAAGATCCATCCCAAATTCCTGCAAAAACTCACTGCGATGCAAGTCTGTACGTGGACTTAGATAGAGGTGTAGTGGTGCTCTTGTTGACCACATGAGTTGACCCCTCGGAAATTGCAGAAGGCATGATACAAACTGCTTTAGAATGTTTATTTACCGTGGGTTCTGCAGCGTCATATGGGGCAATTTTAGCTTCCTTGTACATGGATTTTTGGTGCGATTCTCTGTTAGCAGCTACAACCATGTGTACTATAAGTTTCTGACTTATATCTTCGTGGATTTCTGGTCTCAAACCAAAGCAAGAACAGCTCGTCGTGCAAATCCTAAAATCTGATCTTCTTTATTGTACTCATCACGTTAACTTCCAGTTTGTACCTTTATCAAATTATTAAATTACAATAATTCATAAAAAAATACAATTTTGCAGTTAATCTCATTATTATTACTGTAATATTTACTATAGTAGGATAAAAGACATACCTGAATTTTGGGAATTACTTAGTACAATTCCTCCAGACTCTTTTCACGAAAATCTGGACCTTCGATTGCTATGCCATCATCCGTAAGTATTCCACATTCTTTAGATATTGCCTTTGCGGTATTTATGTTGTCACTTGTAACCATACGGACAGTTATACCAGCTGCACGACAAAGAGCCACTGATTCCTTGACACCTGGACGCACAGGATCTTTGGGAATTTTCTTTGATGTGATGACTTGGTTTGGTGGAGAAGATGTATAATGGGGGACACGTTGAGATGTGGTGGACACGTGGGGTAAATATTTTCCCGCGCAAAGTCATATGACTGAAATAATCCTACTATAGCATTTGTGAGATGACAGCATCAGCATAAACTGGTCAGCTTAAAGAAAATAAAAACCTTTTGTGTTCATTGTGTGTTGTATAGTACAAACATTGTGATTATAGGTTTTTAAATCAAGGCACTAAAAATAGCAATTCTGGATCAAACGACCTATAATCCTACACATACCAAACTTGCACCTATCTTGACAAAATATGTTTATGAATTTAAGGCCAGCTCAACAGAAAAACGCCATCAAAGGAAAAGATGAGCATATATGACATGGACACTGATGTGAAGGAGACAGAAGACTAATGAGTGTTTCCGTTCCAGCTTTTCATTCTGTATAATTCGTGATTTTTATTTGGACAATTGCCCTCAAAAGCAAAACGAAATATAATACATAGAACTTACCGAAATTTTATAGATACAAATGAATGTACAGCTGTACAGGTGGTGTGCGCTTGAGACTGTTGCTTTATTATCACGTGAGCTGTCATTTCATTTTTATCAAAATCACTTATACTAACATCTTTTACTTCTTTAAAGAGTAAAAAGATGTAACAACGCCAACTTAAATAAAGACGATTTAGTAAAACCTGTTCACGTTAAATAAAGACGATGGAAAAATAAATAATAGCATAATACTTATTTAGAACGTTAAGACATAACATCATTACAACGTCTATAGTAAGAAGTTTCCCACCCATACATACCAAATGGAGACCTACATCTTTTGGGATCCTTGGTACACGAGTTGTCCCCGGGTCAATATAATGAGATGGTCAAGTAGAAGATGGATTCTGTATGAAGGCTGGTGAATGGTCAGAACCACGGTACTTCCGGTTCGGGCTATGTCGTGAACCTTCTCGATCACACTTTGGGCACTGCAGGTTGAGTCCAAACCAGAAGTCAGTTCAGCGAGAAAAAGCAAAGATTGTCCATGTATGATGTCTACACCGATCCATAGCCTACGACGTTCACCCCCTGAAACCCCGTGCATACTTGCATCGCCGATGAACGTCTTCCTTGACGTCACAGTTAAACAAATAGTTTATACACATATTTTCCAGTAACATACACATACACATAGTTCCTGTGCATTTGAATAACTTTCAGCCTAGGGTTGTTTTATGCTTTGAGCTAGACTAAACATGGTGGAAAACATAACGTACCGGGAGAACATAACGTAGAATTGTGATAAAAAGTTGTTGGAGTGTTTCACCAATAAGTGAAAGCATGACCGATGCTTTCATTGATTCAACATTTGCACCATCGTCATTTCCTTCGAGTGCTAAATTGCTTTCCTTGGAAAATGCAGGTGTTCCTTTGTCAAAGCTGACAAGTAGAGTTCACATTTTCTCCATTCCTTCGGAAACAAACAACATAAACTCCTTGACTTTCTTGTACCATTGAGATTTCATAGTTATATGTCTGAATGCATTTGTATTTGCTACTGACTGTACTTAGTATAAAGAATGAACGTACCAAATACTCTACGGTTCTGGGTATATCTAATATTGACTTCACACCAGCCGATACTACAGTGATAGAAGTTATTCCATGCTCTGTAAGATCAGATGATACAACCATAGCAGAATCCAAACGCAGTCTGAACAATCATTCAGTTAGTTTACATTATATGCACATTTATCATGTAATCAGAAACAATAAAAACATACATGCAACTTTATGTATGGTGCAGTTTTGCGGAAAAAAGAACAAACATTCGGATCGGAGAACACAGTCAAAAGGAATATTTAGTAGCTAACTAAAAGTCAAGTTAAGATTTATGACAAAACAAAGTGGAGTTTTGATTGTTACTGAGCAAATGTGTATGTTGAGTCTAAAATTAAGCTACAGATTAATACGGTCTGCATTTAAAATGCATATATAAGCATAACAGTTATATTATGGATTACGTTTGACAGAAATAAACTTACAAGTTCTTAGGCTTTATTGTCTGGTTCTTCTCTTGTGGAGCATGCAATTTAATTGTGTTTGGCTCAGCTCCTACAGGAAGCACCTCCTCACTATAGGTCTATTGTTCAAACCTCTCAAGGTATACATTTGGGGCCACAATCCAATGCTTCTTTGCATATGTGTGATCTAGCAAACCCATTTCCACCCAGCTCAAATAACTGATAACACAAGATATTAGATAAGTTTGAATAACAGGGTGTTTGTGATTTTTATTTTAAGGTGCTTCAACTTTTTCATAATTAAGAGCAAGAATGTTCTCTCTTTTAAAGATCCTTCGGCCTTTTCATAATTTTGTTCACCAATTTCAAAGCGTCTTGAATAACATAGTTCCACATACACGCTTTGATGTATGGTTCACATTTAGTGAGTTGTGCTACACTCTATCGCGAGAAAAATATATGCGAGCATCTACCTACCGGAAAAGGGAAAACGCTAACTCTAAAAGTTAAGATCAGTAAAACATTGATAGTTAACATTACAGGACATACTGATGCTACCATTTTAAAGGACATATAACAAACAAAGATTAACACCTAATAAGATTTCTTAATGCTCATAATATAAATTGGATAGCTATTAGCAGGATACACACGGCACAAGTGTGCAATATAAGTAATATAAATTATATCTTTTCGTGTACATAAATAGCAGATGAACACTCACAAGGTTTCCTATATCAAACACTTTTTGCCCCACAAGCAAATCAGCAGACACGCCAACTCGTTCTCAATAAGTCTATTGGTGTATCGATACGCGATATTGTTGTGGCACTATGTCCAGCTTCAGGAAGCTTCATTTCTGTACATTGATCTGCAAGAAAAGCGTCAATAGCAGGTGATCAACTCTAGGTACGTCGTATCTCTATTGTCTCTGTTGGTTCATGTCCTTAATCTTTTCACGTATATAATAAGCACCAGACAGGCGACGTATCGAGCCTGGAAAACAATTAATCCGAACCTTTAACACATCAAACTCCCTTTTAACTCTTCGATCTTTTCTCATACCAACCTTCACCATATGAGGTTTTCTGGAAACTACTAAAAACAAAAAACAAAATCCAGTTGATTAAAAGTTTTGTAGGATTGTTAAGAAGTTTTTAACCATGACAGGCCACCAATACAACAGGAAAATTGTTTGTGTAATATAAAAAGGAGTATAATAGCCTACTATAATAAAATGGGTCAAACACAAAGGAAAAGTCAAACATAACACAAGAGACTCATGATGTACTTGAGCAGGATATCGTATTCTTTGTGACCCTTCAAAAATCCACGCATACGGGTTTATGTTCATTTGACCCGAGCTTGAAGCCTCAAAGAGGCCATGTAGGGTTCTATCAGTATAGTTGAATAGAAACAGTGGGGGACCGGGTTTGATTTTCATCGCATACCCGAAGTGTAAAACTGGTAAACCTTTTATAACTTCGGCAATTTATATTAGACTAAAATCCAAATATCTAATATCCTAAAAAGTATTGATTTTGGTTAAATTTTAAAAAATAAACAGTTGCTTGGAAAGACATTCATTGATTGTTGTCTTATTGGTACCGAAAATGACACCACCAAGTTGAGCCATCCCTAAACCTCTAGTGTATATCTGTATTAGATACGTAAATGTATATCTGGTGTCCCATATCTGCTAATTGACAGATAAATGTATATCATTGTGTTTTCCGATACCTCAATAATATTTAACATCTTGGAACACCATCGATTTACAACTTGTCATTTGTTGATACTGATATTTGCTATCTGGTATCGGTGTAGGTACTCGACAGATGTTATGTTATTAAGAGAAGCCATGACAGATCCACTTCTCGAGAGGTATCAGGTGATTATTCTTTAGATTAAGTCACATTAACTGTGATCCACTTCACTTTTTTATTACTTGTGCAAAAGAATCATGCATTTTGCCACAGTTACCAAATGGTATAAAATACTACTGTTGTGAAGGTAGGTTAAATAATACTCAGTATACTTAAAAAATGTATAACTACTTGAGTGTCCATGTAAGCTATTCGTGTTGGAGCATCCGTTTCCCAAACAGATTTTTCTTATAATATGGGTACTGCATAATGACCAATGAGCCCCTTCAAAAATGAAAAAAAAAAAAACTTGTCTTCCAAGTTTTAATTATCTCAGAAAAAAACACATAAAAGTAATTTTTTTGAATTACCACCTATAGATGCATGGTCGTGCTTAGAATTACATTGTATGTGAACTTGAATCGGTAACCAGATTGCACTTCATAGCTATGTTTTTATGTGAGGGGGCATATTTCACGTAAGAAGGTATCATAAGTTACAACTGTTCTATAATAATATTAATCATGTTTGGTTGGTTTATGCCAGTTATTAACACTTCAACAGACCTAATTAGCTTAAGCAAGATCATAAACCTATCTGAACTCAACTGGTCCAGAATTTAGGCAGAAAAATCATTTGCTAAAAAGTAATTAGTTAATTACATATCCATAATATTTGAATCTTAAGATTTTATTTGATAATATGGAGTAAGATTAGTGTAAAATAGTTATCAGGTATGTCGTCTGCACCTGTCATTTAGCAAGTTCAGTACGATATACAGAAGGTAGAAACTCGTGGTTTTGTGCTGAGAGCCTGTCCAAGCTGCAAGTCAAAAGAAAATGAATTTAATAACGCTTTATTATGTTTTAATCAATCACCCATGCTACTTCAGTTTCTATCTAAGCAATATGCTCACAACCTTCAACCAAACGAAACTGAGCCAATGACCACACCGACCTAAAATGCTTCAGATTTGAACTTTTGCTTCTGTATGTTAAGCTGGCTTGTGAGCAGGCTGAGAATAAGCTTTTAATGGGATTCAATCTCCAGTCAGTTTATCCCCGTCTGCACTTGATCAACTACCAGGTTCTGCAAGGTCAGCTAACGGTATTTCTTCAAGCCCTGCAGCAGTTACACCTGTCAACCTGGTTCGCAATGCTCCCCCTAATGTGGCATCTGAGTCATCTTTTGCAAGTCCTCTTAAACCTACAGTTGGTGGTTCATCTATGGTTTCTGATAACATGCATTCTTCTCCATTGTTATTTTTTCCAGAACTAATAGAATGTTAACTGGTATTTTACGCCGTTTTGTTAAATGCAGTAAGATGTATGCATATATTGATCTTGCAATTAAAAAAATTAATGACTTCTTAAAAGAACGTGTTTTACCAATAATGAATGTAATTCAGGTGCAATATGAATTCTGATTGTGCATTCACGTACCACTGGCGTACCCAGTAGTACTGCTACATGCTTTACAAAGTCACAAACAGCTTTACGTCACTTTTTAGTCACAGGACATGTGATCACAACTGTAATACATCTAAATGTACAATATAAAGATTATTAATTTTGGAAACTTATATAAGGGGTCTTTGTTGCAATAAGTCATGCTGAAAAATTAGTTGTAGTGCAATATTATGGGTATAATAAAAAAATTAGGTAAAAATATTGACCCATTTACTTTTGAATACAACTTGGATCATGATTTACTATTACCAAACATGAATAGGTTACTGTAGTATTTTCGTGATGAAATTTCCTAAACCACTTCACTGAATTGGAAGTTGAGTATGATTAATATAATATGCTTTTTGTTATCCTATTTGACGAATTCATTAATATAGGACAAAAACAATTCCAGATCAATCCTAACCGTTTCAACCCATTTTGACCCCTTAGATTTGCCCATTTTGCCATCTCCTAAATCTCAAAAAAAAAAAACAACTGGGGTATTAGAATATTTTTCGCTGAGATTTAACATCTACCTTCTAGAAGCACCCAAGACTCGTTCCCCCCACCAAAAATGAAGGTTTCACATATCACTTATTCACAAGTGCTTGAATTCCCTTGTGTGTTTCAACAAAAATGACCACCCTTGTTGCAGTTCATGCAGATGCATAACTCACTGCAATCGACTGTAGCCATAAAGTCCTGACTGAATGTGCACTGAGAGCTCAAAAACGCTTCTTTCTTGGTAGCAATATCAGTCCTCTCACCATCAGATCCCTCACTATCACTACATGTTTCAACTTGATTGCCATAATTTGGTTGAATATCCATTTGCAACCTTTCGTCCAGTCCCTCCCAATACATGTCTTCATACGCATTATCATTGTCGAAAATCACTATCATTGATAATATGCTTTACATGATTCATCAGCGTGTTTTCTTTTAATCCTTTTACACGCGGTGCAACTTCATTACCATCATTTAGCAGAACATCAACTTGCACCCTTTCGTCACATCCCTCCCTATACCTGTCTTCATGCGCGTTTTTATCAACATCGCGAGGATCCTGCTGTCGAAATCAGTATCATCGAAAGTATGCTAAACACGATTCATAAGCGTGTTGCCTCTAAGCCTTTTACAGGCGGTGCAACTTCAGTACAATCATTTGGTAGAAAATCGACATGTACCCTTTTGTCATGTTCCTGTCTATATTTGCATTAATGCACATCAACATCGTCGTCACCACGAGGCTCCTGTTTCTGAAAATCTGTATCGATTATAGTATACGTGATCCATCAACATGTGTTTCTCTGTGTCTTTAACATGCGGTTCTATGGATATTTCTACATAATCAGACTTCTGTAGCGGGTTTTCTTCTAATTTTTCGTTTTCGTTTGCAGAATTTAGTGTTATCGAATCAACCTTAACGGTTGTCTCTTGTATGTTAGAACTGACATCAACATCTTGGAATTTAATTAGTTATCCGCCTTCACAACCTAAATCAAAACCAGTAGATACATCTTCATAATGAACGATAATACCTGTATATAACAATAAGTATTTTAGATTAGCTGGTCTTCCTCGTGACTCATACCACTCCGGAAGTGGTTTACCCAACACCGGTCTGTTGACTGTAATGAAGATCAGTCGGTTGAATTAATAAGGGCTGTTTGGCTAGCCTATTTCGGTCAGAAGGAACATAACTATATCAGCAATGAAACAGGTCAAATATCCGAATGGTCAAATTGGTCGAAAGTTGCACATTTTGACTCTATACTTCTGCCTGAAGCTCAGACAACAAAAAACAGCAACACAATACAAAATTAACAAAATGACAGTACTTCGAAAAAATAATCTGTCGGTACATTTTTCAGTGTAAACAAAAAGATGTTTAACTAACATAGACAAATATAGTTTCACAAATCCAAATAATCGGAGTAGGGGGATATTTTTATACCAACCTTCTCAAGTCCTATCTCGTTAGCTACCGCTTTTACAATTTCAAAGACAAACCGACACCTGTTTTCTGGGCTTCCACCATACTCATTTTTTTATATCATTTACTCTATCTTTAAGAAATTGATCAATGATATATCAGCCTGCTGTGTGAATCTCTACACCATCACATCCTGTAATATTAAAAAGCTATGTTATGAGCTGTTTTAAGAAATTTATACTTGTACATACATGATGTAGTTCTAATAATTATGCAGCCTACATGTGATCGTTGATTATGCTTGGAATTTCTACCGACACTATAGGAACAAATAGAAAACTATGATTTAAGCAACTACATCACTGATAAAACCTTCATACAAAATACAATTGACAGCAAACACTAACAATGCCAAACACTATAGTATCATCTAATGGCAATTCACACCAATACATAAATGTTTACTGATGTTTTTTTGCTTTGTTTTGCTTCCAGCTAATGAACAAATCTCTATATTAGTAAAAACATACCTTCGTGACTCATATGTTGTAGACGATTACTAATCCCGTTACTGATAAATGCTATCGCCATCGTGTACTAACCAAGGCAGACACACGTAATTGTTAAGTAACAATTCAATCTGAATCAAACAACAAACATTAAAAATCAATTGATTTTTATGTTTTTTGGATTAGGGTTTACATCCCATTAATTAGGGAAAAATAGGTCAGTGTTTAAAAATAATACGATTGAAAGTCGATCAAACAACAAAGATCAAAGTTCGAATGTTTTATTAAAAAAGATCAAAGAACGAATAATGTTTTTCAGTTTTTTGGATTAAGATTAAAATCACGTCAATAAGAGAATAATGGATGGACCAACGTGATTGTTAAGTTACAATTGAATATGAATCAAACATCAAAGATTAAATATCAACTGATTTTTATGTTTTTGGGATTAGGGTTTACATCCGTTAATCAGGGAAAAATGGATTAGGGTTTAAAAATAAAAAGATTGAAATTGTATGAAAAAACAAAGATCAATCTTCGAATGTTTTTATTGACAAAGATCAAAGAATGAATACTTTTGTTCAGTTTTTTGGATAAAAGAAAAATGGACGATGTGTGTGTTTTTTTCACACCGTCGCTTTGAGTAAAAAATGGGGAAAAAAAATTGTATACCATTATTTATATCGCGGTTACATAACGCGGTTTTAAAACAAATGCGTTTTACAAAATCACGTTCCGCCCAAATATGAGGTAAATAAGGCAATAAATGAGATTTTTTAGCAAATACTCAAATCCTATTGACTAAAAGATGTGACTGGAATATGACTGGATTAAAAACTGTGGGTTCAAGTCATAATTATATATATATATATATATATATATATAGAGGCGAGTTATATGCAGAACCCATTTTAGGTGTAGAACTCTGCAGAACTATTTTAAACCAATTAAAAATTAGTATTATTAAACAATTTCATTTAATTGAGAAGGGTATAATAGTAAAATACATTTTAAATTTATTTTTAAATAGTTTCATATAAAAAATGTTTTTTAATAGTTTTATTTTTTTAACCAAATTTTTTTAACATAGATGTCTTCTAAATTACATACGCATGTATGTTATTTTCTTACATTGTGCATCCATATGTTATTTGTGTACAGTTATTTAACTATTAAACATGTTTTATTTAAAATGGTAATTGACAATTGTTCCTGCTCTAAGATCGATAAAATTCAAAATTTATTACCAAACACATAAAATCATACATGTAACCTATAAGTTTATAACATACCAATACACAAAACTTAACATCTAATATAATATAACTCAATACAAATGAATCTTATAAAATAAAGATAGCTTAAAAAAACATGTTTGCACTCTTCGTTTTTCATCAAATTCATTGGAACATATGTGCACCCGCCAAAAACATATGTGTACCGAGCCAAGAACATACATGCACCTGCCAAAAACATATGTGTACCGAGCCAAGAACATCCATGCGCCGAGCCAAAAACATCCATGCACCGAGCCAAAAACATCCATGCACCAAGCTAAGAACATACATGCACGCCTTAAAAAAACATACGTGCTCGACTTTATATAACAACTGCATTTGTTGGTCCTCTTCATCACAGACCATCTTCCTAAAATTAAGTCATTCCACTGAAGTAAATACATAAAACAAATAAACTAGTTATACAAAGTTATGCCCTATTAAATTAATTGTAATACCAGTAGTTTATAAATTACATTAAAACTTTAGAAAAATATGTATGTGTACTGTGATTCGTGACCTGTGACAACATTTACATATTGCAAAGTTTAGCAACAAAAGCAATAAACCATAGAAATAATAATATTTTTAAAAAAAACCAATTTTCTACATCAATGATAAACACATTTCATTTTGAATGACTCTTACCTACTACGTATACATACGAATATGACTCTTGATAATCACTACTGTACCATTTAATTTTAGCTTACTAATAACTACCATTAAATTTTTGCTTAACTGTCATTAAGAAAATGATAAACACATTTCATTTTGGACTAATAACTGCCATTTAATTTTAATAGAAAAGTTCAAAGATTAGACATCCGAATATGATTTTTTAATCTAAACTTTTTTTTTGTTTTTTTAGTGCGAGATCTAAATTTGTTTTTTTAATCTGATTTTTTTACGCAAATATATATTCGATCCAAAAAACCCAAGAATCAAAAGTCAAAACTTAAAATTAAATTTTTATACCCAGATTCATACCCAGTTTATTCAATGTCGTATAAATATATACTAACCTTTTGAGTCAAGCTAAGATAGAAAACATTTAAAACCTGAGTTAAACAAAAACCCATTTGACTTGATCCTTAATAAATCACCATCTAGTTCAGCCTCCGACGCTCATGTTACATCTTCTCATTCAACCGCCTCCAACCACGATCCCAGTAGCAGTCTTCTTCATGCTTTGCCAATCACTGACGTCGCGATTGGATTTGTTGCATTTTTCTAAAAAAACTCCTTGTTCGATCCGAAGAGATCTGTGATATTTTTATTTGTTTAGATCCTCTATAGATCTACTAAAAAAGACGACAGTTTTTTGGGTGTGGTTACTAGGTTTGGAAAAAAAAGAAGTAGAAAAGATATGAAAAGATTGTTTCCAATAATGCCCTTTTAGGTTTTTCTGTAATTAAAAAGAAAACCTTTATTTTCTGTTAAATTGCATTTTTGGCACTATTAATCTTAACCTTTGATCAAACTCATCCAATGACCTAAATTCATTTTAATAGTTCTGCAGAGTTCTACACTTAAATTGGGTTCTGCATATAACTCTTACCTATATATATATATATATATATATATATATATATATATATATATATATATATATATATATATATATATATATATATATATATATATATATATATATATATATATATATATATATATATATATATATATATATATATATATATATATATATATATATATATATATATATATATATATATATATATATATATATATATATATATATATATATATACTAGCCTTTAGACCCGTCCGATGGACGGGCTAGCTTTAAGTATATATATTTTTAATAAAAATTGAATTCATGTGTGTTTGTATTAGAAGTTTAGTATATATATTGTTAGTTATGGCATTGATATTTTAATAATGTAGCATAGAATAAAAAAAACGTAGTTTAAGATATTTTATTTATTTAAAAATATTATGAGTTAATTGAATTTGCATATGTTAACGGTATGAATAAGTTTGTTACATAAATTTTTTTATAATTTTAATAATATTGTATAAATATTTTATGTATTTTTGAATTTTATAAGGTAATAAATTTTGTATATATTAATGTTATGAATAACGTTTTTACATTAGTTTTTTTTGAAATTAATATTATTGTTGTGCATTTTTATAAAATTTTGTATTTAAGGCATTGTTTAACCATCCTTCCTTATATATTTTTATAGAACTTTTATTTAAGTCATCATTTGTAATTCCTATATATATATTTTATATAATTTTGTATTTAAGGCATCATTTGTAATTCCTATTTTATTTTTGAAGCATTTTATGGAATCATTTTTATAGAATTTTGTATTTATGGCATTGTTTCACCATCCTTCCTTATATATTTTTATATAATTTTGTATTTAAGGCAATATTTGTAATTCTTATATATATTTTTATAGAATTTTGTATTTAAGGCATCATATGTAATTCTTATTTTATTTTTGAAGCATTTTATGGAATCATTTTTATAAAATTTGTATTTAAGGCATTATTTCACCATCCTTCCTTATATATTTTTATAGAATTTTGTATTTAAGGCATCATTTGTAATTCTTATATATATTTTTATTGAATTTTTCTTTAAGGCATCATTTGTAATTCCTATTTTATTTTTGAAGCATTTTATGGAATCATTTTTATAGAATTTTGTATTTAAGGCATTGTTTCACCATCCTTCCTTACATATTCTATAGAATTTTGTATTTAAGGCATCATTTGTAATTCCTATATATATTTTTATAGAATTTTGTATTTAAGGCATCATTTGTAGTTCCTATTTTATTTTCGAAGCATTTTATGGAATCATTTTTATTGAATTTTGTATTTAAGGCATTGTTTCACCATCCTTCCTTATATATTTTTATAGAATTTTGTAGTTAAGGCATCATTTGTAATTCTTATATACATTTTTATAGAATTTGTATTTAAAGCATCATTTGTAATTCTTATTTTATTTTTGAAGCATTTTATGGAATCATTTTTATAGAATTTTATATTTAAAGCATTGTTTCACCATCCTTCCTTACATATTTTTATAGAATTTTGTATTTAAGGCATCATTTGTAATTTATATATATATATTTTTATAGAATTTTGTATTTAAGGCATCATTTGTAATTCCTATTTTATTTTTGAAGCATTTTATGAAATCATTTTTATAAAAGTTGGTATTTAAGGCATTGTTTCACCATCCTCCCTTATATATTTTTATATAATTTTGTATTTAAGGCATCATTTGTAATTCCTATATATAATTTTATAGAATTTTGTATTTAAGGCATAATTTGTAATTAATATTTTATTTTTGAAGCATTTTATGGAATAATTTTTATAAAATTTTGTATTTAAGGCATTATTTCACCATCCTCCCTTATATATTTTTATACAATTTTGTATTAAGGCATCATTTGTAATTCATATATATATTTTTATAGAATTTTATATTTAAGACATCATTTGTAATTTTTATTTTATTTTTGAAGCATTTTATGGAATCATTTGTATAGAATTTTATATTTAAGACATTGTTTCACTATCCTTCCTTATATATTTTATAGAATTTTGTATTTAAGGTATCATTTTAATTCCTATATATATTTTTATAAAATTTTGTATTTAAGGCATCATTTGTAATTCCTATTTTATTTTTGAAGCATTTTATAGAATCATTTTTATTGAATTTTGTATTTAAGGCATTGTTTCACCATCCTTCCTTATATATTTTTATAGAATTTTGTATTTAAGGCATCATTTGTAATTCCTATATATATTTTTATAGAAATTTGTATTTAAAGCATCATTTGTAATTCCTATTTTATTTTTGAAGCATTTTATGGAATCATTTTTATCGAATTTTGTATTTAAGGCATTGTTTCACCATCTTTCCTTATATATTTTTATAGAAATTTGTATTTAAGGCATCATTTGTAATTCATATATATATTTTTATAGAATTTTTTGTTTAAGGCATCATTTGTAATTCTTATTTTATTTTTGAAGCATCTTATGAAATAATTTTTTTAAAATTTTGTATTTAAGGCATTGTTTCACCATCCTTCCTTATATATTTTTATAGAATTTTATATTTAAGGCATCATTTGTAATTTCTATATATATTTTGATAGAATTTTGTATTTAAGGCATCATTTGTAATTCATATTTTATTTTTGAAACATTTTATGGAATCATTTTTATACAATTTTGTATTTAAGGCATTGTTTCACCATCTTTTCTTATATATTTTTATAGAATTTTGTATTTAAGGCATCATTTGTAATTCCTATACATATTTATATAGAATTTGGTATTTAAGGCATCATGTGTAATTCCTATTTTATTTTTGAAGCATTTTATAGAATCATTTTTATAGAAATTTGTATTTAAGGCATTGCTTCACCATCCTTCCTTATATATTTTTATAGAATTTTGTATTTAATGCATCATTTGTAATTCCTTTTTTCTTTTTGAAGCATTTATGGAAACCCTTTAATGAATTACATGTGTCATTTTTATAGAATTTTGTATTTAAGGAATTGTTTCACCATCCTTCCTATATAAGGGTTTTGATATTGATATATATATATATAGAATTTAGTTAAAATAGTGTAGACTCTTAAAATTGCTAAAATGAAAAGCATTATTAACCTTTAGATCTTTTAATTGCTATAGATGATACTTAATTGATTATAAAAATTAAAACTTATTAATGAAACTAAAAGGGCATTTTGGATACTTAACACAACTCTTATCCATCCAAAACACATAACCATCCATTCACACTTATCATTTTGTCCCATTCATACCACCCATTAATTCATACTTAATCATTTTTCAGATCTCATTTTGTTAGCAACTGTTTTCTATGGAACCGAAAATATCACCACCAAATCCATCTTTTTCTGTCTCATTAAATTTTTTGAAGACCGGTGATGTCGCCTTTTCGTCACAAGAACCATCGTCGACATCTGGGTCAAAGGATGTTGATTATGATGTATCAGGTTTTTAGATCTTTGAGTCCGTTGATGAAAAAAATATAACTACATGTTTCTCCGAAAGATTATGATGTACTAGTCGATTTTCCAAATATTATGGTACATCGGCTTTTTTTGTGGTGATTTTGGTGATTCATCTTGTTGTGTGTCAGTCGGGTTTCCAAATAATATAACGGTGAGATTTTTCGGTTACATTTTTGGATTTTCCCGTCATTGAATCTGGGTTATCTCATGGTCTTCCTTGCCAGCGGAAGACGGGGCGACGTTTTTGCGTTTCATGTTTCACGTTTTTTTGTTTTGTCGACGGGTATTATCTTCATCAGATGATACATCTTGTTTCCAAGATTATATCTTATCAATGATGATAAGATGGTACACTAGTTATGGTTCATTACTTTGTTGCATATGTATGTTGTAATCTGTTTGTGTCACATTAAGAATGAATTATATATTTAATATTAGGTTGTTTTTAATTTTCAAAATACACATGTGTATCATTTAGTTTGTACGTGAGGTATCAATTAATATTTTCTATGTTCAGTATATCTTTTAGTTTCATGTACAGGTTAGTGTAAGTTAATGTATCATCAAATTTATCAAGTTTTTGTCTATAAAATTGTGAAATAATAATAATAAAAATATTCCCGGTTTTATTTATCACGAATTATTTTAATGTATCATCAAAAAGAATTCAAAAGAAACAAAATGTCTTCAATTTTTAAAAGATGTACCAAAATTGTATAATATGAATTGTTAATTAAAATGATAGAGCATCTTTTAATAAATGAGGAACATGAGAAAAAAACACGTACAATGTTAATACTCTTAAGACAAATATACCCTTAAATATAATGTTTCTCAAATAAATTTTAATCACCAACATTAATTTCATCTTATATCAATTAACAAATCATGTGGCTCATGTTACTTTTTATTTTAACAATTTTAATCAACTACACCACAATAACCTAACTCTATATATATATATATATATATATATATATATATATATATATATATATATATATATATATATATATATATATATATATATATATATATATATATATATATATATATATATATAGTGATCTCACGAAATGTAAAAACGGCAAGCTCTACCCATTTACTTAAGAATGGGCTGTTTGGGGTTGTGTTTTTCTTAACGGGTAAATCATCTTAGCTAAAAGGGAACTGAGTGAAATGGGTATATTGCCTTAACGTTAAGCAACACCTACTCTATGTTATTCATGCCGAGCATATGCCATTTTCTTGCCTCCTCATTAGCTCAACATCTAAAAAAACATTTAAAAAACACAACAGTTCGAGTTCCTGTTATTAAACAGATTTTCAAGACCAGAACAGTTTCATGTTGTCAGCAGGGGTTAATTTTGTTACTATTGTGACATTTTAGGTGGTATTTATTCCTGGACACAAAAAAGTGTTTTATGTGTGGTCAAGTGGGTCATTTAGCAGTAGCGTGTGATGGAAAAGCAAAAAGGAAAGCTAAGGAGTTTGACGAAAAAGGATATGCTGATATTTTGCCTAAAAAGTCATACCAGGTAACTGTCCAATGAAACTTATGCACTTAGCTGTTTGGATATCTATAAACACTTTCCACATGCATTGACAAAAAGAATAACATAGTGTAACCCCACGATGGAATACCTCCAGGCAGCAATAGAGGTCCTTTGCAACAGCAAGAGATGAGCATGGGCATGCTGCCAGGGATAATTCAAACAGTCTATTAAGCGAATTCATCTCCAGGTTAGATTTGTTCCGTGTGTACCCTTTTTGTGTAATGTCCGGTTTGGTTACGCTCCTCATTTACTTTTTATTTTGTTTAATAGGCACGGCTCAAGGAAGTGGAGTAATTGGTCAGTCATGCTACGTTGAATGTTTCACACCTTTAAAATCTTTGGGGTCCGCATCGGCTTATGAGTTGAGCTTTATAAACTTTACGCATATGTGGTAAACTGATTTAATCAGGCCCACACGAGGTAAACACCCTCGAAGAATAATAGCCAATGTCCAATTTGATTTATTAAGGTATCTAAACCACCTGTTCTTCCTAGCTCATTTTTTGTAAATTTTTCGTGTATACTACGTATCTGTTATTGCATTTGATAAATTGATATCCCAGGTAATGGTTTGTCGTTTAGAAAGTATGCAGTTTATGGTATTTTTTTGTTTGATGTTCCTTGCATTGAAAATATGAGCAAGAGATGAAAAGTCAGAGGCTTTAGGGGAAGGAGGAAAATGCAGATGAGAGTATGTTATAAAATGACCTATTTATCATAGTTTTATCTTATGTAATCTACAGTTCTATTCGACCTTTGCTTAATAATGTCTTTGGATGCGTGTTTGATAACAATGTCATACAAATATAGTAAACATACTTAAGGAGGGGCATAAAGTGCAGATAGTCACAATCATTCAGATATACACATTTGTGTTAGTCTTTTACAAACTGAGCATCTAGGTGAGTCAATGTCGATAACCACAACCCTATAGCATATGGACACGTCGATAGGCATAATCGTTTCTAATAAGCGATTATGCCTATCAGCATGCTGATTTTTTTTAATTTAATGCATCTGTTCGAGATTTATCACCATTCCACAGTTCGTCAGTAGAAGTAGAGTTTTCGGAGTAATTGTAATGGCTATCTTATCTGGTTTTGGAGCTGTGAATTCACCATACAGCTATTAATCTATAGGGCTGACTATTACTAATATTTTCTCTTTCAAATAATGCAAAATAACGACATAGTGGCAATTGCAGAAATTAGGTATGCTAAAACACTAGGAATATATGATTCATGCTTTCATGTTGCTTAAACGTGTTTGCAATAATCCTTAAAAGGGACCCACAACTGTTGTTTTAGCTCCGAACGAGCGACTTGCTACACAAATAAAAGATGAGGCCATAACGTTTGGAGGGTCGATTAGATCAGTACACTTAAGTTATCTGTTACGTACATGTTTAGCCCAAACAAGTTTAAAAATATTCAAATCCAATCTATATATATTATCTTTACGGGGTGAGACCTAATACAAGATAATATACAAACACTCTAGCTTTACGCGTGTGAACAATCAGTGGAGTGCGCATATGCGATCCTGTTTGGGCAACCCTGTCATTAGTAAACCGATTCCACCCTCACTCCCTAATTATAGAATTCTGTAACAGAGTGACTCAGCAAGTAGTTATATGTTTACTAACAGCGTTTTTTTCAATTTGGTTGTCTCATTTCTTTCAACTGTTACTTATGTTTGGTATCTTTGTTCTATTCAGGGGCGAGACAGTGTCCGTTCAACCAAACTAAATCAAAGGTGGCCAAGCTACCAGAACTTTGGTGTGATTTTAAAATCGAGTCATAGCAAAAGGTTCATATACACATGATATTAAAGCCACCTCTTCTCATAGCAGGAATCGAAAGTAAAAAACACACAATATAACAACCTTGAGTAGGCAATACATTCAAGCAGAAGGAGACGTGAAAAGTCTGTGCATACCGAGTTATTCATCTGTACACGCCTCTGAATTGGGTCAATAATCTCTCTGTACTCATGTTATGCATGTGGGAGCATGAACTCCGTTCTTGTGGGATTTTGAGGAACGGGCCGTGCACGCAGGTCACTACTTTCTTTTGGTTGGCTTATTTTTCAGCAAGATTTTGAGACATTATTGTATGCTTGCGTCTGATTCCTGTTAGTTTACTTGCTTAAAAAATACCCATTTTTCTACCTTTAGGCCTCCCCACGGTAATCGAGACATCTCAATACTCCCCTGCTACCACCAGCAATCAACAACGCCTATCAAAAAGATATTTAACCATAGGAATTGTTCAAGTCAGAGGTGATAAAGAAATCTCCAGGTGTGAGAGGTCGATATATTGTTTTCCACTTGTTCTTATATATTGTGTTTATAATCTGTATTGACATTCATTGTTTTATGCAATCTCGTCTGATCAGATCACACAACTTCAACTCCACGTTCTTGAAGTCTTGGTATTTTTAGATTTCGTAACACAAGTTGAAACATGTCCACCTCAATGTATGGAATGATATATGGAATCTTACGATGCTTGTGTGCTGGAATAAGTAAGGGCAATGTTTAGTTCCCAGTGGGCAATAGGACGTGTTTTTTTGCTGTTCTAAGAAAAAAAGGATGTGTTTTTTTATTTATTAAAATTTAGTTGCTGTAAGAGAGTTTGAACATTAAAACATGGAATATACGACTTTAAATGAAGGTAATGGATTGTACATACATGGAATATATGATTTTGAATGAGCTTAGTTGATATTCTGTGAATTAGCATTAAGAGTTCTTTTATAATGTTAAAAGGCAATTTTTTATAAAACCTTATGCTGCAAGTAGGACTGAGCATCGGTCCAGGACCGGTCCGGGTCGATTTTAGGTCAGCCGTGCTCAGCCCTAGCTGCAAGTGTGGTCTGGGTTTACTAGCAACAATGCTAACCTATAGATCATTTTTAAGCATATTCAAATATTTTATGCTGCAAGTTTGAACTTTTGACCAATGAAATGTGGTTGAAGAGAAGACCTTATAATACGTAATGCTCCAATGAAACGTATGAACTCAACAAATGCTGATCCAGTATAGCATTTTTTTCAATGTTAAACACTGAGATAAAAACCAAAAACCAAAAAACGAAACGAAAACACAATCACTAGGTATATTAAATAAACAAAACACGATCAGTAGGTGACCTGGGCTAAAAAAAGCGGAAAACTAAACCATAACTGTAATAAAAAAACTAACAAATGAACGTACTGTTAGAAAAAATTTATGAAACAACCCCGCCCGTTAGGCGGGTTACGACCCTAGTAAATATATATATATATATATATATATATATATATATATATATATATATATATATATATATATATATATATATATATAGAATTTAGATAAAATGGTTTAGGTGCTTAAAGTTGTTAAAATGAGAAGTAATAGAAAATGGGCAAATATCACATTTATTGATTAGTTTTGGTTCATTTATGATTTTTTAGTTCGTGTACGAGTGTTTTGAAAGTTTTAATTCGTGTACGAGTAGCTAGTTCATAATTTTTAATATTACTAGTTTTTCGTGTATCAGTTGTGTATCATAGTTTATCAATTATTTTGTTATATCGAATGCAACATGTGATAATGTATCACTGAATTTACGAGTAAATGATTATTTATGCTAATAATATTTTTCGAAGTATAATTATGTATCCTATGTATCAGTTATAAATTTTAATGTATCAAAATTTTTAGTGATTTTATACCAATATTTATGTATAAGATTTATTGTTTTGTGTTTCATATTAAATAAATCACATGTTAATTGATAAAATCAATTGTTAAGATAACTTTTTATTTTAACAACTTTAAGCTACTACACTACAATAACCTAACTCTCTCTCTCTCTATATATATATATATATATATATATATATATATATATATATATATATATATATATATATATATATATATATATATATATATATATATATATATATATATATATATATATATATATATACTAGCCTTTAGACCCGTCCAATGGACTGGATAGCTTTAAGTATATGTTCTTTTTAATGAAAATTGAACTTATGTGTGTTTTTATTAGAATTTTAGTATATATAATGTTAGTTATGACATTAATATTTTAATAATATAGCATATAATTGACAAAAATAACGTTATTTAAGATATCTTATTTATTTAAGAATTTTATGAGTTAGTTGAATTTGCATACGTTAACGTTATGAATAAGTTTGTTACATTAAATTTTTTTAGAATTTAATAATATTGTATAAAATGTTTTATGTATTTTTGAATTTTATGAGGTAATAAATTTTGTATATGTTAACGTTATGAATAACTTTTTTACATTAACTTTTTTTGAAATTAATATTATTGTTAAGTTTATGGAATTTTGTATTTAAGGCATTGTTTTACCATCATTTTATGGAAACCCTTTGTATTTAAGGCATTGTTTCACCATCATTTTATGGAAATCCTTTAATGAATTTGAAATGGGAACCCTTTGTATTTAAGGCATTGTTTCACCATCATTTTATGGAAACCCTTTAATGAATTTCAAATGGAAACCATTTGTATTAAAGGTATTGTGTCATCATCATTTTATGGAAACCCATTAATGAATTTTAAATGGAAACCCTTTGTATTTAAGGTATTGTTTCATCATCATTTTTCAAATGGAAACTCTTTGTATTTAAGGCACTGTTTCACCATCATTTTGTGGAAACCCTTTAATGAATTTCAAATAGAAACCCTTTGTATTTAAGGCATTGTCTCACCATCATTTAATGGAAACACTTTAATGAATTTTTAAAGGAAACCCTTTAATTTGTATTTAAAGCATTATTTCACCATCATTTTATGGAAACCATTTAATGAATTTCAAATGGAAACCCTTTGTATTAAAGGCATTGTTTCACCATCATTTTATGAAAACCCTTTAATGAAATTTAAATGGAAACCCTTTGTATTTAAGGCATTGTTTCACCATTATTTTTTAAATCGAAACACTTTGTATTTAAGGTATTGTATCACCATCATTTTATGGAAACCCTTTAATGAATTTCAAATGGAAACCCTTTGTATTTAAGACATTGTTTCTCCATATTTATGGAAACCCTTTAATGAATTACATGTATCATTTTTATAGAATTATATATTTATGGCATTGTTTCACCATTCTTCCTATATAAGGGTTTTTTTATTTGATTTGATTTGATTTAATTTGATATATATATATATATATATATATATATATATATATATATATATATATATATATATATATATATATATATATATATATATATATATATATATATATATATATATATATATATATATATATATATATATATATATATATATATATATATATATATATATATATATATATATATATATATATATATATATATATATATATATATATATATATATATATATATATATATATATATATATATATATATATATATATATATATATATATATATATATATATATATATATATATAGGGGCGTTATTGTGGTGACCACCTTTAACGTAAGAACAATAGGAACCGATCTTAACTGTCGGATGTAGCATTAATGACTTTATTATATCAAAATGAAGTAAATGGCATATATGTAAATAATTTAAACTTGAAGGAAAATTTATTAACATAATTTATAGAGTAACGCTTTGTTGCATTTACATAGTAACTTAGTTACCTATAATTTATATTATTTAAACATATTGAATATTACACGTAAACAAATTATATTCAATTCGTCATTCTATTGTCGCTTTATCAATTGGTAAAACACATATTTAGTAGAATTTATTTATACATTCCAAGATAGAGTTGAAACATGGTTTTTTTTATACCTACGTAGTGACACAATTTTTTTTAGCAAACGTAGTGACACATTGACATACTAAAGTATTATTAGTATATTTGTGATGACACGTCAAAATCTTAAAAATTACACAACTAATTATGGAAAAAACTCAATTGATACGTATTTAAAAAATACCAAACAACTAAAAAACACTCAATTGATACGTATCTAAAAAAATACACAATCGATTAAAAATCTCAAGTGATACGTATTACAAAATATACATTAAATCAAAAAACGACTCAATTGATACGTATCTGAAAAATGCACAACCGACTAAAAAAAGACTCAAGTGATACATATCAAAAAAAAAACACACAACCAACTATAAGACCTAAGTGATACGTATCCGAAAAGTTTTACGACCAAATAAAAAAATCGAACTGATACATATTCGAAAAAATACACAACCACTTAAAGAAATACTCAAATGATACGTATTCAACACAACTAGATAAAAAACTCAAGTGATACGTATCCGAAAAAATATAAAACCAACTAAAAAGACCTAAGTGATACGTATCGTAAAAATTGCACAACCAACTAGAAAAGATTAAAATAATACATATCCGGAAAAATACACAACCAACTATAAAAACCTCAAATGATATGTATCCGAACAACAACCAACTAATTAGATAGAAATAACATGTATCTTAAGAAATACATGATGAGTCACGTTTAAGAAAAATACAAGTTAACTCGAGTCCTGCAATTAGATGAAAGACAAAGAAGCCTACATTAAAATTAATAAATGGAGGAATAAAGGAGTTATAAATATCTAGACAGGAATCCTTATTTAATTTATAAGGGTCTCATGATGTATTGCGTACAAATAAAAAACGACATAAGTCGACACCTTTCATTCAAGATTTTATTAGTAAATATGTGGTTTAATCACATACGCCTGATGGAAATGATTAGTTCCAAATGTGTTAAGTCGACAACCGTATTTTTAAAAAGTTCTCAACGGTCTAACCACTTTTAAAAAAAAAACTCAATAACACGTATCCAAAAAGATACATAACCAACTTAAAAAACCCATCTAATATATATAAAAAATATAATCAATTAAAAGAACAGAGTGATACGTATCCAAAAAAAGTCCACAATCAATTAAAAATGACACAAGTGATACATTCCGAAAAAAATACATAATCACTTAAAAAGATTCAACTGATACATATCCACAAAATACACAACCAAATCAATAAAGGATCAAGTGGTACGCATCCTAAAAATACCCAAACGACTAAAAAGGACAAAATTAATACTTATCCAAAAATACATAATTAACTAAAAAAATACTGAATCGATACATTAAGAAAATATATACCCAACTTAAAAGTAAACCAACTAAAAAAACAAGTGCTAAATATCCAAAAAAATACGCAACCAAAAAATTATATACAAAAAATACACAACAAATTAAAATAAAATTCAAGTGACAAATATAAAAAAAATTAACAAGTGCTAAAACATTACTTTAACGTCACTAAAAATAAGATCTATATTTTTATAATAAAAAATACCCATGTTTTTTGATTCCACAAAGAAATGACAGCCATGGGTTAAAAAATAAAACGTACAAAACAAAACATCATGGTAGTTGCTATTAATCTTGTAATGATGGTGAAATAATGATATAAAGAAAAATACAAAGATTACTATAATACCCTTAAACACAATAAAATAAATTTCATTTTTCTTTTAAATGAAAAAGACACTTGGCAAAATTAGATTGGTTCTTATTGTTTTTATCTTAAGAACGGTTCTTACATGAACGTAAATCTATATATATATATATATATATATATATATATATATATATATATATATATATATATATATATATATATATATATATATATATATATATATATATATATATATATATATATATATATATATATATATATATATATATATATAGTGTAACTTTCTTTTCAGAACCATTTTTAGTGCCAGAACTATCAGAACCATTATTTTTACAATAAATAGTGCATGATATACATGTTTTAATGCATAATGGCATTATTGTAAATAAGTAAAAATAATTCAAACCTGGACTTTATTAAGTAAGGGTAAATTGGGAATTTTATTTTTTGATATTATTCATACTTCTTTTTTATTTTTTGCCA
This sequence comes from Glebionis coronaria, assembly GCA_025667525.1. Lineage (NCBI taxonomy): Eukaryota > Viridiplantae > Streptophyta > Magnoliopsida > Asterales > Asteraceae > Glebionis > Glebionis coronaria. Next base: position 6,540,751 of record CM046877.1, read on the forward strand.
AAAAAATTGTCATCCACATCTTTCATCTATTCTCTTCTCTAAACCTAGAAACAGCCGCCTCCAATCCATGTGGCCTCTCTCTAAGTTCTCCATATGTTTATGGCGGTCGGCATCTTTATCTCGCAAATTGAGTAGTTTAACAACTTTCAACCGCATCTGTCCTTAACGATTCGATTCAAAAACATGATTTAAGGTTCATGTTGTAAGCAAAATGATTTATAATTTTTTTTTGTTCGATCTACCAAAGAATACGCAGAAGAAAAAAGTACAATGTCATCATATCACTTATATAAGGTTTGACTTTTGAATTTGATATTCTATCCAACTTCGTTGATTTGATTAAAGTTTTTCATTTTGAACATTATTATCCACGTGGACATCTTTTACATTTCATTTCATTATCGCCATCACATGGTTTTCTTTTTTATATTATTAATTGTTTATAAGTCATTTTTTTATACAATGATGTGGCTGCGGTACACATTTTTAATGGTTAGAAGCCATTGTTTATATATTGCCGTGGTACACATGTTCAGAAGCAATAAGTTTTAGATTAAAAAAAAAGGTAAAATAGATACAATAAGTTTTTTGATTCGGTAATTTTGAATCTGGGTTTAGTTGCTTTTCTAAAAGTCATGTGGTATGTATGTAGCCATTAAGATAATATATTTTTAATCTTCGCATCTGTGCGTATTATTAATTAAACTAGAGAGCACCATCAATTGAAAAGCTATATAAAAAATATTTGTGTTAATTGAAAGAAGATCCATCAAAACTATATAAAAAACATTTGTGTTAATTGAAAAATAATCCTACATATGAGTTTAAATGGTTTTAAGTTTGTTTATTATTGTTTTGTTTTGTATTGATGATGATGAAAGTTCAACATATTTGTAGCATGTATGTTGTTGGAGGTGGACATCTATGTTTTGGAGGCGGACGTGTATGTTTTTGGAGACGGACATGTATGTTTTTTGTACATGTGTGTTTTTGGAGGCGGACATGTATGTTTTTAGTACATGTGTGTTTTTAGTAAAAGTATGTTTTTGGAGGCGGACATGCATCTTTTTGGAGGCGAACATGCATCTTTTTGGAGGCGGACATGTATCTTTTTGGAGGCAGACATGTATGTTTTTAGAGGCGGACATGTATGTTTTTGGAAGAGCGGACATGTATGTTTTTGGAAGCGCGATGTTTTTGGAAAAAGTACACACATGTTTGGAAGAGAGACTTCAATTAGATATTTTTGTTCACATATACTCATTTGTATTAAATATTAGTGCATGTTTCTTTTTATTTTTTTAGTAATTTGTGTTTCAATTGGTATGTGTTTAACATTTATGTTTTGTGTGCTACAAATTTATAGTATTGAAAGAACATATATGTACACGTGATAACTCGAATACATAAATGTTTATTGAAAAGTTTAGAAAATTTTTAAGTATAAAAATATGTCTATTATGTAATATAATAAACATACATGCAAAATTGATTTTTTTCAAAACATGAATTTTTTTTAATTCTGAAAATTAAGAAAATTTAAAAAGCAAAAAAAAAAAAAAATTAAAATTTAAAAGTTTAAAAAATGAGATTATTTAAAAAAAAAAAATTATCTTTTACATTTACGCCCTTATGGATTTTATTCTAATAAGGTAGATGAAATTAATTAGCTAAATTCTGATTGGTTTATTATGGTTCTGATAGTTCTGACAGTAATAATGGTTCTGACAAGAAAGCTCCCCTATATATATATATATATATATATATATATATATATATATATATATATATATATATATATATATATATATATATATATATATATATATATATATATATATATATATAGATTTGCGTTCATATAAACACCATTTCTAAAATAAAAACAGTAAGAACCAACTATAAACTAACATGTGTCATTTTCAATTAAATGAGTAGTAAAATAAAAATTAAATTAAAAAAAAAACCATAGAGGATATATTAGGCATTTCACACACAAACTTGAGCATCACTAACTTCATTAAAAACTTAAAGTCGTTTCGTTTTTCGTCCTGCCATCTTAAATCTTGATTTTTATCACATATCTTCGTTTATATCAAATCTAATATTTAAATATGAAAGTTACCCAAAAAAATCTTTGGTTATTAATTCAACGCTGTAACAATGTTTTTTAATTTGTTAAATCTAATATGGTAGTAGATTCGGCCAAACTATCAGATTCCAAATTTGTCGTATTTTTTTTCTTTATTATACCAACACATATGCTTACCAGAATCTATGCCAATGATATTCAACTATCAGTATCTATGCCAATGAGATTTAATTCTTTATTTGTCAAGTTGGAACCTTGACGATGATCCGAACCTTTAGTATTCTTTTTATATTAGTTTTTAAGGATTGAAGTAGTGCATCATTTTTCATTTTAGTTTCCCATCTTTATGTATAATATTTTGAATTAGATGCAATTATTTTGTTTCAAATTCTTATTTATATGTAAATCATAATAGAATAAAACACCCCAATATTCGCATGATGTGCATTCTTTTGTATCAACTATTGAGGTAGCATGTGTAAAACAAAGTTTGTCCAATGTTTTCGTAAATATTTTATCATGTCAACGTTAGAAATTAAGTGTTTGACTGTAAATGTGTTATAAAATTAAGTGTGTCATAAACTTGAATTGTCAAATAAAATTTGTTAAAAGATAAATGTGTCATTTTAAATGTAATAAAAGACTAAGTGTCACAAATATGTAAAATTGTGTTAAAAGACATGTTTGTCAATAAAATTGAGTCACAAAAATGTGTCAAAATATTTTAAAGTGTCACTGTATATGTCATGAAAAATTGTGTACTAACCATAATGTGTCACTAAAATATGTTAATAAAACTATGTATCAAATGAAGTCACAATATTCATCATTTTTAAAACTTTTCGATTTAAATTTTAGTAATGTGTCATTATATATGTGTCAAGAAAACTATGTGCTATATATGTGTAAATTAAACTATGTGTCACTACAAAAGTGTTAAGAAAACTATGTATCACTTCAACTTAAAACAAATGTGCGTCTTTAAAAAGTTAAAATGTTGAAACTTGCATAATCAAAATATCTAGTTAATCAAATATTTAGTGAAAATGTTAAATGAATGAAGTTTCAAATTGCCAAAAAATAAACGGATGAAGATTGCGGGTTACTCTTTTATTAGTCTTTCAAAATTTTCCACACATATTAAGTTAATTACAAAAATACCATTCAATTCATTTTAATTAAATAACATAGCTATTGATGCATTTAACGGTCAAGATCGGTTCTTATTGTTTTTACTTTAAGAGTGGTCACCACAATAACGCCTCTCTCTCTCTCTCTCTATATATATATATATATATAGGTAAGAGTTATATGCAGAACTCATTTTTAGTGTAGAACTATACAGAACTATTTTAAAGCAATCTTGACCTCTTATCTTTTTTTATCAATGGCTATAATTAATTGTGCCATTTATGTAATTAGTGAAATCATAAAAATATTTTTTTTAGAGCTGAAAGGGTAATTCAGGGCTATTGTATTTCCCTAAAAAACTGCTACTCACTACAAAACATAACTACTGGCCTCTTTTCTTCTGTAGATCTACACGACATAAAAAAACTAATCTAGACCCTATTTTTCTCTCGATCCGACCATCGATCTTCTATAAAAATGTTCTCCACCTTTTTAAACATGAAGATCATCTCTCGTGGTTACTTTGATGCCTCCAATTTTTATAATCAATAACATTCGGTTAGTATTTATGCTTGTTTTAATAGAATTAGTTGATTTTGGTTATATTCATGATTTTATGTTGGGTCTACTAGATGTAGATCTTGCAGCCTGTCAGGACCGGTGAATGACTTCTGTAATCACAAGTCAAATCACAAAGAGACTCTATACATAATATGAATGTAGAATATAAATATAAACAAGAGAAACAGAATAACTATAAAGACTTGATCCTTTCTAATGATTTCTAATATTGATAAAGACTAGAACTACGTTTTGTGAAAGTGTGTCTAACCCTTCTGCCTAAGGTTCCTTTTATACTACAAGGAAACCCTAATACATCATTAATGAAAACGTGTAAAACTGATATGCATATCCTTTCCTAACATATCTCATGCATATCCTAACAGAATATTAAGTAAATAATAAAGTTTGACTTCGACTAGGACCAGGAGCAGGACTTGCTCCTACTACGACTAGGACCAGGAGGAACTACATACCTCCTAGTCTACCTATTACATATAACTATTACAATGGTCCTAACAATCCTCCCCAAAACTTGAATTTGACCTGTTGAGTTCAAGTTTCCTGGAAAACGTGCAAAGAAAGCCCGAGGATTGTATCAGCAAAACAAATAGCAGCATCAACAAGATAAGAATCAGAAGAACAGCCGCATGAAACACTAGAAGCTTCTCCAAAGCTTGTAACAAATCAGCATCATGTTGAATCTTTTCAGCAACATGAGCAGATTTGATGAGCCTTTACCAAGTAGCTGCTCGCTCTTGGGCTAGCTAGTCATTCTGGTGGAATAAGCATCACCCTGGGAGACTAGAACCCAGCCCAACTCTTAGAACGTGAATCAATGGTGAGTGGGAGTACCCTGATAATTTTAGGCAAACCATCACAGCCGTCAACGGATTTGATGCGTCTTTACCAGAAGCCGTACCCCTCTGGACTCGCCAACTCTTAGCAATGAAGCATCGGTGAGTTGAACACCCTATAGCTTTAAGCAAGCTATTACAGCTATCAACGGATTTGATAAGATCTTTACCAAGAGCCGTACCCCCTTGGATTAGCCACTTTTCAGTCCAAGACTATGGCAAGTGAAAACCATCCAGTTTTGGGTAACCTGGCAACCATCAACGGATTTGATAATCACACCAGGAGCCGTACCCTCAAGGTGAATCAACTTTTTCTTGTCGATGAGACATGGTAAGTTGAGAACCATTTGTTGTGTGGACCACGTCCAACACTAGGTAAAACCAAGTACCAGAACCAACTCAAACCAGGAACCACATTTTGAAACAGCCAAGGGATATTATGTACAAGTATAAAAGCTACACTGTGTTAAAGTATAAGCAGATATTATATAAAAAGTATTTTTCTTTTTTTGTTTTTTTTTTTTTTTTATTATTAGTCTGTTTGTTTATTTTTTTATTTATTTATTTATTTTTTTCTGTTTTTTTAACTATAAAGAAGAAAATTCACCAATCACTGTACATTTTGGTGAAAAGAATCAAAATAAGAACAAAAATTCAAAGTATAAACACTTACAACCCAGTCACCTTACATACCAGAAGCTGCCTTCTTATCCGCTAGCAACCGTGCTTGAATACCCTCCACCAAAGATATAGCCATACTTGACTCATTCCCAGAAGGAGCAGTAGAAATCTGCAAGTGACTTGCCAACATTGCTTCCATGGAAGAAATAGTCAAAGGATACTCAACATCCGTCAACATAAACACCACATGACCAGAACCTAATTCCAACACATGAACTCCACATCCAGCATAAAGCTTCCAACGAATAATCTCCCATTGCATTTGATCCTTCCATACGCCCAAAGGAGTAGCAGATGGAGGAGGATCCAACATCAGCTTGAGATCTGCCCAAAGACGGATACCAGGCCAGGAAGACACCGCCATGGGGTTAAACGGCATACTAGAATCAACAAGCCCAAACAACGCCATAAGATCCATACGGTCAGCCCACGATAACACACCCTGCAATCCCGTGACCATTCGCACAGTCCCATCACTCAAAGTAATCCTATGGGAGACGCCACCAGGAAGTGTTGTAGACCTCTCAACCGTATAACCCGTAATGCTTCCATTGCCCAACGGTAAGTCAGAATCGCTATCCGAAGCTGCATCAATTAAGTTCTCAGGATCACGCTTCTCAAAAGGAACTGATTTACCGCGGCGAACACGACGAGTAAGTTTCTGGCGAGTGGAACGTCGAGGCGTGGAAGCCGAAGGAGTTGATTCAACCTTCACCGTAACTTCAGCAATAGCAGGAGAAGCAGTAGAAGTAGACTCATGAACATGTCCACCCAAAGAACCACTAGGAGCTGCATCAGAAGTAGGATTAGGTTGTGTTGCAGGAACTTGTGGTAATGAAGATGGCACATCCGAGGTAGCAGCAGTAGATATGGGGGGATCAACAAACGTGCTAGCAGGAACATGGGTGGTGGTAGGAGTAACAGGTGTGGTGGTGGAAGCATGAGTGGTGGTAGTAGTAACAAAGATGGTAGTAGCAGGACCAGCAGTAGAACCAATAGGAGCAACCAAGGGTGTAGTAGAAGGACCAACAAAAGCAGCACCAGTACCAGAAGGACTACCATCAGAACCAGGAGTGGGTACAGACGAAGGAGCAGTAGAAGCAGCAGGCATAGAAGCAGTCACACCACGAGGATGGTAAATAAATCTTTCCGGAATAGGTTGACTCTGACGCTTCACCATCTTCTCATAAAGGACCTTAAGCTCATCAAATGTCAAAGCTCTCACCCGAGCCCAAGACCACGGAGCATTGAAATGAGCAGCAGATTGATATTTTACATAACGTTGCATCTGCTGGCGCTGCTCAGTCCGAGAAAGAGGTCTGTTCCTTCGCTGTTTCTTGAGTTCTTCAGCAAGAGTCAACTGATGCTTACGCATCATCACCATAGCACGCGGAATACAATTGTGTTCATCAACATCATCACCCAACAGATCTTTAAACTGAGCATAATCCCGAGTGAGAACAGTCAACACTTGCATCCATTCACCATCAGTCCAGTGCATAGCATCATGCTGAATTTGCGCACGCCTTCGCTCACGGAGCTCTTCCTCAGCAGCTCTATCCTCCTCATCAATCTCAGCCTGAACCCGACGAGCAGCCTCTTCACCAAGTCTGTCTTCTTCAAGCTGTCGACGAGAGCGCTTGCGGGTGGGAGATGGAGAATCAGTCATTGGAGCTTTTCCCTTCGGATCATTAGAGGGACCAGCATGAGAACCAGCAGCAGCATCAGAATCACCACCCATAGAAGGGGGAATAGCACTAGAAGAAGGAGCATTGGAGGACATTGGAGGACCAGGCAGATCATCATAAACTTTATCAGCAAAGGCAGCCTTTGCCAGCAACGTCAAGCCATCCTCAACATTCTCCGCGCCCTCATCCTCAGAATCTGAAAGAACCACATGCTTCTTGCGACGACGCTGTTGATTCTCCAATACCTTTATACGATCGGCCAGAGGAAGAACAAACTCCCTTGTGAGCTTCCGATGTTGGTTCAAGTCAGCTTCCAAACAAGTCATCCTCTCATGGTACCTGTGCATAAGATCTAACAAAGATGTCAGTGTAGTAGGCTCCTCCGCCTGCCCACCAAGAGAACTTGGATCAGGGAAAGCATCACGGGAGCCCGAAGCAACATTGGGGTCAACCTGTGGAGAACTAGCAGCAAACGGGATATCAGTCGAGTGTGGGGCAGGGCTAGGAGGTGGAGTCTCCACAAATGGAGACTGGTGTGGAATGGAGGAAGGACCAGCCTTGGAAGGGGATGGTTTTTCAACCACCACTTCCTCAACTAGCTCCTCCTCTACCACAGGAATGTCACCACCAGTAGGAGCCTCCTTCTCCTCCATTGGGTCATCATCTAACACAACCAACTCAGGAGCCTCCTCCTCCTGACCTATAGGACCCTGAGCCAACCCCATCATGGCTTCAGTCAGGGGCCTCCAATCCCCAGTAAACCCATTCATCATGTTGTAATACACTTTCGCTGTTAGTTTAGATGGTACATGCTCAGCCCTATCACGTGGAATGCAAACAAGTATTTGTTGAATAAACCTAGGGTACATAAGAAATTTCTTCCTAGAACCAGCAGTTGACAAATTACTCGCCATCCCCTCAAATAGATAATGAGAAAAATTAAACACTCTACCCTGGGCTAAACATATAAGACCAGTAGCCAAAGGAGTAGGGAACGCATCCCAACTCCCCGACTTGGGACTCATACAATGGATTAAATAGTGAACCAGAAGCTTCCACTGAGGGGAAAACCTATTCTTTTGGAAGTTAAACTTCCCCCCATGTTCATAACCTATGGCAGCCATACCCTCTAATACTTCCGAATTGGGAAGTGATACAACACCCTCCTCATCCTGAAGATGAAGAGAAGAGCGAATAGACGCTTCAGTTACCACATAAGCACGCCAGTCTATGGTAGCATGGAGTGCTCGTGGACGTCCAGCCACATTCACAAGCTCAGCAGACGCCCAAAATTGACGTACCACACTATCATATATGGTAGGACAAACAGTAAATGCAAACCTTAAGTTTGAAGCTTCAATAAACTCCAAGATATCAGCAAAATGTTCACGATTAGGACCATCACCCAGATAAGCAACACGATTATGAGCAGGTTGGTAAGCAAGAGCAGCCATGGATCTTGATGAATGAATGGAAGAAGGATTTGAATTGGGATGTAAAGAGTAGAAGCGGTTTTTGTGTGTGTGTTAATTGTAATGAGTGAGTCAAGGGTGTATGTTGACCATATAGGAAGAAAGTAGTAACTGTTCATTGACCCCTATTAATGGGGGGTTGCCCTTTCAAATTAAGCCATAATGGCATACTAACCACTTGCCCTTTTTAACATAATAACTTACCCACAATTTATTTGCTGAATTCAAACTTGTAAATACCATTATTGGGAGCGTTGACCAAAAGTCAAAGTACACAATAGTCAGACCAGGAGCAAAACGTGATTAGCTGAGGACAAAAAGAATGAACAGTAGCCAGACCAGTACCAATACCAATAGCCAAACACCACTAGATATGGAAAGATTTTAAACCACCAGAAGACAACCAAGCATCACTAGAAGCTGACCAAGGTGGACCAGAAGCCAGTCATATAAGGCCATATCCACTAGAAGAGAGCAAAAATCCTCCTTCAGAAGCACCACACACCACTATAACCAAGAAATTATGTTGTTAAATACTATGAATACGTCAGACTGACCTAATATGTACACAAAGCCTCCCCTTAGGCTTTGCCTCCCCTCAATCCTAGACCTCACGGATTGACCATCCCAATATGAACCACCAAGTGGTTAAACCGAGGACCATCAAACGCTTTAGTCAGCAAATCAGCAACATTGTCATCCGTATGAACTTTAAGAACCTGTATCAGCTTCTTCTCATTCGCATCGCGTATAAAACGATGCCGAATCTCAATATGCTTCGTCCGCTGATGAAATACAGGATTCTTCATAATGCAAATAGTGCTTTGATTGTCAATAAAAATTTTGGTATTCATAAAATTGAACCCATAGTCCAACATCTGATTTTGGATCCATAAAACTTGACCACAGCAACTAGCATCAGCTACATATTCAGCTTCTGTTGAAGAAGTAGCTACGATTGTCTGTTTCTTACATTGCCATGATATAAGCCGACGACCCAAAAATTGACAACCACCAGTAGTAGACTTCCTATCATTATTAGCACCAGCATAATCACTATCACTGTATGCTTTAAGAACAAAGGGAGATTCTCTAGGATACCATAGACCCAATTTAGGTTGAGCCTTGATATACTTGAAAATCTTCTTCACTGCATTTAAGTTCGAAACCGTTGGAGTCACCTGGTGTCTAGAGCAAGCACTTACTACAAACATAATGTCCGGACGTGATGCAGTCAAATACATGAGAGAGCCAATCATAGACCTGTACATATGAACATTTACCGGTGGATCTGGCTCATTCTTAAGTTTGAGTTTAGCAACTTCATAAGGAGTTGCTGCTGGTCTAAGAGGATCCATGTCAAACTTCTGAAGAATCTCATGAACATACTTATCTTGACTGATGAAAATCCCATCCGATTGTTGCTTGACCTGAAGACCAAGGAAAAATGACAGTTCTCCCATGGCACTCATCTGAAATTCGCCTTTCATCAAGTGTTCAAACTCATCACACCACTCCTTCCTTGTAGAACCAAAGATAATGTCGTCCACATAAACCTGAACAAGGATAATATCCTTGGAATTCCGCCGAAGAAATAGTGTCTTGTCAATAGTACCTCTTCTATAGCCATTCTTTAACAAGAAAGTGGAGAGACGCTCATACCAAGCTCTAGGAGCCTGATGTAACCCATAAAGAGCCTTGACCACCTTGTAGACTTTCTTGGGATGAAGTGGATCAACAAACCCCTTAGGTTGAGTAACATACACTTCCTCGTCAATTTTTCCATAGAGAAATGCACTCTTGACATCCATCTGGAACACCGTAAAGCCAACATACGAAGCAAAGGCAAAAAACAGACGAATGGCCTCAATCCTGGCAACAGGCGCAAAGACTTCAGTATAATCAATGCCCTCAATTTGAGTATGTCCTTGTGCGACAAGTCTAGCTTTATTCCTGACAACAATTCCCCGTGCATCCTTCTTGTTTTTGAGAATCCATTTGGTATTGATAGCTGTCTTGCCATCTGGTAAGTCAACCAGAACCCAAACATTCTGAAACAAGAATTGCTGCATTTCCTCCTGCATAGCCTCCACCCAACTTTGATCCTCAAGAGCATGAGAAACAGACCTAGGTTCCACCTGTGAAAGAAAACAAGCAAACAAACAGTGTTGAAAGTCCGTATGATTATTACGCTTTTGATCCTCAATATAGCCCACAAGAGCATGATGATCAGACGAGGCCTTCTGCTGCATTCTGCGTGTCTTGACGGTAGAACCAGGATCTCCAATAATTTGAGTGGTAGGATGGTCTTTATGGGATTGCAAGACTGGATTGGAAGAAACCTCCACTTCTGGTGCCAAGTTATTGAGATTACCAACAAAATCAGCATCATATGAAGCATTTTGGAAAATCCCATCTACCGGTTGTTTATGTATATCATCCAGCTTGGTAGAAGACTTCTTTTCATGGTTCCCCAAATCAGAAGGACTGGAGAAACGTGTATTGGAAGCAGACTCACTAGCCGGAGTACCAGTAGTTGAGTTACTAGCACTAGGAGCAGAAGCTGGAGTACCAGGAGCAACTTTGTCAGTAGGCTCAACCAAGGGAAACTCAAAACTACCTTGAGCAGCTGCTTTAGTAGCTTCTTGTTGTTGCTTGAGAAGAGTATCAAGAGCTGCTTGGGAATCCTGTACATCCAATGGAGTTTCAGCACTAGGAGGAGTAGGAGAAACCGTGGTGGAATAGGATGGAACCACAAAAATGTCATCCTCATCATCTGAATCAGACAGACTAGAAGGAACACCAGTACTTGAAGTTGCAAACACTTGTGGTCCTGCATCATGGTTAGTTTTGAAACGAAAATATCCTAACGAATCACTAAGATAATCAAGATCAAAATACCATTCTGGACATGTTCCGTGTATGTTTGTCTTCTCCTCAAAATACCTGAGATTAATAGTTTCAATTATCCGTTTGGCTTGAAGATTGTAGACACGATACGCCCGAGAATAAGCTGAATATCCCACAATATATCCTTCATCAGCCTTGCCATCAAACTTCCCCAAATAGTCACTAGTATTCAGAATGGTGACTGGACACCCAAAAGGCTTCAAATGAGCAATATTTGGAACTTTGCCCGTGAGCAGCTCATAAGGTGTTTTCTTGTGTGGATTGGTAATAGACACCCTATTCAAAACATAACTTGCAGTATTAACAGCTTCTGTCCAGAACATGGTCGGAAGCTTGGAATCAGCAAGCATAGTTCTTGCTGCTTCTATTAGTGTCCGGTTCTTTCTTTCTGCCACACCATTCTGTTGAGGAGTCCTAGCAGCACTATAATCTCTTTTGATGCCCTTAGCATTGCAAAGTGCGATGAGGTCTCTATTTTTAAACTCGGTTCCATTGTCGCATCGAATACCTTTAACTTTCTTGGACAACTGATTCTCTATCAAGGTAAGAAAATCTCGAAGAATTGAGTAGGTCTCACTTTTGACAGCCATGAAGAACACCCACGCAAACCTGCTATAACCATCAGTTACCACCAAACAAAATTGCTTGTGGTCACTGCTTCTGATGGACGTAGGACCAAATAAGTCCATGTGAAGAAGCTGCAATGGTTCAGTAATAAGACTTAAAGCAGTAATGGCCTTGAAGGATGCTTTGTGTTGTTTGCCTTTGCTGCAGGCAATACAATTTATATCATTTCGAAACGTCTTGGGAGGTAAACCAGAGACCAGATTCATATTGGCAAGTTTGTGAATGGTCTTGAAGTTCACATGTCCCATCCTTCGGTGCCATTTAGTGGCTTCATCTTCTGAGGCTTTTGCAACCAGACATGCTAGTTGACCAGTAGGGTTGACTTCATTCCACTTGATACTATATAGATTGTGTCTTCTAGGAATTCTGAGTAGAACTTGTGAGTCATCCGGAAGCTGAAAATATTTGGAAAGCACAAGTGCATCAGTATCGGTGAAGAGTACAAACTGCTTCTTGTCACAAATCTGAGAGACCGATATCAAGTTGAAGTGTTGAAGTGCTTCCACATAGTAGACCTGCTCAAAATTTAGATTTGGAGTCTTTATCGTTCCTTTGCCAGTGATTCTGCCTTCACCTCCACCAAAATAGACCTTGCCTCCATAAAATGGTACAAAGTTAGAGAGAAGGCTTTTATTGCCAGTCATGCTCCTGGAGCAACCACTATCAACAATGCCTAGACTAGGATCCTGGTATGGAGTAACCTACAACAACAATATAATAGAATGCAAAAGTTAGTGTCTTAAGGGGACCCAAACCTTTTCAGGTTTGAGCCTGCCTTGTGGATCATTAGAAGTATGCCAAGAAGATTGATGAGATCCACTATTGTTCCTTGGTTGCCTATTCATCATATGGGTATTATTATTTGACCAGGAACAACCTGCTGAGGGCTTAACAGCAGTTCCCAAATTTCCCAAACCAAAATACGTGTGGTCAAAGTGATGCGCATAGTTTGGATTATAATTTGGAAAATAATTACTAGTTGTGTGGAATCCATTTTCTCTCCAATAATCAGACGTGAAAGGAAAGGATACTCTAGAAGTATTAAACATTGGAGCACTAGGATTAAGTCTTCTAGTAGCATATGAAGCAGCTCCTGGTGAACCAGGAGCAAGTAAAGCATGATTAACAGATGCATGTGTGTCATAATAATCACAATCTTTAATTAAATGAAAGGAACTGCCACAAACAAAACATGTTTTGAAAGACCTTTTATTAGAATGAGACTGTTTCATACTGCCTACTTTATTACACACATTTCTAGGAAAAACATTCTTCCTAGGACTCAATAAACAAGGACCAGACACACTTGACTTGACAGCAACTGTTTCTTCACACTTCCTAGCACCAGTAGCAGCATGTTCATTCGACTTGGAACTCGTAGGTCTTGACTCTTCACTTGAACCATTAGATGCAGAGTCACCGGCTTTGTCACTGAAAGTACATGAGACAAAGTCATTAGTGTTAGTAGAACTAGTTGGGGACTCAAGCATCTGTGATCCATCCGAGTCATTACGCCATGAGGTGGGCATAAAAGTTCCAGTAAGAGGAGGAGGGACAGCATGCATTTCTGCTGCTGGTTTAAACCTATTGTAACTAGGTTTGCCCTCATCCTCTTTGTCGGCATCAAAGACACTTGAGAAAGATAAATCAAATACATCTTCAGAATCAATATATTTTTCAAATCCTAAGCCTCTTTTAGTTCTGCCAGACATGCTACTATCAATTAATTTTGAAAGATTTTTAGGTGCCTTTTGCCATTTGTCAAATCTTAACATTGTAGCATCTAATTTAGCTTGCATCTCCTCTTTTTCTTTGATACTAGCATCTCTTTCAGTTTCTGTATATTTAAGCATATTTGTAGTGTTTTCTAAATCAATGCTTAGTATCCTGATTTTATCCTCATACGCACGTTGTGTATCTTGTAACCACTTCTTTTGTTGTTCCAATGTGTTTAATGAAGCTTTATAGGCTTGTACCTCTAAAAAGTACTTATCATTTTGATCATTTACTTCATTAAATTGGGACAACAATTCTGTGTATTTATCATGACAACCAAGAGGACAATGTTGTACCTGAGGTGAGATGCCCATAAGAGCAAACTCTTCTGCTTCTTCTGCATCAGAGAGATTCCCAGCAATCATTGCCAACACATCAGTCGAGGATTCCGCTGATTCTAGAGTAGAAGCCTGATGATCATTCCAGTTGACCATAGAGTCAACAGATACCAATGCCTTCCTGTCATCTTTAACCTCCTGAACTTTGAAAGCGGAGTACCTGCTCTTCTCCTGATCATTCTTGCTAGGGCACTCTCTTGCAAAGTGACCCTGTTGCTGGCAGTTATAGCACCGTACCTTGCTTCGATCGAATCTTGCTGGCTCCCGAGGGTTGTAATTAAATTTCCTTCCAGCTTTCTTCTCAAACTTGTGAACCCTAAGAGTAAGCATGGCCATCTGCCATTTAAGATCTATCTCATCCAGATCAAGTTTATCGATCTGTTTGAAGTCATCAAAAGCAAGTTGTTGTTCAGCAGTAACATCAGCCACAAAAGAATGAAGAACAGCTTCTACCATACTACCAGACTTGGCAGCAGGATCAGGAGCAGAAGACATGGGACTAGATGTATATGACATGGGACCAGTATGCTGAATAGTATGCTGGATAGTATGCTGGGGAGAGACAGTATTGCTCGGGTTACTTGCATATGACATGGGACTAGATGCCATAGAGCTCACAAAGGCTGAATTAGCAGGGGTGGGAAAAGAGTCACTCGGATATCCTCTCACATGAGGTTCGAATGTTCTGAGCCTATGAAACAAGTCATCAAAGGTGAGATAGTCAAGCCCACCTTTGGCTTTGAGAGAGATCACCACCTGGTTCCATGAGTAGGGTAAGGCTTTAAGAAACCTTGCATTAATGTCACCATCATCAGGTTTTGACCGTAGTTGATTTAATTGGCTCAAGATCTTCTGGAACCTATCATACCCTTGGTTCAGACCTTCAGTTTCTGAGATTTTGAATTCGGTAAATTCATCTCTCAGCATGGACCTTCGCATTTTCTTTGACTCCTCATTCCCGCCGAACCTTGCTTTTATGCCATTCCAGATCTCTCTGGCATCATCCAAATGGTAGAAGTCACCCATGTGATCTTCAGGAAGAGATTGAAGCAAAATTGTTTTTGCTTTTACCTCCTTCTGAATAGCAATGATTTCCTCATGAGATTTAGGGTCAAGAAGAGTAATATTACCGTTCTTGTCTCGTCCAGTAAGCTTCCTGCTGTTTCCATTCAGAATGATCTTCCAAAGATCTTGATCAGTGTTGGTGATCCACCATTCCATCTTCATTGCCCAGTTATCATATTCACCCTTCTTCAGAAGAGGGAATTTTCCATTCGTGTTGGAGACCGTAGCCAGGATCTGCTGAGGTTGCACAATTTTAGGAGTGCCTTCTTCTCCTGTTTGAGTAGAAGTTGAGGCAGACATGATAAACAGATTGTTAGAAATAAGAGAACTTGATTCTGCTTGTATAGAGACCCTCCCAGGCTCTGATACCACTTGTTGGGTCTACTAGATGTAGATCTTGCAGCCTGTCAGGACCGGTGAATGACTTCTGTAATCACAAGTCAAATCACAAAGAGACTCTATACATAATATGAATGTAGAATATAAATATAAACAAGAGAAACAGAATAACTATAAAGACTTGATCCTTTCTAAGGATTTCTAATATTGATAAAGACTAGAACTACGTTTTGTGAAAGTGTGTCTAACCCTTCTGCCTAAGGTTCCTTTTATACTACAAGGAAACCCTAATACATCATTAATGAAAACGTGTAAAACTGATATGCATATCCTTTCCTAACATATCTCATGCATATCCTAACAGAATATTAAGTAAATAATAAAGTTTGACTTCGACTAGGACCAGGAGCAGGACTTGCTCCTACTACGACTAGGACCAGGAGGAACTACATACCTCCTAGTCTACCTATTACATATAACTATTACAATGGTCCTAACATTTTATTTAACATTTTCTTAGATGCATAAAAAGTGTTTCGTTTAGCTTTATTAGTCTTTATTTACGGTAAACCTTTTTATTTATTATGCCTAAGGCTTGATGTTTGAACGTAAGATAAGATTGGTTTTTAAATCAATAAATACTCCTTGAAAATTAAATGAGAAATATAGTCAACCGTGATCTATGAGGGTATGTTCCAGGATGTTTAAACAAAAATCTAGAAATTGTTATTTTATTGTTTGATTGATAGGCATTTGGTTTTATTTTGGGTAAAAGATGATTTAGAATTTTGATAATAATGTTATTTTTCATATTTATTTTTATCTGATAATACTAAAATGCATATGTAAGTTAAGTTTAATATAGTGGTTTCTTTAGTCACTTGTAACAAAATCTTTTTTGTTTTTATATATGTTATACTCGGGATGGCAAAATACGTCATGTGATGAAAATGACGAGGATGAGTAACAAACATATTTTTTTAAGGCGTGCCTACATGTTTTCTAAAGTCGTAAATACATGTTTTTAGAACCCGTGCACCTATGGCGGTTAAGATATATAACTGGTTCAGATTTGGTATCTCGTTTATATGTTTAATCGATCAGATGGTACATACTCGATTCATAATTAATTTTTTTGGTACTTTGTTTTGTTTCAGGTTCTACATTTTGAATTGGACAATATGAATAGGCTAAGCCAGAAGATAGCGTTGGTTCTTATGTCAAAAAGAAAAAAAATGACATGGTATGCATCTTTTACTAATTTATTAGTTTTAAATTGATTATGACAACACACGAGTGTGTTTCATATTACAAAGTAATTGTTATATTGATTCTTGTTTCAGTTCTTTGGAATCGTAGAATCGTACTAGTTCGTTAAGAAAGACGGTGTATGACGAAAATGATCGACAAGTGCATTTATGTTTTCGAAGGGCGTGCATTTATGTTCTCGAAGAGTGCATGTATGTTTTTGAAAAAGTACATATATGTTTTTAAAGAGTACACCTATGTTTTTGAATGAAATGTTCATCCATCGTTAAAAATATACATTTGTATATGAATTGTATTTCGTTTTGTATTAATTTTTATGTATATATTTTTGTTTTTTGTTATGCATTTTGAAGATTAAAAGATGTACGCTAAAAACATATACAATACAATTTTGGTGTCCAAATAATGCACAAGAAACATCAATACTAAAAGAAAATAAAAAATATATGTACGTTATTTTTTTAGAACATCAATGTTGAAAAAAATAAAAAAAAATTGAAATTCCAAAAATTTAGAAGTTTAAAAAATGTTTTTTAATTTAAAAAATTAAAAAACAAATTGAAAATGTGTTTTACTATTATACCCTTTTGAATTGAATAAAAAGATTTAATGATAGTAATTTCTTATTGGTCCAAAATAGTTCTGCAGAGTTCTACACTTAAAATCGGTTCTACATATATCTCAACCCTATATATATATATATATATATATATATATATATATATATATATATATATATATATATATATATATATATATATATATATATATATATATATATATATATATATATATATATATATATATATATATATATATATATATATATATATATATATATATATATATATATATATATATATATATATATATATATATATATATATATATATATATATATATATATATATATACTAGTGGCAAAACCCGTCCGATGGACGGGCATGAATTATTATTGTCGTTTTACATATTTTATTTGGTAAATATTTTTTTGTAATTTGTTTTTTTAATATAGTTGTCTTTTAACGTATTATCAGTCTGTATAAGTTGTATTTGTTTTTTTTTTACTTTTTTATTTAGGAGAGTAATTGTTTGTAAAATTTTAACTTGATAATTATTTGTTTGTAAGCCTTAACATAAGTATTTGTTTGTAATTTTTAAATTGACATATTTGCAATGGTTCTTTTTTTTGGTAAATTTGTGTTTACTTCTTATGTTTTTAATTTAATTATTTTTTGTGTATTTACGGGCTATGGTTAAACATACTATCACTTTACGTGGATATATCATCTTTATGAATTAATTTAAACATATTATTAACTTACAACCCGACGGGTATTAATTTTGGTTTTATTTTGTTTGTTAATTTTTTATTTGCATATTTAGTTTTTAATGTACTTTTCTTTTAGTGAATTATCATATGATCAAACATATTATTAATTTTTACGGATATATGATTGAAAAGTGTATTATTTTTTGACACTGATATTTAAGTTCTTGTATTTTTTTAATGCATTTGTTATCTTGCTTGTTTCTTTTAATGTTGTTAAATTTTGTTTTGTCTTTTTTTATGTTTTTTGGATTTTTTTTTTCTTGTTTAATATATTTGTATGTTTGTCATAAAAACTGACTATACTCTTTGGAAATAAATATTGATGTTTGATCTTTTGTTTTTAAAGTAGGTATGTGTTCAATCATTTTTTCGTTTGATCCATTGTTTTCTCTAGTGTTCCGAAATATATTTTTTTTAATAATCCAATAGGTTATTTGTTGGTTATATGTTGTTTTTTTGTTTTTTTATTACATTTTGTTAATTTTTTTTCCACAAATCACTAATTTCACTACCAAATGTTGTCATATCCAACTTATGTAGATACATAAGTTTTTAATATTTTGTTATAATTAATATGAATTGTTGTATGTTTGAATTGAATTGTTTGTCCATATTTTGTTATTCTACTTTTTTGTTAGTAGTTTCAAACAGTCCTTTGACCATGTATTTTTCTAAATTTTCAGGGCGATTTTTTCTTTTTTTTTGATTGTTTTGTTTAATTAAACTTATTATACATAATAAGGTGGTTCTTTTAGATGATATGTTCTGATGCGTAGTATCCCGTAGAAGATTATTTTGTGTTACATTTGAATTTGATTTGTGTTTGTTCACTTTTAAGTATTTTTCACTGAAGTTAGACTAAACTTCCAAATTTAGAGTTAGTTCTTATTAGAGAAAACGCATCTAAGAGACCACAAACATAGTAATAGTAATAGGGTGTGTAATAGTAGATGGAAAAGGATCTTCTCATGTTATGGTCAAACATGATTGGTCATGTTAACCATTTTGTAAATATAAATAATTTAATGAGGCTCTGAATTTAATTAAATAAAAAAAAATAATACATTCAACTAATTTGTGATTGGTGAATATAACGGGTCATGTTTGACTCATATTTAGAGGATTCTAATCCGTAATAGTAATATGATCTGTTTATTCCACGTCAACTTTTTTTGTCAAAGAAGTGAGTCATTCCATGTTATCTTCATGGCCCTTGTATTCATAGGTGTGATATTTCCTTTCTATGAAGAATATTTCATAACCGATAATTAACATAATCAATATTAATATTAATATATAGTATAAAAAAGGAAATAGTATATTCTACAATATTCATCAATATTCTCCTATTAAAAAATGACTTTGATATAAGAGTGTTAAAAAAATATAACTCATGGATCAAATATAATATATATGGATCAAATATAATATATTATCTACGCTACTTTATAAAGTATTTATGACATTTTTTTAGAAGTCTCAAAAAATTCAGTTTCTAACATTTCTTAATTTAAAAACTAATCCCATTCATCTCATCTTTTTTATAACAAACCATAAAAAAACTTTTATATTTAAATTAAAATATATTTTTATTAGTTTATTTTTTCTATAATCTAATTTCATCATATTTTTTTAAAATTTCATGCTTTTTAATTTAATATCCATTTTGATATATTTTGATTAAATTTTATTTTTTTTCATTTTGTGAGTTTATTTATTTAGGTTTAACTTTTTATAATTTTAACTTTAATTTGAATAAGGAGTTGGTGGGTAAAAGTGTAACATTTATTCGTAAAAAATAGTCATTAGATATTCATCGCTACATTGCGCGGGTACCAGGCTAGTTGATATATTAAATATTTATCTATGCTCTCAGAATATAAAGGTCATTTGCTCAATATATTTTGTATTTTTCAAAGATGCTTTAAAAACAAAAAATTGGTATAAGTGGAAAGTGCAAATCGTGGGTGACTTCCGTTAAGATATGATTATTATGAGTGTTCAATGAGATCTGACCAGAGTAAACTGCAAATACTAACGTTAGTATGTTACCATATGCATACTTTTCTATTCCGGTGTGAATGATATTAATAAGAATACAGACTCGTTATGTCCTTATAGAATACTATTTGGAAGTTCTGTAACACATCACGTCGATGTTCATGATGTTCGTTAACAGCTGCCCCATAAACTGTCACCATTCTGCAAGTACCCCCGAGCTAAATTAGAAATAACTTGACTAAGAAATTAACTATCTCCAATCTTTCAGCCACACGTTTTGGTGGCTTCTCGACCGGAATTTCAGATACGATATACGTTGAAGAGTGAAGATCTCTTTTTACATTCTTCTTGCACAGCTGTTTTTACGTGATTTATGTAAGAGAAAAATCGTGTTGCTTCTGCCTAATCATTTAAGTAAACGTAACTGATATATATTAAGTAAACTGAATGGTAAATGTACTAACAAAAGAAGTACCTCTTTTAGGCATTCATGATTGGTTAAGATCGTCAGAACCATTTACAAGTAAGCTAAGAAATAGAAAAGCTTGTTTATTCAAAACTTATAAAGCAACAAACCCTTTGCAAATTAGAACATGACTTCATACACAAACTTCCTCTGTTTTCATTTTTTCCCAGGCATTAAAAAGATTTTTGTTGATAAGTCATTCGACCAGGGGCGAACCTAAATCTAATAATTCAAACTAATTCAAAATCACACAATTGTAGTAACCTATAGAAAACCTCAAATAAGACCTAAATCTGATCAAAATAAAACCTCAAACTCTAGGCTGTGGCTACAGCTATGGTTGTTGCTGCAACTATGGTTGTTGCTGCAGCTGTGGTTGTGGCTGCACCTGCTGTGGCTGCTGCATATTCGGTTGAGTAACAGGAAAAGGAATCTGTCCCCACTGTTCTTAAGGCATGATGTTCCCAACAAGATCAGTATTTTGAACCATGTTTGGAACAACGCCCCATTGGTTATATGCTAGCTGATGTAATCCCGCCATATTCATTCGGATGTAAATCCTGTGGGGGGACCACCTGGTGTAACCCCCGTTGTCTGTACTCAGTTACATCCATCACCACCACCACCACCTGTTTTCGCGAACCCTGACCATGCACCTGTTCACCGTCAGTGAGTCAACAATCCAAGTTGCTGCATACGATATTACCACCACAACAGAATGAAAGAAACTTGCCACCTGCTAATAAATTAGTCAAATAACCAGAAGAGTATGAACAATCAAAATATATGACATTTGTGTCAGGAATACTATGAAACATATGTGATCAAACTGATGTCGGGATACCTTATAAAACAACTTAGTTGATCCTGGACAAAAGTGTGACTTTTAAGGAATGTATATTTGATGTTAGCATTATGTCATAATTATAGAGGGTGATTTGGTCATAAGTTAGATGCATCTAGGTGCTTGTGTCAAATACGTGCTTGATGATGTTCAAATTGGTATATTTTTAAATTATTGTACAGATGTAACCATTTGGATAAGTGACATGTATAAATTTTACCCATAGTTCATAGGACGCGCATCATCACACACAAATCTATGCACCAACTCTTCCTCTATACTTGTATTTCGACCTGCAAGCAGACATGATATCTATTAACACTACCAGAACCAATACGATACATATCTTGATCCACAAAATTAGAGGAGACAAATTGGTTAGGTTGGGTAAAGCTGAAATACAGGGGAAAATGGGTCCTTTTTAATTAGGTCAGAAAAGGCAGGGTTGATCCATAAATATACTATCCTTTCTACGGGCAATACTTAGCAAAAGGAGACGTATTTTTGTATTTCTTCCTGGTTGGGCCTTTCTCCGAAGTCTTTATTTGTAATAGGCAACATAATAAAGAACTAATTATGTAAACCTTTATAAGTATTTGGTGTGCTTTGATGCTTCAGCTGACTTCAAGGTTTCGTCTTTCTCTAACAACTGTCTTTGAAGATCCTCCACTTTTTCCCCTTAATGCCAATTCCTCCTTTTCGGAGGTTGCATAGATCTTGCAGGAGTAACAACACTGGTAATTGCTTATATAATTAAAAAAAATACGCTCGCAGATTTTAATGGAAAAAGTAATCAACTGCTATACCTGAGCATATATTATGTGCTTCTTGAATGCACATCATAATAGAGTAGGGTCTGTGAGGGGTTCCTTTCTTTCATTGACATTTACAGCAAGCTGTAACTTTGCGCACTTTTTTGCTGCTTTAATCACCTTGGTACTAAAGCAACTTTTAAGAATCTGTCATTATTTTCCTAGAATACTGGCAACTATATTTTTAATATTTGTTACCTTGAGAACTATAAGTTTTGAGTAGGATGGAAACAAACACTCATAACAGAAGTACGATGGCCTCTCCATACTACCATCGGATCAGGCGGCGTTCTTTTGGTCATTCTTGTCATAGAATCTGTCATTCAAACATTAAATCATACACATTTACAAATTAGAAATATCATCTTCTAAACAAAAATTACAAAAAGGCTATTCAGTTGACGTCTAAGGAAAAATAATAAATGCTAATCAATTGTCATATTTTGATCGATTAATACCTTTTTTCATGCATAGTTTTCTACCAAACCATTTAAAAAATATAACTCATACTTATTTAAAGATTCTCAAAGACCCACATTGTTATTCTCATAATTTAAATCTGCGAACAAACAGGAAGTCTTGTGAATTAAAAAATATATATTTGACCAAATCCAGAAAATGATAATAAAAATATAGCGCTCAAACGCATCAGACATTAAAAAGTTCTAACCTCCTGTTACACGTCCAGATTTCAGAAAGAAGTTTCTGATAACTTGAACTGAACTCCAAATTTCCCTTTTTTGTGTTGAATGTACTGCTTGGCGCTTTTAAGTTTTGAAGATCAGGCCTGTGGAGTCTCCCAATCTGCATAACGAATAGATGTCATGTTGTAGTTAAAAGATAAAACATAAACTGCATAACAGGCATTCAGGATAAGCGCGTTTCCATATAATCCCTAAAATATGTAAGTGCATATTACCTTAAAAAGGATCATAATCAGACCGAGACCAACAATAACTTGTAGCCAATTCAAAAAAATGTGTGTTCATCTTTATTACAAGTTAACTATGCTTGGATGAGCCTATGCTTGCAAAATAACGAAAATGTAATTTTAAAATAAGTTGATAAGGCCGAACTTACAAGCTTATCAAAGCACTATAACATGCTTATTTTTCTATATAATAAAATCCCTATCATCACAGCTATAAGTTTATGACTAAATTGATCTAGAGGTTCGCATTTGAAAACTAAATTACACTTAAAGCAAAGATAAGAATGTATTTTAAAAAATATAACGCTTTTAGGCCCGTTTCTAATAAATGACCCGTAACCCAACCCCCCATCTTGCCACCTGAATAATGACCCGTAAACTCGACTGGCCCGCTTTTCACTATCAAAAAATCCTGTTTTGTTGTATAAAGGTCAGTCTTGAGCCAAAACTCTAATAAAAATAAAAGAACATGGTACATTTCTAGAGTAGATGAAAACTAACAGCGATTCCTGTGGCAGTGCCCATCTCCTGCATGTGACACCTGATGTTAAGCATGGCTTCCCTATCTCCATGCAATGCTTTCACGATTTCCAGGCCAACTTCTTCACTGGCTTTCTTCATCTAGTGACACCCGGTGTCCATACATTTATGCGCGCCTTAGCTCCATATGGTTTGGCCTTTACAGAATCAAGATGATTTAAACTTGAACTGATTAAAGATATGGTTTGGCCTTTATAGTGTGGGTAGCCTATTCGCGAAGACTCGAATGAACTAATTTAGATGTTTTTTCCCAAAGACATAAGCATCATATTGTACTTTATTCAGTATTAAATGAAAACTATGTAATACCAAGTTTACGGTTTTGACCTGCATAACAAAGTTTTGAGCCAATATCATATCAGAATCAAGCGAGCATTGCTTACCTTCAAAAGATCTATAACCTTTTACATATGTAAAGCTCCATTAAGTATCCAACTTTTTGCATTCATATGTAAACCTTTTACATCTGAATGACAAAAACAGTCGAACATGCAAACTTAATAAAGTAAAACAGAGTTTTTGAGAGTATACCAAAATCAACATTAATCTGGATATCACCGCAACAACCTGTACACAAAACATATAAAATAATCATTAAGTGGTTACATACTATATTGAATTAAAATAGATATACTATTCAATTATGTATTGAAAAAAACAATCAGATTGGAAATTGTAAAGGTCATACAATATACATGATCATATAATTGTTTGATCATTGATGGATTGCTGAAATTGTGCAAGCTGCTAAGACTTTCTTACCCTAAAAATAAAGTTATTACTGTATAAGAAAAAGAAAAAGAAAATAGCATTCAAGTTTGATAGTAAACAAAATTAAGTTACACAACTTCAACTGATTAAAGATTTGAATTAACCCACATATACGATGAACAAACTAAATATGTAAATTAAAAAAATTTACCAATGATCTTTGAATTAGTAAAAAAAAATCAAATTGAGATTCATAACAACAATCTCATCCTTAGATCCAGTGCCATAGAACGGTGTGATCTTATTCTTGTGAGAAGATGCATACAGGGTTTCGATGAAAAAAAAGAGGCGTGTGTATTTGGGGGGTTTAATACGTGACTAATAAACGTGATTAATAAAAGGTTTTCATTAAGCAGTCTTGAAGATATATATATATATATATATATATATATATATATATATATATATATATATATATATATATATATATATATATATATATATATATATTTGAGTTATTATGGTTTAGTGTCTTATAATTGTTAAAATGAAAAGTTCTTTTAACCATTAGATCTACTATATAATTAAATTTACATTAAATTCATTAAAAGAAAATGAAAAATAAAAGCAATTATTTTACCATATTAATAAAAGCATATTGGATAGACAAAAAAATTAAAACCGCTCCTATATGATGAGATCACATTAATGCAACAAACAATGAGATATGTTTTACAGTTAAATCCATGGCGGCGAACATAAAATCACGAAGTTTTCTCTAAAGAATATATATTTGTTTTAGTATAACAAATATCAACTTTTCTTGTCATGTAGTACTTTCAAATTAATCATGTATAAATTATTTTAGTCATATATGTATCAACCTACTGTATATCAATGTTTTGAAATTCGGGCTTTAAATCAACTTGGTCGAGTCATCGTCTGGGTTAATCCGGTCGACCCGGGTCAACCCGATTTTCAATTTTTTTTTATATTTTTAATAATTAATAAAAGTTATACATAAAAACTTCTGAATATTGAGAATATAAATTGTTTACTAACCAATATTTTGTAAAAATAATATTCCGTCGTAAATACGTAAACATATTCTTTTCAAAAAAACCCAAAAAAATCAAAAGCCGGCCGAGTCTCAAGAACCGGGTTGACTCGGGTCACCCCAAATCCGTCGGGTCAAGCCGAGTTTTGAAAATATAAAACCTGGGTCAAAATGACCCGTTTTTTGACCGAAACCGGATTAACCGGTTGACCCGACCGTGTTGACACGGGTCTGACAACATTGTTGTATATACGGAGGCTATGCATGCTCACGTGTAAACAATATGACTATTTTAGTCATATATGTATCAACCTACGCTTGTATTTTAGTACTTGATTACAATAAATTAATTACGTGCATTATGTGTATCATCAGCTACGTGCATGTATGTATGTGTATCATCAATTCTGTGCATGTATGTGTATCGATTACAATGGTGTACGAGTATATGGTGTATGAGTCTTGATGGTTACGAGTTGTGTATAGCGAGGCTCGCGATTACCACGATGTATAAGCTCCTTGTGTACGAATGGCCGGTGTACGAGTCGTGTGTCACAAGGATCGATTTCACCATGGTGTATAAGTTTTTGGTGTATGGGTCGATGGTTTAAGAGGCGTGTGTGGCATGGCTCGTGCTCACCATGGTACCAGTCCGTGGTGTACAAGTAGTTGATGTACGAGTTGTTAACGTTCGTTCTGCCGATGATGTGTAGCAATTGTTTAGCAGCTCGTTGTAGGTCTATGTATCACTCGTACATCAATAGCTTTTTGTTGTTTCTTATCTGTATATCGTTTGCTATCTAGTTTGTCATGATTGTGGATATATGTATCACTAGTGTGTGTATATATACGCTTATAAAAAAATAGTAGTAGAAACTAATAACACGTAACAAAAACAACCAAAAAAGTCGAACATTGTCAATTTTAGTATAAAAATAAATGTTGTAGAAACATGCATGGTATCATGTACCATAAATATTAAATTTGCTATAAATGAAACGAAAAAAGTAACTGGAATGAATTTCTGTATTATTTTAACGTTTGCAATTAATACTTTGAGTTTGAGATAATTATATTATTGTGGTCAATGAAACGTTTTAATTACAAAAGTACTATGATCAACAAGTAATATCATCAAATACTAACTAGTGAATCCAACGATGTACAATCCTTTTTATTTTAACAATTTTAAATAACTACACTACAATAGCTTAACTCTCTCTCTCTCTCTCTCTCTATATATATATATATATATATATATATATATATATATATATATATATATATATATATATATATATATATATATATATATATATATATATATATATATATATATATATATATATATATATATATATATATATATATATATATATATATATATTGATTTCAATTTTCAATCACAAAGTTCAGCTTGCTTCATTGGTCTCGATTGGTTGAGGCGGTATGTGTGTTCATCTTTAGACCTGGGTTCGAATCTTGTACGCGTTAAATTTTTTGAACAATATCCGCTTTACAAAACATGTTGAGGTGGATTAAGGGCATGCTTATGTGGCATTTCCCTCCTGTTATATATAATGTAAAGATATATATATATATATATATATATATATATATATATATATATATATATATAGTGTAACTTTCTTGTTAGAACCATTTTAAGTGTCAAAACTATCAGAACTATTTTTTTACTACTAATAATACATATTGTACCACTAATTAATGCAGAATGGCATTTTCAAAAATATGTATGTGTGATTTTGAATGCCAGATTTAAATAAGGGCAAATTAGGAAGTTTATTATTCTATAAAAATAAAATCTTAAATTAAAATAGTTTAACCTATTTATTTTTTACATAAAAGAAACCGCCGGCCTATCTCTCTCTATGTCATTCCCACAGATCTTTTAAAACCTAGAAAACACTACCCCATCCTCTGTGACGCCTCCATTCGCATCGCCGTTTATGCATCGTCGTCATTCGCATCTGCCAAATCTTAATCTTCACCACCAAATCAATTAACCAGTAAAACCAATTAACCAAAAAAATAATGGATTCGTGATCTCATATAGTTAGAGAAAAGGGCAGTAGATCCAGTTTAATGAAGGGTTGTGCATCGAGTTTAATGAAGGGTTTTGATTGTTGTGTGGAAGGTCGACGACTATCAGATGTGGCGGCTGGTGTGGTATTTCGTGTGGTGGTGTTGCAGCGACGGTCGGACAACAATGGTGGAGTGGGTTGTGATGTATAGCAGCAGTGGTGGCTGCTGCTATAGTTGGAACGCGGTTGAGGTGGCTGGTGGTGATGCTGGCGCGTAGTTATTTTAGGTGGTGATGTGTGGTGATTGTGATGTGGTGGTGACTGGTAGTTCCTGTACTAAGTGGCGACGACGAGGTGAATGTCCGTGTATCTTTCGGTTGCGGGTGTGCCTGTTTTTATGGTAAAACTCTAATCGTGGTTATGGTTTTTGTAACAATTCATTGTGGTTTATGGGGTTACGAGAGAGAGATATCCCGTGAGAAGGGATCTAAGTTATTTATTCTTGATGGGGTTACGATAGAGAGATAGAGATCCCGTGAGAGGGATACAGTATTATAAGGTAACAAGTGACTTATGTTGAGGCGGACGTGTATGTTTTTGAAGCGGACGTGTATTTTTTAGGCGGACATGCATGTTTTTTAGGCGGACATGCATGTTTTTGAGACGGACATGTATGTTTTTTAAGGCGCACATGTATGTTTTTGTGGCGGACATGTATGTTTTTGAGGCGGAAATGTATGTTTTTAGAGGTGGACATGTATGTTTTTTTTGTACAAGTATGTTTTTAGATACGGACATGTATGTTTTTGGCGACATTAAATATATATTTTTGTTCACATATGGTCATTTGTATGTTTTTATGACGGACATGTATGTTTTTTAGGCGGAAATGTATGTTTTTAGAGGTGGACACCGTATGTTTTTTTTGTACAAGTATGTTTTAGATACGGACATGTATGTCTTTGACGACTTTAAATATATATTTTTGTTCACATATGGATTTTTTCAAAACATGAATGTTTTTTTAATTTTGAAAATTAAGAGAATTTAAAAAGAAAAATAAGAAAATAATAATAAAAAAATTTCAAAAATTAAAGGATTAAAAAAACGAAATTATTTAAAAATAAAAAGATATCTTTTATCTTTTACATTTTTGCCCTTATGCTTCTTTATCTAATAAATTAATTCAAAATAATTGTCTAAATTCTGATTAGTCTAATATAGTTCTGATAGTTCTGATCCTTAAAATGGTTCTGACAAGAAAGCTCCCCTATATAGATTTGCGTTCATGTAAGAACCACTCTTAACATAAAAACAATAGGAACCAACTAAAATGTGACAAGTGGATTTTAATGTTTAAAAATATGTTGTAAAATAATTAATAAAGTTTATCATAAATGAGATATAAAGCCAAGCTAAAAGGGTATTATTGTAATATATTATTTATTTGTTTTGATTCAAATAATAAAGTTGTCGTTTTATTTGGTTATGAATTACCATAAATGCGTCAACTTATGGCACTTTAATTATTTATGAATACATTTGAAAACCTTTTCCATCTAATTGAAAAACTCCTGTGAAAGAGATTTTTGGCTAATAGTATTAGTACAATTGTGGTTAACAGTGTTGAATGTTTAGGGCCATATAATATATTCTATCAATCGAATTGTTATATTATGAACGTGATTAGAACGTTTAGGGTCTTGTAATATATGTTTTTTTTCTAATCACTGACTCGTATATCTTTCGATACCTATAACTTGAATCTTTTATTTAACTTTGAATCTTCTTTAATTGGTTGCATACTTTTTTATATGTATTATTCTTATTTCTTTAGTTGGTTGAAAATGACACACTTTTAGTGATAAATATTGGTACATTATTTTTTTTGTAGGACACAAAAATGTGTCAGATTTTTAGTGATAAATAGTGGCACATTATCTTTTTAGATGTAATGACTCATTAAATGACACATTTTTAGAGATAAATAGTGACACGTTATTTTTTTTAGATGTAACGACATATAAAAATGACACATTTTTTGTGATAAATAGTAAATATTTTTTTTTAAATATAGTGACACATAAAAATAAAGTAAGAAAAGTGGCACATTATTATTTTTAGATGTAGTGACACATTTTTATAGATAAGATAAGTCATTTGACATACTTTCTAATACATCGTATAAAACTAAAAAAAAGTTAATATAAGTTGACTTAATACGTTATCAAAATGTGTCACAAAACTATGTCAAGAGAGTTTTTTTATTACTTAAAATGTGTAATAAAACTTTTTTTAGATATAGTGACACATAAAAAATGAAACAAGAAATAGTGGCACATTGTTATTTTTAGATGTAGTGACACACTTTTATTGATAAAATAAGTCATTTGACATACTTTCTAAGACACCGCATAAAATTAAAAAAAAGTTAATATGAGTTGACTTAATACGTTATCAAAATGTGTCGCAAAATTGTATCAAAAAACTTTTTTTATTACTTAAAATGTGTAATAAAACTTCGTGTGTCATTGCATAGATAATAACCATTTGTATCCCACAATATATGTATCCAGAAATATAACATGACTAAAAATGTGTAAAAATATTTGATATGTCGTCGATATACGTGTGTAGTGTGCCTAATTAAAATGGATCACTAGTCATTCATTTTCATGTGTCATTCTAATATAAACAAAAAAAATGGGTCACCTCTTATTAAACGAGAATCTTAGACGGACATAAAGCGTACAACATTAGTTATGTTCAAATAGATAATGTTAAAAAATGAATACGGGTCATGGTGACGTGATGTTTGGAAAATTGGTTTTGAAACATGCCATTAAAATCACCTTATTAACAAGAATGCCATTTTATCCATTTAGTTTTAATCACACCATTAATAGTACATCTAATGGTCCAAAATGGTTCTTATCGTTTTTATCTTAAGAGTGGTACTCACAATAACGCTCCTCTCTCTCTCTGTCTCTCTCTCTCTCTCTATCTATATATATATATATATATATATATATATATATATATATATATATATATATATATATATATATATATATATATATATATATATATATATATATATATATATATATATATATATATATATATATATATATATATATATATATATATATATATGGAGGCGTTATTGTGGTATACATCTTAAAGTAGGTTATAGTGAGCACACTTGTGAACCGTTAGATCTATCATAATAGATGATATTTAAACTTTATTAAATAGATGGCATAATTGTAAAATACTAGAAAACTAATGGCATTTGTATACATAAAAAACATACGATCAAACATAAATGAATGATTACAATCCCATATAATTTTTAGGCATTTAATTTTTATTTAATGCACTAATGATGATAGAATGAATGTCTTTTAAAGGCACGTTAAGTTTTTTTATATGCATAGTGTCCCATTCCAAAAGTTACTCTACACCATCATTTCTATCATTTTTTGATTGGGGATGCAAGAAATTTTTTGCCGGACATTTCTATTTGATAAATCATCATGGCCTTTTTTAAGAATTTATGATATAATATTTTTTATTAGTTATTGCGGACTAATGTTCTTATTTTCATGAATATATCTGGTACACATTAAAAAATAATTGAAAATCAATTGATACTTTATTTTCGAGTGATACAAATTCATATATATTTTTATTTTAAGAATGCTTTTATATAAAATCTACACATATTATAGATTGATACATACACATTGATTACCAAGTGGTACAAATTCACTTAGTTATATATTTTTTTATATATTACAACAATGTATTTAAGAATGGTTTTTACTTTTTTTTCCGATTGTTTTTTTAACATATTTTTGTTAATATATAGTACAACAATGTCTTTAGTTATGCGTGGTAATGTCACTTTTTTCGTTAACACATGTGATACAAATTAAAAATCAACAGATACAATAACTAAAAAATCAAATCATACATTGGTTTTCAAGTGATACAAATAATTATTTGCTTAATTTTTTTTTGTATACAAGATCTACTCGTAACTATGTAAGTGCTTACAATCTCCTTTTACACAAAATAAAATAAATGCCAGATTGGGACAACTAGCAAGGACTTTTGTTACTATAAAAATATTTGATCACAACCCATATACATCTCCTAATTAGTATATTAGATCATTGAAGATAATTAATATATTAAACCATTGATGCAAAAATGTCTACTTCTACAAATGATACCATCCATCGGATACAAAATCACGTCCCAAAATATTTGATGGTAAAGAAAGTCTTGTTGACATATTTGATGGTAAAGATATTTAATGACTGATGATGGTGTTTAAATATACATTTATTTAGGTGAATCAAAGCTAATAATAAAAAGAAGTTAAAATACCTACTATACCCTTTGAATTTGTGTTGTATTTAATTTTTTTCTTTGAATAAAAGCTGCCACTTGTCACATGCTGATTAGTGCTTATTATAACTCATTTTAAGGTGTAACGCACTTGAACGCAAATCTATATATATATGTATATAATAACCCGTATTTTACAAGTTAATAATCGTATAATAACTTATTCCATGAAACATGCAGACTAGTTCGTTTATTTTAAAGAAGAGATTATTTTTAAAAAGGTAAGGACACGTTTTAAATTTTTTTTATTGAAAACACTATAACGTTAATTTTGACATAAAATATTCAAAGAAGAAATAAAAATAATTAATATATAATTATACCCTCCATTTGTTTAAAATATAATTATATATTCACATTACAGAATAATTAAAAACATGTATATATAAAACTTGTCCGAAAATAGATTCAACTGGGAACATGAGTGGCTACCGGTTATGCTAGCAAATGAAAGCCGTCCAAAAACAAACCGACTGAAACCTACAAAAATTAGTGAATGGGTCTTGAAACTTAAATATGTATATGTAGTTTCATTTAAGCTTACCATGCTTGTAAAATATGTATATGTGATTGTATCTTACTAGCTCTAAAATTTCCGTTCATAAATTTAATGTGGATTTCTCCATTATGATTTTGGAAGTCTCCAGGACGAGTCTTAAAATTCCAAATTGCGTGAAGAGTTACCGAGAATACAAACCAACTGCGGTTATAAGAATCCTCCATTAATACCAACTGTTCACATAACCTTAAAGATGAAGTAACTCTTTCAACTTCTTCTAGTAATTAGTACTCATAATCTCTTATAAATAAGACAACAAGAGAAGTCTCACACACGACTCTTCCTCTCTCATAGTCACAACTGTTGTTAAAAATTGTTTCTGCCACTAACACAAAATCAATAACTAACCTACCCCATCATCTCAGCCAACAACAAACCTAACACTCAAGGCTCAGGCAAAACAATTCAAATTTAAAATAGAAAAATACAAAGATCGAAATGAAACCAGCAACCAAAACCCACGCATTCAATGTGATCTTAACATCCACAAAATACGATCATCGAGATCAGTAGATCTCGGAGTCTATTGTTTTTTTTTGTTTTTTTGTTATAAAGTTACAAGTGTTTCCCCATCGTTGTCGCATTGCCAAAAAGTTGTTCCAGCTGCCACCACTTTCTTATGAGATAGCATGAGTTGGGTGATATATGTGCTTGAAATAAATTTTCTTTATGAAATGAAAATGATAGATCATCAAATTGTGTATGTGTATAATTTTTTATGGTTAACTAATTGTTTGGGCTTTATTGTTAAATGTGTGAATGAAAGTTTAGTAAGTTCTTTTTATTTGTAAGTGATCAAAAGAATCGTTTCAGTTATTGCATTTGACCAAACCTAACATTATTTTAATATTGAGTTCGACAAGTTTCAGACGTTGATTTTGGACACCATAAATTGTTATTTAATATTTTTTGTTTCTCAATGAGAATAATTATTTCATACGTTAATTTTGGACATTAAATTGTTATTTAATGTTTTTTCTGTTTCCTTAATGAGAATAACTAGGATCTTTGCCCGCGCTTCGCCGCGGCGGGCTGTGTTTGTGTCTGGTAACGGTTTTAGGGGCGATAGAGAAGTCGGATAACACAACTCCCTTGAGCATCTTCAAAGTTCTTCGTTCTTTTAATTCGACCGTCACTTCTTCCTGCATAACTGAGCTTCCATCCTGCAGGATCAATTGGTCAGGTTCAATTTTGAGCAGAAGCATGTTTATATCAGTTTGTCTATAGAAAATAAATCGACCCCAAACTAATTAAATTCGGGCAATATACTTCTTATTCCAACTGGTCCAAAATCCTGGTGTGATCAGACTGAAATTGTCTTACTTATTTCAAAGACTATTCGTAAAGATTAAGGTCGTCCCGTCCACATTTCTACCCAGCACCCCTAAATGACAATATAAGAAATATAATTACCTATAACGCTTCTTTCAGCGAGTTAGCAACTTCCTCTATGGGGGATTGAAATAGTCGACCTATATCAAACAATTCATAAAGTTAAAAGCTGAAATTTTCCATCTCTAATTAGTCTAAACTAAAAAAAAGTTTAGATCGGGACTTTATATGGAAAGAGATTTTCGCGACAGCGAACCAACATTAATACACCCTAAATTTAATTTCCGAGTTTATGGGTTTTATTTGTAAATGATAAATTGACCGTAAATAATGGTCTAACTGATTTGAACGTACATATCGATAAGCACATGAATAACCAATCCTAATCTTAAACAGAGAACATGACTAAAGGTATTTAGTATCAGTTCTTTATATGAATATGAGTATTACGCCGGTCAGAAATTAATACCTCTCTGTGAGTTGTACATGGTCCAAAGAACAATTTGCGGTCATATATCTATTCTAGACCCTGCACAGATTTAAAAGAGAATTAGACTTGTGATTGACATCTCGATCCTAAAAAAGCAACTACAATTTTGTGCATCATCACCTGGCCAAGAATGTGAGTATTCGAATCCGAGAATGCGGACTGGATTAAAACCAAAACTCCCACCAAAGTAGGTATCGTAGACACATATATATTTTTGACAACCATTTTGTTTCTGGGTTTATGATATGAGGGTCAGATTAAAACTTAGGAATGGGAAAAAGTGGATAATGGGGCTCAGATCTATAGATATAGGACACTACCAAACACACGTCGTGGCTGCAACCACATAATGGGTATGGTGGCCATGCCAAGAGACGTGCGTCATTAAGCTATCGTCAGAAAAAAAAATGCAGAAAATTCATCATCGCCCGTTATTTAACCCACATTTGAGGCTCAGGTAAGTGAGAGATCGAATATTAGAATATGCGCGCTCTGGCTGCAGCCCGTTATTTAACCCACATTTGAGGCTCAGGTAAGTGAGAGATCGGATATTAGAATATGCGCGCTCTGGCTGCAAACATACAAAGCTTGCCCCGCCAAGAGGCACAAAATCCAGAAGCTGCTCGAATCCGCTTACGGATGATCAAATATTATCATCATCGCCTTTGAAAAATGAGAATTGGTTTTCGAATACTTACATTGTTTTAACCATAGTGACAGCAGGAAATTTTTTTTAACCAATTACCGTGGTCACACACCCATGACCATTGTCACCTGCCACGTGTGGCGGCAACAAAAGGATTGGTGGCCTTTAAAAATCCATAGGTCTGCTAACTCATCCCAGCACAATTAACATAAGTTGTTACAATCCGACATCATATTTATGCATAAGCAGAACAAATCAATCCAACCCACAAAAGAAACCACCCAAACCAACCAACCTACAACGTCACACATCCAATCTAATAATGTCCAAAGGTCGCTGGTGCAAAAGCCCACGTTCTGAAAAAACTTTTTTTTTCTTTCAACTTATGAGACGATGAGTATGGTCACACACCCATCGTCATTGTCACCTGCCATAAGCGGCGGCAACAATATTTTTTAGTAACTATGTTTATTCATACCTGCTATGGGAAAAACGAATGACTGAAAATTGAACTCAATAGCTATACCTCCCAAGTTTTGGTCCATTATTCCCGTAAAACACACCACCAGATGGTGCACCGCCAACAGCCTCAATTACAAAATCTGCATCTTATTGAAAAATGTAGCCGTAAAAAATAGTGTAAAATGGAAGTATAGAACGATGTAATATTTTTGTACCACGAAGTTTCGTGTTCGCAAGTATATGGATACCCTTCGAGGTAAGCAGGGGGTAGTTTGAGATGTTTAGCCTGCTCTAAACAGACTAAAGACCGCAAAATGCCCCCTGTTTCCCTTGAAGGGTATCCATACATTTGGGAGCACGAAACACCTAATGTTACAATAATGAAAGTAATCTGTATTTCTCAAATATAAAATGCTGCAAAAGAGGCATATTGAACAAATAGATAATAAATACACGTGACTGACCTGTTTATGTATAACTTTACGCAGTAACTTGACATAGCCAAAAATTGGTGTCGTATGGGTTTCATCTTCAACAAATATGTGATAAAATCGGCTCAGACTAATTGATGATGTGGCTGGGTTTGTGGAGGTTGTTGAATCGAGCGATGCTCGCATTCTGCCATCCTTCCACCTTCCCAGCAACACACCGTACCAAAGAATCATCACAGCAAACCAATCACAGCCAGTCAAATAGAGATCCACGCCACCCAAAATGAGATGGATCGGCTAGTGTTTGTTTATTTAAAACGGGAGGGTTTGTGGAGGTTGCTGAATCGAGCGATGCTCGCATTCTGCCATCCTTTCACCTTCCCAGCAACACACCGTTACCAAAGAATCATCACAGCAAACCAATCACAGCCAATCAAATAATGAGATGGATCAGATAGTTTTTGTTTATTTAAAACAGGAGAATCCGTGAACCAACTATAGCAGGGAAAAACAACCAAGCTTCCAAAGGTTCCCATATCGAAAGCAAAAGAACGATTCCAGAACCAAATAAAATCATAACCATTCGTACAGTTGTTCAGTCTGGTGGGTTCGCACAGTTGTTCGTACTTCTTATCAGCTAGAAACGTGGACGACTTTTCAAAATTCAGAATAAGCAAATAAGCAACCCAAGAATAAGCAATCCCAAAGGCCCTATAAACTGATCCTTTCTCTTATTATATGCATATACCGTAACTAATAGCACAACGGTGAATTGAAAACACATAATTGTTACCTCAATTCTTTCAGTTCCGGCTCGGCTTTCCTTTTTTTATGAATCAAATTAGTTACACACATCATGGATGCATCAATATAAGTGATGCTAATCTAGAAATGAATCAAATTCTTTCAGTTCCGGCTCGGCTTTCCTTTTTTTTATGAATCAAATTATATTTACCTTATAGAAATCGTAGAAGACATCCTGCTTTACAATTTCATTGTGAATCTCAGCAACACCGTGGCCACTTCAAAAAAATTGTGTGTATACTATTATGTGTATACCTGGTCTTGCGGTGTAACGTGGCTAAAAAAATTGTTTTACGTCAAATTTTGTAGGTCATGTCAGCTTGTATACCTGCCAGGGAAGGAAAATATTCATGTTGGCATTTATATAAAAAATTGATTTACGTCAAATTTTTTCTCTTGTTTTCTAAATAAGATACCTCAGCCCAACGTCATCATTTATTGGATACAAAATATAAAATACCACATCTAGCTCCAAAATCCAAAAAAAATCACAAAAAACATAACCTGTAAGTAATGTACTTACCACTTGCACCTCATAAAACAACATCAATAGCAACCTGCGAATCTGTAACTGGCAGCCATAAGAACGTGTCAGGTTCCATCCTTACACCCAATATTTTATTAACCCACCTCACATAACCCACCTCACATAAACACATCTCACATACTTATACCCGATCTTTGCCAGCATTTTCAAACCAAAACCTATTGTATGCATCTCAAATAGGCTCAGATATGGCGCTGGTCTGGGAAAACCGGATAGGTACGCCATGGCTGCAACCTTGAATGGTTGCCCCGCCTAGATGCGTGTTATCTCAGATTTAACCGCGTCGTTACCACTCATCATAGCCCAAGTTATTAGAGTCACAAACACCCTATAAACCACACCCACTACACCATGGTATCTGGCGACGGTGTTCCAAGAAGTTATAATAGAGGGGAATGACGTTCCCCTAGGAACAGCGATCCCCTCTCATACACCCAATATTTTATTAACCCACCTCACATAACCCACCTCACATAAACACATATGACATAAACACATCTCACGTACTTATACCCTATCTTTGCCAGCATTTTCGAACCAAAACCTATTGTCTACATCTCAAATAGGCTCAGATATGGCGCTGGTCTGGGAAAACCGGATAGGCACGCCATGGCTGCAACCTTGACTGGTTGCCCCGCCTCACATAACCCACCTCACATAAACACATATCACATAAACACATCTCACATACTTATACCCTATCTTTGCCAGCATTTTCGAACCAAAACCTATTGTATGCATCTCAAATAGGCTCAGATATGGCGCTGGTCTGGGAAAACCGGATAGGCACGCCATGGCTGCAACCTTGACTGGTTGCCCCGCCAAGATGCGTGTTATCTCATATTTAACCGCGCCGTTACCACTCATCATAGCCCAAGTTATTAGAGTCACAAACACCCTATAAACCACACCCATTGCACCATGGTATCTGGCGACGGTGTTCCAAGAAGTTATAATAGAGGGGAATGACGTTCCCCTAGGAACAGCGATCCCCTCTCATACACCCAATATTTTATTAACCCACCTCACATAACCCACCTCACATAAACACATATCACATAAACATATCTCACATACTTATACCTGATCTTTGCCAGCATTTTCGAACCAAAACCTATTGTATGCATCTGAAGTAGGCTCAGATATGGCGCTGGTCTGGGAAAACCGGATAGGCACGCCATGGCTGCAACCTTAACATGTAACTGTGTGAGAAAAGCAATAAGATGCAACTAAAAAACATGCCACTTCAACAAAGTTTTCTTTTTGTTCGTCTGTTATCTTTTATGCGCTTCAGTTCTTCTGTTCATAAGACAAATTTCTAGGATTTATAAAACAAAAAGTAAATACATCTTGCCAAAAAAATACACCTACCATGCACATAAACAATTAAAGCAACAATGATCTGCTTGCTATTGATAACTACAACTCTTAAATATATAGTGCACTATCATCTGCGCATTTTTCGCTTAAGACCAGTTGGAAATCCCCAAATAAGTCCAGATCCCATGCACAACACAAAAACCTATATAACAAAGAGCTTAGAAAACCTATATCTCACATGCACAATGACACATAAAAGATGCAGGTGAACAGATAGCAAACCTATATTATTATTATAGAATTATGTCTATATATATCCATGCTTTATAAACCTTATAATATTGTCCTCTCTTGTGTGTTTACTTATCTTTTGATAAGACGTGTCTAACAGGTGGTAAGATTGGTGGGTTAGGTAACGTGTCAAAATGTATTTGGGTAGAATATCTCACTTGCACAATGACACATAAAAGCTGCAGTTATAACCCAGAATTCTAAAACGAAAAAGCTGCTTGCTATTAATAACTACAACTCTTAAATATATAGTGCACTATCATTTGCGTATTTTTCGCTTAAGACCAGTTGGAAATCCCCAAATAAGTCCATATCCCATGCACAACGACAAAAAACCCCCATGCACAACACAAAAAACCTATATAACAAAGAGCTTAGAAAACCTATATCTGACATGCACAACGACACACAAAAGCTGCAGGTGAACAAATAGCAAACCTATATCTCACTTGCATAATGACACATAAAAGCTGCAGTTATAACCCAGAATTCTAAAATGAAACAGCACACGTTGAACTTAAACATCAGACACAGCCACATTTCCCCCTAGTAATTTATCAAAATCGCCTAATAAATCAAGTGACAACAACACTTATCATATCCATAACCCGGTTAATCCAATCAACCAAGCAGAAAAACTATATTCACAATGGATGATCCGAAACAACATACAGATATCTGTTAGATAGAACGATTTTTCACAAATGTCATCTAATAATTTATCAAGATCACCTTACAACACTACAATAATCCAGATCTCAAACCAGTAAACCAAAATATCAACAAATTTTACCACGTGAACAACAACAATATCACTCAATATCACATCCATCTACAACTCAATGAAACTATCAAGCACAAAAACTTGCAGATAATTCAGGATATAAACTACGTTAGCAATATTCCAACTATTATAGCCACAAATCAAGTAACAGCAACACTAAATATCACAGCAACAACAAAATTGAACCGATCGAACAGGACATAAAATACATTAACAGCATAAATACTACAGTTACAACACATGATCCAAAACCAAAACAGAATACAATGAACTGTAATATCAGATACAGCCACTTTTCAACAACTTCTTCAGATAATTCTTAATAATCACCTCAGAACACCTCAATAATCCAGATTTGTAACTAATACACCAAAACATCAAAAAATTAACCTAACGCATAAACTAAGCTACAACAACACTCAAATCGCACCTACAACTCAATGAAACTGATCGAAAAAGTATAAACAGCTATAAGCATGATCCGAAACTGAAATAACACTCTAATCTCATATACAACAATTTCACCAATCTATATTACCTTACAACACTATATAGCCTTGAATCTCAAACTAATAAACCAAAACATCATAAAACATAACCTAATGCCTAAATCAAACAACAGCAACAACACTCGATATCAGACCTAGAAGGCAACTAAGCATAAAACAGCTACATTTGCAAGGCATTCTTCCACGACCGAAATAACATACAATGAACTTTAACATCATTACAAATTCAGATATTAATTTGAAAAAGGGTTTCCATCAAAACCCAATTATTTCCTCGATTACATCGATAATATAGATCGTCATCAAAACCCAATTAGGGTTTCCATCAAAACCCAACATCTAAAAGTCAAATAAATCCAGCATACAACAACAAAAGATAAAATCAAATAGAAATAGAGGTAGTTAAAACCTCTTTTCTTCGAGCCTGCTGCTGCATCTCTGTTTCTTTTTTTTATATAATTCCCAAACACAAAATCAGATATTAATTTGAAAAAGGGTTTCCATCAAAACCCATTTATTTCCTCGATCACATCAATAATATAGATCGTCATCAAAACCCAATTAGGGTCTCCATGAAAACCCAAGATCGTCATCAAAACCCAATTAGGGTTTCCATCAAAACCCAACGTCTAAAAATCAAATAAATCCAGTATACAACAACAAAAGATAAAATCAAATAGAATAGAGCTAGTCAAAACCTTTGTTCTTCGATCACATCAAAACCCAATTAAGGTCTCCATGAAAACTGCTGCATCTCTGTTTCTTTTTTTTATATAATTCTCAAACACAAAATCATATATTAATTTGAAAAAGGGTTTTCATCAAAACCAAATTATTTCCTCGATCACATCAATAATATAGATCGTCATCAAAACCCAATTAGGGTTTTCATCAAAACCCAATGATTTCCTCGATTACACAATATAGATCGTGTTAGAGAGAGAAAGTTACACAGCGAGAGAAAAAAGAGAGAGAGAGAGAGGCACAGTATGTGAGATGTGTGTGGGTTATGTGAGGTGTGAGTATGTGAGGTGGGTTATGTGAGGTGGGTAATAAAATATTTGGTGTGAGAGGGGATCACTGTTCCTAGGGGAACGTGATTCCCCTCTATTATAAGGTATACAATTAGAGAACATAACGCCTAATAATGTTGTTAAAAAACTTGTGCTTAGAGTTGTATATAAAAAGAACTTATTGTTGCAAATTGAAAATAATCTTTGAAAATAATGTATAAACCTTTAGAAAGATGAAATTGCAATATACACCATAATGACCTTAGCCAAATATAAGTGGGTCTTATTTGAATTCGAAATATAAACATATGATCACATTATAGTAGCTTTAACACACTATTTAGGTTTGTGATTAATGATGACATTTAAATTTTTATTCGAAAACTTATACTATTAAAACAAATTTCCAAAAAAACATATACATTTAACATTACATCAAATCGACTCATCTTCAAGTTTCCGTCAACTTCCTAACACATGAAAAAGCATCATGACCAACCAAAATGCATCATAACACTACGTCCAGAACAACGGCATCCACCCGGTATGCAACGCACACGCGGTCCAAAAAAATTTGTTCATACAAAATTGTCTATAGTTGTTGTTCAAAGATAATAAGTTGGCCAATGGGCATTTGAAAAAAGATAAAAAAAAATGGAAGCAACACCCTTGTCATTCGTACATTAAGCTCAAGTGATTTATATATTATTTCTATTTTTTTGAACAAGCTCAAGTGATCTATTTGACATGTTAGGGTTAAAGTCTTATATTCCTAAATAATCAGTAATCCCAAAAAATAACACAAACTAATTATACTATTAAAATTAATTATCAACAACCATATCCATACAACATTGCATCACCTTGCGTAATCTTTCAAATGATAAACAACTTACTACCAAATAAAAACCATAATGACGATAAAAAACGCACCATAAAATTTCATCCAAAACAACTACATCCAACTCATGTGCAACACACAAGCTTGAACACCTCGTATTAATATAATGTGGTGTTTTAATTAGAAGTATTAATTAAGTTTTGTATATTTTAATTATGTTTCACAATTATTGTAAAATATGTATATCTGATTATATATTTATGTAATGGTGTGTTTTAATTAGGAGTATTAATTATGTTTATATGTTTTAATTATCAAATTTTAGTTATGTTTGTATGAGTTGTACAATATACACCAGTGTGTGTAATTATTATTATTTTTATTGTCAAATTTTAATTATACTTTTTTGAGTTTTACAACATGTATTAAAATGTGTAAGTTGAATTTTTAATATTGCTATTTATAATA
This sequence comes from Glebionis coronaria, assembly GCA_025667525.1. NCBI lineage: Eukaryota > Viridiplantae > Streptophyta > Magnoliopsida > Asterales > Asteraceae > Glebionis > Glebionis coronaria. Next base: position 6,583,213 of record CM046877.1, read on the forward strand.
TTGCTTTATATGTACTATATTTAATGAAAAATAATTTAAATAATACTCTTTAAAACCTGTCAAATGCACAAACAATATTGTTTGGTTAATATAATTCAGGGCTTGTGTACTAAATTAAGTTGTATGAACTATTGAAAGATATATTAACCACTTAAATACAAGAAGACACGTTTTTGTAGGTCTCTACACTACTAGAATGAAACAATGATTTGAACCCATCAGTAAGTGGAAAAGAAACACCTTTTAAGATTCAAAACCCAACATCGCTAATGTAATCTTAACAACCAGTTATGCGACCAACTAGGCTAGCTTATCTGGGCATCAAGGTTAACTTTGGGAGGTATATTTGGAGAGATCTCAGGTTCAAGTTTCACCGTGGATCTTTAGGGGAGAATATAAATAAAGCAGAAGTGCGATTTATCTACTTAGGCGAAGATTTAAGGCTTAGATATTGTTGTGAGCCGGAATCACTTACTACTAACTTGTCATTAAAAAATCAATTATGCACTAAAACAGGTTTAGTGTAAGATGTTGAGCATTATAGCAAAGTTTGGTAAATTCTACTTGTTTCACTAAATCAAAATAAACAAGTACCGTAGCTAATTGATGTAGCAACCCATTTAACAAGTACGATCGCGACATGGTGCATGCATGTTGTCAAAGTAGCAACTATATATATTAATGTTTGTTAAATTATCCTTTATAACCTATCTAGCACCTTGCTAGTTTTTTTCTAATAATATCCGTCGTTAAAAACATAATAAGTAAACAACATCTTAATATGGCTTTAAGTTGCATCTACTTTATAAATCTAAAAAGCCTTTGGGTCACCCGACCTATTTTTGTCCAAATGGATTGGAAAATCGGTTTTCCTGTGCATGTAAATTAGTGAGATAAATTATCTGAAAATTGAAACAAAAATCATATGAATTGCATTATGTGAATAGTATATCATGATAATAAGGTTTTGCTAAATAATGACCGCCAGACAAGTTTAGCGTGTATTTAATGCACACACATTTTTTTTAATTTATCATAAGTTGCATTTGGCATCTGATTTTGGACGATAATTCCCCGGCGACATGTCGCCAGGGATACCATGGTCAAACTTTGACAAAAAAGTCTATCTGCTTTTTTGTCACGTCAGCAAAGTCGCCAGGAAAAAAAGGTTATTCCTGACGACATTTAGTCACTGGAGAAACCTCAGTCACCTGGTCTCAACTTTCTTGTAGTGTAAATACACATTAAATGAACCTTTAATCCTCTTTAAATATGACATTTTACAAGTTCATTAAATGTGCATTCAATGCATTTTTTTTGTTAATTATGAAAGTTTTTATGTATTAAATACACGTTAAAGTCTATTGAGCATTGTTTACCAAAATCCATGATAAAAATCATAATATTAAAGTACGTTATCTTAACTTTTCTTTTAATGTTATACTAATGGTTGTAATATTCATTCAATGTAATGGAATTCTCATTTTAATAGTTTTGACTAGTCATAATCAGGGCTTTCTCACGTGTGATGAAGCCAAATGACATAAAAATGGTTCTACATTAGCTTACCTATCTCTCTTATATATTCTTCTGAAGTTGATATGATACATGAGTAAAATCATATCCTCACGACCTCACATACATGCACAATGAGATTTCTCTTTTTCTTCGTACTAATAGTTTTAGTGATCAATCCTTTAATTTCAAGTAATGATGCTTGTCCTTTAACAAAAGGGTTCGGTATACACATCTTGACAGCAATCGATTACGAGAATGTCATGGTTCAATGTAAATCAAGAGATGATGATCTCGGAGTTCATACACTTAATTTCACAAATCTTGAATATGGTTGGTCGTTTTGCGAGAATGTGTTCCATCGCACTCTCTATTACTGTCATTTTTGGCGGTACAGGACTGAACAAACATTTGATGTGTTCAATCGCACGATGTATAAGGCATGTGATCACGGTTTTCCGGATGCAAATATATGTCATTGGGGAATCCAGAAGGATGGTTTCTACTTCTTTGATTTTCATCATAAATCGTGGATTAAACAGTACGATTGGCAATACAAGTAAAGAGTATTAATAAGTATTACTACAAATTTATAATAAATGAATCTTGTTTGGTAGTTGATGTTATTGTAAACTTTGAAAAAAGAATATCAAAAATTACTGTATTTGTTATTACATACTTTTTTACTCATGATTATTTTATAGCATTTGCAAGATTTTAGTCGATGCCCGCTTTGAATTTAAATGAATCCCGCCACCTATTTGTTACGATCTCACATTGGTCAAATATATGATCGGTCGATGATTTATAATGTCTAGGTGTCTTCTCCTTCAAGCTAGCTTTAATTTGGAGTGAGTTTTACATTTAGCATATATAATATAGGGACAAGCAGGGACAGAAGATTGTAGGGACCAGAGGGGGTTCTGCCCCTCCGTCACCCCAACCAATTTTTTTTAGGGACTAGAGGGGGTTTTGCCCCTCCCCCACTACCTCTCATATTTTTTGTCATTATGTTAAAATTTTACCTTTTTAGTAATAGTAATTTTTACACCAAGTATTAAAGAAAAATATAAATTGGCCCCCCTTAAAATGAATAACTTATATAATGGCCTCTTCAAAAACAATGTTCAAGTTCCGTCCGTGGAGCTTAGTATGAGATAGGTTTGTAACAATGGATATTGGTTAACCGTATCTCATTTCTCAAGTGATAAATAATTTGGAGTATATCAATTCGTATGAGATACAAGCCCTACCTTTAGAGAGGTTCCAACGAGGATGTTGGTTCTTTGAATGTGGGATATTGTCAAGATCCTACGTCAGACAAGTATGAGATTGGTCGATGGTTTATAATGTGTAGGCGTCAGCCAGTTCCTTCAAGCTAGCTTTTTGGAGTGAGTTTTACACTTAACTTATAAATGGGTATGAGATAGGTACGTAACAAAATATATCAATCTGTGGTGTTTGGATTAGCTTATTCTTTGAAGCTTATGAGCTTCTCTAGAAGATGATAAGGTGTTTAAGTTTTTGAATTTATGGCTTGTGAGCTTAAGTTAATAGGTTATACTAGTTCATTAGCTCAGCTTATTTTTATTTTCAATTTCAAATAAGCCCGTGAACTCTCAATATAAGCTGCTGAATTTGGTTTTGGGAGTTGGGGGTGTTTGGGATAGCATATATTTAAATGCTTGGCTTATTTCGTTTTTTAAAAATAAAGGTATACTTTTTAAGTGTCTGTATGAACTTATCTGCTTATTATTGTTGAACTATAAAAAATATGCAATCCAACTTGGTTTCAAGAACAACTAAATTTTGTATATTACAAGACACGTACTTCTGGACACTTATTATAGTGTTTCTTCGTGGTGCGGGAATATAGGGAAATCAAAATCACGGGTTAGTTTGGATTCTAAGAATTTTCAGATCTTATTACACTTTGCTATGTTGAATGTTGTGTGTCGTGTAAATTGTGTAGGTTCTGTTGGTTGCATTTTTACAGACTTGGGTTACCGTTAGTTATTCAATCGAGTTATTACAAAGCTCACAAAACGTATCAAAAACTTTCCTAGGGCCTGAATTAGCCGAGGGATTGAAGGTGGTGTGTCGCATGCCATTGATTTCGTTTGGAATGTTTACAGAATTACGATAAATTGCTTAGCGATTTGGTGTTTATTTGTAGATGCTAAATAACATCGTCGTACTTGAGCACCAACATTTAAAGTTTTAAACCATACTTTCTTCATCAGCTTTTATAAGTTAGTTTCATACATTTAGTATGCACATGAGTTTGCTCAGTTGCTCGCAGATATGATGACGCTTATTACGCGAACTATTGTTAAGAAATTATTAGTGCGTGGATAGTTTTTAATGATAAGTAGCATAAGCAAAGTAAGTTACAGACTGAATTGCAAGAGCATTACAGTTAGGTTTTAGGTATATGGCTTATATGATCATGGTTTCTAGTTAAACAATTAAAACTCAGTCAAAAGATGATGTAAAAACTGATTTTCGGGTGCAACTTTTGGTTTGTCGAGGATATCAAGTTTTGTATAAAACTGGAGCCATTATACATGCACTATAAATGGGCAGCGGTGAAAACATAACACTCTATCAGTGTTGATGTGAAAACTACAGTACATCTCTTTGTCGATTGTTCTTTGGCGAAGTCGATTTAGAAGAAGATTTCATTTTGGTGGGGTTAAGCTATTGATATTTCTTGTTACCCAAAGTGTTCGACTTATCTTAGTAAAAGGATACAGCATCAACATAAGCAACTGCATACAAAATTAGTTGTTTTGGGCTTAAGCTATTGATATTTTTTGTTACCCAAAGCGTTTATTTATAATGGATGGGTTCCGGGGCAAAATAGAAGATGAAATCGGTGCGATTGGGTGCTGAAGTGGGGGCTGAAACGGGTGTTAGGTCTTGAAATGGGTGTGTTTGGGGGCTGAAATGGGTGTGGGTTTTGGGGGCTCAAATGGGTTAGTTTGGGAGCTGAGAACTGTGGCCATTTGGATTTGGAAATGGGCCGGATGCTTAATCTGACGTTTTACCAAATTTGATGCAATTATAGTAAAAACAACATCAGCACGTTTTTGTTATTCCTTTGTATCTATGCTTACGATTTGATCTGATTTATTAACCGTAGTATGTTTAGCTCTACAAATTATTACTTTTTGACTGTGGTATCGCACTGCTCTCGGTTTTGTCTAGTTCTTGCGTATTACTGATACTATGTTATACATAAAGTTAAAAGTACATGTAGTCTTTTATGGTTTGAGATTACATGATATATTGTGCAAAAATTGTGACCTTAAGTTAGATACATTTAGGCCTGAGAATTGAAGGTAGTGTGTCGCATGCCACTGATTTCGTTTGGAATGTTTACAAAATTACGACAGATAGCTTAGCGAGTTGGTATTTAGTTGCAGATGCTAAATAATAGTGTCGTGCCCGAGGCACCAACATTTTAACCATACTTTCTTCATCAAGGTAATCCTAGACTTCCATTTACTATAATCGATTAAATCATATCGAATTTTGCATTTTTCTTTATTTTTGATGATATGCAGGATATTTAACTGATGTAGTTTTCAGAATGTTTAACTGACTCATGTGGTGATACAGTCAAGGTCTTAGCTTTTATAAGTTAGTTTCATACAGTTAAGTATAACATGAGTTTGCTCAGTTGCTACCGGATATGATGATGATTATTACGCGAACTAAAATTATTAGTGCGTTGATAGTTTTTTTTATGAAAAGTAGCATATGCAAAGGAAGATACAAACTGAATTGCAAGAGCATTACACTTAGGTTTTGGGTATAGGGCTTATATGATCATGGTTGCTAGCTTAAACAATTAAAAATCAGTCAAAAGATGATGTGAAAACTGATTTTGAGGTGCAATTTTTGGTATGTCGAGGATATCAAGTTTCGTATAAACTTGGAGCCATTATTGTTGTACATGCTTAATGTGATGCAATTATAGTAAAACTTACAAATTATTTGTAATATTGGTTGGATTATTGAATTGTTTTACATGTCCATAGGTACCAACTGAAGTGCAAACGGTATTAAGGTCATGAGTTCCGAGTCAGATAAGTTTTGGATGAAAAGACTTGAACTACTCACAAAATCATGACTACGTCAAACAAACTCTAACAATGCTATATTTGTAATTGTTAGTATCGTGGGTGGTAATAATCAACAATCCTCATATTTTCTCTGAATCGTGTAGAGATACCTTTTAGATTGAAGTATTTCGACCCTATATGATTCGGGTATCACGAAATCCTCAATTGGATAAGACAGAGAATAACACTTAGGTGCTGTTTGTTTATTAAGAGACTCTGAATCTTAATCTGAATCATACATCAATCTGAGGCCTAAATGTCTGAATCTGAATATAACAATACTGTTTATTTTTTAAAACGTCTTGTAAATGTTAAAAAATATAAATTCTTATAAAATATAAACATATACACTAACGTAAACCTTACCATCTTGCTAGTGGCGGACGCAGAAAATGTAATAGTGGGGGGAAATTTTTTTTTGACAATAGCAAAACGAAAAAATTATAATCTAAATAAAAAACCGAGTATTTTAACTTAAAAATTATAGAATTTTTGTTTTACATCGTTAAATGTCAGGAATTTAATGTGTGAGTGGGGGGCAATATAAATTTTGAGTGGGGGACATTTAAAAATAACGCTCAAATTTATACAAAAAATACACTAAAATCTCGTCGTTTTGGTCAAGCTATGGGGGGCGCCGCCACCCCGTAGTTTCAATGTAAGTCCGCCCATGCATCTTGCAATTTTGTAATTTGCTACTATCATTTCAGTTGTTCTGTTTCTAAAAACCAAACCAAATGACACTTACAAATTGTTTTATAACTGTTGTAGTAGGGAAAAGATACGACTTTTACCAAAAGTCATACCTGTTGGGAAAAAGGGGAAAAACCGAATTTTAGGCAACAACTGTAAATACAGAAAGCTAAAAATCGTTTCAGCAAGGGGCTCTGCCCCTTGACCCCCGCATTTGTTCGTGGCGATATCAAGTTAGCTAGAACGAGCATGCACTCCGTACTCTCCTCCTCGCCTATATGCTATACTTGATAAAGTCTTTGATCTCAAGTATATCACAATTAGACAAAATATATGTGATGACACTAAAATCACCAACATTTCTCCCCTATTTTAGTGTAATCCTTAACATACTAAAATGAATAAAACAAACCAACTCATGCATAAATGAAAATGTCGCAACGATTGAATTTTCACTTAGTATATTACGCATTCCAAATATTCGAGAATCTGGGTGTCCCACGGATTGAAACCCATCAACTCGTTTGAATACTCGAAGATAATATACACATAAGTTTCTACAAGTTTCTAATGTACAACTACTTGACACTATTACAAAGCCATGTGTCCATATCCTTCATGAGCATATAAAATCCAAGTCCTAGCTTCTTGAAGCGGCGACACTCCATGCACATATAGGTAGTCCTTTTAGTCTTGCACCTGCAATGCAATTTTTCAAAAGAACTATTAAGAAGTTAAACTTCAACCTAACCCACTTGCAGTCTGAACACATACCTTGGGATGTTATGATGTGTTCTAATCTTTAATTGTAATCTTTTCACATTGAATTCAGCTTCTAACGTTGTATTAGAAGGGAATTGGGTATCTCACAGTTAGAGATTTAAATGGACTTTAAACCCATCCCGATAGTTGACTTGTGCACTAAGTCTCTAGCTGACTTGTGCACTAAGTCTCTAGCTGACTTGTGCACTAAGTCTCTAGTTAATCCTTTTGTCAAGTGATCCGCCAAGTTTTGTTGAGAACGAACAAAATCCACGGAAATCACTCCATTCATGATTAACTCACGAACCATGCTATGTCTAACACCTAAGTGCCTTGACTTACCATTGTAGATTTGGCTATATGCCTTAGCCATATTTACAGCACTATCGCAATGCATAAAAATAGGAGAGATCGGTTTTGGCCACAAAGGAATCTCATAAATAAGATTCTTTCACCATTCTGCCTCCTTTCCTGCACCAGCTAAAGCTACAAATTCACTTTCCGTTATCGAATCAGTGATGCAAGTTTGCTTCTTAGAAGCCCATGAAATGGCACCTCCACCTAGCAAGAATACCCAACCAGTAGTAGAAGTATGATCTTCACTATTGGTTATCCAACTTGCATCAGAATATCCTTCAATAACCGAAGGAAATCCGACATAAGACAAACCACAATTTACTATGAAATGATAATAATAATAATAATAATAATTATAATTTATTATAATTATTTTTAATTCTATATTTAAATTTAATAATACTTGTTATTTTTTGTTATTATTTTTATTACTATTAGTTATTATTTATTATTTTTTAGTATTTTTATTATTCTTATTATTATATTATGAGTATTTATTATTGTTATTTTTATTATTATTGTTATTTTTTTTATTTTTGTTGTTATTATTATTTTTTATAATAATTATTTCTACTCTTTTATTATTAAATTATTTTAAATATTTACTTATTAATCTTTTTATAACTTATAAAAAATTTGAGTTACATTACCTTATGTCGTGAGTCAACCGAAAATATTCATATATTTATTAATTAAATATACAACACATCTCAATTTGTTAAACTACAATTAGTGTCAAGAATTAGAATTTCTTCAAAATCATTGTATGAACCAAACACCACCTTATTGAACTTTTATTGAACGATCCAATCACGTAGCATGCTTATAATGAATGATCATAGAAATGAGTTGTTCAATTTAAAATAGATTATCTAGATTAGCTTCTAGCTTCTTGGATAGTATGCTCTTTTAAGATTATTAAAGCTTGAGCAATAATGCATCAAGTAAAAAAAAACTTTGATGCATATAACAAAATTAAATGTTAGAAATAAAAAGCTTTTACAAAACTTACAAGTCCAATGAAAAAAACTTTTGCAATAGCTTTTGCATTTTCAATGTAGGGCTTAAAATGAAAGGTTTAACATACAAAAAAGTTTTTTTCGTTGCTTAAACGCTTAGAATTTTACAAGTGGTTTAGACATAAGTCAAAGCTATTGTCATGGAACAAGTCATTTACATAGCTTGTCGGCATAATAAAAAGGCTTTGCTCAAGCTGACATTGCGGAAGCTTTTACGATACATCGGTTATGTTTGAAAAAACTAGTTGTAAGATGTATGTTGTAAGCTGTTAATTGCAAGTTGTAAGTTGTAACCCGTAAAGCTGTTGTGCTATATGATGCATGTTTTTATAATAAAATTGTTTGGTAAATTAGTTGTTTACAATATTATTAAGATGTAAAATGACCAAAAAGACATATTTAAATAGATTATAATATAGTTGGAGAGTATATCAGTAACTTACTATTTTCAAAGCTTTTTTACTTTAAAAAACTTCTCGATTCACCTTTATTACTTAAGAGCTATTTGTTTAAAATAAAAACTTAAAACTCATGTGTTCAAACAAAGCTACTTGTTTTAAAAAAATATTATTTTTAAACAAAAATTTAACAATTCTAAAAAAAAGTAAAATCTTTTCAAATAATTCTTACAACATGCCTTACATATTACCAAGTCACCTATCTAACATGTTATATAAACCAAGTAATATGATTGCAGGTAAGTTAGTAAAATAAAAATAAAATTCTTATATTATGCGAGTATGGTAATATTATTACCTATCAATTGATGGTATATATTCATATGATCAAAATATGTTATCTTAACTTTGTGTAATGTTATATTAGATGGATGTAATATTCATTTAAAGTAATGGAATTCTCATGTTGATAGTTTTGACTTTCGAGAACTTGTGCATCAATAAATTGATCTCTATGTAACCACAACTTGCCTATAACAAGTTCGAGTACTCGACTCATATTTCAACTAAACGATTTATCTTATGGCAAAACTTTTAATTATATTCTTTTTAGCAATTAACCTTGTCTATGCTTCGCAAGCAAACCCCATCGCTAATAAAAAAAATGGTTGTGGTTTGAGGCGACGATACACTGTTCATATTGAAGTTGACGTTAACAATCTTCGGTTTCGTTGCCAGTCAAAAGACGACGATCTTGGTGATGTTGTTAGGAACGCGGGAGAAGAATTTGACATTAGTTTTTGATTTAACGTTCGGAGAACGACGCTGTACTTTTGTCATTTCTATTTGGGAACTATGCAACGCAGGTTTGATGTTTTTTCGTTGAAGTATGGAGGTTCTCCTGATTATTGTTTTTTGCATAAACATGAGTCAAAAGATTTGATTGGGAATAAATATTTGTATGTTACCATCCTATTTACATAATAAATTACTAGAAGGGTATTCACGTGATGCGGCGATGGATACCCTGACTAAATTCACTAACGAACAAATGTTATCTGGTAATTCATTTATTTTATTTGGTAATTCATTTTTTAGCGCTAACTTCTAAATAACAGTAATTTTCTCTAAAAAACATATCTCAAAAATATAATTTTAATCGAGGATATTATAACTTGTTACATATATGTATATATATAAAAGTGCAACAAAAGTTATTGTAATAACCCGTATTTTATAACTAAATATTCGTATAATAACTTACTCCATGAAACATGCAGACTTGTTCGTTTATTATAAAGAAGAGATCAATTTTAAAAAGGTAAGGACACGTCTTAAAAATCTTTTATTGAAAATAATGTACCGTTTATTTTGACATAAAATACTCAAAGAGGAAATAAAAATAATTAATATATAACTATACCCTCCATTAGTTTAAAATATAATTATATATTCACATTATAAAATAATTAAAAACATATATATATATATATATATATATATATATATATATATATATATATATATATATATATATATATATATATATATATATAGTGTAAGGTTACTTTCAGAACCAAATAAATGTACAGAACTGCGAGAACCACCTTTATACTCTTAAAAATGCATATGTATTTTCATTATTATGTTTAAATTAACATCCAATATTGTTTTATTGGTTATAGATCTGAGTGTGATAATCGATATGAAGAGTGCACATGTGTTTTCATATTATCCAACGGAAAGATAGTTATAATACATACAAAACAAATACATGTGCATGGTCCTAGGATACATGTTCCTAGTAACCTACGACAATGAAAATTTATATATTTCTACCTAATGAACTAACCCGATGAATATACATGTGCATTTGAAGAATAAAAAGGTGGTTCTCGCAGTTCTGTACATTTATTTGGTTCTGAAAATAACCTCACCCTATATATATATATATATATATATATATATATATATATATATATATATATATATATATATATATATATATATATATATATATATATATATATATATATATATATATATATATATATATATATATATATATATATATATATAACTTGTCCGAAAACAGATTCCACTGGGAACATGAGTGGCTACCAGTTGTGCTAGCAAATGGAAGCCTTTCAAAAACAAACCGACTGAAACCTACAAAAATTAGTGAACGGGTCTTGAAACTTAAATATGTATATGTAGTTTCATGTAAGCTTTATTGTGCTTGTAAAATATGTATATATGATTGTATCTTACTAGCTCTAAAATGTCCGTCCATAACTTTAATGTGGATTTCTCCATTATGAATTCGGAAGTCTCCACGACGAGTATTAAAATTCCAAATTTCATGAAGAGTTACCGAGAATACAAACCAACTGTGGTTACAAGAATCCCCCATTAAAACCAACTATTCACATAACTTTAGAGATGAAGTAACTCTTTCAACTTATTCTAGTAATTAGTAATTAGTAATCATGATCTCTTATAAATAAGACAATCAAAGAAGTCTCACATCCGACTCTTCCTTCGTCATAGTCACAACCGTTGCTAACAATTGTTTATGCTAATAACACCAAATCAATAGCTAACCTACCCCATCATCTCAGCCATCAACTAACTTAACACTCAAGGCTCAAGCAAACCAACTCAAACTTTGAATAGAAAACAACAAAGATCGAAATGAAACCAGCAACGGACTTCACAATCACCAAAACCCACGCATTCACCGTGATCTTAACATCCATGGATTACGACCACCGAGATTAGTAGATCTCGGAGTCTATTGTTTTTTTTGTTGTTATAAACTTACAGGTGTTTCCCTCATCACTGTCGCATTGCCAAAAAGTTGTTCCAGCTGCCACCACTTTCTTATGAGATAGCATGAGTTGGGTGACATATGTGCTTGAAATAAATTTTCTTTATGAAATGAAAAGGATAGATCATCAAATTGTGTATGTGTATAAATATTTATGGTTGGCTAATTGTTTTGGTTTGTTGTTAAATGTGTGAATGAAAGTTTAGTAAGTTCTTTTTATTTGTAAGTGACCAAAAGAATCGTTTCAATTATTGCATTTGACCAAACCCAACACTATTTCAATATTGAGTTCGACAAGTTTTAGACGTTGATATTGGACTCCATAAATTGTTATTTAATATTTTTTGTTTCTCAATGAGAATAATTATTTCATACTTTAGACACCATAAATTATTATTTAATGTTTTTTAGTTTCCTTATTGAGAATAATCAGAGAACACAACACCTAATAATCTTATCTTAATACTTTATAAAGCATTTAGATCTTTTTATTTTTAAAAGTCTTAAAAAATTTAAGCCTTAAACATTTCTTCTTTAGGAAAGATATGTATTAATTTTGCTACAAAACCATACACATATAACTAAAAGTTATAAATGAATATTAAAATGTCTTAATGTGTAATCAATTTTATAACCGCCCAGTCAACTTTAACTGTTATAACAGCCCATTAAGTAACACTAAAACTAATGACATATATATTTTTCACCCACAAACGTACAAAACAAAGAAACATAGAATATCTCCATTGATATATCTCATAGTAACACCCACAAGCGAACCTCTCCTCAACCACAGTTACACTTAGACCACCGGAATGCTCCACCACTGAATCAAGTTTTGAGGTATCTTTTGAGTTTTTATATATATATCTCTCACAGTTAATCAAGTTTTGAAGCTTTTATGTTATAGATCTCTTGGTTTCTAACTTTTTGACATTTTTTTACAGCCATCGGTTGCCTCGGCCTTTTTGTTTATATCATTCGACATATGAGTTTCATTGACGTCGAAATGTTACATCACTCATTTTTGTGAGGCTTTCTATGATAAAAGTAAAGCTAATTTTGAAACCATTGTGAATGAGTCAAAAATCTTCCTAACGCTTAAGCATGAAACCATTAGACGTTTATGAGAGAAGTGTCTTTTGAAATAAACGCTCAAACCAAATGTGTCATCTAAAATATATCATAAAAATTTAGAATATTTAATATTTTTAAATAAGATATCAATGATAGGGTTACATATATATTCATAATTCATATAAAATCTGACCGGGTGAATGTTGAAGTCACGTGAAACATACAAGTCAGGAAAACGTTTAACTTAATACGTTTGTTCGTCGCAAAATATAGAATCTGGGTACCTGTCGCCGCATTTCACGGGTAGCATGCTTTACTTTATAAAAGATTTAAGACTTTTTCTATATTTAGAAGTCTTAAACTTTTGAGCCTAAAACATTTCCTTATTAAGAAAGTGAAAGTGAAAGCAAATGATCAATTAAATAAAAATGTTAATAAGAAATGTATATAAGTTATTATCTTTTAATTTTAAAATGTAACATCTTGAAAAATAAATATCTTTCAGATCAAAAATTTAACATCCCATCAAATCTGTAAAAGCCATTTTAAGTGCTCTTTAACCCATTTAAGACGTAACGTCTCAAGACTTTGTAACGTCTCTGGCCCATCTCAACCAAAGCCTGAAACACTATATAAAAACTGTTTTGGCTACACTCCAAAACTCACTTTTTTTTTTCTCACACAATTCCCTTTAAAACAACATCACTGCTTCACAGGTCACAGAACCACTCATTAGATTAAAGTGCCCCAACCCGATTAAAAATTGGATTATCGGGTTCGAGTGATTCAGGCTATGTTATGTCGGGTGATTCGTATTATCGAGTTTAAACCTCACCATAAGAAAATTTTAAAATGAACAACATTTGTTCGTAAAAAAAATAATCATCGGGTACCCGCCGCCGCATTGCGCGGGTACCCGGCTAGTGTTATTAACAAACTTGTGCTTAAAGTTGTATATAAAAAAGAACTTATTGCTGAAAATTGAAAATAATCTTTGAAAATAATGTATAAACCTTTAGAAAGATGAAATTGCAATATACTCCATAATGACTGTAAAACCCGCATGCTTTTACCATGAATAGTACCTTAAGATCGTACGTATATAATTAGAACTATCCTTTTATAACATGTTTACGTTTCACGTATAAGAATTATTAGTATTACGTACGTGTTATAACACGATAAGTATTCACTACGTATGAACACACGATAATTATTTCAATAATAATTAAAATCACGAGCATACGAACATGAAATCATGAAGGTAATTTAATCACGAGCTAATATTAGTTACATATATATATAGTTATCACGAACTAATATTATGTATGTATATATATTTATTACGAACACGAATAAATATATTAAGTCACGATCGATAACTAATTAAAACACGTAAATTACGAACACGAGAACACACAAGAACACACTATAATATTTAGACTCGGGAAATGTACGGGTTACCCCATGTGGGCCCCATACCACGAAATTAGGGAGGAATAATGGGCTTAGCCCATCAATTTTTACTAAACAAGAAAAATTAGGAAAACACATTCATTTATCAAAAATCAAGAAAATAAGAAAAACCCTAGCCTCCTTTTCTTTCTCCTTTGTTCTTTTGACCACCACTTTTGATCATCAACAAGGGGTGTTCGGGTTGATTTTTGATCTTGGAATTTGTGCAAACATTCGTGTGTGTTCATCCTTGATTTATCCACGCATTCGGTATAACCTTTTAACCTTTTTCTTTTATGTTTTGATTTAATAAATTACATAAGATCATGATGTTTTTAAAAACTAATTAAAAACATTTATTAAACATGTTTATGATTATGGGGTAGATCAAAACAAGAGTTTTTAGGGGTGTTTGTCTAGCTGACGCCTAAACCGAACCCCTAAGGGGTCTCATCTTGGCACATGGACCACCACCGAGACCTCAAGGTCTCGGTTTGGTGGTGTGGGTCCCACGGCAGCAGCAAACCAAAGGGAACCTCGAAGTCGTTCAGGGTGTGGTGTCGATTTCATGTCTGGTTCATGGTTTCTAGTCAAGATCCGGTTCACGGTTTATGTTAAGATTATTTTTTTTATAATCATATGTTAAAATTAAATTAATAAATATGACATGATTAATTTAATAATATGACTTAGGTTATAGTTTAATTATTAGAATCATGGAATTATTAACCTAAGTATTTTATATTTTCTAGACTTATAATTAATTAATTATTTAAAAACCATGGTTATAATTAATTAATTAATATGACTTAGGTTATATTATTAATAAATAATAATACATGTTTTAACCTAAGTATTTAACTTTATTTAATTAAAAACATGATATATTTAATTAAATACTTTTAACATATAGTTTATTTAAATTACATGTAATAATTAATAAACTATACATTATATCAGTATGACTTAGAAAATAATCAGAAAAATACTTAGGCTTATATACTTAGCTTATTTAACCAGCTTATATTTAATCATGGAAACTTTCTATTTTTAGAAATTTATTTAATTAAGGCAGCTAGTCTATTTATGGAAACTTTCTATTTTTAGAAACTTATTTAATTAAGGCAGCTGATCTATTTATGGAAACTTTCTATTTTTAGAAACTTATCTATTTTAAGCAGTAATTCTATTTTTGGAAACTTTCTATTTTTGGAAACTTTCTATTTTTGGAAACTTTCTATTTTTGGTAATTTTCTATTTTTGGAAACTTTCTATTTTTGGAAAACTGCTATTTTTGGAAAGTTACTTATTATTACACAGTAAGTATGATAATACATGAAATACTAGAAATACTTAATCAGAATAGACAGAATATAAGATAAACACAGTTTAAGGCTTAAAACAGTAAAACATGATATGAACATATAAAATAAGCTAAGACATGACGTAAAACCAGTTACGTATTTAGTAAGCAGATACTTATTCATGTATGTATTTATGTAGCATTAGTGATACCGAAGTAGGATTCTCCTCAGTTCATCTTCTTCGTTCACTGGACATAAGGTACGGATTCCCGTCCTTTCAGTATGGACATTCTTTCCTTATTAGGATTCCCCGTATGCAGCCAAATGTTTTCCCGTAGTATAAGTTATGTGTTTGATTTGCTTATGTTTAATTTAGAATACCTATAGCCATATACATGCATGACCAGTTTCACCTAGTTATGGAGGTACCATAACCATAACATTAGAGGCACTAATGTTATGAATTCACCAAGGCGGAGTGATTGCTCGTGGCGTCCCTTCAGATTTTGGCCATATCTTTATATTTATCATGTGGGGCGTATGGGTGCATCCTAGTTACATGTTTCAGTCAGGATTTCATGGTGAATGTGGTGTGTGCCTTGCATCCTTCACAAGGAGCTGATCCCTCTTACCCAAAACCAGTATATTAAATTAGAGGCAGCCCCTCTAATTTGCATGATGAGGTCACCCCTCCAAGTATTCATGCACGGTGGATTTTCATGACCTATATTGGCTAATGGTAAAATATGTTAAATAGTTTTCATAAGATAAACATAAGGCTTTTCAAACTATAAAACCAGTTTTATGAACATGTTCCAGGTTTTCTAGGACTTATACATTTCCGCTGCTATTAAGTCTTTATTATGTTTTAGTCATTTGTACTATGTCTATATCCGTGCACTGAGCGTTTTGCTCAACCGTTACTTTCCTTTCCATGTCCCAAAACGGCAGGTACCCTAGGAAAGACTCGAGCATTTGGAGGACGCGCATAGGATGGAAGCTGCTAGAGACTTCTTTTCCTTTTTGCCTTCATATACTTATGCTTGTTTAGTCTTTCATTCATTTCTTTTGCTTTATTATGTTTTGGGCTTATGTTTGGGAACCGATGTTTGATTCCGGTTTTCCCCATGGTCATGTATGTTTTAGTACATATTACCTTGCATGCTTTGATGACACGCCATAATTACGCGTGACATTCCATTTATCAAAATAGGGTGTTACAATTATGGTATCAGAGACAAGGCTTTGACCTGTAGGCTCTAAAACTCGACATGTGACTAGTGGGTAGTCACCAGAAGCTTCCTAAGCCAACGTTTGTTATACCACGTATTGATGTTTTCAGCGCATTGTTGTTTTAACCATGATGTTTTCAGCACCTTGATGTTTTAACCTTGATGTTTTCATCGATATTGTTTTACTAATATGGATGAACAACCGTCATTCATATTTAGTTATGTGTCATTGTTTCATGCATAATGTTCCTCGAGAACTGTGGCTATATGGACTGAACCCCAGTAGTTCATAATTAGTCACATAAAAAAAAATTCTGATAAGTTTTGACAGATGAGTTTCATCTATTTATGTTTCATGTATCATTGTTGCAGGAATTATGACTAAGTAATGGTTGGTACAGGACTGGCCCTATTTAGTCGCATGTGCTTTTATCGAAACTTTTAACTTTGGGACCGACCCATAGGCGTCCCCTCGCCATGTCTTTTGTTTTGGGACCGACCATAGGTGTCCCCTCGCACATATAAAGGTTTTTATAAACTACATTACGTATTCATGCACTGTTTTTCATGCATAAAAATTTTTCTCATGATTTATTGGCATAAATTTTTTTTTCATGTCCCCTCATAAGTTACTATGTTTTAGTGTCAAATATGTTTTCATACTGTCATGGTTAACTTCAGTTTCATGCTGATTACGTTATACACTCTTCATGATAGATGGTTTCATGTTTCTTTATGATAATTCCGTCTTCATGTTGATTATGTCTTACGCCTCTTTTGTTATTTATGCTTTCATGCAAGACATTGTTGGATTTCATTGAATCCTGCTTTCATGATAGTCATGGTTGGTTTTCATTGACCATGCTGTCAGGCAAATCACCGTTGAATTTTGTGTAACCACACTTTAAACGTTTCTCGATATAACCAGAATGATGTCTATGCTAACACTGCCAGGTTATCATGATGGTTTTTCCTAACCGTTTAACCGATATACCTTTCTTTAAATCATGACAAATGATCGACCCCATACCGATCATTTCATGTGCATTCCATGTGTACTCCATGTACCGTATTCCATGTGTATTACACGTACCTAAATCCATGTGTATTTCACTTGCAATACTTCACGAGTATTCGCTTGTCGATTCTGAATCATCTCAGGCGTATTTTCAATTGCTGATATTCTACAAGATTGCTGATGCCGCTCATAACTTGGAGATTTTACTAAAGGTTGATGCTGCTGATGTTCGGAGACGCTAGGAGATGCGGATGCTGTTCACAACCTGGAGATCCTACAAGACGAAGACAAAGGCGTCAGAGCAAAGCGATTGGACGAGATGATGCTTCACCACCAGACGATTTTCATCAATCATTGTCCTTAATTCTTAGTTACATGTCACACGTCGTCCAGTTGTCATTTCAGTCATATGAGTGAAGACCGGTACAAGCCGGCCACTCAGCTGAATAGTTACATGAATCATAGTCATAGGAATGACCGTCATGGAACTGACAGACAGGATGATAGTAACCACTACTATGACAACAACTATCCTAGAAATCACAACCGAGGCTCCAGTCGCGGACGTGATCAGACATACAATTGATCAGTGGTCCATCCGATCCGCCAATTCTGGCATAATACCCTAATATTGTGGTTCTAGTTATTTCACATCTCGAGACACATGTCAAGACATCAGTCAAGACACATGTCTCACGTATACTTTCTGAAGACACATGTCAAGACACCAGTCAAGACATATGTCACATTTACATTTCTCAAGACACGAGTCAAGACACATGACTCACGTCTAATTATGGAACATTTCTAAGAAATTGAGGGTACCCTCCAAAGGTATATCCATTTTGTTGTGCCATGTATGAATCAGGCCACAAGAATTTCAGTACCATTACCGCCGCATCAGTGAGAACTGTCACGTTTCCTGATGACACTTTCATTTCTTGTAACCATAGCTCATAGATTCATGACCATGAAGGACGCCTTTCGTATTCCAACGTATACGAAGGTTTTCTTTCAGCTTAATGATGAGATCCAAGCTGCTAACGCATTTCCTCGGATAGACACGAGTTGAATTTTATCCTAATTATGGACTATGAACAGCACACCCTGCTACGATTCATAATTATATACAGTAAGGTTCAGGCCCTGAATACATTCAGCTTGATTTTCCATCAGGAAAATCTGTACAAATTATCTATGCTTACAAGCATGTGCGTTGTTAGCCATGGTCGCTAAAATTTTCTAGTTGTCAGTAAGACACGACTACGTAAGTCCTTTTACGCATAGCCAGTTGATTATTCCAAAATCTTCCCATATATTCCAGAAGAACCTTCAAGGAGAAGGACGGTACCATGAGATTATGTGTCGACTACCGTCGACTTAAACAAATCACCATTCATGACCGTTATTCTCCTTCATGTATTGACAACATGTCCAATCGACCTAATAGTGCTAATCACTTTTCCAAGAATCGAACTCATGATCATGCTGCCAATAGTGACGAGTGAAAGAGCAGGACATGTCCATGACTGCTATTCGTACACGACTCGGTCATGCTAGATTTATGATTTTGAATTAGTCTCATCAATGCTCCAACAGCATTATGGACTTAATAAATTGTGTTTCCATTAACTCATAGCAAATTCATCAATGTTTTCATTGAGGATAACATGATTTCCCTCTAAGCCTAGAGAAGAACAGGAAGACCATATCTGCACTATGTTGCAAATTCTATGACAAGCGAAATTTTACCCTGGAAAATTTTCCAATATCAATTCTGTTTGATTATAGTGACACGCTGAATCACATGGGTTCTACGGTTAATCTTACCATGACTCAGCTTATGCGTAAAGGTGAGAACCCTACACTACGTTAGGTGTTTGCGTAAAGGTGAGAACCCTACACTACGTTAGGTGTTCCAAGAAAATCCTACGCTAGGAAAAGTCTAATTTTGGAGACTCAGAGTTTCACAAACTTCTATGTATCAAGTTTCTACGAAGCAGGATACAGCTACGTTCATATCTAGATACCTGACATACCAACAGGTTATGATAGAACACTAACAGACTAGGATGTCTTTCCATCATCAGAAAGGGTGAGCAGAAATGGGACAAGATCTCCATGGATTTTGGTTACCAGATTAACGCAAACTCGGAAGAAGCATGATGCTATTTGGGTTATTGCAAACAGTTTGATCAAGTCTGCAGAATCCTTTCATCCGCAAGGATTTCAGAACCAACAGATTGATCGGACATGTTCCAGCCAAGGCTCATCCGATCACTTGGCAAATATTCATAATGGTGCTCCTTATTTACTTCATGTCCTTGTTCTAATTTCACGACATGCTTTCGCGCTCGCGTTCATGACACTATTCACGTTCATGATGACATCTCGGCTTACAATTTTACGTTCATTTTTTTTCTCATTCTGGGAAGTTTTGCAAGAACTTGAGAGACCAGACCCAAGTTTCATATAACACCCAATCCTCAGATAGAAGTTTCTCGTCATATTCTATGTCTCACCTTGTAGCGTTTGGCGTTACCGCCATTATATTCTATTTCACGATATGTTTTACATGTCATGTTCATTCCACGTTCCTCGTATCATGATCAAGATATGTTACACGTATCATGGTCACGATATGTTTACTCATATTACACTCATCATATCTCAACGTATCACGTTCAATAATTTTCACGTACTACGTTTCTTTATATCTCGCGCATCATTGCTAATTATCAGTTAAGTTAGAGTGTTTTGCACGATAACGTTTTAGTTGCCCTTACACGTTAATTCTTATTCCCTCGATCAAATTTAGTGGATCTACCTTACGTTGATAACCAAGAACTTCTTCGTATTTCAAGTCAAGGTCAGGAGGACCAAGATTTATCATTCCCGTCAAGATCTTGTGAAGGAACCGTTCCAAGAGGGAGGCCACTTGGAAACGGACAAGTTCATCCGGACTTCCTATCCGTTTTTCTCTTATCAATGAGATATGTCCTTTCAGTCACGTCACGTTCCATGTCCTTTCAAGACATGTCACGTTCCGCGTTTTCCTTCTGCCAGGTAACCTGTACGTGCATTTTATCTTACATACCCTCTCAGTTTGATTCGGGTATGTTTCTCTTTCAGTTTACGTTTTCTATAATTCGGGGACGAATTAATCTTTTTAGGGGGGAAGAGTTGTAAAACCCGCATGCTTTTACCATGAATAGTACCTTAAGATCGTACGTATATAATTAGAACTATCCTTTTATAACATGTTTACGTTTCACGTATAAGAATTATAAGTATTACGTACGTGTTATAACACGATAAGTATTCACTACGTATGAACACACGATAATTATTTCAATAATAATTAAAATCACGAGCATACGAACATGAAATCATGAACGTAATTTTGTCACGAGCTAATATTAATTACACATATATATATATATATATATATATATATATATATATATATATATATATATATATATATATATATATATATATATATATATATATATATATATATATATATATATATATATATATATATATATATATATATATATATATAGTTATCACGAACTAATATTACGTATGTATATATATTTATTACGAACACGAATAAATATATTAAGTCACGATCGATAACTAATTAAAACACGTAAATTACGAACACGAGAACACACGAGAACACACTATAATATTTAGACTCGGGAAAAATATGGGTTACCCCATGTGGGCCCCATACCACGAAATTAGGGAGGAATAATGGGCTTAGCCCATCAATTTTTACTAAACAAGAAAAATTAGGAAAACACATTCATTTATCAAAAATCAAGAAAATAAGAAAGACCCTAGCCTCCTTTTCTTTCTCCTTTGTTCTTTTGGCCGCCACTTTTGATCATCAACAAGGGGTGTTCGGGTTGATTTTTGATCTTGGAATTTGTGCAAACATTCGTGTGTGTGTTCATCCTTGATTTATCCACGCATTCGGTATAACCTTTTAACCTTTTTCTTTTATGTTTTGATTTAATAAATTGCATAAGATCATGATGTTTTTAAAAACTAATTAAAAACATTTATTAAACATGTTTATGATTATGGGGTAGATCAAAACAAGGGTTTTTAGGGGTGTTTGTCTAGCCGACGCCTAAACCGAACCCCTAAGGGGTCTCGGCTTGGCACATGGACCACCACCGAGACCTCAAGGTCCCGGTTTGGTGGTGTGGGTCCCACGGCAGTAGCAAACCAAAGGGAACCCCGAAGTGGTTCGGGGTGTGGTGTCGATTTCATATCCGGTTCATGGTTTCTAGTCAAGATCCGGTTCACGGTTTATGTTAAGATTATTATTTTTTTTATAATCATATGTTAAAATTAAATTAATAGATATGACATGATTAATTTAATAACATGACTTAGGTTATAATTTAATTATTAAAATCATGGAATTATTAACCTAAGTATTTTATATTTTCTAGACTTATAATTAATTAATTATTTAAAAACCATGGTTATAATTAATTAATTAACATGACTTAGGTTATATTATTAATAAATAATAATACATGTTTTAACCTAAGTATTTAACTTTATTTAATTAAAAACATGATATATTTAATTAAATACTTTTAACCTATAGTTTATTTAAATTACATGTAATAATTAATAAACTATACATTATATCAGTATGACTAAGAAAATAATCAGAAAAACACTTAGGCTTATATACTTAGCTTATTTAACCAGCTTATATCTAATTATGGAAACTTTCTATTTTTAGAAACTTATTTAATTAAGGCAGCTAATCTATTTATGGAAACTTTCTATTTTTAGAAACATATTTAATTAAGGCAGCTGATCTATTTATGGAAACTTTCTATTTTTAAAAACTTATCTACTTTAAGCAGTGATTCTATTTTTGGAAACTTTCTATTTTTGGAAACTTTCTATTTTTGGAAACTTTCTATTTTTGGTAATTTCTATTTTTGGAAACTTTCTATTTTTGGAAACCTGCTATTTTTGGAAAGTTACTTATTATTACACAGTAAGTATGATAATACATGAAATACCAGAAATACTTAATCAGAATAGACATAATATAAGATAAACACAGTTTAAGGCTTAAAACAGTAAAACATGATATGAACATATAAAATAAGCTAAGACATGACGTAAAACCAGTTACGTATTTAGTAAGCAGATACTTATTCATGTATGTATTTATGTAGCATTAGTGATACCGAAGTAGGATTCTCCTCAGTTCATCTTCTTCGTTCACTGGACATAAGGTACGGATTCCCGTCCTTTCAGTATGGACATTCTTTCCTTATTAGGATTCCCCGCATGCAGCCAAATATTTTCCCGTAGTATAAGTTATGTGTTTGATTTTCTTATGTTTAATTTAGAATACCTATAGCCATATACATGCATGACCAGTTTCACCTAGTTATGGAGGTACCATAACCATAACATTAGAGGCACTGATGTTATGACTTCACCACGGCGGAGTGATTGCTCGTGGCGTCCCTTCAACTTTTGGTCATATCTTTATATTTATCATGTGGGGCGTATGGGTGCATCCTAGTTACATGTTTCAGTCAGGATTTCATGGTGAATGTGGTGTGTGCCTTGCATCCTTCACAAGGAGCTGATCCCTCCTACCCAAAACCAGTATATTAAATTAGAGGCAGCCCCTCTAATTTGCATGATGAGGTCACCCCTCCAAGTATTCATGCACGGTGGATTTTCATGACCTATATTGGCTAATGGTAAAATATGTTAAACAGTTTTCATAAGATAAACATAAGGCTTTTCAAACTATAAAACCAGTTTTATGAACATGTTTCAGGTTTTCCAGGACTTATACATTTCCGCTGCTATTAAGTCTTTATTATGTTTTAGTCATTTGTACTATGTCTATATCCGTGCACTGAGCGTTTTGCTCAGCCGTTACTTTCCTTTCCATGTCCCAAAACGGCAGGTACCCTAGGAAAGACTCGAGCATTTGGAGGACGCGCATAGGATGGAAGCTGCTAGAGACTTCTTTTCCTTTTTGCCTTCATATACTTATGCTTGTTTAGTCTTTCATTCATTTCATTTGCTTTATTATGTTTTGGGCTTATGTTTGGGAACCGATGTTTGATTCCGGTTTTCCTCATGGTCATGTATGTGTTAGTACATATTACCTTGCATGCTTTGATGACACGCCATAATTACGCGTGACATTCCATTTATCGAAATGGGGTGTTACAATGACATTAGCCAAATATAAGTGGATCTTATTTGAATTCGAAATATAAACATATGATCACATTATAGTAGCTTTATCGCACTATTTACTTTTGCGATTAATGATGACATTTAAATTTGTATTCGAAAACTTATACTATTAAAAACAATTTCCAAAAAACATATACATTTTACATTATATCATATCGACTCATCTTCAAGTTTCTGTCAACTTCCTAACACATGAAAAAGCATCATGACCAACCAAAATGCATCATAACATTACACCCCAGAACAATTGCATCCACCCGGTATGCAACATACACGCGGTCCAAAATAAATTTGTTCATACAAAATTGTCTATTGTTGTTGTTCAAAGATAATAAGTTGGCCAATGGGCATTTGAGAAAAGAAAAAATAATGGAACCAACACCGTTGTCATTCTTACATTAAGCTCAAGTGATTTATTTATTATTTCTATTTTTTTAACAAGCTCAAGTGATCTATTTGACATGTTAGGGTTAAAGTCTTATATTCCTAAATAAAATAACACAAACTAATTATACTACTAAAATTAGTTATCAACAAGCATATTCATACAACATTGCATCACCCTGCGTAATCTTTCAAATGATAAATAACTTACTACCAAATAAAAAACCATAATGACGATAAAAAACGCACCGGAAAATTTCATCCAAAATAACTACATCCAACTCATGTGCAACACACGAGCTTGAACACCTCGTATTAATATAGTGTGGTGTTTTAATTAGAAGTATTAATTATGTTTTATATATTTTCATTATGTTTCACAATTGTTGTAAAATATGTATATATGATTATATATTTATGTAATGGTGTGTTTTAATTAGGAGTATTAATTATGTTTATATGTTTTAGTTATCAAATTTTAGTTATGTTTGTATGAGTTGTACAATATGCACCAGTGTGTGTAATTATTATTATTTTTATTGTCAAATTTCAATTATACTTTTTTGAGTTTTACAACATGTATTAAAATTTGTAAGTTGAATTTTTAATATTGCTATTTATAATATTGCTTTATATGTAGTATATTTAATGAAAAATAATTTATATAGTACTCTTTAAAACCTGTCAAATGCACAAACAATATTGTTTTGTTAATATAATTCAGGGCTTGTGTACTACATTAAGTTGTATGAATTATTGAAAGATATATTAACCACTTAAATAAAAGAAGACACGTTTTTGTATGTCTCTACACTACTAAGATGAAACAATGATTTGAACCCATCAATAAATGGAAAAGAAACACTTTTTAAGATTCAAAACCCCACATCGCTAATGTAATCTTAACGGCCAGTTATGCGACCAACTAGGCTAGCTTATCCGGGCATCAAGGTTAACTTTGGGAGGTATATTTGAAGAGATCTCAGGTTCAAGTTGCACCGTGGATCTTCAGGGGAGAAAATAAATAAAAGTAGAAGTGCGATTTATCTACTTAGGCGAAGATTTAAGGCGTAGATACTGTTGCGAGCCGGAATCACTAACTAATAATTTGTCATTAAAATAAATTCAATTATGCACTAAAACAGGTTTAGTGTAAGATGTTGAGCATTATAGCAAAGTTTGGTAAATTCTACTAGTTTCACTAAATTAAAATAAACAAGTACCATAGCTAATCGATGTAGCAACCCAGTAAACAAGTTACAAGTACGATCGCATCATGGTGCATGCATGTTGTCAAAGTCGCAACTATATATATTAACGTTTGTTAAGTTATCCTTTATAATTTATCTAGCACCTTGCTAGTTTTTTATCCGTCGTTAAAAACATAATCAGTAAACAACATCTTAATATGGCTTTAAAGTTGCATCTACCTTATAAATCTAAAAAGCCTTTGGGTCACCCGGCCTATTTTTGTCCAATTGGATTGGAAAACGGTTTTCCTGTGCATGTAAATTAGTGAGATAAATTATTTGAAAATTGAATCAAAAATCATATGAATTGCATTATGTGAATAGTATATCATGATAATAAGGTTTTGTTAAAAAATACAGCTGGACAGAGTTTAGCGTGTATTTAATACACACACACATTTTTCTTAATTTATCATAAATTGCATTTATCAGAAAATTTCCCGCTTTTTCTTTTGGCATCTGATTTTGGACGATGATTCCCCAACGACATGTCGTCAGGGATACCATGATCAAACTTTGACCAAAAAGTCTATCTGCTTTTTTGCCACGTCAGCAAAGTCGCCAGGGAAAAGAGGTTATTCCTGACGACATTTAGTCGCTGGAGAAATCTCGGTCACCTGGTCTCAACTTTCTTGTAGTGTAAATACACATTAAATGAACCTTTAATCCTCTTTAAATATGACATTTTAAAAGTTCATTGAATGTGCATTCAATGCTTTTGTTTTGTTAATTATGAAAGTTTTTATGTATTAAATACACGCTAAAGTCTGTTGAGCATTGTTTACCAAAATCCATGATAAAAATCATAATATTAAAGTACGTTATCTTAACTTTTCTTTTAATGTTATACTAATGGTTGTAATATTCATTCAATGTAATGGAATTCTCATTTTAATAGTTTTGACTAGTCATAATCAGGGCTTTCTCACGTGTGACATAAAAATGGTTTTACATTAGCTTACCTATCTCTCTTATATATTGTTCTGAAGTTGATATGATACATGAGTAAAATCATATCCTCACATACATGCATAATGAGATTTCTCTTTTTCTTCGTACTAATAGTTTTAGTGATCAATCCTTTAATTTCAAGTAATGATGCTTGTCCCTTAACAAAAGGGTTCGGTATACACATCTTCACAGAAATCGATTACGAGAATGTCATGGTTCAATGTAAATCAAGAGATGATGATCTCGGAGTTCATACACTTAATTTCACAAATCTTGAATATGCTTGGTCGTTTTGCGAGAATATTTTCTATCGCACTCTCTATTACTGTCATTTTTGGCGGTACAGGACTGAACAAACATTTGATGTGTTCAATCGCACGATGTATAAGGCATGTGATCACGGTTTTCCGGCTGCAAATATATGTCATTGGGGAATCAAGAAGGATGGTTTCTACTTCTTTGATTTTCATAATAAATCGTGGCTTAAACAGTACGATTGGCAATACAAGTAAAGAGTATTAATAAGTATTACTACAAATTTATAATAAATGAATCTTGTTTGGTAGTTGATGTTATTGTAAACTTTGAAAAAAGAATATCAAAAATATATTTGTTATTACATACTTTTTTGCTCATGATTATTTTATAGGATTTGCAAGATTTTAGTCGATGCCCGCTTTGAATTTACATGAATCCCGCCACCTATATGTTACGATCTCACATTGGTCAAATATATGATCGGTGGATGGTTTATAATATCTAGGTGTCTTCTCCTTCAAGCTAGCTTTAATTTGGAGTGAGTTTTACATTTAGCATATATAATAGGGACAGGCAGGGACACAAGATTGTAGGAGGGGTTCTGCCCCTCCGTCACCCCAACCAAAAATTTTTAGGGACTAGAGGGGGTTTTGCCCCTCCCCCACTCCCTCTCATATTTTTTGTCATTATGTTTAAATTTTACCTTTTGAGTAATAGTAATTTTTACACCAAGTATTAATGAAAAATATAAATTGGCCCCCCTTAATATGAATAACTTATATAATGGCCCCTTCAAAAACAATGTTCAAGTTCCGTCCGTGGAGCTTAGTATGAGATAGGTTTGTAACAATGGATATTGGTTAACCGTATCTCATTTCTCAAGTGATAACTAATTTGGAGTATATCAATTGGTATGAGATACAAGCCCTACCTTTAGAGAGGTTCCAACGAGGATGTTGGTTCTTCGAATGTGGGATATTGTCAAGATCCTACGTCAGACAAGTATGAGATTGGTCGATGGTTTATAATGTGTAGGCGTCAGCCAGTTCCTTCAAGCTAGCTTTTTGGAGTGGGTTTTACACTTAACTTATAAATGGGTATGAGCCTAGTATGAGATAGGTACGTAACAAAATATATCAATCTGTGGTGTTTGGATTAGCTTATTCTTTGAAGCTTATGAGCTTCTCTAGAAGCTGATATGGTGTTTAAGTTTTTAAATTTATGGCTTGTGAGCTTAAGTTAATAGGTTATAGTTCATTAGCTCTGAAAAGTGAGCTTATTTTTATTTTCAATTTCAAATAAGCCCGTGAACTCTCAATATAAGCTGCTGAATTTGGTTTTGGGAGTTGGGGGTGTTTGGGATAGCATATATTTAAATGCTTGGCTTATTACGTTTTTTTTAAAATAAAGGTATACTTTTTAGGGTTTAAGGCATAAAATATCTACTACTTTAAAAAATGTATCGATATGGTACTTATATTTTTTTTATTATCTATATGGTACGTCTATTTTAGCAAACCGGCTAATATGGTACATGATTTTCCTACCTGTTTAACCTGCTATTTTGCTTATGTGGCAAATGGTTAATGAGCGTTTGCATAAAATATTTGCACAGTTAGTCCTTTATGCTAAGGGGTGTTTGTTTTTTAACTTTTCAGATTGTTTTTTTATAGATTGTTTTTTGAAAAGTTTTTTTCCAAAACAAAAATACAATTTTTTTCCAACAAAATATTTTCTTTTTCATAATGTTTTAACTACTATTATAATTCGGAAATATCTTATGTTGGAAAAAAATCTGAAAAAATATTTCAAAAAATATCGGGAAAAAAATTATGAAAAAAATTCAAAAAATAATATAATTTTTTAAAAGTTTTTGTTCGATTTTTTTATTAAAAAAATTCAAAAAATTCAAAAAGTTCAAAAAAATTATGAAGTTCAAAAAATTATGAAAAGAAACTCAAAAAATAAAAATTTCAAAATAATATAATTATGATTTTTTATTAAAAGTTTCTGTCAAAAACCAAAAATCACTTTTTCCGAAATTAACTTTTTTTAAATGAATTTTTCCAAAATTAACTTTTTTAAAATTAATTTTTTTTGAAATTATTTTTTAAAAAATTAGTTTTTTCGAAAATAAGTAAATAAATAAATAAAAAATTGAAATGATTTTTTAAAATAAATTAAAATATTTAAATATTTTTTTATTTTTTTATTTAGTTTTTTGAATATTTTTAAAATAAATTAATTTCTTTTTAAATCTTTTTCAATTTTTTGTTTTTGTTTACATTATTTTTTCTGAAATTACTTTTTTGAAAATAAGTTAATTTTTAAAATCTTTTACGATTTAATTTTTGTGAAATTATTTTTTTGAAATAATTATTTTCGAAAATAAATTAAAGTTTAAAATCTTTTTCGAATTTATTGAAATTATATAAAGGGGGGTTATATATCTATGTGCCGAGGTCATCATCATTACTAAATAGAAAATCACATCGCTAGCCGGTTATACAGGTAGCCAGTTTTACAGGTAGCCGGTAATAATGTGGCCATATAAACATGAAACACAAAGTACACGTATCATATAGATAATAAAATAAGTACACGTACTATATCGATACACTTAAGAAAGTACGTCGCTATTTTATGCCTTAAACCCTACTTTTTAAGTGTCCGTAATGGCAAGCTCTTATGAACTTATCTGGTTATTATTGTTGAACTATAAAAAATATGCAATCCAACTTGGTTTCAAGAACAACTAAATTTTGTATATTACAAGACTGTCAAGACACGTACTTCTGGACACTTATTATAGTGTTTCTTCGTGGTGCGGGAATATAGGGAAATCAAAATCACGGGTTAGTTTAGATTCTAAGAATTTTCAGATCTTATTACACTTTGCTATGCTTAATGTTGTGTGTCGTGTAAATTGTGTAAGTTCTGTTGGTTGCATTTTTACAGACTCGGGTTACCGTTAGTTATTCAATCGAGTTATTACAAAGCTCACAAAACTTATCAAAAACTTTCCTAGGGCCTGAATTAGCCGAGGGATTGAAGGTGGTGTGTCACATGCCATTGATTTCGTTTGGAATGTTTACAGAATTACGATAAATAGCTTAGCGATTTGGTGTTTATTTGTAGATGCTAAATAACATCGTCGTACTTGAGCACCAACATTTAAACCATACTTTCTTCATCAGCTTTTATAAGTTAGTTTCATACATTTAGTATGCACATGAGTTTGCTCAGTTGCTCGCAGATATGATGACGCTTATTACGTGAACTATTGTTAAGAAATTATTAGTGCGTGGATAGGTTTTAATGATAAGTAGCATAAGCAAAGTAAGTTACAGACTGAATTGCAAGAGCATTACAGTTAGGTTTTCGGTATATGGCTTATATGATCATGGTTTCTAGTTAAACAATTAAAACTCAGTCAAAAGATGATGTAAAAACTGATTTTCGGGTGCAACTTTTGGTTTGTCGAGGATATCAAGTTTTGTATAAAACTGGAGCCATTATACATGCACTACAAATGGGCAGCGGTGAAAACATAACACTCTATCAGTGTTGATGTGAAAACTACTCAACATCTCTTTGTCGATTGTTCTTTGGCGAAGTCGATTTAGAAGAAGATTTCATTTTGGTGGGGTTAAGCTATTGATATTTCTTGTTACCCAAAGTGTTCGACTTATCTTAGTCAAAGGTTACAGCATCAACATTAGCAACTGCATAAAAAATTAGTTGTTTTGGGCTTGAGCTATTGATATTTTTTGTTACCCAAAGCGTTTATTTATAATGGATGGGTTCCGGGGCAAAATAGAAGATGAAATCGGTGCTCTTGGGTGCTGAAGTGGGGGCTGAAACGGGTGGGTTTAGGTCTTGAAATGGGGTGTCTTTGGGGGCTGAAATGGGTGTGGGTTTTGGGGGCTCAAATGGGTTAGTTTGGGAGCTGAGAACTGTGGCCATTTGGATTTGGAAATGGGCCGGATGCTTAATCTGATGTGTTACCAAATTTGATGCAATTATAGTAAAAACAACATCAGCACGTTCTTGTTATTCCTTTGTATCTATGCTTACGATTTGACCTGATTTATTAACCGTAGTATGTTTAGCTCTACAAATTATTACTTTTTGACTGTGGTATCGCACTGCTCTCGGTTTTGTCTAGTTCTTGCGTATTACCGATACTATGTTATACATAAAGTTAAAAGTACATGTAGTCTTTTATGGTTTGAGATTACATGATATATTGTGCAAAAATTGTGACCTTAAGTTAGATACATTTAGGCCTGAGAACTGAAATGTTTTGCAGCGCGCGTTTCACATCCTTTTATTACGAAAAAAATGTGCAGGTTCGAGCACTAGACATCTGATCCGTTTGCGTTTTGTATTCTTCATACGTACATAAATTATTTACGTGTAAGATCCAATAATAAATTAAATATACGTTTTTTGTTACACATTTACTACAGAATCATTAAATTCAAGATCTCTTTAACTCTATGTAACACAACTAGCCTATATGTAACATCACAATCTCAATTCTCATGTATACTCAACTCATATTCCAACCAAACCATTTATCTTATGGCAAAACTTTTAACTCTATTCATTTTAGCAATCAACCTCGTCCGTGGAACGCAAGCAAACGTTGTTGCTGATGAACAGTTCAATTTAATACGACGATACACCGTTCACATTCAAGTTGACGTGAACAATCTTTGGTTTCGTTGCCAGTCAAAAGACAACGATCTTGGTAACGTCGTTAGGAATGCAGGAGAAGAATTTGACATTAAGTTTCACTTAAACTTTTGGAAAACAACAATATTCTTTTGTCATTTTTACTTGGGATCTAAGCAACGAGCGTTTGATGTTTTCTCGTTGAAGTATAGAGGTGATCCAGATTATTGCTTTCTGCATAAACATGAGTCGGAGGACGATTGCTTTTGGCTTGTAAAAGAAGATGGCTTTTACGCTCCCTTGAAACTTTTTCCGGGACCAAATGATTGGGTCAAAAGATTTGATTGGGAATAACATTAGTATGCTACCATATTTAAGTGCCAATCTTTTTATGTTCAAGACGATTTCTACCTATTTATATGATAAAATTTGTTTCTTTGATAAAGAGTCAATCGAGTCGAACATCTAAAGAACGACTATGATAAAATTTGTTTCTATTGTATTCAAACGCTTACAAACGATGCACACACAATATTATTCGGCCAACACAACTTTGATCTGACCCAGCCTCGTGAAATTGTAAACATAAAAACCGATATGCACCAAAATAATTTTAGTCTAAAATACACTTGAGATGCACTTATTTATAATGAAAGTCATATATCGAAATACGACACAAGGACGAAACAAGCTGAAAGTTTTTACAAACAACAAAGGGCAGCTAGATGGCTGATTACCGAAATCATATGAACGAAGTGGCCGCATACACCAAAGGATATCGAGTAGCATAGCAGGGAAGTTTAGATAATACATGTAATCAAAAGAAGCTCTCCCTTAGAAATATGTGAATTTTTGTTCCACTACAAATTTTATTAGAAGTTTGAGGACGCGTAAATTGACAAAATCTCCAAAGTTACAAGAACTCAGGGTGTATTTTACAAGTTGCAGGAGGCGTCCATTTTCCGGAGTGGTACACACTCTCGCCAACTTTCCAGGCACGTCTTTCATGATCCTAGCCTCTTCTTCAAGATACTTCTGCCATTCTTTCACAAATCTACACAGGAGGAGCAATAGATACTGTAGATGATTGCAGCGTAAATAAAAGGCAAGAGGTAGTGGTATGAGCGGTTAAAGCGGGGTCTGGAGTTGTAATTACTTCTCATCCTCTTCAGCTTAAAGCATGAGCAAAATCGCCCTGCGAGCAGCATGCTTTTCCTCCTTTATTGCCCTGCATAAAACAAAGATATAATGCTCACAATATACAATAACATGAAGAAGACTTTATCACATAACATAACGTCAAAAGTATTCTAGAAAATAATTTTACGCCATAAGAACAAAAACAATATTCTATGAAGATTGAGAATTGTAAAAGAGTAGAACACTACATATATAACAGCTAGCAAACATTTCAGACTTTGGTAACAATGTAACAAGTAGCTAAAATCTTAAAAGCAAGACTCTGCACAATGAAATTCTAAAATTGAATAATCACAGAGTTAGCGTGTAAAATGACAGAAAACGAAAAGGTAAACAAAATATGAAAGGGTAACGCCACCGCACTGCTTACTCTAAAACAGAAGGCATGCAAAACTTCACGCACCTGATCAAAACGATAGATTGAATATTTTGCACAATATATCATTCCAACCAAAAACTTGAAGATGTTTAGGATGCTTATTTAAGTTCGTATCTACTTATTTATAGAAAAGAATGTGATTGTTTAGGTTTTGAATTTATGGCTTATGAGCTTAAGTTAATAGGTTATAGTTCATTAGCTCTGAAAAGTGAGCTTATTTACAATTTCAGTTTCAAATAAGCCCGTGAATCCTCAATATAAGCTGTTGAGTTTGGTTTTGGGACTTGAGGGTGTTTGGGATGGCATATATTAAAGTTCTTTTTTGCTTATTGCAGTTTTTTGAAATAAAGGTACACTTTTTAAGTGTTTGCAATGGCAAGCTCTTATTATCTGTTCATTGTTATCGTTGAAATATATCCATAAGCTATAAAAATATGCAATCCAACTTGGTCTCTCAATTCATGAACAACCAAGTTTTGTATATTACATGACACATACTTCTGGTCTTCTGGGCACTTATTATAGTGTTTCTTCGTGGTAAAGGAAATATAGGGAAATCGAAATAACTACGACTTAGTTTGGATTCTAAGAAGGTGCAAATGGTTACAAAAGAATGACAACCGGCTAATCTAATACTTCAGCACAGACATTTACTCTCCGTGAACTTGTTCTTTATTTTTGATGATATGCATGCAGGATGTTTAACTGATGTAGTTTTCAGAGGATGTTTAACTGATCATTGTTCGATAGTAAACTTGATTTGGTTACTGAAAGCTCGAACCCCAGGAAGTTTCTAGAAAGTTGAAGAATGGTCTTACAAAATATCTACCAAGAAATCTCTAGAAGAGTATAGAAAATAATGGATAAGTATGATAAAATATCCATTAAGGAATATCTAGATTAGAGATAAGGAAGAAGTAAGAATTGTCTAGAAAACTATGGAAATATCTTGGTTCTAGAATCTTCCATGTAGTATAAATAGGTGGTGGTATAAGCATCCGAAAAGTACCAAGAAAAGTTTCAAGCAATAATGTTACTTTCTTAAAAGCTTATCTCTTCTTCTAGTATTAGCCTAAAAGGCCCTGTTTGATTCCCAACAATCATGTGGTGATACAGTCAAGGTCTTGTTGGGATTAATCCAATTAATCTTTCAACATAAATAACAACATGTTGTTTTTGTTGTATAAGACTGCAATTCAACACAAAAATACAGGAAAAAAGAAGAAACACAGGCCCATGATACTCCATGAAGCCTGTATACTTAATGGTTTGGGCCGCAGGCCAACAAACCCAAACTCTAGTTTGGACCGATAGTTATATAACGATTATTAGTTAGAAACGGTTATGTATTGAAGGGATACGACTGTTGGTTCTATCAAACCATCACAACCCTTCAATCACACCGATTAGTATGTATATATATGTAGGATTCTGTAAATTATAAAAGAAACCGTTATTCAATATCAATATCAGTTTATTAGGGTTTATATCCCCTTTGATTTTGTTCTTATTATTTTCTGTTAATTATGATGAAGATCATGATGTTGCTTGATACGAACGATCCTGGAAATAACCCACTGAAGACCTGTCAACATGTCTTAGCTTTTATAAGTTTGTCTCATAAAGTTAGTATAACGTGAGTTTGCTTAGTTGCTACCGGATATGATGATGATTATTACGTGACTAAAATTATTAGTGCGTTGATAGGTTTTTATGTTAAGTAGCATAAGCAAAGTAAGATACAAACTGAATTGCAAGAGCATTACACTTAGGTTTTGGGTATATGGATTATATGATCATGGTTTCTAGCTTAAACAATTAAAATGCAGTCAAAAGATGATGTGAAAACTGATTTTGAGGTGCAATTTTTGGTTTGTCGAGGATATCAAGTTTCGTATAAACTTGGAGCCATTGTACATGCTTGCACAGCGGTTCAAACATAACTATCTATCAGTGTTGATTTGTCAATAATGATGTTTCACGAGTTAATTATATTATGGAAGTACGTTCTTGAGGCGTATTAAAGTCATTTTCCTTTCCTTCACCCGCTTCACCATCGTGTAAAATTATTTTTGCATATTTTTCAGTGTCTTTCGGTTTCAAATTGCCTGATGACTACTTGGTTTAGCTCGAGCACAAGACATCTGATCTACTCTATCATTTGTTGTTTTAGTTATAACTGTTGTTGTTTTAGCTTCCATAAATTAGTCAAAGCTTTATATACCTTATTTACGTGCAAGATCCGTTAATAAATTAAATATACGTTTTTTTGTTACACATTTGTTGGAGGAAAACTCCCGGATTGATGTTTCGAACCAGAATCAAATATACCAAAAGAAATTGTATTGCAATAATATTTGTCTTTACAATAATTTAAGTTCTATCATCAAATTCTAAGTTAAATAATATTTCCTATTTATAGAAATCTAATAGGCGTGTTTGAAAGGTCGCAATGGTTCATGTCATAGAACCGTTGTGTCTGTTGCCTTTGTAACTGCCATAATAACCATTTGTAACTGTAAAATAAGTTACAGCGGGTAAGATTAGTCCATTGGGTCGGGTACGACCCAATATTCTCCCCTCTAATCGCAAACGCTATGACGCTTGATCTTTAAGTCCAAGAAATGTGGGGTTTCTTCATGAGTTGCTTTATGATCATCCTTATATCCAGGCTGATAGCTATGATCTTCCTTAAGTCCAGGTTGATAGTTGTGATCTTCCTTACGTCCAGGTTGATCATGTTTCATTGGTTATTTCCACCTTGTTGTTGTGATCTTCATTATTTCCATGTTGATCGGGCTCAAACCCCATGGATTAGTCGTCCAATGAGTCGGAAATCACGGTTACAAAAAAAAGACTCCAGGTTGATCCATGCTTTCGGTTATTCCACCATCCAAGCTTTACTGCAAAGTCATTTCGTTTGATTTCGTTAAGTTGAAGTTGAATGGAATTTTCTTCCATTATTGATACGTGGTTCTTCTTGGTTAATGAACCATCCTGGTGCTTCTTCAACAATTGAAATGAGTAATTGTGGTTGTATCCTCTTCAATGAGATTGGATTGTTCTTCTCTCTTTAATGGACATTTATTTGCAAAATGCCCATACTCCTTGCATCTGAAGAACATCACCTCACTCTTATCTTTTGTAGTTTTGTTTGAATTTCCTTGGCCTTGTGATTGGTTAAATCCGCCATGATCACGTCTTCTGAATTGTTGGCCACGGTCTTCATGTTGAGAAAACATTAGTCTATATTGACTGTTTTCTTGTTTCTCTCCTTATCCCAAAATTCTTTCTTCGTAGGTCTTAAGTCGATCTATCGCCTCTTCTAGAGTTATTTTGTCTAAATCCGAGTATTGTTTGATGGATGCGACGATTTGAAGGAATTTATCAGGTACAACATTCAAGAGTTTTCGAACTAAAGTCGAATCCTCAAGGTGTGTCCTAAGCCAGCGGCTTTGTTCGCGTATGTTGTCAATTTTCCTGTAAAGGTGTCAATTGACTCGTCTTCCTTCATTTGCAACGTCTCAAAGTCGGATTTGAGCGTTTGTAATCTCGTTTGTTGGACTCTTTCTTCTCCCATATGCCTTATCTTTAAAGCATTCCAAATGTCTTTCAAGGTTTTATGCTTCGTTATTTGAAGCAGTTGTTCTTCGGGTAAAGATTGATAAAGAAAAGCCATTGCGGTCTTATCTTTCTTATTATCAATTTGGGTAGTCTGTTGGATCTACCATCTCCCAAAAACCATTCGCTTCGACAATGATTTGCATAAGAATTGCCCATAATGAGTAATTCGAGGGTTTTAGCATAGGACATTGAAATTGGGGTGTACTTATAGTACAAACATCTCTTTTTGAACTATTTCCATATTTTTTTGTCATATCTTTTAGATTTTAAATACAATCTCTAAAATAATTTCTTTAACACTTAAAGTGTCGAAAAGTTTTTTTTTCTAACAAGGATTAATTTTAAAACCAAACTATCCTTGAAGATTTTATATCTAATCTTGAATAACAATAAGGTTAATTACTCCTTCAATTATTCTGAATATAATAAGCAGTGTAAAATCTAGGTTATTATATTTAATCTGATTATATATAAAAAAATTACTAACTTACAAAATTAAAGTAAGTATGATTTTTAAGAGGTCTATATGTTTTTATTTCCAAAATATATAGATGGTATATAAAATAATAAAAGATGGAAAAAGTTAAAAGGTTTATATAAAACCTGATAGGCTTGGCCCGTAGTCGGTGTGGGTTAAAAGGCCCGTTCCTTTCCTTTGATAAAAAGCTCGGCCTATTATCCTTTTTGTGATAAAACACACAACGACTCTTTAGTCTCTTGGAGATATCGACGCTCTCTTTTTCTTCTCTGAGACCGATCTGAAACTCCACTGTCTTTCTTTTCTTCAATGGTGATTAATTCACTGGAAAATAGCCCTTATCTTCTAACTACGATGTGGTCGTAGTGATTGATTCCCTTGGATTTCTTTATGCGAAAAATTAGTTTTTTCACACTTAATTGGGGATCTGACGCCGCTTATTAATTGGGGCTTTTTGGATAAGTGAAATCAAGTGATGATTTTAAGAGGGATTGATTCGTTGGAATCTACAAACAGGTGTGTTTGTTCCCTTTTTGGATGATCTATTTTTTCCTGTCCTTTGTTCGGTTTCGAATCTGGGTTTAATAAAAAACTATGCCTAATCTTTTCTAGGTATGTTTTCTTTCGGTGTTCTTGAAAGAAAAACTTGTTTTGCAAAAAAAATTCGTGGGTAAAAACCCCTCTGTTGCTGGTTTAAAAGTCAATCACAAGGATGATTGATCCTTGGTGATAGAGGTAGGAACCCCTTATTAAAAAATAGAGACGAAAAACAATTCGTATGATTTTGTGTTTCAAGCGGTTTGCAAAACTAGAAAAAAAATTACGTCGTTTTTTTATTCAGAAACTGGGATGAAAAATAAAACGGCATATGATGATACCTTGGTTTGATTACCAAAAGCTCTGATGCCAATTGTTGGAGGAAAACTCCCGGAGCGATGTTTCAAACCAGAATTAAATGTACCAAAAGAAATTGTATTGCAATAATCTTTGTCTATACAATAATTTAAGTTCTATCATCAAATTCTAAGTTACATAATCTTTCCTATTTATAGAAATCTAATAGGCGTGTTTGAAAGGTCGCAATGGTTCATGTCATAGAACCGTTGTGTATGTTGCCTTTGTATCTGCCATAATAACCGTTTGTAACTGTCAAATAAGTTACAGCGGGTAAGATTATTCCATTGGGTCGGGTACGACCCAATAACATTTACTAAAAAATCGTGGAATTCACCTTTGACTCACAACTAGCCATATAACAAAAAGACCCGTGAAATCACGGATTTTTTCAAAGATACATCTTAGTAAGAAATTGTTTGTTTGAACAAAATAAGAAAAAAGAGCGTAAACATAACGTATGAAAGAAATAATGAGAGAACAAGTAAATTATTCGGTAAGCAATTGAGTTTGTAATAACTAAAATAATAAATGTTCATGCATTATCGTTTCAGAATTTGATGGTCCAAAGAAAATTTCAGTGAAAGTTAGTTGTAATTCATAATATATAAAATATGGTATAAAAGTTCTCAAGTATTTCTTCATAGACAAAGTTTGTAGTACTTTTAGAGACATTATCATCCTTATAACAAACGAAAACCTTCAATCCTCTTTTGCTTTTAACTTTCGAAATAGAAACGTATTGATGTATATGTGTGTGAAGGTCGTCTCTTAGACCTTTTTGTTCTTGTTCGTGGATATGTAAAACTGGAGATATGTTAGATTTGTTGTTTGCTAAAAGGTACACATTTTATTACTATCTTTTATATGATAAAGCTTATAAATACATGAAATCGTGGGACTCTACTTGAAAGAGGTTATTCATTAAGAATTTTTTATTCTTCTATTTATTAGAACGGCAAATGTTAGTGGTTAGTGGGTCAAGTCGTGCAACTACATCCATGCGGAAGAATGTCTTATTCGAACCCTCATCTAGTTATGTTAGACTCCTTTATCCGCTTCGTCTGAAAAACCCTTAGCAGGTCTTCAACCCAAGACCTCCAGGAAACTTTCTCCAAGGAAACCACTTAGTAGAACCTTGGTGGTCAACTGAGCTAAGCCAGTTGGTTTATTTATTATGGATTTACGTGTGTGAATAAGTTGACAACCAACGACGAACGTAAATTGATTTCCTTATTTTTTAAAGTGAATAATAAGTAATACGCCAATCGTACTGTAAGCAATTTGTTTCATAAGTATTAAAAGAATGAACGTGCGTGTATCGTGTTCTTAATATATAATGGACTTGAAATGCAAATATATGCGCTCAACGTCAAACATTTTAGTAGCCAATTTTCTTTTGTTAACACCTAATATCTTTAAAGTCCAATCATATATTGTCACTTTAGATCGTTTTCTAAATAGTTTCTT
Source organism: Glebionis coronaria (assembly GCA_025667525.1). Taxonomy (NCBI): domain Eukaryota; kingdom Viridiplantae; phylum Streptophyta; class Magnoliopsida; order Asterales; family Asteraceae; genus Glebionis; species Glebionis coronaria. Next base: position 6,622,847 of record CM046877.1, read on the forward strand.
AAAGCTACAAAATATATGGAGTATCTTGCTTGATAAAATCTGACTCGCCAATTCGTAACTATGCTACTATATATGCTCAACTTTGAATTCTTTAGTCCATCCTGAAAACTGAGACAATTCAACATTTTTATTAGATAGAAGAGGGAAATGCATAATTGCTCCCTGTGGTTTGTCCAAAATGCAGGCGCACTCCCCGAATTTACGAAAGTACAATTAAGCTCCCCAACGTTTATGATAAGTAAGCAGGCGGCCTCCCTAGTGTTATCTTTAACCCGTTATGTTATTTCCATCAGGGGCAAGACCGTCTTTTTACCTATTAAATAATCATAAACCGAACGGGTTTTAACCCGTACCCATTTAAACGGGTTTATTAGCTGATTGTTTAAAAGTCAACTTCCCTCACTCGTTTCAAAACACAAACCGTTCATTGCCTCTCTCTGTTTCTTCCCTTATTGATAAAACCTCCCCATCAAGATTATGAGTGACCCAGATAATCATTATCCAAGAGATGAAATGTTCCAAAAATTTTCAATTAGGGCAGAGGGAGAGGATTTCGATATTGCATTATATGGTAATAACACTTCTAATCGATTTCTATTTTTTTGATTTTATTTTAATTGACTCATTCCAGCTATAAAATATATTTTGTAGGTACCTACAAGGAATTATTTTCTTTGAAAGTGCATTACTATGGTAAGTTTACTGATTCGCCTAATAAGAAGTACGTAGATGGTGAAGTATGCTTTGTGGACATGGTAGATGTAGCTACATTCAAGATTGATATCATGCATTCCATCTTGAATAGCCTAGGTTATGATATGCAAACTGAAGTGAGTTTTTTTTTACAAACTCCCACTGAAAAACTTGAATATAGGCATTAAACCTTTACTGAATGATAAAGACTTTAAAAGCCTATTAAGTTTTGTGAATATGCATAAGATAATGTATGTGTATGTTGAGATTGTTGAAAAAGAAGTTATTAACTCTGAGGATGATTCTGATTCTGAAACTGATGGTGAAAATCAGCTAGAAGATGAAGATCATATAGTTGATGAGGTTGAAGTGAATATGGATAACTATAAGTTTCAACTAGGACCTTATGTGGAAGAGTGTGTTGACCCAATTCTACCTAATATGAATGTAACAGAGGATGATATAGATGTGTTTGACTTTGATGAATTTGATAGTGATTTGGAGGGTGATTTACCAGATAATGCACTAAGTTTAGGACTTAGAAAATTAAAGAAGAGACACAATTCAGATGGTTCCAAGATTAACATTTATGTTGGGAAGGAATATCCAAATAGGGATATAGCCAAAGACTTGATTAGGACACATGTTGTTGAGACTAGGAGGAATCTGCATTTCCTTATGAATGATAAGAGACAAATTAGAGTAATTTGTCATGGTGTTGTGCCAAATTTGAATAACTCAAATGTTCAAGGACCAGAACAGGGCAAATGTAAAAAGAAAAAGAAGTGGTTGGTAGTGCAGAAGAAGACAAAACTGTATGCCCTTGGCTATTATACTTATCAGTTGGTCATAAAGGGAAGCGGGTGGTCAAAACTTTCTATGAAGAACACAAATTTCTTCAATCCAGAAAGATTAAATATTGCACATCCACTTTTCTTTCCAAACATATCACAGATCTTTTACACATGAATCCTAGAATGCCTGTTAAAGCCATTCAAGAACAAATGCACAAGAAATTTCATGTTACAATTTCCAAAGATAAGGCTTTTAGAGCAAAGTCAAAGGCACAAGTCTATTTGAAAGGTGATGAACTGGTTCAATACTCAATGTTAAGAGATTATTGCAATGAGTTACAAATATGTAATCCAGATACCACAGTAAAAATAGATGTCTATGGAGAAGAAAATCCAGAAGTTACCACTAGGATTTTTTAAAGAATTTATGTTTGCTTGGGGGCTTTGAAAAGGGGTTTTAAAGAAAGTGGTAGGGAACTGCTTGGTCTAGATGGAGCTTTTATGAGAGGGCATTATCCTGGACAACTGCTAACAGTTGTTGGGGTGGATGCCAATAATGTCATTTACCCTTTGGCATATGGGATTGTAGAATCAGAAAACTAGTACTCATGGACTTGGTTTTTAAAGTGTTTGGGTGATGATTTGGAGCTCTATAGCAATTCAAATTTCACATTCATTTCAGACAGGCAAAAGGTAACTATTTAATTACATTCATCTCTACATTCATTGTATTATTCTGTCCAATATAGTAGTTCTAGTATAGTAGTGCTAATCCAGTGTATGTATTCTATATGAATGTAGGGGTTGTTACCAGCACTTGCTAAGCTTTTTCCAGCTGCTAAACATAGATATTATGTTAGGCACACAAATGAGAACATGAACCAAACTTGGAAAGGAGTTGAGTACAAATAAATGCTTTGGAAGTGTGCAACATCAACAACCATTGTTAGGTTTAAAAGGAATATGCTTGAGCTTAAAATTTACAACAAGAACTGTTATGAATGGTTAAACAAGATTGCACCAGAACGTTGGTGTAGAGCTTACTTTCAGGTATTCATGTTTCTAAATATCAAAATGAGGTATACATTTTGTCCACCTACTGTTTTCTAATACTTATAATATGGAAATCTTTTTAGGAAGAGCCCACTGTGAAGTCTTAATAAACAATGTATGTGAAGTCTTCAATAAGCAATTGTTAGATGCTAGGGATAGTCCCATCATAACTGCCCTAGAATATGTAAGGGAATATTTAATGAAGAGAATTGTCATTGTACAAAAGGTGATTGAGAATTCTGATGGTGTACTTGCTCCAGCAATAAGTAAGGTTTTTGAGAAGATTAAGTTAGTTGCCACACAGTGTACTGTTGATTGGAATGGGTCAGAGTTGTATCACGTTAAAGGTCCAGTCACAGGCCCAAATCAGGAACAATATGTAGTTAATTTGGTTCAAAAGACTTGTAGCTGTAGAAGGTGGGAAATATCTGGAATCCCTTGCAAGCATGCCATTGCTGCCATTTATGATATGGAAGATAATGGTATGGAAATTGGTATTCCTGAAGATTGGGTACATGAATCCTATAAGCTTCAAACTTGGAAGAATGTATACTCTCATAAGATAAATCCAGTTAATGGAAGGGAAATGTGGGCTAAGTTTGACTGTCCAACAACATTGTTACCACCAAAATCCACCCCCAATTTGGAAGGCCACCAAAAAAAGGAAGAAGAGAAAAGGTGAGATTGAGATGGTCAAAGGAGGTAAGCTGACTAGAAAAGGGAAAAGTGTTACTTGTACCAATTGTCTTGGTGTAGGTCATAATAGAAGGGGATGCAAAAATTCACAAACTATAGGTCAGACTTCACAAGCAAATGGAGGTCAAAGTTCACAAGCTCAAGGTCAAAGTTTACAAGCTGGGGGTCAAAGTTCACAAGCTGGATTTCAAAGTTCACAAGCTGGAGGTCCAAGTTCACAAGCTGGAGGTCCAAGTTCACAAAGCTGGAGGTTCAAGTTCATAAGTTGCTGCAGGAAAAAGGAACAAAAGAAGTGCAAGTGTTGTTGGTAACAGTTCACAAGCAGCACCTATGAGTTCACAGCAACCTTCTCCAAGGAAAAGGACTAAAAGTAGTGCAAGAAGAATTTGATGTTTGTTTTCTCTAATGTTTCTATGGATAATTTCTGTTACTCTTATGTTTCTATGGATTATGTTTCTAGTTTAAATTCTGCAATGTTTCTATGGGTTATGTTTCTAGGTTGAATTCTGCAAGAACAAAATGTTGCTTCAATTTCTGTAAGACTAATGTTTGTAAGACTAATGTTTGTAATATTATTTCACATGTTTATTTTGGTCAATAACATGCTGCAATTTCTATCCCTTTCCTTTTGAACCATTGTAAATTGTGTCCATATTGGTCTTGTCATAGGGTTTGACCCATTTATGTTACTGACTAAGTAGTAGAATATATGGAGTTAATTCACTCAATTACTTCCTCACTTACCACACTTGTTAAATAGGACTGATTAGTCTGCATTTTAGTTACTACATTCCAATAAACCTTCTCTATCAATGGCAAACCTCCCACCCTTTAGATCACCACAAAGACCCAGACCTGTTGTACCAGAAAGTCTTGCAAAACACTTTAAGGATGGCAATGTTTCAGATGAAGATGTAGCAGACTATGGATATGTTGACTACTTTGAGTATCTTATTGATGAATACTGGTATGAACTCTCCATTCATTCTAGTGACTCTAGTGCAGAAGGCATACAAGACATTGACAATCAAGGTGAATCATCTAAGCCAGTAACAATTACTAGCAAATCCATTCCTACTGCTAAGTATATACCTGTTTCCAAAAGTACCTCATCAAAACCAATTACCAAAAGCCTTGTACCCATAACAGGTGTCGTGCTGGGACTTCCAAGTCAAAGGACTTGGTCTTCCATTGAAGACAAACTAAGGAAGAGGCCTATGAACATAAAAAAACAATGACAAAGTCAAGGGAAATGGTAAAATCTAAAAGGCTATGATGGTTTTAAGTGCTTATGTTTTTCTTTATGCTTATGTTTTTCTTTGATGTATTCTAATGTGTTCTGTTTTGGGACTTCATGTAATCGTTTTTCTATGAATTAATGAATACATTAGCTAATGTTATGAACAACATCATAGAACTTGAATAGAACTTCATTAGAATCTGGAAAATGAATTGACCATTACATAATTAACTGGTCAATTCAAAGTTCAATAACATTAACATTCCAAATTACATTCAAAATAAAAACCAAACCAAAACAACAACCAACTAATCATGAGGAGTTTCTTGAGTCTTCGGTTTGCAGCAACAACAACCTCCATATCAATTTCCGTCACGTTTCTAGCTCTTAATAATCCAGGGATGATAGCAACTGCACGAGCACACATTGGAGGATCGACCCAACTGAAAAAGGACAATGTGGTGTTGAACAAGAACGAAACCGACGTCCTGGGTTTGTATCAGTCCATGACGTACGGACAATGCTTCAATTACCACAAAACAATTCATTTTTGGTGTTTTTAGATGTGTTTAATAAAAAATTAGGGTTTGTGAGAGAAAAGGGGATTTCTGGAAAAGGGTTTGGATCAAGTGTTCTTATAGGACTGATGGAAAAAGTGTTTATTATTATTTCCCCTGATGGAAATAACATAACGGGTCAAAGATAACACTAGGGAGGCCGTCTGCTTACTTATCATAAACGCTAGGGGAGCTTAATTGCACTTTCTTAAAGTCGGGGAGTGCGCCTGCATTTTAGACAAACAACAGGGAGAAATTATGCTTTCCCTCTAGATAGAAATATATATCTTAAAAGGTCTCCAACACCATTAAACATAAGGGTTTAAGGCATAAAATAGCCCCATACTTTTTGAAATGTATTGATACGTGTACTATTTTTATTAACGATATGGTACATGTATTTTAACAAACCGGCTAATATGGTACATGTACTCATTTTCCTACCTGTTTAAAGTGCAACTTTGCTTACGTGGCAAATGATTAACGAGCGTTTGCATCAAACATTTGCACTGTTAGTCCTTTATACTAACGGGTATTTGTTTTTATTTTTTAACTTTTGAAATTGTTTTTTTTATGTATTTTTTTTGAAAAGTTTTTTTCCGAAACAAAATTTCAATTTTTTTCAACTAAATAATTTTTTTTCATAATATTTTTAACTACAATTATAATTCGAAAAAATCTTATGTTGGAAAAAAATAGGATCTTTATTGAAAACAAATTTTTAAAAATACCAAAAAATATCGGAAAAAAATTCAAAGAAAAATTATGACTTTTTTAAAGTTTTTTTCCGGAAAAAAGTATGAATTCAAAAAAAAAAATTTATGAAAAAAAATTTATAAAATTTTCAACTACTATTAACTCGGAAAAATATATTTTGTTGGAAAAAATATGAAAAAAATTCGAAAAAAAATTATGAAGAAAGATTCGAAAAATAATCTTATGTTATGTAGTTAAAGAAAAAAATAATAAAAAAATATGAATTTTAAAAAAAATGTATATTCTTTACGAAATTACAGATATTTTATGAAGTTACGATTTTTTTTTAAAACAATCATTTATTATTATTTTTTTAAACTACATGTTTTTATATAAAATTGTGATTTTTTAAAAGTTTTTGTCCAAAACAAAAAATTAACTTTTTTCCCAAGAATTAAAAAAATTGAATTTTTTTCATAAATTTTTACAACTATTTTAATTCGGAAAAAAAATATTATGATGGAAAAAAAACATGGAATTTTTGTTGAAAAAAAATCTGAAATTTTTTTTCGGAAAAATATTTGGAAAAAAATTACGAAAAAGAATTCAAAAAGTAGTCTTATGTTGGATTTAAAAAATAGTACTATTTTTTATGAAGTTACGATTTTTTTAGAAATTACACATTTTTTTATGAAATTGCGATTTTTGTAAAACAATTATTTTTTTATGATTTTTCTTAAAATTACACGGTTTTTATGAAAACGATTTTTAAAAATAATTACAAGTTTATTCTAAGAAATTATGATTTTTTTTAATATACAATTTTTTATTAAACTACGAATTTATTAAGAAATTACAAGTAATTTTTTAATAACTTTGTAAATGCGACATAAAAGTTTTGTCACAAATCCCTCAAAACTGTCGCTATTGACCTATATAGTCTAATGGTGAATTGGTAACCGGTTTTACCGGTTGCAGGTTAAAAGGTGGTCATATCGTTACATTTGATAAAGTACACGTACCATATAGATAATAAAAATAGTACACGTACCATATCGATACATTTCAAAAAATATGTGGCTATTTTATGCCTTAAACCCTAAATATAATTATGCTCAACCTTTAGTTCCATACTTCATCATAAAAAAATCACCATTCCATACAATTAAATAGAATTAGGCCCAACCTTTAGTTTCAAAGTTTGTCTTAAAAAAGGATAATGGTTTAGTAATGTATCATACTTGTCACAATTTCCTTTTATATGTAGCGAACAATTTCTTTTTGCTATTCTATGTATTCAACTTGCATTTTTGCGTTTTTTTTGTGTATTTTATGACCATTGTGCCCTTCATTTTTTAAACTACGAGGGGGCAAAATGGTCATAAAATACACAAAAATGCACAAAAAAAGCAATTTTAATACATAGCATAGCGAAAAAAATTGTTTGCTACATATATAAGGAAATCGTGACAACTATGATACATTTCAAAGCCATTAACCCTAAAAAAAACTTATTGTTCCTTGGTAACTCATATGTTGATTGTTTATGTAGTCTAAAGAAGATTTTTACCCATGGAACCGAAAAAACAAAACAAAGCCGGTTGATAATAAGGCTATTCAATATATTGATTAGGCGACATGGAATCCTTAGTGTATCACACTATCTTAAATATTTTCATGAAGCTATGCATCATCTCATTGTCTTTGCCTTTATCTTTGCTATGTTTTTCTTCATATCTGTGTTATAAAGATAACACTTGCAAGACATCCATGTTTATATCCGTATTCACGCATAAAAGAAAGTCATTCCTCGTCAAATACAATGGTTTCACATTCAACATATTACCTGGATCTAAATGATAAGGTTCCATCTTCTTACAATCTCCTTTAGCAATCTTTCCAAATCCAGTTTTAAACTCGTATTCCCAACGTCATACAAAACATAAACATGAAAGAAACTTTATTTTTAGGATGAGAGTCTGATTTTCGAAATCTGTTTTGGACATTATTAAAACCAAATCCGTCATTGTGTCAAACTACATAACTCAATATTTTCTCACTATATAGAATTAGCAAAAATAGACATAAAAAGCTTTCAATACAAACATATTAGTAACTACAAAAATAAATACTTGACATTAGCACCTCTAACCCACCATCCATTATGCATTAAGAGTATAAAAAATATATAAGCCCTACTAAAGCATAAGTTTTGTTAAAACAAAAAGACCAGCAATGCTAGTAAATAAGATCACATTCTTTCCTATTGGCATATAAAATAATCATAAACATGTATATACTATTGCAATACTCATTTCCATCGACCTATGTCTTATTGTACTAATATAGGCATTATTAAAGATTTACTCAAAATATGTTTTGTCAAAAAACTACGTTATTCAACATAATAGTTACTAAAACAACGAGTTGATTCGCACACCCGATGTTTCAACCCGTAAGATCACGTGCTTAGCCCATTCTTTTGATCATGTAATCATTTGTAACTAGTTATAAAAGGTAAGCTAAATCATGAACAAACCGTAACAACTTCCACTTTTGGAAATAATCAAAATAATCCTATTAAGCAAAATATTGTGTATGAAAAAAGCACACTAACATTTACTTAAGCACATGTATACATATAATATACACACCTATTGTTTTAAGAGAAAGTTAAGCAGACCCAAATATAACCGCCTTATGCTTCACTAGACGAATACCCGCACATAGCGGCGAAAATTTTTAGCGCCATATAATTAACGATATACGATATTGTGGTAAGTGTTTAGTGTAATGTTCAACGTAGAACGCGAAAATAAAAAAAATGTAATTGCAAAAGATTGTTACACATGTATTTCAACTCAAACAATGGTTCTTAACATGTATTAAAGAACATAAATATTAAAAACCGATTTGACCCGATATCCATTAAGCATATATAAAAATGTAATTACATGTTGTTACGTAAAACTTCTTAGTACGCATTATGTGTAGGCTCCTTCTTTACCGAACTCTTTGACTAAATTCTCCAATATCTTTATAGTTTAATGTAATATATGTCTAGACAACACAACATAAAACTAATTGTATTCAAAAACAAAGTCCGACAAACAAATACCCACATTACATGTAGACAATGTCAAATTAAATTACCATTAATGTAATGCGCTTCTTTGGCATCAGATCATAAGAAGACATTCATGTTCTATTAACACGTTTTTGCGGGACAAAAGAATTCGTTGATACCCGCATTGCCCTAAACATTCGGTAAGTATATACTTCCTCCTAACTAGAGTCACAATACACCCCATAACCAATAAAAACAAATTACAATAGTGTGAGCTAAATGGTTAATAATATACTTAATAAATAGCATGATAAAATGAAATTTCATGACAAATGGTTAATGGTTTTATATAATATATTTAATTACATAGGTGTAAAGGACAACCGAGTAACAAGCTGCTTCGCAAGTCTTTTTTGAATTACAAAACAAATTTTATGAAAAACCAAATATCTGGATTTAGATGTTATAACGTTGCTATTAATAACGCGATGAATTCTCTTTAAAACCAGGAAACCGAATGTATCAAATGAAAAAGGAATAAACATATGTTCATTTTCAATACACGTTTTTTTGTGCTTTGTCACTCTACATGAGGCGGTTTTTATAGTAGCCTGACCCTGCTGTAAAACTCTGACCACTCAACCCAGAGGAGAAGCCCCAGACAATCCATACGAGCATGTTTCCTATCAAATCGGTTTTTAATATTTGACCGGATATGGTTAATGAATATCCGGTCAAATCGGTTTTTAATATTTGACCGGATATGGTTCATGGATATCCGGTCAAATCGGTTTTTAATATTAATGTTCATATACCTAACATACACTTTGGCAAAACCGTTAGTTTTGCTACTTTTTCCATTGTATTTGTTCATATATCTAACATACACTTTGGCACATTTGTGATTTCATTCATTTAGCCGCTTTTTATTCTATCTTTTTAGCATGAATGACATAAAAATGCAGAACAACAATTTCCAAATCCATGAAGCTTTTGAGATAAATTATCCATCCATGCATTCATTAGTCTCCATCATCTTATGGAGTGCGTTAGGATGATAAAGAAACTCTGTAAATATTACCAGATAAAAAGGACCAACTTTATTATGGAAACATGTTGCTTAAACATTCTTTGACTATGATTTTCTTTACATCTAACTATTTGACATAACGCCTATAAAGACATGGATAGGATCAAGATTCTTAGAAACCGAGACTAAACCTCCCAACAATGTTGGAGTCAAGTTAAAGAGCACACTTTATCTGGAAAACGAAGGATCATGCAAATTGATTCTATCATGCTAATTAAAAAGTAAAATTTAGGAGCATACGATCGCCACAAATTAACTGATGTATCTCAATAATAACAAAAAAAATGATTTCACACTTTTCGTAAGGTTTCTTTTAATGACTTGCTTTTATGGTTTTTGCTTTAATAGTATAATTGGACCCGTAACCCTCAAGCCTTTTATTTACCAAAACCAACAACAAATCCATCTACCAGCTATATCTAGATCTGAACAAAAAAATCCACTGAAACCTACAAAAATCACCCAACACATCAATACAACCGAGAGAGATTGGTTATGGTGGCGGAAATTGTATAATGTACAAAGATAGCGAACCTTTGTTTTGGGTTTAGAGTTTAGGGTTAACATGACTCTCAGTTTCATGAACGGTTTCAAGGGAATGGAAAAATCGTATTTCTTAGCTGTTTTTCCAATATTATTAATAACTAATCAAGGCAACAATTTGAAATTACGTCGGTTAGTTTTCAATAGAACTGTTTATTAATAGAAGTTGTGCTATTAAATGACAAAATTGCTAAAATGTAAAATGGTAGTTTAAAAAAATTTATAAAATGATGAAGAGGTTTAAACTATAGTGGAGATAGGTTTATAAATAGGTTTTTAATGAATAGGTCCATAATGTTAGACCTCTTTAAAATTTAATACATGTATAAATATTAAGAATTTATAAACTTAAAGAGGTTTATACATAGTGGAAGAAGGTTTATGAAGCCAAAAGTTTTACAAATTAATAATTTTATTAATTTTTAAACCTTTGCCATTGTAGATGCTCTAACAATATGCACATCAATTAGTGTGGAAAGATATTTTTGATTTGCTGAAAGTCAAATGTCTATTATATTAGAACTATTTCCAAAAATAGTTTCAATATTGTTTCCATTTAAAAAAAGGCTTATTGAAAGAGAGGGGGCTAAAGTGAAGATTTGCTGAAGTTGTGCCTTTGGGCTCAAGCCCAGTCAAAGCCCAGTCAATATACCCAAACGGCTATATTGACTTGTCTCTTGGGTTATATGGGGGACGCTCTCATTTCTTGTTATTATCGCTCTTTCATCTGTGTGTTTTTCTATCACACATCCATTACTCTCTCTTAACATTTTGATCTCAGAAACTTGTATTTGTTCTTGTTATTGATCTCTCTTGTAAAACTATTATCATGTGGATAATAGGGCTACACGTGAGTAGCACTGGTAGCCTCTTTATTTTTTGTTTAAGTTTGGTATCTTTTGATTTATTTAATATAAAGGTTTAAGGTTTTAGATCTCTTGATTCATGTTTTTCTACAAAGAACGGTTCCAAGTTCCAACGGAATGGAAAAATCATATTTCTTAGCTGTTTTTCCAATATTATTAATAACTAATCAAGGCAACAGTTTGAAATTCCTTCGGTTACTTTATCAATAGAAACTGTTTATTAATAGAAATTGTGCTATTAAATGACAAAATTGCTAAAATGTAAAGTAACAATATGCACATCAATTAGTGTGGAAAGTTATTTTTGATTTGCAGTTAGTTGAAAGTCAAATGTCTATTATGTTAGAACTATTTCCAAAAATAGTTTCAATATTGTTTCCATTTAAAAAAATTCATTACCTCATCACAATAGTCTAATCTTTTGCTGTTTTAGTTATAAGGTACTGTTGCTGTTTTATAAACATTAATAAATTAAATATACGTTTTTTTTTGTTACACATTTACTACAAAATCGTTGAATTCACCTTTGACTCTATGTTACCATAACCACAACTAGCCTATATATAGCATAACAATCTCAATTCTCAAGTATACTCAACTCATATACCAACCAAACCATTTCTCTTATGGCAAAACTTTTAACTCTATTCATTTTAGCAATCAACCTCGTCTATGCAACGCAAGCAAACGTTGTTGCGGATGAAAAGTTCAATTTCACACCACCACGATACACTGTTCGTATTTTAGTTAATGTGAATAATCTTCAGTTTCGTTGTCAGTCAAAAGACGACGATCTAGGGAATGTTGTTAGGCAAGCAGGAACAGAATTTGACATTAAGTTTAAAATTAACATTTGGAAATCGACGTTATACTTTTGCCATTTCTACTTGGGATCTAAGCAACGCGCGTTTGAAGTTTTTACGTTGAGGAATGGACATGATCCTGATTATTGCTTTGGGCATAAAGATGAAGACATTTGCTTTTGGCTTGTAACAGAAGATGGCTTTTACACTCCTTTGAAAAGATTTCCAGGACCAAATGATTGGGTTAAAAGATTTGATTGGGCATAAACATTAGTACCAGTTTTATGTACCAGTTTCATACTATATATGATAAAATTTATTTCTTTGATAATGAGTCTATCGAGTCGAACATCCAAAGAATGACTATGATAAAATTTGGTTCTATTGATTCAAACGCTTACAAACGATGCACACATTATATTGTTCAGCCAACACAACTTGGATCTAACCGAACATCGTGAATTTGTAAACTTAAAAACCGGTATGCACCGAAATAATTTTAGTCTAAAATACACTGGAGATGCGCTTATTTAGATGAAAGTCATCTGTCAAAATACGACCGAAGGACGAAACAAGCTGAAATTTTTACATACAAATGATATCAAGTAGCATAGAGCAAAGTTTAGATAAAACATATAAACAAAAGCTCCAATTCTTTTCTTTTTTTCATCACAAAAACATATCTTACGTTTTTTCTTTTCACCACATGGTCCAGTCGAGTCTGGGCTCGATTTGAATGTTCAAATGTTGGTGGAAACAGCAGAGATTGTGGTTCGGGTCAAGTAGGATGCAACTGTGCTGGTGCAACCCCAACTGCAACGCTTGCTGAGTTTACTATAGGAGGTGCAGATGGAAAAGATTATTTTGATGTTAGTCTTGTTGATGGGTATAATCTACCAGTTTCTATTGTTCCACTATGGTTGTGCTGCAACCGATTATCCTGCTGATATTAACGCTAAATGCCCATCTGAGCTCGCTGTGAAGAACAGATATGGTAGAACAATTGGATGTAAAAGTGCGTGTGAGCCATTTGGCACGCCAGAATATTTCTGCAGTGGGGATCACAAATTCACAATACACCAGACAAATGCACACCTACAGATTATTCGAAGTTATTTAAGAATCTGTGCCCCAAGGCTTATTCTTACGCTTATGACGACTCAACAAGCACTTTTACAATGTGTCTAAAACATTTTCATTTAATTGAATGTTAATGTATTGTTTGGAATAAAACAAGATAATGAGATAACAAAAACAGTGAACGAAAACAAAACCCGAATAAGTATAGAAGATAACATGGAAGATAATAAGTTCTTGTTCTTAAAGCATATAAGCAGTTTATTATATGCAACGCCAAATGCCACTTAAGGGTTGTCGTTAGGGTAAGCTTATTTGCTTATCTATTGTCACAACTTCCGCATTTTGAAAACACACTTTTGACATCGTAAAACCCCTTAATAAAGCTGATAACTAGCTATCTCAAAACAAACACTTGCAGCGTCTTACTACATTTTGATTACACCGATACTTAAAAGTCTAACTCGATTGAACATTTTTTTAAAAAGTTCCCGCTTTCAATAAAGAACATTTTAAAAAAAAAGTCTTCCTCATAACGTACTGTTGCTTATTTAAGTGCGAGATTCAATAATAATTAAACTAAACATACGTTACACATTTCATTGAATTCAAAATTAAAATTTTCTTTGACTCTAACCACAACTAGCGACTATATAACATAACAATCTCAACTCATATAGTCAAACCATCTCTCTTATGGCAAAACTTTTAACTCTTTTCATTTTAGCAATCAACCTTGCCTATGCAACACTAGCAAACGTCGTTGTTAATGAAAAAAGCGGTTGTATAATGCCACCATACACCGTTCATATTGAGGTTGACGTGAACAATCTTCGGTTTCGTTGCCAGTCAAGAGACAACGATCTTGGTGATGTTGTTAGGAATGCAGGAGAAGCGTTTGACATTAAGTTTTGCTTAAACGTTTGGAAGACGACACTATACTTTTGTCATTTCTACTTGGGATCTAAGCAACGCACATTTGATGTTTTTTCGATGAAGAATAAACACAATCCAAATTATTGCTTTACGAATGGACAAGGGTCAAACGATTGTTTTTGGCTGGTAAAAGAAGATGGGTTTTACGCTCCTTTGGTAAAGTTTCCGGGACCAAATGACTGGGTGAAAAGATTTGATTGGGAATAAACATTTACTACCATCTTTAGGTTCAAATGCAATCTTTTTATGTTCAATATAGTTTCATCCTATTTACATAATAAAACTATAGTTTGTTTCTTTGATAAAGAGTCAATCGAATATCTCCGATGTTTTCTACTTTCATAGTTTGTTTCATGCAGAGGGTATTTATCAATGAACTCTTATAACCGGTTCAAGGACAACAAGGACAAGCAAAATAATATTTTATTAAAAGTTGAGCCATGAAAGAAATAAAGTTGGTAATATGATTCATGTGGTGATTATGAAATCATTAGTCCAACCTATACTTTTCTAAAAATAGTATATTTTTTTTCTATAATCTGTCCTTCAATCTGTTGAAATCGGTCGCCAATAAACCAAGTCTTATAATTGACATGAATGAAGAAGAACTTTGAGTCTAGTTTTTCTCTATAATTCTTGGAGTTTTGATGACTCAAATGGCCTCTTGTACAGGGGCGGACCCAGAACAATAAGCAATCAGGTTCATAATTTTTTTTATGTAACACACATATTTCGCACTAGGTTTATTTGAAATAAATCGAGATTTTTAACAAATATATACACTACATGACAAACTACCATGGGTTCCCGAGAACCCGTGAGTCCACCCCTGCTCTTGTATCTACTTCTTAGAAGATCAACCATTTCAAATCGGTTTCTATCACACATGAAGAAATTTTTAGCACATGACAAAACTTATAACAGTTATTAAATGAAATTTACACGTTACTACTAGTAATGAAGATTATAGATTATAAAAGAGTCAACAACACTGCATATAGATTACAACATACAATTCAGACAATGGTTACATTACATGTAGCCAGGGGCGGAACTATTTGAATGGTGTGGGGGCGGCGGCCCCCATGACTCGTAAAAAAAAATCAAATTTTAGTGTAAATTTTTTTTTAGGACCATTTTATTAAAGTGCATCCTATTGTAAGTTCGAATTGCCCCCCACTCGGAGATAAAACAATGTAAAAACTTTTAAATTGCCCCCCCCCCCCCCCCAAAAAAAAGGAGAAAAACAATGTAAAAACCTTCTATTTGTATTTCTTTTTTTTTAAGTATACAACGACTTTTGTCCAAAAAATTTTTTTGCCCCTACTCTGCCAACTTTCTGGTTCCGCCACTGTATGTAGCTTAAATTAATACTCCATAGGGCAAAAGTTAAAAAATATCATCGTACTTATTAAAATGTGTCAACTTCAAACACTTACTAATTAACCTCGAGACTTTACCATTGTGCTTTCAAATTTGTTTCGATTATACCAATGTATGTATGAAATGACTATATTACTCTGTGAAAATTTTCAAAAATGATATATTAGTCATTTTAAGGTAATATAGTCATTTTAGGCTTACATTAATATAGTCAGAACAAATTTAAAAGTACAATGGTAAAATCCCGATATTAATTAGTAAGTTTTAAAATCAGCACATTTTAATAAGTATAATAGTATTTGAGTAAAGTAATTTTGAATACCATATTTATCATGGATACAAGGGACTCATACTCACCATCCATACTAACCATATCTAATGAATAAGATTAAAACAATTTAATTATTTCACTTGATGACGTATAGTCCCCAACCGGGTCACGAACCCGGCCCACGGGTACTATCCGTATCCGGCCCATCACAGATGGGTGGAATAATGTCATTCAGGCTTATGGGCTTGGATGAACAGTAACCGCACATGTGTGCGGCCCACGGCCCGATGCGGCCGACATAAGATTAGACAGAATCATATTCTGTCTAGGAATATCTTTATCCCAATTGAGGAGGATATTCACTACCAAAATTAGAAGATAACAATCATTCTAATTCTGATAGTTATCCTTTCCTTGGGGCCAAAGTATCAGTGGCAGCCCACTAGGGTTCCACTGCCTATAAAAGGAACCCCCAAGGGTTCCACAAAGGTATTACGATTCATACTCTAAACTCACATAAACCCTAAATCGATTACTTACTCTCACGTCGGAGTGTAATCGTGGGAAACATTCCCACGGTAAGCCTAACGAGTGCTGTTTAGTGTGCAGGATCCCAACCAAACGATTCACTTGGTGCAGGAGCCGGAGCCCAGCCAACCCGAATTAAGCCTAATTCGGGTCTAGCAAGGATCAACCAACTTTTGCATCAACAAGTTGGCGCCATCCGTGGGACCCATTACACTAAGCTAGAACAAAATCTCATTCTGAATTTCCAATGACGAAGGGGCATCAGCAAGCCAATCCCAGGAATATGAATCCTGGAAACCGGAAGTCCCAAGGGGAAGGGATACTCATCCCCAGCCAATCACCTAGCCGCCTGGCAGGCGGACCTGGCAACCGTGGTAGCTTCCAGCCATTGGGGGTGACAAGCACGACCTCCACAACACCCTCACCTACCTCAACCCTGGACAATCCGGATCCAAGGAGTGCGCCCAACCCTCCTAACAAGGAGCCGCGCAGACCATCGGCAGAGGAGGAGGTAGAGGTCCTACCACTCAGCGAGGAGGATCTTACTCGAGTTCTCACGCAGAATTTCGATAGGATCGTCCCGGGAATCGCATCAAGATTGAATCTGGGGAGGAACCTCCAGTCCAGACTCAACTTTGGTGACACCGGACCAATCACCTCCTCCCAAAATCATAGAAAAAGGAAAGCTCGGCCTCAGGAACAGGGCACCTTTGAGGAAACTCCTCAACCCTGGAATGTGTTTGAGCGCATAGGGGATCGCCTCGTGCAGGAACTAATGCAATCACGAGAGGGAGAAAAGTCGGATGGCTCACCCGAACGACCAGATCGAGAGCTGGCCAGCACCGCACGTCGCCCGAGTGTGTGGGACAGAATGAACACTGGGAGAAAGGCTCCTGGTTCGTCCCAAAAAAGTGGTCCCTATTCAAAGGATGGGGCACCACCGCCGTCCCCAGACCCGTCTGGGGAAGACTCAGATGATCATCCGCCTAAGCGCCGCCGGCCTAGGCGCACCCCTCCACCACCAAACAATGATGAGTATTACGGTGGCCCTTACTATCGAGATGCGGAAGCGGAGGATCTTTCGCGTCCATGGTGTGAACCATGGGATGACCCTAGGCTCACCCGGCCATGGGCGGATCCCAGGGAAGACCCGTTCACCCTCCGCATACGGAACTATTCTGAGGACACCAAACGTCGCATGCCGGCGTGTATCAAGACTTATGATGGGTCCGGTGATCCTGTCGATCACCTTAAAATATTTGATACACAGGCTAAAATTGAGCGATGGCCCATGCCCATATGGTGCCAAATGTTCAATTCGACCTTGATCGGAAACGCCCGTGACTGGTTTGAGGCACTCCCCCCACGGAGCATTGATAGTTTCACGGAACTACGCACTGCGTTTGAGAACAATTATACTCAAAGGAAGAAGTATAATAGGGATCCGGTCTCACTGGCAACTGTCAAGCAACGGTCGGGGGAGTCCACGGAAGCCTTCACTGAACGCTTCAATGATGAGTGCACGCGCACAAGAACCATGCCGGAGCTCCTGAAAATCTCTGACTACATGCATGCCATAACAGACAGAGAACTGATCAGGCGCCTCAATGACAAGCGTCCAGATAGATATGATGACCTCATGGAAAGGGTCAGAAATTTCATAGAAGGAGAAACAGCTGTTGCCGCGGCCTACCCATCCCGAGGAAGTGGGTACCGGTCAAATGACCAGTCCCGGAGACAGTCGGGCGGTCAAGGTAATCAGAACAATAACAAGGGTTCAGATTATAAGAGCCAAAGCAAAGGAGGACGGTCGGACGATAAGTTCACCCCCTAAAGATGTCCTACCGGGAGATCTTGCTGACAGAAGGGGGCAACTTCCCAAGGCCTCCCCCAATGACTACTCCCCCGGAACGCCGGCAAGGAAGTCGCTTCTGCGAGTTCCATAATGACAAAGACCACGGTACGGAGGAGTGTATTCAGCTCAAGAAGCATATTGAGTCACTGATTAAATCAGGCAAACTCAAACACCTAGTTAAGGATTGGAAGGATGGAAAAGACAACAACAAGAAGTATGATAAGAAGGATCCCCAAAAGGACAAACCTTCGACTATATACATGATCCAATCCAGACAGCGCCGCACGAGGCAGAAAGTTGGCCAAAAATTTTCACGCGGCAGGGAAATCTCGTTCCCTCTCATCACAGCAAGCGATGTAATCGATGCGCCTCTCACTATTGAGATAAGCATTGGAACACACAACGTTCGTCGCATGTATGTGGATGGAGGATCGTCAGCAGAGGTACTGTATGAACACTGTTTCGTGCAGTTATGCCCAGAAATAAGAAGCCAATTAGTACCGGCCATGTCGCCGCTTACTGGCTTTAGTGGAGACACTATTTGGTCGATAGGGCAGTTACGTTTGCTTGTAACCATTGGGAATGAGGAACATTCCACTACGGCGTGGATGAACTTCATGGTGATACGCTCACACTCTCCGTACAATGGAATCATAGGCAGACCAGGCATTTTGGCTATACGGGCGGTACCCTCTACGGCACACGGAATGATCAAATTCCCCGTGGAAGGGGGAATTGTTACCATTTATAACACAATCGTACCGGCATCCGAGTGTCACACCGTGACAACACAGGCTCCACCTGTTCCGCCCAAAGATGGATCACCACCTCCCAATTGGAAGGTGGCCATTCACCCTGACTATCCGGAACAGGAAGTATCCATAGGAGGGGCGCTCTCGGATAGCGGCAAAAAGGCCATGTGCTCTCTTCTAAGTGCAAACCTAGATATATTCGCATGGGAGCCAAAGCATATGACAGGTGTGCCACGTGCGATAGCAGAGCATAAGCTCCAGATCCGCCAAGGGTACCAACCCATCAAGCAAAAGAAGCGCGGCCAGGCGCCTGAGCGCAGTCAAGTGATATTGGAGGAAGTACGGAAACTGGTGGATGCAGGCATCATGCGCGAGGTATACTACCACGAGTGGTTGTCCAATCCGATCATGGTCAAGAAACACGACGGAAGTTGGCGCATGTGTGTGGATTTTACGGATTTAAACAAGGCCTGCCCACATGACTGTTACCCGTTACCGGAAATCGACTGGAAGGTGGAGTCCCTATGTGGGTATCCTTTTAAATGCTTCTTGGACGCATATAAAGGGTATCACCAAATCCAGATGGCGGAGGAGGACGCAGAAAAAACGGCGTTCCATACGAGCCAGGGCGTGTATTGCTATACGAAAATGCCGTTTGGACTAAAGAACGCCGGTGCTACATATCAGCGGCTGGTGGACAAAGCTTTTGAATCACAGATAGGCCGCAACTTGGAAGTCTATGTTGATGACTTGGTGATAAAAAGTCACACGGAGGAGGCACTTCTCCGGGATGTCCAAGAGACATTCGACACGCTGAGAAGGATTAAAATGAAGTTAAATCCAAAGAAATGTACGTTTGGAGCAACGGAGGGAATGTTCCTTGGATATTTGATTGATCCAAACGGCATCAAACCTTGCCTAGAGAAGACGGACGCAGTGATACAACTGCCGTCTCCTCAGACACGGAAGGAGGTGCAGTCCTTGAATGGGAAGTTAGTCGGGCTGAATAGGTTCCTATCTAAATCCGCAGAGAAGTCATTACCCCTATTTAAGACACTCAAGAAGTGCATTAGAAAGGGAGACTTCCGGTGGACGAAGGAAGCCGAGGAAGCCTTCGGCCAACTCAAGCAGCATCTTGCATCTCTCCCTATGCTAGTAGCTCCCCAGCCAAAGGAGGAACTCATTATGTATCTCTCAGCTACTCACGGCGCAATAAGCGCGGTACTTATGACGGATAGAGATACAGTACAAACTCCGGTCTACTTTATAAGTAGAACACTACAAGGGCCGGAGCTGAATTATTCCTCCATGGAAAAATTGGTGTTAGCACTAGTGTTTGCTACAAAGCGGTTGCGCCGGTACTTTCAGGCGCACCCAATTGTAGTCATTACAGATCAGCCAATCAAGCAGGTTATTTCTAGACCAGATGTGGCAGGGAGGCTAAAGAAATGGAGCATCCTATTGGGAGAGCACAATATATCTTACAGGCCAAGGACGGCTGTTAAAGGCCAGATCTTGGCAGATTTCCTGATCGAGAAGCCGGATGAGGAAGGGCCAGTCATCAAGCAAGACGAGATCCCAACAGAACCGTGGGTGTTATTCACGGACGGATCTTCGTGTACGGACGGGTCCGGAGCAGGCCTCATCCTCACAAATCCAGAAGGAATGGAATTCACGTACGCCCTCCGTTTTGAGTTCACGGCCACCAACAACGAAGCGGAATATGAAGCATTAATTGCGGGTTTAAAAATCGCCGCTCGAATGGGAGTCCGCAACCTTGAGGCCTACGTGGACTCACGGTTTGTGGCGAACCATATTCTAGGTGGGTATGTGGCTAAGGAGGACAACATGGTCAGGTACTTGGAAAAAGTCAAGTCGCTAATCGCGACTTCCAGTAAGTTTTCCATCAAGCAGGTACCAAGGGGTGAGAACAAAAAGGCGGACGCTCTTAGCAAGATCGCATCCACAAGCTTCGCTCACTTGTCTAAACAAGTCTTGGTGGAAATACTCAAGGAGAAATCTATAACGGAAGGGGAGGTTGCTACTATAGTTGAAGAGGATGGACCTACATGGATGACCCCAATCATCAACTATTTGACTAGTGAGACCCTTCCGGACGAGGAAAAAGCAGCACGGCGCATCAGAAGGAAGTCGCAGCATTTCGAACTTCGAGAAGGCATCCTTTACAAGCGCTCTTTCTTGCAGCCGTGGCTGTAGTGTGTTGGACCACGTCAGGCCGCTTACGTAATCAGTGACATACACGAAGGGTTGTGCGGCATGCATGCAGGACCACGATCCGTGGTAGCTAGAGCCTTACGAACAGGATATTATTGGCCTACCATGCACAGAGACGCGCGCGACATGATTCGCAAGTGTAGTGATTGCCAAGTGCATAGGCCAGTACCACGGCACCCGCAGCAGGAGCTTACACCTATCACGTCCCCATGGCCATTCTATAAGTGGGGAATTGACATTGCAGGACGATTTCCTGTAGCTGCGGGGGGAGTTAAATTCTTGATTGTTGCAATGGACTACTTCACACGATAGATAGAGGCCAAGGCAGTCAAGTCCATCACAGGCAAACAAGTTAAGAAGTTCGTTTGGGAACTTATTGTGTGCCGTTTTGGTCTACCAGGAGAAATCATCTCGGACAACGACAAGCAGTTCACGGACAACCCATTCAAATATTGGTGTGCATCATTGAACATCAAGCGGCGCTTCGCATCTGTTAAGCATCCGCAGACAAACGGCCTTGTCGAACGAGCAAATAGAAGCTTGGGGAATGGCATCAAGGCGCGTCTGGATGAACGAAGTGGTAAATGGGTCGATGAGTTATCACATGTGCTATGGGCGCATAGAACTATGATCAAAACAGCCAACGGAGATACTCCATTTGCATTGGCTTACGGCACTGAAGATGTTATACCAGCAGAAATAGGAATGCCTACCATCCGCACGGCGGAGGTTAATGTCGTCACGAACGATGAACAGCTGCGAATCAACCTGGATCTGTTGGAAGAAAAAAGGGAAATAGCAGCCATCAATGAGGCTAAGTCCAAGGCTAAGATGAAGGCTCATTATGACGCCAAGGTCAAAGGTGTTTCTTTTCGACCGGGAGACTACGTCTATCGTGCTAACGAAGCAAGTCGAGCGGAGAACACAGGAAAGATGGGCCCTAAATGGGAAGGACCGTATGAAGTCACTGAAGCCTTGGGACGAGGCGCGTACAAGTTACGTGACATGGATGGCCGCGACCTAGAGCGCACATGGAACATCTCCAATCTTAAAAGGTGCTATCTTTGAAAGCTACGGCTTCCGCATGGGTACTTCGCTATATGCGGTCTTAATAAAGAACCATGCGGTTTATCTGCTTTGTTTTTCTTATGTTTGTTTACTTTCCTATCTTGTTTTTATGACCTGTCATCATTGTTCAAACAAAAGTGTAAATGTTCTAATAAAAATGCCGTGGTGCCTAGCTAGCTCCACGGCCTGTTTCGTGCAAATCATTTTTTAGATTCTTTGTTAGTCGTATGAATTTTTTACTTGTATTATAATATGCCATGTTTCATTCATATGCATTCTTTCAAATTACTGTACATGTACTATACGCCTCCAGGCGGGGTAAGAGGATTAAGTGAACCTACTAATTCAACTTGCCGCGTAAGAGGGATGCAACCGCAGCCGCACGGATCATGTATCCTTACTAGACACCTTACTCACAAGACGTTGTGATAAGTTTTGTATGCCGTACTCACACAGTACTCTGCATAGTAAAGACGCACGTCGCATGTCTAGTAAATTATAGACTTGTATGTATTTTCCTTTTTCATGTGTAGGACGTGACATGTCATGCGACATTGGAATACAATGAAATACACAAGTTTTAAAATTAAAAATAAACAAAATGGCCGTGGTAATCACGGACTTTTAAATAAAAAGACAAGTTATTACAAATATGTCTTAGCCGTGTACATACACGGACGAATAAAATCACAAGTGTTTACAACAGATAAATTACAAGGGGGTAGGAATTCCCCTAGGTCCTTCTTCCCTTCTTCAATTAGAGCACGAAGGACCTCCCCACGAGCATCTTTCCCATCCCGGGCTTTGACTGCAATAGCATCCAGTGCTTCTGCAAGCAGCTTCTCGCCTTTCATTGTTTTGGATGCGGAATCGTAAGTGGCCAATGTCAAAGGAATGGGGTCAGCACTCAGTCGGGACATTATCGTCTCATTTGGAGCATTCTTCATTGCCTCAAGCTCATCTAAGAGAGGGTGTTGGATTTCTGCCAAGGCATTCATGGACGCAGTCATATTATCCGCTGCGGAAGGGTTGTGATACGGATGCTGTGTGATATCTTCATTCTTCCCAATCATCTCCGCAGCTTTGACTAGGCCTTCATGCCTACCACGGTCGATTCCATCGGATACGACCCCGGCAAACGCCTGCAGTAGGTGTGGAGCGTCCAATGCCCTACTTACAGCAAGTCGCAGTCCTTGCCCGATAATCCACCTACGACCAGCTGTAGCGGTTAGTAAGGGGGGACATACCCTCTCAGCGCAACTTACAACCACCTTGCTTAGCTCTTCATCAGCTGCGGCTACCTGCTCTTCAAGGTTGGTTTGGGTCCGCGTCAATTCTTCCTTCAGCGTGTCATGCTCCTAGGCGATGTTGAAGGATTGCACGGTCACAGCCTTAGTAGTAGCCTCAGCCGCAGACACCTACATATGAAATTTGGAGTTAGTACAAGGATATATACTTTTCTTGGGTTACATGCATACAAAAAGTACGAGTGTGTGTACAACATTTCGAAAGTTTACCTTCTCGCTTGATGCGGTTACGAGGGCTTCCAATTCAGCAATACGCTTCTCTCTGGCGTCAGCGTGATGTGCCTGCTCCTTCACCGTCGCCTCGGCTATCAATAATGCCGCCTGTAATGATGCGATGGTCTTCTCGTTCTTCACGACCATCGCCTCACGGCGGGCTATCCTCTTGTCTGCACGATTCACATTAGTGAGTGCCTGGATTAGACGGCGTCTTAACGCGGCACCCACCGTCACCTGGTGTGCGGACGATACATCAAACTGCTCTATAAGAGCCTCATGATCTAATTCATCTAGATCTTAGGCGAGGACAGGCGGGGTGATGTGTTCGATAAATTCTGAACACTCGGATTCTGCCTCTAGCCGTGTCAAACTTGATAGATTCCATGCTAAGCGCAGGTTTTCTTCTGGCCCCTCGGGTTGCTGCTCCTTGGCATGTGTGGCGGCAGGTGATGGGGGCTTGTTGGTTGGTGCGGGGGATGGATTTCTCCCCACTTTTCCCCCTGCGCTACGGCTGCCGGGTTAACCCTGTTAGTTAACATGACAATATTAGTCTATGCATCATACAAAGATATGAATCATGCTCACGGGGGTACTTACGAGGTGCCAATGACAGGGTCTGGGCCGGTAGGAGCTACGGCACTCACAGGGGCGACTCGCAAAACTGGCCCTTCCATGTTCAGGGTGGGGTCGGCCTGGGCAGTCGTGGCACCACTTCCTTCTTGGTACTGGGGGTGGTCTTTCCTCAGCTTCTTGGGGGGAGCATTCGCGACTCCGGCCCCCTCCCCCATTTTCTTCGCCACCCGCCTGGTTGTCTTTCTCTTTCTAGAGGTAAGTGGGGCGGACCCGGAAGCCTGAGTGATGTCTTCATTAGGGTCATTCTCTTCTTCCTGGTTGGTGGCGCCCCCCTCTAGCAATGGGTCTTCGCCATCTTCATTGTGGAAATCCAATGGGGATTTCTCAATGACGGGCTCTTCTTCGTCCGACCTAGGCTCGGATGTCTCTTCGAGTGGTATCGTACGGTTGGCTAGTGCTTCTAGCAAGGGGAGCTCATTCGGCTTCAACGGCCGGAATCCTTCCGCTACCTTCATGGGGTCGCCTTGGCGGATTAGTCCGTGAAGGTTCATCTCTGCAAAAAATTTTACAAGTTAGTAAAGTTCTACACATGTGTGCCAAATCAAATCTATAGCATATATATTGGACCTACCCTCTCCCTGTTCCGTTAAGAAGCACGGGTATAAGTCATCCCTCCCAAAGTAACGGCGGCTTATCCCTACTAAGCACAGAAAATGTTCCGGCAACCCTCTATGGAATTCTGTGCGATGGGTATCTAGTATTTTCAGGTCCCTGCTGCTATAATCTTTGGATTTGGGTGGATAGTCTTTTGGGGCTTTGGTTTTAAGCACGAAGGGGGTGGGGAACACCTTCTCATCTACAAAGAAGTAATGGTCGTACCAGTTCTTAAGGGAGTCTAGAGGTTTCCTATATGTCATAGGGGCATTCCCGAGTCGTTTCTTGAACGACAACCACCCGTTCACTAACTGAGGAAAGTAGAAAGCCCTAAAAAGGTTTATGGTGGGGGTTACTCCGTAGGTATGGCATGTAATCTCAAACTGGTTGATTTTACACGCCCCTATGCAGTGGAGCTGGGTGATATGAAAGTCATAATACAAAAGACGGTCTACCAAGAACTTAGATAAGGGGATACGGTAGTTGGCTGAGTCAACAGGCGTGTATATATGCCTACTTTCCCCGCCGGTGCATCCGTAATCGCTTCACCATCACCCGGATAGGTGGGGTGTACGCTTTCGGGTACATAATACTTCGACAGAAAGTCGAGGTATTTTTCCGCAGACATCACGTTAAGGACATCCGTGATAAGGGGATTATCCTTTACCATGTTTTATAAAAGGGTCTTTAAAGGCGTGATGATCTAACCTGCGGCGACGAAATTCCGTGGAAAAGAAGGCAAAAATTTTGGAGATAAAAGCTTGAGATTAACAATGGCGGAAGAAGGAGTGGGTTGTGTGTGTAACAAACACGCATACCCACTCTTATATAGGGTTGCCTCGGTTTCCGAGGTGCTTTGGATCTTCGACACGTGTCAGCCACCTCGCCTATCCAATGGATAGGGTTTCTGACATTTCTGCAAAATCAGAGGGGGACCCACGGGTCACTTCTTAGCAGTTTTGCGTGGCTCAAGGGTGGGCATTCATGGTGCACGTTTGCAGGCATGCGACTGGATAGTTGACTATCATTAATGTTTTTTACTCTTGTCAGGTTATGCGGCTCTTACGTAAGACCGTATTTAATGTTACATTTAAGTTGTCTTGGCCGTTACGTGCGGCTGAGGTAGTATTCATAAAATATTCCTACGACGGGTCGCCACGTGCGGCCAGCACAGTAAAACTTTCAATGTTTCATTTCCTAGGTCTTTTCTTGGTATGTCCAGAGAGCACCTTGATAGTCTAGAGGTTACGCCTACGGCTGTAACAACTAGACTGGGGGGACATGATGACGTATAGTCCCCAACCGGGTCACGAACCCGGCCCACGGGTACTATCCGTATCCGGCCCAACACAGATGGGTGGAATAATGTCATTCAGGCTTATGGGCTTGGATGAACAGTAACCGCACATGTGTGCGGCCCACGGCCCGATGCGGCCGACATAAGATTAGACAGAATCATATTCTGTCTAGGAATATCTTTATCCCAATTGAGGAGGATATTCACTACCAAAATTAGAAGATAACAATCATTCTAATTCTGATAATTATCCTTTCCTTGTGTAGAAAAGCTAAAAGCTATCCGGTGGTCTAATGTGGTGGTAAGTGGTGGTGGAAGCCATTGTTGGCTTAGAGAGAGAGAAAGAGAGGTTGAATGTGAAATGTGTGTGTTCCTTGAATGAACAAAAATACAATCAACACCCCTCCTTGGAAGCTAAGGAGGGGTATATATAGTCACGCACTTTACAAAGGGCCTAGTCTAGACTGACTGTGCGTGACTATGATAACTAACGGGAATTCTTAAATGTCGTCACATAAAGTGAGTTTCCAACAATCTTCCCCCATGGGACGACGTGTAGAATTCCTTACAATATTCTACCTATCAAGTACAAAATAATTAAGAATAAGAGCTTTCTTGAAGCATCCAATGCTGATGAAGTCTTCTAAGGCCTTCGTCTTCATCTTTAACTTGTAGTAGAAATACTGTAACGGCACGAGCTAAGTAACCCATACACTTCTGGTTAAGGAGAAGCTTCTGAATTAGCTTCCCCCTAATTCATGCCACGTAAACTTGATGTAGAAGCATTTTAAATAGCTTCCCCCAAGTAGATCAACAACTTTTCATCTCACACTTGAATAATTCTTCTGAATTTTTCTTCCCCCTGAGAATTCAAGTTATGCATGCCAGAAAGAAACAAGACACTTCTTCCCCCACATAGTTGAAGAAGGTAAATCAATCCCAATTATGAAGCTCAAATACTGAAGTGCACACTTTATCCCATTCATGAAGTTGACATCGTAACACCAGAGTCAATTAAGTCCCGGAAATGCACACGTCTTCTTCCGGAGATGCACCAGAGTCAATTAAGTCCCGGGAATGCATATAGGATAATGATGATGTTTAATTGCAACAATCAAACAATTAAACCTCGAATCAGTAGTGTACCGTTTGGAGATTGATTGATAACGACACGAGTTAAAACACTGATTTTCTCTGCGGCTATGACAAATGTCATCCCGGAATATCTTCAAATCAAAAGAAGGTATGAAGTTCATCACGTGTACTCGTTGTGCGTTCAATGTGTCTGCTTCTTCCCCCTTGATGGTTTCGAAACTCGGAACCATCAATAAATTGTACGCACGTGAACCTGAAATCTCGTGAGAATAATAAATTAGCTGAATTATAGATTTTGTGAGAATCAGCTGTTGATCGAAAATCTCTTCTCATAAACTCTCCATGGCCACCTTTACCATTCCACGTGAAAGCAATTTGAAGTGACCACTGAAAGAATGAACCAGATACGTCAAACGTGAAGCTGAATAAAAATCCTTCGATCTTGTGACTTAAGCTTGCACTATTGTTGAATGAAGAACGGTGGAGAAATCTCTAAGTACTCAATGCATCACTGAAGAAGTCTATAAGCACAACACCTCTTGAAATTATCCACGTCGACTAAGCGCGTGACACTGAGTACAACAATGTAACCCCTTTAAGTGATAGTTATCCGAGTCATCAACCATCCACCCCGAACCCGGAAACCAGATAACCAAGTCTTCATTCTAGGATTAAGCACGAGCAAGTTATCTAGTAAAAGAGAAAATAAATACACGCCTTCGAAAAATCCGTCTTCAACGTCACGTAATTAATACCCGATCAAACAAAATCTGTAGCCACTAAAAAATCGCCCATTCTTTCTTGGTCTCGTCAAAATTAATTCGTGTCACATTTGTCACTTCAATTTTGTCGCGTCATATTTCTCGTCAACCAATCGGTGTCAAGAAAAAATTAAAGAACCACAAATGCGACAAAAAAACTACAAATTCAAAAAAAGGAATTTGCTTGTTTGAGCATCTATTCTCCTTAACAATATCTCGACACTTTTTGTCCCGACCGGATGTCACAATGAATTAAAACGTAATACACAACAAATTTATTTAAAATTTTTTTTTCTTTTTTTTTTTTTTAAAAATTTGTGTGTATGTGTTATTAAAACACATGGTTTAAAACATTGAATTTAAAAAATGTGAGTCCATTAAATAGTCTTCATGGCCCAAAATAAATCATGGCCCATCACAAGTAATACCCGGTCCATCACCAATCCAAAACCGGTCCAAGGATTTGAGTTATAACCCCAACCCTAAAAATTAGGGTAACCCTAATCACTTACACAAAAAACTCCGCCCCCAGATTTTTCTCTCAACCATCTCCAACCTAGAAACATCCGCCTCTCTTTTATCCACCATCATCAACGATTCTCTCAGCCACCCATCCCTCAATCTCATGCTAATACCTCAAAACCTCCGTCTCTTTTCTATCTCATCACACAGCAGCAATAAGAAATGAAACTCATCTCTCTTTCTGTTGACCTTCGAGGCATAGCTTCAAACCCACGAAATGAATCCTTTGACTTGAATAAATCAGATGAATCATTCTCATCAGATCATCTACAAACCACTGAAATAACCGAATCCAAATCCATTTGTATATCGGTTACCTTATCTTTCGATCCACACGAGAAGAATATAGCCATCAGATCTTTTAATTGGATCTCGGGTAGGTTTGATTGTTACTTTGGTTTAATTTCTGTTTTTGTTGATCAAAATCGAAACAAAGAATAAGATTTTAACATGCATGTTATTAATCTAAACTTGTTATCGAAAATTAAAATTGGTTAAACCAATTACATAGATCTGTGATGATTAAATTCGTTTTCGTGTAAGATCTTGAAGGATCTACACATGCAAATCGAAAGAGTCTGAGATCATAGTTTTCTGTTTTGAGTGATTAGATGGGATAGGTGTCGATGGGTGTAGGAATAGATTTGTGGATTTGTTGAGGCGATATAAGGATGGAGGTCTCGAGTCAACTCAGTGAGTTTGACTGAGTCAACTCGGTAATGACCGAGTTGACTCGGTTTGATGTGTCGGTTTTGGTCAAGTTACGTTCGGTTTGGTCACATATCCTATGTCAGTCAATGCTTTCTATCGCAATGAACATTTTAAAAAAAAATGTATCGCAATATTTCTAAATTTCAGTCCATCGGAATATTTTCTATGTTCCATCGCAATAAAAACTTCCATCGCAATGTTGCGTGTAAACAGGCAGCATGACGTCTTGGCTGTGCCATTGCGACAGGTCAGCCACCCATCGCAATGTGACTCATCGGAATGAGTCCCATCGCAATGGGTATGGCCAACCCATCGGAATGTGTGAAAAACACCCTCCATCGCAATACATGCGATAATACCATGAAGATAAGTCCAAAAGTGTACTTCTTGTTCCGTTTTTTCAGGGACCTCGTTTCTGGGCAGATTTTCTGGCAAATCTGGGTTTTTTCACCATCATCTTCAAAAATTATAACCCATAATAGAGATATAAAAAATGATTCTGCAAGACAACACTTGTGACAAAGATGACAAAATCAACAACTTGACCATGATAAGTTGACCAAATTTTGACCAGTGATATATATATGGAAATGGACCAGACAAAAGTGCTATTAAATGCTAACACAATGTAACCATGAAATGATGAAACCAAGAAAAAACATGTAACAGATTGGATAAAATAATAAACATGACGTGACAAAAATTTTTTTGTGATAATGGACAAAAATTAATATAAACCGAGACACAAAAAAAAATTAGACCACCAAATCGAAAATATGATCACGATCCAAGGATGGAACCGTGGCTCTGATGCCAAATGTAGAAAAGCTAAAAGCTATCCGGTGGTCTAATGTGGTGGTAAGTGGTGGTGGAAGCCATTGTTGGCTTAGAGAGAGAGAAAGAGAGGTTGAATGTGAAATGTGTGTGTTCCTTGAATGAACAAAAATACAATCAACACCCCTCCTTGGAAGCTAAGGAGGGGTATATATAGTCACGCACTTTACAAAGGGCCTAGTCTAGACTGACTGTGCGTGACTATGATAACTAACGGGAATTCTTAAATGTCGTCACATAAAGTGAGTTTCCAACACCTTGGGGCCAAAGTATCAGTGGCAGCCCACTAGGGTTCCACTGCCTATAAAAGGAACCCCCAAGGGTTCCACAAAGGTATTACGATTCATACTCTAAACTCACATAAACCTTAAATCGATTACTTACTCTCACGCTGGAGTCTAATCGTGGGAAACATTCCCATGGTAAGCCTAACGCGTGCTGTTTAGTGTGCAGGATCCCAACCAAACGATTCACTTGGTGCAGGAGCCGGAGCCCAGCCAACCCGAATTAAGCCTAATTCGGGTCTAGCAAGGATCAACCAACTTTTGCATCAACATCACTTATTTTAAAATTTTAAATATCTTCAAAATCGTTAAGTGTTAAACGGAAAAAAATATACTATCGCGACGAGCATTTAATTAGCTTTGTACAGACATGCAATATGATATACTTTTGAAGAAAAAATTCGTTTTTTTTAATTTGCGTAAAATATCATATATGATAATAGTGTTTTATCATATATGATATTAGTGTTAGGTTACAAATTATTACAGAATCATATATGATATTGGTTTATATCAATGATACCAGTGTTACTATTATATATGATATTTAGTATCATATATGATAATTTTCGGCAACAAAAAAACGGGAAAAACGAAAAAAAATTGTCAAAAGTATATCATATAGTATATATGTAGAAAGATATTTAAACTCCCGTCGTAATGGTATACTTTTTTCGCATAGCGATTAGTGGTTTAAAAGATATTAATGTTTGGAAAAAAAGGAAGAAAAAATGAGTTTTTGATTTAATCTTATCTATTGGATTAAAATGCAGATGGAGGATGGGGGTTAATCCTTTGGTATCCAAAATAAAGTTTAGTATCAAATGAACTTAAATCATATTATTTTATAAATTTTACCCCGATATATACTTTAAGTTGTACTAGTGTCACAAAGTGTGTAATGAGTATTGGCCCAAAACAACCTAGCAGCCCACAAAACAATATCTAACCTAACATTTAAGTTGTACTAGTGTCACGTTATATATACCATGAAACAACAATTCTAGTTCTAACTTTCTAATCTGACCTAAAAGCCGCTTGTTCATAGATGACAATCAGATACTCCGATCTCAAATGGTTATTCGTTTTACTTATTGGAAATTATAAGTTATACATCATGACATAAAGAGATCATATACAAGATGAGGAGTTGTAGTTAGTCTTTAATCATTAATTAGCACGCTAGTATTATTACATTTATAGTACGAACAATTCTAGCTTTGATGATATCAGCACGGTCTGTGTACTAAACTTGTGAGTATTTACTTGGAATTGGTGTCGAGTATGCTAAGAGAACGAGTATGGCAAATGATTGATGCCCAAGAGTTTGAAAGTAAGCCACAAAAAGTGAGTATACGAAAGGATAAAAATGTAGGCTATGAACTTAAATAAGCCATAAGCTCCTAAGACCAAAAAAAGTTGAGCTAAATTTCAATAAGCTGACCAAATAAACATAACAAAACACCACGTAAACAACGAATAGGCAAAAACATTGATCCTAATAATCATCTTTCAACCCACTTCATTCCTATACACTCGTACAAAAAATGGGTTTTTTTAGATGGCTGTTGGTCGAGTCAAATAAGCTTATAACCTCAAAAATAAGGGATTCTTGTATAAGATTAAGCTTATTTGTGGGTTAATGAGCTTATTTTAGCACTTATGGGCTTAAATAAGCTTACTATTATTATAATATATAAAGTTTATATAAGCCCGTTGATGGTTTATATTTAGAGTCCGGTTATTTTAGATACCTTATATCCTTTGGATACAAGGGGACCAATCACCACCTTCCATCTACTAAAAATCAACAGTTCAGATTAATCTTTAATTTTTAATTAAAAAAAAGCGGAGGGGTATTTTCGTCATTTTACAGCCCACCCACTCCCACCTTCCAAATACAACCTACCCCGTCCCTTTCTCAGATCGTAACAAACACACACACACAAAAAACACACACATAAGCTTAATCCACCATCCCAATCTAAAACACATACTAAAAACACATACAAATAAAAAAAAAGATCAATAAATCGTGTTAACAAAGTAAAGAAAAAGATGTCGATGCTATTGAAGAAAAAATCACCAGGTTATATCATCATCGTATTTATCTTTTTTAGCTTATTTGATGCAAATAAGCTTATTTTGATGTGATTATGGATGTGTTAGCTTTTTTTCATAAGGATATGCTAGCTTATTTGATGTGTTATTATTAAGCTGATTTGATATGTTATAATTAGGCTTATTTGATGTGTTGTACTTAAGCTTAATGTAAATAAGCTTATTAGGAGAGTTATGTGAGTAATCTTATGAATTAAAATAGAGTTATGCGAATAAGCGTACAAAAAGAGTTTGTTGAAGCTATAGGATAAGCATAAGGTGATGTTTGTGAATAAGCTTATTAGGAGAGATGTGCAGAAACTGTAAGTTACAATAAACAGATGTATCATATATGATACATCCATACATCATATATGATAAATATATCATATATGATATATGAAAGTATCGTGTATGATAACATGCTAATGTGCTTGAAAACAAATACAAAAAAGTCTGGGATCTTCTGGTTGGTAAATAAAAGTTAGTTGTGCGCATATTATCATATTTGATAATATTGTTGAAATTCAACTTCTGGAATATATCATATATGATAATCTGGTTGAAATTCAGCTTTTGTAAGATATCATATTTGATAATCAGGTTGAATATAAAACTAAATCTTTTTATTTGTGTAGTGAAAGGTGTTTTCAATGCATATTGAAAAACTCAATCATCTTAAGGCCAAAGAAGTGAGCATAAAACAAGTATCGAAAGAACAAACAACGGCATGCGCATGAGATGACTAAAGACGAGTGTCGAGTTTACAACCAAAGTGTTGATGCATGGAATCAAGATCCATTGTTTTAGTCATTTGACTTGTTTATATTTTAGTAATTTGTGTATGACGTTGTAATGCTTTAACTTTGTAATGCGACTAAATCATTGAGTTTTTTTCTTGAATATGGAAATGGTGAAACATCCGCGGATGTAAGTTTGGATAATATGCCTATTTTGTTGATGCTTTTATCATTTAAAGCATAGCTTTTTTTACCTTATCATATATGATAGTGATACATCATATATGATAATCCATGTAATCCTTAAATTCTGCCAAATATGACACTGCATTATCATATATGATAATGCAATATCATATATGACACTCAAAAAAAAGTTTGATAGATTAAACAAGGAGGCTGCTGAATTCATGATTAAAACAAAGAGTATATTGGATTCATGATAAAACACTTGTGCAATAAATAAAAAAGAGTACTTTCTGAAAGT
This sequence comes from Glebionis coronaria, assembly GCA_025667525.1. Taxonomy (NCBI): domain Eukaryota; kingdom Viridiplantae; phylum Streptophyta; class Magnoliopsida; order Asterales; family Asteraceae; genus Glebionis; species Glebionis coronaria. The sequence continues at coordinate 6,656,631 of CM046877.1, forward strand.
AACATATATGATAATTCAAACAGAATGTATTTACATATAGTATCATATATGATAAACACTTATTCATAATAAAAAAATTAAAAAAACAGAAGAATCTGTTAAATTCATTCATGATTAACACCAAATAAATTCTTATTATTGAAACTACTCTTCTTCTTTCTTTAACCAATTCTTCTTCATACTCTTGCACGTCTGATTGTTATGATAGAAAACATCCCTTCATTGTTCACACAATCTGCATTTATAAAAGACAGAAAAAACATATTAGGTAGCGTGTAATCAGCAACTCTATCATATATATGATAGAAACAGGTTTGAATAGTTTAAATAGATTTTGTGAAATTAGTCACAAATTTTGGTTTTTCAGTGGTTTGTTAGATACGTCATATATGATACATATGAGGTATCATATATGATAAACCTATCATACATCACATATCATATAACTATCATATATGATAAAAAAGGTATCATATATGATACATCAGACTTATAGCTTACATCAGCAACAAAATTAAAAATGCCTAGTACAACTTATTTACACTAACACAAGCTTATTCATATCTCTCATACTTATAAAACTTGATAATTCACCAAAATAAGTTAATAAGCTAGCTTATTTATAAATCTCCACTAATATATATGCTTATTCACATAACTCTTCTCTAATTCATACACTTACTCGCATAGCTCTCACATAACTCACATAATAAGCTAGCTTATAATTCGTTCAAAATAAGCTAAATAAGAAGCTTATAAATTCAAGTAGTGGTAAATTAATAAGCTTATTGACATAAATAAGCTAAAATAAGAATAAACTATACCCGATGATCAACCAATCGATTCATGATTTTTTATCGATCGATTATTGATGATGGATTGATCGATTCGTGATGATGGATCGAGCAATAAGATGTTTTTGATGTTCTTCATGATTGATTGTAGCAAAAAAAGGATGATGGATCTATGTTGCTAGATAGAAGTTTACAGATCTTGTGTTTGTTAGTAGAGAGAGAAAACACACATCGATGTGTGTGTGTTGAATGCAAATTATTAAAAAAAAAAGTTTTATATAGTGGGAAGATGAAATGACGAAAATACCCTGTAGTGTAAAATGGGGATTTAATCTCAGCCATTAGATGGTAGGGAGATGGAGGTTGGGGATGAGTCCCCTCATATGTTAGATAAGTTTGGTATTCAAATGAACTTAAATCTTATATTTATCGTAACAATTATAAAAACCCTAATATGGATCAAAGCACATACAGCGGAAGCAAATTAACAAGATCATTAATTTAACACAATTATAATTAACCAAGATTAGGGTTACATACCTTTATCCTAGCAAGATCTACAAGTCGACGGAACGGTCACCGGTAGAGATAGATCACGAACACCACCAGGATATAGTCTAAAGCAAGACTACACCACGGTCTTGTACACACGTGATACATCGAGTTAACCGTGAGTCTAGCACGAACAAACCGAGCTTCCAAGTCTATGGAAGATCTACCCAACAATCCTAGAGAGGGGCTAGGACTAGATCTAGAATAGCTTAATGAAAATCAAAGAAGAACCCTAATTGGGTGTTTGTTTGGCCGGTGGTTAGGAGCATGAAAGAGAGATGTGTGGTAAAAATTATGAAGCCCTTTGGTTTGTTTATATACACCTTGGAAAAAACTTTTCCTCCAAGGTTTAAACAAATTAAGGCAACAAAATATTTCCCCTTCCCTTTTGTCTCCTTTAATGACCGGTTATACACAAGCCCACAAAGGGGTTTCTGGAACTTTTCCGACACCTTCTTTTAGCTTCTATAACATTCTATAACGGTCGTTTAATACTTAACTTTTAATTACTTAACGATCGTTAGTTTAAGCTACAGTTTGATTTAATAAATATAATAAATATATTTAATAAATAAATTAACCCTTCACGTAATGTGTGCAATCCCGTGATCTCGAGTTTGATCATATCACACGACTATCGATTTTAAGTCCATAAACTTTCAGCTCCCACTTGGACAAAATTCGAATATCGTGATCACATCAATTAGCGTCTAGTTACACTAACAATGTCACTAGTACAACTCGAGTAAGGTTTCCTGGACAAGAACCTTTTTGTGATATATAATCATTATTATTATCATTTCATTTCAAATACATCGTTAATAAGGATATGGATCTCATCATTCCTTTCATTAACTATTCTGTTTCTCGTTTACGGATATAGCAAGATTACCAAAACACATTTGGGTGTGGCCACACAAACATCTTACTACTCTCCCTAGGGGCCCAGCTGTATTTATACTTCAAAATAATTTGAAGGAAACGAATCCCATTTCGACTACAAGCAAAACACATGAACTTTGCAACACTTCTGAAAATAACCCTTATAGCTACCAGTTACGTTTAGCGTTAGGTTACCTCACAGAAATGCACTACATTCAATGCAGTTTTCTGGTATCTCAGGTATAAGGATAACTATTTATGATTTACTTAATGACAAAGACCCATAAAGTAAAATCATATAGTTGGGCTAACTCCAATATTTGATCCATCAAATATCATCCAAAATTTACCAATATACTTTCAAGTATACTCTGTCACCATTTTGAATTGTCTTAGTTTAATAATACTCCCATATTATTAATCGACAACGGACATTTAGAAACATCATAATGCTCATGGATTAAAACATGTAAAATAGGATACTAAATCAAATAACAGAAAAATAAACGCAATCCAATCTTTATATCATCAATTCAATAATGTCTTACCTCCTTTATCCAAATACTAATCAACAGATTTATTGCATAAATTCGCTAGCTAGTTGCAGCCCAATAGCTTTGGCATGCTTAACTACCTTTGGCCTAGATAAAGCCTTAGTAAAAGGATCAGCTACGTTATCATCTGTGTGAACTTTTATTAATTTTATTTCTCGATCTTCCACTTGTTCTCGAACGTAGTGATATCTACGTTTAAAGTGTCTGGCGCCTTTCATAACTCCAGGGTCATTGGCGAATATTATTGCAGCAGAATTGTCGCAATATATATCAATAGGTTCTTTAATTGAAGGCATCACTCCAAGATCTCCAATAAACTTCCTAATCCAAAAAGCTTCCATTGCAGCTTCTGAAGCGGCCATGTACTCGGATTGAGTCGCATGCATAGCAATGGTTATCTGCTTACTGTTCTTCCAGTCAACTGCTCCTCCATTGATGACAAACACATAACCCGTCTGAGACTTCGTATCGTCTTTATCACATTGCCAGGACGCATCACAGAACCCTGTTACATTCAATTATGTGTCTGGTTTACCCCCGAATACCAAAAACATATCTTTCGTACTTCTCAAATACTTTAGAATATGCTTAACAGCATTCCAGTGGAACTTTCCTAGATTCTGTTGGTATGTACTGAAAAAGTTCTGAGCAAACGCCACATCAGGCCTTATGCACCTTACAACATACATAATAGATCCTACAGCCGAAGCATAAGGCACCTTTCGCATGTAAGCCACCTCTTCAGGTGTTGATGCATCTTTCTCATGACTTAACTCATTCTTAACCTCCATCGGTTGAAAACCTTTCTTAGAGTTATGCATGTTATACTTCTTCAATATCTTATCAATATAAGCATCTTGACTAAGACCAATTAACCCTCTACTCCTATCTTGATAGATTTTAATTCCCAGAATATATGCAGCATCTCCCAAATCCTTCATAGAAAAACATTTACCAAGATAATCCTTAACTTCCTTAAGTCTTGGAATGTTACTTCCCATGATTAATATGTCATCGACATATAAAATTAGGAACACTACATTACTCCCACTAGCTTTATGATATACACATAGCTCATCACGATTTTGAATAAATCTGAACTTTTTGATTTCTTCATCAAATCACTTATTCAATTGACGTGATGCTTGCTTCAAACCATAAATAGATCTTTGAAGTTTGCACACGCGTTTTGGATATTTAGGATCAACGTACCCTTCCGGTTGTTGCATATAGATGTCTTCATCTAAGCGACCGTTCAAGAAGGCAGTTTTAACATCCATTTGCCATATCTCATAGTCATAGTATGTTGCTATAGCTATGAGAATCATAATAGCTCGTAAGTCTTCTACAGGAGAAAATGTCTCCTCGTAGTCTACGCCAAAAGTTTGAGTAAAACCTTTAGCTACTAAACGTGCTTTATAGGATTGTATTTCATCATCCATGTCGGTTTTATTCTTGTAGATCCACCTATTTTTCACTACTTTAGCATTTTTAGGTGCATCCACAAGAATCCAAACATCGTTGATTTCCATGGATTTCATTTCCTCATTCATCGCAACTATCCATTTTGACTTTTCTGGATCAGACATTGCGGATCGATAGTTAGCAGGTTCACCAAGATCCCCTACTTCCTCCTCATCATCCTCTATGTAAAGACATAGTTTGTCTGGCGCACATATGGTTCATTGAGACCTACGTGGAGGAATTAATTCCGGTGGAACTCCCAGACTTTCTGGTTCTAAAGGAATTTCTTCGCTAGTATTTCCAGAAGGCAATGTATCTTCTTGAATTTCTTTAAGATCATAATTTCTTCCACTGATTTCTTGATTTACATGATCACTTTCAAGTAAGTCTCCATACCGAGCCACAACTATTTTTTTCTCAGCCGAATAATAAAAGTAGTAACCGATAGTTTCCTTAGGGTAACCTACAAAGATACATTTTACTGAGCGTTGTTGGAGTTTATCTCCAGAGTCACGTTTCACATACGCCTCACAACCCTAGATTTTCAAATAAGACAAATATGGCTTCTTGCCATGCCATAGTTCATATGGTGTCTTATCAACCTTCTTTGTGGGAACCATATTCAGAATACGAACAGCAGATTCAAGAGGATAATCCCAAAAGGATAATGGTAAAGTTGTAAGATTAAACATAGATCACACCATATCTAATAATGTACGATTTCTCCTTTCAGATACACCATTTTGTTGTGGAGTATATGGAGAAGTAAGTTTCTGAACAATTCCGTTCTCACTTAAATAATCTTTAAACTCTTGAATTAAATATTCACCACCTCGATCAGAACGAAGAGCTTTAATCTTCTTTCCTAGTTGTAACTCTACTTCTGCTTTAAACATTTTGAATGTTTCAAATACCTCATGTTTATGCTTAAGTAAATAAACATAGCCATAATGGCTATAATCATCCGTAAACGTTAAGAAGTAGCTAGCACCTTTCCTTGACACATGTCTAAGTGGTCCACACACATCAGTATGTATCAAACCAAGTAGTTCAGTAGCCCTTTCAATATTGCTATTAAAAGGTTTCTTGGTCATCTTTCCAGAGATACAAGATTCGTATTTATCAAATGATTCATCATTGATATTTTCCAAAAGACCATCACGTTGAAGCTTTTGTATGCGAGTCTTCCCAATATGGGCAAGTCTACAATGCCAAAGATAAGAAGAGTTCTTGTCTAACTTTCTCTTCGTATTCATGCTAAAAACAGAATTATTTTTCCTCTTGGAATTATTATCATGCATGTTAATTTCAAAAACACCATTCACAGAAATTGCATCAAAATAGAATAAACCATCTTTGAAAACAGAAATTCTATTATTATCAATTGTGTGATTAAATCCAAGGTCCAACATACAAGAAAAGGAAATGACACCCCTAACAATTGAAGGTACATAATGACAATTATTTAAAAATAGTACTAAACCCGAAGGTAAAACTAATTTAAATATTCCTATAGCTTCAACCGCTGCTTGTGCGCCATTGCCCACTTGCAGAAATTGTTCCCCATAGGAAAGCTTCCTCTTCAACTCAAATCCCTGCATGGTATTACAAATGTTAATACCACATCCCGTATCATATACCCAGGAGTTTGATTTGTATGTAAGATTAAATAACTCTATCATAAATAAGTTACCTGGAGATGTTGCAGCAGCTAGCTCAGCCTTCTTCTTATGTTCTTGCATTTCATGGAGATAGAGAGAGCAATTTCTCTTCCAATGTCCAGTCATCTTGTAGTGGTGACAAGTCTCATCTTTCTGAGATTGACCTTTCTTGACAAAGTTTTGCTTTGGTTTTGATGGAGTCGCAACTTGTTTGCTCTTATCAACCTTGCCTTTGCCTTTCTGCTTCTTATTCACTTGCGGTTTTGGTTTAGTCACTCTACCCTTTTGCACATAAAGTACTTGAGGAGTAGCAGTGGATGCCTTATCTTTCAACCCCTTTTCAAAGTCAATGAGCATTGCATGCAGATCATTAACCGTCTTCCCCGTGCAATGCATATTATATTTACGAACGAAATCATTGAAGTCCTTATTAAGGGACCTATTGATTAAGTTAATAGCCATATTATGATCAAAGGGTTGTCCTAGTGCGATGAGTTGTTCCATATAACCCCTCATTTCCATATAATGGGCACTTACGGACTTTCCAGAAGCTTGCTTGCAACTATGTAGAGCATCAACCAAATCATAGATCTCTACAGCTTGCGGCGTTTCATACACAGCCTTGAGTTCATCAAGCATTAGATGAGGTGAAAATAGCTCATACTTCCTTTGAAGTGATGGAGCCATTCTCCCTAACATTACAGCAGCCACCTCATGGTGCTTCTTAACGTTAGCAGCGTGTTGAAGCCTTTCCGCATCAGATGCTCCTTCAGCAAGATCCTCCGGAAAAGGAGTAGTCAAGGTATCAATAGTACCAGCTGCTCTCAGAACAATTCTTAGTGAGCGATACCAGTCATTGAAATTAGGGCTAGTAAGTTCAGGCCATTTAAAGAAAGCTTTGAACGCCGAGCTTATTGTCAGATTGTTTTCGGGTTGAGCCATTTCTACAGAAATAAGTTCAAACATTAGTATTTTTGATAATACAATTCAAGAAAATAAAATTACCCCGGTAATAAAACCATAGTATTTTCCTTGAAGAACTAGAATCCATATTGACATAGATTTATCACATCAGTTGATCCGCTAGTGACAAATGTATTCAACACAGTAACTTGTCGAACAATAATTGACAAACAAATTTGCAATTTCTAGATACGTTAGGGATTTACATTGCCAAAATCATTTGCATTGTAAACATGTTTCATCCCTACTTTACGCCTTAAGTTTCCAGTTCTTACTGAGTAACTTAATTAAGTCGACTAATCTAAAGAACGTAAAACCTTCATGTGCAATCTTATTCAGTCATGAAGTTTTCTCTCCATTACAACATCGTCCAATATCTTATATGACGACAATTGTAACTTCAAGTGTTCGTCAATTAGATGGCATATGACTTAAATTTTTTTTAGGGTATAGATTTTTGTGTCAAAATCATGTATGGAGAAGCATGCATACATCTCCATAACACAAGTTTAATAAAAACATGTAGTAAACTTTTTGGTGAGACTAAAATTTCATTATATATTTGCAAGTTGAGGTATTGGTTAAACCAATTAAAGATTTTACACACAACTAAATTCACACCGTACTTTTTCTAGAACTTAGCTAAAGCACAAAGCAATAACCTTATTCATTGTGTTTTGGATGTGAATTAATGCAGTTAAATCAACCTTAAAGAATTAAACAAATAACAACCGTAAGTAATTCTAATTTTGACGCACAGGCGAGCCGGGAATTTGGTCAGCGCTGAAGCATAACACCTCCCTCCTTAACTGGGTACTTGACCAGCGGTTCGTTATACCCACTTTATAGTTTGCCAAAATTGAGTAGGCCGTTAAGTTGCTATTGCAATTCTAATCAACGCAAATCATATGTAATTTAGACCTCAAAACAATTCATTAATTTTGATAAGATTTAGTCCATATTATTTTTCCTAAAAAAAACTACCCTTGTTTACAACATACAATATAAAAACGCATGAAAACAAGTAGTACAAAAAAAAAACTAAATCAAATAGCCACATGCATAACAATTTATTCAAAGAACATCAAATCTAGGGTTTTTATAAACATAAAAGTCTTCCCTAATTTTAAAACTTTGAATCAAATAAAGCAAATAGCACTCAAAATTATATGATCCGTAAAAAAACATGCATGTTTATTACGGATCTCCACATTCTCTTAACAATTAAAAAAACTACGGATCATAACCACACATGACATAACAATTAATTCATGCAAAACATCTAGAGTTAATTACCATGTAATTTTAGGGTTTACAAAAGAAAATTTTAATAAAAAATCGGCCAGATCCGATTTTAAAAACAATAAAAAACAAAAACCCTAATTTTTATAAAACCTAAAAACAACATGTAATTTTTAACACAAATCAACATTAGTTAAAAAACTTTAGATCTTGATAATTATAATCATGTTAAAACGGCTCTCGATGCCACTGATGGTTTATATTTATCATAACAATTATAAAAACCCTAATATGGATCAGAGCACATACAGCGGAAGCAAATTAACAAGATCATTAATTTAACACAATTATAATTAACCAAGATTAGGGTTACATACCTTTATCCTAGCAAGATCTACAAGTCGACGGAACGGTCACCGGTAGAGGTAGATCACGAACACCACCAGGATATAGTCTAAAGCAAGACTACACCACGGTCTTGTACACACGTGATACAGCGAGTTAACCGTGAGTCTAGCACGAACAAACCGAGCTTCTAAGTCTATGGAAGATCTACCCAACAACCCTAGAGATGAGCTAGGACTGGATCTAGAATAGCTTAATGAAAATCAAAGAAGAACCCTAATTGGGTGTTTGTTTGGCCGGCGGTTAGGAGCAAGAAAGAGAGATGTGTGGTAAAAATAATGAAGCCCTTTGGTTTGTTTATATACACCTTGAAAAAAACTTTTCCTCCAAGGTTTAAACAAATTAAGGCAACAAAATATTTTCCCTTCCCTTTTGTCTCCTTCTATGGCCGGTTATACACAAGCCCACAAAGGGGTTTTCAGAACTTTTCCGACACCTTCTTTTAGCTTCTATAATATTCTATAACGGTCGTTTAATACTTAACTTTTAATTACTTAACGACGTTAGTTTAAGCTACGGTTTGATTTAATAAATATAATAAATATATTTAATAAATAAATTAACCCTTCACGTAATGTGTGCAATCCTGTGACCTCGAGTTCGATTCTATCACACGACTATCGATTTTAAGTCCATAAACTTTCACCTGTAAGTTTCAAATAAGCCGAGACATGCGAAATATAAGATGAAACCAAATGAGCACATAACACCAGCTAATACAAATACCCCCAAATGATCTTTAAAATTTCAATCACAAATATATGAGAAACCACATAAGCTTATTTGGCTTGGCTTAATTTATAATATTTAAATTTGGATACATTTTATTCACATATGATGCAGTAAGACTTTGCATCCCGCTAAAGTATAGATTATATTTTTTTCCGAATTTTTATTTTCTTCTATTTAAAAAATGGATCGCTTATCCTCAACATTTTTCTTTCGTTTTGAAGCATAAAGCGGGTAAGCAAAATAAGGTTACTATTCAAGAGGCATTGAAGTCAAAGTTAGATCTTGTTGTAAAAAATTAAAGGGTAAATTGCACAAAAGTGTACTAAACTTATAGTAAATTTCAATTTAATGCTCTATTTTTATTTCCTCAAGTTAATGTACTCAACTTCTTTTAGGTATAGTGTGAAACGATTTATAGGTTACCATGTTGCCGCTGCTATACTCTTCTTATCTAATCAACTTTCAACCAACTTTCGGCTAGTTTTTTCTTATATAACATCTCTTTGGCCACTTTCGCTCATGTTTCGTACTTTTTGACGGTTTAATAATTTTGTTTCCGGGGAGCATCAGTTCAAAATCGGACCGAACCGAAAACCAATTTTGAGAAAAAATAAAAACATGAACCGAACTAAACCAAGCAAAACCGAAGACGGAGCCGAAAGATAGTTTAGGTGTAATTTTTTATTTTAACCCAAACCGAACCGAGAAAAACCGAAACCAAAAACATTTATATACAAAACCGAAGATAACCTGAAAATGGTCAGTTCGCTTTTTGTCGGCTCAGTTTGGCTCACTTTGTCAGTTCGGTTCTCGATCGTTCCAGTTTTTTAATTGATTTTGCTTAACCTTACTTTTAACTTGTGAAACTTTATATATGTTTTTTAGTTCACTTATCGTTTCACAGTTCTATACTAACACATAATATTATAAAAGTAAAATTAATTCGAAACACAAAAATATAAGAGAACACAAATAGTAAAAATGGAAAGGTCATTATATCATGAGCCATAAAATAAAATAAACAATCTACCGGCATAGAAATAAACGTCATTTTAAGCATAGAGAATACCTGAAAATCCGCAAACATAAAGCTATTTGATAGTGTAGAGTAGGGTTGAGCATATCGGACCATTGGCCGAGTCGGATAGGAAAATCAAATCGAATTGGACCGAACGTATGTCGTTCTAGTCCTCAGTCCGTACTTTTTGTTAAATCTAGTCTTCGATTTGGTCGATCCGATTCGGTCTTAAAAACCCCGGCTTTTATGCATGTAGGACTGGACTTGGCCAAAGACTGAATCGCACCGGACCGTACCATTTTAGCCCGGTCTTTGATCCGGTGTTTTGGACAACTTCGGATGTCGATTTGATCCGATCTTAGTCAATCCAGTCCCTTCTTTGGACCGTGATTGCCCCTAGCATAGAGTTTAAAATTGTATACCTAATTAAGTTTTAAAATTGGTAGTGACCCAATACTATTTTTTATTAAAGCCCAAACATAGCCCATCATAATCCACTAAATCGAACCTAGTTAAAGTTCTTCTATCTTTCTTAACAGATGACCGATAGTTCACATAGATGTGTTTCTCTGACCATATCTCACAATATGTAATTCTAAGAGCAATTGGATTAGCTTCGGATCGTTTTGGTTTAATTTGCTTCAGATCGTTTCAGATTCGATTATTTGGATTAGCTTTGGAACATTTTCAAGTTTGATCATTTGGATTAGTTTTGGACCGTTTTTGGATTCAATCGTTTGTTTGAATTTGGCTAGTATCTCTAGCGTTTGGAAATTATAAATTCGAATTTGAAGATGCATGTTTTGTTTGGTTTGAAGTTTCGACGTGAGTTTAAGCATGCTGCTACTTAGGAGCTAAAATCAAGGTTGAGATTGTTAGATATGTTGACTTCTAGTCCTAAAGGTATTTTGGTCATTTTAGTACTAAGAGTATATTGGTTATTTTATTTATGTTTCTTAAGAAGTAGGAAAGTAATATGTCGGTCTAACACTTTAATAAAGAGTGTAAAGAATATATATGTAACTGAACTTCTGAAAATGTAAAATTTACACCTTTTTTTCTCCCCAAACACCCTTTTGATATTTGGTTCTTGTATATCATGTTGGATTGTTAGGTTGCTAGTATTTACCACATGATTATTCACCTATGAGCCCTAACATCATGAAAATTTTCCTCTTACTCAGGAACATAAACATAAACTACTTCTTGCTAAAGAAACAATAAGAGAAACATTAGAAGAAAAAGAAAGAGCTAAAAAAAGTTGGAAGAGAGAAACAAGAGAGTATAAGCCGGGGATTTGTTATTTAGGTTAGAATTTTGGGTGAAATCAGATTCGGATACGAGAACAGATTAATTTCGTATGTTTAATAATCTATGTATTATTTTTATTTAGTTGTGATCGAATTTTTTTTTATTATATAATATTTTTACTATTATAATGTTTTAGCATTTATATGAAATTTAATTTTGTTGATACCAAAATTTTGGTCGCGTTGTAGTGGTTATAAGGTCGTCTGATGTCGCTAGAGAGGTCGTCTGGCTTTTTATCATTGTTGCAAAAAAAGGTTTACAAGACAAATTAATCGTCGAATACACACTACAAGGCCACCGATCTTGCTGATTAATGTAACATGGTCAAACAAATATGTCAACCATGGCCAACGACGATCAAAAGTGGTTAAACCTGACGAAAATCTTCTAATCTTTTTGGAAGTACCTAAATCGTACCACAAACTTGTTTTGATCACTTATAGTATTTATTTAAATCTATTACCAGTGAAGAAAAAGTTTTGCTAATAATATAAAAACTCGTCAGAAATAAAAAAAAATTGTCAAAAAATTCAGATCTTGTCAAAAATATCAATCTAGTTAATCAATCGATTAGAAGCTAAAAGGTAATCGGCTAACGATTTGCGATTTTTACAACCTTTCTCTTTATATGGCACTTGGGATTCCTAAGAGATATTCAATGCCAAAATAAGTTATCTTGACCTTTTTGTAATGTTAAATTTGATGGTTGTGAAAAAAAATTCATTCAACATGATGGAAATCTCATTTTAATAGTTCCGCTTTAAAAATTTTATCAAAAAAAGTGTTCTTCATAACGTATTATTGGTTATTTGTCACATGTACTAAAGAATCGTTGAATTCAAAATCAAATTTCTCTTTGAATCTAACTGAAAATTTATGGACATAAAATTAAATAGTCGTGTGATAGAATCGAACTCGGGATTACTAGATTGCACACAATACGCAAAGGGTTAATTAATTTTAATAAATGTATTTAATATATTTATTAAATTTAAACCGAGCTTAACTTTTATGATCGTTAAATAAATTTAGAGTTAAGTATAACGAGCATTATGGAACATTTAGAAGAGTTGGAAGGTTCCGGAAGACACCCCAAGGGGGTGTCGACCGTCGGTTATACACAGGGGAAGAAGGATTTGTTTCCTAAATATTTTATAACTTGGAAAGCAAGTTTAGCAAGCCTATATAAACACCTCATAGCCCTCATAATTGATCTATCCCACTCTCCTCTCTCTCTCTCTCCTTGTGATCACCGGCCAAACACCCCTTTAGGGTCTTCTTTGGTTTTCGTTTTAGCTAATTATCTAGTCCTAGCCCCTCTCTAGGGTTGTTGGGTAGATATTCCACAAGTGTTGAAGCTCCGGTTTGAAAGTGCTAGACTCACGATTAGCCCGTTGCATTACGTGTGTACAAGAGCGTAATATAGTATTACTTTAAACTATATCTTGGTATTATTCTTCATAAACCCTAATTCGTGATTTGTTGGTGTTGTTGTGGATTTGCTCTAGCTAAAAGGTATGTAACGCTAACTCGATTAATTATGAATGTGTTATTAATTATGATCTTGTTAAATCGCTTCCGCTATGTGTGCTTTGATCTTATTTAGGGTTTTGCATAATTGTTATGAACTTTATAAACCTTCAGTGGCATCGAGAGCCGTTTTAAATATTATAATTATTGAGATCTATTATTTTTAACTAGTATTTATTTAAGTTAAAATCACATGATGTTTTTTAGGTTTTCACAAAAATTAGGGTTTTGTTTTAATAAAATCGGCCTAGCTGGTTTTCTTTTAAAAAAAAATTTGAAACCCTAAAATTACATGATGATTATCATTAGATGTTTGCATGAATTAATTGTTATGTCATGTATGGTTATGATCCGTAGAGAGATTTAATTGTTAAAATTATGTTGGAGATCTGTGATGAACATGCATGTTTTCATAGATCGTATGATTTTATATGCTATTTGCTTTATTTGATTCAAAGTTTTAAAATTAGAGAAGACTTTTATATGTTTATAAAACCCTGTATTTTATGTTCTTTGAATAAATGTTTATGCATGTGGCTATTTGATTTTGTTTTTTTGTACCAACTTGTTTTCATACGTTTTTATATTAATCGTATGTTGTAAACAAGGATAATTTTTCCAAGAAAAATTAATATCGACTAAATCATATAAAAAATTAATGAATTATTTTGAGATCAAAATTACATAGATTTGCGTTGATTGATAATTTGCAATGATAATTTAACGGCCTACTCATTTTGACAAACTATAAAGTGGGTTTAACGCACCGCTGGTCATGTACCCGGTTAAGGAGAGAGGTGTTATGCCATTAGTCGCTGACCGAATTCCCGGCTTGCCTGTGCGTCAAAATGAAATTAGCTACGATTATCATTTGCATTATATCTTAAGGTTAATTTGTCGCAAATTCACATCCGAAACACAATGAATAAGGTTATTGCTTTGTGCTTTAGCCAGGTTCTAGGAACGTAAGGCGTGAATTGTTGTGGGTAAGATCTTTAATTGGTTTAACCAATAACTCAACTTGCAATATATGACGAAATTTTAGACTCACCAAAAGGTTTACTAAAAGTTTTTTTATTAAACTTATGATATGGAGATGTATGCATGCTTCTCCATACATGATTTTGACACCAAAATCTATACCCTTAAAATTTAAGTCATATGCCATCTAATTGACGAACACTTGAAGTTACAATTGTCGTCATATGAGATTTTTGACGATGTTGTGATGGAAAGAAAAATTATTGACTGAATGAGATTGCACATGAAGGTTTTGCGTTCTTTAGATTAGTCGACTTGATTGAGATACTCAGTGAGATCTGGAAACTTAAGGCATAAAGTAGGGATGAAACATGTTTACGATGCAAAATGACTTTTGGCAACGTAAATCCCTAAAAGTATCTAGAAATTACAAATTTGTTTGTCAATTATTGTTCGACAAGTTACCATGTTGAGTACTTATCACTAGCAGATCAACTGATGTGATAAGTTTATGTCAATGTGGATTCTAGTTTCAAGGAAAATACTATGGTTTTATTATCGGGGTAATTTTATTTTCTTGAATGGTATTATCGAAAATACTAATATTTTGAACTTATTTATGTAGAAATGGCTCAACCCGATATAAACACGTTGAGTTCTGCCTTCAAGACTTATCTTGAACGTCAGGAACTAACTGGCCCAAACTTCAACGATTAGTACCACTCACTAAGAATTGTCTTGAGAGTAGCGGGTATTTCTGATTACTTGACCAGGGCGTTACCTGCACCCCTTGGCCCTATTTCTACTCCGGTTGAAAGACTGAATTATGAGGCAGAGGTTAAAAAGCACAAATATGTGGCTTGTTTAATGCTTGGAAAAATGGCTCCTTTCTTACAAAGGAAATTTGAGCTATTTGCTCCAAATCAAGTGCTTGAAGAGCTCAAGGCAATGTATGAAAAGCCTTAGGCTGTGGAGATCTACGACTTGGTAGATGCTTTACACAGTTGTAAGCAAGCCCTTGGAAACCCGTTAGTGTACATTATCAAGAGATGAAGGGTTACATGGAACAACTCATCGCACTTGGGAAACCCTACGACAATGATATGGCAATTAACCTAATCAATAGGTCTCTTAATAAGGACTTCAATGATTTCGTTAGGAACTTTAATATGCATTGCGCGGGGAAGATAGTTAATGATTTGCACGGAATGCTCATTGACTACGTAAAGGGTCTAAAGGACAAGGCAAGTACATCTACTTCTACTCCTCCTGTGCTTTATGTACAAAAGGGTAGAGTGAGTAAGCCAAAACCGTACAAGAACAACAAGAAAGGCAAAGGCAAGGGTGATAAGGGCAAACCAGTTGCGACTTATTCAAAACCCAAGCAAAACTTTGTCAAGAATAGTCAATCTCAAAAGGATGAGACTTGACACCATTGCAAAGCAAGTGGTCGTTGGAAGAGGAGTTGCCCTCTTTATCTCGAAGAGTTGCGAGAAACAAAGAAGAAGGCTGAGCTAAGTACTGCAGCAACTTCAGGTAACTTATTTATGATAGAGTTATTTAATCTTACATACAAATCAAACTCCTGGGTATATGATACGGGATGCGATATTAACATTTGTAATACGTTGCAGGGATTTGAGTTGGAAAGGAAGCTTAGTTATGGGGAACAATTTCTGCAAGTGGGCAATGGCGCACAAACTGCGGTTGAAGCTATAAGAACATTTAATCTAGTTTTACCTTCGGGTTTAGTACTAAGTTTAAATTATTGTCATTATGCACCTATAATTGTAGGGGTGTTATTTTCTTTTCTAGTATGTTGGATCTTGGATTTATTCACACTATTGATAATAATAGAATTTCCGTTTTCAAAGATGGTTTATTCTATTTTGATGCAATTTATATGAATGGTGTTTTTGAATTAACATGCATGATAATAATTTCAAGAGAAATAATAATTATGTTTTTAGCATGAATATGAAGAGAAAGTTAGACAAGAACTCTTCTTATCTTTAGCATTGTAGACTTGCCCATATTGGGAAGACTGGCATACAAAAGCTTCAACGTGATGGTCTTTTGGAAAATATCAATGATGAATCATTTGATAAATGTAAGTCTTATATCTCTGGAAAGATGACCAAGAAACCTTTTAATAGCAATATTGAAAGGGCTACTGAACTACTTGGTTTGATACACACTGATGTGTGTGGACCACTTTGACATATGTCAAGGAAAGGTGCTAGCTACTTCTTAAACTTTACGGATGATTATAGCTGTTATGTTTATGTTTATTTACTTAAGCATAAACATGAGGTATTTGAAACATTCAAAGTGTTTAAAGCGGAAGTAGAATTGCAAATAGGAAAGAAGATTAAAGCTCTTCGTTCCGATCGAGGTGGTGAGTATTTAAGTCAAGAGTTTAAAGATTATTTAAGTGAGAACAGAATTGTTCAGAAACTTACTTCTCCATATACTCCACAACAAAATGGTGTATCCGAAAGGAGAAATCGTACATTATTGGATATGGTGCGATCTATGTTTAATCTTACAACTTTGCCATTATTCTTTTGGGATTATGCTCTAGAATCTGTTGTTTGTATTCTGAATATGGTTCCCACAAATAAGGTTGATAAGACACCATATGAAATATCGCATGGCAGAAAGCCATATTTGTCTTATTTAAAGATTTGGGGTTGTGAGGCGTATGTGAAATGTGACTCTGGAGATAAACTCAAACAACGCTCAGTAAAATGTATCTTTGTAGGTTACTGTAAAACCCGCATGCTTTTACCATGAATAGTACCCTTAAGATCGTACGTACTAGATTAAAACTTTCCTTTTATAGTACGATTACGTTTACGTGTTAGGATTTTACGTATTACGTACGTGTTAGAACACGATAAGTATTTATTACGCACGAACACGCAATAACTATTTAAATAATAATTAATCACGAACATGCGATCATGAAATCATGAACGTAATTAAATCACGGGCTAATATTAATTACGTATATATATTTATTACGAACACGAATAAATATATTAAGTCACGATCGATAACTAATTAAAACACGTAAAACACGAACACGAGAACACACCAATATTTTAGACACGGAAAAACATTCGGGTTACCCCTTGTGGGCCCCATTACCACGAAATTAGGGAGGGAGGATGGGCTTAGCCCATCAATTTTTACTAAAAGGAGGTTAAGGAAAATTACACTACTCATTTTTCTTTATAGAGAATTTTTACAAAACCCTAAAAAGATTTCTTCCTTCTTCCTTTGTTCCTCTTTTGGCCGCCACCCATAAAACACCATGGAAGGGTGTTCGGGTTGATTTTGATCTTGGAATTTATGCAAGAGTTCGTGTGTGTTCATCCTTGATAGATCTACGTATTCGGTATACCTTTTTAATCCTTTTTCTTTTGTTTTGGATTTAAAAATTAAATAAGAACATGATGTTTTTAAAAACCTAATTAAAAACATAGATCTAACATGTTTATGATAATGGGGTAGATCAAAACAAGGGTTTTTAGGGGTGTTTGTCTAGCCGACGCCTAAACCGAACCCCTAAGGGGTCTCGGCTTGCCACATGGACCACCACCGGGACCTCAAGGTCCCGGTTTGGTGGTATGGGTCCCACGGCAGCAGCAAACCAAAGTAAACCCCGAAGTGGTTCGGGGTACGGTGTCGATTGCATGTCCGGTTCATGGTTCTTAGTCAAGATCCGGTTCATGGTGTATGTTTAGTTTTTTCCTTTTTATGATCTTATGTTAAAATTAAATTAATAACATGACATGATTAATTTAATAACATGACATGATTAATTTAATAACATGACTTAGGTTATTTTAATTATTAATAATCATGAAATTATTAACCTAATGTTTTTCATATTTTAGACTTATAAATTAATTAATTATTTAAAAACCATGGTTATAATTAATTAATTAACATGACTTAGGTTATATTATTAATAAATAATAATACATGTTTTAACCTAAGTATTTAACTTTATTTAATTAAAAATATGTTATACTTTAATTAAATATTTTAACCTATAGTTTAATTTAATTACATGAAATAATTATTAAACTATACATTATATCATATGACTTAGAAAATAATAATGAAAACACTTAGGCTTATATACTTAGCTTATTTAACCAGCTTATTTCTAATTATGGAAACTTCTATTTTTAGAAACTTATTTAAATAAGGCAGCTAATCTATTTATGGAAACGTTCTATTTTTAGAAACTTATTTATTTCAGGCAGCTAATCTATTTATGGAAACTTATTTAAATAAGGCAGCAAATCTATTTATGGAAACTTTATGTTTTTAGAAACTTATCTATTTTAAGCAGTAATTCTGTTTTTGGAAACTTTCTATTTTTGGAAACTTTCTATTTTTGGAAACTTTCTATTTTTGGTAACTTTCTATTTTTGGAAACTTTCTATTTTAGGAAACCTGCTATTTTTGGAAAGTTACTTATTATTATACAGTAAGTATAATAACACATGAAATACCAGAAATACTTAATCAGAGTAAACAGAATGTAAGATAAACCCAATTTAAGGCTTAAAACAGTAAAACATGATAAGAACATATAAAATAAGCTAAGACATGACATAAAAGCAGTTACGTACTAGCAAGCAGATACTTATTCATGTATGTATTTGTGTAGCATTAGTGATACGGAAGTAGGATTCCTCTCAGTTCATCTTCTTCGTTCACTGGACATAAGGTACGGATTCCCGTCCTTTCAGTATGGACATTCTTTCCTTATTAGGATTCCCCGTACGCAGCCAACTGTTTTCCTGTAGTATAAGTTACGTGTTTGATTTCTTATGTTTAATTTAGATTACCTATAGCCATATACATGCATGACCAGTTTCACCTAGTTATGGAGGTACCATAACCATAACATTAGAGGCACTGATGTTATGACTTCACCACGGCGGAGTGATTGCTCGTGGCGTCCCTTCAGCTTTTGGCCATCTATATTATATTTATCATGTGGGGCGTATGGGTGCATCCTATTTACATGTTTTTAGTCAGGATTTCATGGTGAATGTGGTGTGTGCCTTGCATCCTTCACAAGGAGCTGATCCCTCCTACCCAAAAACCAGTATATTAAATTAGAGGCAGCCCCTCTAATTTGCATGATGAGGTCACTCCTCCAAGTATTCATGCACGGTGGATTTTCATGACCTATATCGGCTAATGGTAAAATATGTAAACAGTTTTCATAAGATAAACATAAGGCTTTTCAAACTATAAAAACCAGTTTTATAAACATGTTCCAGTTTTCCAGGACTTATACATTTACGCTGCTATTAAGTCTCTATTATGTTTTAGTCACTTATACTATGTCTATATCCGTGCACTGAGTGTTTTACTCAGCCGTTACTTTCCTTTCCATGTCCCAAAACGGCAGGTACCCTAGGAAAGACTCGAGCATTTGGAGGACGTGCATAGGATGGAAGCTGCTAGAGACTTCTTTTCCTTTTTGCCTTCATATACTTATGCTTGTTTAGTCTTTCTTTCATTTCTTTTGCTTTATTATGTTTTGGGCTTATGTTTGGGAACCGATGTTTGATTCCGGTTATCCCTATGGTCATGTAATGTTTTATACATTTATCCTTGTATGCTTTGATGACACGCCATAATTACGCGTGACATTCCATTATCAAAATGGGGTGTTACAGTTACCCTAAGGAAACTATGGATTACTACTTTTATTATCCGCCTGAGAACAAAGTTATTGTTGCTAGGTATGGAGACTTACTTGAAAATGATCTTGTAAATCAAGAATTCAATGGGAGAAACTATGATCTTGAAGAAATTCAAGAAGATACATTGCCTTCTGAAAATACTAGCGAAGAAATTCTAATAGAGCCAGAAAGTCTGGGAGCTCCACCAGAATTAATTCCTCCACGTAGGTCTGCAAGGACTATACGTGCGTCAAGCAAACTATGTCTTCACATAGAGGATGATGAGGAGGAAGTAGGGGATCTTGGTGAACCTGCTAACTATCGATCCGCAATGCTTCATCCAGAAAAGTCTAAATGGATAGTTGCAATGAATGAGGAAATGAAATCCATGAAAATCAACGATGTTTGGGTTCTTGTAGATGCGCCTAAAAATGCTAAAGTAGTAAAAAATAGGTGGATTTTCAAGAAGAAAACTGACATGGATGGTGAAGTACAATCCTATATAGCACGTTTAGTAGCTAGAGGTTTTACTCAAACTTTTGGCGTAGACTACGAGTCGACATTTTCTCCTGTAGCATACTTACGAGCTATTAGGATTCTCATAGCTATAGCAGCATACTATGACTATGAGATATGGCAAATGGATGTTAAAACTGCCTTCTTGAACGGTCGCTTAGATGAAGAAATCTATATGCAACAACCGGAAGGGTACGTTGATCTCCAAAATGCGTGTGCAAACTTCAAAGATGTATTTATGGTTTGAAGCAAGCATCACGTCAATGGAATAAATGATTTGATGAAGAAATCAAAAAGTTTGGATTTATTCAAAATCGTGATGAGCCATGCGTATATCGTAAAGCTAGTAGGAGTAATGTAGTGTTCCTAATTTTATATGTCGATGACATATTAATCATGGGAAGTAACATTCCAAGACTTAAGGAAGTTAAGGATTATCTTGGTAAATGTTTTTCTATGAACGATTTGGGAGATGCTGCATATATTCTGGAAATTAAAATCTATCGAGATAGGAAAAGACGGTTATTTGGTCTTAGTCAAGATGCTTATATTGATAAGATATTGAAGAAGTATAACATGCATAACTCTAAGAAAGTTTTTCAACCTATGGAGATTAAGCATGAATTAAGTCATGAGTTAGATGCATCAACACCCGAAAAGGTAGCTTACATGCAGAAGGTGCCGAATGCTTCGGCTGTAGGATCTATTATGTATATTGTAAAATGCACAAGGCCTGATGTGGCGTTTGCTCAGAACTTGGTCAGTTGATACCAACAGAATCTAGCGTAGCTCCACTGGGTTGCTGTTAAACACTTTCTCCAGTATTTGAGGAATACGAAAAGAAATGTTTTGATATTCAAAGGGTAGCCATATACATAACTAAATGTGGTTTGGATTAGGTATTTTATTGGAGATCTGGGGATGATGCTTGCAGTAAAAACTTAATAAATATGTATTGGGACGAGTTTGCCGCAATCATATTTGCTAATGACCCTTGTAACACCCCACTTGGATAAGTGGACCGTTACGTGTATTTATGGCGTGTCATCAAAGCATAAGGTAAATGTCCTAAAACATTAACTGACCATAACGGAAATACCGGAATCAAACATCGGCAATCCAAACATAAGCCCAAAACATGAAAAATAAAATACTGAATGAAAGGACTAAACAATGTCCGAATAAACAGAATACTGTAAGAAATGCAAAATGTAAGAAGTCTGGATAGCTTCCATCCAAATGCACATGCGCTTAGAATCCTAAAAGCGTCCCGGTGTACCTGCCGTTAGAACATGAAAGAACTACGGCTGAGCATAACGCTCAGTGAACGGATATAAAGTATGATAAGAATATATAGAACGAAACAAGCGATAGAATACTGGAGCTGTAAGACTGATATGTAACATGTGGTAGAACTCTGCATAAAAACTGAGAAACCTGGTTCATATATACTGATACTGAACTGTAACTATTAATTCTGAAAACATGCATTTACTGTATTTTATTTGCCAGAGCTTATATAGGTCACGTGCTGTAACAACCGTGCATGAATAACTGGAGGGGTGACCTCATCATGCTATAGAGGGGTGACCTCTAAATAACTGTGCTGGGTGGAGGGATCAGCTCCAATGTGAAGGATGTAGAGCACACACCACATTCACCCTGATAACATGAAACACTTATAAGCCTAGGATGCATCCATACGCCCCACTAAAACATACATATAAAAATGGCCAACTGAACATGAGTGGGACGATGCAGGATATCACTCTCCTGCATGTGAGTCACGACACCGGTGCCTCTAGTGCCGTGGTTACGGTACCTCCGTAACTAGTACATAAACTGGTCGTGCTTGTATATAATGCTCAGGCAATTCATTTAGTTATTAACATGATTTCTGATAACTTAAACATATACTGGGGAAAACATTTGGCGGAAGACGGGGAATCCTAATCATGCATAAAAGAAAGTCCTTACTGAAAGGACGGAAATCCGTACCTCGTGTCCAGAAATGAAATAAGACAGAAAGCTGAAAGATCGACTCTGACTTCACGGATACTACATAAATACGAACGGAAAATAAGTCGTCTAAATACCGTTTGCTGTTACTGATTCTTATATGTTCTAATTTTAATTTAATTTATTCCTGTATTACTATTTATGTATAATCTGGTTAATCTGATAGCCCGGTGTATTTCTGATAATCTGACTGGTCTTTAAACATTTGCTAAATAACGTATAACCTGTGTTCCTGATTACTGTATATTGTACTGTAGCATGTTACTATACTATTACTATAATTAGTAACTTGTCATAACTAGAAAGTTTCCCGAATTAGAAAGTTTCCTGAAATAGAACGTATCCAAAATAGTTCCTATAAATTAAATCCTTGATAAATCCTATGTTTTAAACAATTAACATGACAAAACGATATCGATATAATTTTATTAATAAGATAATAAAATCGACAATTAAATTTCTTTATTTACAAAATCCCTTTTTAAAATGTTTTAAAGCATTTAAATAATCCCGTTCAATAATTATTATAAGCGATTCCAAAAACTCGTGCTAAGTTTTAAAATAAGTCTAGCCCAACATTCCCTTTGTGTCTTTTAAACTGTTAACCAAACACACCCTTAATTTGTCCTTAAACCCACTGCCAAACGCCCTAAATCTGGTTCTAAAAAGGATTGCCAAACACCCCTAATTTCTGTTTTAAAACCCACTGCCAAACAAAACAAACCCCCTGCCTATCTTCTTGTTTCCCCCGACGGCATAAACCAAACCAACACCCTAAACTGGGTTGCGGCTGGTGGAAATCATCACCACCGAGAGTCTCTTGACTCTCGGTTTGGGTGCCAAACGAACACAGTAACAATCCGACATACAACCCACCTCACTGAATCGGATTAAAAGAAACTAAATTAGAGCGAATTAGGGTTTATATACACTTACTAATCGTTTTAGGGTTTCAACATCAATCTCTTGTTCTTCTAGGAGTGATACTCGACTTCTTGCTCCTGTTCCCTTGATGTGGGTCGCGGCAGGGACGAAGGGAGTACAAGCACAACTGGCGGCTGTATTTTTTTGTATTAGGGTTTGACTTAGTGTGTTTGTGTCGGCAGGGAAGGATAGAAAGGAACCCCCGTCTGTTTTATTTCCTTCACATGGGCTTGGCCCAAATTTATTTTCACGAGTTGCGGCGCAAGACAATGAGTTGCGGCGCAATACGCAAGAGTTACATGTGCTGCGGATCACGAGTTGCGGCGCAAGACAATGAGTTGCGGCGCAATTGAAGGGGCTACAGATCATGGTGCTGCGGATCACGAGTTGCGGCGCAAGACAATGAGTTGCGGCGCAATTGATGCTGCTGGCAGTTACGAAATTGTGTCTTTATTTAATAACACTTGTAATAAATAGTACTTTGTAATAAATTTCTCGCACTTGTTTAAAATTTTCCACGTGTACGTTTTAAAGAAAAATATCCCGCGTAAAATAATAATAAACCGCGTATTTATAAATTCTCGATTTAAAATACGGGTTTTACAATTCTTCCCCTCTAAAAGAAATAATTCGTCCCCGAATTAAAATGCGGCGTACTGGGTTTTACAATTCTTCTCCTCTAAAAGAAAAATTCGTCCCCGAATTACAAGGTATTTAAGCTGACGAAGTTATAAGAACTGAAAGAACACGTAGACTGAAAAGACAATTAAGCTGAAGGATGAGTTGTCTTCTAGTTAAGACATAATGTTGCTGATAGATATAAACTTGACATGAATGAAATGATCATGTAACGTGACATGACTGAAAGAACATAACTGAATTTATTGAAGAAAAGGATGAGAGGCCCGGATGGACTCCTCTGTTTCGAGTGGCCTCCCGCTCGAAACGATTCCTCCAAGGATCTAACATAATAATTAAAATCTTGGTCCTGATGACCCTGTCCTGACGATGCTGAATAGTTTCTGGTTCCATATTAAGATGGAATTTCTAATCCTGAATGAATAAGCTATAGCATGTAGTATACATAAAACGGTACGTACAATTATCCTGAAAAGATAACATTTATATCCCTGAGCAAGCTGTTGAGAGTATATCTAGGGACAAACTACGTGAACAATTGTGAACATGCTAAGTGAGCAATTGTGAACGTGGTTCATAATTATATGAGGAGCACTGGCATAGGATTAGAATATGATAAGTGAATCATACTGTGAACGTGATACTAGAACATATCCTGAACGTATGCTGACTGAGGAAGGAATGCCAAACGATAAGGTCTGAGATGTGAAACGTCTGCCTGGTTATTGGAAAGTTGTGCTAAATTTGAGTCTGGTCTCTCAAGCTTCCTGTAACCGTATATGGTGATAAGATGAGAAGCGTGTATCGTGAAATGGCACACGAGCTTGAACGTGAACAACGTTATGAACGCTAACGTGAGCTTAAATCAGGAGATAGCATAAAAGATGAACTGAAATAGCATCATACTGCGAATGAGACGTAAATGTGAAAGTGGAAATAAACATGAACTTAAAGTGGACGTAAACATACACTTGATCGTGAGCATGTATTCTGTTTGATATAATGGTCGATGGAATGCCTTGAATCCGTACGGTTTATTGCTGAATTTTAAAATTTTCTGCAGATCTGCTACTACGTGCTCCTTTCGATGAAAGGGACGCGCAGGCTGATTACATGGTTGATGATAACTTAGATAGCATCATAACTTCTCTGAGTCTGTGGTAAACTGATTACAATTTTTCATGAAATTTCGTCTCATTTCTGTTTCAGACTCCAAGGGTTGCAGTAACTCACTAACATGACGGTGTTCTATCTTGAACCTGCAGTAGGTCAGGCATCTAGATATGAACATAGCTGCATTAACGTGTGATGCGGATTCTATCAGTGTTTTGTCTGGGATTATGGAACATTCTGGAGGAAATCTTGTTGAATAGTCATAAAAGAATTTCTAGTGATGACTGTCGGCGATTTCTGCGGTAGCAGTCAATTGAGTTCTAGAAATTTTATACTGCGTTCACAGTCGTCAGTCGGGACCATCAGGTGATGGCCTTCACCTTCGCAGGATTGTCTGGAATTTCTTTCTGTTGAAATAGGGTGGTTCAGATAAGCCACCTTGTTCATCTGAAACATACATCTAGAAAGCTTGCGTATATAATTTTCTCCTATCAGAGAATCTGCGGGGTCGTGAAAAGATGATTCCCATGTCCTTCTCTAGAATTTAGGAGATCAAAATCTTGTCAACGAATGTACTGCCAAATTTGTCTGAGAATTCAAGGAAAATTTATTCATACATTTTCATACTATAGTTGGAGCATTAGGGAGCTCAGAAGTAAAATTCAAAAATTTTTAGAGTGGTTATAATATGTGCAACAACGGTCTGAAGGTCATCATGTTCTTCCCTCATCACTGATGGTAGCATGATCTTGAATTTTCCTGGAAGAATGTTTAAGACACCTCGTAGTAGGTCAATTAAACTTTCTATTCGTGGAATGAATATCGATTTGGAATGGTGATCTGATAAATTTTTTCGATGGTGCGCTAGGGCGAATAAAGCCTAGTTTTGGTAACTCTTGCAGCAATTGCTGCAACTCTTTTAATCGTAGCTAGAGCCCTGTAATAAAGAGTTTTGAAAACAGGTTCTGTTCTTGAGGCAAGCTCGATGTTAAATTATGTCTCGTGGGTAGGCATGAATTTCTGGAGCACCTTCTGGAATGACATCTGAAAATTTTAGGATAATCTGCTGGTTATGGATTCGAGGAATTTCAGAAGTGAATTTATAACTGATAGCCAAAAGTCTTCGTAACTATGTATTGGTAAGTCACGCGCTCGTAAGGAAGAAATAGCTTGTACTGATTTTTCTGGCAAAATATATAATGAATATATTTGGAATTTAATAAGACGGATCTCGTCGTTAACTGAAGGGAAAACTTTAATAAATATGGTGGTACTGTTGAGTCCTTTCTGGGTGAGAGGCAGGTAACTACCTGGTTTGAGATAAAGCTGACATAGGGATACATGAAGTGGACATGGGGACTTTTCACTGAATGGGTTCGTCTGTAACCTCACAGAGTGAATACTGCGTGTTTAACCTGAATAACAATCTGGTGGTGGTGACTGAATTTTAATGACCTGATATATGCGTGGCATAATAGAATGAGTATACCCTTTTCTGAAAGATACCCTGAATTACTGAGGGTCTTGCTTGGAACATACTGGAACTAGGAGCTCTGACTCGTACTCTGAGAAGATATTCGTATGACGTGTATCATGACTGGTGCCCTGATATGTGTCTTCCGAAATGATACCTGAGAACTATGTCTTGACTGTTGTCTGGACATGTGTTTTAATGGGTGAGTCTGAATAAGATTAAGAATTTATGGTAACTGCTAGGGTTGGCGGACCGGTTAGACTACTGACCTCTTGTATTGTTGGTCACGTCCGTTCCGGAGTTCCGGTGGTTACTGACTGATTAATTATAAGCACGGTGATTATTACTACTGCTTTGTCTGTCAGTTCCCTGACGGTCGTTATCATGACCGTGATTAATGTAATTATTTCTGCTGAGTGGTCGGCTGGGTACCGGTTCCCACTCTTCCGACAGAAAGATTAGTTGAGTGATGTGTGACATCTAACTGAGGAAGTAAAACATAAAATAGAATGGTAGTGTCTGAAGGTTGAAATTTATTCTTGTCAGAATTTCAAATTTATAGTTTTCGTCCTCGTTCCGCGGCATCAGCATCTTGAGAAATCTCCAAGGTTCAGCAGCATCAGCATCGGTGTGGTCTTCAGAGTGTTAGCAGCATCAGTATCTGGTAAGATCTTCAACTCACGAGCAGCATCAGCACCTGGTAGAATATCGACAAATGGAAACGCCTGAGATGGTTGAGGATCGATTAGCAATATCCATAGAGTAGGGTACCTGGAGTACACCTGGACTACTGTACATGATGTACAAAATGAATACTGCACATGGAGCATATTTGGGACACTGTACGTGGGGTACACATGAAATACTATACATGGAGTATAACTGAGACACTGTACATGGGTACATGTGGAATACTGTACATTGAGCTGGTGTGAATTTTATGGAATGATCGATGCTGGTGTCGATTGTCTGACATTTTCAACGGAAAATAATTTTGATTTAAACGGTAGTAAACTGAACTGAAATGGTTAACGTGATAGCCTGGAAATTCCTATGTAGACTTAATGATGGTCGTATAGAGCTGAAAGTATGATTAAACAGAGTTTCATCAATGTTCAGTATGACGGTAGAAGACATGATTGATAAAGGCCAGAACATGATTTATCATGAAATAGGATGATACTGTAATCCTTCTGTAATTTAGGGTGAAAATACTATCACCTCGCTGAAACATAATTCTCATGAGGAGACATGAAACTGAATTATCATGTAAATGACATCAACGTGAGGGTATGAAAATTTGACTGTTATAAGGAGCACAAAAAGTTAAATCAACTGAGGTGTAATATTAACTGATGTGGACGGCTATGGTTCAATCCACGTACTTCAAGGAAGGAAACATGAGACTAAGTATGGCTATTCTGGTTCGATCCATACTGGTCAAAATTTTCTGAGAACTGTCATGTATAGAAATTTATAATCTGGTATTAAATATGGATGGCTGAAGTCCAATCCATACTTGTCAAAATTTATAGAATGTCATGATATGACAAGGGTGAACAACTGTGGATCTGTTCACAAAACATCATTTGACTGAAAAGCATGAAATTTGACTTGAGAAATGAGGAACGATTTTGGCTGGTTCACTAAGTAATATCTGACTGAAAACATGAATCTGACATGAGTAAGGGTAAACGCCTATGGTCAGTTTACCAATACAAGATCTGAACGGCAAGGGTGAACGCCTATGGTCAGTTCACCAAAACGAAGACTCGCTAAAACACATGCGACTAAATATGGCTAGTTATGTACTAACCTTTTACTTAGTCAAAACTTTAAGAAAACGGACTGATAAATGAAGAAAACTGACTGAATAATCCATGAGAAACATGAAAGATAACAACGCCAAAATCTGGGAAGTTCCTGGTGACTACCCACTAGTCACAGGTCAAGTTTTAGAGCCTACAGGTCGAACCTTGCGCTCTGATACCATAATTGTAACACCCCACTTGGATAAGTGGACCGTTACGTGTATTTATGGCGTGTCATCAAAGCATAAGGTAAATGTCCTAAAACATTAACTGACCATAACGGAAATACCGGAATCAAACATCGGCAATCCAAACATAAGCCCAAAACATGAAAAATAAAATACTGAATGAAAGGACTAAACAATGTCCGAATAAACAGAATACTGTAAGAAATGCAAAATGTAAGAAGTCTGGATAGCTTCCATCCAAATGCACATGCGCTTAGAATCCTAAAAGCGTCCCGGTGTACCTGCCGTTAGAACATGAAAGAACTACGGCTGAGCATAACGCTCAGTGAACGGATATAAAGTATGATAAGAATATATAGAACGAAACAAGCGATAGAATACTGGAGCTGTAAGACTGATATGTAACATGTGGTAGAACTCTGCATAAAAACTGAGAAACCTGGTTCATATATACTGATACTGAACTGTAACTATTAATTCTGAAAACATGCATTTACTGTATTTTATTTGCCAGAGCTTATATAGGTCACGTGCTGTAACAACCGTGCATGAATAACTGGAGGGGTGACCTCATCATGCTATAGAGGGGTGACCTCTAAATAACTGTGCTGGGTGGAGGGATCAGCTCCAATGTGAAGGATGTAGAGCACACACCACATTCACCCTGATAACATGAAACACTTATAAGCCTAGGATGCATCCATACGCCCCACTAAAACATACATATAAAAATGGCCAACTGAACATGAGTGGGACGATGCAGGATATCACTCTCCTGCATGTGAGTCACGACACCGGTGCCTCTAGTGCCGTGGTTACGGTACCTCCGTAACTAGTACATAAACTGGTCGTGCTTGTATATAATGCTCAGGCAATTCATTTAGTTATTAACATGATTTCTGATAACTTAAACATATACTGGGGAAAACATTTGGCGGAAGACGGGGAATCCTAATCATGCATAAAAGAAAGTCCTTACTGAAAGGACGGAAATCCGTACCTCGTGTCCAGAAATGAAATAAGACAGAAAGCTGAAAGATCGACTCTGACTTCACGGATACTACATAAATACGAACGGAAAATAAGTCGTCTAAATACCGTTTGCTGTTACTGATTCTTATATGTTCTAATTTTAATTTAATTTATTCCTGTATTACTATTTATGTATAATCTGGTTAATCTGATAGCCCGGTGTATTTCTGATAATCTGACTGGTCTTTAAACATTTGCTAAATAACGTATAACCTGTGTTCCTGATTACTGTATATTGTACTGTAGCATGTTACTATACTATTACTATAATTAGTAACTTGTCATAACTAGAAAGTTTCCCGAATTAGAAAGTTTCCTGAAATAGAACGTATCCAAAATAGTTCCTATAAATTAAATCCTTGATAAATCCTATGTTTTAAACAATTAACATGACAAAACGATATCGATATAATTTTATTAATAAGATAATAAAATCGACAATTAAATTTCTTTATTTACAAAATCCCTTTTTAAAATGTTTTAAAGCATTTAAATAATCCCGTTCAATAATTATTATAAGCGATTCCAAAAACTCGTGCTAAGTTTTAAAATAAGTCTAGCCCAACATTCCCTTTGTGTCTTTTAAACTGTTAACCAAACACACCCTTAATTTGTCCTTAAACCCACTGCCAAACGCCCTAAATCTGGTTCTAAAAAGGATTGCCAAACACCCCTAATTTCTGTTTTAAAACCCACTGCCAAACAAAACAAACCCCCTGCCTATCTTCTTGTTTCCCCCGACGGCATAAACCAAACCAACACCCTAAACTGGGTTGCGGCTGGTGGAAATCATCACCACCGAGAGTCTCTTGACTCTCGGTTTGGGTGCCAAACGAACACAGTAACAATCCGACATACAACCCACCTCACTGAATCGGATTAAAAGAAACTAAATTAGAGCGAATTAGGGTTTATATACACTTACTAATCGTTTTAGGGTTTCAACATCAATCTCTTGTTCTTCTAGGAGTGATACTCGACTTCTTGCTCCTGTTCCCTTGATGTGGGTCGCGGCAGGGACGAAGGGAGTACAAGCACAACTGGCGGCTGTATTTTTTTGTATTAGGGTTTGACTTAGTGTGTTTGTGTCGGCAGGGAAGGATAGAAAGGAACCCCCGTCTGTTTTATTTCCTTCACATGGGCTTGGCCCAAATTTATTTTCACGAGTTGCGGCGCAAGACAATGAGTTGCGGCGCAATACGCAAGAGTTACATGTGCTGCGGATCACGAGTTGCGGCGCAAGACAATGAGTTGCGGCGCAATTGAAGGGGCTACAGATCATGGTGCTGCGGATCACGAGTTGCGGCGCAAGACAATGAGTTGCGGCGCAATTGATGCTGCTGGCAGTTACGAAATTGTGTCTTTATTTAATAACACTTGTAATAAATAGTACTTTGTAATAAATTTCTCGCACTTGTTTAAAATTTTCCACGTGTACGTTTTAAAGAAAAATATCCCGCGTAAAATAATAATAAACCGCGTATTTATAAATTCTCGATTTAAAATACGGGTTTTACAACCCTGGACTCATGAAAAGGCGCCAGACACTTTAAACGTAGATATCACTACGTACGAGAACAAGTTGAAGCTCGTGAAATAAAATTAATAAAAGTTCACACATACGATAACGTAGCTGATCCTTTTACAAAGGCTTTGCCTAGACCAAAGGTAGTTAAGCATGCCAAGGCTATTGGGCTGCAACTAGCTAGCGATTTCATGCAATAAATTTGTGATTAGTATTTGGATAAAGGATGTTAAGACATTATTGAATTGATGAAATAAAGATCGAGTTTCGTTTTTTCCGTTATTTGATTTTGTATCCTATTTTACATGTTTTAATACATGAATAATTGTTATGTTCTAAACGTCCGTTGTCGATTAATTATACGGGAATATTATTAAGCTAAGACAACTCAAAATAGTGCCAGAGTATACTTGAAAGTACATTGGTCAATTTTGGATGATATTTGATGAATCAAATATTAGACTTATCCCAACTATATGATTTTACTTTATGGATCTTTGTCATTAAGTAAATCATAAATAGTTATATTTAGACCTGAGATACCAGGAAACTGTCACGAATGCAGTGTGTTTATGTGAGATAACCTAACGCTAAACGTAACTGTAGCTATAAGGGTTATTTTCAGAAGTGTTGCAAAGTTCGTAAGTTTCGCTTGTAGTCAAAATGGGATTTGTTTCGTTCAAATTATTTTGAAGCATAATACAGCTGGGCCCCTCGGGGGAGTAGTAATATGTTTGGGTGGCCACACCCAAATCTGTTTTGGTAATCTTGATATATCCGTAAACGAGAAACAGAATGGTTAATGAAAGGAATGACTAAGATCCATATTGTTAGCCTCAAAATATTGAGTCAAACAAGAATGCTCAGTCATATGTTTATTATGTATCATAAATTAGAATGTTGTAATAGGTAGTAGATTAGTCGTGTATAACGGGCTTAACTTTAAGCTAAGGTTCATTCATAAGTAACCAAAGCCCAAAAGGAAAACCCGGTCCATGTAGTATAGTCCATACAAGCCCACATGTAGGGGGACTATAAATACCCTTCCTAGCATGTTAGGAAGGGTGTTGGTCATTTCATTTTCTCTCAATCTAGTATCACCTAGTTTCTCCAACCATTCTCTCTACTTTCTCTCACTACTTTCTCTCTCTATAATTCATCTTCTTCATCTATTTTCTTACTTTAATTCGTGTTATATCATCTAAATATATGGGACAACAATTGGTATCAGTCGCCATGGGGTAGTTTTGTGATTGGTTGTTGTGTTTTCATTTGATTCGTTTGATTTAATCCTTCTTTCATCTACGAATTCAAGACTTTTTTGTGTTTTTTGTGTTCTTCAATTCGTATACCTTCTTTAATGTTGTTTAGTGATTTGGGTATCTTGGTTTTCGGGTAAAACACAAATTTTTTGGCTCAAAAGCTAAGAATTATCTTGGTTCAACTATGCGAAATTCACTGCCATTGTTTCCATCGGAAAAGTATAGGTAAGTACGTTCGATCGCAATAACCAAGGGTTTTACTTTGCGATCACAAGTATTCAGATAACTTATTCCGACGATTTATTCCGATCGCTCATTGCGATCGCGGATTGCGACGGTTTTTAAGGTTTGTTGAAAAGTTACTCTGTCCAAATTTTATTGGCCATATTCCGATAGAAAGGTCATTGCGACAGGAACATTGCGATAGGAGGGTCACATTCCGATACAATATTCCGATAGGGTATTCCGACAGATCATTCCGACAGCATTCCGATAGCCTACATTCCCACAGCCTACATTCCGACAGCATACATTCCGACAGCCTACATTCCGACAGCCTACATTCTGACAGCCTACATTCCGACAGACAACATTCCGATGGACATTCCGATGGCACATTCCGATGGACATTCCGTTGACATGTTTAGCTAAATTTTGTTCGAGTATTTTTTAGACTTAGCCACCATCTAGACTAGTTTCGGAATATCGTTTACAAAATTTGTCGATTACAAAATTTTTTGGTCTACCGTTTTGTTGGACTGGGGAATTTATTGTCGGACTGAAGAAAAATTGCAATTTTCGGAATTTTAACCACAACAACAATCACAACAAATCTACTTAAGATCCATATTCACTTCATCATTTCAGAGTATATTGAGACGGATTCTACTGCCGAATATCGTGTGACGAACAACAACATAATGGTGGCGGGTAACAAA
Organism: Glebionis coronaria; assembly: GCA_025667525.1. NCBI lineage: Eukaryota > Viridiplantae > Streptophyta > Magnoliopsida > Asterales > Asteraceae > Glebionis > Glebionis coronaria. Next base: position 6,689,881 of record CM046877.1, read on the forward strand.
GAAAGACCACCAATGCTTGTGTCGGGTCGATATGATCAATGGCAATCCCGTTTTCTACGTTATCTTGACACAAAACCTAACGATGATGCTTTAAGGAAATGTATTTTGGAAGGACCCTATAAACTCTCAATCCCTCGCCTTACCACTCGGCCATGCCGCCAGGATTCAAGTTCCTAGAGTACCAGCCACAGACACTATTGAAGAACAACCGGCTTATGAACGTGATGAAAAGAGGAACGACCTCACACCAGAGAACCGTGCTTGGTTTGATGCAGAGAATGAAGCAATCTACTTAATTCTCAGTGGAATTGGAGATGATATTTATTCCACGGTTGATGCATGCCCTACTGCTCAAGAAATGTGGACGGCTATTGAAAGATTGCAACAAGGTGAATCACTTAACAAACAAGATGTGAAAACTAAGATGTTCTGGAACTTTGGCAAGTTTACATCAAAGGATGGGGAATCAATTGATTTTTATTACTCCCAATTCTACAAGATGATGAATGATATGACCCGAAATAACTTGCAAGTTTCCACCATGCAAGTCAATGTCCAATTTCTACAGCAACTTCAACCAGAGTGGACACGGTTTGTCACCTTGGTGAAACAACAACAAATGTTTGACGAAGTTTCATACCACAAGCTCTTTGACATTTTGAAACAATTTCAAAATGAGGCTAATGAGCTTCGAGCTGAACAAGTTGCAAAGGTTTCCAATCCACTTGCTTTGGTGTCTACCACTCAAAATTACCCAGATTATCACTCTCGTACTTCAAAGACCTACTCTACTCAATCATCATCACCACGATCATCCACTGTCTCCAAGTCACATGCTCCAACACGATCCCGAGGCAAAGAAGTTGCAAGAGCACCATCACCCACACCTGAGAAATCATCCGAAGAAGATAGTGATGAAGAAGTAGCTCAAAAGGATAAGGAATTCAAGCAACAAATGGCTTTCATTATGAAGCAATATAAGAAAATCTACAAACCCACCAACAACAACCTTCGAACATCTTCAAACCCGAGGAACACCCATGCACAGAGTCCTCCAAGGTATGACACACGAAGACGTGCTGAGAGTCCTCCAAAGTATGATCGACAACCTAAGTATGATAATCAGAGGGTGGCTACTGTTGTTGGAAATAGGGAAACTGTTGGTACTCAAGTTGTGCAACAAAGTGGGATTCAGTGTTTTAACTGTAGAGGTTTTGGGCATTTGGCTAAGGAATGCATGCAACCAAAAAGGGTGAAAGATTATGCTTATCACAAGGAAAAGATGTTGCTGTGCAAGAAAATGGAAGCTGGAATCAAGTTATCAGCTGAGGAAGGAGAAATGCTTGACGACACAGATGATGAACTCTCCGACCAAGAACTTGAGGCACATTATTCATACATGGTAAAGATTCATGAGGTCCTTAACGTCACTGAAGATGACAATGGTCCTATCTTTGATACCGAGCCAATTGATAAGGTACAAGATGATGTTGAATATAATGTGTTTGGTGATACATATGAGCATAGTGATCTACCAACAACAATTACTGACACGTGTATGATGGAAACGGTTGATAGCAATACCACACCCGATTCATCAAACATGTGCAATAATGAGTTTGAGGATGATCAACATGCAAATGAGTATGATGACGAGGAGCGTGTCGCGCTTGCTAATTTAATTGCTAGTTTACAAAAAGATGTCAATGAAAATAGAAAGAGTCAAAAGCAATTAAAAAAGGCAAACGCAACGCTCACTCAAAACTTTGAAGAATGCAAAGCCGCTCTTATAAAATCTAGTGAGACTACTGATAGTTATAGGGCTGAGCTTCTTCAAAAGACCAACGAGCTTGAGGGGTACAAAAGTCGTGTCATCAACGTTAAAAAGGACGAGTTTAAAAATAAATACAACGAAGCTCTTGCTTTGTTAACTAAAGAAAAACGTCAATTTAATGTTTTATTAAGTGATGAACATCAAACAACGTACCTTGCCACAACAAAAGTTAATGAACTTGAACAGAGGCTTTCTATGAACACCACCGATTCTGCTAAAATTCTTGACGAAAAGAAAGAAGAGGTTGAAACAATAAAACAAGATTTCAAAAATAGACAAAGCAAAGATACTAAAAAAGTAAAGGATCTCGAAGAACAAGTTGATTTTTGGAAAAAAGTTGTTTATAAAACTCATGACTATATTCAAACTGTTAGAATGATATCACCTCCGTCGTTTTTCAAGGGTCAACCTAGCTTTGCCACCCCCAAGTACCTCGAAAAAGCTCAAGCTGCTAACCCCCACTTATATCTTGATGAGTCCGAATGGACTGATAATGACTTCCTAGTAGCTAACCTCGATAGTGAAGAGACGTCCCTTTGGGATGAGGAGAGTAGATCACCGGTCAATAAAGATATTGTGAAACCATATAACTATGCTTATCTAAACAGTCTTTATGGTCTTTTTACTCCACAAAAACAGAAGTCTCGTGAGGAATTCTTTTTAGAATGCAAACAACGAAGAATTCAATGGAAGAAAGCGTTTGTCGCTAAGAGGAAAACTAATGTTTTTAAATATATTAACTATTTGCCTCTAGATGCTTCTAATAGCAAAAGTAGAAAAACACTTATTTTTCTTAAACACCACATTGAAAATGTTCAATCAATTGTCGAAAGCGATTGGGAAAAACGTCAAAAGGATAACTAGAAAACCGAGATTCCTCACGACATAACTGTGCTTGTGAAAGAACTTCTAATACCAAATACGAAGATAATAAAAGAACATGTTCTTGAGTTTGAAAATTTGATTCGGTCTGAAATGTTTGATGATTAGAAATATGTTGAGTCTCTTGAAAAAGAAATTGATGAACTCCAAAATGACAAATCAGATTTTTCAAACGAATATGATCTACTCTTAGAAGAATGTCTCTCCAAAGATATTTTGTGTGTTACTCTTCAATCTTGTGCTGATATCGATGAATATTCTGATGTTGCATGCAAATATCTTGATAAAATCAAAGAATGTTAGCGTCTTGAACTTGAGCTTTCGAAACATAAAGAAAATGTTGATAAAAAGGCTTTTGAGTTACTTCAACACAAAACTGATTTCCTTCAAAAACATTGTCATTCTCTTGAACTTGCTTTGCAAAAAGACGTTGGTAGTTTTCCATATGATAATAACTTGCAAGAAAAACTTTCCAAAACGTTTCGAGAAATGAATGAACAGAATTTGGAGATTAAATGGTTGAAAGCTCAGTTACAAGACAGGGAACTAGCGATAGCTGAGTTGAAGAAACTCGTTGCTAAGATGGGTGGGGAAATTGTGGAACCTAGTGTTAAGAAACCTGTTGTAAGACAACCCAATGCGCAAAATGTGACTAGACCCTCTGTCTTGGGAAAACCATCTGTTTTCTCTAATTCTGCATTTGCAAAACCTGCGTTTGCCCCCAAGACGGATGGGAAGGATAGGTTACCACAAAACACTCCCAAAACACATATTCGATCACAAAGCATTAAGAACACAAATGTGGTTAAACCAGGGATGTATAGATTGGCCACTACACCCACACAAAACAAAGAAAGTCAATCACCTCAGACTTCTAGAAACACTAATAGACGTGTGTCTTTTACTACAGGAGTAGTCCCCACTGCTAGTGTTAGTCGGCCCCAGCTTAAGAGCACTCTCATGAATGAAAAGGTTTGGCAAAACAAAATTCAAGGGAAGATGAAGGAAGTAGAAGACCACCCTAGGATTTTCAATGTTTCTAAGAATAAAATGTCTGTAATCGCGTGTAATGACGATTTGAATGATTAGACTTTAAATGCTTTGAATGTTAAGTTTGTTTGTGTGAAATGTGGAAAGTGTGCCAATGCTAATCGTGCTATGTGTGTTTCGAATAATGTCAAAGGCGTAGATACTAGAACTAAGAAGCAAACTGCGATGCCTATTAGTGCTAGAAAACCCAAACGCAAAGTGAACCATTCTCGTGCAACCCCCCTTGAGAAAAGTATTACATCAGACTCCACCACTAAGAACCCTAGAAGCAGAATTAGGGAATTATATGAGCCTTCTAGAAAGTCTTGGAAATGGTGGTTTGCTAATCAATGTCCTCCAGGATATAAATGGATGCCTAAGGTTAGGACAGAAAATGTGACTACGTGCGTTAGTGTGCCTCTAAGTGATGAAACTAGGGAAACTAATGAATCGGAAATCACAACAAACATGGAATCCAATTTAGAAAATGCTCCATCGTGTTCTAATTCTTCTGCAGGTGATCAAAATAATTCTCTTCATACTGGACTCCGGATGCACGAAGCACATAACGGGGAATCTCAAGCTTCTAATTAACTTCGTGGAGAAGTTCCTGGGTACGGTCCGATTCGGAAATGATCAGTTTGCACCGATCCTAGGATATGGAGACTTGGTTCAGGGGAATATCACTATCAAAAGGGTTTACTACGTCGAAGGGCTCAATCACAATCTTTTCTCGGTTGGTCAATTTTGTGATGCGGATTTGGAAGTTGTTTTTAGAAAAAAGACATGTTTTGTTCGTGATTATGCTGGGAATGACTTACTTACCGGAACACGGGGTACTGATCTCTACACTATTTCACTACAAGACTCCACATCTTCAACTCCAATTTGTTTCATGGTTAAAGCTTCAACGACTCAAGCTTGGTTATGGCATCAACGTTTATCTCATCTTAACTTTGATACCATCAACTTGCTTTCCAAGAAAGATATTGTGCGAAGCCTTCCTAACTTGAAATTCATCAAAGATCATCTTTGTTCTTCTTGTGAGATTTGTAAAGCTAAACGCAGTAGTTCTAAGACAAAGACTACGCCAAGCTCTAAAGGACGGTTAGATCTTCTTCATATAGATCTGTGTGGACCCATGCGTGTTCAAACCATCAATGGGAAGAAATATGTTATGGTAATTTTCGATGACTACTCAAGGTACACGTGGACCCTCTTCTTAAGGTCTAAGGATGAAACACCTGAGGTTCTCATTAACTTCCTTAAATTGGTTCAACGTGGTCTTCAAGCTCAAGTAAAAGTGGTACGTATTGACAGAGGCACAAAATTCTTGAATTCAACTCTGAAGAAATATTTTGAAGCCGAAGGGATTGAACATGAAACATCTATTGCTCGAACACCTGAACAAAACGGAGTTGTTGAAAGACGAATCGTACTTTAGTTGAGGCTGCTCGAACATTATTATCTGTTTCAAAACTACCACTATTCTTTTGGGCCGAAGCCATGTCAACTGCATGCTACACACAAAACCGATCCTTAATTATCCCTAGACACGAAAAGACACCAAATCACATAATTAATGATCGCAAACCTTCCCTCAAACACCTTCATGTTTTTGGATGTACGTGTTACATTATTCGCGATGGTGAAAATCTGGACAAGATGAAAGAGAAAGGTGATGCATGCATTCTACTGGGATATGCAACTCAGTCTAAGAGATACAGAGTGTACAACAAGAGAACAAAATTGATAGTCGAGACTATTCATATCAGATTTGATGAATTGCAAGAAATGGCACTTGAACAAAATAGTATAAGTCCCGATCCACAACGACAAACGACTTTCGTTTACAACCTCACGGAACTCGGAACTCAAGATCACAGCAATGAACCGTCAAGTTCAAAGCTGGTTCCTGAACATGTTCCTAGAGCATATATGACAGTGGACACGACACTTGAAGAGTTGGAAATGTTATATGGACCAATGTTTGATGAATATATCACGGGGGAGAAACAGGTTGTATCAAAGTCTTCCGCTGTCACTCATGATACGAATGATGATACCGATCATCATCAACAAAAGGATACAACTTCATCTACTTCAACACGGGTTGCTGCAGATTTACCTCCTCAGAATATCACTTCAACAATCGATCCTACAACATCCACAAACTACTGTCATTGCTCCAGAGAACACAAATCAAGCAGACGGTGCATTATCTGACGATGACAATTTTCACAACCCATTCGATACACCGGTACACGAAACTGGAGAGTCTTCTACTCGCCATGTTGATCTGTCAAATATGCACACGTTCTACCAACGACATCCTTCAATACATCATGGGACCTGATATCATCCTTTGGTTCATGTAATTGGAAACCCTTCACAACCCGTTCGTACAAGACGACAGCTTCACACCGATGGCGATGTTTGTATGTCCGCACTCGCCGTGAGTTTAGCTGAACCGAAAAACATCAAAGAAGCTATGGCTGTTCACGCTTGGATTGAATCGATGACGGATGAACTTCAACAATTTGAAAGACTTAAAGTCTGGGAACTTGTTGATAGACCATACGATGTAATACCATTAAATATTCGATGGATCTGGAAAAACAAGATGGATGAGGAAAACACGATCATCAAGAATAAATTTAGGCTAGTGGCTAAAGGGTATGGACAGAAAGAGGGTATTGATTTTGAAGAATCATTTGCACTAGTAGCTCGAATGGAAGCGGTCAGGATTTTTCTTGCTTATGCTGCACATAAGGGATTCATTTTCTATCAAATGGACGTAAAGACGGCGTTTCTTAACGGTCCTTTGAAGGAAGAAGTCTATGTCACACAGCCGGAAGGATTCGTCAATCCTCATTATCATGACAAGGTGTATCGTCTCCACAAAGCAAATTATGGACTCAAGCAAGCTCCAAGGGCATGGTACGACGAGCTCTCGAAATTTCTGGTCTCCAAAGGTTTCTCAAAAGGTTCCATTGATCTAACTTTGTTCACTTATAAACATGGGGATGACATTTTGCTTGTGCAGATTTATGTTGATGACATTATTTTCGGGTCCACAAACCCAAAACTTTCAAAATGGTTTGAAAAAGTAATGCACAGCAGATTTGAAATGTCTATGATGGGCGAACTAAAATTCTTTCTAGGAATTCAAGTTCACAATCCCCAAGTGGTATCTTCATGAACCAAGCTAAGTATTGTCAAGAGATAATCAAAAAGCATGGTATGACTTCATGTGACCCTGTTGGGACACCATTATCAACCACATTGCTAGATGCTGACTTGGAGGGAAATGCCATAGATCAAACGAGATATCGTTCCATGATCGGTTCCCTCATGTACTTGACAGCAAGCAGACCTGATATTTCACATGCTACGTGTTATTGTGCACGATATCAAGCACGACCCACTGAAAAGCACCTCAAGGAGGTTAAACTTATCTTTCGGTACCTCAAGAAAACCATTCATTTGGGACTCTAGTATCCGAGGGAAACCGGTTTCTTTCTAACGGCCTATTCAGATTCTGATCATGCAGGGTGTCTTGATACACGAAAAAGTACTTCTGGTGGTGCACAATTTCTAGGTCAAGATAAGCTTGTGGGATGGTCTTCCAAGAAGCAGATTGCACGTCACTTTCATCAGCCGAAGCGGAGTATGTGTCTCTATCTGCGTGTTGTGCTCAAGTTCTATGGATGAGAAAACAACTTACGGATTATGGCTTTCACTTTGATAAAGTACCTATGTATTGTGACTCAAAGTCGGCCATAGCCATCTCCTGCAATCCGGTACAGCATTCACGCACGAAGCACATTGATGTCCGATATCACTTCATAAAGGAACAAGTTGAAAGAGGTATCGTTGAACTATACTTTGTTGGAACGGATTACCAATTAGCCGACTTTTTTACGAAAGCTCTGTCGAAAGATAGGTTTGAGTACCTTGTTAGACAAATTGGTATGAGATGTTTGACTCTAGCGGACCTGGAGATTCTGGCAAAGGTGCCTGCTTGATTTATCTTTCAAACATCAACCTGTAAATATCATTGAAAAAGCAAAATATAAAACACATAAAAACAAAACACAAAATTAAAGAAAAATCTTTCAAATCCAAAAATATTCTTCTCGGCATGTATTTCAGTATCGATAATATGGACGTGCCTAGAAATGTCGCTCAATAACGACACGGGTGTGTACATAAAGCTCGAATGAAAGTTGTAAATATTTTTCAAAACATGTCATTTCTTCTTTCAATAAAGGAAAATGTCTATTTTGGACAATTTTTCCAACAACGGGTAGAGCAATCTATCTTGGGTTGAGCTTGTCACAAAACATTCAACGTTTTGAGCTCAACACAATGGCTTGTAATCACTTTCAGATTGCAACCCGGATCTATATTCACGGGAGAGTGTATGATTTAGTGCCCTTATCCTCAGCAAAAGAAGTTAAATCTTCTTACACTTGAGTGGAATTGTCAAGACATTCAAAGTCTATGAACTCAAGTTTATGCTTTAGAAAAACCTCTTCGCCAAAAAGAAATAGGATTTTTCAAAAAGCGTTGAACACAATTTTTTCAAGAATTTCTCAATGATTATTCAAAATATTTCAAAAATTGTGTGTTCAACAACTCCCATCCTCAAAAAGAGAAATGTGGATCACATCCTCACAATGACAATTCAATTGGATCAATTTTTGAGGGGGAGCATTTTAGCTTCATGCAAAAGATTAACACATCTTTCTCCCGTAGATTTTCAAGACTATTTTTTCAAAATATATTTTAATCAAATTTGGTATGTCTAATATCAAAAGATTTTATATATTACAGATAGGGGAGAAAATGTGATTAAAATGTGATCTTATATAAGACTCAAGCACTTTAACTCTTACCTACATGTGCGAAACACTTTCGATTATCGATGCACATGTGAACGGGGAGTATTTCCGAAAAGACAAAACTAGCAAGGTGTTAAATGTTTTTCAAACACTTTGTTAGAATTTAAAGTGGTTTTCATGGTTACGATCAAATACCCACAACATCTTTAATTCACGACGTTATTGGTGTCAAAAGGGTGGTTAGGTTTAAGTCCTATGATCCAACCAGAACCGGAGGGATCTTCCCAGGGGCAATCCAATAGATTATTAGAAGTCCTTAGGAAAGATGGAGTAGAATGTGAACGTAGCTGAATGCCGACTAAGTAATGATGCTAGCACTGGAACAATCACAACAAGGTGCTAGTAATGATGTCTTGGTAAACATTTAAGGGGTTGAAGAATGAAAAAGAAATGTAAGGATAAAGGGTGTAAAGAAAGAAGCCCTGCATACAACTTAGGCAGAAACCGGGTCAACTCATCATGAAGACAAACTCATCATGGACCCAGTGATGTATGCACAACCCTTTCCTAGCTACTCAGGCTTCTCTCAAAAGAAGTTTATTTTATTGTCACGGGGAACAACATGACTTCGATTGACTTTCTCACTTCGAGATAGTTGATATTGAATAGGTGGCATCTTCTCCAGCCTCCGACCACTAAAAGTGCACAAATCGAGTCTAAAGCCAAGAGATCAATCAAATCTCGTTAAGACACACGGATGAAGATCAAGAGAGTCCTACGCTATATCTTTGTGATATTGCTAGAACACTCAGAGTGATACAACTTAGTATTCACAATGATGAGTGGAAATCCTTCCAGTGTTAACATCAAACAGCACTGCGGTAGGTCATATGCAAGATTCTTTATGAATTGAACATGTGTAAAACTGGAAAGCAACAGTGGTTTGATTCTAAATTGATTCAAACTCGTTTCAGGTTTCTACGCAATATCTTTATGGTCTTGCTAGAACATTCAGAGTGATATTCATTAATATTCACAGTGACGAATGGAAATCCTTCTAGCGTCAACATCAAACAGCGCTACGGTAGGTGACTTGTGAGATTCTTATGAATCAAGCTTGTGTCAAGTGGAAAGCAACAATGGTAAGATTCTTTACGAATCACACTTGTTCCAAGAATTTGAATTGACGACTTTAATCAAGCGGATATCTATCCAATTGATTAACTCTTTATGTTCGCAGTCTTGCTTTGAGACAGTCGAGTAAAGAGAACGGCTAGTACAGCCGCGAAACCCTGTCAAGGAGATTCTTAACTGAATCTACCTATCACATGTACGGTATTTAATATCGTATAACGGTCTTCACCGACCGGAGGTAAAACGCTATCGATTTAGGACGAATGTCAAAGTCATTCAATCCGTGTCTATGTTTTGTCTCAAGAATGTGGCGTTACGGTGTACTCAGCAAAGTCAAAGATTCAAAACCACATTCTCATGCCTAAAGACATATTCGAAAATTAATAGTGTGAGCATGTGGATGAAGACACAAGATCGCAAGATGGCAAAGACAAGTCAAGGATGAAGGTCTACGTAAATCTTGGCCTATTCTACATGATTGATTAGATGGATTTGATAGATTTGATAGATTAATAACAAAGATAAGATGAGAAGGAGATGAGGGTGTAGAGAGAGAAAGGAGAGAAGGGAGGAGTAGAGAGAGAAAGTGAAATATTGAATTATGAATAAATGAAACCACCAACCCCTCCTAACATGCTCGGAGGGGGTATATATAGCCCACCCTACATGTGGGCTATATGGACTATATGATAAATAACTAGATCACGAGCCCAATACATTAATATATCGTTGGAGTGACCGATCCTTCATAAATACGTAAAACGTATTTCCAACAATCTCCTCCTAAGGGAAGTCGCTCCAAGAGACAAAGTTCTAAATATTCTATATCTCGTGATCTATGCGAACTAAGATGTGACCGAGACTTTATTAGGAAAAACGTATTTCTAACAATCTCCCCCTAAGGGAGGTCACATCTTTTTACAAAGTCTTAAACCTAGCATATATGCTTGAGTCTTCGATCTTGTTCTTGTGAATATGCTTCATGTGATCTTTGACTTAAGTCTTGAGCATGTTTCCTTGCCTTGACCTTGTGCATTCATCACTTGTGATATTCGCCTCTTCGTGACTTCATGTTCCACATACTTATACCTTTATAATTCTTGAAAGCTTCAGAGTTTGATACAGCGGAAGACTTGACCTTCAGACTTTCTTGAATTAGTTGAAGTACTAAGTGTATGTAGTATAAGCACGTGGTGACGACTTCTTCTAGATTGTACACCGCAATGCCACCTTCTTGTTACTTTGCATAAGACAGTTAGCAACAAAACATATACACGGATGAAATGGCCTTGAACATTTCATTCTAATTCGGTAGCATTTTACCTCCGGTCGGTGAAGACCGTTGGACGATATTAGATATTGTACTTGTGACGGGTAGTTTCAATAAAGAACCTCCTTGACAAGATTTCGCGGGTAAACCCGTTCTCTTTACTCGACCGTCCAAAGCTGACTGCGAACATAAAGAGTGAATCATTTGGATAATATTATCCGCATGATTTGAAGCCATCAATTCATGTTCTTGGAACAAGTGAAGTTCAATTAAGAACCGCACCATCGTTGCTTTCCAGTTGTCACAAGCTTGATTCATATAGAATCTTGCAAGTTACCTACCAAGTGCTGTTTGATGTTAACACTAGAAGGGTTTCCATTCGTCACTGTAAATACTTAATAGTGTTACTCTGAATGTTCTGGCAAGATCACTAAGATAATACGTAGAGGCCTGGAACGTGTTTAAATTCATTTAAGAGTTTAAACCACTGTTACTTTCCAGTTATCACAAGTTTGATTCATAAATAATCGCACAAGCACCTACCATGAGCTTTTTGACGTTCGCTCAAGAAGGATTTCCATCTTCATTGTAAATACTTTCGTATTACTCGGATGTTCAGGCAAGATCATGAATATTTTGCGTAGGACTCTTAATATCTTTCTTACTTTTCACATTGTGTGAACAAGCAAGGAATAATGAAAATGTGTCCTAATGAGATATTTGATGATCCCAAATGGCTCTAGACTCGATCGTGCATTTTGGATTTTAGTGATCGGAGGCTTTAGAGGAGTGCCACCTTTTCAATACCAATTTATTCGGAGTGAATAAATCAATAGATAATGCGTTTTCTCCGTGTGATTAAAACAAATATCTTTTGAGAGATATCTGAGTTAGCTGGGATGGGTTGTGCCTTGCATCACTGGGTCCATTATGTCTATCTTCAATATCAAGAATCATTAAAAATGATCTCAATAGCATATGAATTGACCCGGTTTCTGCCTAAGTTGTAAGGAGGGCTACTTTCTTTACACCCTTTATCTTTACAATTCTTTTTCATTCTTCAACCCCTTCAATGATTACCAATACGTCATAACTAGCACTTTGTTGTGATTGTTCCAGTGCTAACTTAAGTACTTGGTCGGCATTCAGCTATGTTCACAATCTTTCTCCATCTTTCGTAAGGACTTCTATTTCTAGCTATGGAATGTCCTTGGGAAGATTCCTCTGGTTCTAGAGGAATCATTGGACTTTAACCTATCCTACCATCCTTATGTCACCACAAACGTCACCATCGTGAATTAAGATGGGGTATGGGTAAGTAACGTCACCATGAAATCTATTTGAATATAAAATCTATTTTGCCCCCCCTTAACATATGCCACGATATACGAAAACATTTCGCACATGTCGGGATGAGCCAACACATTAAGTCAAACCATTGAGACACATTAAATAACATTTTCTCCACATATTAAAAATATTAACCCAATCGATGTTTTTAATATCAATTGATTTAATGATGTTTTAAGAAAAATTTGGGAAGAAAAATGCAAAACCGATTAAATCTATTTATCTTCATGAATTTTGACAAGCTCCCCCTCAAATTAATAAGGGTGCACTTGATTCGCAAATAGTAATATTCACAAGCAAAGATCATATATAATAATGAATTCACAAGATAATAGTATACGAGTTAGGACCTGAAATGATGAGAACATCATGTGATAAGATCACGTGGTTCTTGTCTGCGGACGTTGGTCTTCCTCGTAACTTCTGAAATTATCTTCTCCTTTACATCATATGGACAATTGATATCGTTGTCTTGACACCAACTTGTGAACATTGGCACTTTCGGCATTGACGAGTCTAAACGCTGGACAATTGCTCCACCTCAATTGTTGACCCGTGTTCTACTTAAAGAGCTGTAGTCGTCGTTTGAGTAGTCGCATCGTCTAGTATGTAGATATCAATTGCAACGAACTTCGGATTGTGGAGTTGATAATTTCGGATTCTGAAGTCAAAGCTTTCCGGTGAAATGCTTGACTTCAATGTGAAAAGCGGGTTACTATCGGAAATAATAGCAAACCATTTTGAGCATGTTTTAAATCGATTAAACTTCTGCTCGAACTTTATTTACAACCCCGTGTCATTATTGAATGACATTTCTAGGTTCGTAAATATTATCGATTCCAGAAGACATGCTCTTTTTATCAAAACATATTTGAACACACAATTTTGAAAGATTTAGAAAAAACCTTTTGAAAAACTCTTGAAAAATTGTTTTCAAAGTTTTGAAAAACAATTACTTGAGCTTAAGAATGTTGAATATCTTAAGAAAGCTCAAGTCCGAGAAGTTGTAAACTTCTCGTTGTAAGGATAAGTTACCATCGGCGATAAACTTTCCTTTTATCTGAAGGGCGAGTCCTAAGCTGACATTTACTTAGAAGTCGTTTTCATGAGCTTGAAAAATTTGACTGTTTTAACGGAAAGCTCATGACCGAGAAAGGGTAATTTCTCGTTATGAGGAAAAGTTCTCTTATTTAAAAGATACACTTTCCTTTCTGAGCTTAAAACTTCGAATGTTTTAATACAAGCTCATGACCGAGAAAGGTTAATTTCTCGTTAAGAGGATAAGTTAACATAAAAGATAATCTTTCCTTTATTTGAAGTTCGAGTTACAGTCTGACATTTAACTGTAAGTCCTTGTGCGTGAGCTTAAAAACTTCGAATGTTTTTAATATTAGCTCATGCCCGAGAAAACTTAATTTCTCGTTGTTAGGATAAGTTTATCATCGGCGATAAACTTTCTTTCTTTGAAGAACGGGGCATAAACTGTAATGTGATTATACGCCATTGTGCATGAGCTTAAAAACTTGGAATGTTTTTTATATAAGCTCATGCCCGTGAAAAATGAATTTCTCGTTGTTAGGATAAGCTTATCATCGGCGATAAACTTTCCTTTCTTTGATGAACGGGTCACAGACTGTGATTTGACTGTAAGCCATATACACGAGCTTAAAACCTTTGAATAGTTTTTACGGAAGCTCGTGTCCGAGAAAATTTAATTTCTCGTTTTGAGGGTAAGTTATCGTTGCGAGATAAACTTCCCTTTCTTTGAAGAACGGGTTACAGACTGTGATTTATCTATGAGCCATGTGGTAAGCTTAACCATGAATCCCCTGAGATAACTGTTTCTCCGATATCTGCTTCTTCAGCAACCAAACTCTAAGAGTGTCCTTAGTCGAACGGTATACAACGATTGGACCGCTTCGTTCTTTTGGAACATCAACTTTGGTACCTGCATTCTCATTAGAAATTTGCATGCTTTGATATGGGTTAGCGATATCTATCTTAGAAGCAAGTGGGGGTTCACAGTTGGCTTTACTTGTGTCAGAGGCGACCTGAGTAGATGATTCACTTGTCTTAGCTGGCAACCGTTTCCTTTTATATAAAACCTTAAGTTTAGGCTTAAGTGAAGTATCATCTTTATCAGTTTCCTCCCTAGTAGACTTAGTAGAATCGGAGACTATCCTAGTTAAAGGGCACTCGTTTCCTACAAGAGTGAAAGTTCTACCAGTGGGGCGCCAAACTTTACCCATGGGTTTGATTTTAGCTATCCACTGGGTTTTAAGTCTAGCACGAGAGTTCACCTCATCAAGTAATTTCTTGACACAAGAATCATGATTTTCCGTAAAGACACATTTTCTACATGTTTTACAGGTAGCATATTTAATGTTCGAGTAATTCCTAGATGATTGATCGATGCTCCTAGGAGATGACATGCTACGGTTAGCAGTGTTGGTTAATCTAGAAGGCATCTGAATAGGTTTGACATTGCTATCTCTTACATGTGTCTTTTGCTTAGCTTCCCTTAGACCAGATTTAAGGCAAACGCCATTTGAACTAGTTCTAGACGTGGTCTTGGTATTTTTAGAGAAACTAGAGCAATAATGTGATTAGGTCTTGCTAAAGCTGTTTTGGTCACATTGGGCCTAGTTGCTGGAGTGACTGGTCTAGAAAGATGAACCAAATCAACTTGGGAGGCAAACCGCGGTCTCGAGGATTGTGATCGCTCGGATCTAAATGCAGTAGGTTGTCTGACAATCGATTGTCTGACGAACTGATTTGTGGGCGGTCTCCCCAAGATTGATGGTTTTTCAAGCTTAGTGTCCACACTAGGTCCTCTATTTTTCCTTAACTCATTTTTCAACGCAACTATAGCAAAAACCTTTTCCTGAACTTGAGCCTTTAAAGTCTCATTTTCTTTGAGCAATCTATCTTGGGATGCCAATTTAGACTCTAGTAACTGAATTTGTTTCAAAATGTTATCATTTTCAGCTTTAGAATCTAAAACTTTTTGATCCAATTTTCTTTCAAGAACAACGTCTGACTTTTCAAGTTTTTCAAAGTATGTTTCAAATTTGTCCGTTTTCTTAGAAAATTCAAGTTTGGCATCCTCAAGATCTTTTGATTGTTGAGCTACAATCGTTTCGAGCTCTCTAATCTTGGAATCAGAAGCAGTCAATGAAGCAGTTATAATACAATTATCATGATGTACTATAGCATTCTGAACAATCTCTCCCCCATTATGACTTACATCGGATGAATCAGAAGTGGTATTGCTATCACTCTTTTCCATCCCATGTTTGTCATAATTAGGTTCAGAATGCTCAATATGCGGCATATCATCAGCATATACATCATAGACAACATTACATTGTACCATGTTTGCAGGCCCTTCGTCATAAACGGGTAAGGTGTCATCAAGAGAGATCTCGTGAACATTCCCTGACGTGCCACTGGTATCATGTTGTCCTTCTGATTCCGTGCTCTTGCCATCGTTAGGCTCCAAGTTGTCAACCCTATGACCATTTTCCTCTTGCATCGAAGATTCTTGCACTCCATTATCATACACTTGCTGAAGTCGAGATCTTTTATAAATCGAAGACGAGACTGATGTCATGAGTTTCAATATTGTATCACGGAAAACTCGAAGCTCGGTATGTGTATCTCGAAGAAATGATTGGCAAATCACTGAACTTTGAAGTTTGATGATATTGAATTGGAGGAAAGGCGTGAGTTTTGTCACAAGAGCCTTATATGCAAGTACCGATGCCGAGTGATTAAATTTTTCATTATTGAGTTGCTCGGCGAGTTGGGTCAAGATGATGAACATCGATTCCATGAATATACGACGATCTTGACCAAAGATTGTCACAAATTCGCTCCCTCCTTGAATACGTGAAAGAGTAACTAGATTATACTGAAGCATTTGAAATGAAGTGATGCCATTATCACTAACTTTGTCTTGCATTTTATGCGCTTCTCCCTTTTGACATGTCGAATCGAACGAATCCATTGAATATCGATGAAAAATGATGTGGATCTGGTTGTTTTCGGGATTTTACAATTCGTGAAGAAACAAAAGATCCGTAAATAACTCTTAAAAAAACCTCGAGTGATGATGTAACTCTTTTCTCGGCTCAAAAATTGTTGTCGGCTCAAACGTTGAAAAAACAAACCCGATATTAATAGATCCAATTACCTCGGTTTTACAAAGTAAGTAAACTCGACCCAAGTTGAAATACCCCTAGAGACCTAATACAAATAATACTAATCTCACTGGATCGAAATAAAATAAAGGCACTATTTTTTCTAAAAAAAAACGTACACCTAAAACCAAAACGTACAATATTTAAAAAAAACGTACAATATTTAAATTTCCAAAACGTGGCAGATGTTGAAAAACGTGGCAGTCAAACACATTATTTCCTCCGCCTAATAAATACAATTTCCTTACCTTCTCTCCTCAATTCCTCGTTTTATCCGCCCAATTTATATACTCCTCCTTCTTTGACTTCACAAACCTAATCTCTCTCTCTCTCAAAACTTGTTTCCTCCATCACTTTAATAACTCTCTCTCTCTAAACAAATAAAACTCCTCCGTCTTCTTTTTCTGATTACAACCCCACGCCTCCAAAAATCAGATCAAAACTATGAATCAATCTTAAATATCTACATCACCCATCTCATAACTGCATCACATTCTAATCACACACAATCAATCGGATGATAAACCAATCCCACGAGTGAAGAACAACCAAAGAGATTCGCTTCTAGATCTTGTAAAACAAGGTCTCGGGTAGGTTTGTTTTTTCGATTTTCGTTATGGTCTAAGTTTTGTTGATGAGAGTGTTGTCGAATCTTGAGTGTGGTCGAGTCTGTTGATGGGTGAGTATGAGTCAGATATGTTTTAATTGCCAAAAGTTTTCAGTTTGGGTGTGTTTGGTTTTGAGTCATGAGTCAAGAGTCGGTTTAAAAATTGAGAGTCTGATGGGTTTGTTTTGGATCGAGAGAAGAGTGAGTGTCGGGTGTTGAGTCGAGTGGGGTGTGGGTTTGTTCGAGGGTGTATTGGAGTCGAGGGTTTAGGCTGTTGGGTGAGAAAGGTTTAGGTAGTTGTCGAGTGTTTGTCTTGTGTGGAGTTGGAGTCGTGATGTTGGAGTCGAGATGTTTAGATAAGCAGACGTGAGGGTGTGTTAATGGTTTCGAGTCTAAAATGTTTTAGGGGTGATGTGGGTGTGTCGGGTGATTGTTCAAAAATGAGAGTGGTTTTGAAAGAAAAATCAAGCTGTTGATTTTAAAAGGTGTCGAGTGTTGAGGTTTTTTGAAGTCGAGAGATGAGTCGAGGGTGGGTGTCGAGGCTTATTGTTGATGTTGTGTGAGTGTATTTTGAGACGAGGCTCGTTGAGTACCGTTATGTTTGAATCTTCACTCAGTCGGAATACACGTTCATGCGGAATAACGTTCATGTGGAATAACGTTCATGCGGAATAACGTTCATGCGGAATAACCGTTCATGCGGAATAACCGTTCATGCGGAATAACCGTTCATGTCGAATGACCGTTCATGTGGAATAACCGTTCATGCGGAATAGCCGTTCACTCGGAAAAAAGCGTTCATGCGGAATAACCGTTCACTCGGAAAAAAGCGTTCACTCTGAATAATGGTTGATGTGGAATAATGGTTGATGCGGAATAATGGTTGATGCGGAATAATAGTTGATGCGGAATAACCTTGATTCGGAATAACCTTGATTCGGAATAAGCTTGATTCGGAATAAGCTTGATGCGGAAAAAAGTGTTGATTCGGAAAAACGGTTGAGTCGGAAAAAAAAATTTTGACTTGTTCGATGGAGTCGAGGGTGGTGTTGACTGGCAACGACACAGATAAAAAGTTGGAAAAACAAAAATCTGGCGAATATACAGATATGCATTTTGGATAAAGGCAAAAAGACAAAAGATTTGACTATCAATAAGATTAAAAGAAAATAATTAAAAAAATGAAATACTTGAAAATAGACTATCAATTTAAAAATGAAAAAGATGAAATGAAAAGTTCAATAAAAATAAAAAATTTTCAATCAAGAATTCATTAAAAAAAATAAAACGTGTTTGTTTTTTCAATCAAAAATATCAAATTAAAAAGATAAAACACAAACTTTTTATACAAACACTAACTTTTTTTAAAGATTTGAATATATATAGAAAAAATTCGTGATTTTTATATATAAAAAAAATTTGTGATTTTATATAAAATAAGTCAATCAAAAGATTTTACTGATTTAAAGCATAAAAACACAAACTTTGAAAGATTTAAGCTAGATTAAATCAAAATCCACCAAAATCAATTAAAATAAAAGCAAGAATAAACCAATCTAACCTTGGCTCTTGATACCAATTGAAGATTTGTGATAATCTTGTGAATCAATAAGGTGGGTTGATGTTTCTAGAGAGAGAAACTAGAGAGAGAAAGTGAGAGAAAATATGTATATTGAATGAAACAAAATAAACCAATCTAACCTTGGCTCTGATACCAATTGAAGGTCTACGTAAATCTTGGCCTATTCTACATGATTGATTAGATGGATTTGATAGATTGGATAGATTAATAACAAATATAAGATGAGAAGGAGATGAGGGTGTAGAGAGAGAAAGGAGAGAAGGGAGGAGTAGAGAGAGAAAGTGAAATATTGAATTATGATTTAATGAAACCACCAACCCCTCCTAACATGCTAGGAGGGGGTATATATAGCCCACCCTACATGTGGGTTATATGGACTATATGATAAATAACTAGATCACGAGCCCAATACATTAATATATCGTTGGAGCGACCGATCCTTCATAAATACGTAAAACGTATTTCCAACAATCTCCCCTTAATGGAGGTCGCTCCAAGAGACAAAGTTCTAAATATTCTATATCTCGTGATCTATGCTAACTAAGATGTGACCGAGACTTTATTGGGAAAAACGTGTTTCCAACAAAGGATGATTTGAAGATCTCAAACTTAAAGACAAAGTCGAAAGACAACGACAAATGCTCAAGATCACAGCATGAAGGAAAAATACTACCATTACACGTTCAAGACTCATTTATGGCGAGATTAGTAATCTCTACAAATTTCCTAAATGACCAAGGTTTATGACCTCTGATGACGTATAGTCTCCAGCCGGGTCAGGAACCCGGCCCACGGGTACTACCCGTAGGCGGCCCATCACAGATGGGTGGGAATAAAGTCATTTGAGCTTATGGGCTTGGATGAACAGTAACCGCGAACATGTGTGCGGCCCACGGCCCGGCATGGCCGGTACAGGGTTAGACAGAATCATATTCTGTCTATGATTAGGATTTGCCCTAATAAAGAGGATATTCACTCACCATATTTAGAAGATAACAATCAATCTAATTCTGGTGCTTATCCCTTCCTTGGGGCCGAAGTATCAGTGACAGCCCATTAGGGTTTCACTGCCTATAAAAGGAACCCCCAAGGGTTCCACAAAGGTATTACGTTATATACACTCTCAACTCCATCCGTTTCCTATAAACGCTAACCGATTACTTACTCTCACGTCGGAGTCTAATCGTGGGAAACATTCCCACGGTAAGTCTAACGCGTGTTGTTTAGTGTGCAGGATCACAACCATACAGTTCACTTGGTGCAGGAGCCGGAGCTCAGCCAGCCCGAATTAAGCCTAATTCGGGTCTAGCAAGGATCACCCAACTTTTGCATCAACAAGTTGGCGCCACCCGTGGGACCCATTACACTAAGCTAGAGCAAAATCTCATCTTGAACTCTCAATGACAAAGGGGCATCCGCAAGCTAACCCCAGGAACACAAATCTTGGAAACCAGAAGTCCCAAGGGGAAGGGATACTCATCCCCAATCAATCCCCTAGCCGTCTAACGGGCGGACAAAACAACCGCAGTGGTTTTCAGTCTATAGGGGTGACGAGCATGATCTCCGTGACTCCTCCACCTACTTCGACCCTGGACAACCCTGACCCGGGGAGTGTGCCCAATCCCCCTAACAAGGAGCCGCGCCGACCGTCGATAGAGAAGAAGTAGAAGTCCAGCCACTCAGCGAGGAGGATCTCACTCGAGTTCTCACGCAGAACTTTGATAGGATCATCCCAGGGATTGCATCAAGGTTGAATCTAGGGAGGGACCTCCAATCTAGACTCAACTTTGGCAATACCGGACCAATCACCTCTTCCCAAAATCAGAGGAAGAGAAGGACCCGACCTCAGGAGCGGAGCCTCTTCGAGAAAACTCCCCAACCTAAGAATGTGTTCGAACGCATAGGGGATCGTCTCATGTAGGAACTAGTGCGATCTCGAGGCGAGGGGGAGAGGTCCGACGATTCACCTGAACGACAGGATCAGGAACTGACCAGAGCCAATCGCCGCACGAGTGTGTGGGATAGGATGAACATCGAGAAGAAGGCCCCGGGATCTTCTCATAAGAGCGGTCCTCGCCCTAGAGATGGGGAACCGCCTCCTTCTCCTGATCCATCAGGAGAAGATTCGGATGATCATCCGCCCAAGCGCCGCCGGCCTAGACGTACTCCTCCACCGCCACCAAACGATGAGGAGTACTATGGCGGTCCTTATTACCGAGAGACGGAAGCAGAAGATCTTTCCCAACCGTGGTGTGACCCTAGGCTCACCCGTCCATGGGCGGATCCCAGGGAAGATCCTTTTACTCTTCGCATACGGAACTACTCTGAGGACACAAAACATCGCATGCCGGCGTGTGTCAAGACTTATGATGGAACGGGTGATCCGGACGATCACCGCAAAATATTTGATACGCAGGCGAAAATTGAGCGATGGCCCATGCCTATATGGTGCCAGATGTTCAATTCAACCTTGATTGGCAATGCTCGCGACTGGTTCGAAGGACTTCCTCCGCGAAGCATTGATAGCTTCACTGAATTACGCACTGCGTTCAAGAACAATTATACTCAGCGGAAGAAGTATAATAGGGACCCTGTTTCATTCGCAACCGTCAAACAACGGCCGGGAGAATCTACGGAAGCCTTCACTGAGCACTTCAATGACGAGTGCACACGCACAAAGACAATGTCGGAACTCCTGAAAATTTCCGACTATATGCATGCCATAACAGATAGGGAATTAATCAGGCGTCTCAATGACAAGCGCCCGGAGAGGTATGACGACCTCATGGAAAGGGTCAGAAACTTCATAGAGGGAGAAACAGCGGTTGTCGCGGCCTACCCTTCAAAAGGAAATGGCTACCGGTCGAACGACCAGTCCAGGAGACAGTCGGGCGGCCAAAGCAACCAGAACAATAGTAGGGGCTCAGATTACAAGAGCCAAAACAAAGGAGGACGGCCGGACGATAAGTTTACCCCTCTAAAGATGTCCTACCAGGAGATCTTGCTGACGGAAGGGGCCAATTTTCTGAGGCCTCCCCCAATGACGACTCCGCTAGACCGTCGCCAAGGAAATCGTTTCTGCGAGTTCCATAACGACAAGGGCCATGGCACGGAGGAGTGTATCCAGCTCAAGAAGCACATTGAGTCACTGATCAAATCAGGTAAACTCATGCATTTGGTTAAGGATTAGAAGGATGGAAAAGACAATAAGAAGTATGACAAGAAGGATCCCCAGAAGGACAAACCTTCGACCATATACATGATCCAATCCAGACAAAACCGCACGAGGCAGAAAATTGGCCAAAAATTTTCTCGCGGCAGGGAAATCTCATTCCCTCCCATCACATCAAGCGATGTGATTGATGCGCCTCTCACTATTGAGATAAGCATTGGAACACACAATGTTCGTCGCATGTATGTGGATGGAGGGTCATCAGCAGAAGTACTGTACGAACACTGTTTTGTGCAGTTACGACCAGAAATAAGAAGCCAATTGGTACCGGCCACGGTGCCGCTCATTGGTTTTAGTGGAGACACCATCTGGCCGATAGGGCAGCTGCGTCTGCTTGTAACCATTGTGAACGAGGAACACTCCACCACTGCGTGGATGAACTTTATGGTGATACGCTCACATTCTCCATACAATGGGATCATAGGCAGACCAGGTATTCTGGCCATACGGGCGGTACCTTCCATGGCACACGAAATGATCAAATTCCCTGTGGAAGGAGGAATCATTACCATTTACAACACAATCATACCAGCATCCGAGTGTCATACCGTTACAACACCGGTTCCACCTGTTCCACCCAAGGATGGATCACCACCTCCCAATTGGGGGGTGGCAATCCATCCTGATTATCCGGAACAGAAGGTATCCATAGGGGGAACGCTCTCGGATAGCGGCAAAAGGGCCATGTGCTCTCTTTTGAAGGCAAACTTGGATGTATTCTCATGGGAGCCCAAGCATATGACGGGCGTACCACGCGCGATAGCAGAACATAGGCTTCAGATCCGCCAGGGATACCCACCCGTCAAGCAAAAGAAGCGCGGTCAGGCACCTGAACGTAGCCAAGTGATACTAGAAGAGGTACGGAAACTAGTGGACGCAGGCATCATGCGCGAGGTATACTACCATGAGTGGTTATCCAACCCAGTTATGGTCAAAAAGCATGACGGAAGCTGGCGCATGTGCGTGGATTTCACGGATCTGAACAAAGCTTGTCCACAGGATTGTTACCTGTTACCGGAGATCGACTGGAAGGTGGAATCCCTATGTGGATATCCCTTTAAGTGCTTCTTAGACGCATATAAAGGATACCACCAGATCCAGATGGCGGAAGAGGACGCAGAAAAGACGGCGTTCCACACTAGTCAGGGCATATACTGTTATACAAAAATGCCGTTTGGACTAAAGAACGTCGGGGCTACATACCAGCGGCTTGTGGACAAAGCCTTTGACTCACAGATAGGCCGCAACCTGGAGGTCTATGTGGATGACTTAGTCATAAAAAGTCATACGGAGGATGCACTTCTCCGGGATGTCCAAGAGACGTTCGACACACTGAGGAGGATTAATATGAAGCTAAATCCAAAGAAATGCACGTTTGGGGAAACAGAAGGAATGTTCCTTGGATATATGATAGATCCAAATGGCATCAAACCTTGCCCAGAAAAAACGGACGCAGTAATACAACTACCATCCCCTCAGACGCAGAAAGAGGTGCAGTCCTTAAATGGGAAGCTGGCCGGGCTAAATAGGTTCTTATCGAAGTCCGCAGAAAAGTCGCTCCCCCTATTCAAAACACTCAAGAGGTGCATGAAGAAGGGAGACTTTCGGTGGACAAAGGAAGCTGAGGAAGCCTTTGGTCAGCTCAAGCAACACCTCGCATCTCTCCCCATGCTAGTAGCTCCCCGGCCAAAGGAGGAGCTCATTATGTATCTATCAGCCACGCATGGAGCAATAAGTGCGGTACTAATGACGGATAGGGATACGGTACAAACTCCGGTCTACTTCATAAGTAGAACATTACAAGGGCCGGAGTTGAATTACTCCTCTATGGAAAAATTGGTTTGGGAACTAGTGTTTGCTACAAAACGGTTGCGCTGATACTTTCAGGCGCACCCAATTGTAGTCATTACCGACCAACCAATAAAACAAGTCATCTCTAGACCGGATGTGGAAGGCTACAAAAATGGAGCATTCTATTGGGGGAGCATAATATATCTTATAGGCCAAGGACGGCTGTTAAAGGCCAAATCTTGGCAGATTTCTTGATAGAGAAGCCGGATGAGGAAGGACCAGTCGTAAAACGGGACGAGGCTCCAGCAGAACCATGGGTGTTATTTACAGACGGATCTTCGTGTACGGATGGGTCAGGAGCTGGTCTCATCCTCACAAATCCGGAAGGAATGGAGTTTACGTACGCCCTCCGCTTTGAGTTCACAGCCACCAACAACGAGGCGGAATATGAAGCATTAATTGCGGGTTTAAAAATCACCGCTAGAATGGGAGTCCGCAACCATGAGGCCTACGTGGACTCACGGCTTGTCGCGAACCACATTCTAGGTGGATATGTGGCTAAGGAGGAGAACATGGTCCGATACTTGGAGAAAGTCAAGTCACTCATCGCGGCTTTCAGCAAGTTTTCTATCAAGCAGGTACCAAGAGGTGAGAACAAGAAGGCGGATGCTCTTAGCAAGATCGTATCTATAAGTTTCGCCCACTTGTCCAAGCAAGTCTTGGTGGAAATACTCAAGGAAAAATCTATAACAGAAGGGGAGGTCGCTACTATAGTTGAGGAGGATGGACCTACATGGATGACCCCGATCGTCAACTATTTGACTAATGAAACCCTTCCGGACGATGAAAAAGCGGCACGGCGCATCAAAAGGAAGTCGCAGCACTTCGAGCTTCGAGAAGGTATCCTCTATAAGCGCTTTTTCTTGCAGCCGTGGTTGCGGTGTGTTGGACCACATCAGGCCACTTATGTGATCAGTGAGATACATGAAGGGTTATGTGGCATGCACGTAGGTCCATGATCCGTGGTAGCTCGATCTCTACGTACAGGATATTATTGGCCTACCATGCATAGGGACGCGCGCGACATGATTCACAAGTGTAGTGATTGCCAAGTGCATAGACCAGTGCCGCGACATCCGCAGCAGGAGCTTACACCTATTACATCCCCATGGCCATTCTATAAGTGGGGTATCGATATAGCAGGACCGTTTCCTGTAGCTGCGGGGGGAGTTAAGTTCTTGATTGTCGCAATGGACTACTTTACACGATGGATAGAGGCCAAGGCAGTCAAATCCATCACAGACAAACAAGTTAAAAAGTTTGTTTGGAAGAACATTGTGTGCCGTTTTGGCTTACCAGGAGAAATCATATCGGACAACGGCAAACAGTTCACGGATAATCCATTCAAGGACTGGTGCGCATCATTGAATATCAAATGGCGCTTCGCGTCTGTTAAGCACCCGCATACAAATGGCCTTGTGGAACGAGCAAACAGAAGCTTGGAAAACAGCATCAAGGCACGACTGGAGGAACGAAGTGCCAAATGAGTGGATGAGCTACCACATGTCCTATGGGCGCATAGGACCATGATCAAAACAGCCAATGGGGACACTCCATTCGCATTGGCCTACGGCACCGAAGCTGTTATACCAGAAGATATAGTAATGCCTACCATCCGCATAGCGGAGGTTAATGTCGTCACAAACGATGAGCAACTGCGGATCAACCTGGATCTATTGACAGAAAAAGGGAGATAGCAGTCATTAATGAGGCTAAGTCCAAGGCTAAAATGAAGGCTTATTATGACGCCAAGGTTAAAGGTGTTTCTTTTCGACCGGGAGACTATGTCTATCGTGCTAACGAAGCAAGTCGAGCGGAGAATACAGGAAAGCTGGGCCCTAAATGGGAGGGACCGTATGAGGTCACGGAAGCCTTAGGACGAGGCGCGTACAAGTTACGTGACATGGATGGCCGCGATCTGGAACGCACATGGAACATCTCCAATCTCAAAAGGTGCTATCTTTGAAA
Source organism: Glebionis coronaria (assembly GCA_025667525.1). Lineage (NCBI taxonomy): Eukaryota > Viridiplantae > Streptophyta > Magnoliopsida > Asterales > Asteraceae > Glebionis > Glebionis coronaria. The sequence goes on from CM046877.1 coordinate 6,715,669, forward strand.
GCTACGGCTTCCGCATGGATACTTTGCTATACTTGGCTTTAAGGAAGATCCATGTACTCTATCTGTTTTGTTTTTTATGTTTTTTCTAGGTTCCTTTTTTGTTTTAAGACTTCCCATTCTTGTTCAAACAAAAAATGTAAACGTTCTAATAAAATGCCGTGGTGCCTAGCTAGCTCCACGACTTGTTTTGTGCAAATTATTTTTCTTAGGATTTTGTTAGTCATGTGAATTTTAGTTATTCTTATAATATGCCATGTCTCATTCATATGCATTCGTTCAATCACCGTACATGTACTATACGCCTCCAGGCGGGGTAAGAGGATTAAGTGAACCTACTAATTCAACTTGTCGCGTAAGAGGGATGCAACCCCAGCGACGCGGATCATGTATCCTTACTAGACACCTTACTCACAAGACGTTGTGGTAAGTTTCCATATGCCGTACTCAAGCAGTGCTTTGCATAATAAAGACGCACGTCGCATGTCTAGTAAATTATAGACTTGAATGTATTTCCTCTTTTGTGTAAGACGTGACATGTCATGCAGTATCGGTATACGATATTTAACAAAATAAAAATACACAAGTTTCCAAATCATAACAAAATAGCCGTGGTTGTCACGGACTTACATACAAAAGACAGTTATTTCACATATCAGTCTTAGCCGTGTACATGCACGAACGAATATAAGCTACAAATGTTTACAAGATAAATTACAATGGAGGTAGGAATTCCCCTATGTCCTTCTTCCCTTCTTCGATCAGAGCACGGAGGGCCTCCCCACGAGCGTTCTTTCCATCCTGCGCCTTGATCGCAGTCGCATCCAACGCCTCAGCAAGAAGTTTTTCACCTTTCATTACTTTTGACACGGAGTCATAAGTGGGCAAGGTCAGTTGGATGGGATCCGCAGTGAGCTTGGACATTACCAGTTCATTAGGAGCATCCTTCAGCACCTCCAGCTCGTCCAAAAGAGGGTGTTGGATTTCCGCAAGAGCATCCATTGACGCGGTCATCTTGTCCGTAGCTGAGGGGTTATGGTAGGGATGTTGCATGATATCTTCGTTCTTACCTATCAATTCCGCAGCCTGGACCAAGCCCTCATGTCTACCACAATCGATCCCATCCGACACGACCCCGACGAATGCTTGCAGCAGGTGCGGAGCTTCCATGACCTTGCTTACGGCAAGGCGCATTCCTTGTCCAATCATTCACCTGCGCCCAGCTATGGCAGATAGCAACGGAGGACACATTCTTTCAGCACAACTTGTGACCATCTTGCTTAGCTCCTCCTCAGCCGTTGCAGCTTGCTCTTCCAAATTGGTCCGCACTTGTGTTAGCTCATCCTTCAGCGCATCGCGCTCCTGGGCGATGTGGAATGCTTGTACGGTTACGGCTTTGGTAGAGGCTTCGGCCGCGGACACCTGCATATGGAACTTAGAGTTATCACAAGGATAATATGTTTTTTTTCTTGGGTCAAAAAAAAAAAAAAAAAAAATATATGTATAATATTCTTGTTGAAAGCATACCTTCTCGTTCGATGCGGCTACGAGGGCCTTGAGCTCGGTGATGCGTTTTTCTCGGTTGTCGGCATGATGGGCTTGCTCCTTCACTGTAGCCTCGGCCGTAACCAGCGCCGTTTGCAAGGTAGCAATGGTCTTCTCATTCTTCACAACTAATGCTTCACGACGAGCTATCCTTTTATCTGCACGCTTCACATTTGCCAGGGCCTTGATCAGGTGGCGTCTTAAAGCGGCACCCACCGTCACTTGATGAGCGGACGACACATCAAACTGTTCCAGCAAGGATTCATGATCCAGCTCCTCCAAGTCTTGTGCAAGGGCTGGAGGGGTAATATGCTCGATAAATTCCGAACACTCAGACTCCACCTCCAACCTTGTTAAACTGGAGAGATTCCAGGCTAGGCGTAGGCTATTTTCTGGTCCTTCGGGGAGGGGTTCCTCGGCGTGTGTCGCAGCAGGGGACGGGGGTCTGTTTGATGTTGTGGGGGAAGGGTTCCTCTCCACCTCTTCCTCTTGAGCTACAGTCGACGGATCTGCCCTGTTATTGACATATGCAACTTTTGTTTAGGCATTCTATATTTAACAAGCAAAAAGACAAGGAAAGACTGGAAGACGAGGGGTGCTTACGTGGTACCAGTCGTAGGTTCTGGGGCGGTAGGAGCTACGACACTCACGGGGGTAGCTCGCCAGACTTGCTCATCCATGTGCGGTGTGGGGTTGGCCTGGGCCGTAGCAGTACCACTTCCCTCCTGGTACTGCGGATGATCTTTCCTTAGTTTCTTTGGGGGAGCATTCGAGGCCCCCGCCTCATCCCCTATTGTCTTTGCCACCATCCTGGTGGTCTTTCTCTTTCTGGATGTGGGCTGGGCGAACCCAGAGGCTTGAGTGATGTCTTCATCCTCAAGGTTGAGGAAATCACTTTCATCTTCCTGGTGCGTCACGGCTCCCTCCAACAGCAGCTCTCCACCATCTTCATTATGGAAATCCAAAGGGGATTTCTCAATGATAGGCTCCTCTTCATCTGATCTTTGCTCGGAAGTTTCTTCGAGCGGAATGGTACGGTCTGCGGTCGCATCGAGAAGGGGGAGTTCATTCTCCTTCAATGGGCGGAATCCTTCAGGCACCTTCATTGGGTCGCCCAGGCGCAATAATCCGTGTAGGTTCATTTCTGTGGACATTTATAAATACACGGGTCAGTACGGTCCTACAATACAAATGACGTTTATCACATTTACAAAGTATAAAGTACACCTACCCTGTCCACGCTCCGTCAGAAAGCACGGATATAAGTTCTCCCTCCTATAATAACGACGGCTTAATCCTACTAAGCACAGAAAATGTTCCGGCAACCCCTTATGGAATTCTGTGCGGTGGGTATCTAGTATTTTCAGGTCTCTGCTGCTATAGTCTTTGGATTTGGGCGGAGAATCTTTAGGTACCCTGGTTTTAAGGACGAAGGGAGTGGGGAATACTTTTTCATCCACAAAAAAGTAATGGTCGTACCAGTTCTTGAGGGAGTCTAAGGGCTTCCTATACGTCATGGGGGCATTCCCGGATCGTTTTTTAAATGATAACCACCCATTCACTAGTTGGGGGGAGTAAAACGCCCTAAATAGGTTCACGGTCGGGGTTACGTCGCATGTATGGCATGTAATTTCAAACCGATTGATTTTACACGCCCCTATGCAGTGAAGCTGGGTTATGTGGAAGTCATAGTATAAAAGCAGATCTACCAGGAATTTAGACAGGGGGATACGGTAGTTAGCCGAGTCAAATAGGCGCGTGTACACACCTATCTTCCCCTTTGGTGCATCCGTAATTGCCTCACCTTCACCTGGATAGGTGGGGTGTACGCTTTCAGGAATGTAATACTTTGACAAAAAGTCTATGTATTTTTCCGCAGACATTATGTTCAGGACATCCGTGATAAGAGGGTTGTCCTTTACCATGTTTTCTAAAAAGGGTTTGTAGGGCGTGACAATCTAACCTGCGGCGGAGGAAATCCGTGGAATAGAAGGCAAAAGTTTGGAGGATGGATCTTGGAAATAACAATCGCGGAAAAGAGTATGAACTGTGTGTGTAACAAACTCACACACCAACTCTTATATAGGGTTGCCTCGGTTTCTGAGGTAACGTGGATGCTTGACACGTGTAGGCCACTACGCCTATCCAACGCATAGGATTTTTGACACTTCTGAAACGTCAGGAGGGACCCACGGGTCACTTCTTAGCAGTTTTACGTGGCTCAATGGTGGGCATTAATGGTGCACTTTTGCAGAAGTGCGGCTGACCAGTTGACTACCATTAATGCATTTATTCTTGTGTCGGGATATGCGGTCTTACGTAAGACAATATTCAATGCTACATTAAATTTGTCTCGGCCGTTGTGTGCGGCTGAGCTTCTCTTGGAATAACATTCCTAGACAGGCAGCCGCGTGCGGCCAAAGCAAAAATCTTAAATATTTTCCCTAGGTCGTTCTTGGTATGTCTGGAGAGCATCCTGATAGTCTATAGGTTACGCCTACGGCTGTAACAACTAGACTGGGGGGACATGATGACGTATAGTCCCCAGCTGGGTCAGGAACCCGGCCCACGGGTACTACCCATAGGCGGCCCATCACAGATGGGCGGGAATAAAGTCATTTGATCTTATGGGCTTGGATGAACAGTAATCGCACACATGTGTGTGGCCCACGGCCCGGCATGGCCGGTACAGGGTTAGACAGAATCATATTCTGTCTATGATTAGGATTTGCCCCAATAAAGAGGATATTGACTCACCGTATTTAGAAGATAACAATCAATCTAATTCTGGTGCTTATCCCTTCCTTGGGGCCGAAGTATCAGTGACAGCCCATTAGGGTTTCATTGCCTATAAAATGAACCCCCAAGGGTTCCACAAAGGTATTACGTTATATACACTCTCAACTCCATCCGTTTCCTATAAACCCTAACCGATTACTTACTCTCACGTCGGAGTCTAATCGTGGGAAACATTCCTACGGTAAGTCTAACGCGTGTTGTTTAGTGTGCAGGATCCCAACCATACAGTTCACTTGGTGCAGGAGCCGGAGCCCAGCCAGCCCGAATTAAGCCTAATTCGGGTCTAGCAAGGATCACCCAACTTTTGCATCAACAACCTCTCATTGGGGGAGATTGTTAGCCTCAAAATATTGAGTCAAACAAGAATGCTCGGTCATATGTTTATTATGTATCATAAATTAGAACGTTGTAATAGGTAGTAGATTAGTCGTGTATAATGGGCTTAACTTTAAGCTAAGGTTCATTCATAAGTAACCAAAGCCCAAAAGGAAAGCCCGGTCCATGTAGTATAGTCCATACAAGCCCACATGTAGGGGGACAATAAATACCCTTCCTAGCATGTTAGGAAGGGTGTTGGTCATTTCATTTTCTCTCAATCTAATATCACCTAGTTTCTCCAACCATTCTCTCTACTTTCTCTCACTACTTTCTCTCTCTATAATTCATCTTCTTCATCTATTTTCTTACTTTAATTCGTGTTATATCATCTAAATATATGGGACAACACATATCCTATTGACGTTGTATTGAAATGAAAGGATAATAATAATGATGAATCATTAAAAGGTTTTGTCTAGGAGACCTTGCTCGAGTTGTACTAGTGACATTGCTAGTGTAACTAGACGCTAGTCAATGTAATCACGATATTCGAATTTTGTCCAAGTGGGAGCTGAAAGTTTATGGACATAAGATTAAATAGTCGTGTGATAGGATCGAACTCGGGATTACGGGATTGCACACAATACGTAAAGGGTTAACTAATTTTAATTCATGTATTTAATATATTTATTAAATTTAAACCGAGCTTAACTTAAACGATCGTTAAATAAATTAAGAGTTAAGTATAATGAGCGTTATGGAATATTTAGAAGAGTTGGAAGGTTCCGGAAGACACCCCAAGGGGATGTCGACCGTCGGTTATGCACAAGTGGGGGGAGAAGGATTTGTTTCCTAATTTGTTTATAACTTGGAAAGCAACTTTAGCAGGCCTATACAAACACCCCATAGCTCTCATAATTGATCTATCCCACTCTCATCTCTCTCTCCTTGTGATCGTCGGCCAAACACCCCTTTAGGGTTTTCTTTGGTTTTCGATTTTGCTAATTATCTAGTCCTATCCCTCTCTAGGGTTGTTGGGTAGATATTTCACAAGTGTTGAAGCTCCGTTTTGCAAGTGCTAGACTCACGATTAGCCTGTTGCATTATGTGTGCACAAGAGCGTAATATAGTTTTACTTTAAACTGTATCTTGGTAATATTCTTCATAAACCCTAATTCGTGATTCGTTGGTGTTCTGGTGAATTTGCTCTAGCTAAAAGGTATGTAACGCTAACTCAATTGATTATGAATGTGTTATTAATTATGATCTTGTTAAATCGCTTCCGCTATGTGTGCTTTGATCTTATTTAGGGTTTTGTATAATTGTTATGAACTTTATAAACCTTCACTAACCACAACTAGCGACTATATAACATAACAATCTCAACTCATATTCTAATCAAACCATCACTCTTATGGCAAAACTTTTAACTCTATTCATTTTAGCAATCGACCTCGTCTATGAACCGCAAGCAAACATCGTTGCTGAAGAAAAAAGTGTTGTATAATGCAATCATACACCTTTCATATTGAAGTTGACGTGAACAATCTTCAGTTTCATTGCGAGTCAAGAGACAACGAATGCAGGAGAAACATTTGACATTAAGTTTTGCTTAAATGTTCGGAAAACAATGACATACTTTTGTCATTTCTACTTGGGATCGAAGCAACACTTGTTTGATGTTTTTTCGATGAAGAATAAACATGATCCAGATTATTTCTTTATGAATGCACAAGTGTCGAAAGGCGACTGTTTTTGGCTGGTAAAAGAAGATGGTTTTTATGTTCCTTTTGTAAAATTTCCGGGACGACTTGACTCGGTAAAAAGATTTGATAGGGAATAAACATTTGTATGCTACCATCTTTAGGTGCCAATATATTTATGTTCAAGATAGTTTCATCCTATGTACATAATAAAACATTTGTCAACTGTAGTTTGTTTTTTAGAAACATGTCAAATGAAAGAGGCGGCTCAAAACCTACAAAACATGTATTCAGCTGCCTAAAACGTCCTTCGTTGTTTTAGCCGCCTAAACAGATTTGATATACTTTTGTGAATGATAATACAAAAATCTACTGTGTAACTTAGTGTTTGGTAAACACAACTTGGATTCAACCCAACTTTGTGAATCTGAAAGCCTAAAGACCAACTAGGCGCTAGTGCTCGTTTAGTGTAAAAGGTCGAGCATTATAATGAAGGTCAGCATGGTTAACATCTTTTACTTAGTAAAGCAAAACACTTAGTAGGGAATTCGTCGGTCCAAAAAATCAATTATTTCCATTTTAAGTAATAATATTATTATTTAATTTATTTTTATAAAAGATGTTTAATAAAGAAACCGTAAATATTTCTCTTTTTGGATATTATTTTAAAAATAATCGTTTTTTCTATTCTTTTTGCCAAAAACTATGGAAAAACATATCTGTCAAAAGTATAATAAACAATCTATATACCCTATAAAGGGTGTATCCTAATTGTTGAAAATTTGAAAATTTTCAACATTTGTATTTATGGAAACTATTGTGTGATTGTTTGTTTTGATATGGAGAGTTGGATGATCCGTTTAAAAGGGAAGTATTGATTTGCACTAAAAACTGAAAATAATGTATTAACAGAAAGTATTACCATTCAAATGCACACGCTGTAAAGTCAAAGCTTGTTCCAAAAGCCTCAAAATTTTCAACTGATTAATTATAAAACCCAAACCCAAACCCAATATCATACACAAACCGTTATATATTTTCGTTAATTAGGTCATTATGTTTGTTTCAGTTCCATGGTTTATGACGGCGGATGATGATCGTGATCATGAAGATGATGATGGTGCTTAATTGAAGGAGACTACTTCAGGTACAATCCTCTTTATCAATAACTCGACTGTAATTTTTTTAGCATTAAATTGATTGTAACAAATGATATATATGTTTCCTTCATGATCTAGCCTAGGTTGTTTGAATTTGGATTGCTGGAAACACCTAAATTAGGGGTTTCATTTGCCGATTTGAAGGTCAGTTTTTAAGATTTCTATGTTAACTTTTTGTGGGTTTTGTGTAGTTAAGATAATCTGATTATACATCAGTTTTCACTTTTATGTCTACAGGATACAAAAATTGTCAGGATTTTGTGGTGCAAATGAGGTATCTTCAAAATATTGATACTTGTATTTGTTGTTAATAATAATTTGTTCAATTTTAAAATCATTACTTGATTGGTTGACAAGTTTAAGTTAGATGGTGTTTCTTAGTGATTCTTATCAGGTTTTAGTAAACTACTGTTAGGGTGATTCGTTAAATGTCTAATGATCGATTTTGTTGGATAAACTTTTTGGTCAAAGATAAAGAGTATAGGTCACAATCTTGAATCACTATGTCTAATGGTGTGGATAATTAAAGTATATAAGTTTGCATCGGGAAATATTGAAACAAATAAATTCCCAGTATAATTATAATTGCTTATTATGGTGGTGGGATCGTTCAGTTACTTGATGATCACATTTACATTTTCAACAGATATAGTACATGTAGACATGTAGTCAGGTGGAATATGACGATATATTGATTTGTTTATAGAGAATGGTTAATTTAATCAATTGTTCGTGGTTGTTTTTTGCTTTGGAGCCTTCTTGAATTTCAACTTTTTTAGTTTTATGTACTAAACTACAAACATAAATCCTTTCTATGAATGCAAATACAAAATGGTCAATCAAAATGTAACGCTTCTTTAGTTTATTGCAATTGCTAAAGGTTATGTATAGCTTTGGAGTGTTTAGCTTTTTTTATTTTGTGACAGAAGTTTGTTGAAAACTCAATTTTTTTTATAAATTTGTTAGTTTTTTCAAAAAAGCTACACCTTAGGTCTGTTTGTTTCCTTCTTGATTAGTGTGAATTGCCACAATAGATCACGATCATGAAGGATTAAGTTAGTGGGAAAAGGAGTGGGGACGGGGTTGCGCAACGGGTCGTCAGTTATAGTTGTATACATAGGTTTAGGTAACTTGAGCTATGATTTTTTATGTAGTGAAATACACAGCGAGCCCCTTAGTATGAGTACTTGCTGCACGAGACAAGCTTGGTGATAAAATCAAAACGAAAACTGCAATAATAAGAATGTTCATGGTCAAGTCGAAAAAATTACGTTTGATATAATTATAAATGATGTCACAATGCGTGTGTATGATGTTTTTAATGGTTGATTTAGAAAGAGTCTGATATATGAAAAATAATGGTAATAAATTTGAATCATTTTGCAGGATTCCAAGATGAAATCATTAACTTGTGGACGGAGATATATCAGTGACTATGGATTTTACGGGTGCACTAAGAAGAATTGTTATCAATGATACGTGAAGTATAAATCAAGTATTTATGGGCCTCATTAGCAAGTGATCAGAACATTCAACCGGTGCAATGCAAATGGTTACGTTATTTCTAAAAGAGGTGACAAAGATTCACTAACTAAGGTTATTTCTACCATTGAAGCAACTTTCTCTACTTTTTCGTATCAACTATGTGATATCACTAAGATACTACAACTTTCAGTAGTTGGACCATCTTTTGAGTAAACTAGTATGTGAGGGTGGGCTTGAGTATACATTGGACGTATTTTAACCGTTTATTAGTCTCCTTTTAGTATATCAAATTCTACCAATTTACGTGTTGGCAATAATATAAGCTCTATAACAGTTTAATTAGAGGCACAAAAATAAACATACACAAAGAGTGGATGAGTAGTTTAGAGTGTTTGGATAGATCATCATACACAAAAAATTTACTGGTCGACGTTTTAACGATTTAATTAGTAACATTTTTTATTTTTATAAAAAATGTTTTGTACGATAGAACTATTTTTTATGCAAATATCTTAAAATATTATCATTTTGTTTTTAACAACCTGTTACAGGTCATCCGGGTTGGTTTTGCAGTGCCATAATTGTCCAAAGATGTCAACAAAAAATTACAGGCTCAGGGAAGGGTATGAAGCAACAAGTGCGCAATAGCGATTTAAAGAATACGAACCAGGTTTAATTGTTTGGCTACAAGGTTAGTTTGTTTCAAATGCAAAAAGTCATGCTGTTATTGTTGGCAAGTTTTTTAGATTAAAAAAGTTATTTAAGGATCAATATAAATATGGGTCATTTAACACGTATTACTCCTTACTTTGGCAATTCTGATCAAAGAAAGCACCCAATTTTATATTACTAATAAAATGTTTACAAGCTCAAATTACGTCTCTTTTATACTATTGAGCATTTAACACATATTATTATCTTTGCAATAAAGTGATTAAAGCAACAAATATGTATGGGAGATATTGAACATGTGAAATGATTGAATTACAATTTAACCAGTACATGCTAATAGGTTTTGTTTGAACTTGATTAGATCTAAAGCTAATTCGACCCCAGGTGACCTAAGCTGTTCATTTTGACAGACTACCCAACCCCCATTTGTACACAGAGAGTGTCTGAATGTGGCTTTCTGTTGTATACACTCCACAAGAAACTGCCTTACAAATAGAGTATATATTGTGAAATATTGGATTTGAACCCGAGCTATGGCTTCAGTTACACCTTATATTCACCATGAACAATATCTTAATATTTACTACATGCCATTTTTTGTAAGTGAAATTCCAATTTAGAACATAGTCATATTAAGTATAAAAAAGCCTGTAATTTCTTGCTATTTTGCAAAGCCATGATTGACAGCATATATTATACTAATATTAGTTTTTAGAAATACTATATTTGAACCCAAGCCTGGCTTCAACCCATTCCACATGCAAAGTTACGGTTTGTATAGTTAAAACTATTTGCCTTTTTATGGTTTGTATGTCAATCATGTCCCAGTTTACTCTTCCATTTGAAGAGGAAATATATGCCGATCTCATGGAGTCGCTGCAACTTTTGTGGGCTAACCTGTTCTTGATGATTTACTTAACCTGAACATGGTACTTGTTATTTAAGGTTGCTAAGTTTATTCATCTTTGTATTGCCAGTAATGCTCAAATATAGATGCAGTCAATGGGGCGGGCTATGGGTAACGGGTCAAAACAGGCTCAAGTTGAAAGAGGTCTTATATACACATACATGTAATACATACGAACAATTTTTGTCCAACGTTTCTTCTAATAATAAGGCGTTTAATAGTTGATCCAAATCTTCATGTAAAAGAATTTATGATGTTGTGTACATTTTTATTCTATTTGCATTGTGCGATTGTACTCCTTTTGTTATACTATTTGCAGGAGTAGTGAAATTGTACACTTGAACCCATTTTAGATATAAACATAACCCAAATTAGCACCAATGATATGTAAACATGTTAAAATTACCACCACTATTGTAGTTTTACATGCATATGTTAAGCTAATTCTTGCAAAATCTCCACCTTCGCTTTGAAGAATATGACTACATGCCATGGAAAAGCTGATGTCTTCTATAGTACATATGGAATTCGGTTAGGTGATACGAGGAAAACTTATTATAACTTTTCAAGAATATGACTACATGCCATCAAAGTTGCCATCACAATCGCCAAGTTATTACTACTTTTTTTCAAGAAGTAAAAATTGGGAAACTAGGTTTTGATTTCACTAGATTTATCCTAAAAACAGATTCATGAATCGATCTACATGTTAAAAATTTATCGAATGTTATGAATGTTTCCAATTTTATTTTAGCAAATTCACTTTCGGTTTCAAGAAACATTTACTATTTGCCGCTAGGCATTCCGCCGCTATGAGCGGGTATTCGCCTAGTCTTCTAAAAAACGGAAGTAATGCAATAAACTTAAAGGTTTACGGAAGTATTATGCAATAAACTTGAGGGTTTAAAAAAGTTACAAACAAAACCGCTAGAACCCAATAATCGGGGCAATACCTTCAGTATCTTTCCATTAAACATACATCAAACCCTAAATAAAAAAATTAGGTTTCAGAATAAACTGATAAAAATTTACTTCAATTAAAATATTGTTTCATTTAATTTTGCAAGAAAAACACCTCTTTTGTTTTAGTTGGTGAAAAACACCTGTTACTATATGGATTGTTGCTACATCTTTCTATCTGAATATGTGACAAGATGGGTGTTGTGGTTTTATCTCGACTCCACGGGTTTCGTCCTTATGTAACGTAAGCTCTTTATCATTTCGTAGTCGATATACAGTCACTACAAGAAAGTTGAGAACAGATGAAGGGGGTTTCCTTGTCGACAAAATGTCGCCAAGGATAACCCCTTTTCTCTGGCGACAACGCTGACGTGGCGGTAAAGTAGATTTACTTTTTGGTCAAAGTTTGACTAGGGTTTCCCTGGCGACATGTCGCCAGGGATAATCGGTCCAAAATCAGATACCAAGTGAAAGAGCGCGAAATTTTCCCTCCAAGGTTTCTCTGGCGACATGTCGCCAGGGAAAACCTAGTCAAACTTTGACCAACTTATCCCTGGCGACATGTCGCCAGGGAAAACTCGTCTATCGTATTTAACAAAAAGTATGTTTGCTAATTACATGTCAAGATTTTCCCTGGCGACATGTCGCCAGGGAAACCGTTGCCATTTGTGATTAGTTTCAAAATTAAACACAAATGTTTAATTATATGTCAAGAATGTGTGGCGGGCTTTTACCCGCCAAATCCCAAATGTTTCCCCGGCGACATGTCGCCAGGGAAACTCCCTGACATATATTTATTTTGTTTTTGCTTGTTAATTATTATTTTAACTATCGATCCGATGTTATTTAATTTTTGCGACGTTTATATAATAAAAATGAGACATTTATAAAACAAATATTTATTTATTCCAAATAATTATTATATTAACTATCGATCCGATGTTATTTAATTTTTGCGACGTTTATATAATAAAAATGAGACATTTATAAAACAAACATTTATTTATTCATAATATTATACATAGCCCTTGTGGAATCAAATAGAAAACTTAAAAACAGACATTACTAATCAACTTAAAGTTCGTGAAGTAGTGCAGCCGATTACTACTCAACGCTAAGATTTTCCATTTCATTTAAAAGCTCATGAAGTATTGCAGCCGATTGACATGCGTGGTCTTCAGGATGCCTTTCCATTTCTAGTCTTGCCTCTAACATCTTTATCTTTAGATCTTTGATCTTGCAATTTGAGCACTCAGTGGGTGCAGATTGAGAAGGACCTGTAGAAGAACTTGGATGTGAACCTTGAGGTGTTGAAGATCCAGGGGAAGATCTTATACGGAGTTCGAGATCAAAATCATCCTTCCATTTAAAATATTTACATCCATAATCATTTGTTTTTTGCTGTTACAAAGTAAGCAAATAACATGACATGTCATTTAATAATCACACGTATTACATAACTAAAACATTTGATTGTTTACCTTCGAAAAAGGACATGCATAGTAGAGTTTACCAAAGCTATGAGGTTGATGTGACTGTCTCAACACAATATATCCCTTTCTACATGTACACTTATAAGCTTCACGGGGATCCATCTGCTACCAAATCAGGTGGTGGTGGTGGTGAGTTTGGTAGGAGATGATAAGTGTGTGTGTGTGTGATCTGCTGATGATAAGTGTGTGTGAATCCTTTTATGGTCAAAAAGTGAGGGAAATGGTTAACATTTTCCCGCCAATGTTTTCCCGCCAACGTTTTCCCGCCAATAGTTAAACGTTGGATGTTCAATGGATGACCCGGTTTGTTATGGTTATACGTTTGATGTTCAATGGATGATCCGGTTTGTTATGGTTATACGTTGGATGTTCAATGGACGACTCGACATGTGTTGGTTACACGTTAGATGTTCAATAATTGCTTCTCAGGTTGGTTGCCAGTTGTCTTAACTTTCACTCAGAACGTTATGACATATGCTTCTCAGTTTAGTGAAGTGATAGCGGACGGGATGTTGTGTGAGAATGAAGAACATGTAACCAAGCTTGGTTAGACGTTAGATGTTCAATGGACGACTCGACATGTGTTGGTTACACGTTAGATGTTCAATAAATGAGTCGGCATGTCTTGGTTAGACGTTAGATGTTCAATGGATGAGTCGGTGTGTCTTGGTTAGACGTTAGATGTTCAATGGATGAGTCGGTATGCATTTGTTAAACATTAGATGTTGAATGGATGAGTCGGCATGTCTTGGTTACACGTTAGATGTTCAATGGATGACCCGACATGTCTTGGTTACACGTTAGATGTTCAATGGATGAGTCGGTATGCATTTGTTATACGTTGGATGTTCAATGGACGACTCGACATGTGTTGGTTACACGTTAGATGTTCAATAAATGAGTCGGCATGTCTTAGTTACACGTTAGATGTTAAATGGATGAGTCGGTATGCATTTGTTAAACGTTAGATGTTCAATGGATGAGTCGGTATGTGTTGGTTACACGTTAGATGTTCAATAAATGAGTCGGCATGTCTTGGTTACACGTTAGATGTTCAATGGATGACTCGCCATGTCTTGGTTACATGTTAGATGTTCAATGGATGAGTCGGTATGCATTTGTTAAACGTTAGATGTTAAATGGTTACCGAATTAGAATAAATCGAGAAACTAAACGGAATAAATCGGAATGAATTTAGAAATAAAACTGACCGGGATGATATAGTTATTTTATAAATAATAATAATTATTTTATAAATTGTAATAATAATAATTATTATTTCATAAATAATAATAATAATTATTATTATTTTATTACTAATTATAATAATACATAAGTAACAAGAAATTTTATTTTCACAAAAATTATCCCTTGCGACATGTTTGTCTATCCCTGGCGACATGTCACCAGGGATAGTTTCCCTGGCGACATGTCGCCAGGGAAACTTGGGCTCACTTGACTTTTTAAAAAGTCAACCAAGTTTCCCTGGCGACATGTCGCCAGGGAAACCTGGGCTCACTTGACTTTCTAAAAAGTCAGCCAAGTTTCCCTGGCGACATGTCGCCAGGGAAGGTTTGGGAGATACGACAAACATTATAGGTACGTGTATATGCGTTGAAAAGTCAAAGGTATCCATGGCGACATGTCGCCAGGGAAACTGCGTCACACCCCTCCAAAATGTTTCAATCACGCGCGCTTTTGGCTAAACGACAAAAGTCGAAAGTATCCCTGGCGACATGTCGCCAGGGATTGTCGCCGGGGAAAAAAAACCCCTTTATTGACCAGATATCCTTATCTTCTCACAACACTTAACAAAAAAAAAATTCATCTACTCCTTCGCTGTTGCTGCTGTATCACCACCACCACCACTCCCCTCCACATCCCGCTGCTATATCACCACCACCACCACTCACCACCACCACTCACCATCACTCTCCTCCACACCTGCACACGTGCACTCACCACCACTCACCACCATCTCCAGTCGCCAACACCACCACCACGCCATCTACATTCACCGGCACCACCACCACCGCAATATATATTAACGTTTTTTATATAATTTATATTGTAATTGTTAAGGGTTTTTTTATATAATTTTTTTATAATTTATATTGTAATTGATTTTTTTATATAACTTATATTATAATTGATAGTATATTTGGTTTTGTTTTTACATATCCGGTCACCGCAACCGAGTCCCGACCATAGCCGAGCCCGACCACAGCCGAGACCCGACCGCAGCCGAGCCCCGACCACACCCGCGCCCCGACCACAGCCGAGACCCGACCACTATTTAAAGGTATGTTTTTTTAACTTTTAATTGTAATTGATAATACATATTGTTTTTTTTAGTTTTTTTTAGATTCCCTGGCGACATGTCGTCCGGGATGTTTAAACTTGTTAATTTTTTTAAACGTAAATCCAAACACTCCTTATGTTACCTATTTGATGAGAATAAATTCTAATAATCTTTTTTGGATAAGCTGATTTCAAACAGGTTAACCTGGCTTATCAGAATAAGCTGTTTGATAACAGCTTATCCTAATAAGCTTATCAGGATAAGCTGTTTGATAACAGCTTATCCTGATAAGCTTATCAGAATACGCTGTTTAAAAACAGCTTATCCTTATAAGCTTATCAGAATAAGCTGCTTATCCTTATAAGCTTATCAGAATAAGCTGTTTTCAAACAGCTTACTTTGATAAGCTTATCGGGATAAGCTGTTATCAAACAACTTATTCTAATAAGCTTATCAGAATAAGCTGTTTGAAAACAACTTATTCTGATAAGCTTATCGGGATAAGCTGTTTTCAAACAGCTTATTCTGATAAGCTTATCAGAATAAGCTGTTTTTATTATATGATATAAATGTTTTATTGGACTAAGCCTTAGAAATGTTTTAGGATTTTAGCGATTAATTTCGGAAAATTCCCGTCTGAAATTGATCAACCTATAGAAAACCCGTCCGAAGTTAATTTATTAGGAATTAACTTCGGAAAGTCCCCTGTTTGGGACTGCTTTTTGAATGTTTTGTCTCATTTAGGATATGCATGCGTATAACCGATTTAGTATTTGAGATGATTTCGACAGTGTTTCTCCTTTACTCCTACGAATATGTCTTTAAACACATATTTAGGGAGTTGAGGGGAAATGCTGCCGAAATTTTCTCAAATAGTAAATCGGTTATACGCATTCATATATGAGACGAAACATTCAAAGGGTGGGTTAGGATTGCTTTCCATAGTTGCGCTAGGTGAACATACTATTTTCTATACTTGATAATTATATCTTTTAATAAATATTATTATATAATTATATACTTTATAAATAATAATTATATATTTTATAATTATTTTTTATAATTTGATATAATACATATTATTATTTATGAAATATATAATAATTATTTTTTTAAATTCCTTGTGTTAATTAAGTTGCATATAATAACTAAATGTATTGTTAAAACACAGTTATGGTACTCATTGATAAGAGTTGGACACGGTTAGAGTGTCATCAGCCAGAATATATACTGGGTCTTGCCAATTTTGTCAAGCATTCTAGGAAGTTTGTGAATCGTTTGAATGAGATACCATGTCCATGCAAGCGTTGTCAAACAAGACTCCTGGTAGATATTGACCTTCTTTCGAACCACGTTATGAAGTCCGAGTTTGACAACAGTTATACAACATGGGTACACCATGGTGAACCGGCTCCTCCTACACCTACACCTCCTCCACCACCACCACCACCGCCACCACTGCCAATAATAGATAACACAAGACAACCTTTTATAACTGACATGACATCGTTACTTGATGACCTTACCTATATGCCTCCGGACTATATTCCTCCTCCACCTCCTCCCAACTCAAGTAACAGACGGACTCAAGCTAACGAGTTTGAAGAGTTATATCGCAGTGCCAATTAGCCGCTGTACCCTGGTTGTGTAGAAGCGACTCGATTAGACTTCATGGCAAAGTTTACACATTATAAGGCCAAAGGTAAAATCACCGATACCATATTCAATGATATTCTAGAGTGGTTCCAAACTATCTTTCCCCCAAGTAGAGGATTCAAGCTCCCACCGTCATACTATGCAATAAAGAAGACATTTAAAACGATCGGGTTAGGGTACGATTCGATACATGCTTGTGAACACGATTGTTGCTTATTTCGGGAAGGATACGCCGATTTGGATTTCTGTCCGGTGTGTAATACAAGTAGATGGAAAGACACTAACACACCGGGGAAGAAAGTTCCTAAGAAGGTGCTACGTTACTTTCCGATCATTCCTAGACTACAACGTTTGTACAAGTCTAGTAAAAGTGCAAAGGATATGATTTGGCATGCTACTGGAAAGTGTACGGAGCCCGGTAAGATGCAACACCCGTGTGATGGTGCGGCTTGGAAGAAATTTGATGCCAAGTATGGTGATTTTGCAGCAGAACCAAGAAATGTTCGATTAGGGTTGGCTGCTGATGGTTTCAATCCATTCGGCAACCTTAGTCAGACTTACAGCATGTGGCCGGTGATATTGACAACATACAACCTGCCTCCGTGGTTGTGTATGAAAGAGAGTTCTTTAATGCTGACGTTGTTAATTCCTGGCCCTAAATCCCCGGGCAAGGACATTGATGTTTACTTGAGACCTTTAATTGATGATCTAAAACTTTTATGGGATGGTGTGAGTACTATAGACCAAGCTACAGGCGAGGCATTCACCATGAGAGCGATGCTTTTATGGACCATCAATGATTTTCCAGCTCGAAGTAGTTTGTCTGGGTATAGTGGGCAAGGTTACAAGGCTTGCCCTACATGTAATGACGACACTCCATCTCTTCATGTGGCAAGCAAAATAGCTTATGTTGGCCACAGAAGATTCTTACCGCCCCGCCATAATTCCAGGACTTCACGTTTATTCAATGGTAAACCCGAACACCAGCCCCGTCCTAGAACATTTACCATGGACCAGATTGACGAGCAACACACTTCACTGCCAAATCGACTGCCCGGTAAACATAAGAATTTTGGGGGTGTGAAGATAACACGCAATTTTCGTGTTGAGCCTAACTGGTCTAAACGGTTTATTTTTTACGAGCTTGAGTATTGGCCTTTTCTTTCACTAAGACACAATTTAGACATCATGCATATCGAAAAAAATGTGTTGGAGGCCATCCTGAACACTTTGTTGATGAATGACAAATCTAAAGACACTGTCAAGGCAAGACAATACTTGGAAAAGTTGGGTATTCGAAAAAGCTTGTGGCTCACCCAAAGTAAAAACGGGAAGTGCAAGAAGCCTCAGGCTTCGTATTCCTTCACACCAGAGAACAGGAAAAAGTTTTGTCAGTACATCAAGAGTGTTAAACTACCAGATGGGTTCGGATCCAACTTCAAGCACAAAGTGACCGATAACGATACCAATATAATGGGCATGAAGTCTCATGACTGTCATATAATGATGCAACGTTTACTTCCTTTCGCACTTCAGGAATACTTGCCTGCTGAGATTGCAAGACCACTGATCGACCTATGTAACTTGTTTAAGCAACTCTGCTCTGCAACTTTAATGGTGGATGACATGTTGACTGCTGTAAAAAAGGTGGTTGACATTTTGTGCGATCTTGAGCTCATATATCCTCCTGATTTCTTTGACATTATGGTTCACTTGGTTATCCATTTACCTGATGAGGCCATTGAAGGCGGGCCTATCCGCCCCCGGTGGATGTATCCATTTGAAAGATACATGAAAGAGCTAAAAGGTTTTGTACGAAATAAAGCTAAGCCAGAAGGTTCGATTGCGGAGGGTTATGTTGCACAAGAAGCATTGACTTTCTGTTCTAAGTATTTTCGGGATGATGTTACCACTAAATTTAATCGTCTCGACCGTAATGTGGACCCCCCTCCCCCAACGTGTCAGTTTCAGGTGTTCCGATCGGTATGTAACCCGCTTGGGAAAAAATCGTATATTCCGTTCCCTTATCAAGAGTTCAAGAAAGTGGAATGGTATGTACTAAACAACAGTCCTGAAATCGACAAGTATATTTCTGAGTTCAAGAGGTACGCGTTTTTTATTTTATTTTGAAACTTCTTTTTCTTAACAATAGCGACTTATTCTAATACCATGAACGTTTTTCAGATTATATCCTGACAAAGACGAGAAAAAAGAATTCTCCGCGTGGTTTGGGAAAATGGTAAACTTAGACTTATCTTGTGTACTTACCTGTAAAAAAATAATATTATTATAAATAGTTTTCTGTACCTAATCCTTTATTCCTCATAGATCCGTCAACGTCACGTAGACAATGACAAAGACCCAGAGGTTATCCAGACCAGCGAGTTATTCGCTTTGGCTTGTGGACCATCACCGCATCCAATCTCAATAAACTCTTGCATAGTCGACGGTGTGAGGTATGTCGTGCACAGTCGCGATGAACGTCGTACAACTCAAAACAGCGGCATTTGTGCGCCTGGCCTTGAGAACACAATGGCTTATGGTCAGCTTCAACAGATCCTCGTGTTTCGTTATTTGTCGTTCAGTGTTGTGTTGTTCAAAGTTAAGTGGTTCGACACTCGCCCTATGTTACGTAAAAAACGTCTTATATATAGAAACAACATGACTCAACTCACCGACACAAGAGCTGAGTATTGGAAAGATGAACAATACATTCTCGCAACACAAGTCAAACAAGTCTTCTACATTGAAGATCAGAACAAACCCAACTGGAAGGTCGTTGAACATGTTAATCATAAAAAGTTTTCCAACGGGGGTGTCATAGTGTCAGATGTCGTTCCTGATATTATACATTTCGACAACTCATCTGATCTACCACTTTCTACTGATTTGAATGACTTGGGTGATGTGACCTTGAATATAGATGGCCACGAAACGGAGGTTGATGCACCGCCAAATATCATTGATGTTGATGATGAAGACGATGGTATTACTGATGATGAAGACGTCCCTCATGATTTAAGTGATGAAGAACGTGAGAATGATGATGATGGTGAAGACAGAGTTTATTCTAGTGAAGAAGAAGATTGACCTTTAGTTGTAACTTGCAAAAGACACTTATTTGTTTGAATTAATGAATCTAATTGTTGTGGATTTTTTAAATGTGTATATTTATTTGGATGTGTTGTATTTGGATTTGTGCATGCTTATATTATTTTGTTCATGAATTTGTCTATGTTATGCTAATTGTACTTGTACAGATGTCAGCAGATGTTGCAGGATCACACGGTGGTGACGGTGGTGGTGAGGATGAACCTCCTACGCCAAACATCCGCAACAGTTGTTTTGCCTTATTTAGAAATAAAGGTAAGAATATTTGGATTATTGTAACACAATCAAAAATTTGGTGCATATATATGTTGCTTGCCTTGAATTTTTATGACTTTGTCACTCACTTGATTTTTGCAGGCAAAGGCAAAAGAAAAGAAAATTTGGGCGGCAGAGCGGCCGGTAGAAAGACTCGGG
Source organism: Glebionis coronaria (assembly GCA_025667525.1). NCBI lineage: Eukaryota > Viridiplantae > Streptophyta > Magnoliopsida > Asterales > Asteraceae > Glebionis > Glebionis coronaria. The sequence goes on from CM046877.1 coordinate 6,736,191, forward strand.
GCATTAGCCGATGTATCGATTTGTTGGAGGAAGTTGGTGAGCATGGCCCTGTCCCGATAGATTTTGAAGAAAAATCTTTCCGGCCTCGCGGCACGCATGCTCAGCATTTATCTAATTACATCGGGGATTGTATCAGGAGGCTCGTGCCACTGTACTACCCAAGTTGGAATGATGTCCCTGATGAGATCGATACATTGGTTTGGGCGAACATAGAGGTCAGTTATCATTTTTATGTTCATAACATTATTGTGTTTATTTATTTAATGGTGTATATATTTAAATAAATTTGTTTATTTATTTATATCATATAAATAAATAACAAATTTAAATAAATATACAAATTGTATCTTAATTATTTATATCATACAAATATTTTTTAAATATATATAAAAATATTAGAATAAATATAAAAAAATTTAAATAAATATATATTTGATGAGATTAATGTAATAAGCTTTTCGGATAAGCTGTTTTCAAACAGCTTATCCTGATATGCTTATCAGAACAAGCTGTTTGAATACAACTTATCTTGATAAGCTTATCAGAACAAGCTGTGTGAAAACAGCTTGTTCTGATATGCTTATCAGGATAAGCTGTTTTCAAACAGCTTGTCCTGATAAGCTTATCAGAATAAGCTGATTTCAAACAGCTTGTCCTGATAAGCTTATCAGAACAAGTTGTTTTCAAAAAGCTTATGCTTATCAGGATAAGTTGTTTTTATTATAAAAAATTAAATAAATGACTAAGCCATTAAATAAATAAACAAAATAATGTATAAATTATATCTCTAACTCTAACTCTGTGTTTGTTTTATTTGTTGTATATGAATGCAGGCTAAGTTTAATTTGACGCCACACAAGAGTGATCCTGGTAGATGGAAGGAAATACGTGGCGGCATCAATCAAATGCTTACAAAGAGTTACAATTCTCGAAAAAATACGCTCAAGACAAAGCATTGGGTCCGAGACATCGATACCGGCAGGGTAGATATCGAAAGAGTCCGCAGCGAGCGTCCAGAGGAAATTACTTCAGAGGACTGGGAGAAACAGATCGCACTTTGGAGTAATCCGGATTACGAGAAAAGATGCCAGACAAACTCCCAGAACCGGTCTAAGCAGAAGACGCCGAGTCGGCAGGGATCCCGATCGTTGGCACGCCTTCGAGACCAAGTGGTGAGAAATTCTATAATTAATTTACATACATATATGTCTTTGATTATATGTTTTGGTGTGTTGTGATATTTTGTTTTGAATTTGCTTCATTCTATATATGCGTGTCTATGTATGTACAAACGCAAGCTGCAATTGAAGCTGATGTGCCACCCCCGACTGTCATTGATCACTTCTTCATTGCGCACACCGACCAGGATGGGAATTTTCCTTGCGATGCGGACCGCGTTATGTATGTAAGTATTTTTTTAAGTTAATTAATTAATTAATTTTTTTTTGGATATGCCTTGGTTTTTTACTATTCCCTGCCGATAAATAATGTACCAACCCGACTAATATATAATATACTAACTGTCGTTTGTTTTTGTCACTTCATTAGGAGGAGATGCTTGCGATGAAGGCTGCAGGAAAACATACGGACGACGAGATCAACCGTATCGTCCGAGGTGGAAAGCAGCGAGGCCACATGCCCGGTGTCGGCCAGATAGTGCCGAGAAGGAGTGCTCACTATATTCCTCCTCCTCCTCCCGTCGACCCACGGTTGGAACAAGCGTCTCAAGTGTTTAACTTTATGAGAAGTGACGATAGGTTTGCCGATGCGTTCGGAGCATTTCTATCGGGTGGTGCTAGCGGGAGTGGCACGGGAGGCAGCGGTAGTGGCGCCGGTGGGAGTGGTAATGGTTAGTATGCTTGTCTTGTTTTTCCTACCTTAGCATGCAAGTTTAATAATTGTAAACCCCGAATTGCAAGTTTAATAAGTGTAACTAGGAACTTTGTACTCAAGTTGTGACATGTATTTGTATTGATCGAGAGGTTACATGTTATTGTGTTTTGGTACTAGATTCGTGGTAGGTTTTTAGTATTTGTATCTTCAGGTTTTGTATTTGTATTCCCAGGTTTTGGTAGATTTTTCCGGAAAAATTCCGGAAAAAATCTGGAAACAGCCTGCTGTGCAGGCAGCTAAAAAAAATGTCAAAGTTTCCCTGGCGACATGTCGCCAGGGAAACTTTGGCTCATTTGACTTTCTAAAAAGTCAACAAAGTTTCCCTGGCGACATGTCGCCAGGGAAACTCAAGAAAAACATTGACTTGTCAACGCCAGGCGTTGACTTGTCAACGTTACGTCTAGTTTCCCTGGCGACATGTCGCCAGGGAAACTCGAGAAGAACATTGACTTGTCAACGCCAGGTGTTGACTTGTCAACGTTACGTCTAGTTTCCCTGGCGACATGTCGCCAGGGAAACTCGAGAAGAACATTGACTTGTCAACGCCAGGCGTTGACTTGTCAACGTTACGTCTATTTTCCCTGGCGACATGTCGCCAGGGAAAAGTGAGGTTTAATAACCTGTTTAACTTAAGTTCCTTAATCAGCCATATTTTCCCTGGCGACACATGTCGCCAGGGATACTATCCCGCACCAACTCCAGCGTGGCACCAATTTTTGAACCAAAGAGTTTGCGGGGCCCACTAGTCGCCAGGGAAATCCTAATTTGTCGCCAGGGAAACAATCCCGCACCAGCCTTTCTTGGCGAGGTTTCCCTGGCGACATGTCGCCAGGGATTCATCTTCCCTGGCGACATGTCGCCAGGGAAACGTCGTGAATTTGGCCAGGGAAGGCAGCGAATATTGTAGTAGTCGTCTTGAGTATCACTTGTATCATGTTCATTTGACATAAGTAGGTGTATTAGGTATTTATCATGAATGGCAATGAATCTAATGCACAGTTTTGCAAAACTAGAATTAAACACTATACTTTTTAGAATGTTGGCTCTATTTCACGGATTTTTAAATCAAAATATACCAAAACTATACACTTTATTAATAATGTGTGTCTTTGTCATCATTTGTTTGAATACAATTGTATGTTCTATATATACTTAACGAAAAGGCATGAGTGAAAAGTTATGTTTGTTTAATCAAACCAAATATACACGGAAAAAAAATGGTATTTGACGGAACCATTTTAAGTTCGTGTATTTTTTTGGTACCGAGCCCTCCACCAAACAAGAAATGCATATCCCGGTAAATTACCTAGGGAACGGACCAAGCGGGGCCCGAATTCAAACTCCCGCCCTTCCGTTTGACTTGGTCAACTGCGTACTTTTGCGGTAGTTGGTGGCTAAATATGCACATAGGCTTTTCAAGTTATACAAATGAACGAAAAAAAAAACCCGAAAAAGCATAGAAGATAACAAGACAGACTCTGTTGTACTCCACAATATGCACGGTTGTTGTACTGGAACAAACTTGTAGCAAGAGCAACGTTTCTTTGTGTGTTTGGTTTTATGGTTGTAGTTAACCGAATGGTGAGTCATGTTTTGAAGGTGAGATCGAGACATTGTTCCAAACTTTGTTTATGTTTTCTGCCTTTCTGGCATGTTTGATCGAGGTGAGATTGAGACGCCCCAAAACTGGTGAGTCGTAGAAGATGGGTTATGGGACTACCTCGTTTCATTAATTGGTTTGTTGTTGATGCAGGTACGTTTTTCATGAAATACAAATGTTGCTTGTTTTTTAAGCAGATAAGCCATTTATTATCTGCAACACCAAACGCCACTTAGGGTTGTCATTAGGGTAAGCTTATTTGCTTCTTTATTTTCACAACTTACGCATTTTGAAAACACACTTTTGGCATCGTAAAACTTCTTAAATAAGCTCATAAGTAGCTATACTCGCAACCTGTTACTACAATTTGATAACACAAATAATTTAATTAGTGCCTTAGAGAATCTTGGCCGAACAACCCTAACACCTAAACCAACAGCTCAAGCCATACGCCTTTCTTTTATGGCATTATAGCACATCAGTTTAACCATTTAATACAAATTCATAACTCAAATACGCAATATATTATACTTTCGAGTAGCATGGGATTATGATATGACAATGGTAGTTAAAGATTTACCTCTATGCTATACCAGGAGGACCTACTATAAAACCCGAGACAATGTCAAACGCTAACACGAACATGAAGAACCAATGCAACATGTTCGAAGACTCCACTGAATCACGAACTAAATAGAGCTAAACAGGGTAAACGTTATAAATACACAACGTACTATCCAATCTGGTCCATTATACCCACTGAACTTTTTTATGTATAATATTAACATTGGTCAAACTGTAAAAGTCAATCTGGATTTGTAAATTTAGTCCATTTAACAATAACAAAATATTATTATGTTAACCCTTTTAAATCCAAATTGTTTCACTCCCCCATCTTCTTCACCAGCATCCATCTTCTTCAACCCTGCCATCACCACCTCCTCCAACCACCATCACCACTCTTTAAACTAACAACAGCAAACAACAAGATATATTCCAAAATGCTTTTAGCCTACTGTAGCTAGGCAAGCAAAATCAGATGTCTTAAGCTGAAGTCAACCCTTTAAAAAATAGAATCCATCAGGCATGACTCAAAAATACCAAGGCGGCTACAATTAAAAACTTCAAGATATTCAAGGCTCGTTGGTACCAAACTAAAGTTTTAATTCATCTTTATGTATTCAAACTGTAATAGTCAGTTTATGTATTCAATGCCCGTTATATTCAAGGGTCGTTGGTTCCGACTATACAAGAACAGTTTGACCAATTTTCAATTCATCTTTATCTATGCAAATCCAAATTAACTTTTCCAATCATGAGATATCAAATCAAAGAACCGACTATACAAGAACTGCATATATGTAATAGTAACAGTAGACAATATTTCTCTTAAACTAATAATAGCAAACAACAGAAATCTAACAAATGAAGATCTTGTTGTTTGTAATCATATTGTTGGTATCTTCATAATAAGCATAGTTTGTGAAGACTTGGTCATAGACTCATAGTGGTCAGGTTAGATGGCCAATGGTTGTAACTTCGATCGATCGACCTATGTAACTTGTTTAAGCAACTCTGCTCTGCAACTTTAATGGTGGATGACATGTTGACTGCTGTAAAAAAGGTGGTTGACATTTTGTGCGATCTTGAGCTCATATATCCTCCTGATTTCTTTGACATTATGGTTCACTTGGTTATCCATTTACCTGATGAGGCCATTGAAGGCGGGCCTATCCGCCCCCGGTGGATGTATCCATTTGAAAGATACATGAAAGAGCTAAAAGGTTTTGTACGAAATAAAGCTAAGCCAGAAGGTTCGATTGCGGAGGGTTATGTTGCACAAGAAGCATTGACTTTCTGTTCTAAGTATTTTCGGGATGATGTTACCACTAAATTTAATCGTCTCGACCGTAATGTGGACCCCCCTCCCCCAACGTGTCAGTTTCAGGTGTTCCGATCGGTATGTAACCCGCTTGGGAAAAAATCGTATATTCCGTTCCCTTATCAAGAGTTCAAGAAAGTGGAATGGTATGTACTAAACAACAGTCCTGAAATCGACAAGTATATTTCTGAGTTCAAGAGGTACGCGTTTTTTATTTTATTTTGAAACTTCTTTTTCTTAACAATAGCGACTTATTCTAATACCATGAACGTTTTTCAGATTATATCCTGACAAAGACGAGAAAAAAGAATTCTCCGCGTGGTTTGGGAAAATGGTAAACTTAGACTTATCTTGTGTACTTACCTGTAAAAAAATAATATTATTATAAATAGTTTTCTGTACCTAATCCTTTATTCCTCATAGATCCGTCAACGTCACGTAGACAATGACAAAGACCCAGAGGTTATCCAGACCAGCGAGTTATTCGCTTTGGCTTGTGGACCATCACCGCATCCAATCTCAATAAACTCTTGCATAGTCGACGGTGTGAGGTATGTCGTGCACAGTCGCGATGAACGTCGTACAACTCAAAACAGCGGCATTTGTGCGCCTGGCCTTGAGAACACAATGGCTTATGGTCAGCTTCAACAGATCCTCGTGTTTCGTTATTTGTCGTTCAGTGTTGTGTTGTTCAAAGTTAAGTGGTTCGACACTCGCCCTATGTTACGTAAAAAACGTCTTATATATAGAAACAACATGACTCAACTCACCGACACAAGAGCTGAGTATTGGAAAGATGAACAATACATTCTCGCAACACAAGTCAAACAAGTCTTCTACATTGAAGATCAGAACAAACCCAACTGGAAGGTCGTTGAACATGTTAATCATAAAAAGTTTTCCAACGGGGGTGTCATAGTGTCAGATGTCGTTCCTGATATTATACATTTCGACAACTCATCTGATCTACCACTTTCTACTGATTTGAATGACTTGGGTGATGTGACCTTGAATATAGATGGCCACGAAACGGAGGTTGATGCACCGCCAAATATCATTGATGTTGATGATGAAGACGATGGTATTACTGATGATGAAGACGTCCCTCATGATTTAAGTGATGAAGAACGTGAGAATGATGATGATGGTGAAGACAGAGTTTATTCTAGTGAAGAAGAAGATTGACCTTTAGTTGTAACTTGCAAAAGACACTTATTTGTTTGAATTAATGAATCTAATTGTTGTGGATTTTTTAAATGTGTATATTTATTTGGATGTGTTGTATTTGGATTTGTGCATGCTTATATTATTTTGTTCATGAATTTGTCTATGTTATGCTAATTGTACTTGTACAGATGTCAGCAGATGTTGCAGGATCACACGGTGGTGACGGTGGTGGTGAGGATGAACCTCCTACGCCAAACATCCGCAACAGTTGTTTTGCCTTATTTAGAAATAAAGGTAAGAATATTTGGATTATTGTAACACAATCAAAAATTTGGTGCATATATATGTTGCTTGCCTTGAATTTTTATGACTTTGTCACTCACTTGATTTTTGCAGGCAAAGGCAAAAGAAAAGAAAATTTGGGCGGCAGAGCGGCCGGTAGAAAGACTCGGGGCATTAGCCGATGTATCGATTTGTTGGAGGAAGTTGGTGAGCATGGCCCTGTCCCGATAGATTTTGAAGAAAAATCTTTCCGGCCTCGCGGCACGCATGCTCAGCATTTATCTAATTACATCGGGGATTGTATCAGGAGGCTCGTGCCACTGTACTACCCAAGTTGGAATGATGTCCCTGATGAGATCGATACATTGGTTTGGGCGAACATAGAGGTCAGTTATCATTTTTATGTTCATAACATTATTGTGTTTATTTATTTAATGGTGTATATATTTAAATAAATTTGTTTATTTATTTATATCATATAAATAAATAACAAATTTAAATAAATATACAAATTGTATCTTAATTATTTATATCATACAAATATTTTTTAAATATATATAAAAATATTAGAATAAATATAAAAAAATTTAAATAAATATATATTTGATGAGATTAATGTAATAAGCTTTTCGGATAAGCTGTTTTCAAACAGCTTATCCTGATATGCTTATCAGAACAAGCTGTTTGAATACAACTTATCTTGATAAGCTTATCAGAACAAGCTGTGTGAAAACAGCTTGTTCTGATATGCTTATCAGGATAAGCTGTTTTCAAACAGCTTGTCCTGATAAGCTTATCAGAATAAGCTGATTTCAAACAGCTTGTCCTGATAAGCTTATCAGAACAAGTTGTTTTCAAAAAGCTTATGCTTATCAGGATAAGTTGTTTTTATTATAAAAAATTAAATAAATGACTAAGCCATTAAATAAATAAACAAAATAATGTATAAATTATATCTCTAACTCTAACTCTGTGTTTGTTTTATTTGTTGTATATGAATGCAGGCTAAGTTTAATTTGACGCCACACAAGAGTGATCCTGGTAGATGGAAGGAAATACGTGGCGGCATCAATCAAATGCTTACAAAGAGTTACAATTCTCGAAAAAATACGCTCAAGACAAAGCATTGGGTCCGAGACATCGATACCGGCAGGGTAGATATCGAAAGAGTCCGCAGCGAGCGTCCAGAGGAAATTACTTCAGAGGACTGGGAGAAACAGATCGCACTTTGGAGTAATCCGGATTACGAGAAAAGATGCCAGACAAACTCCCAGAACCGGTCTAAGCAGAAGACGCCGAGTCGGCAGGGATCCCGATCGTTGGCACGCCTTCGAGACCAAGTGGTGAGAAATTCTATAATTAATTTACATACATATATGTCTTTGATTATATGTTTTGGTGTGTTGTGATATTTTGTTTTGAATTTGCTTCATTCTATATATGCGTGTCTATGTATGTACAAACGCAAGCTGCAATTGAAGCTGATGTGCCACCCCCGACTGTCATTGATCACTTCTTCATTGCGCACACCGACCAGGATGGGAATTTTCCTTGCGATGCGGACCGCGTTATGTATGTAAGTATTTTTTTAAGTTAATTAATTAATTAATTTTTTTTTGGATATGCCTTGGTTTTTTACTATTCCCTGCCGATAAATAATGTACCAACCCGACTAATATATAATATACTAACTGTCGTTTGTTTTTGTCACTTCATTAGGAGGAGATGCTTGCGATGAAGGCTGCAGGAAAACATACGGACGACGAGATCAACCGTATCGTCCGAGGTGGAAAGCAGCGAGGCCACATGCCCGGTGTCGGCCAGATAGTGCCGAGAAGGAGTGCTCACTATATTCCTCCTCCTCCTCCCGTCGACCCACGGTTGGAACAAGCGTCTCAAGTGTTTAACTTTATGAGAAGTGACGATAGGTTTGCCGATGCGTTCGGAGCATTTCTATCGGGTGGTGCTAGCGGGAGTGGCACGGGAGGCAGCGGTAGTGGCGCCGGTGGGAGTGGTAATGGTTAGTATGCTTGTCTTGTTTTTCCTACCTTAGCATGCAAGTTTAATAATTGTAAACCCCGAATTGCAAGTTTAATAAGTGTAACTAGGAACTTTGTACTCAAGTTGTGACATGTATTTGTATTGATCGAGAGGTTACATGTTATTGTGTTTTGGTACTAGATTCGTGGTAGGTTTTTAGTATTTGTATCTTCAGGTTTTGTATTTGTATTCCCAGGTTTTGGTAGATTTTTCCGGAAAAATTCCGGAAAAAATCTGGAAACAGCCTGCTGTGCAGGCAGCTAAAAAAAATGTCAAAGTTTCCCTGGCGACATGTCGCCAGGGAAACTTTGGCTCATTTGACTTTCTAAAAAGTCAGCAAAGTTTCCCTGGCGACATGTCGCCAGGGAAACTCAAGAAAAACATTGACTTGTCAACGCCAGGCGTTGACTTGTCAACGTTACGTCTAGTTTCCCTGGCGACATGTCGCCAGGGAAACTCGAGAAGAACATTGACTTGTCAACGCCAGGTGTTGACTTGTCAACGTTACGTCTAGTTTCCCTGGCGACATGTCGCCAGGGAAACTCGAGAAGAACATTGACTTGTCAACGCCAGGCGTTGACTTGTCAACGTTACGTCTATTTTCCCTGGCGACATGTCGCCAGGGAAAAGTGAGGTTTAATAACCTGTTTAACTTAAGTTCCTTAATCAGCCATATTTTCCCTGGCGACACATGTCGCCAGGGATACTATCCCGCACCAACTCCAGCGTGGCACCAATTTTTGAACCAAAGAGTTTGCGGGGCCCACTAGTCGCCAGGGAAATCCTAATTTGTCGCCAGGGAAACAATCCCGCACCAGCCTTTCTTGGCGAGGTTTCCCTGGCGACATGTCGCCAGGGATTCATCTTCCCTGGCGACATGTCGCCAGGGAAACGTCGCGAATTTGGCCAGGGAAGGCAGCGAATATTGTAGTAGTCGTCTTGAGTATCACTTGTATCATGTTCATTTGACATAAGTAGGTGTATTAGGTATTTATCATGAATGGCAATGAATCTAATGCACAGTTTTGCAAAACTAGAATTAAACACTATACTTTTTAGAATGTTGGCTCTATTTCACGGATTTTTAAATCAAAATATACCAAAACTATACACTTTATTAATAATGTGTGTCTTTGTCATCATTTGTTTGAATACAATTGTATGTTCTATATATACTTAACGAAAAGGCATGAGTGAAAAGTTATGTTTGTTTAATCAAACCAAATATACACGGAAAAAAAATGGTATTTGACGGAACCATTTTAAGTTCGTGTATTTTTTTGGTACCGAGCCCTCCACCAAACAAGAAATGCATATCCCGGTAAATTACCTAGGGAACGGACCAAGCGGGGCCCGAATTCAAACTCCCGCCCTTCCGTTTGACTTGGTCAACTGCGTACTTTTGCGGTAGTTGGTGGCTAAATATGCACATAGGCTTTTCAAGTTATACAAATGAACGAAAAAAAAACCCGAAAAAGCATAGAAGATAACAAGACAGACTCTGTTGTACTCCACAATATGCACGGTTGTTGTACTGGAACAAACTTGTAGCAAGAGCAACGTTTCTTTGTGTGTTTGGTTTTATGGTTGTAGTTAACCGAATGGTGAGTCATGTTTTGAAGGTGAGATCGAGACATTGTTCCAAACTTTGTTTATGTTTTCTGCCTTTCTGGCATGTTTGATCGAGGTGAGATTGAGACGCCCCAAAACTGGTGAGTCGTAGAAGATGGGTTATGGGACTACCTCGTTTCATTAATTGGTTTGTTGTTGATGCAGGTACGTTTTTCATGAAATACAAATGTTGCTTGTTTTTTAAGCAGATAAGCCATTTATTATCTGCAACACCAAACGCCACTTAGGGTTGTCATTAGGGTAAGCTTATTTGCTTCTTTATTTTCACAACTTACGCATTTTGAAAACACACTTTTGGCATCGTAAAACTTCTTAAATAAGCTCATAAGTAGCTATACTCGCAACCTGTTACTACAATTTGATAACACAAATAATTTAATTAGTGCCTTAGAGAATCTTGGCCGAACAACCCTAACACCTAAACCAACAGCTCAAGCCATACGCCTTTCTTTTATGGCATTATAGCACATCAGTTTAACCATTTAATACAAATTCATAACTCAAATACGCAATATATTATACTTTCGAGTAGCATGGGATTATGATATGACAATGGTAGTTAAAGATTTACCTCTATGCTATACCAGGAGGACCTACTATAAAACCCGAGACAATGTCAAACGCTAACACGAACATGAAGAACCAATGCAACATGTTCGAAGACTCCACTGAATCACGAACTAAATAGAGCTAAACAGGGTAAACGTTATAAATACACAACGTACTATCCAATCTGGTCCATTATACCCACTGAACTTTTTTATGTATAATATTAACATTGGTCAAACTGTAAAAGTCAATCTGGATTTGTAAATTTAGTCCATTTAACAATAACAAAATATTATTATGTTAACCCTTTTAAATCCAAATTGTTTCACTCCCCCATCTTCTTCACCAGCATCCATCTTCTTCAACCCTGCCATCACCACCTCCTCCAACCACCATCACCACTCTTTAAACTAACAACAGCAAACAACAAGATATATTCCAAAATGCTTTTAGCCTACTGTAGCTAGGCAAGCAAAATCAGATGTCTTAAGCTGAAGTCAACCCTTTAAAAAATAGAATCCATCAGGCATGACTCAAAAATACCAAGGCGGCTACAATTAAAAACTTCAAGATATTCAAGGCTCGTTGGTACCAAACTAAAGTTTTAATTCATCTTTATGTATTCAAACTGTAATAGTCAGTTTATGTATTCAATGCCCGTTATATTCAAGGGTCGTTGGTTCCGACTATACAAGAACAGTTTGACCAATTTTCAATTCATCTTTATCTATGCAAATCCAAATTAACTTTTCCAATCATGAGATATCAAATCAAAGAACCGACTATACAAGAACTGCATATATGTAATAGTAACAGTAGACAATATTTCTCTTAAACTAATAATAGCAAACAACAGAAATCTAACAAATGAAGATCTTGTTGTTTGTAATCATATTGTTGGTATCTTCATAATAAGCATAGTTTGTGAAGACTTGGTCATAGACTCATAGTGGTCAGGTTAGATGGCCAATGGTTGTAAGGCAATATGGCATATTAAACTCATGTTTAGTGATGCATTTGTTTGATGTGATTCATAAGTCTTCGGTCGCCAGTCGTCCATGATTATTCTCTAATTTGACTGGTTTTTATGATGTTTGTATTGGTCTTGTTTTGGGGTTGTACATCATTTCTTATAAGATCTTGTATTGTTTTAAGGATTGTCCACCTAATCGAACAAATGAAGATCTTGTTGTTTGTAATCATACTGTTGTAATCATACTATATTCGTATAAAGGTTATGGAATATATCTTGTTGTTTGTTGTTGTTACTTTAGGAAGATTCAGTTCGATAATAAGAAGATGGTTTAAAGAATGGTGATGGTGGTTGGAGGAGGTGGTGATGGCAGGGTTGAAGATGATGGATGTTGATGAAGAAGATGGGGAGTTTAACAATTTGGATTTAAAAGGGTTAATATTATAAATTTATGTTATTGTTAAATTGATTAATTTTGCAAATCCAAATTGACTTTTACAATTTGACCAATGTGAATATTGTACATAAAAAAGTTCAGTGGTTATAATGGGCCATATGCGATACTACGTTGTGTATTTAAGACATATACCCGAGCTAAATAAACCAACACCTCATCATGATAGTTTGGAAAGTTCTTATCCCATATCGGTGAAAGATTGAACTAATAGTGGTTATATATATACAAGCATATACAATCAGGCTGTTAGCATCAAAATCTGTTTGAGTCCTTGAATCATTATTAGTATCGGATTCTCTCCGCGGAACTGAAACATATAGTGGCACAAGAGATAAAATACATTTCGATCTTAATTTTTTATATTGGCACAAGAAGCTACAATATGTATTTATGATTGGCACAAGAAGCTACAATATCTATTTATGACCGAGTGAAATACTTAGATTCAAAACTTATTGTACAAAATCGCTTATTGTACAAAATCGTGGTGCTCAATGTAATGTACATGAATACAATCTAAATGTGACCAATCTTTGTTTGTAATTTTCACATTGTTGAATAATTCAAACGAATAAAATAAACAAAATAATTCAAAGAAAAAACAAATGAAGCAAAAAGTTTTATTCAATTAATCTAAATTAAAATTTAAAAGTTACAAAGAAAACTTTGACCAAGCAACGAGGTTTGTGTCACACAACCTACCTATCATAAAAAAAAACGAAAAATCTAACTTAAACCGAATCGGAAAAGGTAAAATCGAATTTCCAACTGAATATAATTTGTCATATATTGGCACAAGAAGCTACAATAGATATTTATGATCGAGAATTTTAATTTGGTTGAATTTTAATTTGGTTTGATTTTAAATTTTATCCAAAAAATCTAAATAACCTGAACCGAATATATTAAACAACCCGAGAACCGAACCAACAAACACTCCTAGTTTTGGTCAACAATGACCATAGGAGCCAAAAATAAGGAAAAATTCTCTAAAAGAACCAAATCTCACAAGAACAATACCTGTGCGTTGCACGGGTAGACGGTTATTTATAAATTATGAACGTATATAACATCAGATATATAAAAAAGCTCAATCTCATTTAAAGAAAATGTGTAATCTTGGGACATTGTAGATAAGAAAACTCAAGAATGTAAACAATTATTTCCGTGATATAGCAGATGATCAAAGTAAACCTTAATAGGATTCAAGAGTAAGCGCTTATCGAGTTCAATCATCTTTGCATAATGCCCATATGTTAATTATTTGCGGCCTCGTAAAAACTCATCCTCATGTTATTTACATCACCGTGAGTTGACATTTAATCTGATTGTAATGCAGGACTTCAAGGAGAAAAGATAACTGTGTTTACATTAGATGCAACGCAAGTTCTAGCTGGTGAAGATTCATCATGTGTAAAATCATTAACATGAGTTTCAATAACAACATGCTTCACATCCACAATCGTTTTACCTTTGTTAGGGTCATTCACAATTACATTGTCCGCGCTTGTATTAGTTGCATGAGAACCCTCATTCCTAATATATGAGTTGTAGCAGAATTTAATCTCGATACATGATGACCTTACTGAAGCTCACATTCGTTAGCTTTTCTTCATACGTAATCAGTTATAACAGATCTCAACTTCACACAATGAATAGCGTTATCAACATCTCACATTATCTTGTGAGGATACACTCAAAACTGAGTACACCAGCTTTGGGACTGATCCTAAAGTTGATGAACTCCAAGTCATTTACATCGTGGCCATAGTGTTTAGTAGTCGTATATCTTCTTACTTATGTAGGTTCAAGATTAAATTTGCCAATCTTGATTTGGTGAACAACCAATTGAGTACAAAGATTATATATCGAGTAATCAACTATCCAATTGGGGTCATTTGCACAAACAATGATGGCGTTTAAAAGTTATCATATGATATACGTGGTAAATAGGATGCGCAAAAATACAAACATGATAATCTTTTTGGTGCAAAAGAAGATTTGCAAAAATTAAAAATGATGTTTTCTTGAAGATCGAGGATAATGTTTATCATCGCCTTGAACATACATTTGTCTCATACATCCAAAATCTTAGACGGCTTAAGCTATATACCCGATTCATTCTAGCTTATTTGCCACATTATTTCATTAAAATTTTCCCATTTCATGATATAACGATGCGACGTGTGTGGCTATAATATATCCGGTATATACCTTAATTCGTCTAAGATTTTTCAAATGACATATAATACAACCTCTTATAAATAATGATTACAATATCAGTTTACACTACTTTTGAGAGTTTTGCATGCATGAAAATGGAAAAATATGACGTAAAACATCAGCTTATGCTTTTAACTTGCAACATCATCCATTTTGGAAAAAGAAGATGACACAATGCACGTAACCTTATAAAAGATCAGCTAAATATGATGTAAAGATCAGCTAAATAAGTCATGCTTCAGTGGTAACCGATCCAAATAAATCTTTCACTGATATGGTATAATGGAACACATATATTGTCTGGATGTGGTCACTCATGAACCAAATAAAGATCTCTAGCATTACAATTTGCACTTACCAAGTTACCATACACGTAATTACATATACATTGACATATTTTAAAGCTATGGCCACTCATGACCCAAATCAAGTACTGCATATAATTTGTTTAATATTTTATCTTACTTATGAGAGATCTGTAATATTAATATTTCTAATATGTCATACATAACTACACATACAACTAAATCGTGAAAGATCATATAACTAAACGTTGGTAATCTTTTTGTATATAAAACAAATTCATTGCTTAACTATGGAACAAACTGTTACACTATTATAATTTACTGATAAATAGGTTAACACAACCTGTGTCATTGTGTTGCTTTGAAGCCATAATAACATGCATCAAACACTATTAAATGATCAAAAGACTAACATTTGAAAAAGAAATTAAATATTCAATGAGAAGAATACGTATGCAGCTTGAAACCAAAAAGAATCGGTTTAATAAGCTTTTCATTTTTTCTTGAATGGTATGGCCCTGATGACAAAAGTATGGTACAATGCTGCTAGTGTTGCCGATTTGCCTCAATGAATGGTCCTACCCAAAAAACCTACGACATAAATATAAACACGTATAATTAAAGTAAAATAATTTATAACAACTATATGAATATTATCTAAACAAACATGTACGCAATATATGAAATGGATATGTGCTTTTATATGTTATAAGTTGGTAAAAAGATTACCTGCAGATCGTCTCATGCGTGATCCTTGTTAAATAATAGCTGCTCCCAAACACTTTGCATGGTTTAATTAAATAAGTTTTTCATGTGTTGCTTTATTTATATAAGCGCCAAGTTCTAATCGATCTACATTCCACTTTTTATGGAAGTTTGTTAAAGTTGATCTCAATTTTGTACTTATCTTTACATGTGAAATATAAAACGTGAGCAATGTAGGAAGAATAAATCATATCGAAACCAGCAGATTTTTTGGGTGAATTTATGTGGCCCGGATGAGTTTTAGTGTTGATCGTGTGGTTTATAAGCACTGCCAAGTCATCATTTTTTCTCTTGTTGTGCCAGCAATAAATAAGGTAAATTTGGTTTTGGTAGTTCAAATATGTTGTCTTTCCTATACGAGTTCAGGGCAATACAAAAATTAAGGCAATTAGTGGAAGAATTCGGCAAGTGTTCAAGTAAGTACAAAAAAATGGGACAGAGAGTGTCAACGCAACGAAAAAATGTTGAACAACTCAAATTCAAAATGGTATGAGTGAGTTATGACACGTTAAAGTTGACGTTTTACTCAAATATGTTGCACGCAAATTGTTCAAAAAATGTTTAACTTAGAATTTAATCACATTTTGGAGGTGCTTATTTAGATTTTTAAATAGTTATTAAAATATTATCTTCAATTTTATTAGTTTTTAATAAATTAAGTTTTTAAAATTATGAATTTTTGTTAATTTTGTGTTTTTCCCTCAATTGCGTGATTTACGAATTTTGTGTTTTTAGTTTTTGTCATATCGTCAAAATAGGAATTTAAAATGACATTTAAAAGCCGTAAATTTGACTGATTGTCCAAATTTCTCCATAAATCTCAAATTCACAATGTTTTCGAGGATTAACGGCCCGGGAATCACTTCCCATGAATATATATCATCTACATGGATTTTTTTAAAGGTTATTCATCTTTCTTAAGAAGAATTCCTTATTGAATCTACCTACTAATGTATATCATATTTTCCTTGTACTATAATGACTTAATCAATAATTAAATTACCCCAACATGTAAGTCTACTTTATAGATCATCGTCGCTAAGAGATTACACTAAGTATTTATAGTCCTTAGACTTGAGATGCAAGCACATCTCCAAATGGATGGATAACATTTCTCGATTAAGCGTAAAGATTGCGTCAGTAACATGGTTCGTTATAAAACCTACAGAATTGTCTTTGACATGTGTGAAAGATATTTGTAGTTATTTCCTGATTTTGTTCCTTCATTGGTGATGGAGTATGATACACACTGGGGCCCTCGTAGGGATGATATGATGTTACCCAAAGTGTAGTTAAGATGAATATTTTACATTTGGTAATCGTGATCAATAAAAAACGAGAAACAAAACCGTTAATACATAAAATGACTTATAATCCATATTCATGATTAACAGTATTAGAAACAAAAGAGATGCAGTAACTTAGACTGTAAGGCTGAGATCGTTTACTGAAACCAAACTCAGATAATTTAGGGAGAATTGATGGTGTTGCCATACTATCTGTTAATGTTAGTAAAGAGTACGTTATGACAGAGACTTCCGCAAGTGGGAGCTGTTTGAATGTGCTTATATCACAGTTAGTATTTTATACGGCTAAAAGTACGTGGGCCTAAGAGGTTACACACTAAGACATTGAGATCATCTTTTATTAAGATATATAATATGACATGGCTATATTTATTATGTATACCTAATTTGACATTAACGAAAAGGATAGTTAGTTAATAAGTTAAAAAGATTTAGCGAGTATTAACTAAAAGACTCAAGAATTTAAGGTAATAAATGTAATTACTATTTGGTATATTCTCGAAATTCAAAAAGTCAAAACCAATGGCAAAATACCTATTATAGTCGTTGACTTCTACACAAAACCAAGGAGTATTTCTTGCCTCTTGGTTATTCAAGTATTCAAGTGTCAAGATCTAGCAATTAAAGGTGGTTGATTGAGGTACTGTGTGAACTTTCTTAGAGAAGATAGTTTTGATCTTGGATTTTTAGTAGGTGAATCATGTGTATCAAGAAGTGAGTTTTCTTGTTTGGTGTTCTTCGTTCTTTTCACTATTGTTGCAAAAAGAGTGTGTAATTCTATATCTATTGTTAATTAATTATGTGCATATGAGATCTATAGTTGCGTTTACCCATGATGCATATGTTAGATATATTATGTTGTTTAATTCCATTAAATACATTATAACTTTTACGGAATTAACCATCACTCACTCAGATAGTTATATAAAAACTCATATCACTAAAAGCCATAAAATGAAGTGCTTATAACACTCATAAAACATAATACACACATATTAAGCACACAACATTCAAATAAAATTCACATATAAGCACAAAACAATTAATTTCAGCTAAACACTACCAACCTAGGTCAACGTACGGATTTGACTAACCTATCTGATGACGGTTGTCACAAAATCAAGGTCGTAAAAACCCCTAGGCGCTAACGTGACGATCAAGTACCACCTAGCAATTAATTGGTTAGACAAAAATTAATTGGAGGGTAATCGGATAGATATTTTTATATTTAAAATAACAAAACTTTGAAACCAATGCCCGATTTGATCGATTAATAAGACTAAGTATTGAAAATCAAAGCGTTAAATCTCCACCTATCGCTTAGGC
Organism: Glebionis coronaria; assembly: GCA_025667525.1. Taxonomy (NCBI): domain Eukaryota; kingdom Viridiplantae; phylum Streptophyta; class Magnoliopsida; order Asterales; family Asteraceae; genus Glebionis; species Glebionis coronaria. The sequence continues at coordinate 6,754,592 of CM046877.1, forward strand.
ACTAAGATTAATCAACCACCTATGCCAATGTTTTTCAACAATAGGAGAAATACATCGACCAATATCGATTAGGTTTCTTACTAATAAAAACAATTTATATTACGCAATCAACACAAGGAACCACATGGCAATAACCATAAGTGACACTACGGGTGACAATTTGGGTAGAGTTTAGGTTCCTATGTTTGGGTTGATAAGTTGGCAAATCAGAAAACCTCAAACCGAACTTGATTCTTTAAATAACCGGATTAGCTATGTCAACCACTGGCGGATCTATGTATTAGGTATGGAGTGGCGGCGCCCCACATGGCTTGACCAAAAAGACGCGATTACAGTGTATTTTGTCTTCGATTTTGACAGTATTTTTTAAATGCCCACATTCGAAACGTTAATTGCCCCCCACTAAGACACTGAAATCCAACTTTTTACACTCTAAAACATAAAAATTCAACCATTTTTAAGTTAAAATATTCAATTTTTATTCGAATTCTAATTATTTTTGCATTATCATTGTCAACAAAAAAATCTGTCCCACTATTTAAATTTCAGCGTCCGCCGCTGATGTAGCCATGACATATTTACACATAACCCAAAATTGACTTACTTTACGATTAAATATATAAAATTTGAATGTTGAGATAATTTTGGTGTTTGTTTAAGAAGAAAAGATAAGTAAAAACAAAAAAGGAAGAAGGTTGGGCATTTTAGTCATCTATATCTATACTATTATATAAAGAGGCTTATTATAAACCTAACTCCGATTTTAAAAAATTACTAAACCTAACTTCAAGCCAAAATTTAATATAAGAATGTTAGATTTAAACCATTAGATTATATTTGATAAATTAATCTCATTCATTCATTTTTCGAAACAAACTTTTGTAACAACTTTTGTAACAACATTTGTAACAAACTATTTAAAAACTTTTATTTTTAAATTAAAATATCTTTTTATTTATTTATCTTTTTTATAATCTAATTTCGCCATATTTTTTAAAATTTTGTGCTCTTTAATTTAACATCAATTTAATATATTTTTTTTTATAGATATTGAGTTTATTTAAATTTGATATAATTTTTTACTTTGAATATATATTTTGATGAGTTAAAATGTAACATTTGTTCGCTAAAAATAGTTATCCGTCGCATTGCGCGGATACCATTCTAGTCAAACTAAAGACTCCAAAGTTCAAAAAAATATTTGTTGCACTTACCAAAAACCCTAAAAGATAAGAAAGAAAAAAGAGACTCAAAGAGTGTGTAAGGTTGGAGAGCGGCTATGATGATGAATCGCACAAAATCAGCTGTTAATGCTCTGCTCAATCTCAGATCTTTCACTCGAACCCCTTTTTTAGGTTTAGAATCCTGTCCTTCTGTTTTTTCGCTTAGTAGATTTTACTGGGGAAACCCTTTACACGAATCGGGTCCTGCCTTAATCAACCCTGCTTCTCAATTTTCAGATGTTGTTGATCCGGTATACGAAATAATCTGTAAACGGAAAGATCCTCTGCCTGTTGATGATATTACTCAGATGTTGGAGTTTGTTACCAAACATGATGTTAGTTTAAAAAAAACCTGCGATTCTTTTATTTATCGTTTCTTGGACGCACTGGTCTTCGAAGATAAGATTCAGGAGGCATACATTTTATTAAACAAGCTTATCGAAAATAAACTTTGTCAACCAACTACGCTTATGTACAATACAGTTATAAAAGCCCTTTGCAATGACCCTAAGAGAACGACGATAGATGATGCTGTCAAACTCTTCCAAGAAATGCAATCTCAACCAGACGTCGTCACCTACAACTCTTTGGTTTCTGGCCTTTGTAAGTTACAACGTTGGCGTAAAGCCACTTTGCTGCTAAAAGAAATGCTTGATAAAGACATCTCTCCAGATGTCGAAACCTTTAATGTATTAATCAATACATTTTGCGCTGAAGGCAGGCTCCAAGTAGCAAGCCATGTTATCTACATTATGCATGAAAGAGGTGTTTCTCCAAACATTGCAACATACAATTCACTTATAGATGCTCTCAGTGTGAAGCGCGAAATGGACAAAGCGTGGTCACTTGTTAATGATATGGCGCCAAATCATCTCGCGCCTGATAGTGCTACTTACAACAGTTTGGTCAAGGGATACTGCAATTATGATACGGTGGACGACCTCCTGCTTATTTATCATGAAATGAATGAAAAAGGTTTTAAGCCCAATCGTGTCATTTACTATCGCATGATAGTGAGCTGTTTCTGGGCTTCTCGTTTTGGAGATGCGTACAAACTTCTTAATGACCTCTTCGCACAAGGTCATACTTTGGATACTGAAACTTATTGTGAAATTTTACATGATCTTATATCAAAACGTCAATTTGAATCGGCCATCTCCTTGTTTCATATACTTGGTGATGATAGCAAGCTAAATTCAAATATGTCCATCGTAAAGTTACTTTTGGATGGTGCAATTAACAATGGGAGGTTTGATTTTGCAAGGGAACTTTTCAAGGGCCTAAATGCCAGAGGTATAAAAATAGAACCCGAGATATATGCTATGATGATTTCTGGTTTTTGTGAGAGTGGTCTTGTAAATGATGCAAAACGGTGGTTTCTTGAAATGGAAGCGAATCATTACTGGCCTACTACTGATACTTACAATTCCCTTCTTCAAGGATATCTGAAGAACAAATGCTATGATGATGTAAAGATGCTTTTACGCAAAATGAAGGAAGTAAATTATCATTATCTTTATGACTCAACGTTGTCAATGCTACGTGCTCCAGTACCAGTCGAGTTACGGGATGCCACTGTGTCAAAGTGGATTAAAAAGCTTACGTGGTAGCCTGATAGGATGAGACGGACTTCCCTTGATTTTCTGACTAGACAGCAGTCTCTTTATGTTTCCTGATCGGCTGTAGCTGCTGGTACGAGTTTCATATTAAATCTCTTGATGTCATAGCTTATCATAAGTCTCCTATCTGCTGTTTCTTCTAAAGACAAACAGTTCATTACATGAATCTCAATTCCATTTCACAGAACTGTTTAGCCTCATTTCTGAATCAATCCTTGACTCTTCACCATCTGATCCATAGCTAACCCTAAACACCAACTCATTAGAACTATGCATACATGGACGGGGCTAGGGGTGTCCCTCGGGTGACCGTGACACCTATAGATTTTTTCGACGTAATTTTAATTTACCCGGTCGTCAAAATATGTTTTTATTCTTCGTCTTAAATCACTTTTTTAACTATCTTATACAGTCACCGGTAACAATTTGCAAAATGTGAAACTTTTGGTGGTAACGAAAAAAAAACAATAAGTTTTACGGAGGGTACTAATATTTTATGAAGTTCAATTCGTTACTTAACATTTATATTTTTTGAAAGTACCTAGCTTATTTATGTACTGAACCATTTCTTATATTGCAAGTGTATATATTACAAATGTAACTTTCCTGATGTACTTTTGATCAATGTTTTGAAATCCGATTTTTCAATTGATCCAGTCGAGTCATCGAGTCCGAGGCAACCCATTTTTTTAAATAATTTTTTTTCTTCATATTTTTAATAATTACAAAAAAATTATATATAAAAACAATAAAAACTTCTGCATATTGAAAATATAAGTTGTTTATCAACTAATATAATATGTCAAATAAAATTCCGTCGCAAATACGTAAAATAAATATATTTTTTAAAACCCGAAAAAATCGAAACACAGTCGGGTCTTGAGAACCGGGTTGATCCGGGTCACCCTAAACCCGACGGGTCTAGTCGGGTTTCGAAAATATAAAACACGGGTCAATGTAACTTGTTTTTTTTTTTTACCGAAACCAGGTCGGTTTGAAAACATTGCTTTTGACCAGTGCTTGGATGGAAATAATGGATTAATGACAAAAAGAAAAATCATTAGTGAACCAGCGTATAATTAGTAAAAAATGTTCGTTTTTTGAGTAACTTTAACAAGAAAAATACCATTCATTTACTTGCTTTGCAACAAAAATAATAAAAAATGTTTACAAAAATAATAAAATCATAATAAAGTGATCATTAAATTAAATTAAATTAAATGTTAAAAATCACATAAGTTTCACAAAAGGGTAAATAGCATAAAAAAAATATTCATCTTAAGTCAAAACTCAATTAAAGATACCTAACTTTTTTTTTCTTAATTTAAGGTATCGATCTTTTTTCGTGTTGCAATGTTGGACAATTAACAAATATAAAGGTTATATATTAACGATCGTTTATTTTATTATTGTATCGTTAGTCCTTTACATTAATCACACTTTATAATCAACTTTAACAAGAAAAATACCATTCGTTGACTTGTTTTTTTTACCGAAACCAGGTCGGGTTTGTAAACATTGCTATTGACCAGTGCTTGGATGGAAATAATGGATTAATGACAAAAAGAAAATCATTAGTGAGCCAGCGTATAATTAGTAAAAAATGTTCGTTTTTTGAGTAACTTTAACAAGAAAAATACCATTCATTTACCTGCTTTGCAACAAAAATAATAAAATCATAATAAAGTGATCTAATGAGAAAATTAAATTAAATTAAATGTTAAAAATCACATAAGTTTCACAAAAAGTTATTTAAACAATAATGTGTCACGATAATCTGACCAATTAAAAAATAAAAGACTGAATCCAAATATTGGCCATCACATGATTTTTTAATAAAAAGTTTGTAAAAGTTTCGATCCTAGCATTTTTCTAACATAAAATAATAACAACAAAAAGAAAATGATAAAACAAAACAAAATATATAAAATGACTCTCTTAAACGGGTAAAGAAAACAAGTCAGGTGCATCCATGCGAGAGGCGAAATAAATCACACTGAACCGGTTTTATACCAAGTTCAAAAAAGCATATGTTAACAGGTCCAGAAAATAGGTTCAATCCAAAGCACGGACTTTCACTGGACCTGTTTCGTTCCTTTTTAGTTTAGTCCGTTTTTTTTTATTTGAACGTTGTCAATAATAGTTGACCTTTCAACTCAATTTATATTGACTGTAAAATGGTTTCGTCTTATATAGTCACTATTAAAAGGCAAGGTTTTCAAGATCGGGATCTTATCTATGATCGTTTTCGGCTTTGCAAGATCGAGATCGTAAAATAGGATCGGGATCGTAAGATCCTACTAATGTAATTTTCTTAATAGTCATTGTAATATTTTTATAAATTTACAAATTAGTATAACATCTTAACACAAAATTATATGAATATTTCATAAAAATGTGATCCTAAATTATGAGTATGAAATGTACAAAAAGATTTACATGTTGCTTTTTAGACTATATAAAATAGAACCAATAAATTTGTAGTTTTAGTTTGTTGTTCGAGAAAAAGTAAGATCGGATCGTAGTAGATCCTAAGATCCTGTGAGGATCCTATAAGATCTTATGCATGAAAAGATCTTACGTAAGATCCAGGATCGTTTTTTATTTACAATATCGTAAAACCGTAAGATCCTAAGATTAAGATCGGGATCTTGACAACCTTTTTAAAAGGTACAGAAAATAGGTTCCAATCCAAAGGTACATTGGACACTCGCTGGGAGGTTTTCATTTAAAAATTATTTAACAAAACTAGCATAGTAATGAATTTTAAGGCTAACAAGTAATAATCGCTTTATCATTAAATTTGTGTTGTTAAAGTTGTAAAGATCGAATAAAAAACTAACTTAATTAAATTATATCAAAATGGATATTGAATTAAAAAGCACAAAATTTAAAAAATATGGTAAAATTAAATTATAAAAATAATAAATAAATAAATAAAATTTCAATAAAAAAATGTTATTTTAATAAGTTACTACAAAAGTTTGTTATAAACTGTTGTTAGAAAGAGTTATAATATATAATATTGATTAAAACATCAATAACTTATTTTATTTAATAGGTAAAAAAGTCTAAATTTTCAGCATTACTATTTTAAGAACGTTTCAAATGCTTTATTATATGACTGAAAAATATATACTAAAATCAGTGTGTACTACTTAATAAGTTGCACAATTACGAACTCGTATTCAATTGAACACAGCTAAACAAATACTGATATAAACTAAACCCTTTACGTAACTGTCAGGTAATTTCGAAGCCTGATTTACAATCACATATGACTATATCTATGGATCTATGTTACTGTTTTTAATAAAAAAAAGTCTTAACAACTTTTCTCTCTAACCCTAAACCATCTTTTAGCCGCCGCCTCCGGCCACCGGCTACACGTCGGAGGTTCGGAGGGCTACCAATAAACTTAAACCCTCTTCAATTATCATGTTCAATTCCAAAAACAAATCAAATTCGTTTCCCAGATCTAGTTTTCTTTTCCACAATGGTGGATATTCCTACAAAGTGATTCACACCTACATGGTCGTTTTCATCTCCGTATCTATATCTATGGATCTATGTTACTGCCCCCCAATCAACCACGACAATGGCAAGCATATTTTATTGGGTTTGGGAGTTCGGTTTTTGGAGGTTGTGTTTGTTGATTTCTTTTGTGGGTATCACCGTTTTCATCTATGGATCTATGTTACTGCCCCCCAATCAATCACGACAATGACAAGCATATTTTCTTCGGATGAGAAAGATTCAAAGTCTTCGGTGATATTTTTGATTTTGTTTTAATTTAGATATGTAATAGTTTGGTTTGGTTAAGTTTTATTGATGTAATTTTTTTAATGACACTTTAATGCGAATGCACTTTATATAAATATAACTAACAAATAACATTTCAAGTTACACATGATAACTAAACATTAACTACATACACTACTTTTTTCTTAACCATAATTTTTTTTCATAATTTTCCTTGTTTGACCTGTTAAAATATACGTAACCAAAACTTTCACTTTTCGGCTTCTCAGATAATCACTATTCCATGTTCAAGGCTAGGGGTAAATCTTGCCTATTATGTTATTATGGGCCTTTTTTGACACTTTTTAAAAAATATGGGCCACTTTTTGCAAATACATTATACAAGTAAGACACTAGAGTGGACTCTAATAGGCGTATGTAAAACATCAAATTGATCACTCGACTGACTTTTTATATTAATGTTTTTTTTTTCTACTTTTAAAAAGTATTATTATTTTTTACGTTTTATATGTTTTTTTGCCCGTTTTATCTTGCACCCGTTAGCCAGCTGTCCGTTTTGCTCGCCACTCGTTTTGCCGTCGCCTATTTTGCTCTCCATCCATGCCCGCTCGATCCGCCCATTTTGCCACCTCTATTCAAAGCTTTATATTAACATTTATATTAAAATTCCAAAATAAAAAAAAACATATAAAAATCCCAAAATAAAAAAAACTAACTACGTAACATATATTCAGGGGCGGACCCACATAGAAGCCGAGTGTGGCACGGGCTAAACCTAAAGTGTAAATTGTAGTATTGCTTTTCTAGTATGTGCAACCCTCCAAGAAATTTGGTGCTATTTTAATTTAGGCTAAAAATAATTTATAATGAATGAAAGTATATGCAACAATTCTAACAAAAAAAAATCTTGCATCACCTGATAAAATGTCTTGGGTCCGCTTCCGGATATATTTATTCTAAAAAGTTGCAAGAAACCTTCTGCACTCACTTGCTGTGTAGGTATTGGGCTTAGGGGGTGTTTGGATGTGCGGTTAGGAGGAGATTATCTCCAAATCTCAGTTCCAAAATGGAGATAAGTTAAAAAAAATTGTTTGGGTAATAAATGGAGATAAGTGATTATTTGCGTTTAGAAGCTCCAAAATGGAGTTTTGAAAAAGTTAGTGGGGAGCTACTTATTTCATTTTCAAAACGGAGTTTTGGAAAAGTAAGCTTTCAAAATAGAGTTTATTATCAAATAATCAAATTTGCCAAACACTTAAAAAAGTGATTATTTGATTATTGCGATTTCAAACTGGAATATTAAATCCAAACACTAATTTTTAAAATGGAGTTTTCAAAATGATGATTTTTCAAAATAGAGTTTTCAAAATGAATAATTTATTTTCAATAAGCATATCCAAACACCCACTTAATGGAATGATCCTATTAGAGTGGAAGAAAGATAGGTATTGGGCTTATAATCGGACTAAACCAAGCCCAGTGTGAGACCCCTATTATATTGGCCTCATAAATTCTAACCTAAAATAGTCAGTCAGTCACATGAATATCAAGTACCAAGAAACACATATACATTCTTTGGTTGTAACCTAGTAAACATCTGAGCCGCTTTTTTTATAGATCTCACACAAAAGGTATTCCTTTCATTTCTTCTTGTAATCTTGCTTGTTAAATGGGTATTCATTTTATGTTTGTGATTGATATATATATTATGTTTTGGTTTTACTAGATAAAAAGATTTAGATTAGTATATTTATAGTTAGATTTATATATTATGTTTTGGTGATACATTTTTTTTTCAATTTTTGTTATATTTAGTTAATAACGTTTACATTAGATTCCATAGTAACAGTTTTCTGTCATTTTTGTGATGAAGGTTGAGAGACCATGATGCTTCTTATCTATGTTCCCAAATTGTGTAGTATTATTTGGGCTCGGCATATTCAAATATGCTGCTTTGATATTCCACAAGTTTCGAAATTAAACGTCATACATCATGATATAAAGAAACAGGTAACTTCATACATTTCAATATATATGGCTTCTACACAAGGGTGCAAAAATAGTGCCGCGTTAGCTAGGCGGTTGGATATGATTAATCGAGGATTCATCAGTTTGGCCGATTTATCCGATTTTTATCCAATTCATCCGATTTTTTTACCCATTTGGCCGATTTATATTTGAGACTGAGTTGGCTGATCTATCCTTTTTTTTATCGATTTATCCCCGATGGCCGAATAGTAACTATAAATCATGGCGATTAATCCCCGCCAAACATTTTATCTCGGATCAATCAGCCGCCGAAACCAGTTTTTGCAACAGTGGTTCTACAAGATTAAGTCTGTTATTCAAATTCGACTATAATAACTAAACTTGGATTGGTTTTCGTGTGTTTATAAAAAATAAGCTTATCTTTGCTATAAAAACCTCATTTAACAGCAAACCTTCTTTAAGAAAGTAAAAATCAGATTTTAAAGTGAACTATATAACTCAAAGGAAAAAATAATTATTTAAAGCAGAACTATATCTCTTCACGAAAACAAAATAGACTTATCGTGTTATTGAATTTGCTTATTTTTTGGCAGATGTGTTCTTTTGCCAAACATAATTCTTCCAGTTATGTATGGACTACTCAGGATCATGCTTATTTCGAGAACGTAAGTCTTCACACAAACTGATACTGTATTACCCTACTATATTTTCTTATCGAGTTAAAATTTGTCTTTTGCTACATTTAATTTGCATGTTATCACTGTTTCAGCTGAAGGAGTTTTTTCCTACTGCCCACCTTCTCTCCATCAGCGTACTTACGCCTATAACACCCCGATGCCTCAAAAGAATAGTCATAGGACTTTTGAGAGAAGGGAGGTCTCTGGCATGATGCATAGTAACAAGAGTCGTGGCAAGAAACAAGGTGGACGCTAAAGGTTCCGTAAATTCACATTATGTTTGTTCAACCGATATTTTTTTTGCTTTTTCTATCATAATCTGTTTTTGCTTATTCTTTAGTTTATTTGTTTATTTGGTTTTTGCTTATTGCTTGTTTTGCATGTTTTCTGCTTACTTTAGTTATTTTATTATCTGCTTAGCTTAGCTCGTCTTTTATTGCCTTTTCTAGTGTTGAAGTGTTTTGTCATATCTGAAAAGGGTATTTGGGATAAGCTTATTAACTTGGTGGTGTTATCAAAATGTAGTAGGACGCTGCAAGTGTTTGTTTTGCGATAGCTAGTTATTGGTGTTGAGTTATCTGTATATGTATCTCGTTAGGGTAACACTCGCCTAATTCTCGTGAAATGTCTGTTACTTTAAGAAAAACGAGAGATATATTGTGCATATTTTGTAGCATTGGGTTCAAAATGTCTGTTTATGTATTCAGAGGTGTTTGGGTATACTTATTAGCTTATTGTTGTTATCGAAATGCAATAGGTCGTTTTGAGTGTGTTTGAAGTATAAGTTTGTAAAATGGGGTTTATAAAGGTGAAAAATGTGCATTCGAAATGCACCTGCTGTTATACTTAATAAAATTGGGTTGAATTGGTTTTCAGCTTATATAAGACCTTTTATTATAAACTTATAAAAGCTAGATTTAGGGAACCTTTTATCTAAATGATAAATTGTAAAATAATCGTTATGGAATGGAGTTTTTGATGCAAGGCATTGGTTTTTTAGATTATATGCGATGGTTACTGTTACCGAGTGATCTGCTACAGTTTTTGAGTCCTTTGTTGTTTTGAATTCCGTTATGGATATATGCTTATTTGTTACTATTACATCATTCGGATCTAGTGTTATTGTTTAACTTGTTGTTATTTTCATTTTGAGTTAACATGTATATTGATAGTTGAATAATTCTATTATAAGTGATACACGCTTATAATTGATCTTTTGTTGAATGGTTGTTTGCAAATGTTTATGAACAGTGAGTCATGTCTGCGCCTCAAATCAGATACGATTTAGTGGGTTTCAAATGCTTACAATGGTTAAATTTATCTATAAAATAGTCACCTATAATCTGCTTTATAGAAAAAGTTGACAATTGACGGCTGTAGGATTTGCATTTAAATTAGTTGTTTGGGAATTCGTTGTTGTGATTTGTAATCAGCATGTATTGAACCTGCAACACAGTAGGTTTCGATTAGGGTGCATAAATATTAGTAGTTGTTATAAGAGTAAACATATTTCTCTTGTTTCAATGGTTTCAATTTGTGCTGCGTGACTAGGTTCTTCTTGTATGCCGTTACAATTTTGAGCATAAACGATACACCCATTACCACATGGACACACAATTTTGAGCATAAACGATACACCCATTACCACATGGACACACAACTAAGTCAACTGAATGTTTTGCTTGTTTGTATATTTCGCAGAACGATCTTTTCATTAAAAAGCATGACTTCGGAAGCCATATGGTTAAACCCAAGGTTTTGATGGATCTCAGCTACGTTGAAGCAGCAGTGAATTCAGGAAAAAGACCTGCTGAATCTATTCAAGCTTTGGAGGAAAATGGTAGAATTTATGGAACCAGGTATTGTCATATGCTATATTCTATCAAAAAATTTGGACGAAAATGTTAGTTTCTGATTCTAACATTTTTTTTTGTTATTTTAGATGTTCCAGAATGGCAATACTCGACCAGTTTGGTGATGAAGGCCTCCCTCCCAGTTTTAATATCGAGAATTGTTTACATGAAGAGATGTTGGATGACCCCCAGACATGTCTGGAGCTGATTGTTGGGGCTGAAAAACCCTTGCTCCTATGTTTATGCGACCAAAACTAACACGGTTTTGGCACAAAGAGTAAGTTTTTTTTAGACCTTAAAGACAAAATAGTCTAGCAGTTGCTTTTGTATTATTGATGTTGATGCCATATTATAATTTGCTTAAATATCTGTGAGCTCCCTTTCTAGAACAAATATTTTGCTTAATATGAGTGAGATATAGGATTATTGTTTTCTGCTTAATGTAAAATAGTTTCTTAAAATTAATTACTTTGTACCGAGAAGTTAGATACTACCATGTATCGAGAAGTTAGATACTACCATCTCCAGCATATAATCTTGTTTAGCATAGTTCACCTTGTGAAATTGCAAGTGAAAAAAGTGTCATTATCTTTGAGCAGGTAGTGTAGTGTGTGTTCTTTATATATATTGCCGCCCCTTATTTACATAAGCAAAAAAGTGGCCTTATCTTGTCACTTCTTTAACATATATAATCTCCAAAATCTTATTATTATAATGCCTCCGTAGCCTCGCTATGTTACTAACTTGTTTGTTATTCAGGAGCACGAGTATAGGAGAAGAATGAAAGACGAGGCTGGTAATCAACTGCTGGAAAAAATATATAATAGAGAAAACTCTAGAGCTTAAATCTTGAGAAGAATTGTTAGGAATGTCGGAAAGGCTCTTTGCGTATATCAAGGAAGGATCGGACTAAATTTTTTGGTGAGCTAACTTCGCTTTGGACAGTCCTTAATCCATGTCTCCACCTTCTCTCTATTGCTCTTTCGAATCGCTACTTTCTTTTCTACTTTTTTCATTTGATCCAGGTAAAAAAGAACAAAATCAAACTAGACCTCGCTTTGCGCCTATCTATGGATTAAACATTATACATCGTGACATAAAGAATGCAAACGTTGTTCGAGCTGAAGTTCATGTAAAATATTGATAAGATAGGCAGGTCCTTGGAACAACATACACATTTAGCTTTAGTTTCATGTTGCAACGAGACGTTTGTAAACAAGTATCATGTATTAAGGAGACTCCTTTCTCCAAGTAACAACTTTATCAGTTTGTAGTTTGTAAATTTTAAAGAGAGCTAGTAATGTTGCTTATTTGTGTGCAATTTTCAATAATAAACATACAACTCTATTCAAAATACGACCAAATGAAGAAACCATATAGATGAAGTGGGCACATCAAATGAAATTGAGTTGCATAGCACCAAAGTTTTAGATAATACATGTAAACAAAAGAAGCTCTCACTTAGAAATATGTGAATATTTGTTCAAGTGTAATTTTATTAGAAGTTTGAAGACGCGTAAATTGACAACATCCCCAAAGTTTACCAGATCTCAGACACATACCACTAGTTGCAGGAGGCATCCATTTTCCGGAGTGGTACACACTCTCGCCAACTTTCCAGCCAGGCACGTCTTTCATGATCCTAGCCTCTTCTTCAAGATACTTCTGCCATTCTTTCACAAATCTACACAGGAGGAGCAATTTATAATTTATCACCCTGAATGATTGCAGTGTAATGAAAATACAAGAGGTGGCCGTATGAACGGTTAAAGTGGGTTAAGTAGCTTATTAAAACAGGGTCTTGTTTTAGTGCGGACCAAAACAGGTTGAGCTGATTGGGTTTAATCAGTCGCGCACAAAAACATTGTTATTACAGTAATGATACAATTTTCATTTTGGCTAAAAAGTATTTTTCTGACCTATTTGACCAAACCCAAGGCACCGATGGATAACAGTAACCGAGTCAAAATGGTCAAATCCTAATAAGTTTTGGAGTTGTAATTACTTACCTTTCATCCTATTTGGCTTGAAGCATGGGTAGAATCACCCTGCGAGCAGCATACTTTTCCTCCGTTATTGCTCTACATAACCAAAGATATGTTTAGCTGGCAATATGCAAAAACATTAAAAGAAATTTTACCACATAAATATAAGTTTCTAAATGAAACTTTGCACCGTAACTACTTTACTTTAAGGCAGCAAAGATAACAACCGGACTTGTTGTAAGCAACAAGAAGTTCCTACAGCATATAAGCGTTTCTTACTTAATTAAGTGCTAATCTAGTTACTTTGAAAGGAAATAAATTGTTTTGTGTTTTGATGAGAATGTTTATCTACGGATAAGCTGCTTATCAAATGCAATCTCAAACACCTCACTCAGGGTGTGTTTGGGTAAGTTTAACAGCTTGCATCTAACAAAAACAAACTTTTCACCTCCAAAAACCCCATAGATGGACTTACAAGCTATATTTGAAACCAACTCACAATGTGTTGCTGCGTTTTAACACCACCAATAAACTAATAAGCTATACCCACATACAATTGAATACCTAACAGACCCGTTAAAACCAATCCTAAAGAAAGTCCATGTTGTATGTCTCATTTCCTCTAATACAGGGTGGTAACTAACGAAAGTGTGAAACACTGTAGATCCTTCCATATTAACACACCGACACGATGCACGTCAAACCCAGTTTCTACAACGAACTTCATACCAATCCTCACAAAATCCTACCTCCTTTGACCCGATACATTTCTATATATAAAAGGCTATATTAGATACACAACCATCACACTAGTTCAACCTCAAATCTCTAACCAAGAAACTTAGATGGTAGACCTACCAACACGTTAAGCCAAAACGGTTATCTATTAGCCCGAAACAGTCTGGTTGATATAGAGAGTTAGAATCCTTATTCTGGTGCTTCTCTACACCAATAAGTTAAAAAAACGCCTTAGATAATCTTAGTCGAACACCCCTGAATACCTAAACCAGCAATTTGAACCGAATCCTACATATAATACATCTGATCTTAAAATTTTGAGTTTTAAAAGTGAAGACTAATAACAGTTGGTGTGTGAATTCGACTCTGGTAGTACTAGCGTTTAATTAGACTTTAGATTAAAAAGGTAACTTAATTAAAAACTTACCTACATTATATTGTTCTTTTACTAATAAAAAAGATTACACTGAGTAAATTATAAAAGTAAAAACTAGCCAACACCTTATATTATTATGTCTTTTTATAACGTGTTGATATGTCAATTCATTATATTTATTACTTTGTTAGATTCTTGAATCACACGAATATTAGATTAAAAAGGTAAATTCATAAACTTACCTAAATTGCTAATGGTAACTCGCTTGCCTTGTTCCAGATTTGATTCATATAAAATATGGAAGAATGAACATAGAAAAGGTTGGTTTAGAGGTTAAAGTGTTATGCTCATTGAGTGCAGGGACGGAATCAGGAGACAAAACGAACAAGTGCACTTATAATAAATTGTACAATACTATAAACAACGCTTTTAAGGAGCAGGTGCATTTAGCACAAATCTAACAAAAATCGATATTTATTAACAAATTTAACACTACTCAACAAAAATCCATGGGTGTCCCGAGACCCCCGGGATCCACCCTAGTTCCGTCCCTGATTGAGTGTATGTCACGAGTTCGAACCTTTATCTCCGGTCTTTACTCTTTTTTTTAGTAGAACATACTCAACATTTTATTGTCATCTACATGGTTGAAAAGCCATTGAAAAGCGAGCCTCACTTGATCATCATAGTTTAGTTCGATGTTAATGCTATTGTAATCCAAAATCATCTTTTTTTTATAAACAGCGAGCCTTACTCGATTCAATTTTAATTCTGAAAAGACAAGATTGCGAAGTATGTCTACGTAGAAAAGTATTAATAAAGTTTCAAGTCAGTTTACTACGATCTAATTACCCGGACTGGTCTTTTCCGGTCCAACAAAACATATTTAGTCAAAAGTGAGTAAAAACTAACCAAACTGTATAAAGGATCGTACATAAGAAAAAGGTGAACCGACAATTAGACCAAAATATGTTATTTTGGTCTAATTTCTTAGTCCAATCTATACTACATATAAAAGAGATTAGTATTTCTCTCCTCATTTAATATTAAGTAGTACAATTTTTAAAACTTATGGTACTATCCTCAAATGCACAAAACATAATGTTAAGTAATACAACTTTTAAAACTTATGGTACAAACCATTCATACATTAAATGTCTCTTAAATTTTTTAATTTAAGTTATACACATGATAAAGCATAAGGTACAAATACAAACTAAATAAATACATTCATTTTAATGTTATATTTAAAACACTTTAAAAAATACATGTTATTATGCATATTGTACAAACTAATAAAACACATAAACATTTATATAATTTATATGCCAAGTTGATGATTCAAATGGTTTTGGACCGAACCAACAAGTTCATCCAGAAACTGGAGTTGCCTCAGGTTCGATTAACCGATAAAAGTCGCCCGAAAAAGAAAAATAGGATACTGAACTATTTTCATTTTGTTTTTTCAGACTAATCTCAGCTTCTGAGAGTGATCCTTTGCTTGAAAATATTGTAGATTATCATAAACTTATGGGAAAGTTAATTTACTTGACCAATACTATGCTTGACATCTCTTATGTTGTGCACTGTTTAAGTTAATTCATGCATTCTCCTTTGATGTCCCATCAGAAAATTGCTTTTAGAATTCTGAGATACTTAAATGGATCTCCAAGTCTTGGTATTAATGTTGCCAAAAACTCTTGCATGTCTCTTAAAGCCTTTTCTGATGCTGACTGGACTAAATGTATTGTGACAAGGAGGTTTTTAACTGGTTATTGTGTGATTTTGAAGGGTAACTTGGTTTCTTGGAAAAAAATAAGAAGCAACATACTTTCTCTAAATCTTTAGTAGGAGCAGAGTACATGGCTCTTGTTTTTGTCACTAGTGAAGTCATATGGATCCTCAAAATCTTGAAAGATTTAAACTGTTATAATCTTTTACCCGTGGAACTGTTTTGTGATAGCAATTTTTCTATTAAAATAGCAGCCAACCCTATTTTTCATGAAAGAACCAAACGCCTTGAAATTGATCTTTACTTTGTGAGAGAAAAAAATATTAAATGGTGTTGTTAAAACTGTAAAAGTAGATTCTGCAAATCAAATTGTAGATATCTTTACAAAAGGTTTGGATATAGATCAGCATGAGAAACTTTTTAGAAAATTGGGATGATCAACTTATATGGGTTATCAGATTAAGGGGATGTTAAAATGTTGGTCCTAATCTGATAACCTAATCTAACCTAAGGGACTCATTATGTTTGTTTGTATACTTTCAGTTATACCATTGGACTTGTTGTGATAGGAATGCTGGATATGAGGGAATAAAGTTGGACACTTTCCTTTTTTGCTGTCCGGACTATCTTGCTAGCCCAAGAGAGACTAAGCCCATGGGCTCAACGGTCGATTTACTATTATTATTACCCTAGCTTCAGCTAGGGTTTTCATATCTTGTATCGCCTCTTTTTCATAAGTGTGTTTTTACACACAGTTACTCTCTATGTTCTTGATCTTTGAAATCCTAGTTTTCTTTTTTGTTTGTTCTTTGATTTGTAAAATTATTATCATGTAGATAATAGGAATACACGCGATTAGCACTGGTAGTCTTAGCTTTTTATTCAGTTATTCAGTTTTGTTTGATCAAATCTTATTTATATATTTAAAGTGGTTTTAGGATCTCTTGAATCATGTTTTTATGCAACTGTTATGGTTCCAAAGCCAAGACAAAGTCTTTCTTATCCTAGTTGGGATGCAATGTGGCTTTTAATATTGTTTTGGTTCATGTTTTCAGCAAATTGCGTCCCGACTAAGTCGGTTCCTAGTGGGACGCTGTTAGCATTAAGAGTTGGGATGGCACCAGTGGCGTTAGGAATAGCTACAATGTAGCCTATATGTCTAGCGAATGGTACTTGATCGATGTATATGCTTTTTACAGAAATGAATTTGCTAAGGGTGACTTATTTTGCTTTGTTCCAGACTCGATTCATATAAAATATGAAAGAATGAACAATACAATAGAGTAAAGATTGGTTTAGAAGTTAAAGTGGCATGCCCATTGAGGGTAGGTCACGAGTTCAAACCTCGCCAACTTGTCTTTACCTTTTTTTAGCATGCAAAGGTGCTGCATGAACGGATTCAAATGGATCGTGTTAACATATTTCTAACGAGGCTATTGATTGTTATCGTTTTTCGATTGTTTGCTTTACAACTTGTTAGTTCTTATGTAAACTTTCATGGATTGTAACTTGCATCACTTAAATATAAAACCACATTATTAATAGACTATAATGCCCAAAAAAGCATGTGCCGAAATTATAAGAACAAAATTTAAATTCGACATTCTAACTTACATGATGACTAAGAAAAATGTTTTACATGTGACTGATCCCACATCGGTGGATGATAGAAAAGGTTTAGAAGATGTCAATTGGTTGAAAGTTGGTATTTTCAACTTATCCCATATCGAGTAGAGGATGTAAGATCAAGAGCAGGTGAATTTTATAAAAGTTGTGGTTGGGGTACTGGTGAAAGTGTCTTTGCGCTTGGGGGTAATGACGCAACTAATGACGTAATAACTACTGCGTGTCAATTGCTGGTTGAAAACTATTTCCAAACCTCCTCTTTGGTTTTGGTTCTGCTAAGCCATCGAGAATTTTTGAAAGGACTCCTTTTCATTAAGGTAAAGTCCAACGATTTTCAGTCCAACTTCTTTTTTCTTATCATAAGGGTCTCACATACCCGTAACTTATTAGTACATAAGCAATAAGTTTAAGATAAGAGAAAATAAAAGAATAATTCGGCAATGTGGTCTTAGTTGGGCTGCAATATGGTTTTGAATATTTGTTTTGTTCAAGTTTCCAACTAATTTTGGTGTTAATGTATTGAAATAAGCTTTAAATTTCAACTGTGGCTCATGCATCAACTAATTTGTCAACCATACTCAATATCTCAATTCGTTGGTTACATTGTCGAAAAGCCATCTACACAAGTACAAAGTTACGAGGAACCCAATTCACAAAACGATCATCATGAGTGAGTCTTACTTGATCATTATAGTTTAGTTCAATATTAAGGATAGGGTAACCAAAAATAATTTTTATATAAACGTAACAGGATTTACTATTTCAAAAACTTTTGGGGCCTTCGAAGATTCTCACCGACCTGGATCATTGAAAAAAGGTTCGCATTACTTTGCAGTCGTAGTATTTTGGAAAGAACTTGTTAGTTCTGGATGAACATATAAAATAAGGGAGTATTTGGTTTACAGGTTAAATTTCTATGCTCATTGAGAGTAGGTCACGAGTTCGAACCTGAAAGTTTCATCCTCCTTTTTTTCACTCACAAAATCGGTTTTTCATAGAGATGATCAGGTATGTAAACTTTTGTAAATCCATGTTGCTAAAATGGACCAAATAACACTAATAAAAAATCCATGTTACTAAAATGCACGAAATAAATGTGGAACAATAAAAAGTTGAAGTCAGTCAGTTTAGCCTGTCGGCCTGAACTCGTCTGGTTCAACAAAAATAATAGTCAGATGTGCATAAGAATGAACCGTACCATATAGAGAACTGAACATGAAGAAAAGGTGGACCGATGATCGAACCAAAATATGTTTGATCAGGTTTCTTAGTCCAGTCCATGGTCGATAATGTTCATCCTTAGTTCTATATATCTCATAAAAAGTAAACATTAGGTTTCAGCTATCTTCCATCATCAACCAATATGACAAACATACACGATATTTGAATTCGATACATACGTCGTCGAAAAGCCGTTTAAACACCTACAACGTTGCCAAGAACCGAAATCACAAAACGATTGTCGGTGAGTCTTACTTAATCAACATAGTAAAGTTCTATGTTAAGGCTATGGTAACCTAATATATTTTTATAACGTGTTCACATGTGATAGTAACCTTAACAATGCATAATATTTCTTACTTTGTTAGATTTTAAAATCGCAAGAATTTTATCACCTAAATAAATAGATATTACGGTTGTAATAAATGGTAAAGAATTTGCTTTGTTCCTGATTTGATTCATATAAAACATCGGCCATTTATTGTTCAGTTAACATATGGTTTTGCCTAACATTGTCCTAATTAAGAGCTATGTTTAACCAGTTAATACATATATAAACCCTTTGAGTTATGAAAACATTGATATACAAATGGAGAATGCAAAAAAGATGAATATCTAAGACCCGTAAAAAATTCTCAGCATCATGAATAACGTACTAAAACCGAATACTATCAACCATTTTGATAACTAACGATAGTCTATATCAACGAATTCCAGTAAACACATATGTTAGAACGACTTTTCATATAATGTCAATTTGTAATAGTAACCTTAACAATGCATTTTCTTTATTACTTTTTTAGATTCTAAAATCGCAAGAATATTATCACCTAACTAAATAGATATGCTCATGATATTACGGTTTGTAATAAATCCGAAAGTAATTGCTAAAGGTAACTCATTTGCTTTGTTCCGGATTTGATTCATACTTATAATATAAAGAATGAACGAACATATAAAATACGTGAAAGGCTGGTTCAGATGTTAAAATTGTTTGCCCTTTGAATGAAGGTCACATGTTTGAACCTGTGAAAGAGTGTTTCTCGTTTTAATGTAATGAAATTGTTTTTTTATTGACATGATTAAGAATGTTGTTGTTGTATACCGATTCATTAATCCATGTAACTAAAATGCACAAAATAGGACGACAACCAGGGACGGAGCTAAGGGGTTCTCGCGGGTGCCCGAGACCCCTATGGATTTTTTCTGTGTAGTGTTAATTTGTGAAGAAAATGTAAATTGACTGAGGAAAACGTAAAAATACTGATGAAGATGTAAATTTACTGACCAAAATGTAAATTTACTGATGAAAACGAAAATACTGATAAAAATGTAAATTTACTGACAAAAACATTAATTTACTTACGAAAACGTAAAAATACTTGTGAAAATGAAAATTTACTGACGAAAACGTAAAAATACTGACGAAAACATAAATTTACTGACGAAACATAAATTTACTGACGAAACCTTAAAAATACTGACGAAAACGTGAAAATACGAACGGAAACGTAAATATACTGACGAAAACGTAAAAATACTGACTAAAACGTAAATTTATTGCTGAAAACGTAAACATAGTGTTGAAAACGTAAACATACTGATGAAAACGTAAACAAACTGATGAAAAGGTAAATTTACCGACAAAAACGTAAAAATACTCATAAAACGTAAAATTACTGACGAAAACGTAAACTTACTGACGAAAACGTAAATTTACAAATGAAAACATCAAATTACTTATGAAAACGTAAAATTACTTACGAAAGCGTAAAAATAATGATTGAAATGTGAAATTCCTGATGAAAATGTAATAATAGTGATGAAAATTTTAAAAAGAGAAAACTGTGAAAAACAGACAAACGTGTGAAAAATGTGAAAAACTGATAATAACATGTAAAAACTAGCAAAAACGTGAAAGAATAACAAAACCGTGAAAAAACAAACAAAAAGTGAAAAAACTGACAAAAACATGAAAAACTAACAAATGTGTGAAAATTTAAATATGTGAAAAAACAGGGGAAAAAATACTTTTAATATTACTAGACCTATTGGTTGACCCATCAAGACCCATTTGTTATATTAAGGGAGACTCATCTAGACCCATGTAAACATATGAGAGGACCAAAATAGACTTATCTATACATATTTAAGATATTAAGTGAGACTCAACTAGAACTCATTTATAAAAATATCAACGAGACCTCATTTATAAAAATATCTAACCAACTTGACCCGAGTTTTATTTCGCCACCTCTAAATAAATATTTAAGAATGAACATATACAACAAGGAAATGTTTAGTTTATAGGTTAAAGTGATATACTCCTGGGGAGCATGTCATGAGTTCGAACCTGTAAACTCTGGCATTTCTTTTTTCATCTTTTGATAAGCTGGTTTTTTTTCATTGTTATTTTTAGTTATAATTACTCATCGCGTTGTCTAAAACCTTTGATCACCAATCTTGCTTTGTACTTATCAATGGTGCCATCAGCTTTCATCTTCTTCTTGAAGATCCATTTATAGGCTAGTGGTTTACAACCAGGAGGTAAATCCACGAGCTCCCAAGTATGATTTTGTAAAATAGACTCTATTTCACTATTAATCGCTTCTTTCCATCGAGGCCCTTCCGAGGAATTTACATCTTCTTGATAAGAAGTGGGTTCATTTTCTACCATAAAAGAGACAAAATCGGGTCCAAATGATTTCTCGGTTCTCGCCCGTTTGCTTCTTCTAGGTTCAACCTCTTCTTCCTCGGGTTGATCTTGTCTCTCATCTTGGAGATCATTATCATCACGTTGTCTCTTATCTTGGACAACTGCATCATCTATTCTAGATGTGCTTCCATTTTCCTTCTTTAAACAAGGAAATATGTTTTCAAAGAAGGACGCATTCCTTGACTCCATAACTGTGTTCTTGTGTATATCTGGATTTTTCGAATCATGTACAATGAAACGATACGCACTACTATTCTTAGCATATCCAATAAATATACAATCCACATATTTAGGTCCAATCGTTTGGGTCTTAGGTGTCGGCAAAGCTACCTTGGCTAGACACCCCCACACTCGTAAGTACTGGTATGATGGTTTTCTTCCCATCCACAATTCATATGGGGTTTCCTCTTTATCCTTACAAGGTATCTTGTTTAAAAGGTAAGTAGCCGTTAGAATGGCTTCCCCCCACATGTCCCGGCTCAAACCAGAACTTAACAACATGGCATTAACCATCTCTTTCAAGGTACGGTTCTTCCTTTCGGCAATACCGTTTTGCTGAGGTGAATAAGGAGCAGTAAACTCATGTCTAATTCCATGTTTCGCACATAGATCAGCAAAAGGAGACACATATTCACCTCCTCTATCACTTCGTACAACCTTGATTTTCCTACCAAGTTGATTCTCAACTTCGGTTTTGTATAGAACAAACTTGTCAATAGCTTCATCTTTACTTTTCAACAAGTAAACGTAGCAGTACTTTGTGCAATCATCAATAAACGTGATGAAGTACTTATTGCCACCTTTTGTGGGTAGTGATTTCAAATCACATATGTCTGTGTGTATCATATGAAGTGGTTCGGTTTTTCGTTCAACCAATTTGAAAGATGATCTTGTAAGTTTGGCTTCGACACAAGTTTCACACTTATAATTTGAATCAATATGAAAATTTGGTATGCCATTAAATTTAATCAAACGACGCATTGAATTAAAATTAACATGTCCAAGACGGCCATGCCACACATTAGAAGACTCAATCAAGTAAGCAGAAGAATTCATTTTATTGATATCATTCTTAACAACTATTACATTGAGCTTAAACATACCATTCAGGGCATACCCCTTACCAACATACATTTGATTCTTAGAAAGTACAACTTTATCAGACTCAAAAACAAGACGAAAACCAAACTTATTCAAAAGCCACCCGGACACAAGATTCTTGCGAATCTCCGGAACATACAAGACTTTAGTCAACTTGAGCTCTTTCTCTGATGTCATCTTCAAAATAACATCTCCTTCGCCCTTGATATCAGCAGTTGCAGAGTTGCCCATGTACAGCTTCTCTCCATTGTCAACCGCTCTGAAAGAGTGAAACATACTCTTGTCAGCACATACATGACGGGTTGCCCCAGTATCAACCCACCAATCATTATTATTAGAACCTACCAGGTTAACTTCAGAGATCATGGTAACGACATCAGACACCATAGCAATCATGTCCACATTATCATTCACCATATTAGCCTCGCGTGGAGTCACCCGCTTTGGCGCTTTGCAATTAGCAGCACGATGACCTGGCTTGTCACAGTTGAAGCAATTTCCTTGGAACTTCTGCTTCGCAATTCCAGCCTTAGGAGCAAGGTACGCAGACTTCCCTTTTCTCTTCTTGTCATTCTTCCCTTTTCCAAAGCTCTTGCCTTTAGACTTTGAAGAAGACGAACCATGCTCAACCATATTTGCCTTGGCAGAATCAGGTGTATAAGTGTTTTTCTGAGCCAGCTTGTTGTCCTCTTCAATACGAAGACGAACAACCAAGTCTTCAACGGTCATCTCCTTTCGCTTATGCTTCAAGTAGTTTTTAAATTCTACCCAGCTTGGAGGTAACTTTTCAATGATAGCAGCAACTTGAAAAGTTTCACTCAAAGTCATACCATCAGCATGAATGTCGTGTAGCAAAACCTGCAGATCTTGAACCTGAGTTATCACACTCTTTGAATCAACCATCTTGTAATCCAAAAAGCGAGCTACCACGAACTTCTTTGTACCAGCATCCTCAGTTTTGTACTTGCGTTCCAACGACTCCCATAATTCTTTGGCAGTCTTAGTCTTGCAGTACACATTGTACAAAAAGTCCACCAAACCATTCAGAATATAGTTGTGACACAAGAAGTCTGAATGTTTCCATGCTTCAACAGTTTGCACGGCTTGTTGATTTTCGGGTACACCTTCTTTAGGAGGTTCCACCTGAGGTACAGTCTCCTTTAAGAACTTCGCAAGGTTCAAAGTAGTGAGATAGAAGAACATCTTCTGCTGCCACCTCTTAAAATTATGTCCATTGAATTTTTCTGGTTTTTCAGCATGATTAGCAACTGTGTGGGGAACTGGCGCACCAGTTACATTCACAGTAGTAGTTGCAGGAGTTACAGGAGTTATAGGAGTGCTGGTAGACATCCTGAAAGATCAAACAAGATCAAAACACAAACAGTTAGACAACTGTTATAAATCTGTATATAAGAAATTCAATCGTGATCTCTATATACTTATAGTGGATCTGCTTCAAAGAAACTCAATCTTGGTTTCAATGAATCAGATGTAATTATCAAACGTATCAGTTTAACAGAAACACAATCTTGGTTTCAATAAACTGATTAGAACAACTGCTAAAAAAAACCTTAACTGTTAATTAAAATCTGTAAATTAAAACTGATTTCTAGTGAAACTCAATCCTGGTTTCGGTAGAAACAGTTTATAAATAAATCTGATAAAATTATTAATCCGATTTAATAAAAGTTTTAATTCTGTTAAACAGAATCTGTTTTAAGATTGTGGGAAACGGTGTATACTTTTATTAAAACAATAATAAAATTAACAGAAAACAAAGAACAGAATTAAATAACAAATAAAATTGAAAGCAGTAAAACTAAGACGAGGCACGTGTTTAACACGCTTCCCTTAAAACAGATTCGCCGTCTGTTTCCCATGGTACAACGTCCAAAGCTGTTGTACAGCCGGACTAGACAAACTTGCCTGAAAGATCACGGAAGCCTTCTGCGTTTATGATCGAGAACTGCTGGAAAAATCGTCTGGTAATGGAGTATGAAAAAAGATACTGAAATCTGCCCGCACCCAATCCAGTTTTCGGAGCTGCATTCGTGTCCGCAGGTCGCGCGCTCGTGCACAAGTTCAGTAGCTTCGAACCCGTTTTTGGCCTAGAAATCCCACTTTCTGCACCCCCCCCCTGCGCGCGCGTAGGCGTGGGAGTAAAAACCCACAAATGAATATTATAGGGTAGAAACTAGGATTTCCTTATAAACATGTTTTCACTTCATGTTTCAAGCGATATGGGACAAATATTTTTCCAAATATTGTGTTTCATGTGACTCACTTTGAGACACGATATCTCATTCATATTAACTCCATATTGGACATACTTTAGCTCGTTGCGAAGCTCTCTTCGAGGAGAACGCAAAGCTACTAAGTACTACGAATATATATAACATATACATATATAAAATTATGTCCAAAGTATTGCAAAAACCATATTTTGCAAAACATTTTCCAACAGAGCCGAGCTCGAGCATTGTTGAGCTCGGGCTCGACTCGGCTCGTAGATCTAAATATAAAGGAAATAATTTTTTTTGCTGGAGTTACTTTCGAATAATTGCCGAAATAAGCGTAGAAGACAAAGGGGTATTGGTGGGTGAAAACTGACAGTACTTGTTTTTACTGGAAGGATCAAAATGTCTCAAGTTGAAGACAATTTGATAGGTCATGTTCACCAATTAGAATTTAGATAAATGTATAAAAGTTTTTTCTTTAGTGAAATTTAGGAGGCACATTTGTATTAATTTTTATTATGATTGGTTAACTTTACCTATTAAGTTAACTATAGTAGATTAGAAAAAAAAATAGTACCAGTAACTCATTTTTACACTAGCTGTAGTGCTGTATTACATTAAAGTTTTTTTTTTTTTTTCTTTTTTTTAACAAATACTACATTGAAGGTTGTTCTTTTGTTTTAAGACGGTTATGTTAAAATTTTACAAATAGCTATTGTCATATGTACATATGTAATTTCTTTATTTAACATAAAAAAAATACATCAGCCATGTGCTAAATCAATTTTCATAACTTAGCATATATGGGAAAAGATAGGACTCTAGCATATCTATTGTTTTGGAATTGCGAATTGAATTGTGGACTTGTAAATATTTAGTTTTTGTTTTTTTTAATATTTCGCTATGTGAATGAAACTGAAATTATGTTTGTCGAATCGACTCAACACATTGACGTTAATGAAACCAAGATTATGTCCGTCGACCCAATCCGACACATTGATAAGTTGATACATTAATTTTTTCGCATAACAATTTTTCACATTAAGTTTAACTCAAGAAGGAACTACTTTGCATTTTCGGCTGGGTCCGCCACGGAACACACGTGCTAACGAACATATATTTTTAATAAATACATATATAAGTTATTATGTCTTTTTATAACGTGTCAATTGTAATACAAGTACACTTTAGGTAGATTTTAATATCATAAGAGTTTTATCACCTAAATAAATAGATACGTTTGTGACATTACAGTTGTAATTTTTTGAGAAGAATTTGCTAATAGTAACTTATTTGACTTGTTTTATATTGGGTTGAATATTAAAAGATACAAATATACAGCATGTAAGAGCTTTGGTCGAAAGGTTAATGTGGTATACTCATACAGAGTAGGTCATGAGTTCGAACCCTTCTGAAAGAGCTCTTACCTTTTTATAAAAAAGGTTGGTTTTTCTTTTATTTACCCATAGTATAATTGATTTATAATATTGCCTCGTAAATCCATGTTACTAAAATGCACCAAAATGAAAGTAAATTAATAAAAAAATCCATGTTACTAAAATGCACGAAATAAATGTAGAATAATAAAAGAATTAGGCCATGAGCAATAAACTTTCTTATATGTGCTGCTTGTTTTTTGAATGGCTGATAATTGTATTAAAAGCGCTTTTAGTGAGGCACTAGAAGCAGAAATATACAATAATAAATTTAGAAATACATAAAATTACACATTCTAAATTCCTTTCGAGAATTTTAACTGCTAAAACTGCAAATATATTAAAAAAACTCGTGCCAATTACAGCGAACCGAGACAAGAGAAAAATCACTAGCCACGGATGTCGAGCCACCGGTTTTACTCTAGGTGTTTTTAATGCAAGACTAAACAAGCATCGAGAAAAAATGCAATAACAAAAGGAAAAAAACAAAAAAAAAAACAAGCAAACGTCTTGAGGATCTTGAAAAGACGGTAATAATAGATGAAACTCATTAATTCAATCTACAAATCGTAGCTAACATAAGCGCTTTGAGCCAATCGGTTTAACTACAAGACATACGACCTCTGTGATGTAGCCAAGAAAAAAAAAAGAAAACGAATGTTATTATAAATGTCGCTTCTTCAAATCGAATGGTTGCAAAAATGTTAATCTTATGATGTCTCTCATGCACCACCAGAAAGATGAGGAAAAATTAACTAATAAGCGATTATACCTCTCTTTAGAAGGTTTTCATGACTCAAACCAAACCTTCGAATGATCATACGATAAAAAAGAATGAAAAGAAATGTCGCACCAATTATGAACAAGATTCCAAGTATCTTTAACATAATACACTCGAAGAAGACATGGCTAAAAGTTTCCGCGTAACCGTTACAAGAAGAGCATGAGATCGACGGGATATCAATACCACAATACGAAAGAAAGATTAAATCTATGTACTTTATATAAAACAATTTATTTATATATTTTACATCATATTATATAAAAAAATTGCTAATATCAAAAGTAAAGAAAATTTCCAAAGAGATAAAACATAACAACTTAATTTGGGATGGAAAAAGTATTTTTTGAGTCTATGTGACTTATATTGCATGTTTTAAAAAATAGTTAGCTAAAATGTCACGAGTTATATTATATGAAAACGTTAATAATCGAAAAGATTGGATGTTGATGTATAAAAAGAGATAAGTTTGAACTCGTGCCAATATTCAAAATAACCTTTTAAACCGTTAATTATGCTCATTTGATGTAGATTAAAATGGTAACTTAATTAAAACTACATTCATTATTCTTCTACATCAATTTAAGTATAGATTAATGTTCAAAAAAAATAAAATAGCAAGTATACATTGTTCTTAATTGTTATCTTGTTTTAATCAAGACTTAAAAAGTGTGTTTTAGCGAAAAAAAGAAATATTTGAAAAGTAAAATGTTTGCCAATGTTGAAGTTCTCAACTTCTTATAAAGTGTGGGCACCGCAGTACCATATCATTTTCTCTTTTGAGTTCAATTTTAATTCTCAAAAGACAAGGTTGTAGTAGGGTTGATTCTTGTCCGAAAATCGAACCGGCCAGAAAACCAATTTGGTTTAAAAGTCTAGATCGAAAAGCAGAGAAAAGTATTTGATCCAGGCTCAAGTCAATTTAGTCCGATCTAATTAGCCGGACTGGTCTTCTCCGGTCCATCAAAATATATTAGTAAAAAGTGAGTAAAAGCTAACCGAACCGTATAAAGGATCGTACATTAAAAATGTTGTTAAAAGTTATAACACTTATTTGCAAGCTTGTATACATTCAGGGACTTATTTGCAATTATTATTTGAGTATTATTTGTTTCTTTCTTGTTTTGTATATTTTTTACTTATGCAGGGACCTTTGTGTAATATGGATATTGGAGAGTTGTATATAGCTGGAAGAGTTGACTCGTTTCATTCATTCAATCTTCATCTTCACACACACAAGAAACTTTCTCTCTCAATCGTTCAGTTACGATCTTTGGTTTGGTTGCAGTTTTAGTTTTAGATCATCTTGATCTAGTTTTATAGTTTGGTTAGGATCTTGTAAGCGTGAGTGTTTGTATAGACTTGATAGAATCCACCTAGTGGGGACTATCTTTCTTTCTGGTTGTATTGTTTGGTGAGCATCCGTGTTGGGGACTCATCTTCTTGTGTTTATAGTTTTAATAAAAGATATCACTAAAGGGGGGGTTGGTTGAGTGATTAAAATCTATCTTGTTGGTTTTGGTATCATTTTTACATGGTATCAGAGCCCTTGGTTGATTCTTGAGGCTCGATTGGTGTTTCTGGTGATAATTAGGGTTTTGTCTTGAAACCCTAATTTTTGGGGGTTTTGGTTAATTGGTGGTTCTTGACGGTTCTTGAGTTGTTAATCATTGATTAACGTGGTGATTGATCGATTCTGAAGGTCAATTTGAAGAAACCCTAATTTTTCTTTTTAGGGTTTCTTGATCTTGTTGATCTGTGGTTCTTTGGGGCCATTCTTGTTGGTTCTTGGTATATTCCGCTGCTGTTTTCGCTCTGTAAGTTTTTTTCTTTCTCTTAAGTGAATCTGGCTTAAGTCAACGGGGAGCAAACAGGCTGATTAACACCTTGACCTTCCACCGTTTGAGTGGTTTGGATACCTGCTCTGGTCAGTCCCATTCTCGTTGATTTAGCTTTGAGAAGCTTGGGTGTGAGTTCTTGTTTCTTGGTTTATTAGTTTAGTTTGTCTGGTTTATTGGTTTATTTGCTTTCTGTTTTTTGGTTGTTTGGTTCTTGTTAGTTTGTTTGGTTTAGTTGGTTTTATTGTTTTTTCTGTTTTGGTATTTGTTTTGTTTTGTCTTGATCATGGCTATTCTTATTAATGCATTAGATCAGAGTAATCCTCTTCATTTGCATCCTGGTGATTCTAATTGTGCTTCTATTGTTTCTGTTAAATTGTCTGGTGTGGAAAATTATAGAATATGGGCTAGTGCTATGAAACTTGCTTTGCAGATTAAGGGTAAATTTGGTTTTGTTGATGGTGGATGTGTTAGAGATACTTATCTTGCTAGTCCTGTGTTTCTTGCTCAATGGGATAAATGTAATGCTGTTGTTCTTAATTGGATTCTTGGTTCTTTGACTCAAGATGTGTATCTTGGCCATGTTTTTTTCTGATAATGCTGCTAGTGTTTGGACTGAACTTAAGGAAACTTATGATAGAATTGATGGTTCTATTGTGTTTAATTTGCTTCAGAAAATTAATTGTTTTAAGCAAGGTGGTTTGCCTGTTTCTGAGTATTATCATAAACTTAATTCTTATTGGAGAGAATTTGATATTCTAACTAAAGTTCCTGATTGTACTTGTGAGGCTGGTTTGGAAATTGCTGATCATAGAAAATTGCTTAAGCTAATGCAATTTCTTATGGGTCTTGATGATGTTTATCAACCCATAAGGAGTAGTATTTTGACTAGGGAAGTCCTTCCTGAAGTCAAAGATGCTTTTCTTGTTGTTTCTAGGGAAGAATCTCATAGGGGGATTCCTTCTAGTTCTGTTAAAGTTGAGAAAACTCAAGTTTCTGCTTTTGTGGCTAAGACTGTTGATGATAAGAATAAGTTTGGTAGTTGGTCTGGGGGTAATACTGGTAATGGTAATAAATCCAGTGGAAGTAATGCTAGTAACAAAGGGAATTATAATTCTTTGTTGTGTAAACATTGTGGTTTAAAGGGTCATACTATTGAGAGGTGTTTTGAAATTATTGGATATCCTCCAGGTTTTAAAAAGAATCCTAATCTTAAACCTGCAAATGTTTTTAATAACAACAAGAGTAATAATGTGGAGTTTAATAAAGACAGCAACAATGTTTTTTCTTTGAGTAATGAGCAGATGCTCAAGTTAATGAGTCTGCTCAATGACAATGGTTCTTCTTCAAGGGTTCAGGCTAATGTGGCAGGTATTGGAAATTGTTCCTTTTTTAATTGCAATGTGTTTTTTAATCAAAGTTTTTATAAGTTTTATTGTGCTACTGTTAAAACTGATGGGGTGAGTTATCATTTTGGGTGGATTGTTGATTCTGGTGCTAATCAACACATGACTAATAATACTGAAAACATGTTTAATCTTGTTGATGTGTCTGACTTAAAACTTACTGTTGGACATCCTAATGGCACATTAGCTAAGATTACACATGTTGGAAATTTGAAACTTAATAATGGTGTTGTTTTGTTTGATGTTCTGGTTGTTCCTGAGTATTGTGTTAGTTTATTGTCTGTTAATAAGTTGATTAAAGATAGTAAACTTAGAGTTGTTTTTGATGAGTCAAAATGTTATATTCAGGATTTGATTCAAGGAACAGTCTTGGGGACTGGTAGTGAATTTGCTGGTCTATATTTGTTTGATAAGACTGATAATGTTCCTGCTGTTAGTAATTGTGAGTATTTTACATGTTTTGTATCTAAAGATGTTTGGCATAATAGGTTGGGTCATCCTGCTAATCAGGTTTTACAGTTATTAAAGGGTTCTTTGGAATTGAAAAATATTAATAATGATTTGCCTTGTGATGTTTGTCATAAGGCAAAACAAATTAGAGAATCTTTTCCTTTAAGTGAACATAAATCTAAGTGTCTTGGTGAACTTGTTCATCTTGATGTTTGGGGGCCTTATAAAGTGATTAGCAGAGATGGATTCAGATATTTTTTGACTATTGTTGATGACTTTAGTAGATCTGTGTGGGTGTATATGCTTAAAACTAAAGATGAAGTTTTTCAAATGTTTATGATTTTTTATAATCTTGTTTTAACTCAGTTTAATAAGAAGATTAAGATTGTAAGATCTGATAATGGCACTGAATTTGTGAATAAAAATATGAATGATTTTCTTAGTAGTAAGGGTGTTGTTCATCAGACTACTTGTGCATATACTCCACAACAGAATGGTATTGCTGAAAGGAAACATAGGCACTTGCTTAATGTTGCAAGAAGCCTTATGTTTCAGGGGGGGATTCCTCTTATGTTTTGGTCTGAATGTGTTTTAACTGCTGCTTATTTGATTAACAGGCTTCCTTCCTCTGTTTTAAATGGTAAATCTCCTTTCTGTCTTGTGTATGGTAGAGAACCTAACCTTTCTCATTTAAGAAGTTTTGGGTGTTTGTGTTATGCAACTGTTTTAAAAACAAATGATAAGTTTTCTGAAAAATCTGAAAAATGTATTTTACTTGGTTATGCTAGTGGAAAAAAGGCTTATAAACTTTTTGGTCTTGAGAATAGAGGAATTATATATTCTAGAGATGTTAAGTTCTATGAAAATGTGTTTCCTTATAAAATGAACAGTGATCAAGTTTTAGAGTCATCAAATGAAGTTTCTACTTTGAATTTTTTTGATTATTTTGAGTCTGAAAACACTTTCAAAACTTCAAGACCCAATGATGATGAGGAAGGGAATACTTCTTTGAGTAGAGAGGGTAGTAGATCTACTACTGAGGATGTAACTAATAACAATAATAGTCAACCAGATATTGATATTAATCAAGCTGGAAATGACTTAGTTAATAGTTTACCAAGTAGTAGTAATAGATTAACTGCAACTCCCATAGGAGAAACAGATGTATCTGAGGGCAATTTTGGTTTAAACAATGAGGTTCTTGAAAATTTTTTAAACAATGAGACAGAGGAGGTTGGACAGAGGAAGTCTAAAAGAGTTACTAAGTTTCCTGCTAAGCTAAATGATTATGTGCTTAATACTTCTCTAAGATATGGTTTGTATAAGTTTTGTAATCATGCTATGCTTGATATGAAAAATTTTGGTTTTACTTCTAGTCTTAACAAGAGTTATGAACCGTCTTGTTATGAAGATGCTTGTGATGATCAAAATTGGATTAATGCTATGAATCTTGAAATGCAAGCTTTGTATGAAAATGGTACTTGGGATCTTGTTGACCTTCCTGTTGGTAGAAAGCCTATTAAGTCTAAGTGGGTTTATAGAATAAAATATCTTTCAACTGGTGAAGTTGAAAGATATAAGGCAAGACTTGTGGCTAAAGGTTGTAATCAAAGGGAGGGTATAGACTATGAGGAAACTTTTAGTCCTGTGGTTAAAATGAGTACTGTTAGATGTTTGATTGATCTATCTGTGCAAAATGGGTGGAGTCTTTACCAGATGGATGTTAATAATGCTTTTTTGTATGGTGATTTAAAAGAAGAAGTGTATATGATTCCACCATCTGGATATTCTAAACCTGGTGACAACAAAGTTTGTAAGCTTAAAAAATCTTTATATGGTCTTAAACAGGCTCCTAGACAATGGAATAATAAGCTTACTGAAACATTGTTAGATGCTGGTTTTACTCAGTCTAAAAATGATCATTCTCTATTTGTTAAAACAGATGGAAAGATTAAATTGTTCTTGCTTGTTTATGTGGATGATCTTGTTTTGACTGGAAATTCTGAAGTTGAGATTGATAAGTTCAAAAAGTTTTTAAACAATAGGTTTAAAATCAAAGATCTTGGAGAACTTAAGTACTTTCTGGGAATTGAAGTTCTTAAAACTGAAAAAGGTTTGTGTTTAAGTCAGAGAAAATATTGTTTAGAACTGTTAAATGAGTATGGGTTGTTGGCTTGTAGACCTGTTGTTACACCTTTACCTGAAAATATTGTACTTGCTCATAAAGAATCTGATGGTGATAGTTATTTGATTAATATTACCAACTATCAAAAACTTGTTGGAAAGTTAATCTATTTAACTTTAACTAGACCTGATATATCTTATGCTGTACATTGTTTAAGCCAACACATGCATGCTCCTTTACAGTCACATTTTGACTTAGGTTTGAGAGTGTTAAAGTACTTAAAACTTGCACCTGGGAATGGTATTAGTTTTAATAAAAGTACTGAAGGGTATAAAGTTGTTGCTTATTCTGATTCAGATTGGGCTAAATGTCCAATAACCAGAAGATCAGTATCTGGTTATTGTGTTTATGTTAATGGCAATCTTGTAATCTGGAAAAGCAAAAAGCAAGCTACCTTGTCTAAATCCTCAGCTGAAGCTGAGTATAGAGCAATGGCAGCTGCTACTTGTGAAGTTATGTGGATTGTCAAGCTGTTAAGTGAGTTTGGTATAACCAACTTGCTTCCTGTGAGTTTGTGTTGTGATAATAAGTCTGCTATGCAAATAGCTGCTAATCCAGTTATGCATGAGAAGACTAAGCATTTTGATATTGATGTGCATCTTGTCAGAGAGAAGGTAAATTCAGGGCTTATTAGAACTGTTAAAGTGGATTCTAAAAATCAAATTGCTGATGTTCTAACCAAGGCCTTGGGTTCATTTCAACATGCTCTCTTGGTCAAGAAGCTTGGTATGGTTAACTTGTTTGGTTTACAAGCTTGAGGGAGGGTGTTAAAAGTTATAACACTTATTTGCAAGCTTGTATACATTCAGGGACTTATTTGCAATTATTATTTGAGTATTATTTGTTTCTTTCTTGTTTTGTATATTTTTTACTTATGCAGGGACCTTTGTGTAATATGGATATTGGAGAGTTGTATATAGCTGGAAGAGTTGACTCGTTTCATTCATTCAATCTTCATCTTCACACACACAAGAAACTTTCTCTCTCAATCGTTCAGTTACGATCTTTGGTTTGGTTGCAGTTTTAGTTTTAGATCATCTTGATCTAGTTTTATAGTTTGGTTAGGATCTTGTAAGCGTGAGTGTTTGTATAGACTTGATAGAATCCACCTAGTGGGGACTATCTTTCTTTCTGGTTGTATTGTTTGGTGAGCATCCGTGTTGGGGACTCATCTTCTTGTGTTTATAGTTTTAATAAAAGATATCACTAAAGGGGTGGTTGGTTGAGTGATTAAAATCTATCTTGTTGGTTTTGGTATCATTTTTACAAATGTGAACCGACCATCAAACCAAAATATGTCTGGTCTAATTTCTTAGTCCAGTTGAAGGTTTATGTATAATGTTCAACCCTATTTTTATAAGAGCAGGGGGGAATCCAGGGGTTTGGTGAGGCGCCAAGGCCACCACACAGGAAAAGACAACGGAGGAGGACTCCGTCCCTCTGCGTCGTCGGGCTGGCACCACTGGTCACCAGCCCTCGTGGTGGTGAGTTTTCTTATTTTTATTTTTATTTTTTTTCTTTTAATTATTAAAGTGGGTATATGTGGACCTCTTATACCACTTTTTACTCCTATGACACCACTTTTTCCACGGCTCAGGGTTACCAGTGAAAACTAGTGCCGTGGAAAAAATGCTGACGTGACAACACTTTTTAAACCATGGCTTATGAATTCTCTGTGCTCTAAAACTCATGAAAATGAACTTTGAATTTCACCTATCGTCCATTATCAACCAATTTGACAAACATACTCGATATTGCAATATGTTAGCTACATTGTCGGAAAGCCATTTAAACACCTACGAAGTTTTTTATTTTTTGCTCTACGGTAAATTTTTTACGCAAAGAAATAAAGAATAGCATGCAAAACTAAACACAAATTATAAATCAATCAGAACACGTCCATGATCGATAAACTTTGGTTAAGACAAAAAAACATATATTATTCGACAATATCTTCTATTTATAACCTAATTCCATTCATCATTTCAAAACCAACCTCCATAACTAAGACCAAGATTCTAAAAGGCTAGTAAAAGCTTTGCAAAAGTTTAACAAAAACTTAAGGTTTGACACCATGCAATAAACCAAAAGTTTGAGCGTAAGGCTTGAAATGAGACAATAAATGAAAAAACATAATAAATCGCGATAAACGAGATGCATGAAGGATTTTTTAAACTTAATTTCGATAAAAATCATATTTTTTTAAAAAAAATTACATTAAAAAATATTTCTTTACTTTATTACTTATATATTACATTTTTTGTGACCTCAACATATAAATTTATATATATTTTTATATATTATGATACTTTAATTCACGTTTTAAAAACGTAATGACACGTCGTGGCTCGTAAAAACGTGAGATTTGGTCATGCTACCACACCAAAACTAACGCTATCTAAAACCTTGACTAATACATTAAGTTAATTTGTAATACTAACCTTAACAATCCATTTTATAGTATTTACTTTATTTGATTCTAAAATCGTAAGAAATTAATCATCTAAATAAATCGATACGCTCATGATATTACAGTTGTAATAAATCGGAAAGAATTTACTAATGGTACCTCATTTGTTTTGTTTCATATTCAATTCATATAAAATATGAAAGAATGAACATATATAATAGGGGAAAGGTTGGTTAGGTTAAAATGGTTTGCTCATTGAGTGAAGGTCACACGTTTAAACCTGTGAAATATTCCTTCCCGTTTTATTGTAGTAAAATTGTTTTTTATACACATGATTAAATATGTTGCTATTGTGTACCGGTTCATTATTCCAAGTCAACTAAAATGCACAAAATAGAAGTAGAATAATAAACAGAATAATTTTCAACGATGTCATGCTCCTGACGTATTGTTTGAGTTTTGCTTGTTTTTTCTCTGCTTTATATGGCGGCGAAATGGAGCAAATATGTAAGGTTTCAGCGATTTTTGAGGCGAAATAATACCTAATTTTATTTGAACTTTTCTTGATATAGTAAAATATTTTTTAAAAATTATGGTGTTTGTTGGCTTGCTTAGCCACATGATTGTATAATTTTGGCATGCAAAGGTGCTGCATGAACTGATTCGGACTGACCGTGTTAACACATTTCAAACGAGGTCATTGATTGTTATCATTTTCGATTTATTGCTTACACCTTGTTAGTTCTTATGTAAACTTTCATGGATTGTAACTTGCATCACTTAAATATACAACCACATTATTAGGAGACTATAATGCCCCAAAAAGCATGTGCAGAAATTATAAGAACAAAACTTATATTTTGAATAAGAGGGCACGGTATTGTCACGCAGTGCCCCGGCGTTGGTCGGGGTTGGCCGGCGTGACCACACCGGTGATGGCTGCATGGAAGACGCTGTGGCCACAGCCACATGCGTGGTTACCTTTCCAATTTTACAAAACACCCCTTTTTAACTTTACAAAACACCCCTTTTTCAAATAAAACATACCAAACACCCAAAAGATGAAGGAGAAGAAAAACTGTCTTCGAAGAAAAACTGTTGGTTTTTTTTTATCGAACTTGTGTGTATGTTTGAAGATGAAGGATCTCCTTTATACTGGTACATAGTAAATGCAAAATCAGTGAGAAAGGGGGGGGGGGGGGGGGGGGGGGGGGGGGGGGGGGGGGGGGTTCCCGCTACTTTCCTCTCTTTCCCGTGTGTTTTTTAACTTTCATATATTTTCTATTAAAATTATGGTTTTATGTGCATCTTATGACTATTTTATCCATAAATAATGGATTTAGTAAGAACTTTGTTAACAAAGAGAATGAGTAGCTTATGATGGAGCAACTAAAATTTCTCACAACATCGACTCGGGGTTATGACGAAACCGAGGCTCGTTTGGTCAATGAGAAAAAGGATGAAATCAAAAAGAAACTTGATCGAAGTCAAAATTAGTTTTTATTTTATGCTTTTTTTATTCCAGTATTTTTTCGGTAATGTTGTTTTTATTTATTTTAGGATGTAATTTTTTTAATGAATTAATAAAATTAAGATTTAAATAAATTAATTATTGAGGGTAGTTTATGAAAATAAGTGGTAAATTTGGTATGGTGATGTGGAAATGGTGTGACCATAAGATGTGTTTTTTTGTGTGGATATAATAAGTGTGAAAACACTTATCCTTTTACCACTTAATTATAATAATAACCAAGCCAAAACGTGTATTTTATGTCGTAAATGTCGGAATTATGAGTTGTTTGTGTTTTTGTTGTGATTTAGGACCAAAATGTGAAAATGAAAGAAAACAAGGGCTTTCACGGGCTTTTATCGAAGAAAAAGACAAAAGACGAAGTCAAAAGATCAAAAGTGCAAAAAGAACGGAAGTCCAAGGCCTATTCTGAAGATTTATCGAAAACAAAGTTTAAAGACGGAAGTTTAATGAAGTCGAAGAACTCAAGTCTAATAAATGAAGACATTATAAGACGAGTTCAAATAATCCCGAGACAAAGTCGAAAAAGTCGAAAAATTTAGAAGACGAAAAGACGAGAAAAAGAAGGAAAGATCAACACATGCTAACCTCCCTAATCACCTATAAATACCCTCCTAATGACACATTAGGAGGTGTTGGCTATTTGACACATAGTTCTTCCCCATTTAATCTTCATGTCATTTATTTACTTGTCAATTTAAAATCCTTGTCTTGCACCTTCAATTTGTAAGTCCTATAATTTTTACTTTTAATTGTTGTTGAATCTTTAATATTAATCAAGTTTTTATATTAATCTCTCATTCTACCTTTCTTGTTTTGCTTAATCTTTATGCTTATTACCTTATTGTCATGCTTATTTGATTAATTGTTATGTTTTTATGTGTTTGATTGTGTTAGCTTATTGATTTTATAGCTTATTGTGAGTTTGATTTGATTTTAGTTAAGTGTTTTTATTAGTTTATTTTATTAAAAGTTGATTTTTAATTTTTAGTTTTATTAGTGTTTTTCAAGTTTTTAATTTGTGGTTTA
Source organism: Glebionis coronaria (assembly GCA_025667525.1). Classification (NCBI taxonomy): domain Eukaryota; kingdom Viridiplantae; phylum Streptophyta; class Magnoliopsida; order Asterales; family Asteraceae; genus Glebionis; species Glebionis coronaria. The sequence continues at coordinate 6,792,513 of CM046877.1, forward strand.
ATTAGTTTTTCTTAAAAGTGTTTTAGATAAAGTTTTAGTTAATTGCTTATTTGATTTGTGCTTATTTTTAGCTTATTTCGTGAGTTTTTAATATTACTGTATCTGTTTATCTGAGTTTTCATATTTTCGGATTAGGGTTTTAAATTCCGAAGATCTCCCTTTTTCTGAAATTATTTTTCTCTGAAATTGCATTTCTCTGAATTTAGTTTATCCGAAAATTCTTGTTTCTGTGAAAAAGTTTATTATTCCGAAGATATTTTCTTTTCTCTGAAAAGTTGATTTTTCCGAAAAAAGTGAAAGCTCTGAAAAAGCAAAAAAATCTGAAAACAGCTGTTCCGAAAATAAGTCTGAAAACAATTATTTCGAAAAAAAATCTTAAAACAATTGTTCCGAAAAAAATCTCTGAAAAAAATATTCCGAAAAAATTTCTGAAAAAAATATTCCGAAGAAAACTCTGAAGAATTTCATTTTCATATAAACATTCCGAAAAAAGTTCTAAGTTTCCCAACATTCCGAAAAACAGATATTCTGAAGATTTCTATGAAATTGACCTACCTGCCTGGCAGCTTAGGTAACTTTGGCGCCATTTTGAGGTGCCTGGTTGGCTGCTTGCCTGCTAGCTTGTTTATTAATTAATATTGTTCCATAATTGTTTAGTTTAATCTAAAAGTTGTTCTAATTTTAATTCTGAAAGTTACATATTTTTAGTTGAATTTTTCGGAGATTAATTTTATTTTTCAGTCGAAAGTTAATTTCTTCGTTTAGTTTTTATTTTTATTAATTGTTTTGTTTTAATTTACGTTTTATTATTTGTTTTGCTCCTTTATTATTAGTTAATTGTTTTTAGCTTATTTTTATTACTATTCGCATTTACCTTTTACTTAGAAATAGATAACCAAACTTTCTTTATTTTTCACCAAGAACGACTGAGTCACACTTTTAACCGGAGATCAATTTGATTAGACACCGAGAAAACGAACTTTTTTTAACTAGTAAAATCTCACTTTCAAATGGCGCCGTTGCCGGCTCTTTTCGTAAAGATTAACGGTTTTCTGTGAGAGACGCGTTGAATTTTGGGATTCGTTCACTCGTGAACGTTATTTTTCTTGGTCAAAAATTTTCAAAAATCCATAAAAATTAAAAATGTTCAAAAACCCAAAAACATTAAAAAAAACTTATAAAAAGCATTTCTTCTTCAAAGTTTTGCACCAAAAAGATTTTATTTTTCCAAGTAAATATATATTCTCTATTTCTTTGGTATCTTTTTCTTTTTCTTTTTCTTTTGTAGGTGTATGCGTACTAGATCTTTATCTTATTCAGAGCCCGAGACTCGTGAAGATTTAGATATGGCTGGTGTGCACAACAACAATAACCCACCTTACCTCAACATGAATAATAACAACAATGGTCCTCAACCAGACCTTCGAACGATGGAGGAGCTGTGTCAACCTACAATGAATGGACGCGGAGGACCGATTGCACTGATGCAAATCACGGCTCCAGAGTTTTCGTTGAAGCATCACATGATCCAACAAGTTCAAAACACTTGTCCATTTTCCGGATTACCGGATGATGATGACAACAAATATCCCATAAGCTCACTTATTTTGCTAAGAGGAAATGACATCAGCTTGCCATAATGTAGCTTGGATGTGAGTTACATGAGGTATACGGCTTGAACCTTTTTTTAGCTTAAAATTGTGATTTTGAGTGATTTAAGCTTGTCTGTTCATTGCTTTGATTTTAAGTTGGATTTGTGTTCTTTGCATATCAGTGTTCTTACCACTCTCATCGAGGACATGTCATCCATCTCTCCAAGCTTGGAAACACTTTCTCGCGGACATCGGTATGGTCCACCAAACATGGTTTTTCTCCAAAACAAACCAGAATCACCTTGGAAACCCCATGACACGAGGTTCAAAGAGATGAGTCTTGACGACAAGACTCGTTTTGAGGCGCGAAGTATTGATACGTGAATGAGAAGACTAAGTGTTTAGGAGTTATAACTTGACGACTTCTTTATCTACTGTTCCATGACCTTTACAACTTCAAGTACACACGTTAGAATTTTTAGTATGCATGCATGTAGTTAGTTGAATCATGATCTCATGTTTCATTTTTAGTTTTGCTAAAAGTAGTCACAGTATGTTCTCCTAGTTATTAGGATTAGTTTATGTTTCTTAGCTATTTATACGTAATATGTGAAACAAGTTGGGATATGAATGGAACGAAAAGAAAAGTGTCTTAGTTTCTCTCTAATCTTCTTAGAGTTTTTCCTGCTCTAAGAGCCTTATCCATCTCTTCTCGTATATATTTCTTAGGAGTTTGACCTACTAAAACAATGCCGCATTAGCGTTTGTACTAACACATGTTCTATCGATGTACAAAAATATCAAAGAGTTAAAACCATCCTCAAATGATCAACGATCTAGTATATAGTTATTGGATTTTAAGCAAAAGACGGGATACCGAACTCATTAGGTTGTACATTTGAAAATATTTAGGGAAGAGCTAAAAGTGGTCCCAAGATTAATTTGGTAAAATTGCGTACCTTTGAGTCAAAAGGCTCGCTCTTCCCGAATAATTAACCTGAAGACTCAGAGGTAACACCGCATCCGTTTAATAAGATTATCAATTAGCCTTGTGAAACAGAGAATAATTCCATCTTGTTCCAATAACTTTGGCTAATAACTTAATATATATAACACCCATCTTTTCACGATAACTTCCATGTTAGTCACAAAAATTATTAGTAGAATGTTGTCACCAATAACGTTAACAATCCATTTTATTACTCCTTGATAGAATTAAAATGAAAGAAAGAAATTGTTTTAGATATATCATCCATTGATGATATCAAATCAGTTAATAATAACATTCAAACAAAACACAACGACAACTCATTATAGTCTAGCATATATATAATAGAATTTTCAACCATGTCCAACGTATTGTTTGAGTTTAGCTTGTTTTTTCTCTGCTTTACATGGCGGCGAAATGGAGCAAATATGTAAGGTTTCAGCCATTTTTAAGGCGAAATAATACCTAATTTTATTTGAACTTTTCTCGATATACTAAAACATTTTTAAAAAATATGGTGTTTGTTGGCTTGCTTAGCCACATGATTGTATTATTTTGGCATGCAAAGATGCTGCATGAAGTGATTCGGACTGACTGTATTAACACATTTCTTACGAGGCCATTGATTGTTATCGTTTTTCGATTTTTTGCTTACATCTTGTTAGTTCTTATGTAAAATTTCATGGATAGTAACTTTCATCACTTAAATATACAACCACATTATCAGTAGACTATAATATAATGCCCCAAAAAGCATGTGCATAAATGACAAGAACATGATTTACAGTCCAATTCTAACTTATATGGTGACTAAGTAAAATGTTTTACATGAGACTCATCGCATATCGGTGGAAGGTAGTAAACGTTGAGAAATGCTCAATACATAATTCCATATGATGAAATCATTGATATATTCGTTCAATGTTTCAAGCCAATAAAGTTTTTACATGCCCAGATCCCACATCGGTGGACAAAGGATTGAGAGGATGTCAATTGTTTAAATGTTGGTATTTTCAAGTTATCGAACAAAATTATATTTTTTCTGTCAATGAAATAATTTTTTGATAAAATGTAATTAAGTGAGTTGTTTCTATAAGGATAAAGTGTTTAAAATTTAAAAGTTTTTTTTTATTTTAACCCAAACAGTCACATATTTCGAGGGTAATTATGTTTTCAAATCGTACGTTGTAACGAACGAATTCGGGTTCAAAATCAGTCGAGCGATTGAAATTGTTCATCGTTGTGTGCAATGTGATAGAAGTCTTTTTCCTTAAAGTAAGCTCTACATACTATTTGAAATCAAAGTACTTCAACTAAGTTCTCAAATAAGGTAAACAGGTTCCGGGTTCAACTATTTAACCAGTTATATATTTAAAAGTTGACACATTAAGTCATATAGGTTTATGGGTCGACCCCTTTAACCCGAACAATAAAATATAAATAATTTAATAAAATTAAAATTTGACAAGTTGATGAATCGACCCGTTTAATTTACTGTCAACCTAAATTTAACCTGTGGGATTAGATGGATCGACCAAAACCCGACCCAAAATCTATCTAGACTTACCTTTAAGCTGTTAATTTTCGTGTCAATCTTATATCAAGTTTCGTATTGGGTCACAAATAAACACCCGTGCTAACCAACATATCTTTTTAATAAATGCCCAAGTTATAACGTGTCAATTGTAATACAAGTAACCTTTGGTAGACTATAAATAAATGGGAGTTGATTAACTCAATAAAGTTATTTGCACACTAAAAAATATGTGTGTTATGACACTTATATCCTTAATATTTTTACACCCCACTATGTAATGTAAGGACATAAATGGCAAGACACCAAACAATTTGAGTGTGCAAATAAATTTTAAGAGTGTGCAAATCATTAACCTAAATAAATAGATACGTCTGTGATATTACAGTTGTAATATTTTGGGAAGAATTTGTTAATTGTCACTCACTTACCTTGTTCCAAATTTGATTGACATAAATATTAAGAAATGGAAATATACAAGTAAGAGCTTGGGTTGAAAGGTTAACGTGGTGTACACATATGAAGTAGGTGATGAGTTCGAACCCTTCTGCCTTGGTTTTACCTTTTTTTATATAAAAAAGGACCCTTTTTCTTTTCTTTATCGGTAGTTATAATTATTCATCGTCTTGCCTCGTAGATTCATCATTCCTGTTACTAAAATGCACCAAATAAAAGTAGACTAATTAAAAAATTTCATATTACTAAAATGCACAAAATAAAAGTAAAACAATAAAACAACAAAACAAAAAGTGTTGTAAACCAATAAAGAAAATAAGAGCGGATCCAAGTTCATCAAGGGTGAGCATCGGTCTAAAATCGGACTGACTTGAGACTGAAATTGTGTAAAACGTCGAACCGAGGACCAGACCGAAATGGTTCGGTTCAGTTCGGTTTTTAGTCCGACCCGATCCTATTAGGTATTATCAACGGGTTTTTTGTAATATCGAATCGGACCATACTGGTTCGGTAACTAAACATGATTTTGTTTCTTTTGTTTATCGTTTATGAACGCCTAATATGAAACTAGATTGATCACATTCTCGTTTGGCCTCGCTGCTCGCGTCTGGGCTTGGGTTAACTGCTTTTTTAAACCCGACTCATAAACACAATCTGATCTGTAATATTCGATCGACAACAAATTTTGTTCCTTTTGTTACAAATTTTTGTAATATCGAATCGGCCCATACTGGTTCGGTAACTAAACATGATTTTGTTCCTTTTGTTTATCGTTTACGGACGCCTAATATGGAACTAGATTGATCACATTCTCGTTTGGCCTCGCTGCTCGCGTCTGGGCTTGGGTTAAATGTGTGGTTTTACTAACTGCTTTTTTAAACCCGACTCATAAACACAACCTGATCTGTAATATTCGATCGACAACAAATTTCTTTAATCATCAACTTAGTTTAATATGTGAATCATTACCAACTTCAGTACCAAAACATATCATACTTAAATAAAAATATATTTCATTAAAATAAGCACACACTACACGACTTGGTATTCATCAATGTTAGACAAATTTAGAATTCGCTATAGTAAAATAAAAACCGGCCAACATCTAGCTTAGGATTATAGGTTCGTCTTCGTATACATATATTATTATGTCTTGTATAACATGTTAATTTCTAAGTCACCTTAAGAATCCATTTTCTGTATTTACTTTGTTAGTTTCTAAAATCGAAAGAACTTTATCACCCAAATAATTATATATGCTCATAATACGATTGTAATACATCGGAAATTTTTTGCTAAAAGTAACTCATTTGCTTTGTTCCAGATTTGATTCATATAAAATACCAAAGAGTGAACATATAAAACATGGGAAAGGTTGGCTCAGAGGTTAAAATTGTTTGCTTATTGAGCAAAGGTCACATGTTCGAACCTTTGAAGTAATCTTTATATTTTCATTGTGGTAAAATTGTTTTTTATAGACCTGATTAAGTATAGTATGTTGCTAACTGCACCGCAAATGTCAATCCGCTGGCTACTATTACGACAGTCATAGATGCTTGCCCGACAAGGTTGTCACTCCGGCCATTGCACCCACTATACTTATAGGGAAAATACTATCAAACCCTAACATTAAATTAAACTCCCCTATATAAAGAGGACTTCTCGTAAAACACATATGGTACATTTTTCTCACTCCTCTCAGTGCACATATACTTCAACATGTTTACTTAATGTCACGACAACGTCTAATCGCGTGGGTTACGTCCCCACAGTAAAGCAAACGGTTCTACTTTGTTTAGTGCAAGGTCTTCTCCAAAGAGCTTGAAGGCACGGTCTATCTAATGAACTTAGCCCATCTCATACCCTGTCACACATTTTGCACCAATAGATATATGATTCGTTGATGATATAACCACTTAATTAGTCTCCTCCATTATTTAGTCAGTAGTCGAATAAAAAAAAGTGTTTATAGAATGAAGTCGTGCCGTCGTGGATACCATAATGTTAAAAGTCCTCTACTTTTTTTTGATTCGTTAGAATTTGCTAATAGTAACTCACTTGACTTGCTCCAGATTTGATTGATATAGATATTAAAAGATGGAAATATGGAACAGGTAAGAGCTTGAGTTTAAAGGTTAGCATGATATACTCATAGTGAGTACGTCATGAGTTCGAACCCTACTGCCCCTGTTTTTATCTTTTTATAAAAGAGTGATATTTCTTTTACTTATCGGTTGTTCTGATTTGGCCTCTGAAATTTATGTTACTAAAATGCGAAAAAATAAAGATAGATTAGTCGTATTTATATTTCAAAAACAAATAAATTATAGTTTATTTAGTAGTAGTCAGTGATGGACGCACTAATCTAGTTCCTACTGATACACCATTTACAGTTGGAATGCACCATTGGCGTTCGAGATAGCTACACCGGCTTGTGGAGCACGAAAGCCTATACGAATAGCAAATGGTGCCACGTCATTCTATATGTTGCCTAATAGCAGGCCCGAATTTTCTTATGGGCTTTGTGGGCGACGGCCCAAGGGAAGCATTAAGGAGAGGGCATCATTTTTCATATTCATGTTAACCTATACTACACTCAGTTTAATACCAAGCCCATTTAAATATAGTACTAGTAACTGATAGGACAGTGATACAATTTGAATATATTTATCCTACTATCTCTGTGTGGTCTATACAATTTACTCTTTTGACTATTGACCAATTCAAAACCATAGTATAAGCTGAGAAATAATATTTTGCTTATTTATGTACAGTGTACACACGATGCATCTTTACTATATGTAAATGTTTTATAGATTCTTCACTATTAAGATTATAGTATCAACAGGTTTGCTGATGTTAATTAGTAAGCTCAAAACTGAAAATAAAATTTCAAGGTTGGAGTGATATATTCCACCATTACATTAGCCCTTTATTTATAGGCATACAAAACTTAGCACATAGGCTTTACTTTGCTTCTAAATATTCTTAGTAAGCAAGTTTCTTCATATCTAAAACTAGTAAACATCTAATATCCTTAAGAGTTAAGGATACTTTATGTCTAAGGTTCTTTAACAAATAAGGATGCTTAATTGTGAAGTATTCTTCATGACTAAGATTACATAATATCATCTTAAGATAATACTACTAATTAAACAACAATCTTAGATACTCTAACACTCCTCCTTAAGATTGTTGTTGGATTCCATAAGCTGATCCTTGTAGTTATTTAGCTTCTCGATCTCTGGTAATTAACTTTGTAAGCACAATATTTGAGCTTCACTTCTTCATTCTTCTCAGCTTCTCGAATGACACTATTCTTGACATTGATATGATTTTTTTTCTTTCATGTTGCACGGGATTTTGTATTGATCACCTCATGAAGTTATGATTCACCAAATGAACGTTGGTCTTAACATAACACGTCCTTGGTGTTTTCTTAAGATTATGAAGACCCTTACTGAGTCGATACACTTTTTCTTCTTGTCTAACTACTTCAAAACCTTCGGGATGTTTTACATAAATCTCCTCCTCAAGTTCACACTTCATTGCATCAATCGATTCAGTATGCTTAGAGGCATCCATTTAGCTTTCAGGGTTCTTTAACAGAATTACAAGACTCGCAAACATCAACAATCGGTCTTTTGTATCTTCTTTACCAAATTCTGGAATATCAACTTCACTAATGGGAGGCATATCTCTCACCAATTTAGTGGTATTCATATGATTAAGTGTTCTGTATTCGAAATGACCAAATTCTTTGTGGCATTTCATATCATCTTCAGTAACACTAGCACTAAAATTTTCAACATCAAGCTTCAAATGATAGCTACCATTTACCATATCAAGTGTAGCTATTTTAGAATCGCGAGAATCAGTGATAACACATCTCGAGTCCTTCGTAAAATTCACACCATAGCCATTCTTTATCATTTGTGGCACGCTTAACATACTTGCATCAAGTTCAGGCACATATAAGACTTTAGAAATGTATTTAGTACCTTTCTTTGTGTTGATAGCTATAGTACCTTTTTCTTTTGCTCGAGCATAACGTCCATCTCCTAGCTTCACTCTTGGGTTGTCTTTGGTGTCGAGACTAATAAAGAAAGACTTTTCTGGAGTCATATGACTTGTGCATCCACTATCCATAAGCCATGTTGTCCTATTTGGATGTTTATCAAGATGCGATGCCATGAACAAATACTCATCATCAACTTGATTCTCCTCGGAAACATTTGCTTGTTGGATTCCTTGTGCGTTGTTACAAGCTTTCTTTGCTCTACGATACTTCTCGATATGTCCAAACTTGTTGCAAAAGTTACACTTGAAATTTGGTTTATCTTTGAACCAACAATTTTCTTCGGGGTGATTTGTGTTTTGACAAATACTACATGGAGGAAAAATACCTTTATTTGATGTTGATGAAGATTTTTGAGAGGTGGAACCTTTGTTACTTGTAGAAGATACTCGAAAAGCACCTTCAACATTCTCTTCTGATCGCATAGAAACTCTTTGCTCTTGTGCTTGGAGCTTACTAGTTAGTTCAGAAACTGTTTTTTTAATAGGTTTTCCCGGTAAATAGATTAACCAAAAAAACAGTAAAGTACAAATGGAATGTGGCTAAGGTACCACATTAACCTCAAGCTAAACAGCTTGATAAACACCTAACTCTAGTTCTTATGACAAGCCATAAACACTTAAAACACCTAGTACCCAACAAAATGAACCAAACTAGCTAACAGCTTGCATGAAGGAATTTCCACCTGCATTTGTTTTAGGGAATAAATTGGTTGTTTCATCATAAACCATTTCAACCTCGTCTTCTTCATCATCATGATCCAATACAGAGTAAGGATTTGATGTAGATAGCCCAACACCTGATGATGACGTATCAATAGACTTCAACTTGGGCAAAGAAACAGTCTTCGCAGTAGTCACTCCCTTCATCGGGTTACTAATTGTAGCTTTAGGAACAAATTTAACATTCGGCTGAACCGATGAACCAGTAAACTTACAACCCTTGAAAGATTTCGTCATCTTTCTCTTTCTTTTGGTCACTGTTTGGAAACCATCATTATTCTCAACAACAGGAATAACACCAGAAGTAGATGGACCAGTACTAGCAGTAGGAACTATAGGAGAAGCAACCACTTTATTAGAGCACTGATCAATAGAGTGACCAAAAGTCTTACACTCAGCACATCTAGGAGGTCTCCATTCATATTCAACACGGATAGTTTCCTTTATAAAACCCTCCTCCGAAAGAGAAGGGACACCAATGGTAAAAACATCCACAAAATCAGCCTCAGCATAAACTTCAATTAAGCATCTGGTAAAACTACTCTGACCCCATGACTCCTTACACATAGAACTTGTAACACCTGGTAATTTTCCTACTTTGTAAAATGACTATTTTACCCTTTGACTTTTTATTTAGTCAACTATGTGATTTAACTGTGTTGGAACCGGGAGGTTATCCCGCATTTTCTGAAAAACTGTTTGATGACGAGTAATGACTTGACACTGTGCTCAGTCATTATTCTGAACACTTTCTGTGAATCTGACCAAAATGTTGAGACGGTCAATGAATTGAAGATAATCCGTGATATTATTCGTAATCTGTGAATTATGTGCTTAACTGTTTAGTTTTTAACAGCGTGATCGTATTTTTATGAATAGCGTATTTAAATATTTCTGTATATGTTTATATGCCTGTATTTTAGTATTTTTGCTATTTATAGTAATAAATCGTATTTTCTGTGAATATTTAATTAACGTATCGCGTTTTCGTATTTTACGTCCTTTTTACATTTAACCGTCGTTAACGTGCATAAAATACTTTATAAATTATAAAATATCAGTTTTCGTCGAGTAATCATAAATTTAATATATTTCATCAAATTTTTAAGTTTTACGTAATTTTAAACTTAACTATATACTTTTCGACATTTACCTAAAACTAACTAACCTTTTTACCTTAAACCTTCTAACTAGTTACCATAGTAAAATTTTGGAAATATTTACCCATGTGGGACCCCCATAACCGGCCAAAAACTCCACCACATGCAAGATAACCAAAATTTTACTTTTTGCCAAAATAAGCTTAAACCTTACACACCTTAAACTCTTTTAACTTATTACTCATATTTACCTCAACTCATACCTCACTTTCACTCATTCACTTCACTCAAAAAAAAAAACACACAACTCTCTTTCTCTCTCAAAAACACACGACACAAACACACACACACACACAATCCTCCATTGTTGATTTCTTGAAGCTCCATTTCAAGAACATTTAGCACAAAACAAATACATCCTAGGGTTTATACAAGCATAAAGAAGAATGAGTTTTCTTGGTTTGTTGATTTGAGAAGTTTTTGGTTGAAGTTAATAGAAGTTGGGTTTTGTTGATTTTTAGTTGATTAGAGCGTAGATCGGGTTATCGTGGTTACGTAGAATGGTTACTCAAGGTTATTTCTTGAACCTTTTTCGATTCTTTCTTTTTCATGCATAATCTATGTAGATCTATGCATGCATGTTACTCATCAACTATTTTCTTGAAATAAAAAGATAAAAATTATTTTTGGTCATGAAATATTTTAGATCTATGAAAATTATGTGTGGATCTATTAGATCCATGCATGAAAATGTTTTAATTGAAAGACTTGTAAAATATAAAAATGTATATTTTTAGATTTGTGGACTTGAAGATAAATCTTGTATTTTGAGTGTGTTTATGAATAATTGAAGGGAACTAGTAGTGTTACTACTAATGGGTACGCTTGGAAATGGTCGAAAACGAGTTTTTACGAAAAGTATATATTCTGTCCGATTTTTATAAGAGGCATAGAGGGTCGTAAAAATTGTTTTGACACTAGTTTACTACGATATTATATAAATATAAGTTATTACCTTTGTTTCGATATATTATGGGCTAAAAACGGAGCTAAAATGAGTAAGATATGGTCGTTTAAATTTCGTTGTCGGAAAACTTAATTTTTGTGAAAAAGACTATAATTAGCTTGCTGTCTAGATTTTTAAAGTGGTCGAAACGACATTTTCGAGTTAAACCGAGTCATTTTAAGTGTCGAAATGGGTACTAAATGTTGTATATGAATGTCGGGATCGTTGTGTAAAAGGGTATAGCGCGAGATGTGAATACTTGGTTCATTGTTAAAAGTTTGAGCGTTAAAAGTGGAAATTGTTATTATTGTGGGGAAAATGACTTGTTGAAATATTGTGATTGAGAAGCGTTGAAATCAGGGGTATTAGGACGAGATTTGGGTACTTACTAAAAATGGCAAATTTTAAAGTGGCGCCGAAAGGCTGCCAAATTTTCGTTAGAAATTGTGTCAGAAAATTTATTAAGATAAATTTGGGTAAATTAAAATGTACGCCGAAAGGCTGTCGAAATTTCGTCGAGTAAAAAATAAATATTTTTGTCTAAGTATATATATATACTATAATGCTTATAACGAAATACTATCTACAAGTCACGATTTTAACTACAAAACAATATATATATATATATATATATATATATATATATATATATATATATATATATATATATATATATATATATATATATATATATATATATATATATATATATATATATATATATATATATATATATATATATATATATATATATATATATATATATATATATATATATATATATATATATATATATATATGAGGTGACGAACTATTATGACTTATTTGCTAGCGCCTAAACTATAGTATTATATTTTGGTTGTTGCTAGAGTTGCTCGCTACTATTTGATCATACTTGTGCGGTTTGAATCATTGCTTGAGGTGAGTCTATAGATCCCTATTAAACTGTTTTATATGTTTAATGTTTTGGGATGTGATAAATGCTTTCGATGCTTGCTTCTGAACGCAAGTAAAACTAGATTTCTGTAAACGTTTTGTGAACACTGTTTATGAGATAGCTTAAGTTGCTTTAGCCGTAGTCCCCACTATCGTGAATCGTTAATTACTCTGCTGGAGTAAGCTCTTATGATATGGATAGATCTATTGAGGGTTGACAACCTCCACTCGGGCATTCTGACACCGGACGAGTGTATACCATTTGTGTGAACGGAGTTATCTTGGCTAGGTACTCTATTGGGGCAAAATTTATATATACAATCTATTGTATGTACTGGATCATTAGTTTCGATGTCACGAGCTTAGCTATCATAAATATTGTGAACACCTAATTTATCCTACACTTGGCACTATACCTCCTATAGTTGCATGTATACATGAAATGAAATCTGAAATCGAATTACTATGAATTTTTACTATAAACCTATATTCTAACCAACTTTATGTTGACCCAATTTAGCATTTATCTCAGGTAATTGATGATGATTTGTATCTGTTGTGTGAAGTACTTGGAGTCCGCATGCATTTCTTGGATATCTTCGGACATTATTTACTTTTGCTTTTGAACTGTTATCTCGTTGATGTTTAAAACTTTTACATTCCGCTACGCTATCTTTTGAAACTGAGACCTTTTGTACTTTGATGCTTTTATTAAATTCAACGAGGTATTTTTATAAAACGTCTCATTTAGAGTCGTTCTCTTGTACCCTGAACTATGATACAATGACGTAACAGCCCCCGAGCTTCACCGCTTCCGCATATCACATTTTGGGGTGTTACAGATTTGGTAATCAGAGCCTTGGTTATAGAGAACTAGGTTTGCATCTTAGGCCTAGACTATAACCGATGTGGATACTTGTTACTCTGTATACATAGGTGTACTACGTAATGTATTACGTAGGATAACACTATAAGTAATATGTAATATATATTATGTAATACGTAATATGTATTATATACATATGCATTTCGCTGATTTGCATACTTTAATTTCTATACATGATTATTTCATGCATACCCTACAACTGCTTTAATACGCATTTTGGTTGTTGCATGTCGTCATCTACTATTACTTACCAGCCCGACTCTGCTGACGAAGAGTGGGAAGACGAGATTGAGATGATACTAGGTCATGTCGAGCCGGAGAATGACCCAGAGGAGGCTCCTGAAGAGGCTGATCCTAAGGAGGAAGGTGTGGAGTATGACCCTGACGAGGATCCGGAGGAGGATGATGAGGGTGAGCCTGATGTGTTGTCTGATACTTCCGATGTTGTTGATGGGATTTCACCTATTATGCATCGTACTTTGATCGAGTGGGTTAGTGGTAGTGAGGATGATGAGGATGATGAGGATGATGAGGATGATAAGGATGATATGGATGGTATTGAGGTAGATCACGAGGGTGATGAGGGTATGGATGGATATGAGGTAGGTCATGAGGATGATATAGATGGTTTTGAGGTAGATCATGAGGGTGATGATGATATGGATGGATATGAGGTAGATCGTGAGGATGATGAGGACATGGATGATGAGATTGAGAGTGATACTAACGTTAGGATGGTTGTGGCTAGTAGTGATAGCGAGGATGCTGAGGCTGATGATGATAGTAGGGTTGATGCTTTGACTGTTGTACCTGGGAGAGTTGAGCCCAGTAAGAGGAGTGAGATTAGGAAGACGTCCGACTTGAAGAAGAAGCCTACTGTTCCATGTTAGCGGTTTAGAGAGGAGAGGGAAGCTTTATGGGGTACGCCACCAGCTGAGGTTTATATTGATTCCGATGATACTATACCACCTGCTGATGGAGTTGGACCATCCGGTGTTAGATCTTGAGCTTTGTCCAATTCTGATTCGTCATGCCAACGGAAGAAGATTCGTATGTCTAATTCACACGCTACACCTGAGACATCGCCTACTCATGGGAGTCGAGCTGCTACTACTGTTTCTACACCACCTACTCATCATGTTGGAGAGCCCTCTAGACCTAAGTCATGTGTTGTTATGATAGGATCTGCTAGAGATTCAGATGCTGTTCGTTTTCGTCGACTTGAGGATGCGGTTTTTGGATTGTTAGAGGATAACGAGGATACCCGCGACTTGTTGGAGACTGCGCTTGAGGAGATTGTTGGGTTGAGGCGTGAGTTGGAGTCAGTTCGTGGAGGAGATCGAGCTGCAGATGGAGACCCGAGGGGTGACTCACCGAGATGTGCTGAGTGTGATCGTCGTCGTCACACTTAGAGATTCATCGTTATTGTGCTTAATTCTGGAGTAGATTGACATCTTTTATCTTTTGGGCATTATATCCACTAAACTAGAGTAGTACTCGGTTAGTTGGAGTAGACTAGATGTAATCAAACTCTTATTTTATGACTATGTACTTGATATTTTGATTATGAATGGGAATTTAACTTTATGACTTTGACCAGTGACTATCCTTTCTATGTTTGTTGTACTGTTCAATTCTGCATTTTATTTTAGCATAAGAAATATATAACGTGTATATTCGTGCTTGAACCTTATTTGCATTGTTGTCTTAACGCAGAGAAACAATGGTGAACACACGTAACGGAATGACCGACGAACAATTGGAAGAACTAATTACACAACGAGTGACCGCTGCATTGGCAAACATTCAAGCTAACAACAACGTGAACCAAGCACCGCCGAATGATGTTGACAATCGACCGCCTAAGCCGTGTACTTACAAGGACTTTAGGAGTTGTGACCCCTTGAATTTTAATGGTACTGAAGGAGCTGTTGGATTAGCTCGTTGGGTTAAAAAGATGGAATCTGTGTTCCATGTCAGTGGATGTACTGTTGAAAACCGAGTGACTTATTCTACTTGTACTTTAGCTGCTGGAGCGTTGACATGGTGGAACACCCATGTACAGACGGTTGGAGCCGAGGAGGCGTATGGAATGAGTTGGGAGGAACTTAAGAAATTGTTGACTAAGGAGTACTGTCCTCATAATGAGACTCAGAAAATGGAAATTGAACTGTGGAACCTGACTGTGAAGAACAATGACACTGGTGCGTACACTAGGAGGTTCCAAGAGTTGTGTTTGCTATGTTGATAGGTGTGAAAACACCCATCCTTTCACCACTTAATTCTGGCTAAAACAAGACCAAAACACGTATTTAATATTATTTGTTTGGAATTATGCGTGGTTTTTGTGTTTATTGTGTTTTCAGAGTCAACAGGATGAATATTGAAGAAAACATGGGATTGCACGGGTTTTATCGAGGAAAAAGACTCAAGACGAAGTCTACTGTCCAAGAGATGCAAAAGATTTGAAGTGGTTGTGCCTATTTGAAGATTTATCGAAGAATAGAGCCAAAGATGGAAGATTCATATATGTCGAAGAACTCGAGTCTATTAAACACAAGATTATAAGACGAGTTGGAATTATTCACCGACACTTCTCAAATCCAAGTCGTAAACGTTTATTTGAAGAAGCGTGAAGACTAAAGAAGAAAGAAGAAAAAGAAGCCCAAACCAAAAAGCCCAATCACAAGCCCACCACCACGAGACTTGCCTATAAATAGGACCTTACTTCACAAAAATTCGACACTTAGTTTTTTAGGTAGTTTGTAGTTCTTCATTTTCTCTCTAGTTTTAGAGAGAGAAAGTTCTAAACTTTCTCTCACTAGATTTCATCTTTTTCTCTTTCAAGATCAAACATTTGTATTATCTTTCATTAATCAAGTTCAAGTTTTAAGCTTTTAATCTTTAATCTCATCCTTCCTTTCTTTGATTTTGATTGATTTTGGTACAAAACTCATATGATCCGTGTTGTTCATCAATGATTTTGTGCTTAAAAAGTTAATCTTTTTATGTTTTCCTAAGTTTATACACGATTAAGCTTTAAGATCCTTGTTCTTATTGGCTTATTTGTTAGTTTTGCTTATTTACTTTTTAAATTTTTTATGAAAAGTTCATCTTTTTATTGATTCGATTTAAAAGTTGTTTATTTTAAGTTTAGATAAGTTGTTTTTAGTGCTTATTTGATCAGCTTAAAATTGGATTCGAGCTAGTTTGATGATTGGCTTATTCATAGCTTTTTCCTTGCTTAAATTTCGGATCAACATTGTTTTCGGAAAGGGCAAAGCCCTTTTCCGACCAGGTATTCCGACCATAGCACCACCCTTTCCGATCGTGTTGATCGAAAAAGGGTTTTGAGATTCCGATTTGACCCTCCTTTCCTTATTCCGATTTCACCATTTTGTTCACATTCCGATTTGTCCATTTTTAGATATTCCGATTGGTAAGTTCCCTGTATTCCGATTAGTACTAAGTTGAATATTCCGATTGCACTTCTTTTGAACATTCCGATTAGAACCAATTGTCATTATTCCGATTGCATGCTTTGTGTTATTCCGATCACCATACTCCTCAACATTCCGATCACCATACTCCTCAACATTCCGATCAAAGTAATCGGAATATATTCCGATTAAGTGCATTTTGTATATTATTCCGATTTAAGCTGTTTGCTATATTCCGTTCTTACTTTCTTTTAGTACTTTCCGATTAAGTCATATTTTTACAAAGTTTTCCAAGTGTTAGTTTTTATTGAGTGTTCATTTATTTTTCTAATAAAATCTTTAAGTTTCCAAGCGTTTATTTTTAATCTCGTCTTTTTAGTTTAATCTTTTAAAGCTTTAATTTTAATCTTCGACACTTACTTATTTGTCATTAGTTTAAAATAGATAAACCAACCAACACCTTTTTATTAACCAAGAACAAATCATTCCACTTAGAGCCGAGATCAATTCGAGGAGATACCGAGAATCGAACTTTCAACTAGTAAAAACAAGTGTATCAAATGGCGCCGCTGCCAGCTCTTCTCGTTAAGATCAACAGTTTTTTTGTGAGAAACTGGATTTCGGGATCCGTTCACCGTGAACGTTACTTTTTCATAAAAATTTTCAAAAACCCTAAAAAAAAAATTATAAAATTTTCAAAAATCCTAAAAATTAAAAAAACATAAAAACCAAAAATATTTTTGCTTTGTTTTTGCCTTGTTAGTTCTTTTGCAGGTGTATGCGTACACGATCAACGTCTTATCAAGAGCCCGAGCCTCTCGATAACTTAGACATGGCCGGTGTACAAAACAACAACAATAACCCACCTCAAAACAATAATAATAACAATAACAATCCACCTTTCAACAACATAATAACAACAACAATGAGCCTCTACCGGATAATCGCCCGATGATTGAACTTCTGCAAGCACACGTAGATGGTAACAATGATCCAATCGTCATACCCGCGTTTGCAGCCAACAACTTTGAGCTCAAATCCGGCTTTATCCAGATGGTCTCTGCTCAACCATTCTTGGGGCGTACCATTGATGACCCACATGACCACATCAAGAGATTCTTGCAACTCACCAATACGGTCAAATTCAATGGTGTTCCACAAGAGGTAATCCGTTTACAACTTTTTCCCTTTTCTTTAGAGGGACAAGCCCGACATTGGCTTGCTAAGGAACCGCCACAGAATATTCTTTCGTGGACGGATTTGGAGACCAAGTTTATCAACTACTTTTTCCCACCCTCTCGTACTACCGCTTTGCGGAATGAAATCATTAATTTTGAACAAAAGTACGATGAGTCTTTTAGTGAATCTTGGGACCGTTTCAAAGATCTTTTAAGAAAATGCCCACAACATGGTTTTACCAAAGTGCACCAAATTAATACTTTTTACAATGGTTTAAGCATGAATGACCAAGATTCACTAAACAGTGCCTCGGGGGGTAATCTTTTGGCTAAGACTTCCAATGCTGCTTGGGATATCATTGAGAATAAGTCTCGTGTGCAAACCAAGAGTGTGCGGACCAATGTCGCTAGTGCTAGTACTAGTGACAGCGACAAGCGAATTGACAAAATCACTGCGCTTCTTGAATCGCTTGCTACCCAAACCGCCAGCAACACCAACAACATCAACGCTAGAAACGCTAAAGACGCTCAAGTCAATGTTGTTAGCCAACCATGTGAGATATGCGGGGGTCCTCACTCTTACACCACTTGTACTGCCACCCAAGACTATCCTTCTGAGAATGTGAATGCAGCATACGGTACCTATCCTCAACCCGCTTATCAAGCTCGTCCTCAAGGTGACCGCAACCTGCTTAGCTACCGCTCCAACAACTATCTCTCACCACCCGGTTTTACTCCTAACAACCCAAACCAACAACAAAACCTCAACCGCCCTCCTCAACAACAACAACAATCTCGTGGACCATACATACCACCTCACAAACAACAACATCCACCTCAAAGAAACAACCAAGTTTACCAGCAACCTGCTTATCAACTACCCGCATACAATGCTCCTCCCAACCAACCCACCGCATTACACCAAGACATTGGAACCTATATGAAGACTAACGATGTGCTCATGGACAATCTCCAATAGGAAGTGCGCAACTTGAAAGCAGACCTGGTGAAACAAGGGAACGATCTAAGAGCTGATATGAGAAACACTATGGATAGTCAAACGAATGACTTAAGAAACATGATGGCTAGTTTCTTCCATGGTAATCAACCCTCTTCTTCGGGTACTCTTCCGAGTAACACCGTTGCGAATCCAAGAGGGGAGATGAAAGCAATCATCACTCGCAGTGGCAAAGGTACCAAGGAACCCGAGTTTCCTATACCTCCACCGGTGGTTGTGACTAAGGAGAACGAGTCACTTGCTCCTATTCCTCATCCTTCTACTTCCCCAATTTCTCCACCTCTTACTGCTACCCCTCCTCCACCCAAGGATGTGAGTGATCCTTCGATCCCAAAGACTTCCTCTTCTTCCGATATACCTTATCCCTCAAGGTTGAGGAAAGAGAAGCTCAAAAGCAAGGATGATATTCAGGTTTCGAACTTTCTCAAAATGTTTAAACAATTGAATTTTAACATCTCCTTCGCTGAGGCTCTCGCTCACATGCCCAAGTATGCGAAAATGTTCAAAGATCTTCTTAGCGACAAGGAGAAGCTTCTTGATATTGCTAACACCCAACTTAATGAGAATTGCTCTGCAGTGCTCTTAAGGAAATTGCCAACCAAGATTGGTGATCTGGGTCGTTTCTTAATCCCTTGTAACTTCCCGGGAGTAGAGAATTGCATGGCCCTAGCTGATCTAGGTGCCAGTATCAACTTAATGCCTTTAAGCGTTTGGAAGCAATTATCTCTCCCTGAGCTAGTCCCCACCAAAATGACTCTGGAATTAGCTAACCGTACGGTTGCTTATCCAGTGGGGATAGCTGAAGACGTCTTTGTAAGAGTCGACAAATTCACTTTTCCTGCCGATTTCGTCGTCGTCGACTACGAGATGGACCCTCGTGTGCCATTAATTGTTGGTCGTCCATTCCTGAGGACCGGTTGCACTCTCATCGATGTTGAAGCCGGTGAGCTTATCATGAGAGTGGGTGACGATAAAATCGTCTTCAACATGGGAAAGTTGTCTAAACAACCTTATTCCAACGAGAGTGTTAATTGTATTGACGTTCTTGATGAGGCTTGTGAAGAACACTTCCAAAATGCTTGCAAAAGTATTCCTACTTCTCTTCCCAATGTTGAGACCGTTTCCTCTATTGATTCATCACTGTCTCTATTTGGAGAAAGTGATTTCTTTTGGAAAGATCTTGAAGCCATCATGGGAGATGTGAACTCAACTAATGACGAGTCTCCCACTGATTTGGCTGACGACATGAGTTTCTTCGAAAACCTTCTCAAAGAAGACAATCTTTCTCCACCATCTCCCACGGTTATTGCTATCGATGCTCCAATTTTGAAAACGTCCCCCATCGAAAATCCTCCGGATTTAGAACTTAAGGAGTTGCCGCCCCATCTCGAGTACGTGTTCCTTGAAGAAAACAAGAAGTCGCCTGTCATCATCGCGAAGGACTTGAAAGAAGAAGAGAAATCTCGCCTCATCGCCGTGCTTAAAGATCATAAGAAGGCAATTGCTTGGAAAATTTCCGACATCCGCGGAATTGATCCAAACTTTTGTACTCACAAAATTCTCATGGAAGATGACTTTAAACCCGCAATCCAGAGCCAAAGAAGGGTTAATCCTAAAATTCATGACGTCATCAAAGAAGAGGTTATCAAACTTCTAGATGCCGGATTGATCTACCCTATTTCGGATTCGCCGTGGGTAAGTCCCGTCCATTGTGTGCCCAAGAAGGGCGGAATAACCGTTGTTTCCAATGAACACAACGAGTTGATTCCCACTCGTCTCGTTACTGGGTGGAGAGTTTGTATTGATTATCGCAAGCTCAATGATGCCACGAGAAAAGACCACTTTCCTCTTCCTTTCATGGATCAAATGCTCGAGCGTCTAGCTGGTAATGACTATTACTGCTTTTTAGACGGTTTCTCCGGGTATTTTCAAATTCCCATCGATCCCAAGGACCAAGAAAAGACCACATTCACTTGTCCCTATGGAACATTCGCTTACAAACGCATGCCTTTTGGTTTATGCAATGCTCCTGGGACGTTCCAAAGGTGTATGATGGCTATCTTCCATGACATGGTGGAAGACACTATGGAAGTATTCATGGATGATTTCTCGGTTTATGGCGATTCTTTCTCTGCTTGCCTTGCCAATTTAGAACGTATGCTTAAGCGGTGTGAAGACACTCGCCTTGTTCTTAATTGGGAAAAATGCCATTTCATGGTAAAAGAGGGCATCGTGCTAGGACACAAAATTTCCAAAGCCGGTCTCGAAGTAGACCGTGCTAAAGTCGATGTTATCGCTAAGTTGCCTCCACCTTCAACAGTGAAGGGTGTGAGAAGTTTCCTGGGTCATGCGGGCTTCTACCGTCGATTCATCAAAGATTTTTCTCAAATCGCTTGCCCGATGACCCACCTCTTGGAAAAGACACTCCTTTTATCTTTTCCAAAGAGTGTCTTGACGCCTTCAACTTGCTTAAGGATAAGCTAACTAAGGCGCCCGTCTTGGTTACCCCTAATTGGGAGCTTCCCTTTGAGTTGATGTGCGATGCTAGTGACTTTGCTATTGGAGCGGTTTTGGGCCAAAGAGTGAACAAACACTTCCAACCAATCCATTACGCTAGCAAGACAATGATAGGGGCACAATTGCATTATACGACAACCGAAAAAGAGCTATTAGCTGTTGTCTATGCTTTTGAAAAGTTCCGCCCCTATCTTGTCATTTCCACCACAATCGTTTACACCGATCATTCCGCGCTAAAGTACTTGTTGACAAAGCAAGATTCCAAACCTAGACTTCTTCGCTGGGTTTTGCTACTCCAAGAATTTAAAATCGAAATTCGCGATAAAAAAGGAGCTGAAAACCTAGCCGCGGATCATCTCAGTAGACTTGAGGATCCTTACCAGGGGGATCATCCGAACAAAGAAATCAATAATTCTTTTCCCTTGGAAACCTTAATGTCTATCAACTCGACTTCTGATGAAACCCCGTGGTTTGCAGACATTGCGAACTACTTGGCGGGTGGAATTCTCGTTGACGGGTTAACATCCCAGAAAAAGAAGAAGTTCTTTAACGACATTAAGACTTACTTTTGGGATGACCCGTATCTATTCAAACAATGTGCTGACTTGATTATTCGCCGATGTGTTGATGGACCGGCAGCTTTAGAAATCCTTGACGCTTGCCACAAAGGACCACCGGTGGTCACTTTGGTCCCAACTACACCACCAAAAAAGTGTTTGACTCGGGATTTTATTGGCCCACCATCTATCGTGATGCTCACGAGATGGTTAAACGCTGTGATGCTTGCCAAAAACAAGGTAAGATCACACATAAAGACGAGATGCCTCAAAATTTCATACAAGAATGTGAAATCTTTGATGTTTGGGGTATCGACTTTATGGGGCCATTCCCTTCATCTAAAGGAAACAAATACATCCTTGTAGCCGTTGACTACGTTTCAAAGTGGGTTGAAGCCAAAGCTTTACCTACTAATGACGCAAGGGTGGTTTGTAACTTTTTGAAATCGCTGTTCGCTAGATTCGGCGTTCCTCGTGCTATTATCAGTGACCACGGGACTCATTTTTGCAACGATCAATTTGCAAGAGTCTTGGCAAAGTATGGTGTCAATCACCGTCTATCATCCCCAAACCAATGGGCAAGCCGAGATATCGAACCGTGGATTGAAGCAAATTTTGGAGCGTACTGTGGGAGAGCATCGTGCCGCTTGGGCCGATAAGTTAGATGATGCTCTGTGGGCTTTCCGTACTGCTTATAAGACCCCGATCGGTTGTACACCTTATCGTCTTGTGTACGGGAAAGCATGCCACCTTCCCATCGAGCTAGAACATAAGGCGCACTGGGCCTTGAAGTGGGCTAACCTCGACATCAACAAAGCCGGTGATCATCGCAAGAGTCAACTCAACAAGCTCAACGAACTGAGGAATGAAGCTTATGAGAACTCGCTGATCTACAAGGAGAAGACGAAGATCCTTCATGACGCAAAAATCAAGAACCGAGAGTTCCACGTTGGTGATCAAGTCTTACTTTTTAACTCTCGGTTGAAAATCTTCTCTGGCAAGTTGAAGAGCCGCTGGTCTGGTTCATTCACCGTCGCCTAAGTCTTTCCATATGGGACCATTGAGCTTTCTCAGCCAAATGGGACCAATTTCAAAGTGAATGGCCAGCGTCTGAAGCTGTACTTTGGTGAGGACATCTCTCATGAGATGATTCCATCCCTCACCATGTTCCCCATGAACTAATTTTGGGTCGAGTCAGGCTCGTGACTCGGTTATCAAAAACAAGCGCTCCTCGGGAGGCAACCCGAGTATCTATCCTTTTCTGTTTTAACCTCCTAAGTGTAGGGGGGCCTATATAGGTGTTTGTATTTGTGTGGTGATGTGATTACAGGGATAAATGCACTCTTAGAACCTTTGAAGAACCGTGCTCCCGTGTTATCCGAAATCCGGTTCTATCTCTCAACTATCGTGATTCAATTTTCTTCATACTCACATTTGAAATTGATCACTTAGTCGTCTCTTCCTTAACTTGAGTTAACCAACGTGCACAATGTCATAAGTATAGGGGAGACTTTTCCCACATGCTTAAACATTGAGGACAATGTTTATCTTAAGTGTAGGGGGGACTTCTATCGAAGTTTTAAGTGGACTTTTCCATGAAAATGCCTTCATTTAACCGGAAAATCATCTTTTTCAACATTTTTCAAATTTTTAATTAACTTTGGCCATTTAGTCGTAATCTTTAAATTTTTATCGTTGCTTTCATATGTATATATCCCGCAATAAAGTCAAAAATATTAATAAAGTGGTGTAGCTAGTTTAGAAGTCTTTGACATATTAGGCCCGTTGCGATTATTTTGACTCAACCCGAATAGACTTATTCAAGTTTATTCTAGCTAGTATCCTTAACCATGTAGACCTTAATTGGTTTATTAGGCTAAGCATCCACGAGTCTCATTACTTGAGATTTTAAATTGTGGAGAACGAGAGATGATAGAGTCAATTATAAGTCGGTATTCTTGCACAAGCTCACTTGGTGTAATTATTTGCCTATTCTCCCATCACTTGCTAATAATTTATCTGCAATAAGTAAGGTCGTACGATTTGAAAAGTTACTTAGCTTCTAGCCCAAGATCGTTTAAAAGTTGCTCGGTAATGATAAGAGTTCATAGCCAAGGCATAACTTATGAAGCGGGGCGCGAAGATTGGCGAGTCCGAAAAGGCCCTAACACGGCATGAGGATACAATTTTATTGCTGAAGATCCAAGGTGATGTGAAAAGCATTATTCCCAAATCAATATGAAGGATCAAGACTCACGACGAAAAGAAATCAAATCCCATAAAGATCATGGAGAAGTCTATCCGAAAAGACCCTAACAAGGTATGAGGATAAATAGATCCAAGTCCGAAAAGGAGGCGGATCGTTGTATCTCAAAATCCCAATTAGAGATTGAAGAATAATCATGAAGTCGTGGTCAACAAAGTTGGAGTACCCCTCAAAAGTCTCCAAGTGAAGAAACTCTATTAACGATAAGAAGACCATTATCTCAAGAGCGTCTCTCAAGATATGAAGTATGAAGTACATGCCAAATATCGGCCCGAGAAAGGTCTCAAATCGTGAACCAAGTTATGCCAAGATATGAACTTTTTGATATCCCGAGAAGCAGTTTTAAGAGATTTTGTCCTTTAGCTAACTATTGATCAAATCGTCCTACTTTGCTTTCAGCCTAAATAAACTATCGAAATAAGTCCAAAAATGCATCTTCATGATCATTCTAAGACAAAAATAAAATATAAGAGATACACCTAGGAATAAGGGAGTTTAAGCATATAATTAAGCCATGTGTGTAAGTGTTTGAATTGCTAACTTATAATAACAATGATCTCGTTTTTAAGCTTAGTTTGGGGAACGTGAAACTTGAGGGTGATGAATCGTCGCAGCACCGAAGCCCTAATGTAAGTCTTAGATCTCTTTGCAGGTTATTTCCACATAGCTATTTTCTATTCTTTTGTTTACTTTAAAGTTTTAATTTCTCTTAGTACTTTCATATTTTTTTTAGTAGTATATTAATAAGGCCAAGGTTGATTGATTCTGAGAAAAATGTAAATTTGTCTTATCACTAAGCATTGCATGAGGGCATGGCAATGGTTAAGTGTAGGGGATTTGATAGGTGTGAAAACACCCATCCTTTCACCACTTAATTCTGGCTAAAACAAGACCAAAACACGTATTTAATATCATTTGTTTGGAATTATGCGTGGTTTTTGTGTTTATTGTGTTTTCAGAGTCAACCGGATGAATATTGAAGAAAACATGGGATTGCACGGGTTTTATCGAGGAAAAAGACTCAAGACGAAGTCTACTGTCCAAGAGATGCAAAAGATTTGAAGTCGTTGTGCCTATTTGAAGATTTATCGAAGAATAGAGCCAAAGATGGAAGATTCATATATGTCGAAGAACTCGAGTCTATTAAACACAAGATTATAAGACGAGTTGGAATTATTCACCGACACTTCTCAAATCCAAGTCGGAAACGTTTATTTGAAGAAGCGTGAAGACTAAAGAAGAAAGAAGAAAAAGAAGCCCAAACCAAAAAGCCCAATCACAAGCCCACCACCACAAGACTTGCCTATAAATAGGACCTTACTTCACAAAAATTCGACACTTAGTTTTTTAGGTAGTTTGTAGTTCTTCATTTTCTCTCTAGTTTTAGAGAGAGAAAGTTCTAAACTTCCTCTCACTAGATTTCATCTTTTTCTCTTTCAAGATCAAACATTTGTATTATCTTTCATTAATCAAGTTCAAGTTTTAAGCTTTTAATCTTTAATCTCATCCTTCCTTTCTTTGATTTTGATTGATTTTGGTACAAAACTCATATGATCCGTGTTGTTCATCAATGATTTTGTGCTTAAAAAGTTAATCTTTTTATGTTTTCCTAAGTTTATATACGATTAAGCTTTAAGATCCTTGTTCTTATTGGCTTATTTGTTAGTTTTGCTTATTTACTTTTTAAAGTTTTTATGAAAAGTTCATCTTTTTATTGATTCGATTTAAAAGTTGTTTATTTTAAGTTTAGATAAGTTGTTATTAGTGCTTATTTGATCAGCTTAAAATTGGATTCGAGCTAGTTTGGTGATTGGCTTATTCATAGCTTTTTCCTTGCTTAAATTTCGGATCAACATTGTTTTCGGAAAGGGCAAAGCCCTTTTCCGACCAGGTATTCCGACCATAGCACCACCCTTTCCGATCGTGTTGATCGGAAAAGGGTTTTGAGATTCCAATTTGACCCTCCTTTCCTTATTCCGATTTCACCATTTTGTTCACATTCCGATTTGTCCAATTTTAGATATTCCGATTGGTAAGTTCCCTGTATTCCGATTAGTACTAAGTTGAATATTCCGATTGCACTTCTTTGAACATTCCGATTAGAACCAATTGTCATTATTCCGATTGCATGCTTTGTGTTATTCCGATCACCATACTCCTCAACATTCCGATCACCATACTCCTCAACATTCCGATCAAAGTAATCGGAATATATTCCGATTAAGTGCATTTTGTATATTATTCCGATTTAAGCTGTTTGCTATATTCCGTTCTTACTTTCTTTTAGTACTTTCCGATTAAGTCATATTTTTACAAAGTTTTCCAAGTGTTAGTTTTTATTGAGTGTTCATTTATTTTTCTAATAAAATCTTTAAGTTTCCAAGCGTTTATTTTTAATCTCGTCTTTTTAGTTTAATCTTTTAAAGCTTTAATTTTAATCTTCGACACTTACTTATTTGTCATTAGTTTAGAATAGATAAACCAACCAACACCTTTTTATTAACCAAGAACAAATCATTCCACTTAGAGCCGAGATCAATTCGAGGAGATACCGAGAATCGAACTTTCAACTAGTAAAAACAAGTGTATCATATGTCCTGGAATGGTTCTAGATGAAGAAAAGAAGGTTGAGCGCTACATTTGGGGTTTACCTGGTAGAGTTCAAGGGAATGTGACATCGTCTGGACCGACAAAAGTTAGTGATGCTATAATGATGGCTCACAGTCTGATGGATCAAGTTGTTCGAGCAAATGCTGGAAATGTCGCGGACAACAGAGAAAATGGGGAAATAACCAAAGGAACAACCATGGAAACTATCCGAATAAGAGGCAAGAAACCGTGAAGGCGTACACTACTGGTACTAGGGAAAATAGAGTATACAATGGGACGTTACCTTTGTGCAACCGATGTAAGCGTCACCATAATGGACAATGCAATGTACAATGTCACAACTGCAAGAAAACTGGACACATTGCTAGAGACTGTAAGTCACCACCCAACCCGAAAGCCAACGTCACTTGTTTTGAATGTCAGCAAAAAGGGCACTACAGCAATGAGTTCCCAAAGAAAAAGAATAAGGACCAAAGAAAGATTGCTAAGGCTGGGGAAGCTCGTGGAAGGGTCTATGTGATAGGAGGAGGAGAAGCGCAACAAAACCCCGACGTCGTTACGGGTACGTTTCTTCTCAATGGTCGTTATGCTTCTATTTTATTTGATACTGGAGCCGATAGGAGTTTTGTGTCGACTGTTTTTAGTGTTTTACTTGATGTGACCCCTTCGCCCTTAGACACTAAGTACACTATTGAGTTAGCTAATGGGACGTTGATAGAAGCCGACACTATACTTTGTGGATGCACTTTAAATCTTCTAGGTCATCCTTTCGTAATCGACCTTATGCCTGTTGAGTTAGGGAGTTTTGACGTGATTATCGGAATGGATTGGTTGTCGAGATACCATGCTACGATTGTATGCGACGAGAAGATAGTTCGTTTACCATTCGGTAATGAAGTTTTGGAGGTATAAGGGGATACAAGTAATGGAAAAGGGAAGTCATGACTGAACATTATCTCGCGTGTCAAGGCTCAGAAGTTGTTGTCGGAAGGCTGCAACGTATTTTTGGCCTGTGTTACCAGACGGAAGAAAAACGGTTGGAAGATGTACCTATCGTACGGGATTTTCCGGAAGTCTTTCCTGAAGATTTGCCTGGATTACCGCCGGCCAGACAAGTTGAATTCCAGATCGATTTAATACCAGGAGCTGCACCTGTTGCTCGAGCGCCTTACCGTTTAGCACCGTCAGAAATGCAAGAACTAGCGACGCAACTACAAGAGTTGACTGATAAAGGATTCATAAGACCGAGTTCTTCACCTTGGGGAGCTCCAGTCTTATTTGTAAAGAAGAAGAATGGAAGTTTTCGGATGTGTATCGACTATCGTGAGTTGAACAAACTTACCATTAAGAACCGTTACCCGTTACCTAGGATCGATGATCTATTTGATCAGTTGCAAGGATCGAGCGTTTACTCGAAGATTGACCTTAGGTCTGGTTATCACCAATTGAGAGTCCGTGAGGAAGATGTTGCAAAGACTGCTTTTATGACTAGGTATGGACACTATGAATTCGAAGTGATGCCATTCGGTTTGACAAACGCACCTGCTGTGTGTATGGACCTCATGAACCGGGTGTGTAAACCGTACTTGGACAAGTTTGTCATTGTGTTCATCGATGACATACTGATTTACTCAAGGAATGAGAAAGAACATGAGGAATACCTTAAGATAATATTGGAATTGCTTAAGAAAGAGGAATTATACGCTAAGTTCTCGAAGTGTGATTTTTGGTTGCCAAGAGTACAATTCCTAGGTCACGTTATTGATAGAAAGGGGATTCATGTTGATCCTGCCAAGATTGAATCAATTAGGGAGTGCTGCTCCTACGACACCGACTGAAATTCGCCAATCTTAGGACTCGCCGGATATTACCGAAGGTTCATCGAGGGATTCTCGAAGATTGCGAAACCATTGACGAAGTTGACTCAAAAGAAGGTGCAATACGAATGGGGAGATAAAGAGGAATTAGAATTCCAGAAGTTGAAACAAATGTTGTGTAGCGCGCCTATTCTATCGTTACCAGAAGGATCAGAAGACTTTGTGGTCTACTATGATGCATCAGCAAAAGGATTGGGAGCTGTGTTGATGCAAAGGAAGAAAGTTATCGCCTACGCGTCTCGTCAATTGAAAACTCATGAGAAAAACTACACTACGCACAACTCGGAGCTAGGAGCGGTGGTATTTGCCTTGAAGTTGTGGAGACACTACTTATATGGAACCAAGTGTGTCGTCTATACCGATCACAAGAGTTTGCAACATATTCTTGACAAGAAGGAACTGAACATGAGACAACGTCGATGGATCGATTTGCTCAACGATTATGACTGTGAAATCCGCTACCACCCTGGGAAGGCAAATGTAGTGGTGGATGCACTAAGTAGAAAGGAACAATTGATGACGCGTAGAGTTAGATCGTTAGCTATGGTTATCAATCCGAACTTACCTGTGCAAATTCGTGAAGCACAAACCAAAGCCCTTAAGCCTGAACATGTTGAAGCTGAGAAATTAGGAGGAATGGTTACTAAGAAATTGGAGACTAGCACTAATGGAACGCTATGTCTGAATGGTAGAAGTTGGTTACCACGGTTTGGAGGAATAAGGGACATGATTATGCACGAGTCGCATAAATCTAAGTATTCGATTCACCCAGGATCTGACAAAATGTATCAGGATATGAAGAAGCTATATTGGTGGCCAAATATGAAAGCTGAAATCGCTACGTATGTAGGGAAGTGTCTGACTTGCGCTAGAGTGAAAACAGAACACCAAAAACCATCTGGATTGTTGGTTCAACCCATAATTCCTATGTGGAAGTGGGAAAACATAACCATGGATTTCATAACTAAGCTACCTAAAACGACAAACGGATACGACACAATTTGGGTAATTGTGGATCGACTTACAAAATCTGCACACTTTTTGGCTATGAAGGAAGATGATTCAATGGATAAGCTTACGAGACTTTACCTGAAGGAAGTAGTCGCAAAACATGGGATACCGATCTCGATAATTTCCGATAGAGACGGTAGATTCACTTCAGAATTCTGGAAATCACTTTAGAAAGCGTTGGGTACGCAATTGGATATGAGTACTGCTTATCACCCGCAGACTGACGGACAGAGTGAGAGAATTATTCAAACGCTGGAGGACATGTTACGTTCTTGTGTGCTAGACTTTGGGAAGCAATGGGACAGACATTTGCCTCTAGTGGAATTCTCTTACAACAACAGTTATCATACCAGTATTAAGGCTGCACCGTTTGAAGCGTTGTATGGTCGTAAATGTCGCTCGCCTGTGGGTTGGAGTGAGGTTGGGAATAGTCAACTCACTGGCCCTGAACTCATTCGTGAAATAACTGAGAAGATTGTTCAAATCAAGAGTCGAATTCAAGCAGCCCGTGATCGTCAAAAGAGTTACACCGATTTTCGACGTAAGCCTCTCGAATTTCAAGTGGGAGACAAAGTGATGCTAAAAGTATCGCCTTGGAAAGGTGTGGTACGTTTTGGCAAGCGAGGAAAGCTGAACCCCCGTTATATTGCACCTTTCAAAATTCTGGCAAAGGTTGGAACCGTAGCCTATCGTCTCGAACTACCGCAAGCGTTGAGCCGTGTGCACAACACTTTTCATGTATCGAACTTGAAGAAGTGCCTTTCTGATGAGACACTCGTTATACCGTTGGAGGAACTCCGAATTGACGACAAGATGCAATTTGTCGAGGAACCTATTGAGATCATGGACCGTGAGTTCAAACGATTGAAGCAGAGTCGTATTCCGATCATCAAGGTGAGGTGGAATTCTAAACGTGGACCTGAATTCACTTGGGAGCGTGAGGATCAATTTCGCAAGAAATATCCGCAACTCTTTGACAACTCTAAAGCCCGTGACACTCCTAAGCTTTTAGGACAAAGCTTCTCTATCAAGGGGATGATGTAACACCTGTTAATTTTCCTACTTTGTAAAATGACTATTTTACCCTTTGACTTTTTATTTAGTCAACTATGTGATTTAACTGTGTTGGAACCAGGAGGTTATCCCGCATTTTCTGAAAAACTGTTTGATGACGAGTAATGACTTGACACTGTGCTCAGTCATTATTCTGAACACTTTCTGTGAATCTGACCAAAATGCTGAGACGGTCAATGAATTGAAGATAATCCGTGAGATTAGTCGTTATCTGTGAATTATGTGCTTAACTGTTTAGTTTTTAACAACGTGATCGTATTTTCATGAACAGCGTATTTAAATATTTCTGTATATGTTTATATGCATGTATTTTAGTATTTTTACTATTTATAGTAATAAATCGTATTTTCTGTGAATATTTAATTAACGTATCGCGTTTTCGTATTTTACGTCGTTTTTACGTTTAACCGTCGTTAACTTGCATAAAATACTTTATAAATTATAAAATATCAGTTTTCGTCGAGTAATCATAAATTTAATATATTTCGTCAAATTTTTAAGTTTTACGTAATTTTAAACTTAACTATATACTTTTCGACATTTACCTAAAACTAACTAACCTTTTTACCTTAAACCTTCTAACTAGTTACCATAGTAAAATTTTTGAAATATTTACCCATGTGGGACCCCCCATAACCGGCCAAAACTCCACCACATGCAAGATAACCAAAATTTTACTCTTTGCCAAAATAAGCTTAAACCTTACACACCTTAAACTCTTTTAACTTATTACCCATATTTACCTCAACTCATACCTCACTTTCACTCATTCACTTCACTCGAAAAAAAACACACAACTCTCTTTCTCTCTCAAAAACACACGGCACAAACACACACACACAATCCTCCATTGTTGATTTTTTGAAGCTCCATTTCAAGAACATTTAGCACAAAACAAATACATCATAGGGTTTATACAAGCATAAAGAAGAATGGGTTTTCTTGGTTTGTTGATTTGAGAAGTTTTTGGTTGAAGTTTATAGAAGTTGGGTTTTGTTGATTTTTAGTTGATTAGAGCGTAGATCGGGTTATCGTGGTTACGTAGAATTGTTACTCAAGGTTATTTCTTGAACCTTTTCGATTCTTTCTTTTTCATGCATAATCTATGTATATCTATGCATGCATGTTACTCATCAACTATTTTCTTGAAGTAAAAAGATAAAAATTATTTTTGGTCATGAAATATTTTAGATCTATGAAAATTATGTGTGGATCTATTAGATCCATGCATGTAAATGTTTTAATTGAAAGACTTGTAAAATATAAAAATGTATATTTTTAGGTTTGTGGACTTGAATATAAATCTTGTATTTTGAGTGTGTTTATGAATAATTTAAGGGAACTAGTAGTGTTACTACTAGTGGGTACGCTTGGAAATGGTCGAAAACGAGTTTTTACGAAAAGTATATATTCTGTCCGATTTTTATAAGAGGCATAGAGGGTCGTAAAAATTGTTTTGACACTAGTTTACTACGATATTATAAAAATATATTACCTTCGTTTCGATATATTATGGGCTAAGAACGGAGCTAAAATGAATAAGATATAGTCGTTTAAATTTCGTTATCGGAAAACTTAATTTTTGTGAAAAAGACTATAATTAGCTTGCTGTCTAGATTTTTAAAGTGGTCGAAACGACATTTTCGAGTTAAACCGAGTCATTTTAAGTGTCGAAATGGGTACTAAATGTTGTATATGAATGTCGGGATCGTTTTGTAAAATGGTATAGCGCGAGATGTGAATACTTGGTTCGTTGTTAAAAGTTTGAGCGTTAAAAGTGGAAATTGGTATTATTGCGGGGAAAATGACTTGTTGAAATATTGTGATTGAGAAGTGTTGAAATTAGGGGTATTAGGACGAGATTTGAGTAATTACTAAAAATGACAAATTTTAAAGTGACACCGAAAGGCTGCCAAATTTTCGTTAGAAATTGTGTCGGAAAATTTATTAAGATAAATTTGGGTAAATTAAAATTTACGCCGAAAGGCGTTCGAAATTTCGTCGAGTCAAAAATAA
The DNA here is from genome assembly GCA_025667525.1 of Glebionis coronaria. Lineage (NCBI taxonomy): Eukaryota > Viridiplantae > Streptophyta > Magnoliopsida > Asterales > Asteraceae > Glebionis > Glebionis coronaria. Next base: position 6,825,375 of record CM046877.1, read on the forward strand.
ATATTTTTGTCTAAGTATATATATATATATATATATATACTATAATGCTTATAACGAAATACTATCTACAAGTCACGATTTTAACTACAAAACAATATATATATATATATATATATATATATATATATATATATATATATATATATATATATATATATATATATATATATATATATATATATATATATATATATATATATATATATATATATATATATATATATATATATATATATATATATATATATATATATATATATATATATATATATATATATATATATATATATATATATATATATATATATATATATATATATATATATATATATATATATATATATATATATATATATATATATATATATATATATATATGATTGATGAGTAACGTACGTGACGAACTATTGTGACTTATTTGCTAGCGCCTAAACTATAGTATTATATTTAGGTTGTTGTTAGAGTTGCTCTCTACTATTTGATCATACTTGTGCGGTTTGAATCGTTGCTTGAGGTGAGTCTATAGATCCCTATTAAACTGTTTTATATGTTTAATGTTTTGGGATGTGATAAATGCTTTCGATGCTTGCTTCTGAACGCAAGTAAAACTAGATTTCTGTGAACGTTTTGTGAACACTGTTTATGAGATAGCTTAAATTGCTTTAGCCGTAGTCCCCACTATCGTGAATCGTTAATTACTCTGCTGGAGTAAGCTCTTATGATATGGATAGATCTATTGAGGATTGACAACCTCCACTCGGGCATTCTGACGCCGGACGAGTGTATACCATTTGTGTGAACGGAGTTATCTTGGCTAGGTACTCTATTGGGGAAAAATTTATATATACAATCTATTGTATGTACTGGATCATTAGTTTCGATGTCACGAGCTTAGCTATCATAAATATTGTGAACACCCAATTTATCCTACACTTGGCACTATACCTCCTATAGTTGCATGTGTACATGAAATGAAATCTGAAATCGAATTACTATGAATTTTTACTTGAAACCTATATTCTAACCAACTTTATGTTGACCCAATAGCATTTATCTCAGGTAATAGATGATGATTTGTATCTGCTGTGTGAAGTACATGGAGTCCGCATGCATTTCTTGGATATCTTCGGACATTTACTTACTTATGCTTTTGAACTGTTATCTCGTTGATGTTTAAAACTTTTACATTCCGCTACGCTATCTTTTGAAACTGAGACCTTTTGTACTTTGATGCTTTTATTAAATTCAACGAGGTATTTTTATAAAACGTCTCATTTAGAGTCGTTCTCTTGTACCTTGAACTATGATACAATGACGTAACAGCCCCCGAGCTTCACCGCTTCGGCATATCACATTTTGGGGTGTTACATAACTAGTGTAGGAATCTAGCGTCACAGGGTTTCCAATGAAAGAAGCAATCAAACTAATTCCATCTTCTTCAAAGACTTGAATAGGCACATCATGTAATTTTACCCAAACAGGAATACGAGTCAATTCTTCTTTAATCAACCTAGTATCCATCGACCATTTTTTGAGAATGATCGGAGACTTACGAATCAACCACGGGCCCTCCTCTAACATTGCTTCCAAACCAGCAAGTGACTTGAATTTGAAAAAGAAAAAACCCTTAGAATTCATCATAATCCGTGTGAACCCATGTTTCACCCTGTTGTTTCTAACATAATAATCCACAACCGGGAAAGCCATTCTCTTTCCAATAAAGTAACCATATAGAGTATGTTCAAGACGATGACTAACCTTTTGAACCACTTTACGAGGAATAGAGACGTTTACACCACCACAAACATCTTCCGACACCAATTGACGAAAACTACCATTATTAACAGACTGCTCCGTTTCAGTTGCACTAGTATTACAAATAGAAGCAAGCGTATCCATTTTATTAGAAAATTCAGTGGTAATATCCTCAATCGACTGTACATAATCATTACTTACACCATTCGAACCACCCCCTTGATCCGCAACTCAACTTCATATGCACACAAAAAATATAGATCTCCTTCAATCGTTCACTGGTAACCAACGAACAGATATCAAATTTCACCAACTTTAAATTGCGCTTGAGCTCACAAACTTCAGCCACCGTGTGCAGTGGTATCCCAAAAACCTTACCAATCACATCAATCGTACAAGGATGCATCTTATTAAGTAACGCAGCCTTTGCATCCACATCCATCCTCGAATATTCATTAGGTTCAAGTGAAACAGCATTAGTCGAAACACTGTTGGAATCCACCATATTAAATTAACCAGCTAATCGATTAACCCTAACACTGATTAAATAATCACACGAGACAATACGAAACAATAAATGCGAAACACTAAAATCTACCAACGAATGAAAACCAATCGTTACCCTACCAAACCGACACACTAACAAATATTTAATAAACCAACGGAGACCCTACCACAAAAACCCTAAACGTCAATAAATGCTTGACACAGGAAAAAACAAATAGAAAACAAACGTCACTCAGTACCCAAGTACCCACGTGATGCACAATAAATATTGATGATTAAAACCGACCAACTATGCGACATTAACAACCGATTAAAACAAAAAAAAAGCAAGGTTCAATGACGGCTGAAAAAAACAAATAAAACACCAATTTAATTAACCCTAAAACCAATCAACCAAACAAGAACTTTGTTAACTCAAGAATAATCAATGATTAATCGAGAAAACATCATCATTATAAGGTATTCGGATTAAAGTAAACAGGTTAGTGCCTTTTCCTTCTTTAGCGACTCAGTCTCGTGGTTTCTTAACTGAGTAACCGTCGGGTTTTGTCCGAGTGCCGGAGGACTTTCATCAATCTCTACAACCTTCCATAAACCTTGAGATTTCAAATAGGTTTTCATCTTTACTGCCCAAATATGATAATGCGTTCTAGAAAATATTGGAATCACGGGAACAGTAGTTGCATTAGATGCCATGTCTAGGATGATTTTTGTGGAATCTCGAAGGTGTTTCACTCAAGTAATATAGTAGCCCCTTAAAAAGAGAGCTCTGATACCACTGTAAATGTCTTACAGATTCTTCACTATTAAGATTATAGTATCAGCAGGTTTGCTGATGTAAATTAGTAAGCACAAAACTGAAAATAGAATTTCAAGGTTAGAGTGATATATTCCACCATTACATTATCCCTTTATTTATAGGCATACAAAACTTAGCACATAGGCTTTACTTTGCTTCTAAGTATTCTTAGTAGCAAGTTTCTTCATATCTAAAACTAGTAAATATCTAATATCCTTAAGAGTTAAGGATACTTTATGTCTAAGGTTCCTTAAAAAATAAGGATGCTTAATTGTGAAGTATCCTTCATGAATAAGATTACATAATATCATCTTAAAATAATACTACTAATTAAACAACAATCTTAGATACTCTAACACTATATATATTAGTTACACACCTCTGAAAAAAACGTTTTTAAAAAGTTTTATTTTCTCTTCATCAAAATTTCATTTGGTCATTTTCATCAAACAAACAGATATACATGTATTCGGAACGATCGAGGCATCAAACAAATCAAGCGATCGACCTTTTTTCCTTTCATCATTTTTAATCGGGTGATATCGTTCCGTACTTATTATTTTTGCTTTAGAAATATTGTTTCATACTTATTATTATTTTTGCATTACTGGTTTGAATATAATACGATGAGTCAAAAGAGGCTAAACAGGTTAGCGATCGTGAGTATTGACAGTAGTTTTTAAAAAAATGTCGGCTATGACAAGATAATTGATGTTTTCGCTTCAAGAAACGCAGGAAGACATTATTTTAGGTGATTTATGTCGAACTTGTTATTCTAAGTTATCTTCTCATATTGTAACATTCGTGTGTTGTTTAGTAACAAGGGCATATTTCATTCTACTCGCCCAGGGCATCTGAAATCTCAGGACCGACCCAGCCTAATAGCCCTGTTACTCGCCTAGCTTTTGGGTTCATGCCACGAAGTATAGCATGCATATAAAGCTCGAAAGAACAAGCTATTTGAAATATTGTGTTTGTCTAAGAGCTCGTAAATTGTTAGTTACATTGTCGAAAAGCTAAGCCAATTAAACAAGTAGAAAGTCACGGGGAACGCTAGTCACAAGACGATAGCCAATGAGTCTTACATAATCATCCTAACATAATTTGATAAGGGTTATGGTACCCCGATGCAGGGACGGAACCAGGAGACAAAATGACAAGGTGCACTTATGATAAACTGTACAATACTACAAACAACGCTTTTAAGGACCAGGTGCATTTAGCACAAATCTAACAAAAATCGAGGTTTTTTTTAACAAATTTAACACTACCCAACAAAAATACATGGGTGTCCCGGGACCCACCTTGGTTCCGTCCCTGCTCCGATGTCATATTTTTTATAAACTTAACTAGATTTGCGATTTCATGAATAACTAAAAGTGAATAGTATTAACTACTTTGATAACCCTAACAACCAATTTTTTTGTCATTGGTAACTTACTTGCCTTGGTTGACATCAGATGTTAAAAAATTGATGAATATAATAGGAATGGTTTGTGGTGTAGAGGTTAAAGTAGTATGCACATTAGTGTAGGTCACGAATTCGAACCTCGCATAACACGTCAATCCTTTTTTGGTAATAAAATGGGTTTTTTAGACATGATTAGATATATTGCTCCTGTATAAAGGCTCATTAATCCTTGTAACTAAACAGGATTTTGTTCCTTTTAATTTGCTTATCGTTTACGAAAGCACATATATGAAAAGAGATTGATCACATTTTTGGCTTGGGCTAAATGTATTGTCCCGTTACTAACTGTTTTTTAAACCCAGCCCACAGACTTAACCTTTTAACAAACGGCATGCCATGAAACGCGGGTTTCAAAACTCGTTAAATATTAAAAGATACATATATACACTAGAGTGGAGTTTGGCCCACTTACGGTATGTCTTGAGTTCGAATCTTTAGGCTCAAACCCATTTTTTTCCAATTTTTCTACAACAAGCGCATCAAGTTTATTTTTCTACAACTAGCGCGTAGGCGTGGGAGTAAAAACCCACAAATGAATATTGAAGAGTAGAAACCAAGATTTCTTTATAAACATGATTTCACTTCATGTTTTTGGCGATGTTGGACAAACATTTTTTCAAAGTTTGTGTTTCACGTGACTCACTTTAAGACACGATATCTCATTCGTATAACATATTAACTCCATATTAGACATACTTTAGCTCGTTGCGAAGCTCTATTCGAGGAGAACGCAAAACTACTAAGTACTATGAATATATAAGACATACACATATATTAAAATTTATCCAAAGTATTACAAAAACCCATTTTGTAAACAATTTTCCAACAATTTCTTATAACTAACGATCTATCAAAGAATTATTGTAAATGCATATGTTATAATGTCTTATGTCAATTTTTTCTAGTAACCTTAACAACAACTTTTAACTTACTTCCTTTGATTGATATAAAATATTAAAAGATGGACATATATAACATGAATGAGGTAAATTTTAGAGGTTGAAGTAGCTTACTCACGGAGAGTTGGTCATGAGTTCAAACCTCTTTATTACTTCTTTTCTTTTATTTTTATTGAGAGATATTATAAATATTCATTGTGGTACTAAAGTCCATGAAACAACAAAAAGATTGTATTACTCCTTAATAAAATCATTAAAATGAAAGAAAGAAAACATTATTACATATTTAATTCATGCATTGACGATGTATCATGGTCAAATAAAAGAACTCATGAAGTGTTGAAAATCATCTAAATGTTTAAAGGCTAAATTTAACAAGTTCCTTTCATCGACATTTTTAGAGCACACAATCTAAGTAAATTATTTGGCTGACGGGTGCCTTATAACGCCGGCACTTGGTGTTTAAGAAAGATGGGAAGTGAGCCTAACCAATGACTCGACCCCATCAACAACAATCTGACGAGTTAGTAGACCGAACCTGGGTGACCCAACAATCTGACGAGTTAGTAGACCAAACCTGGGTGACCCACAAGCATGCAAATAATTCCATGTGCCACCCGTAAGGGAAAGCCGAGACATTGCGCTGTTGGGATAAATCTGTGTGTGTGGATCGTTCAAACTTTAATCAGGATATATCGAAATATAAATTGTATTGATATGAATAAATCTTTTGTTTACAATTCTATCATATGTCTTTGTTCTTTACAATCGAATCCTATATATACTATGTGAAACGGTACGAATGAAACGTTGTGATGTTTCATCAGAACCGTTGTAACGGTTTGGTAGTGTTTAACTACCATATGACCGTTCCTAAATAACTGTCTAATATGTCTGAATAAAGGATTTGGGATTAAACCCATTCGGCTGAGGAAGTCGGCCCAACATCTCCCCCTTAGTCACAAATGCCATCGTCTTCATTTTCGTCGGATCTTTTGAAAAACTTTTAAAATAATAGTGCTCCAAAAGTGTGTCTTGACTTTAGGCTTTCTTTCGCTATTTCTTTGGACTTGTTGATCTTCCATAATTAATTTTTCAAGCTCTTGATCATGTCCTTCTTCAAATTTCTCTGATATAGTTTCTTCAAACATCGAGTATTGATTATCATAGTCTTTTGCAAAGCAAATATTTTCGTTTGTTGGTGTATCCTTGCTAGATTTCCATTGAGTCTTGTTGAAGCTTGTGGATGTCATTAGAAAAGTTGGTTCTAAATCTTCTTCCACAAAGTTCAATGCTTCTTGTCTTTGATGTCTTTGATCCTTTTTGTGGCAATGTGAAGCATAATGTCCATATTCATTGCAATTATAACATTTTATGTTGCTGAAATCTCTAGGCTTTTTCATTGCTTCATTGTAATCTTGTGAGAAATTTTCTTCTTTTCCATGTTGTCTATTATCGTCATGATTTCGGTTATGTGGTGGAATGTATCTTCCTCTTCCTTGATTATCATAGCGATATCTTTGACCATTATTGTTGTGTTTTGCAAACAATAATTTATCGTGATCTTCAAATATTCTTCCTTTCTTAATTTTTATTCTTTCTTCGTAGGTTTTGAGTCTTCCTATTGCTTCTTTGAGGGTCATTTTGTTTAAATCCGAGTATTGTTCGATTGATGCAACGATTTGAAGGAATTTGTCAGGTACTGCATTTAAGAGTTTCCGAACTAAGGTCGAATCCTCAAATGTGTGTCCTAAACCAGCTGCTTTGTTCGCATATGTAGTTATGTTTCCTGCAAATGTATCAATTGTCTCGTCTTCCTTCATTTGTAATATCTCAAAGTCGGATTTGAGTGTTTGTAGTCTCGCTCGTTGGACTCTTTCTTCTCCCATATGCCTTATCTTTAAAGCATTCCAAATTTCTTTCGAGGTTTTATGCTTCGTTATTTGAAGCAGTTGTTCTTCATGTAAGGATTGATAAAGAAATGCTATTGCAGTTTTATCCTTCTTATTGTCGATTTGGGTAGTATCGGTTGGATCTACCATTTCTCATAAACCATTCGCTTCGAGAATGATTTGCATTCGAACTGCCCATAATGAGTAATTCGTAGATTTTAGCATAGGACATTGAAATTGAGGTGTACTTATAGTACTGACCTCTTTCTTTAAATCATTTCCTTCTTTTGTCATGTCTTTAGGATATTGACTAAAAACTCCTAATAAAATCTTTTATCGAGAAAAATTCTTTTTCTAGTGAGTACTTTTATTTTAGTACCTTAAAACTAATATAATCCTTTTATAAAACCTTTAAATTTTTTTAAGTCTTATTATTAATTTTTTACTTAATAATGTAAATCTTAAAATCCTATAATCCTTTTAAAAAATCTTTAAAAACTTAAATATCTAAAATTTTATATAATTCTTATCATAAACCAAATAAGAAAAATCTTTAAAGCTCGTTTATTATAAGGCCAATAAAACTTAAACCATTCTTATCAAAAGCCAAATAAGATATCTTAACATTTTCTTATCATAAACCAAATAAGATAGTTTAGTTTTCTTATCATAAACCAAATAAGATGTCTTGAAATTTTCTTATCACAAACTAAATAAGATAGTTTAGTTTTCTTATCATAAACCAAATAAGATGTCTTAAAATTTTCTTATCGTAAACCAAATAAGATGTTTTGAAAGTTTCTTATCGTAAACCAAATAAGAAATCTTAAAATTATAAAAACTTAAAAATCTTAAAAAACTTAAATTCTAAAATCTTAAAAATCTAAAAGTTTAAAATTCTAAAAACTTAAAATACTAAAAACTTAAAATTCTAAAATAAAGATTAAAATATGGTTCGTTTGAAACCTGTTGGGCTATGGCCCGAAGTCCTTTTGTGCAGATTTATAAATCGGCCTAGTTTTTTTCTCCTTATTGGGTATTTGTACCCGGTCCTTGCCTTTTTTTTGTCACTTATTAACACTCGTCCCTTATTGGTGTGTGATTAATAAGATGTGCTTTTTCTTTCCTTGTTTCCTCCGTCCCCTCTCTTTCTCTCTTCTCTGTGACAAAAAACCTATCTTGTATCAAGATGGTTTTTCTTAGTGATTATACTGCGAATCAAGAGTGGATTTATAATCCTTCTTTGGTTCTTCAAGCGTTCTGGAGTTTTGTTCCGCTTGATTTCTGAATCTGTTCTTTGCGAAAAATAAAGTTTTCGCAAGAAATTTGGGGATCTTCTCTGTTATTCGGATATGTTGAATCGTGATGATTCTAATTGGGTTATCGAATCCTTAATTGTGGATTTGATTGAGTTTTACCCAATATTTCGAGATGATTGTGTTATCCGAATCTGGTAAGTTTTTTGTCTATGTTTCGAATCCTAAAAAAAAATCGTGCCTAATCCTTTTCTGGGTTTGTTTTTTTTCGGTTAATTTTGCAAAAAAGATCGTGGGTAAAAACCCTTTTGTTGCCGGTGTAAAAACAATCACAAGGGTGATTGCACCTTGGAGGCAGGAGTAGGAACCCCTTTTCTATTTAAACACAAATATTGATTTGATTGAATTTGTGTTGTTCGTTGATTTGCAAAAAAATATGGCTCTGTTTTTTTATTCGAAATCTGGGCAGAAAAAATGATGGTATATGATGATTTGGTTTGATTAACCAAAAGCTCTGATGCCAATTGTTGGGATAAATCTGTGTGTGTGGATCGTTCAAACTTTAATCAGGATATGCCGAAATATAAATTGTATTGATATGAATAAATCTTGTGTTTACAATTCTATCATATGTCTTTGTTCTTTACAATCGAATCCTATATATACTATGTGAAACAGTACGAATGAAACGTTGTGATGTTTCATCAGAACCGTTGTAACGGTTTGGTAGTGTTTAATTGCCATATAACCGTTCCTAAATAACTGTCTAATATGTCTGAATAAAGGATTTGGGATTAAACCCATTGGGCTGAGGAAGTCGGCCCAACATGCGCTACCATTGTGATAAACTACAAAGTTGATACTATCTCCTTACTCACCATTTTCAATCATGGTTGTAAATGTCATCATTTGTCAACTTTCGTCAGTTGAACTTGCTACGTTAACACGTGTTTTTCTTAAGAGACTGCGAGCTCAAATGTGAGTTAACAGTCAAGAGATCATCAATCACTGTTATGTTTTCGGGACGAAGACCAAGTCCATTTGGTCCGAGTTGGGCTGGGTTTCAAATGTTGTTCTGGTTCAAGTTTCGAGCAAACTTTGTCCCACCTAAAAACTGTTGGCATTATGTTGCCATTGGTTGCCATACCACCTGGCCTACTCTTTTGGGCTCAAGTTTGATTCTAAAAAATTAAGCCATTTTAAGATGTTAATCATATTTGGCTATAATGCGTGTAAAAGTTTTTCATATAAAACAAGCTTGATAGACTTTTAAAATTTAAAGTTGTTATATTTAGTCTTTATATTTCCTAAGTCGAGTCTAGGGATTAAGAGTCATGTTTCCTAATAGCTAAGAATAAAGGTCAGTTGGCAATGTCTAAGCCCAACCCGACCCGTAGGACTTGTAATAGTCGGTTCCCCCTCATCTCTATAAAAGGAGGTGAGGGGGAACAAACCAAACACGTCATTCTTTCAATAAACTAATCGGGAAACGATGATCTTCAAAAACTGGAAAAAAACAAAAAAAACCCTTTCACCGATCGCTATTCGAGAAGAAGTGAGAAGAACCCTTTCCTGTCGATCTGCTGCACCCGATCGATCCTAGCAAACCAGCGAGACTTTGAACCAAAGCTCTGATACCACTTGAAGATACTCATGAACCATTGACATACCAGGAAGCAGTTGCTTGTGAAGACAATTCTAAGTGGAAAGCTGCTATGAAAGATGAGATGGATTCTCTCAGGAAGAACAAGACCTGGGTGTTAGTAGATCATCTAGCTGAGCAAAAGCTGGTGAGCTGCAAATGGCTGTACAAAAATAATTGAAGTTCTGAAGGTGGGTGCTGAACACAATGCTGCGAATGCCTTGACAAAGGTGATACCTAGACGCAAGTTACAACACTACTTGGAGTTGCTGAGTGTTGGGATAGGCTAATATAAGCCTATGGTGGAAATTTTAACAATGGCAGCAACAGACATCACCACCACCGAACCTTCGATCTTCAAAAACTGGAAAAAAAAGGTCGGTTATCGAGTTTCCTAAATAGCCTATAGCAATAAAGGTTGGTTGATGGTGTCGTAGCCCAACCCGACCCGTAGGACTATGTAACAGTCGGTTTCCCCTCATCTCTATAAAAGGCATTCGCAGCATTGTGTTCAGCACCCACCTTCAGAACTTCAATCGTCTTTGTATCCAAGACTCCTCTGAAAAAGTGATAACGCACATTGATGTGCTTAGTCCTATCATGAAAATCATGATTCCGCGATAGATGAATCGCGCCCTGATTATCACAATTAACTGCAACAGTGTTAAGCTTCACGCCTAACTCTTCCAAGAATCCCCTTAGCCAAATAGCTCCTTTCACAACCTCCGTAAGTGTCATATACTCCGCTTTAGTTGTCCACAAAGCCTCCTTGTGCTGCAACTTAGCTTCCCAGCTCCTCGCACATCCATGTATCAGCAACTCGTACCCTGTGATTGATCTACCCATGACAGTGATCGATCTACCCATGGTGTAGTCAAAATCTACAAAAACTTGTACGTATGTCTGTAATCCACGATCAAACCTATCCAACATACTCACATCTGCAGATGCTATGTCAGGTCTCGTGTGGACCACCTGATACTCCTGGCTTCCAACCGCATATATATATGACTACTTACTATTCTTTACCACATCACAGTCCCCTGATAGACTATCCTCCAACGACAGTATGGAGTGTCCCTTCAACAAAGTCTTTACCAACTTTATGTTGTAATACCTGGACTGTGACACCCTCAGAGTATTACCACTCCGATTCCTGATGATCTTATACCAAGTATATTTCCCTTTGCTTTAACCAGCAAACCCTTGGTAACCGAGATCTCAGCCTTGCATCCGCAAGAAAATACCATACAATCTATATAGAGAAATAGATGTATGAACATACCTGGTGTATCCTCCCAGTAATAACCGTATCTGTTGTCACTGCTTTTCCTGCAACCGTTGCTGAGCACATGCTGTAACACCCCATTTTGGAAATGGAAATATCACAGTAATTATGGCATGTCATCAAAGCATACAAGGTAAAATGTCTAAACATTACTTGACCATATAAAGGAAAATACCGGAATCAACATCGGTAGTCCAAAAGTAAAGCTCATCACACACAAACATAGTATAGTAAGGAAAAAGGACGAAACAATGTCCAAAGCATAAGTATCATAAAGAAAAGAAATGCATAATGTAAAGAAGGCTAGACAGCTTCCAGTCCATATGCACGTACTCTTAATGTCTACGAGCGTCCCTGAGTACCTGCCGTTTTGGGAACATAGAAAAGGAAAACGGCTAAGCAATACGCTCAGTGCACGGATGTACAATAAAGCATGAATAGGATAAGCATATAACATAATAACAGCGGAAGAAACTAAGTCCCGAGTAACCTGGTTAACTCTTAATAAAACTGGTTTTATAGTTTGAAAGTCTTATCTTTATCTTATAAAAACTGTTTGTCATATTTTACCATTAGCCAATATAGGTCATGAATATCCACCGTGCATGAATAATTGGAGGGGTGACCTCATCATGCAAATTAGAAGGGCTGTCTCTAATTTAATATACTGGTTTTATGGGTAGGAGGGATCAGCTCCTTGTGAAGGATGCAAGGCACACACCACATTCACCATGTAATCCTGAATAAAAACATGTAACTAGGATGCACCCATACGCCCCACATGATAAATATAAATAAATGGCCAAAAGCTGAAGGGACGCCACGAGCAATCACTCCGCCGTGGTGAAGTCATAACATCAGTGCCTCTAATGTTATGGTTATGGTACCTCCATAACTAGGTGAAACTGGTCATGCATGTATATGGCTATAGGTAATCATATTTAAAACATAAGCAATCAAACTCATACTTATACTACGGGAAAACAGTTGGCTGCATACGGGGAAATCCTAATAAGGAAAGAATGTCCATACTGAAAGGACGGGAATCCGTACCTTATGTCCAGTGAACGAGAACGATGAACTGCGAGAATCCTACTTCCGAAACACTAGTGCTACATAAATACGTACATGAAATAAGTATCTGCTTACTAAATACATAGCTGGTTTTATGTCATGTCTTAGCTTATTTTATGTGTTCTTACTATGTTTTACTGTTTAAAGCCTTAAACTGTATTAAATCTTATATTCTGCTTAATCTGATTAAGTATGTCTGGTATTTCATGTGTTATTATACTTACTGTGTAATAATAAGTAACTTTCCAAAAATAGCAGGTTTCCTAAAATAGAAAGTTTCCAAAAATAGAAAGTTTCCAAAAATAGAAAGTTACCAAAAATAGAAAGTTTCCAAAAATAGAAAGTTTCCAAAAATAGAAAGTTTCCAAAAAAAGAAAGTTTCCAAAAATAGATTTACTGCTTAAAATAGATAAGTTTCTAAAAATAGAAAGTTTCCATAAATAGATTAGCTGCCTTAATAAGTAAGTTTCTAAAAATAGTTGGTTTCCATAAATAAAATAACTGCCTTATTTAATTAAGTTTCTAAAAATAGAAAGTTTCCATAATTAGAAATAAGCTGGTTAAATAAGCTAAGTAATTAAGCCTAAGTGTTTTCATGATTATTTTCTAAGTCATAAGATATATTGTATAGTTTAATAATTATTTCATGTAATTTAATTAAACTATAGGTTATAATATTTAATTAAAGTATGACATGTTTTTAATTAAATATATTAAATGCTTAGGTTAAAATATGTATTATTAAATATTAATAATATAACCTAAGTCATGTTAATTAATTAATTATATCCATGGTTTTTAAAATAATTAATTAATTATAAGTCTTAATAATATAAATACTTAGGTTAAAATAATTTCATGATTATTAATAATTAATTAACCTAAGTCATGTTATTAAATTAATTACATCTTTATTAATTTAATTCTTAACATAAGTTCATAACATAATAAAAAAACTAACATAACCATGATCCGGATCTAAGCTTAAAAAACATAAACCGGACATGAATCGACACCATACCCCGACCCAAATCGGGGTACCCCTTGCTGTCGTGGGACCCACACGCACCAACCAAGACCAAAAGGTCTTGGTGGTGGTCGGCTAAAACAAACGGAACCCCCCTTGGGGTCGGTTGTACCTTGCGGCCCAAAAACAAACACCCCTTAATCGACCCTCTGATTTAATTAATGATCAAAACATGTTAGATCTATGTTTACTTAATGTGTTTTTATAAAAAAAACATCACGTGTTCATAACTAAATAAAAGATTAATTAAAAGAAAAGGTTTAAAAAGGTTTTACCGTATTCGTAGATCAAGAGGGTGAAGAACAAACACGAACAAACAATAAAACTACAAGATCCAAGATCAAGAATCACCTTGTTTGGTGATTTGAAGGTGGCGGCACAAGAGAGGAGAAAAGAGAGATTTTAGGTTTTCTTGAAATCTTCTATAAAAGTGATTTTTGAGTAGTAAAAATCTATTTAACCCCCTCTTAGTAAAATTGGTAATGGGCTTGGCCCATTACCTTGTTTTGGCCGCGGGTAGGGACTCCCCCGTGGGGTTCCCGTACCTCGTTTCGTGTCTTGTTATTTAGTATTCGTTTATGTTTAATTATGTTCGTGTTTTAAATGTTCTCGTTACGTAAATACCATACTCTTATATATTTAATTACGCCCGTATTAAATATATATACGTAATTAATAATAGCTCGTGTTTTAATTACGCTCGTGATTTCGTGATCGTATGTTCGTGATTAATTATTGCTAAATAATCATTACGTGATCGTTCATATAAAATACTTATCGTGTTCTAACACGTACGTAATACGTAAACTCCTAATACGTAATCGTAATCATGCTATATTAGGAAAGTTTTTAACTAGTACGTACGATCCTAAGAGTACTATGCATGGTAAAAGCATGCAGGTTTTACAACTCTTCCCCCCTAAAAAGAATAATTCGTCCCCGAATTATAGATAAAGTAAACTGGAAAAGAAGAACATACCCGAATTCAAAATATGAAATGAGGGTAAGAAGCCCGGATAGACTCCTCCGTTTCCCAAGTGGCTTCCCGCTCGGTATGATCCCTCCATAGAATTTTGACGAATAGAATCGTCTTCTTTCTCATGACTCGTTCTTGCATGTCAAGAACTCGTTCGGGTTCTTCTATAAAAGTGAGATCTTCACGTATCTGTTCTAGTGGATACTGAACCATGTGAAGGGGATGATATTGGTACCCTCTGAGTAAGGACACATGAAACACATTGTGCACATGCGAAAGCTGCGGAGGTAACGCCAATCGGTAAGATACTTCACCGACTCGTTCAATGATATCAAAAGGTCCGATGAAACGAGGACTGAGCTTCCCTTTAATCCCGAAGCGTCTAACACCACGTGCCGGCGAAACCTTAAGGAAGACGTGATCTCCTACATTAAAGTGTAAATCCCTACGATGCTTATCGGCGTAACTCTTTTGACGTGACCGTGCCTCCTGAATTTTCTGCCTAGCTACTGCGATCTTCTCGTTTGTCATCTCTATGATTTCTGGTCCTTCGAGTGTTCGCTCGCCAACCTGATCCCAGCAGATTGGGGCGCGACACTTCCTGCCATACAACATCTCAAATTGAGCACACTTGATGCTCGCGTGCCAGCTGTTGTTGTACACAAACTCCACCAAACAGATGTATTCGTCCCAATCACCCGTCCATTCCAACGCACATGACCTCAACATATCCTCCAATGTCTGAATGGTTCGCTCCGACTGTCCGTCCGTTTGAGGATGAAAAGCCGTGCTAAGCTTAAGTTGTGTACCCCAATCTTTCTGCAGACTTTTCCAAAAGCGCGAAGTGAATCGAGGATCTCTGTCTGAGACGATGTTGGATGGTGCACCGTAGAGACTCATGATCTCTCGTCTATACGTATCTGCGAGTTTACTTACCGGATCTTCCTTGCGGATCGGTAAGAAATGAGCTGATTTGGTAAGTCGATCAACGATAACCCAAATTGCATCGTGCTTCCTTTTGGTAGGCGGAAGACCGGTAACAAAATCCATGGTGATTTTGTCCCACTTCCACTCTGGAATATCTAACGGTTGAAGGAGACCGCCAGATCGCTGATGCTCGATCTTAACCTGCTGGCAGGTAAGACATTTGGAGACGTAAGTGGCCACATCCTGCTTCATACCACTCCACCAAAAGTACTGCTTGATGTCATGGTACATTTTAGTTGAACCAGGATGTATCGAGAATGGGGAGCTATGAGCTTCTGCTAGCAAAGCTTCCCGGAGTTCTTGGTCGCCAGGAACACAAAGTCTAGTGCCCTGCCATACGATACCGTCTGCATCTACTCTGAATTCTGTCTGCTTCTCTAAATTCTGAACTATCGCCCATAATTCTCCGTCATCCTTCTGAGCTTCCTTGATCTTAGATAGTAACTCGGGTTCTACTCTAAGATTAGCCCAGTAACCGTGGTGTTCACGTACCATGATCTCGATGTCTAGTCGCTCCAAGTCTCTTATGATTTCCTCTTCGACTCCAATGCTGTTGATCATTTCGGACTTCCTGCTAAGGGCATCTGCTACTACATTTGCCTTTCCGGGATGATACTGCAGATTAATGTCATAATCCTTCAACAGCTCTAACCATCTCCTTTGCCTCATGTTCAATTCCCGCTGAGTGAAGATATACTTCAAGCTCTTGTGGTCCGTGAAAATGTCACATGATTCTCCATATAAGTAGTGTCTCCATATCTTCAATGCAAACACGACTGCAGCAAGTTCCAGATCGTGCGTGGGGTAATTCTCTTCATAAGGCTTAAGCTACCGTGAAGCGTACGCGATCACTTTCCCATGTTGCATGAGAACACAGCCAAGTCCCTTCCCCGATGCATCGCTGTAGATTTGAAATCCACCCGTACCAGATGGTAGAGTAAGAATAGGTGCAGATACTAGCTTCTACTTCAGGTCTTCAAAGCTCTTCTCTCGATCTTCAGTCCAGACGAATTTCTCCCCTTTCCGCATCAGTTTGGTCAATGGTAGTGCTAGGCGGGAAAAGTTCTCCATGAACATACGGTAATAGCCAGCTAAGCCTAAGAAACTGCGGACTTCGGTCGCTGATGTCGGCCTCGGCCACTTAGTAATGGCCTCAACCTTCGCTGGATCCATAGTGATTCCTTCTGCTGATACAATGTGACCTAAGAATGCCACCTTGTCTAACCAGAACTCACACTTGGAGAATTTAGCATACAGCTGCTTCTAGCGAAGAATCTGTAGTACTGTACGAAGATGGTCTTCGTGTTCCTCCTTGGACTTAGAGAAAATCAGGATGTCATCGATGAAAACAATGACGAACTTGTCCAGAAATTCATGGAAGATTCTGTTCATCAGATCCATGAACACTGCTGGAGCATTTGTCAGGCCAAATGGCATAACTACAAACTCGTAGTGGCCATAACGAGTACGAAAGGCAGTCTTAGCGATGTCCTGCTCCTTGACCCGTAGCTGATGATAGCCTGACCTAAGATCGATCTTAGAGAAGTGTTTGGCCCCTTGGAGTTGGTCAAACATATCGTCAATACGTGGCAGTGGATACCTATTCCGAATAGTAATCTTGTTGAGCTCGCGATAGTCTATGCAAAGACGCATACTGCCGTCCTTCTTCTTAACAAACAAGACCGGTGCGCCCCATGGAGATGCGCTCGGTCGAATGAAACCTCGTTCAAGAAGTTCTTGCAGTTGATCCTTCAGCTCCTTCAGCTCTATGGGAGCCATGCGATAAGGAGCCTTGGAGATTGGTTCAGCTCCTGGAACCAGTTCGATACTGAATTCCACTTCCCGTGCAGGTGGTATGCCCGGAAGTTCTGCTGGAAACACGTCTTAGAATTCCGACACTATTGGTTGATCCTGAATCGATGGAGATTCAGCATCTATGTCGTGAACCGTAGCTAGATAACCCTCGCAGCCATGTGACAGTAGTGCACGCGCTTGCAGGGTGGATATGACTTGCACCGACCGTCCGGGTATGAACCCGTTATGAATGTACTCTGGTGCATTGACATCACCGAAGATAACTCGATATGAACGGCAGTCTATGGTAGCATGATACTTGGATAGCCAATCCATGCCCAAAATCATGTCAAAGTCATTCATGTCCAGCGGAATTGCGTCGACAGGTCGAACCTTATCATCAAATTCTAGGGGCAGACTCTTGTATACATGAGTGATTAATACCGAGTCCCTCAAAGGCGTGGAAATAGTAAGCCTATTTTCTAGTGGCAAGGGAGGCATCCTAATGTTCTTAGCATAAGCAGTAGAAATAAACGAGTGAGTAGCACCCGTATCGAAAAGAACACATGCAGCGCGACCATACATATACAAGATTCCAGTGATGGTACCTGTAGACTTTTTGGCCTGGTCTCGAGATGTCGTGTAGACACGCCCGGCAGTAGGAGGCGGCTTGGTATCAGCATGTCCCGATGTACCCTTCATCTCGCCCTTACGGCAATCCTTTATAATATGGCCAGGAAGACCACACTTGAAGCACGCATCAGTATTACGGCGACATGGTCCTGGGTGCCTACGGTGGCAAGTAGAGCAAAGAGGATGAGTGTATCCTCCAGCAGGTGCTCTGGCTGGCTGAGGACCTGATAAAACATTTTACATGAGACATAATAGTTGGGTACAAAGGACAAAGCGGATAATCGTAAGATTGAATACCAGTGATAGCTGGACGGCTAGGCTGCGAACCTCTCTGGTTCTGGTCCCTACCGTTTCCATGGTTCCTGGTAGAAGTTTGCTTAAAGTGTCAGAATATGAGTCATAACATAAAACATAAGGAATTTCGTAAGTATTAGGACCTGCTGTTGCTTGATTGCCCGACGTTGTTACGGTAATTGTCATTACCGCCACGCCTATCCGTAGCAGATCGGCCATTAGTCTGACCGTTACCCTTAAGCTGATGAGGCTGCTGCTGAGTAGCCGGCTGAGACCGGTCCCCAGTTTTCTGCCTGGAAGATACATTTAAAGAGATGAATAATTGACATATGGAAAGTATACGGATTGGTCACCGCTTGAATACGAAGGTTTACCTCTTGTCGGGTCTTTCAGCTTCCCCGAACTCATCCCTCTCCTGCAGCATCTCCAGTCTACGCGCTGCATCTGCTACCTGTGCTACCGTATCCAACGGAGCACCTGATAAGTTATTCGCAATCCTTGGATTAAGAGCCCAACGAAAGTGTATTGCTTGTTCTTCAGTGGTGCCCGCAGCTGCTCTCAGGACACCAGTATAGCGAAGGAAACGCTGCATGAAGTCATTGCTGTCTTCGTCAGGTCGCTGTCTGAGGCTATAGTATTTCCTCATGAGCCGATTCCTTCCTTCCATGGGAAAGATGTTAGGCGGAGGAGGATAACCGTCGTTATGAAGAAGAGCGTCTTGCATCTCTGCATCAACAGCTGCAAATATTGCCCAGATATCGTTTGTGTTTGCCATCTGACAGTATGACATAAAACGTATGATTAAACAGTTCAAAACATACAATATAAAATATATACATGAAAAAAAAATTTATACTAAAAATTTCACGAGAAAAAATTTATGCAAGAAATTTTTTTTGCGTATGAATGCATGATGCAGTTTTATGAAAACTTTGTATGCTCGAGAGTGAACGCCTCTGGTCAGTTCACCCAAAACAAAAGACATATCGAGGGGACGCCTATGGGTCGGTCCCAAATCTAAAAGTTTCGATAAAACACATGCGACTAAATAGGGCCAGTCCTGTACCAACCATTACTTAGTCAAAAACCCTGTAACAATGACATATGTGTATGCTTAAAAAAATGATGAATGCATGAAAACAACTGTCAGTTCTAGGAAGAACTTAGTGACTACCCACTAATCACTGGTCATATTTGAGAGCCTACAGGTCGAAGCCTTGGCTCTGATACCATAATTGTAACACCCCATTTTGGAAATGGAAATATCACAGTAATTATGGCGTGTCATCAAAGCATACAAGGTAAAATGTCTAAACATTACTTGACCATATAAAGAAAAATACCGGAATCAAACATCGGTAGTCCAAAAGTAAAGCTCATCACACACAAACATAGTGTAGTAAGGAAAAAGGACGAAACAATGTCCAAAGCATAAGTATCATAAAGAAAAGAAATGCATAATGTAAAGAAGGCTAGACAGCTTCCAGTCCATATGCACGTACTCTTAATGTCTACGAGCGTCCCTGAGTACCTGTCGCTTTGGGAACATAGAAAAGGAAAACGGCTGAGCAATACGCTCAGTGCACGGATGTACAATAAAGCATGAATAGGATAAGCATATAACATAATAACAGCGGAAGAAACTAAGTCCCGAGTAACCTGGTTAAGTCTTAATAAAACTGGTTTTATAGTTTGAAAGTCTTAGTTTATCTTATAAAAACTGTTTGTCATATTTTACCATTAGCCAATATAGGTCATGAATATCCACCGTGCATGAATAATTAGAGGGGTGACCTCATCATGCAAATTAGAGGGGCTGTCTCTAATTTAATATACTGGTTTTATGGGTAGGAGGGATCAGCTCCTTGTGAAGGATGCAAGGCACACACCACATTCACCATGTAATCCTGAATAAAAACATGTAACTAGGATGCACCCATACGCCCCACATGATAAATATAAATAAATGGCCAAAAGCTGAAGGGACGCTACGAGCAATCACTCCGCCGTGGTGAAGTCATAACATCAGTGCCTCTAATGTTATGGTTATGGTACCTCCATAACTAGGTGAAACTGGTCATGCATGTATATGGCTATAGGTAATCATATTTAAAACATAAGCAATCAAACTCATACTAATACTACGGGAAAACAGTTAGCTGCATACGGGGAAATCCTAATAAGGAAAGAATGTCCATACTGAAAGGACGGGAATCCGTACCTTATGTCCAGTGAACGAGAACGATGAACTGCGAGAATCCTACTTCCGAAACACTAGTGCTACATAAATACGTACATGAAATAAGTATCTGCTTACTAAATACATAGCTGGTTTTATGTCATGTCTTAGCTTATTTTATGTGTTCTTACTATGTTTTACTGTTTAAAGCCTTAAACTGTATTAAATCTTATATTCTGCTTAATCTGATTAAGTATTTCTGGTATTTCATGTGTTATTATACTTACTGTGTAATAATAAGTAACTTTCCAAAAATAGCAGGTTTCCAAGAATAGAAAGTTCCCAAAAATAGAAAGTTTCCAAAAATAGAAAGTTTCCAAAAATAGGAAGTTTCCAAAAATAGATTTACTGCTTAAAATAGATAAGTTTCTAAAAATAGAAAGTTTCCATAAATAGATTAGCTGCCTTAATAAATAAGTTTCTAAAAATAGCTGGTTTCCATAAATAAAATAGCTGCCTTATTTAATTAAGTTTCTAAAAATAGAAAGTTTCTATAATTAGAAATAAGCTTGTTAAATAAGCTAAGTAATTAAGCCTAAGTGTTTTCATGATTATTTTCTAAGTCATAAGATATATTGTATAGTTTAATAATTATTTCATGTAATTTAAATAAACTATAGGTTATAATATTTAATTAAAGTATGACATGTTTTTAATTAAATATATTAAATACTTAGGTTAAAATATGTATTATTAAATATTAATAATATAATCTAAGTCATGTTAATTAATTAATTATATCCATGGTTTTTAAAATAATTAATTAATTATAAGTCTTAATAATATAAATACTTAGGTTAAAATAATTTTATGATTATTAATAATTAATTAACCTAAGTCATGTTATTAAATTAATTACATCTTTATTAATTTAATTCTTAACATAAGTTCATAACATAATAAAAAAACTAACATAACCATGATCCGGATCTAAGCTTAAAAAACATAAACCGGACATGAATCGACACCGTACCCCGACCCAAATCGGGGTACCCCTTGCTGCCGTGGGACCCACACGCACCAACCAAGACCAAAAGGTCTTGGTGGTGGTCGGCGAAAACAAACCGAACCCCCTTGGGGTCGGTTGTACCTTGCGGCCCAAAAACAAACACCCCTTAATCGACCCTCTGATTTAATTAATGATCAAAACATGTTAGATCTATGTTTACTTAATGTGTTTTTATAAAAAAACATCACGTGTTCATAATTAAATAAAAGATTAATTAAAAGAAAAGGTTTAAAAAGGTTTTACCGTATTCGTGGATCAAGAGGGTGAAGAACAAACACGAACAAACAATAAAACTACAAGATCCAAGATCAAGAATCACCTTGTTTGGTGATTTGAAGGTGGCGGCACAAGAGAGGAGAAAAGAGAGATTTTAGGTTTTCTTGAAATCTTCTGTAAAAGTGATTTTTGAGTAGTAAAAATCTATTTAACCCCCTCTTAGTAAAATTGGTAATGGGCTTGGCCCATTACCTTGTTTTGGCCGCGGGTAGGGACTCCCCCGTGGGGTTCCCGTACCTCGTTTCGTGTCTTGTTATTTAGTATTCGTTTATGTTTAATTATGTTCGTGTTTTAAATGTTCTCGTTACGTAAATACCATACTCTTATATATTTAATTACGCTCGTATTAAATATATATACGTAATTAATAATAGCTCGTGTTTTAATTACGCTCGTGATTTCCTGATCGTATGTTCGTGATTAATTATTGCTAAATAATCATTACGTGATCGTTCATATAAAATACTTATCGTATTCTAACACGTACGTAATACGTAAACTCCTAATACGTAATCGTAATCATGCTATATTAGGAAAGTTTTTAACTAGTACGTACGATCCTAAGGGTACTATGCATGGTAAAAGCATGCGGGTTTTACACATGCACATCTAACCGAGTATCCATTTCTTCCTTCAATCCAGCCATCCACTTGGAAAGAACCTCGCAAGCAACTATATCATTGAAAGTCAATGACTCGTGTGCATATATCTTCTTCACTGCAGCAACTGCAAAAGTAGTATCATTACTGTCTTCTCTATACTTGAATAGTTTTCGTGCTAAGTGTTGCTCCCTATCACGTGCTATATGATAGTATATCAAAACTTGAGTTTGTACTTTCTTTGAAACATCTACATGATCAACATTCCCCTGAGGTTCCACCTCAAATGCATGATCCTCCCGATATTCCACCTTAAACTCAACTCCTTGCAACACCTGCACTGAACTTGTACATACACCAGAACCAATGAAAGTTTTCTTGTATTGCCCAATTTCATTGAAACCCATATTCCTGTAAAGCACTCCCTTTGAAGTAACGTCATCTAACCTCCAAAGTTGATCAACATTCATACCTTTACGGTATCCCAG
The DNA here is from genome assembly GCA_025667525.1 of Glebionis coronaria. Classification (NCBI taxonomy): domain Eukaryota; kingdom Viridiplantae; phylum Streptophyta; class Magnoliopsida; order Asterales; family Asteraceae; genus Glebionis; species Glebionis coronaria. The sequence goes on from CM046877.1 coordinate 6,848,280, forward strand.
GAATATGCACTTGAAATTAACCGGTTCAAGCATCCCTTGCTCAATACTAGCAAGCCAACCAAAAACCCCAAACATATCTATAGTCTTCTTGAATCCAATCGCTGCTGATGGTGACCTATTATCTAGATATGTAAACATGGTTGTATCCTCTGTCCAAAAAACCTTGGACAGACCAGACTTAATCAGAAAACAACGTACCTTATCCAAGAGTGTCACGTTTATCTTCTCAACCAACCCATTTTGATGTTGTAACCCCGCAACATCCAAATGTTTGGCGACCCCACTCTTCATACATTGTTGTGTAGACTTCTGATTACATGAATCAAGAACATCACCTGTCTTGATCTTCCACCCAGTCTGAAATTTTCCTAACTGCTTCCTACCCTTCATTGTCTTCCCGGTCATAGCCTGACCGTTCACGGTATATACGCAATTAGCCCTTCTGGTTCCTGATAGTACCACCAGTGAACCCTTTATAACCTTGATCTTGCCGAACTGCATCTTCACGGTAAAACCCTCTTTTTCAAGAGTGCCCAGCGATATCAAGTTTCGTCTTAATTCCGGAACATACCTGACGTTGTCCAACAAGAAACTTGATCCATCCCTCATTCGTACTCGAACCTTTCCTGTCCCTCGTACACGGCATTCCCTACCATCACCTAGTAGTACATTACCACCGTCATACTCCTTAAAATCAACCAAGTAATCTCTCCTGTGTGTCATATGGTATGAGCCCCCTGAATCCATGATCCAGTCCAAAAGTTCATCAACACTCATAGCCATCATAACATCAACATTATCATACCCATCAGCTCCACAACCGAATTCTTGATCTTTACTCCTGACAAAACCTTGAGATTTCTTGTGATTATACCTGGGACAATCCCTCTTCAAATGATCCTCAGACTAACATATATAACACCTGAGTTTGTTGCTCCTTCCTTGTGACCTTAACCACGAACTATTTTCACCCTGCTCCATATCTCTCTGATTAGATCTCTCCCTTACATACAACCCTTCACCACCATCACCCTTTGCTTCCGTCATCTTCTGAAGTTCCCTAGAATTAAGTGTCACGAGCACGTCTTCTAGCTTCAAAGTATCCCAACCATATAGCAAAGTCTCCACGAGATTATCGTAAGACGATGGTAAAGATGTGAGTAATAATAATGCCTGATCCTCATCCGATATAGCAGTATCAATAGCCGCTAAGTCACCCACGAGCTTATGAAACTCATCAATATGTTCAGACTGACTCTTACCTTGATGCATTTGAAAAGTATATAACTTTTTCTTCAAGTACAAACGATTAGCTAAAGACTTTGTCATGTATAAAGTCTCTAACTTTTTCCAAATCCCCGCTGCAGTCGTCTCCTTGGTGATCTCCCGTAGGACCCGATCATCCAAACACAAAATCAATGCGCTGTAAGCCTTTTTCTGAATGACGTTATTGTAAGCCACTATTGTGGTGGCGGGTAATTCTTCCAATGCTGCATCTAATTCCAGATGTTCCAGCAAAGCCTTCATCCTTACCTGCCATAACCCAAAGTCATTCTTCCCATCGAATTTATCAATGTCAAATTTGCTCAGCGTCATCTTATTTTAACCCTTTGCTAACCGCTTAACCTTTTGTGAATATACCTACACAAAAACACGATCTAGCAAAGTATCCTGTGTGTAAAACACCCTTGCTTTATCGATATAACCCTAAGATAAAAATCTTAGTAATCGATCAAACCAAGTAACCCTTCAAAAGTAAAACCCTTCCTTACTCAAATATCGACTGAACCTTGGAAATAACCTATCCAATAAATCGACAATCCTTGAATCAAGAAAGTACCCGGCGCCTTTTGAAGTAACCCTTGTCGTACTTTTAATTTTGCAAACCGATCTCTAATAACCTAAGAAATCTTGCAACCTCGACAAGTCTTGAACGCTTCTTTATCTCTTTATTAATTTGCTAAACCTTGTGATAAACCCTCACAATCACAAATTAACAAAGTCCCTTCGATAATTCGCTAACCTTGTGATATTAACCCTCACAATCACGAATTATGAAGTCCCCTTGTGTAAAAACCCTACGAAGTATTAACCCTTTTGTTTTATAAAAACCAAAATAAAATAAATATAATAAACCCTTTTATAATCTGGCCCAATTAAAACCAAAATTAAAATAGGCTTATATAAACCTTAGGCCCAATTTAAGTTGGCCCAAATAACCAACCCCAAAAAAAACCTTAACCCTTCGTAGTTTTTTTTTATGGCAGTTGACTTTTATAACAAAAGTTACCACTCCTTCTTCTTCCTTCCGGCGACAGAAACAAGAACAGGGAAAAACAACCACAAAAAGACACACTCTTCGATCTTCAAAACCAAAAGTCAAAGAACCCTTTATCTAATCGATCACCAGCTGCTACCTTGATGATCTAAACCCGATCACCAATAACTCCTCGATCGATCCTAGAATCCAGTGCACCCTGCGAACCAGGCTCTGATACCACTTGAAGTGATTCGTTCACTACAACCTGGTCAACTAGATGTGGAATATTCCGATCAAAGATGCAATCGACAGAAAAGTAATTTACACAAGGTATGTATCCCTAATCGACCTGATTAGTTTTATTGATAAAGAAGCGTTGTGAATCTCGTCCCCCCTCACCTCCTTTTATAGAGATGAGAGGGAACCGACTGTTACATAGTCCTACGGGTCGGGTTGGGCTACGACACCATCAACCGACCTTTATTGCTATAGGCTATTTAAGAAACTCGATAACTATCCCCTAGACACGACTTAGGCTAATAAAGACTAAATACATAACAAAAGTAATTCCACGTAGCTTAATTGTATAAAATTAAGGTTTAAACTTCAACTATCGGTCATACATCAACTGATTTGTTAAACATATCCTATATTTTAATGCGTCAGCTATGTTAGAGGAACCTAATTCACACAACAACAGTTATCGAGTCTTAGGGTGTGTTTGATTGGTGCTTTGTGATTTGACCGACTCATGAGCATGATGCATGCAAAATCATTCAGTAATTGCCACAGTGTTACACCTCGCACTTTTTTTCACGTCTCTTTTATTCTTTGTTCACCGGATGTTTTTATTACACTTTACATGTTTACATATTTTCCCCTTAAATCAGATATTAATTGTATTATTTTATTCTATCTTATGTATCTAGTCATAAGTCAAATAATAAAAATTGTTTTATAGAACTAAGTCGTGGATACTAAAAAGTGTTTATGTAAAATTAGTTTGCTAAACATAATATGTAAAGGCAAGTTTAAAAAGTTTAAAACTACCCTCTTCGTCCTAACAGTTTGGATGGCACCATTGGCTTTAGGATTGCCTTGTGGTGCACGGAAGCCTATACGTCTAGCGAATGGTACTTGACTGCTGTATATGTTTTACCTGAAATGAATTTGCTAACTTATTTGTTTTGTTTCAGATTTGATTCATACTGTATAAAATATGAAAGAATGAACATATATAATAGGGGAAAGGGTAGTTTAGAGGTTAAAGTGGTATGCTCATTTGGTGTAGTCACGTGTTTGAACCTCACACATACACTCTCCTTTTTTTAAGACATGAATCTATGATTAGATACTTGTATGTGAACTCGTAATAGTCATAATGACAAATAACACAATGTTTATTTATTTATATTTACTCATCATAGTTTATAACTTTTATGATATTTAATGATGGTATATGTCAAAAATTATTTACAAGCACATGTATTATTATGTAATGCTGGTATAACGGTTGTAATAAATTTTTGCACATAATATATAGGGCTAAGTACAAAAGAAGACACCAAGTACATGGGTGTGTCTCAAGTAAGACACTTTTTTTTTAATTTCAAAAAGAGACATGCACTTTTGATCAACTGCTCTACTAGGTTAATTTAGTGATACGTGTCCAAATGGTCAACCAACTTTTTTATATTTTATTAATATTTTCTCCCAATGTTTGACCTATACTTGTCCCCACCTACTGATCAACCGACGTCGGATCAACCACTTTTGATCAACCACCGTATTTTTTTCTAGGGAAGGAACACCATTTTTTCTTTCTTAAATCTTGTGTTTATCCTTTTGATCGTATTTGTTTCTTTCCTTTTTTTTAAATGTTTATATTTGAACGTTACTTGTTTATATTAGATTTAGATTATATGTTTTTGAATCCATTTTTTTGTCATAATTCCTTTGGTAAATTTTTTTTTCATAATCTCAGCAACCTCGTTTCTTAAGAAATTGATTCATGATTAATTGATTATTGATTAATTATTTGCAAAATCACTAAAAGATTTGATTCTTTTAATTGATTCTTGATTAAGGTTTAATGACTAATTTCTCATTAATTTTTTTAACTTTTTTAATAGATGGTTTTTAATTGAAGAATTTTGTAATTAATTTTTTTAATTGATTGAATTGCTTGATTGAATTAGATTCATGAATAATGATTTAATTTACCAATTTGGTAAATATTTTTTTTGATCTAATTTAATTGATTCATGATTAATTATTTGTTAAATTAGTGTAAGATTTGACTTTGATTGTCAACGAAGTTTTCTGTAGGTAAGATTGTTGGTGTTGGTTGTATTTAGGGCTAGCATCACTCTAAGGTAAGATTGTTGGTGGTGTTGTTGGTATAGTAAAAATCCATGTGGTGTTAAATCCCTGCCGGTCTCTATTTTTTAATTTTTCATTGGCTTAACTTATTTCGTTTGTAAAAATCTCATCTTTAGACGGTAAGTGTAACTAGGTCGATCTAACTATTGTTTACTAAAAAAATTTCTAAACACTTCACTGGGTCGATTGAACTATGGTTTACTGAAAAGATATAGATCTTACCTTAATGAATTTGTAGCTAATATGAGTTTTTATATCACTTTGAGAAATCATTGATACTTTCATTTCAGCTAAGTAGAATTACAATTATTGATTAGGTTGTTGCCCGTGTATTATAGCTAATCAAAGATTTTTATTTCACGTTGAAACATCGGTACAATTGAATCTAATATAGCATCGATCGAACAACAAAATCTTTTCGTTTACCCTTTTTTATGTAACGAACTCTTATTTTCCCCTCGCCTTCGCTTTTTCCTGGTTATGAATATCATCAATAAAATGATCCATTTTAGTCTCTACTGAGCGAGTCTTTTATTTTCTGTTGAATGGAAAAATTTGTTCCTATCTATTTGTAAGTTTAGGCGCTTATTTGTTTAGCAAAATCACTTTATGATTGAGTTTCAGTATCTGAATACTCTTTTAATTTTTTGAGTATTAGGATTTATATGTGTGGATTATTTCATGCGTTTAGTATCTTAATTGATCCAAGTGCAGATTATATTCAGATACTCAAAATCAAATTGAACTATACAGTATTTAGAGTGAATCAAAACTTTTGCTACCCAAACAATCGCCAATAGTTACAAATGGCTAAGAAAAAGTTTGAGCAGTCAACAGAAAATAAATGGTTTGCTTAATAAAGACCGAAAAGGGGCATTTTATTGATGAAGTTGATACGCATGAAAAAAACGAAAGTAAGTGGCAAAATAAGAACTCCTTACATAAAAAAGGGTAAATGAATAGATTTTGTTGTTTTATCGATGCTATATTTGATTTAATTAGTGATTGGAAAAATAAGAATCATTCCATGTCTCGAACACCGTCTGACCGTTTTTCTAATTCTTATGTGATTTAGGAGTATCGCGCTACGGTGCATGCTAGGAGCAACGTCCATTATTTCCCTCTGATTTAGGATAGGCTAGGAATTGATCGTAGTGAATTATTTCGTTCCACATGCTTTGGTCGTTGGTTGAATTTAACTTATGTTGACAACGAGGAAGGTATCATCCATTATATGATACATAAGCAAAAGTTCTCTGATACTCGTCACTATGATTTGCCACTCATTTACAATGTCAACGGACATACCCTACATTTTGGTCGTCATGAATTCTGTCTCATTACCGGATTTAAATTTGGGACATTTAGCTTGCGCAAATTTAGGGAGGGTGACATCAGTTTTCGTGATCGAGTATTCCCTAAAAAGATAAGGGAGTATGTTAAGATTCTAGACCTTTTAGGACTGATTGAGGATGAAGAGCATTTTTCCAAGTTGTCTGATGAAGACTCTATACGAGTTTGTCTACTTTTATCTTTGGAAGTGATATTCATGGGTCATGAGCTAAAATCAGCTGTTGACGATGTTTTCCTTAGAATGGTTGAGAATCTGGATGAGTGGAACGCTTTTAATTGGGGTGAATACATCTGGCGTGAGTTATATGCTTCCATCAGAAATTTGCACTCAAAGAATCAAGATTATCACATGAAAGCTTTGCAAAAAAACCCAAACTTTATTCCGTCATATACTTCATCTGGATTTCTTTTATGTGTCAAGATTAGTATTTTTACATAAATAGTTATATCAATATTTAAAGAATAATTGTTGTTTTTATGTTGATATATATTTTTATACTTTTTAGATCTGGATTCTAGAGTCTTCAAGTGTGTGTGACCGTTGGTTTAAGAAAAGTTCTCAAGAGATCCCGAGAGGCCGTTTCTGGTCAAAGCACTCAAGCTTTCAACACTGGGAGTATTTTGGCGAACTTTTTCCACAGGTAACTTATTCTCTTTTGGGTATTCTTTCATAGCAAGTGCTTGTGTTAAAATTCATAACAGTTAATATAAAGGGGTGTTTGGTTTTCGGCAGGATTAGCTTTTGGGTGACACAAATTTGTTAGACTTTGCTCATACTAATCCCCTTTGTGCCTGTTAGGTTAGAGTAGGTCATAGTTTCACTTGGTTAACAACTTAGTGTTCTTTTGTCTGTTAGGTTAGAGTATGTCATAGTTTCACATAGTTTCACTTGCATGGTCAATTTTATTCAAAATCTGTCACAGTTCAAACAGTAGGGAATACTGGGCCTTTGTTCTTTGATTTGTTGTGTTTGATTTAGTGTTTATTTTGTTTAATGTTAGGTTGAACCATATACACCAGCCGCATCCCACTTTCTGTGTGCTTTTACACCAGCAGTTTTATTGGAGTTAATTTTAGGAATTGTGACTTGGTGTTGCATGAACTGATTCAGACCGAACGTGTTAACACATTCCTAACGAGGCCATTGATTGTTATCGTTTTTTGGTTTTTTGCTTACATCTTGTTAGTTGTTATGTAAACTTTCCTGGATTGTAACTTGTATCACTTAATTATACAACCACATTATTAGTAGACTATAATGCCCCAAAAAGCATGTGCATAAATTACAAGAACAAAATTTAAAGTCCACATTCTAACTGATATGGTGACTAACAAAAATGTTATAGATTTTACTAATCCAACATCAGAGAAATGCTTAATCCATAATTCCATATGATGAAATCATTTATATATGTATACAGTGTTTCAAGCCAATCAAGTTGGTATTTTCAACTTATCCTACATCGACAAGATCAAGAGTAGGTGAAGTGTATAAAAAAAGGGGTTGGGGTATTGTTGAAAGTATTTTTGCGTTTGGGGCAATGACTCAAGTAATGAGTTAATGATTGAGACGCGTCAATTGGTGGTTGAAAACTATTTCCAACCATCTCTTTTTTCTTTCATTGTTACTGGTAGTTTTTAGTTATAATTACTCATCGTCATAGTGCCCTGATCATACTTCGTTGTAGTGAGACTATGTTTCTCCTTCATAGAATTAAAACGAAAGAATTAAAATATTTCACGTACATAATTCATTGATGATATATAACCAGTTAAAGACTCCCATATATCATGTTACTACTTCATATTAGCTGGAAAAAAAAACTTCATTAGAGTTAATTGCATAAATCGTTCCTGTGATTTGTTAGGTTAAATAAAATTGGTCCCTCAAACTTTTGTTAACGAATCATCTTCCTGTGGTTTTGACACGCATAAATACCATGAAAGTTGCAAGTCCTGGACATTTTTTACTACACTTGTTATTTAACTGGTCCCCGCAATCATGCAAATAATTCCTAGTGCCATCCGTAGAAAAGCCGAGACATTTCACTACACGATGTGATAAACTCCAAAGAAGTTGATAATATTTTCATACTCTTCATCTTTCATCATGGTTGCGTATACCATCATTTGTCTACTTCCATCAGTTGAACTTGCTACTTAAACACCTATGCATTTCCTAAAGAATGTGAGCTAAAATGTGGGTCGATCGCGACAGTCAAGAGATCATCAATCACTATTATGTTTTCGAAACCAGGACCAAGTCCATTTAGTCCTAGTTGGGCTGCACTCTGATTTCAAATGGTGTTTTGGTTCAAGTTTCGAGCAAATTGTGTCCCAACTAAAAACTGTTTAGCTATAAGCCTATAAAAGTTTTTCATATAAAACAAGCATGATAGACTTGTAAAGTTATTTCTTATAAAAATAAGCGTTAGAATTTGTTAAAAGTTATACCTAATCTGATACACATTCTTAACTGTGAGGGCTTATTGTGTATTGTTTTTAAACTTTCAGTTAGCTATAGGAGTTGGAGTGAAGGACATCATGGACAAAGAGGACCAACGCTGTGAAGTTGCATTGTTGAAGTTATAATGGGCTTAAGCCCAAACGAAGCCCACACGTGTTTGTTAACCCAACGGCTATAAGCCTTTTAGGGTTCAATATAGAGAGGATCGTCTCCTCACTTTGTTTACATCACCTCATTTTGTCTGTGTGTTTATCACACACCAATACTCTCTCTCTCTAAACATTTGATTTCAGAAATCTTGTTTTGTTTATTTAGTGTGTTTTGATTGTAAAACTATGATCATGTAGATCATAGGGCTACACGTGAGTAGCACTGGTAGTCGTTAGTATTTTTATCATTCTTGTTTGTGTTCTTGATCTTGTTTAATAAAAGGAAAAGTGTTTGATAATCGATGAAAATTTTTTTAGGGTTTCAAAATTTTTTTGGGGGTTTTATACGATATACACTTTTTTGATTAGATCTGCTATTGAGATAGCAGGATTTGTTAATATTATTTTTTGATTCAAAGTTTTGATACCTCAATTTTTATTTTAAAAAATTAGGGTTTCTGAGATCTGGTGTTTCATTTCATCTGGTTACTTTTTTGGACGATTGGTACCTTTATTCTTCGATTGAAGTGCTTTTCCCTAATTTTCCTTGAGAAAAAAATTAGGGTTTCACTTTCTTTGAAGAGGTTCTTGGTTTGTGGTGATTTCCTAAGTGGGATTTGCATCTCTATTGTTGGTTCGTGGTTCTTTGGTCATTTTCCCTTTTTCCCTCAAAGGAAAACTAGGGTTTGTGATTTTGGAGGTTCTGTTGCCTTCTAGACTAAGTGAATCTAGAAGCAACAGTTCGATTGTGCTTATTAGTGGGTTCGGTAACACCTCTCACACTCTCTTTTTTACTTGGTACTTGCTACTAGCTTCTTTGATTGTTTCTGCTTGTTCTTTGTGTTTTTTTAATGTATTCACCCTTTAATTGGATCCTCACCCTGCCTTGCCCTTGACCTGCCACCCTTGAGTGGTTTGGAAGCCTGGGAACTTTGTTGTCTTAGGACTGAGTTATTATTTGACCTGTTGACTTGTCACCATGTCTGAGCATGGTGATTCTGATACTGAGATTGTAACTGACCAAGTTACACTTATCGGTAAGCTTGATTTAAGTGACCATTTGTATTTGCACCGAAATGATTCTGTTGTCTTGACTGTTGTTATTGTTAAACTTAATGGAACTGAAAATTATCAGATTTGGACTAATGCCATGTTATTTGCTTTGGTAGGAAAAACAAAATTGGTTTTATTGATGGATCTTGTAAAAGGTCTATTACTAATGAGATTTTGGGAAAATAATGGGACAGGGTGAATGTTGTTGTTTTGGGATGGATCCTTAACTCTATTTCTGAGGAACTTTTTCTTGGTCAAATTTTTTCAAAGAAGGCTAAACATGTTTGGAAGGAACTTAAAGAGACCTATCATAAGGTTGATGGGTCTGTTATTTTTAATTTGCATCACAAGATTAATACTTTGAAGCAAAATGGGTCTAATTTATCTGATTATTATCATAAGTTGAATGCTTATTGGAAACAATATGATGCCATGGTTGAATTACCTGCTTGTGTGTGTTCTGCTTCCAATGACTTTAAAAAGCATAATCAATTGTTGAAGTTGATGCAATTTTTGATGGGATTGGATGATTCTTACATGACTATAAGAAGTTCTATTTTGTCTAGAGAGAATCTCCCTGATGTTAAGGGAGCTTATGCCATCATTTCCAATGAGGAATCTCACAGGATGGCTTCTGGTAGTGGTTCTGGATCCTCTCAAAGGACTCAAAACTCTGCTTTTTTCTCTAATGGGCCTGCTAGAAACAATACTCAAAGACCTCAAAACCCTCAAAACTCTCAAGCTAGTAATTTCAGACCTAACCCTGGGAACAATGGCAACTTTAGACCTAACTCTAGCACCATTGGTTTTAGACCTAATGCCCCTAACAACAACGGGTATAGACCTAATGGTAATAGTAATGCTGAGATTGTTTGTGAAACTGTGGTTATAATGGGCACACCATTGATAGATGCTTTAAAATCATTGGTTATCCTAGTGACTTTGGAAAAAAAAAGGGGGGGGGGCAAAATTTTAAAGGGAAAAATGTCTCCAACAATTCTGTTGGGACATCTTCTTCTACTGGGTTCACTGATGAACAATTGACCACTTTGCTCTCTCTTATTAAGGATAACAAAAGCATGCAAATAGTTCTGAGTGGCTCCAATATTACAAGCCGAGACATTTCACTACCAATGTCAATGTGAATGTCATCATCTGTCTACTTCCATCAGCTGAACTTGCTACCTAAATACCTGTTATGGTTCCAAAGCCAAGCCTAAGTCTGTCTAGTCCGAGCTGTGTAATCTGGTTTTAAATAGTCTTTCGGTTCAAGTTTCTAGCAGATTGTGTCCAAGCCAGTTCCTAGTGGGACATTTACAGTTAGGATGGCAAATTGGCGTTAGAAATGGCTACACCGCCTATATATACACCAACCGTTACTTGACCGGAGTGACCGTTGTACATACAGCAATTGAGATGCTCACGATATATCGGAAAGAATTTGCTAATGATAATTCATTTGATTCATATATAATTGGAAGAATGAATACAACAACAGGGGAAATGTTGGTTTAGAGGTCTAAGTGATATGCTCATTAAGTGTTGGTCACGTGTTCGAACTCTAAAACACTCTTTCCTTTCTTTTTAGTAATAAATTTGTTTTTTTACATGATTAGCATGTTGTTGTTGTTGTAGACCGGTTCATTAATTCATGTAAACTAAAATGCACAAAATGTATCGTTAAAGATAATTCAGAAAAAAAATATTGGATCAATTCGAATAATCCGAGTTTACAGCATCAATTTTTAAGAAATTAGATTTAGCCAAAAAGGTTATATTCATGTCTAAAAATAGTTATTTTTATATTCGGATTAACGGTTATTATATTTATATAAAAAATATATATATTTGTATAAATTTGGTATTCGGTTTCGATTTTCAGACTCATATTCAACCGGAAAACATAATTCGGGTTCGTTTGGTTTTGGAAAATTTTGTTCGTTTATTAGTTGAACCAAGAGTTGACTGTCGAGCCGTATGGGGTAGCAAACTCTCAAGTATGGTTCTAAGGGAAGGAATTAACCCATCGATTCTGGCTGGGGAGAACAGGCCATTTGGCAGAGGGATTTTGAAATTACAGAGGCTTGGTTCGACCAAGCCGTTGAGTATTGGAAACATGTTATAGCGTTGACTCTTGATAATTATATTGAAGCTCATAATTGGTTGAAGATCACTAGACGTTTCGAAAAAAATGATGAGACCTTTTAGTTATAGATTTCAATTGTTTTATATATATATATATATATATATATATATATATATATATATATATATATATATATATATATATATATATATATATATATATATATATATATATATATATATATATATATATATATATATATATATATATATATATATATATATATCTTTTTTATTTTTATTCATGTTTGTTGGCCCGATCAAGATCAGTCATATAATATACATCATTCAGTTATTATCTTTATCGAGTTTGGTTTTTGGTTTACTCGGGACTTTTTAACACACCTATGTAACGTGTTCCTGACACTTTAGATATTAGAGTTACTCTATGCGATTTTTTTTATACATCACTTGCTTTTTCTTCTTTTTTGTGGTTTATGTTTTTGGACTATGTTGATGGAAAGCTTGCCTTTTGCTTTCTATAAATGTATTTTATAACATCATTTTGTTCCTTTTGCTTATCGTTTACGAATTTGTATATACGAAATTGATCACATTTTGGTTTGGCTTCGCGGCTCGCGTTTGGGTTGAGCTAACTGTCTGGTCCGGTTACTAACTGCTTTTTACAACCCGACCCATAGACCCAACTCAACTCGAAATCTTATATCGACAACTAACAAACGCCATGCCATAAACGCGAGTTTCAAAACTCGTTAAGTATTAAAAGATAGATATATACATCAGGGTGGAGTTTGGCTTGTAGGTTAAAACAGTGTACCCATTTAGGGGTATGTCTTCAGTTCCAATCTGCATGCTCAAATCCAATTTTTTCCAATTTCTTTTTTATTATCATTGGTAGTTAAATTGTTCATCCAGTTTGTCACTATCTATTAATATAACCTAAATAGGTAAACTAACGTTCATTATCGGCACTTTAACATCACATCAAGTTTCTTTTTCAACGTACAACTAACCTAAATAAACACGCACTATACGACTCAGTATTTACCGAATAAAATTTTTATCAGACAACTTTAGAATTCACAGTAGTAAAATAAAAACTGGCCAACACCTGGTTTAAGATTATAAGTTCGTCTTCGTATATATACATTATTATGTCTTGTATTAACATGTTAGTTTATAATAGTCACCTTAACAATCCATTTTCAGTGTTCACTTTGTTAGATTCTAAAATCGTAAGAATTTTATCACCTAAATAATTAGACATGCTCATCATGATATTTACAATTGTAATAAATCGGAAATGTTTTGGCTAAAAGTAACTCATTTGCTTTGTTCCAGATTTGATTCATATAAAAAACGAAAGAGTGAACATATAAAACAAGGGAAAGGTTGGTTCAATGGTTAAAATTGTTTGCTCATTGAGTGAAGGTCACATATTCGAACCTTTGAAGTGATCCTTTTCTTTTTTATTGTGGTAAAATTGTTTTTTACGGACATGATTAAGTATGTTGCTAATGTATATCGGTTTAGTGATCCATGTAACTAAAATGCACAATATATAAATAGAATAATAATCCAAACACAACTTTTATTATTTTTTGATAGAATTAAAATGAAAGAAAGAAAATATTCTATATATAACAACAACTCATCATTCGTGTCATGCACTGCATTATAGTCTAGCATAGATTGGACTGAATTTTTAATGATTGTATAATTTTAGCATGCAGAGGTGGTGAATGAACTGATTCGAACTGACCGTATTAACACATTTCTAACGAGGCTATTGATTGTTATCGTTTTACCATTGTTTGCTTTTACATCTTGTTAGTTCTTATGTAAACTTTCATGTATTGTAACTTGCATCACTTAAATATACAACCACATCATTAGTAGACTATAATGCCCCAATAAGCATAACTTATATGGTGACTGATCCCACATCGTGAAAGGTAGAGAATGTTGAGAATTAATAACCGATCTTAACACGACGAGTCAGTTAATAATTGTAGTTTATAACCTTTTCGATAACTACTAGAGATCATTCTCAACTACAAGTATTATTATGCAATGTTATAATGTGTCAATCTTTTAAAGATTCTAAAATTCAAGGGGTTTTTATAATTTTTTTGCAAAGAATATATGCTTATTGGTGACTTGTGAAAGATTCTAAAATTCAAGGAGTTTTTATAGTTTTTATTAATGGAAGATGAACAAATCTTGAAACCCCTATTTTTTTGAAAGATTATTAAAAGAGTCCTTCATTTTTGGGCAATTCTTCAAAAGGTCCAAAAAAACATTTTTTCCTGATACGGTCCAGGGCAACAAAGAATATAGGGCAGCAACCGTTCAGATTTTGACAAGTGTCCAAAAAATAGGGCAATTCTGACAGATTGCCCCAAGAGATAGGGCAACAGAGGACACGTGACACATTCTGCACCCAGTTGCCCTATATTCCCAAAAAATAGTCCTTTTCGGGAAAAAAAAAATTTAGCCTTTTTTGGGAAGAGCATAATGGGCAACAGACCTTTTTGATAATTTTCTCTATTTTTTTGTATACAACCGTCGGCCTCCCCTTGTTTTTATAAAAATATCAGATTTTTTTAATTTAATATTTCTTATTTATACTTGAAAATATACGCTTTTTCAAACTGGGCTCAAGTTGGGCTAATTGGCCCAATTTCTTTTCTTTTCTTTGAACCGGCCCAAACCGACACCTTTATAAAAATTTATATCTTTTTTAAATTATTACTATGACTAAATATTAATTCCGGTTTATTTTCGGAACAACACCCGAAAGCGAAAGCCTTATGTTAAATCTCCGACTTAATACACGATTATCGAACTAACCGTCATTTCCAATAGTTTCTAAATATGGAAAGTAACTCTAAAACTTATCCTAATCATATAATATATACTTAATACCTATATATAATGTATGATGCGTACACGAAATCTTATAAAATCGATACTTGAACTATCACGCAGTTCGTTCCTGATCTTATTTCACCACATTTCATTTCCAACCCGTACCATGATTTACAAATCATGTACCTCATTTCGTTCATTCACCTTCACAAAATCACACATAAACAAACACAAAAAGCATATTGTTCACACAATCTTGTGACGCCCCCAAATTGAGTCAACGCAGCGGAAAATAATATTTGGGTGTCACGTAGGTGGATCAACACCAAACAGAATATAGAGTAACAGATAAAAGATTATCCTTACATTTATTACATGATTGAAAGTGCAAATAGTATTACAGTAGTCTTTAACATTGTCTGAAAGTTTGAATTTATTCCCAATTTATAAAACCCCATATGAGCTCTATAAATGCAATCTATCATGATGCTTGACTTCATGCACACCATTACCTGCTTCAGTTACCTGAGAAAACATGCTTAGAAAGTCAACATAAAGTTGGTGAATTCACATGTTTAATTAAGTTAAGTTTGGACAGTAGATATTCCCAGAAGTATTAATGCACAAAGCAATAATACTTAAAAGTGATTACATTTCCATATTGCCCGAAACTGAAACTTGACAGTTAAGTCCTTAACAGATAAGGACCCTTCGCCATATAAGGCACCCAGAACAAAAATAAGTGCTGACATGTGAAACATCTGTTGTCCCGGCCGAGGCACAGTGAGCATGACTCACCCAGATGGAGACGGTCAATCCCAAATAGATTTATTTATAACATTCAGGTAATTCAATAATTCTAACAGTTTCGGATGCACGGGTCATGTTGTTCATCTACAATAGGCATGGTAATCAAAGGTTTCACAGTTCAATCTATGTCCATAAAATCAAATATGTTGCATGTTTTCTTCCCCGTTAAAAGATGTAAAAGTTTGTCAATATATAAAGTGGGGCCATGAACTCACCTCAGTAGTACAGCAATAAGTCAGAAGATAAATCAGATAAGGATGCTCACGATACAGTCAACGACCTAAATAATTACAAGGTCTCAGTATTTGCATTAACATAATGCATAAAGGTTCCAGATCAATCTGTACATGTTTAAACGGGTTTAAGTATTTAATTACGATACTTGTAATTTGTTCGTCGTAGTACAAGTTCTAATAGTATTTATTTTAGGTATAAAATAAATAATAAGGTTTAATTAATTAATTCACTTAATTAATATTTTGTACTTACGTTGTTTATAAAACACTTTAAGTATTCATATAGGATGGTTTTATATACGTTTAAAGTGATAGGAAAATAAATATAATTAATATATTTATTTTATAAGTTAACCATTTACAATTTATATTTAATATATAAATAAGGTTTATAAATGTATAACATTTATTTAAAATCCAAGTTTACATAAGATTTACATTTATTAAGTTATAGGTATGAAAAATAACAATTGTTACATTTATTTAAGTTTTACGTTTAAATAATGACTTAAAATATATAAGATTTTAAGGTTCGTAATAATTGTATAAAAATACGTTTTTGTCCTTTTAAATAAACGGATACTCGCGATTAAATTACTTTTATACCCCTAGGGTTTCTAAATCTTTCAAGTATTTACAGTTTTGGTCCCTCCTAGTTTCGGCTAGTAATAGGGTTTATTATAAGTTACATTTATGCCCCCTAGGGCTTGTTTAGGTTTCGGCTTTAGGCAGGTTTACTCCCTAGGGTTGCTTAGTGTTTTATTAAGTTTAGTAACTTGACACTTTTAGTCCCTAGGGTTAATATTATGTCACGGCTTGTGTCCAAAGTAGTCCTTAGGCTTTCCAAAGTTTACACAACTTACCCTAATATTTTAGTAATCTCTTTTTAGTCCTTTTTAACTTTACAAAGTTTCGGATATGTTCAAAACACACCCTTGGACTCTCGGCATATTTTTAAAAGTGGATTAAAGTTTATGTTTTTGAAATACCAAGTTCTACACTTATTCATTTAGATCCCTTTTACTTACTAAAATTACATTTTAGTCCGAAAGTATTATTTATGCCATTTTTAACCCGAAGGTTTATATATATACTATTTTAGTCCAAAACTTCTTAGATCTATCATTTAAATCCAAAATAATCATAGATCTATATTTTTAACATGTAACTTTATAAAACCATATTTTTGACACTAAGAGTCTTATAAAACATTTATTTAACAAAAATGATTATTTATCTAGGCAAAGTATTATAGTGAGCTTAAACTAATCTTATGAGGCCTAGTAGTGATCTTAATATTTTAAGGCACCTAATAACATGAAGCTATTATTTCTAGTTATATAATATTACAAGATCACTCAAAATCATAATATGAGCTTAAAGCTCACGTCCCAAATTATTTGCATGGTTAGGTTTTCATGATTTTATAAGTTAAACAAGGTCATGTTGATATGTTCTTCAAGGTTGACAAGTTTTTACATCAAGTTTTGTCATATATAAAAATGAGCCGTGGGTTTTACTTAGGTTTTTAGGGTTTCCATACTTGTTTAAATGTTAACTTTACCAAAATAAACATGTACACATCAATATATTTAAATGTAATGTATTAGAAAAGGTAGGTTTTAACTTGGACTTACTTGTTTAGTTAGGTTTAGAGATGATATGAGAATAGATAGAAGCAAGTGACAAGCTTTCAACAATGGAGGTCTAGGAAGATGCAAACATGCCGTGGGCTTCAAGGAGTCTTCTAGGGCTCTTGTTCTTGCTTCAATGATCAAGGTTTCTTGTAGGTTGAGCTTAGGATTAATCTTTAGGTTATAGAAGACATAGTATAGGAGTAGTAGTAAAGCTTGAAGGTTTGAAAATGGTGGTTTGGGATGTTTAGCCGTAGGTTTTAGAGAGAAAGAGTGAAGTGAGATTGGAAAATATAATGTGTTGTGTGTTGTGTGTTTGTTTCGGCTTAAGAAGAAAGAGAAAGATCAAATGTGATATTGGTACCTAGTACTAAAGATATATCCTAGATATGATGTATCTAGTTGGGATACTCCTTGGTTGATTTCAACATGTGGCAAAAACTTCATCCGTGAAGGCATAGGGTTCCGTCTGCTCTAGGTTCTAACTTTTATTTGCTAAGATCAGTTCTGAGCATTCCCCCGACATCTTCCTTCACGAGGTTTTCAGGCAATTGGGCTTGAGTCTGAGCTTCTAAAATTTGGTTGGGTAGATCCAAACTGATTGTCATCACCAATGCCCGAACTCTCATAGGCGGGTCCGTTTCCTTACGACTTAAAGCATCAGCAACCACGTTTGCTTTTCCCGGGTGGTATTTGATCTCGCAGTCGTAGTCACTCAGTAACTCAATCCAACGGCGTTGTCTCATGTTCAACTCCTTCTGATCCAATATGTGTTGCAAACTTTTGTGGTCAGTATGCACTGTGCACTGTGTTCCGTATAGGTAATGCCTCCAGATTTTGAGAGCAAAAACTACGGATCCAAGTTCTAGATCGTGAGTGGTGTAATTCTTCTCATGCTTCTTCAATTGCCTTGAAGCGTAGGCAATCACTTTCATCCTCTGCATCAATATGGCTCCTAAGCCTTTGTGCGAGGCATCACAGTATACAACGAAATCATCGTTGCCTTCAGGCAAGGCCAGTGTAGGTGCACTGCATAACTTCTGCTTGATCAGTTGGAAAGCTGATTCTTCCTTCTCTCCCCATTCGAACTTTATTCCCTTCTGTGTAAGTTTGGTCATCGGTTTGGCTATCTTGGAAAAATCTTCAATGAATCTACGGTAGTATCCAGCAAGGCCTAAAAATTGGCAGATCTCCGTCGGTGATTTAGGAGATACCCAATCCTTGACAGATTCGACCTTTGCTGGATCCACATGAATACCGTCACAATCGATGACATGACCAAGGAATTGCACTCTAGGAATCCAAAATTCACATTTAGAGAATTTGGCATAGAGCTGCTCCTCCTTGAGTACCTTTAGTACTTGTGCAAGATGTTCCCCATGTTCTTGTTCGTTCTTGGAATAAATGAGTATGTCTTCGATGAAGACTATCACGAATTTATCCAGGTAGGGTCTGCAAACACGGTTCATAAGGTCCATGAAAATAGCTGGTGCATTGGTCAACCCAAATGGCATAACCTGGAATTCGTAATGGCCGTAACGGGTTCTAAAAGCTGTCTTTGGAATATCTCCTCCCTGACTCATAGCTGGTGGTATCCAGATCTCAAGTCAATCTTGGAGTACACACTTGACCCTTGCAGTTGGTCAAATAGGTCGTCAATGCGAGGAAGCGGATAACGATTCTTCACAGTTAACTTATTCAGCTCTCTGTAATCGATGCACATTCGAAAAGAACCATCTTTCTTTTTGACAAATAACACAGGAGCTCCCCATGGTGAGGAACTGGGTCGTATGAATCCTTTATCAGACAGTTCTTGAATTTGTTCAGCTAATTCCTTCATCTCTGATGGTGCCAACCGGTATGGAGCTTTAGCTACAGGTGCTGCTCCGAGAATCAAATCAATTTGAAATTCCACTTGTCGAGTCGGTGGTAAGCCTGGCAACTCATCAGGAAAGACTTCTGGAAAATCTCGGACAATGGGTACGTCCTTGATTTGCTTCTTCTCGGGTTTTTCTTCTTCGTCTGTTCAAGAAATATGGGCCAAGAAGATAGGACATCCTCTCAACAAATATTTCTGAGCTTTGGTACAAGAGATAACACTAAGTCTAGTGTCAGCGAGGTCGGCGTTACCGTCACCTCGAATGATTAGAGTTTCGTTTCCCCATGGAATACGGACTAACTTCTCGTCACAAACAATGACTGCGCGGTATCTTGCTAACCAGTCCATGCCGATAATAATATCAAAACTACCAAGGTTTACATGGATAAGGTCAATGTTGAACGGGTGTTTGGAAAGAATTAAGGTGCAACCTCTAATGATAGTGTCAGCATCTACAATTTTACCGTCAGCTAATTCTATAGAGTAACGGTGATCTAAGCTTGTAGGGACAACTTCTAGTACTTGACTAAATTCAGTGGATATAAAACTTCGGTCTGCTCCAGTATCAAATAAGACAGATGCATAACGATTGTTCAATAGAAACGTACCAGTTACGACATTTAAATCGGGGTTGGCTTTTGCATTGCCGACCACGTACACTCTAGATGAAGCTCCTCCACTGTTCTTGTTCTGGCTTGCCCGCTTAGGGCAACCTGGTCTCGTGTGTCCTGGTGCTCCACACTCATAGCACACAACTCCCTTCTTGGGTCCATTGTTGTTTCCTCCAGTAGCATTGCGGTTCCCCTGCTGTCCATTCCCGTTCCCACGGGCATTGTACCCACCCCTATTGTTGTAGCTTCCAGTGTTTTAAGTGGGTCGGGCCTGGGTGACAGCATTAACTCGACAGGTTTTAGCAAAGTGACCTACTTGTCCACATCTGTAGCAGGTCTGGCAAGGGCTATCAAAAGTATGATGATAGTTGCACTTTGAGCACAAAGGTTTGGTGCCTCCGTACGAGTTAGTTCCTACAGTAGTAGCACTGTAAACTTGCCCAGCATTCTGCTTCTTAGGATGCTGTTGGTGCTGATAGCGGAAGTGCTCGTCTGCCTTTCGCTTGTTGTCAGTCTGCCTCTCAGATAGGGTACGGACTCTTTTGTTTATCAACTCAGTAGCGAACTCAATGGCACTCTCGACGGTAGTAGGTCGAGATGCGAGCACGCTGTCGTGAATGGCGTCTGGGAGTCCACCCACGTACTTCTCAATCTTTTCATCCTCCTCTACAAACATCCTGCCGCACATTAGGGTCAACTCTTGGAACCTTTGGTTGTACGTAGTGATGTCATTGTTCTTGCATCTAAGATCCCATAACTCGATCTCCAGCTTCTTCATTTCTCCCCTTGGGCAGTATTTCTCAGTCATCCTCTCTTTCAACTCAGTCCAGTTGAGAGCATAGGCAGCATCGTGTCCAAGAGTAACAACAAAAGAGTTCCACCAAGTAAGAGCACTCTCAAGTAGGGTGCAGGCGGAAAACTTCACTTTGTTCTCTTCTGCACAATCACTGATGCGAAATACCGTTTCCATCCTCTCAAACCACTGCATCAGTTCCACCACTCCTTCTTTGCCCTTGTAATAGGAAGGTTTACATTTCAAGAAGTCGGGGTAAGAGCAACCCCTGGTGGTCTGATTATTCCGGCGGTTGTTGGAATTTTGACTGTCATCTACGTTCCTGCTGGAAGCCATCGCAGATGCGATGCCTTGGTCAATCATTTCCCTTAATTGGGCAGCAGTGACGTTTTGGGTAGTCTCGGCATTGACGGGGTTCGTTCTAGTGTTTACCATTTTTCTATAATTATACAAAAAAATGAAATCATTAGTTCAAGGTGTTAGCACAGTTTTATATAATTACACGAAAAGGAATTTCATGCATATACTTTGCAACAAATTGGATAACCTATTTAAAGTTCGCAATATAATACAGTACGGATATAACAAAAGTTAATGAGTACATGCCATAAGTCTAGAATAGGAATACAGTACAAAATGCACAACCTAATCCAAGACAGAGCACAGCCCGCCTGTCTGGGATGGTGGTACATGAAATCTAAGTACATCATCTATGAATCCCTAATCTAAATAGTACAGTACAGGAATACAACTGACTAAAGAAAAGTACAAATACAAGAGATCCTATATCATGATAGCCGGGGTGCAACCCTAATAGCTTATCATGATGTACAAAAGATCTAGCACATCTAATCTACTGATGCCTAACTGACTCCTCGGATACGGCTGGCGCCACAGGCGGAGATGAGACAGCCGGTGCCTGCATGGCATCCTGCATCGCGGTCATAGCAGTCCTGGTCTCTCTGAGCAGTCGGAGTGCCTCACGGAACTGGTCTCTGAGAGTCTGCTGAACTCCCCGGAGATGAGCGGTCTCTGACGTCAACCCCTGATGGCGGACATCCTGAAGGTCGAAGAATATGGCAAGAGTCTGCTCCATGGTCATAAGGGCGGTATGAGTCTCTGTCTGCTGACTCTGCAGTAGGTAGATCTGCTCTCGAAGGAACTCGTTCTCATCCAGCAACCACCGGAGAGAATGATAAGTAGTCGACCACACTCCTCGGGCAGCGTGTGCCTCTGAGCTCACGGTCCACGATAAAAGGTCCTGGCGCTGCTATAGAACAGTGCGCTCAGTCTGTCCGGCCGCTAGCAGAGCAAGAATGTCTGCTACGTCCTGGGCCTGGCGTGCGGCAAGTGCCGTGATCTGGGCCTGGACAGGATCAGCATGTCTGGCCCGGGAGCCCTCACCGATCTCAAAGGTGGAATCGAGAGGTGCCTCGTACCTCCTCTTACGAGGTGGCAGAGACTCGGGTGCATGCTCTCGTAGTACAGTCACGAGGGGTACAGGTGGTGTAACAGTAGGAGGCAGGACCTCTTCCCCAGCGGGGGAAACAGGTGGTGAAGAAATAAGCGCCTCAATGGATGCAGCGTCGACAGATGCGTGACTATCGCCGGAGTCACTAGCAGATAACCATCCACACAAGACGGTCGTCGGAGATACGGCAGCAGGTGTATCAGTAGGCGAAGTCATGATAAATCTGAAAGTAATATTGTTTTAATTGATACAAGTATAAACTTACTCAAGTTAAATTTTTTGAGAAATATAATTTAAAATTATATAATAATGCCATTTAACACTCGCCATGCTAAAGGTTACGTTAATACTTATAAGATTAATTAACCGGATGTTAATAATCAATGCACAGGCAATCACACAATCGATGTATGCTCTACGGTCTATATGCTTAACTATTCAAGTCCCGAAAATCCCAAAAGATTTTTAAAGCAGTTATAGTTCAGATTATATAAAAAATTTATTTTTATATTTATTTTAAACTTGGTTCTGATTCTCTATAACTATCGCTCTGATACCATTTCTGTGACGCCCCCAAATTGAGTCAACGCAACGGGAAATAATATTTGGGTGTCACGTAGGTGGATCAACAGCAAACAGAATATAGAGCAACAGATAAAAGATTATCCTTACATTTATTACATGATTGAAAGTGCAAATAGTATTACAGTAGTCTTTAACATTGTCTGAAAGTTTGAATTTATTCCCAATTTATAAAACCCCATATGAGCTCTATAAATGCAATCTATCATGATGCTTGACTTCATGCACACCATTACCTGCTTCAGTTACCTGAGAAAACATGCTTAGAAAGTCAACATAAAGTTAGTGAATTCACAGGTTTAATTAAGTTAAGTTTGGACAGTAGATATTCCCAGAAGTAGTAATGCACAAAGCAATAATACTTAAAAGTGATTACATTTCCGTATTGCCCGAAACTGAAACTTGACAGTTAAGTCCTTAACAGATAAGGACCCTTTGCCATATAAGGCATCCAGAACAAAAATAAGTGCTGACATGTGAAACATCTGTTGTCCCGGCCGAGGCACATTGAGCATGACTCACCCAGATGGGGACGGTCAATCCCAAATAGATCTATTTATAACATTCAGGTAATTCAATAATTCTAACAGTTTCGGATGCACGGGTCATGCTGTTCATCTACAATAGGCATGGTAATCAAAGGTTTCACAGTTCAATCTATGTCCATAAAATCAAATATGTTGCATGTTTTCTTCCCCATTAAAAGATTTAAAAGTTTGTCAATATATAAAGTGGGGCCATGAACTCACCTCAGTAGTACAACAATAAGTCAGAAGATAAATCTGATAAGGATGCTCACGATACAGTCAACGACCTAAATAATTACAAGGTCTCAGTAATTGCATTAACATAATGCATAAAGACTCCAGAATCAATCTGTACATGTTTAAATGGGTTTAAGTATTTAATTACAATACTTGTAATTTGTTCGTCGTAGTACAAGTTCTAATAGTATTTATTTTAGGTATAAAATAAATAATAAGGTTTAATTAATTAATTCACTTAATTAATATTTTGTACTTACGTTGTTTATAAAACACTTTAAGTATTCATATAGGATGGTTTTATATACGTTTAAAGTGATAGGAAAATAAATATAATTAATATATTTATTTTATAAGTTAACCATTTACAATTTATATTTAATATATAAATAAGGTTTATAAATGTATAACATTTATTTAAAATCCAAGTTTACATAAGATTTACATTTATTAAGTTATAGGTATGAAAAATAACAATTGTTACATTTATTTAAGTTTTACGTTTAAATAATGACTTAAAATATATAAGATTTTAAGGTTCGTAATAATTGTATAAAAATACGTTTTTGTCCTTTTAAATAAACGGATACTCGCGATTAAATTACTTTTATACCCCTAGGGTTTCTAAATCTTTCAAGTATTTACAGTTTTGGTCCCTCCTAGTTTCGGCTAGTAATAGGGTTTATTATAAGTTACATTTATGCCCCCTAGGGCTTGTTTAGGTTTCGGCTTTAGGCAGGTTTAGTCCCTAGGGTTGCTTAGTGTTTTATTAAGTTTAGTAACTTGACACTTTTAGTCCCTAGGGTTAATATTATGTCACGGCTTGTGTCCAAAGTAGTCCTTAGGCTTTCCAAAGTTTACACAACTTACCCTAATATTTTAGTAATCTCTTTTTAGTCCTTTTTAACTTTACAAAGTTTCGGATATGTTCAAAACACACCCTTGGACTCTCGGCATATTTTTAAAAGTGGATTAAAGTTTATGTTTTTGAAATACCAAGTTCTACACTTATTCATTTAGATCCCTTTTACTTACTAAAATTACATTTTAGTCCGAAAGTATTATTTATGCCATTTTTAACCTGAAGGTTTATATATATACTATTTTAGTCCAAAACTTCTTAGATCTATCATTTAAATCCAAAATAATCATAGATCTATATTTTTAACATGTAACTTTATAAAACCATATTTTTGACACTAAGAGTCTTATAAAACGTTTATTTAATAAAAATGATTATTTATCTAGGCAAAGTATTATAGTGAGCTTAAACTATTCTTATGAGGCCTAGTAGTGATCTTAATATTTTAAGGCACCTAATAACATGAAGCTATTATTTCTAGTTATATAATATTACAAGATCACTCAAAATCATAATATGAGCTTAAAGCTCACGTCCCAAATTATTTGCATGGTTAGGTTTTCATGATTTTATAAGTTAAACAAGGTCATGTTGATATGTTCTTCAAGGTTGACAAGTTTTTACATCAAGTTTTGTCATATATAAAAATGAGCCGTCGGTTTTACTTAGGTTTTTAGGGTTTCCATACTTGTTTAAATGTTAACTTTACCAAAATAAACATGTACACATCAATATATTTAAATGTAATGTATTAGAAAAGGTAGGTTTTAACTTAGACTTACTTGTTTAGTTAGGTTTAGGGATGATATGAGAATAGATAGAAGCAAGTGACAAGCTTTCAACAATGGAGGTCTAGGAAGATGCAAACATGCCGTGGGCTTCAAGGAGTCTTCTAGGGCTCTTGTTCTTGCTTCAATGATCAAGTTTTCTTGTAGGTTGAGCTTAGGATTAATCTTTAGGTTATAGAAGACATAGTATAGGAGTAGTAGTAAAGCTTGAAGGTTTGAAAATGGTGGTTTGGGATGTTTAGCCGTAGGTTTTATAGAGAAAGAGTGAAGTGAGATTGGAAAATATAATGTGTTGTGTGTTGTGTGTTTGTTTCGGCTTAAGAAGAAAGAGAAAGATCAAATGTGATCTTGGTACCTAGTACTAAAGATATATCCTAGATATGATGTATCTAGTTGGGATACTCCTTGGTTGATTTCAACATGTGGCAAAAACTAGCAACTCCTTCCTTTTCCATTTTTGGTTCCAACCGTGTGGTTTGCTAAGTCAAATGGGGGACAAGTTCTTACATGGCATAGTAGTATGCATGGGGTTTGAGTGTGTAAGTGACTAAGTATGCTTTGTGTAAGCAAAAGCATGGTTAGGTTAGTGTGTTAGTGGAATAAACATGATTACTTGTAGGGTAGATAGCAAATGATGGTAATGCATGCATGCATACATACACACGATACATATTAGGCATGGGAAGGGTTTTGGGTAAATTTTGCCAAGTGTTGTATGATAATAATAGTCATTGTATATTATTATAGGTACTTGTTGTGTTGTAGGTATTTTTGTTGAAGCTTTTAGATAACTTAGTGAAAGTTTATTATTAAATACATTACTAAATTAATTTACTTTATTAAAGTAAATAGATGAAAATGTAAAATAATATACATTGTTTCTAAAGTGTTTAGGCATTTAATCCTTTTAAGTATTATATGTAAATATGTACATATAAAAATAATCCAAGTACTTAATAAAATAAATTAAGTAAGGTTACAGTTTTATCTCAAATATGTACTGAGGTGATGAATTTCATTATTCAATCAAGGGGCCAGTCAATTGCCAAGGTAGTCAACAAATGACTAAAGGTTCATGTGTTATTCAATCAAGTGGCCAGTCAATTGCCAAGGTAGTCAACAAATGACTAAAGGTTCATATGCTATTCAATCAAGTGGCCAGTCAATTGCCAAGGTAGTCAATAATGACTAAAGGTTCATATATATATAAAATAAATATGAAAGGTAGTATGACAATAGGTATATGATAATTAATAATTCATATAAAAGTGAAATTATGTAAATTCCAAGTATAAATAGTACTATAGTTGACAAAGTCAATGAGGGTAAAAACAGAGGTTTTACAGCACCATCCCGTTATTTTAGCTTTGTCCTCAAAGCTTAAGATGAAGCCATTGGTCAGGTGAACAAGTGTGGATACTTGGTCTTGAACGAGTCTTCTCGTTCCCAAGTGAACTCAGGGCCTCTCCTAGAGTTCCAACGTACTTTGACCAACGGGATGTGACTGCGTTTCAACTTCTTAACTATCCTCTCCATGATTTCTACTGGTTCTTCTACAAACTGGAGTTTGTCGTCAAATTGAACTCCTTCCAATGGCATAGCCAATGGTTCTTCAGCATAGCACTTCTTTAGGTTAGAAACATGAAAGGTAGAGTGTACCCGACTCAGTTGTTGGGGCAACTCTAAACGATACGCTACTTCCCCGATCCTGGCTATTACTTTGAAAGGGCCAACATAACGTGGATTCAGTTTCCCATGTTTGCCAAAACGTACAACACCCTTCCAAGGTGATACCTTGAGCATAACACGGTCACCAACTTCAAATTGCATAGGTTTGCGTTTCAGGTCCGCGTAGCTCTTTTGTCGATCGCGAGCAGCTTGAATTCTCTGTCTGATGAGGACGATCTTGTCAGTAGTCTCCTGGATTAACTCGGGTCCAGTGAGCTGAAATTCACCTACTTCTGCCCAGCACACAGGCGAACGGCATTTGCGACCGTACAGTGCTTCAAAAGGGGCAGCCTTAATGCTGGCATGATAACTGTTGTTGTAGGATAATTCCACTAAAGGAATATGGTCAACCCATCCATTTCCAAAATCAATCACACATGCTCGTAGCATGTCCTCTAGAGTCTGGATGGTTCGTTCACTTTGACCATCAGTCTGTGGATGATAAGCAGTGCTCATATCCAAATTGGTACCTAAGGCTCGTTGAAAAGCCTTCCAAAAGTTTGACATGAACCTACCATCTCGATCACAGATTATCGACACTGGTATTCCATGTTTGGTCACAATCTCCTTTAGGTACGTCTTTGCTAGTTTGGCGAGGGGATCATTCTCCCTAATCGGCAGGAAATGAGCGGACTTGGCGAGTCGATCGACGATTACCCATATGGTATCGTAACCGTGAGATGACTTTGGGAGTTTGGTAACAAAGTCCATAGTGATGTTTTCCCATTTCCATTCCGGTATCTTGGGTTGTACAAGTAAACCCGATGGTCTCTGGTGTTCAGCTTTGACACGAGCACGGGTCAAACATTTCTGAACCTAGGTGGCAATGTTGGCTTTCATATTCGGCCACCAATATAACTTCTTCATATCCTGATACATCTTTTCAGATCCAGGATGTATAGAATATTTAGACTTATGAGATTCGTGCATGATCAATTTCCTCAAATCTCCATAACAAGGTAACCAACTTCATCCGTGAAGGCATAGGGTTCCGTCTGCTCTAGGTTCTAACTTTTATTTGCTAAGATCAGTTCTGAGCATTCCCCCGACATCTTCCTTCACGAGGTTTTCAGGCAATTGGGCTTGAGTCTGAGCTTCTAAAATTTGGTTGGGTAGATCCAAACTGATTGTCATCACCAATGCTCGAACTCTCATAGGAGGGTCCGTTTCCTTACGACTTAAAGCATCAACAACCACGTTTGCTTTTACCGGGTGGTATTTGATCTCGCAGTCGTAGTCACTCAGTAACTCAATCCAACAGCGTTGTCTCATGTTCAACTCCTTCTGATCCAATATGTGTTGCAAACTTTTGTGGTCAGTATGCACTGTGCACTTTGTTCCGTATAGGTAATGCCTCCAGATTTTGAGAGCAAAAACTACGGATCCAAGTTCTAGATCGTGAGTGGTGTAATTCTTCTCATGCTTCTTCAATTGCCTTGAAGCGTAGGCAATCACTTTCATCCTCTGCATCAATACGGCTCCTAAGCCTTTGTGCGAGGCATCACAGTATACAACGAAATCATCGTTGCTTTCAGGCAAGGCCAGTATAGGTGCACTGCCTAACTTCTGCTTGATCAGTTGGAAAGCTGATTCTTCCTTCTCTCCCCATTCGAACTTTATTCCCTTCTGTGTAAGTTTGGTCATCGGTTTGGCTATCTTGGAAAAATCTTCAATGAATCTACGGTAGTATCCAGCAAGGCCTAAAAATTGGCAGATCTCCGTCGGTGATTTAGGAGATACCCAATCCTTGACAGATTCGACCTTTGCTGGATCCACATGAATACCGTCACAATCGATGACATGACCAAGGAATTGCACTCTAGGAATCCAAAATTCACATTTAGAGAATTTGGCATAGAGCTGCTCCTCCTTGAGTACCTTTAGTACTTGTGCAAGATGTTCCCCATGTTCTTGTTCGTTCTTGGAATAAATGAGTATGTCGTCGATGAAGACTATCACGAATTTATCCAGGTAGGGTCTGCACACACGGTTCATAAGGTCCATGAAAATAGCTGGTGCATTGGTCAACCCAAATGGCATAACCTGGAATTCGTAATGGCCGTAACGGGTTCTAAAAGCTGTCTTTGGAATATCTTCCTCCCTGACTCGTAGCTGGTGGTATCCAGATCTCAAGTCAATCTTGGAGTACACACTTGACCCTTGCAGTTGGTCAAATAGGTCGTCAATGCGAGGAAGCGGATAACGATTCTTCACAGTTAACTTATTCAGCTCTCTGTAATCGATGCACATTCGAAAAGAACCATCTTTCTTTTTGAAAAATAACACAGGAGCTCCCCATGGTGAGGAACTGGGTCGTATGAATCCTTTGTTAGACAGTTCTTGAAGTTGTTCAGCTAATTCCTTCATCTCTGATGGTGCCAACCGGTATGGAGCTTTAGCTACAGGTGCTGCTCCGGGAATCAAATCAATTTGAAATTCCACTTGTCGAGTCGGTGGTAAGCCTGGCAACTCATCAGGAAAGACTTCTGGAAAATCTCGGACAATGGGTACGTCCTTGATTTGCTTCTTCTCGGGTTTTTCTTCTTCATCTGTTCGAGAAATATGGGCCAAGAAGATAGGACATCCTCTCAACAAATATTTCTGAGCTTTGGTACAAGAGATAACACTAAGTCTAGTGTCAGCGAGGTCGGCGTTACCGTCACCTCGAATGATTAGAGTTTCGTTTCCCCATGGAATACGGACTAACTTCTCGTCACAAACAATGACTGGGCGGTATCTTGCTAACCAGTCCATGCCGATAATAATATCAAAACTACCAAGGTTTACAGGGATAAGGTCAATGTTGAACGGGTGTTTGGAAAGAATTAAGGTGCAACCTCTAATGATAGTGTCAGCATCTACAATTTTACCGTCAGCTAATTCTACAGAGTAACGGTGATCTAAGCTTGTAGGGACAACTTCTAGTACTTGACTAAATTCAATGGATATAAAACTTCTGTCTTCTCTAGTATCAAATAAGACAGATGCATAACGATTGTTCAATAGAAACGTACCAGTTACGACATTTAAATCGGGGTTGGCTTTTGCATTGCCGACCACGTACACTCTAGATGAAGCTCCTCCACTGTTCTTGTTCTGGCTTGCCCGCTTAGGGCAACCTGGTCTCGTGTGTCCTGGTGCTCCACACTCGTAGCACACAACTCCCTTCTTGGGTCCATTGTTGTTTCCTCCAGTAGCATTGCGGTTCCCCTGCTGTCCATTCCCGTTCCCATGGGCATTGTACCCACCCCTGTTGTTGTAGCTTCCAGTGTTTTAAGTGGGTCGGGCCTGGGTGACAGCATTAACTCGACAGGTTTTAGCAAAGTGACCTACTTGTCCACATCTGTAGCAGGTCTGGCAAGGGCTATCAAAAGTATGATGATAGTTGCACTTTGAGCACAAAGGTTTGGTGCCTCCGTACGAGTTAGTTCCTACAGTAGTAGCACTGTAAAATTGCCCAGCATTCTGCTTCTTAGGATGATGTTGGTGCTGATAGCGGAAGTGCTCGTCTGCCTTTCGCTTGTTGTCAGTCTGCCTCTCAGATAGGGTACGGACTCTTTTGTTTATCAACTCAGTAGCGAACTCAATGGCACTCTCGACGGTAGTAGGTCGAGATGCGAGCACGCTGTCGTGAATTGCGTCTGGGAGTCCACCCACGTACTTCTCAATCTTTTCATCCTCCTCTACAAACATCCTGCCGCACATTAGGGTCAACTCTTGGAACCTTTGGTTGTACGTAGTGATGTCATTGTTCTTGCATCTAAGATCCCATAACTCGATCTCCAGCTTCTTCATTTCTCCCCTTGGGCAGTATTTCTCAGTCATCCTCTCTTTCAACTCAGTCCAGTTGAGAGCATAGGCAGCATCTCCAAGAGTAGCAACAACAGAGTTCCACCAAGTAAGAGCACTCTCAAGTAGGGTGCAGGCGGAAAACTTCACTTTGTTCTCTTCTGCACAATCACTGATGCGAAATACCGTTTCCATCCTCTCAAACCACTGCATCAGTTCCACCACTCCTTCTTTGCCCTTGTAATAGGAAGGTTTACATTTCAAGAAGTCGGGGTAAGAGCAAACCCTGGTGGTCTGATTATTCCGGCGGTTGTTGGAATTTTGACTGTCATCTACGTTCCTGCTGGCAGCCATCGCAGATGCGATGCCTTGGTCAATCATTTCCCTTAATTGGGCAGCAGTGACGTTTTGGGTAGTCTCGGCATTGACGGGGTTCGTTCTAGTGTTTACCATTTTCTATAATTATACAAAAAAATGAAATCATTAGTTCAAGGTGTTAGCACAGTTTTATATAATTACACGAAAAGGAATTTCATGCATATACTTTGCAACAAATTGGATAACCTGTTTAAAGTTCACAATATAATACAGTACGGATGTAACAAAAGTTAATGAGTACATGCCATAAGTCTAGAATAGGAATACAGTACAAAATGCACAACCTAATCCAAGACAGAGCACAGCCCGCCTGTCTGGGATGGTGGTACATGAAATCTAAGTACATCATCTATGAATCCCTAATCTAAATAGTACAGTACAGGAATACAACTGACTAAAGAAAAGTACAAATACAAGAGATCCTATATCATGATAGCCGGGGTGCAACCCTAATAGCTTATCATGATGTACAAAAGATCTAGCACATCTAATCTACTGATGCCTAACTGACTCCTTGGATACGGCTGGCGCCACAGGCGGAGATGAGACAGCCGGTGCCTGCATGGCATCCTGCATCGCGGTCATAGCAGTCCTGGTCTCTCTGAGCAGTCGGAGTGCCTCACGGAACTGGTCTCTGAGAGTCTGCTGAACTCCCCGGAGATGAGCGGTCTCTGACGTCAACCCCTGATGGCGGACATCCTGAAGGTCGAAGAATATGGCAAGAGTCTGCTCCATGGTCATAAGGGCGGTATGAGTCTATGTCTGCTGACTCTGCAGTAGGTAGATCTGCTCTCGAAGGAACTCGTTCTCATCCAGCAACCACTGGAGAGAATGATAAGTAGTCGACCATACTCCTCGGGCAGCGTGTGCCTCTGAGCTCACGGTCCACGATAAAAGGTCCTGGCGCTGCTGTAGAACAGTGCGCTCAGTCTGTCCGGCTGCTAGCAGAGCAAGAATGTCTGCTACGTCCTGGGCCTGGCGTGCGGCAAGTGTCGTGATCTGGGCCTGGACAGGATCAGCATGTCTGGCCCGGGAGCCCTCACCGATCTCAAAGGTGGAATCGAGAGGTGCCTCGTACCTCCTCTTACGAGGTGGCAGAGACTCGGGTGCATGCTCTCGTAGTACAGTCACGAGGGGTACAGGTGGTGTAACAGTAGGAGGCTGGACCTCTTCCCCATCGGGGGAAACAGGTGGTGAAGAAATAAGCGCCTCAATGGATGCAGCGTCGGCAAATGCGTGACTATCGCTGGAGTCACTAGCAGATAACCATCCACACAAGACGGTCGTCAGAGATACGGCAGCAGGTGTATCAGTAGGCGAAGTCATGATAAATCTGAAAGTAATATAGTTTTAATTGATATAAGTATAAACTTACTCAAGTTAAAAATTTTGAGAAATATAATTTAAAATTATATAATAATGCCATTTAACACTCGCCATGCTAAAGGTTACGTTAATACTTATAAGATTAATTAACCGGATGTTAATAATCAATGCACAGGCAATCACACAATCGATGTATGCTCTACGGTCTATATGCTTAACTATTCAAGTCCCGAAAATCCCAAAAGATTTTTAAAGCAGTTATAGTTCAGATTATATAAAAAATTTATTTTTATATTTATTTTAAACTTGGTTCTGATTCTCTATAACTATCGCTCTGATACCATTTCTGTGACGCCCCCAAATTGAGTCAACGCAGCGGAAAATAATATTTGGGTGTCACGTAGGTGGATCAACAGCAAACAGAATATAGAGCAACAGATAAAAGATTATCCTTACATTTATTACATGATTGAAAGTGCAAATAGTATTACAGTAGTCTTTAACATTGTCTGAAAGTTTGAATTTATTCCCAATTTATAAAACCCCATATGAGCTCTATAAATGCAATCTATCATGATGCTTGACTTCATGCACACCATTACCTGCTTCAGTTACCTGAGAAAACATGCTTAGAAAGTCAACATAAAGTTATTGAATTCACAGGTTTAATTAAGTTAAGTTTGGACAGTAGATATTCCCAGAAGTAGTAATGCACAAAGCAATAATACTTAAAAGTGATTACATTTCCATATTGCCCGAAACTGAAACTTGACAGTTAAGTCCTTAACAGATAAGGACCCTTTACCATATAAGGCACCCAGAACAAAAATAAGTGCTGACATGTGAAACATCTGTTGTCCCGGCCGAGGCACAGTGAGCATGACTCACCCAGATGGGGATGGTCAATCCCAAATAGATCTATTTATAACATTCAGGTAATTCAATAATTCTAACAGTTTCGGATG
The DNA here is from genome assembly GCA_025667525.1 of Glebionis coronaria. Classification (NCBI taxonomy): domain Eukaryota; kingdom Viridiplantae; phylum Streptophyta; class Magnoliopsida; order Asterales; family Asteraceae; genus Glebionis; species Glebionis coronaria. The sequence continues at coordinate 6,881,537 of CM046877.1, forward strand.
CACGGGTCATGCTGTTCATCTACAATAGGCATGGTAATCAAAGGTTTCACAGTTCAATCTATGTCCATAAAATCAAATATGTTGCATGTTTTCTTCCCCATTAAAAGATTTAAAAGTTTGTCAATATATAAAGTGGGGCCATGAACTCACCTCAGTAGTACAGCAATAAGTCAGAAGATAAATCTGATAAGGATGCTCACGATACAGTCAACGACCTAAATAATTACAAGGTCTCAGTAATTGCATTAACAAAGGTTCCAGAATCAATCTGTACATGTTTAAATGGGTTTAAGTATTTAATTACAATACTTGTAATTTGTTCGTCGTAGTACAAGTTCTAATAGTATTTATTTTAGGTATAAAATAAATAATAAGGTTTAATTAATTAATTCACTTAATTAATATTTTGTACTTACGTTGTTTATAAAACACTTTAAGTATTCATATAGGATGGTTTTATATACGTTTAAAGTGATAGGAAAATAAATATAATTAATATATTTATTTTATAAGTTAACCATTTACAACTTATGTTTAATATATAAATAAGGTTTATAAATGTATAACATTTATTTAAAATCCAAGTTTACATAAGATTTACATTTATTAAGTTATAGGTATAAAAAATAACAATTGTTACATTTATTTAAGTTTTACGTTTAAATAATGACTTAAAATATATAAGATTTTAAGGTTCGTAATAATTGTATAAAAATACGTTTTTGTCCTTTTAAATAAACGGATACTCGCGATTAAATTACTTTTATACCCCTAGGGTTTCTAAATCTTTCAAGTATTTACAGTTTTGGTCCCTCCTAGTTTCGGCTAGTAATAGGGTTTATTATAAGTTACATTTATGCCCCCTAGGGCTTGTTTAGGTTTCGGCTTTAGGCAGGTTTAGTCCCTAGGGTTGCTTAGTGTTTTATTAAGTTTAGTAACTTGACACTTTTAGTCCCTAGGGTTAATATTATGTCACGGCTTGTGTCCAAAGTAGTCCTTAGGCTTTCCAAAGTTTACACAACTTACCCTAATATTTTAGTAATCTCTTTTTAGTCCTTTTTAACTTTACAAAGTTTCGGATATGTTCAAAACACACCCTTGGACTCTCGGCATATTTTTAAAAGTGGATTAAAGTTTATGTTTTTGAAATACCAAGTTCTACACTTATTCATTTATTTCCCTTTTACTTACTAAAATTACATTTTAGTCCGAAAGTATTATTTATGCCATTTTTAACCCGAAGGTTTATATATATACTATTTTAGTCCAAAACTTCTTAGATCTATCATTTAAATCCAAAATAATCATAGATCTATATTTTTAACATGTAACTTTATAAAACCATATTTTTGACACTAAGAGTCTTATAAAACATTTATTTAATAAAAATGATTATTTATCTAGGCAAAGTATTATAGTGAGCTTAAACTATTCTTATGAGGCCTAGTAGTGATCTTAATATTTTAAGGCACCTAATAACATGAAGCTATTATTTCTAGTTATATAATATTACAAGATCACTCAAAATCATAATATGAGCTTAAAGCTCACGTCCCAAATTATTTGCATGGTTAGGTTTTCATGATTTTATAAGTTAAACAAGGTCATGTTGATATGTTCTTCAAGGTTGACAAGTTTTTACATCAAGTTTTGTCATATATAAAAATGAGCCGTCGGTTTTACTTAGGTTTTTAGGGTTTCCATACTTGTTTAAATGTTAACTTTACCAAAATAAACATGTACACATCAATATATTTAAATGTAATGTATTAGAAAAGGTAGGTTTTAACTTGGACTTACTTGTTTAGTTAGGTTTAGGGATGATATGAGGATAGATAGAAGCAAGTGACAAGCTTTCAACAATGGAGGTCTAGGAAGATGCAAACATGCCGTGGGCTTCAAGGAGTCTTCCAGGGCTCTTGTTCTTGCTTCAATGATCAAGGTTTCTTGTAGGTTGAGCTTAGGATTAATCTTTAGGTTATAGAAGACATAGTATAGGAGTAGTAGTAAAGCTTGAAGGTTTGAAAATGGTGGTTTGGGATGTTTAGCCGTAGGTTTTAGAGAGAAAGAGTGAAGTGAGATTGGAAAATATAATGTGTTGTGTGTTGTGTGTTTGTTTCGGCTTAAGAAGAAAGAGAAAGATCAAATGTGATCTTGGTACCTAGTACTAAAGATATATCCTAGATATGATGTATCTAGTTGGGATACTCCTTGGTTGATTTCAACATGTGGCAAAAACTAGCAACTCCTTCCTTTTCCATTTTTGGTTCCAACCGTGTGGTTTGCTAAGTCAAATGGGGGACAAGTTCTTACATGGCATAGTAGTATGCATGGGGTTTGAGTGTGTAAGTGACTAAGTATGCTTTGTGTAAGCAAAAGCATGGTTAGGTTAGTGTGTTAGTGGAATAAACATGATTACTTGTAGGGTAGATAGCAAATGATGGTAATGCATGCATGCATACATACACACGATACATATTAGGCATGGGAAGGGTTTTGAGTAAATTTTGCCAAGTGTTGTATGATAATAATAGTCATTGTATATTATTATAGGTACTTGTTGTGTTGTAGGTATTTTTGTTGAAGCTTTTAGATAACTTAGTGAAAGTGTATTATTAAATACATTACTAAAATTAATTTACTTTATTAAAGTAAATAGGTGAAAATGTAAAATAATATACATTGTTTCTAAAGTGTTTAGGCATTTAATCCTTTTAAGTATTATATGTAAATATGTACATATAAAAATAATCCAAGTACTTAATAAAATAAATTAAGTAAGGTTACAGTTTTATCTCAAATATGTACTGAGGTGATGAATTTCATTATTCAATCAAGGGGCCAGTCAATTGCCAAGGTAGTCAACAAATGACTAAAGGTTCATGTGTTATTCAATCAAGTGGCCAGTCAATTGCCAAGGTAGTCAACAAATGACTAAAGGTTCATATGCTATTCAATCAAGTGGCCAATCAATTGCCAAGGTAGTCAATAATGACTAAAGGTTTATATATATATAAAATAAGTATGAAAGGTAGTATGACAATAGGTATATGATAATTAATAATTCATATAAAAGTGAAATTATGTAAATTCCAAGTATAAATAGTACTACAGTTGACAAAGTCAATGAGGGTAAAAACAGAGGTTTTACAAATCTAACACATAAATAAAGCTCCACGAGTGAGAACTAACTCGTCAAAATCCGAGTTGTCACAGTTGGTGAGGATTTGGATCCAACTAAGATCCACCAAGATTTATGTTCGTCAGTTTGGATTTGGGAGTTTGGGAAGATTATCAATTTTTAGGCTTTCTGAATTTGGATTTATGCAAATGAATTTAGATTTATGCTTTTCAATTGAAAATGATTATTGGTTTGGAATTAATGTGTTTTGTTTTTCTGCAAATTTGATTAACATTTGGAAAAGTTATATTATTATTTTTAAATAAACTTAAATTCAAGAAAAAAATCATATAAATAAGAACACCATATACGTTTTTTAAATGGGTTACATGTTATCAGGCAATAAAGTCATAATCTTAGGTGGTCTATCTAACTAGGACAAAAACAATAAAAAAAATGACGTGTCAGTCATTTTTCACTTTCAATTGACACATAACCGATCATATTACCTATATTGCAAAACATTAGCCGATTTGAATAAGCATATTAGTAATAAAATTAGTAGATTTCCTAGATGTGTAAATGATTCAAAGTACATTGATAATATATGAACTTACTCCTTCTAAAAATCTTGAGTTGTGGTGGTTGTTTATGGTGGTTGCGATAATATAGTTTTGAGTATTGATATATGGACCTAATAAGAAGGTTTAAAAATAAACTTAAGTTTACGTGTCATTTTTTATTGGTAAAATGCAGGGGTCTCGGTATTTCATATTTTCTCTTTTTTATCTCAGCTTTTCATTTAGCCACATGGCTCAATCTTGCTATTAAACCTCTTTTTAGACATACGAATTAAATCCCTCAATTATTTTTCTAGTGATTTAATATTATAGAGAAATTATACTTTAAAGTGGGTTTCTATTATTTTGGATTGTTTTGGTTTTTGATAGATTAATTAGAAAAGTTTGATGGGATTATAAACTCGCATTTAGTACGAGTCTCATTAAGTAATGTTATCATGTGTGGTCAACTATTAAATAGATATGTACGTTATATCACAGTTGTAAATTTTAATACGTAGTTATATTTTGCAAAAAATATACACTTGTCTTATACTAGAGTTGAAAATGCATATATAACATATGGTGGAACTTGGTCTATGGGCTAACGTTCTATACTCATTGAGAGTTGGTTGCGAGTTCGAATCATAGGTTAAAGTTTCATCATTTTTGATTTTTTTTCCATCTTTTTGAATGTTATTGGTATTTTTAATTATTCATCATTATATCGGAACTTTTTTATTTACTTATTGATTTTATTTTACATAATAGTTAAAAACCGAAAAGTAAAATATATTCGGACAACAAAAAAGAACAATACATGTCTTAATTAAAAGCTAAGGACAATAAAACATTAGAGTGTGGTTTAAGTGTTACATATATAAGTCCTTTAATCATAAAAACATTGATATACAAATTGGAAATACAAATAAAGATGGAAATTTTGCTCACACAAAAATGTCACAAACATCAAATTCTTAGTAAGAAAGATGAACAGTTAGCCTAAGTAACGACTCGACCCTATCAGCAACAATCTGATCAGCTGGTATCAATGACCGAACCTCAGCAAACCCACAAGCATGTAAATACTTGCCAGTGCCACTTGTAATAGAAAGTCGAGACATGCACTACCAATGTGATAAACTCCAAAGAAGGTGATACTATCTCCATACTCACCACATTCCATCATGGATGTGAATGTCTACTTTCGTCGGCTGAACTTGCTACGTAAACACCTTGTGCTTTTCCTAGAGACCGTGTCCTCAAATGTGAGTCGATGGTCAAGAGATCGTCAATCATTGTTATGGTTTATAGCCTATTCAACATATATCATCAACCATGTTTTTTAGGGTAAAAGAATATTTTACCCAGTGTGTAAAATTCTATAAAAGACATTTAAGTACATAAAATATATAACCGTATATCATATAGTCATTTACATAAACAACCAATTAAGTAAATGTGTTCGGTAAATTTGTAGGATGAATGTTGCTCAATGTTACAGCTATGGTAACATAGTAGTATCATTTTATTTATAAACCTAACTCGATAAACTTTTTGGACCCGTCAAAGATTCTCGCCATCATGAAGTATCAACCATTTTGACGACTAACGATGGTCTATATCCAAGATTTTTAATAAATACTTATGTTATAACGTCTTTTCATAACTTGCCAATTTGTAATATTAACCTTGACAATAACGTTTTTGCGTTGCTTTCTTAAATTCTACTCCGTAATTTACTTGCGATGTTTTAGGTTTGGTTGATATAAAATATTAAAAACTCAACATATACACCAGGGAGGAGCTTGGGTTCAAAGTTAAAGCAATGTACCCACTGAAACAGGTCCAGAGTTCGAACCTTGGAACCCAATATCCACTCTTTTTTTCATAAATCCTGGAAAACACAACAAAAGAAAATAAAACATTCTACATACATAATTCATTGATGATGTATAACCATCTTGTTACATTGACTCAAATAATATTTTTTTTAATTAAAAGTGAGTCATGGATACCAAGTGTTAAAAGCTTATAAAAGGTCGTGGTGTAGTGACATGTTATAACCTCTTAGGCAGGAGCGGAGCCAGAGAATAAATAGTCAGGTGCACAAAATTTTTAATTATGAATATTTATATTAAACTTAAGTTGGGATCGGGTTCACTTTGAAAAAATAGAGATTTTTAGCATATAAATACATTACGCGACAAAATTTCATCAGGTTCCCGTGCATCCCCGGAACCCCCTAGCTCCGCCCCTGCTCTTAGGTGTCAAAACTGTACTTATGACGTCGGCATGCTTGTTATACAACATCGTTGGTTTCATGTTATGGGAAGACGATCATTTTATGTTCGTTTTCTTTCCACTGGGTTTTTTGATTATGTGTTAACGAGATATAAAAGTGTTATATCATACAAGTTGACATGTTGACACCTATAACAATTGTCAACTGCAGTAAACTCCCTAAATCAGTTTAAGTTTAAAAGGTTAGCCCTCGGCTGAGTATCGAACCCGGACCGGCTAAGATTGGAATGAACCAAGGATCGAAATGGTTTGAAACTTTTGACCGGTCCGGTTTTATTAGCTATAATCGACGAGATTTTTGGTAAGACCGAACAAGATCGGACCGGACCGACCGGATTGAAGACCGAAATGGTCCAAAACTCACCGAAATTGTTCGGTCCGGTCCAGGTTTTCTGATTCGGGACGGTTTTGGGTTTGCCATGCTCAGCCAAGATAATCTTACTCTTCTACAACAATGTACGTTTGATTGTTACTTTATTTCGATGAACTATTAACTAAGAGCACCAGATATAAGAAAAGAGGGACCCGGCCAATCCGAAGTGTCTCTCGCTATCTGGTTCGCTACTACATCGGGTGGTGCTTTCGTTATTTGCTTCGTCAGTACTGTCAGTTTGCATACTTTTCTTCTAATCGAGTTTTTGTGTTTTAGTTTAGTACGGTGGGTCTCAAAAGTGAGATTTTGGCTTAAGTTACTAGAGAGGGTGTTTTTTCATGTGTAAGTAAAAAATAAGTTTTAAGATGAAAAGTATTAAAATATTTGGACCTAATCAGATACCACATTCTAACTAGAGGGACTTATTCTGTTAACTTTGAATGTTTCAGGTTTACTTTGGACAAGTCATGAAGAATGCTGATGAGGTGGAGGACCAAATGTGGCATCTTGGAGTCTTGAGGCACTACTTGCTAAATATGCAAGCGTACTAGAGACGCAACGTCTCTTTGTGGCTTTTGGAGTTATATTGAGACGCTCTCATTGTTGACCTTATCTGGGTCTTTTATGTGTGTGTTTTCTATCAAATGCTGTCTCTTTCAAAATGTAACCCAGATCATGTTTATTTGTTTTTGTTCTTGTAAGACTATTATCATTTATATAATAGAGTCACACCAGTGTAGCTGTGGTGACTTGTTTAATCTTTTGATTCAAACTTGTTTTTATTAATTGAAGTGATTGATTCAGTGTTCATATCTTCTACTTTTCCCTTATCTAATATTTCTTCATGGTATCAGAGCCATGGTTCTCTGAAATCATTGGAAATATATTTTTAGGGTTTCAAAATATTTTTAGGGGTTTTTAATATTGAAACGTTTTTTGGATAGATCTGCTATTGAGATAGTCAGATTTAAAAAGATTTTGTTCTCATTGTTTTTTATTCATCCTAAAATCGATTTTTTAATTTTAGGGTTTCAAAATATTTGGGGGTTTTTTATATTATATATGTTTTAACTTTGTTTGTGGTGCACGGACGTTATATATTTGATCTATTTCATAGATCTGTTGGTAATTGCACTTTTCCCTAATTTTTCTTAAATTAGGGTTTGGTGAGGAGGTTATGTTTCCTCTAGACTAAGTGAATCTAGAAGAAACAGATCGATTGAGCTTTTGGTTTATGCATTGTAACACCTCTGCTCTCTCTTCTTATTTGATTATTTGGTTACTTGCTTATTTATTCCATCATACTTGTTTTTTGGGTGATATCTGTGTTTATACTCTCTCATATATTGATACTCTCTTTTTTGCTGATCTTGCTTTTGATTGTTGGGGTATTTTGTTTATTTAGACCCTTAATCACTGTCTTGCCCTTGACCTGCCACCCTTAAGTGGTTTGGAAGCCTGGGAACTTTGTTGACTTTGATTAAGTTCATTTTTTGGGAGTTTAGTTCTATGACTCTTCACTATGACTAGTGTTCATGGTGACACAGACACTGAACATCAAGATGACCAGATTGGGGAAGAATCTGTTGTCACCTTGATCAGTAAGCTTGATATTAGTGACCCTTTGCATCTTCACCCAAATAACTCTGCCACATTGACTGTGATATCTATTAAACTTAAAGGAACTGAGAATTATCAAATCTGGTCTAATGTTATGCTTTTGGCATTGGAAGGAAAAAAATAAAACTGGTTTCATAAATGGATCTTGTAAAAGATCCCTAACTAATGATGTGTTAGGAAGACAATGGGACATAGTCAATGCTGTTGTGTTAGGATGGATTCTTAACTCTATTTCTGATGAATTGTTTCTTGGTCAAATTTTTTCTAAGAAAGCTGAGCATGTTTGGAATGATTTGAAAGAAATCTATCATAAAGTTGATGGGTCTGTGATATTTAATTTGCATCATAAGATAAATACTTTGAAGCAAAATGGCTCCAATTTGTCTGATTATTATCATACCTTGAATGCTTTGTGGAAACAATATGATGCTATGGTTGAGCTTCCTAATTGTGTTTGTGCTGCTACTAATGAGTTTAAGAATCATAACAAGTTGTTAAAATTGATGCAGTTCTTAATGGGTCTTGATACCTATAGACCTAATGGGAACTCTGAAGTGGTCCTAATGGTGGTTTTAGACCCAACTACAATAGTAGCAGTCCTAGACCTAACATGGCCAATAGACCTAATACCTATAGACCTAATGGGAACTCTGAAGTGGTCTGTGAAAATTGTGGGTACAATGGGCATACTATTGACAGATGTTTTAAAATCATTGGCTTTCCTGCTGATTTTGGAAAAAAGAAATCTGGTCAAAATTCTAAAGGAAAAAACTTTACAAATAACTCTGTTGGTTCAAATTCCAACTCTATGTTTTCTGATGAACAACTTTCTGCTCTACTCTCTCTTATCAAAGAAAATACTGGTTCTAAAAAGGGTGTGCAAGCCAACATGACAGGTACCTACTTTAATTCTAGTAAGGTTTTTAAGGACAAATTTGGAAAGTTTTTTTGTTCTAATATTCACTCTAAAGTGACTCAACATGGGAAAGTTGTTGACTCTGGGGCAAACCAACACATGACTAATAATGAAAAGGAATTGGACAATGTGTTTGACATTTCTCATCTCAAAATTAAAGTCAGTCATCCTAATGGTACTGAAGCCTTCATATCTAAGATTGGAAATTTAAAATTGGGGAATGGTCTTGTTTTGTTTGATGTGTTGGTTATACCTGAGTACTGTGTTACTTTGATATCTGTGCATAAATTAGCCAAGGATAACAAGATTTTTGTGGTTTTTGATGAAAATAAGTGCCTTTTTTTGAATCAGGATTTGAAGCTGAAAAACATTCTAGGGATTGGTAATCAATGTGGTGGTTTATACTACTTAGATACTAAAGGTATTAAGTGTAATGCTAGTCAATCTGACCCTGTTTGTTCTCTATCTTACTATGATTGGCATTGCAGGCTTAGCCACCCTGCTGACCCTGCTTTAGACACCTTAAAAGACACCTTGAAACTTGATAAACATGATAAATATGACTTTTGTGAAGTTTGTCAAAGGGCTAAACAAACTAGAAAGCCCTTTCCTTTAAGTGACCATAAGACTAAGTGCTTGGGGGACATTGTTCATCTTGATTTATGGGGTCCTTATAAGGTGACATGTCACACTGGCCATAGATATTTTTTGACCATTGTGGATGATTTTACCAGAGCTGTTTGGGTATATCTCATTAAGCCCAAGGATGAAGTTATTACTTTTTTAGATGTTTTTCATAAAATGATTAAAAAACAGTTTAAAAGAAACATTAAAGTCTTTAGAAGTGACAATGGTACTGAATTTGTTAATCAAACTTTCAACAAGTTTTGTAACAACAATGGCATCCTTCATCAGACTTCATGTGCTTATACCCCACAACAAAATAGGGTGGCTGAAAGGAAACGTAGACACCTCTTGAATGTGGCTAGGTGTCTTATGTTTCAGGGGGGAATTCCTTTGAAATTTTGGTCTGAATGCATTCACTGCTACTTTTATCATTAACAGATTACCCTCTTCTGTGTTAAATGGAAAGTCTCCTTATGAAATGATTTACAATACTTGTCCTAATCTCTCTCTTATCAGAATGTTTGGCTGTTTATGCTTTGCTACTATCTTGAATAGTCATGATAAATTGTCTAATAGGTCTGAAAAATGTGTTATGATGGGTTATTCTAATTCTCAGAAGGGTTACAGGCTTTTTAGTCTTGATAGGAATCAGTTTTTTGTCTCTAGAGATGTGAGTTTTTTTGAGTCTATATTTCCTTTTAAGGATTCTGTCTCAAAAGACAAGCATAATGAGTCTAATGTCCTTAGTCTTGGTCAAGATAAAAATCTGTTAAACTTTTTTGATTTAGATAACCCTGAGCTACCTAATGATGATGAGAGAGTAACAGGTAGTCATAATAGTGACCATGAGTCACAAAGTGAGGGTAGCCACTCACCCAACCTTGGGAACAATATGGACACTGTTGATTCTCCAAATTTTGGAGATGATGCTCATAACAGTGAGGATATTGAAGCTAGGTTGGGAGAGGAGGCTGCAACACTTGATGAAAATAATGAGTCTGAAGGTCACTTGAATCAAAATCCAAGTGCTTCTACTCAGGGTGTTAGAAGGTCTACCAGACCTTCTGTTTTTCCAAAAAACTATAATGATTTTGTTGTTAATTCCAAGGTTAAATATGGTCTTGAAAAAATTGTAGGGTATTCTAGACTTAATCATGAAAACTTCTGTTTTGTCACCCAACTTAACAAAAACAGTGAGCCAAAGAGTTTTTTTGAAGCTTCTCAAAATCCTGATTGGGTCAATGCTATGAACACTGAACTTGCAGCCCTTCTTGAGAATGATACTTGGGACATTGTTGAATTACCAAAAGGTAGAAAGGCCTTAGGTAGTAAGTGGGTTTGGAAACTTAAGTTTAAATCTAGTGGTGAAACTGAAAGATACAAGGCTAGGGTTGTTGCCCAAGGCTTTGGTCAAAAAGAAGGAATTGACTTTGATGAAACTTTTGCTCCTGTTGTTAAGATGGTTACTGTTAGATGCTTACTTAACATTGCTATTGTGCATTCTTGGCCTGTTTTCCAACTTGATATTAATAATGCTTTTCTTTATGGTGACCTTGATGAGACTGTTTACATGAAACCACCTCAAGGCTATCTTGCTGGTGGTGATAACATGGTCTGCAGACTAAAACAGTCATTGTATGGGCTTAAACAAGCTCCTAGACAATGGAATGCTAAACTTACTGCTGTGTTAAGTGAAAATGGTTTTGTTCAAAGTAAATCTGACTATTCTTTGTACACTAAGTCTTTTGGTAATACTTTTCTTGCCTTGCTTGTGTATGTTGATGATATCATTATTACTGGAAACAATGTTGGTGAGATTGAAAAATTTAAGATGTTTCTGAAAACTAAGTTTATGATTAAGGACTTAGGCAAGTTGAAATATTTCTTGGGTGTTGAGGTTATTGATACTAATTGTGGCATTTGCTTAAATCAAAGGAAGTATGTTTTGGACCTTCTTTCTGAGTATGGTATGTTGGCTTGCAAACCTGCTAGCACTCCTTTGGTTACTAAACTTGTTGTTCCTAATGAGGCAACCATTGATGACCCTTTACTTGATAATATTGTTGACTTTCAAATGCTGATGGGCAAGCTTATTTACTTAACCAATACCAGGCCTGACATATCTTATGCAGTTCACTGCTTGAGTCAATTCATGCACTCTCCTTTGAAATCTCATCTCAAAACAGCCTTCAAGATATTGAGATATCTTAAAGGTTCTCCAGGTTTGGGCATTCACATTAAGAAGACTTCTCGTATGTTTCTAAATGCTTATTCTGATGTTGATTGGGCTAAGTGTGTTGTTACTAAGAGATCTGTTACTGGCTATTGTGTTTTTGTTACTAACAATCTTGTTTCTTGGAAGAGTAAAAAGCAAAACACTCTCTCCAAATCCTCTACTGAAGCAGAGTATAGATCTCTTGCTTCAGTAACCAGTGAAGTCATCTGGATTTTAAAGATTTTAAAGGACTTAAAATGTGAAAATCTTTTACCTGTTACTTTGTACTGTGACAGTAACTCAACTATCAAGATAGCTGCTAATCCAGTATTCCATGAAAGAACCAAGCACTTAGAAATTGACTTACATTTTTTGAGGGAAAAAATTCTGAGTGGTGTTGTTAAAACTTGTAAGGTGGATTCTGCTAATCAAATAGCAGATATCCTCACAAAGGGACTGGATACATTGCAACACAATGCTCTTGTTAAAAAACTTGGCATGTGTAATCTGTATTGGGTATCTGATTAAGGGGGGATATTAAAATATTTGGACCTAATCAGATACCACATTCTAACTAGAGGGACTTATTCTGTTAACTTTGATTGTTTCAGGTTTACTTTGGACAAGTCATGAAGAATGCTGATGAGGTGGAGGACCAAATGTGGCATCTTGGAGTCTTGAGGCACTACTTGCTAAATATGCAAGCGTACTAGACGCAACGTCTCTTTGTGGCTTTTGGAGTTATATTGAGACGCTCTCATTGTTGACCTTATCTGGGTCTTTTATGTGTGTGTTTTCTATCAAATGCTCTCTCTTTCAAAATGTAACCCAGATCATGTTTATTTGTTTTTGTTCTTGTAAGACTATTATCATTTAGATAATAGAGTCACACCAGTGTAGCTGTGGTGACTTGTTTAATCTTTTGATTTAAACTTATTTTTATTAATTGAAGTGATTGATTCAGTGTTCATATCTTCTACTTTTCCCTTATCTAATATTTCTTCAAAAAGTTTACGTAGCGTTGAGGTGACACTAAATAAACCAAATAACTTGTGTTATGCTTTGAGATAAATAGCACTTATACTCTTATATTATGACCTATAGTTTGAAATATAAACTTTGCTTGACTTAGGGGGTTTATAAAGGTCTCTTTTCCTAAAGTAAGTTCTAATAAGCTTTTGAAATCGAAATAGTTTAAGTAACTTATCAAGATAAGCTTTAAGTTCCAGCTATGGCTCGGGTCGATTAGTTTCCTAAACACATCTAATACATTAGTATATAACCTATGTTTGGCAATCTATAACTGTGGATGGATAATCTTGAATATTCATATCAAAAAAACTATTTAGACAAGTTCAAATCCAGTTTGAGAACCCCAAATTATGAAACAGCAGTTGATCTTAGATTCATAGCACGAGTCTTACTTAAAATCATCACGTAGTTAATAACCTTTTCGATCCTTCAATCGCTCTTCATTTTTTTTCGATTTTACTTTTACTGATATTGGTAGTTATAATATTCATCTTCATACCAGCATTATCAATTAATATGTCAACCATACTCAACATCTCAATTCGTTTGATACATTGTGGAAAAGCCATTTACACAAGTACGAAGTTACAAGGAATCCACCCTCCTGAATAATTAAAAAAGTTTGTATTACTTTGTTAATTAGTTTATAAAATCGTAGAGTTTTATCACCTAAATAAATAGGTATGTTTATGATGTTACACTTGTCATGTTTTGGAAAGAATTTGTTTGTTCCAGATTTGATTGATAGTATAAAATATCAAAGGATGAAAATATATAATAAGGAACATAATACAAGTCTTTTGACACCCCGTATAAAAATTAAAGTTCGTTGTGTTGGTCTAATCGAATTGATCTAGGTTTTCTATGTGACTCAGTTTTATTTTGGTGAAAACAAATATTTTTGGTTTGTTTTAAATTTAAATGTGCAAAGACTTAAAAGTAAATGTCGTTGAAAGTAAAGTGGCGTTAAAGTAAAGTGCGTGAAAATAAATCTAAGTCTAATTAAAAAGAAAGGTGCGATATTTAAAAGCTTGACGGAAAGTAAATTAATTAAAAGACTAAAGATTAAAGCGTGACGGGAGTTAAAATTAAACAAGTTTTAAAAACTTAAGCTAAAAATTAAACAAGGCAAGATAAGGAAAATAATCTCCAATCGGAATATATTCCGATCGGTGCACAATCACCTCAGATCGGAATGATGGTCTGCCCCAAATCGGAATGCTGTCACTCACCCAATCGGAATAACCAACACCCTCAGATCGGAATGTTGAACTTACCTTGATCGGAATATGGGTGGACCTGGTCGGAATGCTGATCGGAACCCACTGATCGGAATAGCTGTCACCTTACCCACGATCGGAATACCCAAACACGCACCTCGATCGGAATGTATAGAATCAAACTAGATCGGAATAAGGACTAAAATACCAATCGGAATATTGTCACCTAATCCGATCGGAATGTAGAACTTACCTTTGATCGGAATGATCAAAACCTTGCTGATCGGAATACCAAGATGTCCACCAATCGGAATGTAGATAAATCCTCCCCAATCGGAATACAGATAGGAATGTCAAAACCCTTTTTTGATCATGCCAATCGGAAAGATAAACCCTTTTCCGATTTACCCCAATCGGAATACGGCAAAAGGAAATGGAAATAAGCTAGAAAAATAAGCTATGATTCTAATAAGCACAAGACTAAAAACCTAGGGTAAACCGTGTAAAAATAAGCTACTAAACTGAAATTAAAAACTTTTAAGACACGAAATTAATAAACTTTTAGAAAAACAACTTTTTAAATAAAAATAACTTTTGTAAAAACTATCTAAACTTGAAAATAGACAAAATAAGCTATGAAAACAAATGGTTTAAAACAATCAAAAGCATAAAAATCAAACCTTTAAACGAATCAACAAGATAAAAACGCGTGTAAATCAAAGAAAGGTAGAAGAAGATTAACAAGATAAAGTAAAGGTGCGAGTAATTAAAGAAACACTTACTTGAAATTAAAGGTAATTAAAGGTGCAAAACATGTATTTAAATGACAAGTAATTAAAGGTGCATAAAATAAAGGTGGAAGAACTAGTTTGTCAATCTAGCCAACCATGGAAGAACTAATTGTCACGATTAGTCAACAAGAGTAAATGATAACAATACTAATCTATATATAGGGGAGGATTAAGGAAGCTTCCTCCCCTCTTTCCTTTTCTCTTAATTGCATAATTAAGTCCCTCCTTCTTTTAATCTTCGTTAATTGCGTACTTAGTCCTTTTCTTCTAATCTTCTTTAATCTTGGACTTAAGGGACTTTTGACTTCGGGATTTCTTTTGAACTCGTCTTTAAATTCTTCAATAAGATAGACTTGAGTTCCTCGGCTTTTGATAAACTTCCGTCTTTTGACTTTTTCTTCGATAAATCTTCAGAATTGGTCTTGGACTTCCGTTCTTTTTGCACTCTTGACTTCTTGACTCCGTCTTTCATCTTTTTCTTCAATAAAAGTCCGTAAATGCCCGTGAATTCCCGTGTCTTCTCCACTTTTCACCTTTTCGTCCTAAATCACAACAAAAACACAAACCACGCATAATTCTGACATAAAAGACATAAAATACACGTTTTGGTCCGGTTATTATTGTAGTTAAGTGGTAGAAAAGATGTGTGTTTTCACACATATCAAATCCCCTACACTTGACCATTGCAATGTCCTCATGCAATGCATTAGTTACAAAGCAAGATTACATTTTTCATCATAATCAATCCACGTTGGCCTTTATTTAAAGAGATAGAAAATTATAATTATTCAAAATAAAGAAATCAAAAGCATACCTTGGGTTTTGGAAATGCCATGAATAATCATCATCCTCAACTTTTCACTTTCTCCAAACCAAGCTTAAAAACGAGATCATTGTTATTATAAGTTAGTAAACTAACACGAACTCATGTGGGCCAATTATTCACTTAGACTCCCTTATTCCTAGGGGTATCTCTTATATTTTATTATTTGTCTTGAATGATCACGAAGATGCATTGTTTGACTTATTTCGATAATTATTTAGTCTGAAAATAAAGTGCACGATTTAATCAATAGTTAGCTAAAGGACCAAATCTTTTAAAACTGCTTCTCGGGATATCAAAAAGTTCATATCTTGGCATAACTTGGTTCGCGATTTGAGACCTTTCTCGGGCCGATATTTGGCAGCGACTTTATACTTCAAATCTTGAGAGACGTTCATGAAATAATGGTCTTCTCTTCATAAATGGAATTTCTTCACTTGGAATTTTTGAGAGATTCTTCATATATGGACCACGACTTCTTCATTTTTCTCCAATCTTTATTTTGGATTTTGATATACAACGATCCGCCTCCTTTATTGACTTGGATCTATTTATCCTCATACCTTGTTAGGGTCTTTTTGGATACACTTCTCCATGACTTTTTGGGAGTTTTTGCTTTTCGTCGTGTGTCTCGATCCTTCATATTGATTTTTGATAAATGATTCTTCACATCACTTTTGGATCTTTAGCAACAAAACATAGCCCTCATGCCTTGTTAGGGCCTTTTCGGACTCGCCAATCTTCGCGCCCCGCTTCATAAGTTATGCCTTGGCTATGAACTCTCGTCATTACCGAGCAACTTTTAAACGATCTGGGGCTAGAAGCTAAGTAACTTTTCAAATCGTACAACCTTATTTATTAGCAGATAAATTTATTAACAAGCGATGGGAGAATAGGCTTATAATTAACTCACATAAATTCACGAAAGAATACCGACTTATAATTGGCTCTATCATCTCTCGTTCTCCACAGTTTAAAATCTCAAGTAATGAGACTCGTGGATACTTAGCCTATTAAATCAAAGTTTTGGGTTTTCGAGTCGCCTATAGGATCTTGCAAATTCTTAGACTTTTTTCAAGTTTAGAAATCGCATCTTAAAGTTCCCTTGATAAACGACTCTCTAGGATCAATTATAGGAACTTGCGAAAAGTTCTTGTTCTTAACCCGTGAGAGTTAAGACTTTCGCGTTTTATAGCTCCCTATATAAAAGCCTAGCAAAACTTGACTTAAACACGTTAAGGATACTAGCTAGAGTAAACTCGGATTGAGTCAAAAGATTCACAACGTTTGAAAATTAAAACCACTTATTAAACATTTATTCTAATAAAGAAAGAAAATAACTATACGAAGGGTAAAACTAATAGGCCAAAATAGATCAAAAATTTTGAAAAATGTCGAAAAATTGATTTTCCGGTTAAAATGAGGACAAATACAAGGAAAAGACCACTTAACTTCGATAGAAGTCCCCCCTACACTTAAGATAAACATTGTCCTCAATGTGTAAGCATGTGGGAGTAAGCTCCCCTACACTTAGGACATTGTGCACGTTGTTTAAATTTCGATAAGGAAAAGACAACTAAAGAGATTCCTATTTTAATATTGAGAAAATATAAAATAGTGAATCGAAAAGAGTTTAGGATAGAACCGGGAAGACGTAGAACACGGAATCACGGGTCGTCAAGAATCATCAAGCGTGGATCATTGAAGCTCAAATCCCTGATTAAGAAGTGAGGAGAGGAAATAGCAATCCAAAGGGTCCCCCCTACACTTATGGTAAAGAAAGCGAAAAGATAGATGCATGGGTTGCCTCCCAAGAAGCGCTTGGTTTTTGTTTACCGAGTCGGGAGCCTGACTCGACTTTGATCATCAACAGAAGTAGCATGAAACAAATCCACCAGGATCAAAGACATAGTTTTCATCCATCAATAAGCAAGAGCTTAAGGCGAACAAGGCAAGCCAAAAGAGAAATGGCAGGGTTCCCTTAAGCAGCGATGGAGCACGGTGGAAGCAAGGGTGAAGTGCAAGCATGTCTTCAAAATGTCCAAAGATTTTTCCTTTTATTGCATCAGGTGGATACTGAGATGGCTTAAAAACTTCAATACCGGGATCGAACACCTTTTCCTTCAGGGGAAATAGCACTCCGGCTCAGCCGAATGTGAAGAAGATCCGCAAAGAAGCACAACCTCGTCCTCAGGAGTGGGACAAAGAGGTGTTAAATCATACGTGCAACGGATATCGGTGTCAACCGGTTTCTTCTCTTTGACAAAATGCTCTTCAAATCCAAAGTAGGATCAAGACGATAATCTTCAAAGTCATAAGGAGGAGCATCACTCTCATGAGGGAAGTATGTGTTAAGAAATTCAGAAAAATCTTCCTCAAATGAATAATCGTCCAAAGTAGGATCGAGTGATGGCGGAGGATCTTCATCATGTGAAGAATCGCTCGATAGAGTATCAGCCTCATCAAAATCATCGAAAGTGGGCAGCTCGGGATACTCCGAAGTACAATCAAAATCATCCGAATCTGAGCTAGAATCGTCATCATCATAAGCATCAAAGACCGGTGGAGAATCATAAATGGGAGAAGCGTCCAAAGTAGGGAGAGAATCATCCACATTATCTTCAAAGAGTGGATTATCAGTGGAAGACTCGAATAAAGGATTATCGTAGATGGTAAAGTCATTGAGCACATTTATCATATTCACTGATTCTCGGCCTCCAAAGGATTTTCCTGTAAGCTTTCCCATTTTAAAAACTTTAGAATCATCCCCGACTCGTAAGATTAACTCACCTTCGGCCACATCTATTAAAGCACGTCCGGTTCTCAAGAATGGCCGACCAAGTATTAAAGGAATACGAGGGTCCATTTCATAATCAACTACAACAAAATCGACCGGGAAAGTAAATGTGCCAACTTTGATAAACACGTCTTCGGCTATACCAACGGGGTAAGCGAGAGTGCGATTTGCAAGTTCAAGAGTCATCTTTGTTGGAGTGAGGTCGGGCAATGATAGTGTTTTCCAAACACTCAATGGCATAAGATTAATACTAGCCCCGAGATCAGCAAGGGCAGTAAATTCTTCAGTTTTGTTGAACACGCAAGGCAACACGAAACGACCGGGATCTCCAAGCTTTTCCGGAAGTTCTCTAAGAAGGACTGCAGAGCAGTTTTCATTTAAGCGTGTGTTGGCGAGTTCAATCAGCTTCTCCTTCTTGTTAAGCAATTCCTTAAATGCTTTAACAAATTTGGGCATGTGGACAAGTGCTTCAAGAAAGCTAATGTTGAAGTTCATTTGAGAAATCATCTTGATATAGCTAGTCACTTGAGCGTCCTCCTTGTTTAGCATTTTGTTCTTGCCCAAGCGAGAAGGATAAGGGATATTGGGTTTAGGTTGTGAAGGTGCAGGTGTAGGTAAAGGTTGAGATGTTGAAGGGTCATTTGTGGAAACTTCATCACGTCGAGGCGAAGACGGTAATGGTGCATTAATACTAGGTGTAGGAGGAGTAGGGATACATGGTGGTGGAGGAGGTGTAGATGATGGTGGTGGGACTGGTGGTCCTACGATGGTGACTCCACTACGAGTAGTAATAGCACTCACATTGGCTCGCGGATTAGTGACGGTGTTTGAAGGTAGAGAACTTGAAGAAGAAGGTTGAGCGGCTGGCAAGAAACTAGCAAGCATATTCTTCAAATCATTGGTTTGACTGCTGAAGGAGGATTGAATGTTATCTCGAAGCTCGGATCTTATCTCATTTCCTTGCTTGGTGATATCTCCTTTCAGATTGATAATTTGGCTCTGCAAGTTCTTGATTTGCTCACCTTGGGTTCTCATGATGGCCTCAACATCGGGATTAATGGGTGGGTTTTGTTGGGTGGGTGGGTGATAAGGATTAGAAGCTCTTGGTGGGATTTGGTTGCTTCTAGTATAGTTGTTGGCGGGGTTTTGGTTTTGAGGAGAAAAACCGGGTGAAAGGTAATTGTTGGATCGGTAACTCAGCAGATTTCTATCCCCTTGAGGTCGAGCTTGGTAATTTTCCGGTGAATAATTACCGTAAGCTGCATACACATTTTCCGGATTTCCTTGTGTCGAAGGACAATCGGTGTATGGGTGAGAACCGCCACATGTTTCACAAGTATTAGCAACCGCTTTAACTTGTTGTTGTTGTTGGTTTGAAGCGAGAAGCGTAATACTTTTGCTCATTTCGGTCATCATGCGGGTGAGTTCGGTCATCTCAGGGTTTGCTGAGGTAGAAGAAACATTGACTCTCGTGTTGTTTCTAGAAGAAGCAGAGGAATCCCAGTTCTTATGATGAGTAGTCATGTTTTCAATTAACTCTCTACACTCCTCGGGTCTCCTTTTCATGAATGTGCCACCGGCGGCTGCATTGATCGTATCACGATCTCGAAAAGTCAATCCGTTGTAGAAAGTATCGATCAAGGTGACCGGAAGCATGTTGTGGTTTGGACAACGGTCGATCAAGACATTATATCTCTCCCATGCATCAAAGAGAGATTCATCGGGATCTTGCATGAAACCGCTGATTTGATTGCGAAGGCTTGTGACCATGGATGGTGGAAAGTAGCGCGACAAAAAGCGTTGAGTCATGTCATCCCAAGTGTGAATAGAATTCTTCGGGAGACGATCAAACCATTTCTCGGCATGATGTAATAGAGTGTGTGGAAAGAGTTGTAGGCGAAGCTCATCCATAGTGGCACCAGCCAACTTCATGCTCTGGGTGATTGTAATGAACTTGTCGAGGTGTTTGTTGGCATCATCATCAGGCAATCCACGGAATGGGTTTGTTTGTACTTGCTGAATCATGTGGTGCTTCAACGAAAACTCAGGAGCGTTGATTTGCATCGGCGCAATCGGTCCTCCTCGTCCAAACATGGTTGGTTGACAAAGTTCCTCCATGGTCCGAAGATCGGGCTGTGGAAGAGCATTGTTGTTATTATTAAGGTGCGGTGGTTGATTATTGTTGTTAACACCCGCCATACTTAAATCTTCTTGAGGCTCGGGCTCTTGATAATTAGAAGATCTAGTACGCATACACCTGAAAATGCAAAAGAAAACAAAACCAAACACAAAAACAATATATATACAATAAAGATAAAATCTTTTTGGATTTTTGAAATTTTTAATTTTTATGGTTTTTTATCAATTTTTAATTTTTTATGATTTTTGAATTTTTTATGCAAGAAAAAGAACGTTCACAAGTGACGGATCCCAAAAAAAAACAACGTGTCTCTCACAGAAAACTGTTGATCTTAACGAAAAGAGCCGGCAGCGGCGCCATTTAATACAAGGCTTTTGACACCCCGTATAAAAATTAAAGTTCGTTGTGTTGGTCTAATCGAATTGATCTAGGTTTTCTATGTGACTCAGTTTTATTTTGGTGAAAACAAATATTTTTGGTTTGTTTTAAATTTAAATGTGCAAAGACTTAAAAGTAAATGTCGTTGAAAGTAAAGTGGCGTTAAAGTAAAGTGCGTGAAAATAATTCTAAGTCTAATTAAAAAGAAAGGTGCGATATTTAAAAGCTTGACGGAAAGTAAATTAATTAAAAGACTAAAGATTAAAGCGTGACGGGAGTTAAATTTAAACAAGTTTTAAAAACTTAAGCTAAAAATTAAACAAGGCAAGATAAGGAAAATAATCTCCAATCGGAATATATTCCGATCGGTGCACAATCACCTCAGATCGGAATGATGGTCTGCCCCAAATCGGAATGCTGTCACTCACCCAATCGGAATAACCAACACCCTCAGATCGGAATGTTGAACTTACCTTGATCGGAATATGGGTGGACCTGGTCGGAATGCTGATCGGAACCCACTGATCGGAATAGCTGTCACCTTACCCACGATCGGAATACCCAAACACGCACCTCGATCGGAATGTATAGAATCAAACTAGATCGGAATAAGGACTAAAATACCAATCGGAATATTGTCACCTAATCCGATCGGAATGTAGAACTTACCTTTGATCGGAATGATCAAAACCTTGCTGATCGGAATACCAAGATGTCCACCAATCGGAATGTAGATAAATCCTCCCCAATCGGAATACAGATAGGAATGTCAAAACCCTTTTCTGATCATGCCAATCGGAAAGATAAACCCTTTTCCGATTTACCCCAATCGGAATACGGCAAAAGGAAATGGAAATAAGCTAGAAAAATAAGCTATGATTCTAATAAGCACAAGACTAAAAACCTAGGGTAAACCGTGTAAAAATAAGCTACTAAACTGAAATTAAAAACTTTTAAGACACGAAATTAATAAACTTTTAGAAAAACAACTTTTTAAATAAAAATAACTTTTGTAAAAACTATCTAAACTTGAAAATAGACAAAATAAGCTATGAAAACAAATGGTTTAAAACAATCAAAAGCATAAAAATCAAACCTTTAAACGAATCAACAAGATAAAAACGCGTGTAAATCAAAGAAAGGTAGAAGAAGATTAACAAGATAAAGTAAAGGTGCGAGTAATTAAAGAAACACTTACTTGAAATTAAAGGTAATTAAAGGTGCAAAACATGTATTTAAATGACAAGTAATTAAAGGTGCATAAAATAAAGGTGGAAGAACTAGTTTGTCAATCTAGCCAACCATGGAAGAACTAATTGTCACGATTAGTCAACAAGAGTAAATGATAACAATACTAATCTATATATAGGGGAGGATTAAGGAAGCTTCCTCCCCTCTTTCCTTTTCTCTTAATTGCATAATTAAGTCCCTCCTTCTTTTAATCTTCGTTAATTGCGTACTTAGTCCTTTTCTTCTAATCTTCTTTAATCTTGGACTTAAGGGACTTTTGACTTCGGGATTTCTTTTGAACTCGTCTTTAAATTCTTCAATAAGATAGACTTGAGTTCCTCGGCTTTTGATAAACTTCCGTCTTTTGACTTTTTCTTCGATAAATCTTCAGAATTGGTCTTGGACTTCCGTTCTTTTTGCACTCTTGACTTCTTGACTCCGTCTTTCATCTTTTTCTTCAATAAAAGTCCGTAAATGCCCGTGAATTCCCGTGTCTTCTCCACTTTTCACCTTTTCGTCCTAAATCACAACAAAAACACAAACCACGCATAATTCCGACATAAAAGACATAAAATACACGTTTTGGTCCGGTTATTATTGTAATTAAGTGGTAGAAAAGATGTGTGTTTTCACACATATCAGAACAGTTCGGTTTATAGGTTAAAGTTGTATGCTTATTGAGAGTAGGTCACGATTTCGAACCTCTAAACTTCGCTCCTCCTTTTTTTTCACTAACAAAATCGGGTTTTTAAGACATGATCCATGTAACTAAAACACAAGATTTTATATAATCCATTTATGATCTCAAACCAGATGATTAGTCTCCTATGTTACTATTAGTCATTAGGGCAAATGACTTAAAAATGTATCTAACTTGACATTTTTTTGCGTTTTGTGTAGCCATCTTTTTACTTTCCTATTATGGTAATCAAACTTTCAAAAGTCGATCATTCTGCGTATTTTGTAACCATTTTACACTTACTTTTTGAAAATTTGAAAGGTAAAATGATGGTGACAAAATACACACAATGACCGACTTTTAAAAGTTTGATGACCATAATGGGAAAGAAAAAAGATAAGTACACAAAACGCAAAAAATGTCAAATTAGTGCATTTTTATGTTATTAGCCTTGGTCATTAGTACTAGTCAAATAATAAAAAAGTGTTTTATAGAACTAACTAAGTCCTGTATACCAAAAAGTGTTTCGAAGTCCTCGACATTTTTAGCTACTTGTTATTTAAAATTAGTTTTGCTAAACTTAAATTTTAAAGGTAAATTTAGAAAGTTAAAGCGAAATTATGGGTCAACAATTAAGAGATTATCAATCACTGTTATAGATCTGAAGCCATGTACCAAGTCCATCTAGTTCGAGCTGGGCTGCAATCTGGTTCCCGTAGGTGTTGTTTTGGTTCAAGTTTGAACCATTAGCTGAATATTGTTTTGGTACAAATTTCCTACAAATTATGTCCCAACTAAGCCAGTTCCTACTTCCTAGTGGGATGCTCAATTGGCGTTAGGAATGGCTAGCGACACCTGCTATTGGTCTCCCTGTTGGATTGATGCCACCATTTCGAAAGGTTTTGGAACCTCGAAGATTCTCACCAGCATGAATAACTAAAACTAACAAGTACTAATCATTTTGTCAATAAATAGATATGCTCAAGATTTGATTCACATAAATTATGGAACATAAAAAATAGGGGATGGTTTGGTTTAGAGGTTAACGTGATATGCACATTGAGGCCACGTCACGAGTTCAAACCTCTAGTAACATGGAAATCCCCTTTTTTTATCATGATTTTGTTCCTTTTGCTTATCGTTTACGAATGCCTATGTCTTGAGTTTGAATCTCCCAGTTTGAATCTACTTTTTTTTTTCAATTGTTTTCTTACTGTTATTGTTAGTTATACTATTCATCTTTGTATCGGCACTATCAATTTATATAACCTAAACATGTAAAACATCGTTTATTTACGGTTTACCTAAAATATACTTTTGCTAACTAGAATTTTAGTGAAAAACTAAGATTAATTAGGATTGTCGTTGATTATCCGCATTTTAACATTACAGTTCTATTTCTAACTAAGTGTAATATGTGAATCACTACCAACATCCTTACCAAAACATATCATACTTAAATACAAATATGCCACTAAAATAAATACGAACTACACGATTTGGTCTTGCATCATCTGAAACTTTCTTTTTTGATAGAAAACCCTTGGAATGGATGAGATGTACTAAAGAGGACACGTCAGTCAAAGGATCGGTCTTGGATCCACATAATCATTTCAAGCCGGTACATAAACTAGGATCCACTTAAACCAACACCTAGACATGTGCGAACTATTAACCAAATATATATGGATCAACAAGATTCAAGAACTTAGCAATCCAAACTTTCAACAATCAATCACTTGTAAAGCGTTCAATATTAGAACAAAGAACCAGTGATACAAAGAAATGATAACTATCAATATGATAGGATCATAGAATCACTCAACAACATATGTCGAAGGAAAATAAGAATGAACTGCTCAATCGTACTTCTTTGGAGTGTGAGAGAGAGAGTATAAACGGCTATATTCTGATATTGTGTGCAGCAGGTCAAGACAACATGCATATATACCGGCCTTTATCTTGTCACCCTTCAACTTCTAAAACATTACACTTGCAGTCCTTTAAAGTCCAAAGAGCTCTCATAAAAGACTAAGGCTGAATACCTGCTGTGTTGTTAAAAGTTCACAACCTGGTGTGGTTAGCTAGATGTGAAGAATTGAATGAAGCTGCTGGATCAGATAATTGGACTGATCGTATGGTATTATATTTTCAACGATCTGTTGAAGAGGATCGGAGATTTGGTATGAAACTTGATAGTTTACATGGGGATTTAGATGTTGTTGTTGAAGAAAGACAAATGTTTATCCAGGAATTATAAATTGCTGGAAATATATTGTTGTTAAAAAATCAATTAAACTCCTCAAAGATGTCCAAAAGAAGGACAAAAAAAATTGAGTCGGATGGAAACGGCAATCAAAGATACAAACTCAAGAATTACTGAGAAGGAGGCCTTTGTTCAGAAATTGCAGGACTTGACAGTACCATTATGAGTACTGTCAAAGAGCTTTTTATAATGATGATGATTGAAAGAACCTTTGTGATGAGAATGATATCAACCTTTATATGTATTTTGTTGATTGTGTCATGTATGGACCTAATAATTGTCCATGCTCTACAATAAGTCACATACCAAATGTCTGGCTTTGTAAAATCAGTGATCATGGTATGGTATTATGTTTTCTATAAGTTGTCAACACTGTAAAAGTGCAAAAAACAAATGTAATGTTGTTTAGATAAATGCTATTATTTTAAGTTTAAAAATCTTTTTATGAAATTATGTTTCTATAATCTCGGGATGATTCTATAAAATATTTAATCTTTGAAAAACACTTATCTTTCAAAAGTTATTGACATATGCACACCAAACCTTACTCGTCCTAATATAAGAAGGCTCTTGAAATTAAGATAAAAAAAAGAATCATTAAGTTCTCTATGATTTGCAACCTTCAACAACGAATGGGAATAATGTCATATTATATAAAAACGTTATTTTGACACTGTTTGAGTGTTTTTTTAGTATGATATGGTTGTTTTTTATGATTGGGGAGTCCCAATCTTAATTTTTTGATGAACACAACATAATATTTTCTCTGGAATATTTGTTGGGGAGTCCCAACATAGACATTTTCTCCTTTGGAATATCTGTTTGGACTAATAAATAAGTCATCAGATTATTCTACAGCTTGGACTAGATCAACAGGTTTTAAGCAGATGTTGTTCAATACAATGATGTGTGAAAGAGGGCATGTTCATCATAACTTTTTTTTATCAAGACAATGGCGCGTTTTTATCATTAAAGTAATAATGTAAATACATGTACCAGTGTTTGTTTATGTGTAAACATTGGTTTACAAAAAAATGTATACAATCATATAAATCCAACCCAATCAAATCAGTTTAATTTTATTTCAAAGTTTTTGAAAGATATGTATTTTAGAAGAAACCCCAAATGTTATGTATATTAAAGCCCAAATTACATATATATGAAAGTCCAGTATTAAAGCCAATAATGTCAAGCTCTGCTTAATTTATGTAGCACTTTAATAATGAAAAGCCCAATATTAGTCATTATGACTTTAACAATAGACTTAGCCAATATATGTATATGGGTCCAACTTTGCTAATTCCATACGTTTAGACACAAATTAGGTAATTAATCCAACATAGAACCTGCTAACACATTATGACACAATTTGATAATTCCATACATTAAAATCAAAATTATGGAATTAATCACAAGCATCCACATCATAAGTATTCAAAGTTACCAAAAACACCATGCTAGCAATAAACATAACAACCAAAGTTTTGACCCAAAACTTAAAACATACATTTAAACAAAGTCTAAACACAAGCATCACAGATAAGGTTCGTGAACAAGTAATCCGTAAATATGTTCAGCAGCAAAAGACATAAAATGTGATCAGCAATCACAATAGTCTTTTAACATACTTGGAATAAGGGAACCTGCATGTTTACACCTTCCACCGCCTCTTGAACAACATCCATGTACTTCATCCTCATCATTTTTGGTGTCTTAAAACCGCAAGTTTCTCCAAATACCCTCCACTTCCCAGCCATTTTGACGTGGCACAATCTTTATGGACGAAGGCGGTACGGACTCATTCTCAGTTTCATAAGGAACCTCACATCATCATGAACAAAAAGTGCTTTGGTGTATGTATGCATCATATGTGTTGTGCAAAAATAGCCGGCAATGCCTGATTAAGACATATATTAAATATACAGTCTCAGTTAACACTAC
This sequence comes from Glebionis coronaria, assembly GCA_025667525.1. Classification (NCBI taxonomy): domain Eukaryota; kingdom Viridiplantae; phylum Streptophyta; class Magnoliopsida; order Asterales; family Asteraceae; genus Glebionis; species Glebionis coronaria. Next base: position 6,908,570 of record CM046877.1, read on the forward strand.
TGCCTACATTCAATTTACTAAAGTTGAACTTTGGTGCTCACTAATTGAGAAAGGTCATACACAGGAGCATTGAGTTTAATGTAGACAACGTTCACTTCATTGTTGTGAGTAGTATGTCCTTCCCATCCACAGAAATGACTTGCTCTTTTGTCTGTCATAATATATACATGTAGCAATTACCACAAGTAGACAAACTATATTTAAACGTTGATTTCGTACGCTAGTTTAAATTTTTTGTTTTTTTCAATTGAGTTTTTTGTGTCGAAAAAGTCAGATTTTGACATAAGTTACTAAAGAGAGCATTTTAGATGTGCGAGTGAGAGGTAAGTTAAAAATAAAAAGATGAGGTGACAAAATAACTTAAAGTTATGTGATCTAAGATAAGAGCATGTTTAGTTTGCAGATTAACTTGTACTAGCTCAAATAACTTATGTTAATGTGTCTACATATCACATAACAACGAATCACTCAAGTCGCACTAACAAGAACCATTTAAGAAAAATAACCTTTAGTTTGAAATATAAACTTTTGTTAGAATGTTTATATGGTTTGAAATAAGCTTTAAAAGCTACAACTCGACATCGATTGGTTTGTAAAACACATCTATAACAGTGGATGGATAATCTCAACTAGTCATGTCAAAAAAAATAAAAGCTCTTTAGACAAGCTCAAATCATGTTATGAAAACCTAAATCATGAAATAACAATGTTTTGAAACCCAGGTCAACCCGGCCGGGTCAATTGGTTGACCCGGTTCTGACCGAAAAACGGCTCATATTGACTCGGGTTTCACATTTTCGAAACCCAGCTCGACCCGTCGGGTTTGGGGTGACCCGGGTCAACCCGGTTCTCGAGACCCGGCTGGGTTTCGATATTTTCGGGTTTTTTAAAAAAATATATATAAATTTTACGTATTTGCGACGGAATTTTATTTTTACATATTATATTGGTTGGTAAACAATTTATGTCTTTAATATACGAGAACTTTTTTGGTTTTTATGTATAAATTTTGTTAATTATTAAAAATATAATTTTTTTTTAAAAAAGAACCGAGCTAACCCGGACCCGGTGACTCGACCGGGTTGATTTGAAACCCGGTCGACAAATGATGAACTTGCTACGTATAGTAAACAGGGTTGACGGTCAAGAGATCGTCAATTAATGTTACGGTTCCGAAGCCAAGACCAAGTCCATCGGGTCCTGGTTGGGCTGCAATCTGGTTTTGAATATTCTTTTGGTTCAAGTTTCCAGCAAATTGTGTCCAATTAAGCTAGCTCGTCGTGGGACGCCGTTTGCATTTACAGTTAGGAATTTGGGATGGCAGCGTTGGCGTATACGTCTAGCGAATGGTACTTGACGGGTGTGTATATGTTGCCTAAAGACCTGTTACTGGTCTAGCTGTTGGGTTGCCGCCACCAAGTATATATATCGTGCATGTAAAGCTCGAAATCATGCTCTCCTGAAATCATGGTCTCAAAAGTGTTGAAATACAAATTTTACAATTGTGTACATTTTTATAAAGATAACTTAATAAAAATTTAGTTATAAAAAGGTAGCTTAACGAACGTTACCTACATTATTCTTCTTCTACATACATCAATTTAAATATGGACTGTTACATTATTCGTATCTATAAGACTATAAGAGTGTGTTTTGGCAAAAACAGATTTGAAAAGTAAGAGGTGTGCCAAAACTGAAAAGTATTAACAATTTTGATAACTAAAAATGGTCAATATAAAAGAATTTTAATAAACACATATGTTGTTATGTCTTTTTATAACATGTCAATTTGTTAGGTTCATAAATCATAACTTTTATTAATCTTTGATGAGTATTGATGATTGACGAAGCTGCTAGAATTTAATGAATTTTTTTAATTTGTGAACCACTTATTCAGTTATTCGTCTGATAAAAATATGATTTTTTAATATTTGATTTTTATTTTGGGGTTTATATTATTATGTAATAATCATATTGATATAAATCGATGTGTTAAATCAATATATTGCAATAATATGATTAGAATATTGTTAAATCAGTGTGGTAAATCACTAAATCCATACTTGGTACTACTAGATTAGAATGTGAAAATATGATTAATTTATGATTAGGATCTTAATAGGCATCAATCTTTATCTTTATGGCGATATTGTAGCATCGAGAAAAAAGTATTTATTAATGTCATAAAGAAGATGTGATCAAGCGCTTCGAATCAGATTGAGAGAGTAAATTGATTTAGAGCGATCGAGATGATATTGTTAACTTTTATAAACCAATTGCTCTAGAGCAGTTGGCCACCCAAGTCCCTCCTAAAGCTTGGGGAGGGGGTTTGGTCATGGGTTCAAGTCTTGCAAGAGACAAAAACCCATGATTTTCCTCCTTAGTGCGAAGTCGTGAGTTCTAGGGGTTTCCCTAGTGGTTCGGGTCCCGGGGCCTGCCCGTTATGGATGGTATAACTCGGGGGTCGGATTTCAGTGAGATTGAGGTGCCGTTAAAATAAAAAAAATAAAAAATTGTTAACTTTTATATTATGGTACTAATCTTATTATCTGTAAATTGGACCTTGGGGTAAAAAAAATTGTGCCACACATGTTTAGAATTCCTGGCACCGCTTACTTATTTGCTTTGTTCTAAATTTGATTCATATAAAATATTAAAAAATAAACATATCTAACATGGGAGAACTTGGTGTTGAAGTTAGACAACTATGCCTATGCAAGGGTAGGTCATGAGTTCGAACTTTGTCCTCCAAGTATTTCCCTTTTTTTTAATATTATCAATTTTTTTTAAGATTCTGAAATCCTAAAAGCATAGGGGCTGTTTAGTTGTGGAAAAATTTTCATAATTTTCTGTTTCTAATTTTCTAGAAAAGAAAAGACTTTTCTTTTCTAGAAAAGAGTTGAGAATTTTGAAAACTTTTTTAGATAATATTTTTCATTTTCTAAAAAAATAAACAATGTTTAAACGAAACTATTTTCAACCATTTTTTTCATGATCAACTTTTTTTTCACGTTTTTGCTAGTTTTTTTTTTACGTTTTCGTCTGTTTTTTCCCGTCTTCTTTTTTCATATTTTCGTAATTTTTTTTACGTTTTAATTAGTTTTTTTACTTTTTATCAGTATTATTACGTTTTAGTGTATAAATTTACGTTTTCGTCAGTATATTTACGTTTTCGTAAGTAAATTTATGTTTTCGTCAGTAATTTTACGTTTTTTTCTATAAATTTACGTTTTCGTCAGTAAATTTACGTTTTCGTCAGAAAATTTACGTTTTCGTCAGTAAATTTACGTTTTCGTCAGTAAATTTACGTTTTCGTCAGAAAATTTACGTTTTCGTCAGTAAATTTACGTTTTCGTCTGTAAATTTACGTTCTCGTCTGTAAATTTAGGTTTTCGTCAGAAAATTTACGTTTTCGTAAAAAATTTACGTTTCCGTCAGTAAATTTACGTTTTCGTTACGTTCTCGTCTGTAAATTTAGGTTTTCGTCAGTAAATTTACGTTTTCGTCTGTAAATTTACTTTTTTTGTCAGAAAATTTACGTTTTCGCCAGTAAATTTACGTTTTCGTCTGTAAATTTACGTTCTCGTCTGTAAATTTAGGTTTTCGTCAGAAAATTTACGTTTTCGTAAAAAATTTACGTTTCCGTCAGTAAATGTACGTTTTCGTTACGTTCTCGTCTGTAAATTTAGGTTTTCGTCAGTAAATTTACGTTTTCGTCTGCAAATTTACTTTTTTGTCAGAAAATTTACGTTTTCGTCAGTAAATTTACGTTTTCGTCTGTAAATTTAAATTTTCGTCAGTAAATTTACGCTTTCGTAAAAAATTTACGTTTTCGTCAGTAAATTTACGTTTTCGTCAGTAAATTTACGTTTTCGTTAGTAAATTTACTTTTTTGTCAGAAAAATTAAATTTACGTTTTCGTTTGTAAATTTATGTTTTCGTCATTAATTTACTTTTTTGTCAGAAAAATTAAAGTTTACGTTTTTGTCAGAAAAATTAAAATTTACGTTCTTGTCAGAAAAATTAAAATTTACGTCTTGTCAGAAAAAGTAAATTAATAGACGAAAACATAAATTTACTGACGAAAACGTAAATTTAAAGACGAAAACGTAAATTTACTAACGAAAACGTAAAATTACTGATGAAAACGTAAATTTACAGACGAAAACCTAAATTTACTGGTGAAAACGTAAATTTTCTGACGAAAACGTAAATTTTCTGACGAAAACGTAAAATTACTGACGAAAACGTAAAATTACTGACGAAAACGTAAATTTACAGACGAAAACGTAAATTTTCTGACTAAAACGTAAATTTTCTGACGAAAACCTAAATTTACTGTCGAAAACGTAAATTTTCTGACAAAAACGTAAATTCTGACAAAAACGAAAATTGTCTGACGAAAACGAAAAATTACTGACGAAAATGTAAAATTACTGACGAAAACGTAAAATTACTGACGAAAACGTAAATTTACTGACCAAAACGTAAATTTACAGACGAAAACGTAAATTTACAGACGAAAACGTAAATTTTCTGACGAAAACCTAAATTTACTGGCGAAAACGTAAGTAAATTTCTGACGAAAACGTAAATTTTCTGACAAAAACGTAAAATTACTGACGAAAACGTAAAATTACTGACGAAAACGTAAATTTTCTGACGAAAATGTAAATTTCTGACGAAAACGTAAATTTTCTGACGAAAACGTAAATTTACTGACGAAAACGTAAATTTACAGACGAAAACGTAAATTTACTGACGAAAACGTAAATTTTCTGACGAAAAAGTTAAAATAATGATGAACGGTGAATACTGAATAGAGTAACGTGTTATTGAAATGGGTTAAATAAAACAATGGTGGGTATGAGGTGAAAATTTAGAAAAGGGTAAAATGGAGTTTTCTAATTTTCTATATAAATTCAGAAAATGAAAATTTTGTAAATTTTGAAAAATATTGAAAATTGATGTTGCTAAACAGGTTTTCTATTTTTCACTTTTCAAATGAAAATTTTTCTAGAAAAATGGAAAAAATTTCTCCAACTAAACAGCCCCATAAGTTCTCCCGAGTTTTCCTTTGCATTTTCTCCCAAAACGCCACCCGACGTCGTCACCTCTACACAAGACCTCGCGTTTTCCCGTCTCAAGCCGTCCTTACCATTTACCAACCCAATGATCCGGTTTTTCCTTTTCTTGGTGTTGTATTTGTATTTTAGTGAGGTATGACGGCACCACATTCACGTGTTAGTGTTACGATTGATTTTGATGTTATGAAAAAAGTGATGAGGTGACACTAATTTTTCTCACGACTTGGTCATGGGTAGGTTGTGAGTTCGAACCTTGACCCTTGTCTTTAACCTTTTTTTATTTTCCTTTCGTTTTTTTCCTTAATTAAAAGCTAGGTTTAACGAGTTAACACGATAAAACATTAGAGTCTGGTTCAAGTCTTACATATATAAGTCCTTCAATCATGAAAACATTGATATACAAATTGAAATTACAAACAAAGATGGAAATTTTGTTCACACACAAATGTCACAAACATCGAATTCTTAGTAAGAAAGATGGACAGTGAGCCTAAGCAACGACTCGACCCCATCAGCAACAATTTGACCAGCTGGTATCAATGACCGAACCTCAGCGAACCCGCAAGCATGCAAATACTTGCCAGTGCCACCTGTGATGGAAAGCCGAGACATTGCACTACCAATGTGATAAACTCCAAAGAAGTTGATACTATCTCCATACTCGCCACCTTCCATCATGGCTGTAAATGTCATCATTTGTCTACTTCCGTCAGCTGAACTTGCTACGTAAACACCTTGTGCTTTTCCTAGAGACTGTGAGCTCAAATGTGGGTCAGCGGTCAAGAGATCATCAATCACTGTTATGGTTCCAAACCCAAGACCAAGTCCATCTGGTCCGAGCTGTGCTGCAATCTGGTTTTGAATATTGTTTTGGTTCAAGTTTCCAGCGAATTGTGTCCCGACTAAGCCAGTTCCTAGTGGGACGCCGTTAGCATTTACAGTTGGGATGGCACCATTAGCGTTAGGAATGGCTACACCTCCTTGTGGTGCACGGAAGCCTATACGTCTAGCAAATGGTACTTGACCGCTGTATATGTTTCCTAATAGACCTGTTACTGGTCTAGCTGTCGGGTTGCTGCCACCAAGTATATCATGCATGTAAAGCTCGAAAACATGGTCTCCTGATGCTGATGGGGCTGGATTCACTACTGCTGTTACGCTTAAAATACAGACATGGATTAGGACTGAGAAAATCGATAAGAAGGATTGCTTCGACATCTTGGAAACTGCTGGAAAGCGATCGGGAATTGATGCTTGTTGCTTTTGTTTTGGATGGTTATGGAAGCACGTCGATGGTGCTTATATACCATCTAACGATACGTACTTTTAGCAAGTATAATAAGAACATGGAGTTGGTTAAATAAAGCTGTCATATATTTAACTGCAAATCCATCTAAACCATACATTCTTTATGTTGTAGTGGTTCTAACAAAACCATACATAAAAGATTTCGACTTTATTATTGACTATAATGAAAAAATGGAATCCGAGCTTATTCTGTCAAACGCTCCTATCGCACAAGCTGTTTTACACGACTATACGTATCACTGCTGATCTTGTTGCATAGGTTCTTCATGATTCATGATCTTAGGTTGTCTCACAATTGGCCATATTAATTTCCATACTGCAATAAGTCAAATATTTTAAAAGGTCAAAGTCAACCACAACCCGAAACAGGCCTAATATGTGCCGATAAGTGCATACTTACAGTATATTGTGGCTGCAAACCATTCGTTAACTATTTTGACCCATGTACTTGCCCACCCGACGTCGATGCTCCATCTGTTTTTCACAAGATTACACAAAAAGGGTTCGTTATAAAGTCTTAAATTGACAACGAGTTTTGCTGCGTATAAAGGGGTGCCTTGATCTTACTTTCGGGTCGAGCTGTCAAGATTCCAGCTGATGAAAAGCATGGCGAAATACATAGCACCCAAGGAGAATATCAGGTGAAAGAATCCGTAGCTATAGGGGATATCGTCCTCCATTTGATCGGTTTGTTTCTTTAGCTGAACCATATAGAAAGTTTTATGCAGAACCATTAGTATAAACTAACGATCATACGTTAATATAAAATTAGCTATTTTTTGGATTGGTCATGTTAAATGGAGGAACCTGAAATGTTTGTGAATCGATTCCAGTGGAAAACGTTGCCATGACAATGGCGGAAACTCCGATTAGGAATCCCTAGAAGCACAAGAATAATGACAATGACGACGTAAATAACCAATATCATAGCTTAATCTTTCGAGGTTTAAATAAAAGGTGTTAGCTTCATTACTAGCACAGTCATCCAGTCGACATGCTTGGTATCGTGTTGAGGGCTGCATTTTTCATGAGCTGGCTCGCTGTAAAACACTAAAGTTATTATGCCAAAACTTGAAAAATTATTAAAGTAAATTTCACTCTAACGAAAAGCGAACCTTCTTAAAGCAGACCAGCATAAGAATACAATATAAGATGCCATGATCCCTGATGACAGAAGACCTCTATTCACCTGTACCAAAAGCCGTGATGGTTAGAGTCACGGATGACATACAAGGACTTTCGTCGTAAGATATCATTTTAAGACATGTATACCTTTGAATGCAAGGATATAACCATCATGACAAGAAGCAAAATTGCTGTCCATGTGATGAAAAATATGTTGAGAGTGCATGAAGATTTGGATGCATACATTGCATACATCGCAATAATCCCACATAACGAGGCCATATAGAAGAGTGTCGACATGAATAATCCACAACACGAGCTGCAAAACATAAGGAAATGTCGGATATATGTGACCTTCGATGTTGATGAGAATAATAAGACTAAAAAAAATCAGACCTTCGTTTCTTCCTTTCATCGGGCATCCAGTAAGCATTCCACCATGCTATGAACTCGATTACACTTATAAGCTGTAAAATGAGAAAGACCCTGAATCATAGGTTTAGCCGTTTTAGATATGAGAACTTTTAACACGACGTTTAAAAGAAGGATTATGGAAGATTACCCTGCACCAACTCGAGCAAGTTCACCTGCAAGAAATCCAGAGATTTAGATTTTGTATAATGGTGTTTATAGGTTCATGTACTTTTATAAACTTACCATATAAATGAACATAATCCGATGGGATGAAGAACGAAAACACTAGGGCGATAATCAATATAGCAAACTTCAAAGTCCACCATCCAGAATGCCATGTATTCCGAATGTTGTATAATTTCGACGTTCCACACGTTGTCAGAAACATTAAAAAGAAGAATATCTAGAATAACGCTAAGGTCGCCACAAGTTTTATACTTTGTTAAGCAATAGTAACACGGTATATATAACAGTAAAATGTTAAAGAAGGATACAAAGCATCCCAAGCTCATACGAAGAACCCCAACTGTTTGGAAACACTCATGGCCCTCGGGTCCACAAGTCGTAAGAACTGCAAAACAAAAATAAACCATTTTAGAGAAATGCAGCCTAAATGGAACCATTATCACTTTAGCGATGACTGACATTGGAGGAACTTACCGTGGAAATGAAGGGATACTCTTTGGCCATAATCGCGCAGAAACCAAGCTACAAGATTTACTAACGAAAAGATAATGCCATACGTAAACCGGGCTCTTAATGATCTCTTCTTCCTCAATAAGCACTCTATGCTCCTCTGCTGCATAAACTCCCATTGAATAATCTCGTCATTTGTTAGTTTAATATCTACCAACACTCCGTCTTCAATCATTTCGCCAGACTCAACCATCCTGCAATTAGTTTGCTAGCTCAAAATCTATCCAAAATCCAATAAAACGGAACTTATGATTGCAGAACACCATAAACAGATAGAATTGTGGTCTCGACTTATGAATTTGTAATGCTGAGCTAAACGAGCTTAATGTATAATGCTGATGCAGAACATTATAACCAAGATGAAAGAAGTAATAAAAGGGTTAGCAGACCTTAAAAGTTGAAGTATTTGGAGTCTGCAGTGACGGTTTCTTGGATACTCGGTAGCTCAGTGAGGCTCCTTATACTGAAATAAGGTAGGGACGAACCCTGATATCGTGTAAAGTGATGATTAAATAAATGAGAAGAAGGTAGCAAGGATCCAATTTGTCAGGTTTGAGTAATAATTGGACGAAAGTCAGCCCAACAACTAACTCTCAGTAAGTAGATACTGTCTGCAGACACTCCATTTCTTCAACACACTACATTTGTTTGAAAGTGTCTTGGTAAATATTTATAAAAAAAAGGTAATGAACCCGTGTTGCGAAAAAGACTATAAATAAAACCCGTTAAGGAAAAGAAATGTAGATGAGGAAAGTTATTGCTTTTCGAACTGATAACTGATATACAGTAATGTTTCAGCGAAACTGTGTATAGCAAAGATTAGTTACAGTGCGGTAAAAGTGTTAATGGTAAAAGTTAAATTCTCGGCTGCTTTCTAGAAAAGCAGATGAAGTAATCTGTTAAGTTTGAACAAGTTAGGTTAAGTCAGATTAGTACAAGTTAACTAATTGTATACTTAACCAAATGTTAGGAAGATTAGGTCCAAGAAAACAAGCTTAATATAGACAGCTGTCGAAAACGTATACATCGATACGAAAACATTTGGTTTAAGGGTGAAGTGAGAAAAGTAAACATGTGAAGATGAAGAATGCTGCTTTGAGTACAGATGAAGCCACCAGCAAGAAACCAGATACAAGGTGACAAAGATGGTAGGTCCTGATAAGTTGACATAATGACACAATGTTAAAAAGTTCATTAAGACTAACCACGCGTAAAAGACCGTTGTTAGGAGCGGAACGGTGCTCGAGAACTGACATTAAAATATTCACTAATCTTGTACCATGTGTCCAATATTTTGGAATGTGATTGTTACTTGCCTCCTTTTTTGCTGTTTTTTGTTTTGACCCTGTTTGTTCATTAGATCCTGTTTGTTAATATGAATCTGGCAAATGTGGGTTCTGTTGTTAGGTATAGTATGATTGAGTCTATGTTTGTCCTTATAAGTACATTATCGAACCATACGGCCGACTCACTTAACCCGTTCGCCTTTATTCATACAAATACCAACTGTTAAGTCCTTCAGTCGAACGGTAGTGGAGTACTAGTCATTTCAGATCTGTTGTTACATGTTACTTTCTTTTACTGTGGTCGAAAATGGCTTCTGGAATTACCCATTTAAACACAATCACAACAACGCGTTTTTTATGTTATCTTTACGAAAAAAGAACAGGAGTTAGTTGGTAGTAGGCAGGAATTGTAAGATGAAAAGTGTACACCAAGAGACTAAGTAACAGGATCTCAAATCGAGCGATAATATTTCACCTTTCTTACTCGAACATAGCGTAAATCAGATGATATTCAAATGGTATCAAAATAATGATCAAGACTGTTCAAAAACTTGCGCTTAAATAAAGTTCCGGATCCTAATAATGTACTAGTTCTCAAAATGTAAACACACTTAGGCCTTTGTTTTACTACCAAGCGTCGCACATACTGAGCCACGCTCTATGTGTTTATTCTGTCAGTAAAATGTATGTATCACGGGGCTGATCAGAAGTCCATGCCACCCATTCCGCCCATTCCACCCATTCCTCCCATGCCGCCCATTCCTGGAGCTGCTTCACTAGCTGGTTTTGGAAGTTCCGTCACGATTGCTTCAGTAGTTGTCATCAAAGAAGACACACTACACACAGAAACGGGAAACAAGAATTAGACGAAAATTAGTTGAAAGTGACTTCAGGTATAAAATAATAGAAGTCAACTAACCTTGCTGCATCGACCAAGGCTGTCCTTATCACTTTCACCGGGTCAATGATACCGTTTTTCACCATGTTCACATATTCACCTGTTTATCAATAAACTTCAATTAGCCACTTCCGATACAATTCATAACAAATTCGGTAAGCAGCAAGACCACTCCTGACACCGGGTCAATCTTACGTGGATAATTTTTCATGCATAACGAGTCAAGTTGATTAAAGGGGACAGGTTGGAAACCGCCTACTTTAACATGTTACCCGCCCTGCCCAGTTTTGCCACCTATAAACTGAACTATTACAGAAAATCGGCACAAACCTTTGGCTGCATCATATCCAAGATCTGGGTCATCTTGCTCTAATAGCTTACCAACCACAACTGAACCTTCCACTCCAGCGTTAGACGCTATTGTATGAACTGGCATCTGCAATTAGTCAAGCAAAACGTGAGCTTATTATCGCTTATATACCAATAATTAAATTAAACCCTACGTGCTAGTAAAGTAAGTGTCTGGTTCTTGTGTAATGAATATAGAGTTGACCTTTAGTGCATTCTGAATAATCTGAACCCCGATTTTCTGATCGAAGTTGGCTGTTTGCAATTTGTCCAACTCTTTAGATGCATACAGAAGAGCAACACCGCCACCTGCATTAAAGATAATTTAGTTTATGTATATAATCACCTTTGACTCTTTGACTAATACACGACATAACGGTTTGACCACTTTACCTGGTACAATTCCTTCCTCAACAGCAGCCTTTGTGGCATTTAGAGCATCGGTAACTCTGTCTTTCTTTTCACCTACTTCAGTGTCACTGGCTCCTCCAATCTGGCATAATCACAAATTTTTATTAAGTTAACGCAAATTTGAACTTCTCGAGCTTTATAGAAGTAAAGATTAATTATAACAAGAACGAACCTTAAGTACAGCAACGCCACCCGAGAGCTTAGCTAACCTCTCTTGGAACTTCTCTCTATCATAATCAGATGTGCTGGAATCGATTCCTGACCTAATCTGTCATTTTCAAACAGATAGCAAAACACAACACCGTGTTAACATTGTTTTAACTTACCGGTGGAGCTTTTAAACAAAACATTGAAAGATATGTACCTGTTCACACCGTTCTTCTATCGACTTCTTATCACCAGCTCCATCAAGCACAACTGTGTCATCTTTCGATACAGTAACCTTTTTACACGAACCCAGCATATCCAACTCCACGTTGTCAAGGTTCATACCAAGTTCTTCTGTTATAACCTGCAGGTCAAACAAAAAGCCCCTCGTAAAGGATCTACGAATCGACACATAATAAAAGATGGCAATTTCAAGTCATTTACGTAGAAACAGGACACCTTCGGGTCATATATGTTATCACAATTTGATATTTTAGTTAACCATGGACAGGTCAGACAAGGTCAAGCGTGTACTTCACATGCATGCATTAATTATTTACAAGATTTTACTAAAAATGACCGTTGGGAGTACCCGACGGTTTCACAGAATAACCCTTTTTAGACTGTTACACAACCTATCAGTATTCCATAATAACCCGTTTTACGCCATTAAAACTATGAAACATCAAAACTCATAACATCACGCATACAAATGATACAACTAGAAAACGTCAAAAAACTCACCTGGCCTCCAGTAAGAGTGGCAAGATCTTGCAGGTTAGCCTTCCTGTTCTCACCAAAACCGGGAGCTTTTATCGCACATACCTATAAAAGAGAACGCCAGTTTCACAAACTAAGATAACGGTTGTTACAGAGAGAAATATTTTCGTTTCTAAAAACAATACCTTAACACCGGCACGGAGCTTGTTAAGAATTAAGGTAGCCAAAGCTTCACTTTCCACATCTTCGGCAATGATTAAGAGAGGCCTTTGTTTCTGAATTAGAATAAAAAACAATCCGTAAGATACATTCACCACACATCCAAAACGATGATTGCATAACTAAAACTAAAAATGGAATAATCACTTTAGCTCATTAAGGACTCTACCTTCAGTGCCAGCTCTAACACTTTGATCACAGAAGTAATGTTTGAAATCTTCTTCTCGTAGATTAGAACAAGAGGGTCATCTAGTTCCTGCGATCATCAAAAAGTCAACCATTTTCAGCATACGTACAGGTTAAGTTAAAATAGATCCATGTAATACAATTAGTAGACTAATAAGCACATTGACTTACACATTTCTGGTTCTTGGTGTTCGTGATAAAATGTGGAGATATATATCCCCTGTCCAACTTCATTCCCTCGACAACTTCTAGTTCATTATATAACGTCTTTCCGTCCTACATCCGTTCATAGAGCTTAGCAAATTATCTGCTATTTATGATCACGATAGTAAGAGTAACGTAAAACAAACTTACTTGAATAGTAATGACACCATCTTTTCCAACTCTTTCCATAGCCTTGGCTATTAGTTCACCGATTTCACGTTCTCCATTTGCGGAAATTGTACCCACCTGTTATTTATATAGCATTGTACTACATTTAGCCTCCCATAAAAAACGGGTGATACATATCAATAAGATCAAATATATTAACCTGTGTGATTTCCTCAGATGTGCTTATCATACGAGCTCTGCTTTTCAAGTTGGTTACAACCGAATCAACGGCCATCGTAATACCACGCCTGAGGTCCATTGCATTCATACCAGCTGCAACCGACTTGCAACCCTCTGAAAATATCGCTCGTGTAAGGACTGTTGCACAAGTTGTACCTGAGTCATAAAAGATCACAAGGAAACCATTAAACGACCGTTACAAAATCATACTATTAAAACAATCACAAATCAATCTGCGAGAGAATATTACCGTCACCAGCCACGTCATTTGTAGCATTAGCAACCTGTTTCACAAGACTAGCGCCAACATTCTTCACCTTATCATTAAACTCGATGGCTTTTGCAACAGTTACACCGTCTTTAGTTACTTTTGGCGCTCCGTAACTTTGTTCAATCACCACATTACGCCCCTATAACATCATCACCAAATAATATTTCATTAAACGCTAATTATAACCAAGTTGACATCTCTGACTAATTAGCTTAATTTCAGGCTTATCAGCTTATGAAGTTATTTCGCATAAGCCATATTGCGTCTTTTTACGGCTTAAGGAGTACAAGATTGTTATGACTTCAAACCAAAAAATAAGATCATAAGCCACATAATTAGTGCTTATGAAGAATAATCCAAACAAAAAAGTTTCTAAGCTCAAAAACCCGCATTTTGCAATTTTAACAACTAAAAAACTAACAATCACACAAACACCTATTTACGGAAATCAAAATCATATCTATTCAACAACGGTAAAGAAAGTACAATTACCTTTGGACCCATAGTAACTTTAACAGCATCAGCAAGCTCTTCAACGCCTCTAAGCATTAACGCCCTTGCATCAACTCCAAATCTGATATCTTTTGCAGCATAGTTTCTGCTTAAATTCAACCTGCTTCCAATCTGTTTAACAGATAATAACATTAACACACATAAATGGGAAACTTATAACCAGGAAATAACAACATACTTCAATTCATATCGAAGACAAAATTTTACATTTCTATTACCGTTACGAACAAACAAGTCTCAAACTTTACTCATATAGTCATATGTGAGCACCTTACCATTAGCAAAATACCATTTCCACATCCGCAAAATGTATCTTATGGAGATAAAAGTGTTCCAATTTAAATTTTACAAAAATATCATTGTCACGTCGACAAAATTTGAAAGTTTAGTTGTAACGATATTAAAAAAGCAAAGACTTCACTTTAATACAAATCTTTACAGATCGTAACAATAATAAAAAGGTAAAAACCTGACTTGATCCGAAGTTATAAATTTGAAACTAAGCTGTTATTAATAATATAACAAGGCTTAAAGCCTACACACTTTTATATAAACAAACAGGCATAATTAACACATAGTAGATCAAAGATTATACCTGTCGGGTGGTCTTTGTTGCAATTCTGCAAATAACAACAAACAGTAAAATAGATCAGTAAAATGAAACACGTATTTTTTAAGCTTATTTTTCGCTTATGAGCTTATTTGATTTTGGCTTATATTTCATAAGCCCGGATTTTCTGGCTTATTCAAGACTTCATGTAAGTTTATTATATGATAATAAACTTAAACAAATAGGCCAGAAAACTCAGGCGTATGAAAAATAAGCTGAATTCACATATAAGCTAATAATCCCACAAATGATCAGTAATATGAAATGGGCATTTTTGATTGCTTAATTGTGGGCTCATGAGGTTATTTAATTTCGCCTTATACCTGAATTTTCTGGCTTATTTTGAGACTTCATATAAGCTTATTACTATACCATAATAACTTGTACATGCAAATAAGCCGGAAATTAGGCATATGAAATATAAGCCAAAATCTAAGAAGCTCATAAGCCCACAAATACTTGATTTCGGCATATATTTCATAAGCCTAGATCTTCATAAGCTCATAAACACATAATCCCACAAAAAAGCTTAAACAAAAACCCCCTGAATAAAAATCAAAACTTTATAAAAAATATAAAGTGGGTCTAATTAAAGATTACTGTAAGAAGATCAGTAAAATTCGAAATTTGAACAAAAAAATAAAATGGGTCTTGAAAAAATTTAATAAAAAACAAAATTTGATAAAAAAAACAAAGTGGGTCTAAAAAATTATCACTAAAAACTCAATTCTTGATTAGTAAAATGAAGTGGGTATTACTGATTACTGTAAAAAATGATTAGAAAATTAATCTTAATCAGTAAACACTGAATCTTAATCAGTAACAAATGAATCTTAATTAGTAAAAATGAAGTGGGTCTAAAAAAAGATCAGTAAAAATCAAATCTCGATCACAAAAATGAACTGAGTCTAAGAAAAGATGAAGAAAAATCAAATAAAATGAAGTGGGTATGTAAAAAGATCAAATCTTAATTAGTAAAAATGAAAAATTGATTAGTAAAATGAAGTGGGTATTACTGAATAATGCAAAAAAAAAAATGCTAAAAAATGAATCTTGATTAGTAAAAATGAAGTGGGTATGTAAAAAATGAAGTTACCTTGATTTAGAGGCAAGATTTGCTGCAAAGCGATACATGATTGATTAATAAAAATGGTGATTTAGTGTGTTTGTTTTTTAAGTGTGTGTGTGTGTGTGTTTTTGTGTGTGATGAGAGATGGTGAATAGGGTTTTAATGGGGGAGAAGAGAAGAGAAGAGTCTGGAAGGAAGTGGCGAATAGGGTTTTAGCCTCCACTCTTGGAATTTTTTATTTTTATTTTTTATTTATCATCAAGATATATATTAGAGAGAAGTGCAAAAATCATCCCTGTGGTATGTCGAAAAATCGAATTACATCCTTCGTTAACTTTTTGGACAACAGTCATCCTTCCGTTAGTGCGCGGGGCACAATACATCCCTCATGGACTAACGGTGCAAATGTTTTCTCATTAAAAATTAACAAAATCTAAAAGAGATGGTATTCTTGTCTTTTTCCTTTCCCAAGGATGTATTATGAGCCTTTTCGTTAACTTTTTGGACAACAGTCATCCTTCCGTTAGTGCGCGGGGCACAATACATCCCTCATGGACTAACGGTGCAAATGTTTTCTCATTAAAAATTAACAAAATCTAAAAGAGATGGTATTCTTGTCTTTTTCCTTTCCCAAGGATGTATTATGAGCCTTATCATAAATAGTTTCAAAAAAAAATATTTTTGAAAAAAAAAATTATTTTCACAAAAAATAAGTTTTATTTTCTCGAAAAAAAAAATATTTTCGGAAAAAAAAGTTTTATTTTCTAAAAAATAAGTTTTATTTTGGTAAAAAAAAATTTATTTTCGAAAAAATATGTTTTATTTTCGGAAAAAAAGTTTTATTTTCGAAAAAATATGTTTTATTTTCGGGAAATAATTTTTTTTTTCGAAAAATAAAACTTTTTTTTCGAAAATAATTTTTTTTTTGAAAAAAATTTTTTTTTTCGAAAATGAAACTTTTTTTCGAAAATAAATTTTTTTTAGAAAATAATTTTTTTTTTCGAAAATAATTTTTTTTTTCTAAAATAATTTTTTTTTCGAAAATAAATGTTTTTTTCGAAAATAATTTTTTTTTCGAAAATAATTTTTTTTTTCGAAAATAAATTTTTTTTCGAAAATAAATTTTTTTTAGAAAATAAAACTTTTTTTTCCGAAAATAATTTTTTTTCGAAAATAAACTTTTTTTTCGAAAATAATTTTTTTTTAGAAAATAAGACTTTTTTCCGAAAATAATTTTTTTTTTCGAAAATAATTTTTTTTTTTCAAAAATAAATTTGTTTTTTGAAACTATTTATGATAAGGTTCACAATACATCCATATGAAAGGAAAAAGACAAGAATACCCTTTCTTTTAGATTTTGTTAATTTTTAACGAGAAAACATTTGCACCGTTAGTCCATGAGGGATGTATTGTGCCCCGCGCACTAACGGAGGGATGGCTGTTGTCCAAAAAGTTAACGAATGATGTAATTCGATTTTTCGACATATTACATGGATGATTTTTGCACTTCTCTCTATATATTATGCCCCCAATGGGCTTTTTGTACTTTCATTTCTAATGTTTTGCAACAATGGTACTTGAATTACAAAGAGTTTTTAGTTTTTAGAAAGTGCAATTGTCATCTAGGCCTAAGCATGAGACACCCAAAATCAATCTAGACTAGAAAATTGGATCCGACCAGACTGATTCGAATCAGACTAAACAAATTCGATCTAATTTTCGGTTCGGGTTTTAGACAATTTCGCTTTTCGGTCCGGTTTGGTTTTACCAAAAACCTCGTTGAGTATGGCTAATAGGATCGGACCAAGGACCAGACCGGACCAGACCATTTTGGTTTGTCTTGATCTGAGGTTTCGGACCATTTCGGTCTTCGGTCCGGTCCAACCCCGATGCTCAGCCCTAGTGTCATCTATCTGGTAGTATTGCAAAACAAGGCTTACAAGATCGATTAATCGTCACTTAAACGATATAAGGTTACACACTTTTTCGTGGCCGATTAATCGGCTAAATAATAAGCCAACTAAGGACGGAACTCGATAAAACTGAGAACCCTATAAAATTTTCATTTCTTATTGTGATCAAGATACGTTCAAGGGTTTTGTACTTTCATTCTTATGTTTTGCAAAAATGATACTTGTAGTATGTTTAAATTACAACCAAGTGGTTAGCCCAGTTGGCCAAAACATGTGAGAGATTTTAGATTCGAGGTTCATCGATATTGAATCAATTGTATGTGGAGGTTTTTCTTTAAAGTGAGAATATGTGGAGTTTTGACTCATAAATGCTTGATTCAAGGAAGACAAAAACTATCTTTTACGTATGTACTGTGGACTCGAATCATTAAGTATGATTATCTTGTGGGCGTGTTTAAATTACAGAGTTTTTACTTTTTAGAAAGTTCAAGTGTCATTTATTTGGCACCATTGTAAAACAAAGCTTACAAGATTGATTAATCGTCGTTTAGGCGATATAAGGTTACAAACCTTTTCGTGATCGATTAATCGGTCAAATAATAAGTCAACTAAAGATGGAACTTGTTAGAAGCTAGGAGTAGTTTCGGTCCTTCAAAATTTTCATTTCTTATTGTGACCAAGATGGGTTCAAAGATTGTGTACTTTCATTTCTTATGTTGCAAGAATGGTACTTGTAGTATGCTTAAATTACATATGGGTTTTACTTTTTCGAAAGTGCGAGTGTCATCCCTCCAAGTCTAATATGAGTCTAAATAAGGTTTAAAAGGTCGATTAATCACTGCTTAGACGCTACAGGATTACAATTTTTTTTTTTGACCATTTAATATGTCAAATAATAAGTCAAACAATGATGGAACTTGATAGGGGCAAGAAGGGGTTCCCCGTCCTCATTTCTTATATTGCAATAATGGTACTTGTATTATGTTTAATTTATAACTAAGTGGTCAGCTCAACTGGCCAACACGGTGTCTTTGAGGAGGTTCTTACGAGAGGTTTCATATATGAGTTTTTTTCGAAATTCATCGATACTAAATCAATTGTTCGTAAGGGTTTTTCTTCAAGGTCAAAATCTATGGATAATTGTTTCATAAATGTCTTGATTCAAGACTGGCAAGGATTACCTTTTGGGTATGTACTATGAAATCGAATCACTAAATATGGTTACCTTGTAGGTATGTATTATAAAATTGAATCACTACTTATGACTACCTTATGAATATATACTATGAAATCGAATAACCAATTATGACTACCTTTTAGGCATGCACTGTAGAATCGAATCACTAACCATTATTCAAGGCTGATTGAGAATACCTTCTGGGTAAGTAGTATGGAATTAGATAACTAACTTAGTAATTGTACTAACTCATCATTCTACAAAAATTTGCTTAAATTACATAGTTTTTACTTTTTCGAAAATGCAAGTGTCACCCCTCCAAGTCCAAAATAAGCCCGATGATTTCTGGCATTGTTGCAAAATAAGGTTTACAAAGTTAGTTAATCACCGTCTAGGCATTGTAAGGTCATCAATATTTTCATGATCGATTAATCGCTAAAAATAGGTCAACTAAAGACGGAACTTGACATGGCCGAGAAGGGTTCCCTCAAAACTTTAACCATAATACGATGTTAGACATTATTAGTACAACCATTGGCCCCCTAAAACAAATATGTTATATTTTAGCCCCTCTAATAATAGTTGTCAAGTTTTATCCCTGAAGTCAAGGTAACGGCGATCAAAGACGATCAATAGTTGTCAAACTTGTTAGAAACATGCAAATCTTAATAGAATTACCCAGAACTCAGCGTAAACATGTTTAGTCATTTATGTTAGTTGTTAATAGCTATTATAAGTTGATTTATAAGGATAATCTTACCAAAATACACAAAACTCGTCGAAAATATCCAAAATTTGCCAAAAATGGCAATCTGAGTAATCAATTATCAATCCCGCCTATATCGATAACACGTTAAAAAGATGTCAATCGCCCAACTATTGATTCACTATTTTGAAACCTTGATTTTTTGTTGTTTGGGTTCATGTTTTGAGGGGTGATGACGTGTCCGATTCGTGTAGGTATTTTTTAACACGACTACAATCTTTATAGTTGAGTGTATCAGACTACCAGAGATATTGAACATTAGCAAGAGCCAAAGGCATAAACCCTTATGAAGGTTTTGGTGTGAAAATTGTATTTGTCTCGAAGTGAAATGACAAATCCTATTGCTTTTGGGTGTTTCAATCTTTTTATTTTGAGCGAGTAATTAGGGTCATCTTTAAATTTGAAAAAAAATTATGGGGTTTGAACAAAATTATATATTGAACTATTTCAAGAAGGATTTTTTATGAAAACTTTATGTATATATGCTTATAATTATTAACGAGACAAATTTTGGGTCCCAAAAAATTTTGAGCTCTATACGGTCGTTCAACTTTTACACTTTTAAAGACGACTCTGACAGTAATGATAGTTAGGGGTGTCGAAAAAGTTGACCCGACTCGAACCCGAAATAGCATATTCGGGTCGGGTCACTCGGGTTCAAAAACATATTCGGGTCAATTCGGGTTGACCCAAATTGACCCGAGTTCTAATTAGGCTCGGGTTCGGGTTTATATTTTTTAGCCTTGACCCGACTCGACTTGACCCGAACCCGACCAACCCGAGTTTCTTAACACATTTTACTTTGTAAATATACTTAAATAAGCCAATTTTTATTTTTTTACTTATACTCGGGTTGACCCGACCCGAATTAACCCGAACCGAATTGACCCGAACTCGACTGACCCGAGTTTTAATTAAACTCGGGTTCGAGTTTGATTTTTTTGAGTTCTGACCCGACTTGGCCTGACTCGAATTAACCCGAACCCGATTGACTCGACTCGATTCCCACCCCTAATGATAGGACGATATCCACACCAATATTTTTTTACAAGGACGGTGTGTGCATTTTGGAAAAGATATGGACTGCAAAATGAAGTCTCGACATACACATAGACGATTTTGCCACTTTAATATTCTTTATGATTTATTTTTGGAAGCTAATGTTTACACCATGGTGGATTAGATCAAATAAAATTATATCTTTCTTGTATTTTCCTTTTGATATACTAATCGGAAATCGAATTGAAAAATCGAGTTGAACTGAACCGATAATTTTTATCTTGATTTTCGGTTTTGCAAAAATATAATTCGGTCTTATTCGGTTTTTGGTTAAAATCACAAAAAATACGTTTAGGCTAGGCACAACGTTAACTAGGTCGCGACTTAGTTTTTTCAATTTTCTCTCTCCGGTGACTTAATGCGACTTATTTGTCACAACCCGGCGACCTAGTGCGACCTAATTCAAATTTTTTTATATTCAATAAAAATAATATTTTATTAAAAAAACATACATATTACACTAAAAAACACATTACATAAACTAAAAAACATTACGAAACATTAAAAGTAAAAGGGGTATAATGCATTAGCTAAAACTAATTTCAAAAATTGTCAGATTAATATATGTTGTAAAGAATTAAACAAATCTCAATATATTAAAATTTAAATTTTTTTTATAAAGTTTATATAATTAAAACACCATTAAAAACATGTTAAATTAAAAAAAAAGTTTTGTTTTTTTATAAACACACAAACACAACACAAACATGGGAGAACGAATTTTCCAAAACGATCGTGGCTAAGACCGAATAAGTGGGGATCGACTTCGGCGACCGAATCGCCACAACGCAGCGACTCGGTCGCGACCGACTGGCGACCGAAAAATTCCGGCGGCGTTGCGCCTAGCCTTAAACAATGTATTCGGTTCGGTTTTATATCGGTTCAGTTCGGCTTTGGTTTCTGTTTTCATCGGTTTAATTCAGTTCGATTTTTAATTCGTGTTTTTCCCAAAATCGGTTTTTAATTCGATTTGGTTAGGTTTTAAACCGATGTTGAGCCTTATTTTATGAAGCTAATCGTTTCTCACATTTCGATTAAGATATTCAAAACTGCGGCTCAACTTTCTTTTTCTTATCTTTATGTAAACATCACTCATTGAAACGATGCTAATTAAAAATTTTAACCTTCTCTTTTTTTAATTCTTAGGCCGTCTACATTAATATCCGATCGTCTTTCAAATCTTTTGTTACTTCAGTTTTTTTTTCTGACGACATTCAAACAATTTTTTCTACATCAAAACGACAATTTTTTTTGTTTATATAATTTGGCTTTTTCCTGGCTCCACAACTCGGCCGTACCTTCGATCCATTTTCATCTCGATGATCGATTTGTTCGGCCGCGACATCAGGACAACCGAGTTAAAGATCCGGCTGACAAAGTAGTTTCGTTTTCGCCTTAGCTAACTAATCTACGAGTAATCCGATGCTGGGAACTTACTTATTTTTTTCGAAATTATTTTGACAAAACGTTAGCTTATATGGTAGAACATGTACGTCGATTACATTAGCTTATTTGGGAGTTGGGACCATGATACTCTCTAGGTTCTTCTAGCATTATTATGTCACCAAGTTTATAGATGGTTAAATGACACCAAAAATTATGCACATGTTATTGTAACACTTTTGTCGTAACATCATAACACCTAAATAACATTGTCCCATCAACGCCAAATCAACATAACACCCAAATAACATCAACTAATATCATTTTTCTTTATTTTTCATAAAACCCTTACACAAATGAAATATTTCATTCATTTAATAAAAATAAATACTTCAATATTTAAAAAAACACATAAAAAGATTTATAAAAAAAATTAAAACAGAAATTTGAGCTTACTAGAAATACAATTTAGATATATTTACTTATTAAAAAAATAAAAAAATAAGCTTTTCTTTAAAAAACCACTAATAAATATGGGCCTCGTATGAACTTTGTTTACAAACTACTACCTCCATTCTAAAATTATAGTCCTCTATATTATTTTCGGTTGTCTTAAAATTATAATCCCCTTCCAAAAATAGATGTAAGTGATGTAACAAGTTTACCATATTACACCTAGTGATATTAGAAATTACAAACTATTTATAAAGTTTTAATTAATTACATAACAGTAAGAGTGTCATTTTGTAAAAAAGTAAAAGAAATAATGCAATGATAATGATGTCTTCTAAAACAATGTGTTTTTTGTCGGGACTATTATTTTGAGACGGTCTGACTATAAAAAAAGAACCTCGAAATCAAACACATGTTTTCTTTTTTTCTTTCTTTTTGCCATGAATCATCCATTAATAAATCAAAAGGTGCATTTGGAAAGTTTTTTTATACAAAACATAATCTAACGCGCGTTAACGTCAGAACCAACGACGTTAAAATTTTTGCAGTCGAGGTATCGTAACGCTGACCAACGACGGACAACGCCCCTTAAGACGTTACGGTACCTACCCCTCTTAAATGTGATAAATCATAGTTTGTTGTTCCATTCATTCTTCATTAAGTTCATTGAATACATTAAATACGGCAAGAAATGTCGTTGTAATTACATAATAACAAAAGCTGAGATTTTGTGAGAATGTGTTTAGGACAAATAAAGGAGTAAGCAATATACTATATGAAACTTTTTGAGCTCAAATTGTTCGAGTAGGTTTTTTAGCTCCAAAATAATCGGTTTGTTAAGTTGGTTGTCGAGCCTTATCGAACACAAGTTAAAAACTAAAGGTCGATCGTGCTTGAGTCAAGTTTTAAGAATACGTTAGCCGAAACTAGTTGGAGCTCATAAGAGCTGAAGTTTTACTTTCAAATATGTTTGACAAAGCAGGCGAAGCTAGAGTTTATAAAAGTGAATGGCAAAAAAACATTCAAACAAAGATATAAATCATTTCAAATGGTGCATAATTCTCAAAAGCTAATTTTAGTATGTTTATATACGAAATTATTTATGAAAAGTTAAAACTCTTAAATTCACATTTAGAATCAAACTCAAGTGTAACTAAGTGTGTAATTCTGTAAATGAACCAAGTCTTAGAAAAGCTCGAGCCTGATTTGTTTCGCATCTTGTGAATAATGCTCGAGCTCGACTTGTATATAAGTATAATAAGAAAAATTACTTTTAGCTTCGGTGAAGTCAAAATCGCAAGCGATACAATGATCCATCAATCAGACCTTAAACAATTACGCTTCGTAAACAAATTACCTTCAAGTACAATGTCATCCATGTGCTATTATAAGTTTTCACAAAATGATATAAAAGATAAATTTGTGAGTGATTTCAAGTTAGATTGATGTTAGAGAAAGAATTCACAATAATATAATGGATAAATTCACCCTACTCCATCAATGGTTCCTGTGAATTTTAGATGTGTTAAGTTTTAATGAAAACATCATTTTCTTTTAAATGCATCTGGTTCTTCTAAATGTGTTAACAATCTCCGTTTTAATTCTCTTTCTAACTTTGTTATTCCATTCCTCAAAATAATTTATACATTCCATCATATTCGATTCTGATTTCGTCTTTGACCTTATAAAGAAAACATATAAAGGACATGTGTGAAAAACAAATTAAGGGGTGTTTCTCTTTTTCTTTGTGGGGAAGAATTGTGGGCTCAAACCTTTAACTCATCTTAATTGGGAGACTCATTATAACTAGAGTCTCCGTAATAAGAGGCTAATTAAGACTCTTATGAAGCTACTTATTTAGTAAACACCCCTTAAGAGCATCCCAATGCTCAAGCTTTTTAGATTTTAATGTCATTAATTTTTGTACTTTTTTAATTATCATCAAGCTTTTTGTTGTCCCTAATATGTGATGATATAGTACACGAATTAAAGAAAGAAAGGTAGAAATGAGATGAATTTTAGAGAGAGAAACTAGAGAGAGAAAAGAGAGAGAAGTGTGTGAACTTGTAGAATATTAGATTAAGAGAAAAAAATGAAATGACCAACACCCTTCTTAACATGCTAGGAAGGGTTTATATAGCCTTTGCTTACATGTAGCTTAATGGGCTATATGATCATGGGCCGGGCTTTCCTTTTGGGCTTTGGTTACTTATTAATGAACCTTAGCTTAAAGTTAAGCCCGTAATAACACGACTAATATACTACCTATTACAACGTTCTAAAATACGATACATAGTAAACATATGACCGAGCATTCTTGTTTGGCTCAATATTTTGAGGCTAACAATCTCCCCCAATGAGAGGTCATAAACCTTGGTCATTTAGGAAATTTGTAGAGATTACTAATCTCGCCATAAATGAGTCTTGAACGTGTAATAGTAGTCTTGTTCCTTCATGCTATGATCTTTGAGCCTTTGTCGTTGTCTTTCGACTTTGTCTTTAAGCTTGAGATCTTCAAATCATCCTTGACTTGTCTTTACCATCTTGCGATCTTGTGTCTTCAACCACATGCTCATACTATTAATTGTTGAATATGTCTTTAGGCATGAGTATGTGATTTCTGAATCATTGACTTTGTTGAGTACACCGTGACGCCACCTTCTCGAGACAAAACATAGACACGGACAGAATGGCTTTGACATTCGTCCTAAATCGGTAGCGTTTTACCTCCGGTCGGTGAAGACCGTTATACGATATTAAATATCGTACCTGTGATCAGGTAGATTCAATTAAGAATCTCCTTGACAGGGTTTCGCGGTTGTACTAGCCATTCTCTTTACTCGACCGTCTCAAAGCAAGACTGCGAACATAAAGAGTGAATCAATTGGATAAATATCCGCTTGATTAATGTCGTCAATTCAAATTACTGGAACAAGTGTGATTCATAAAGAATCTTACCATTGTTGCTTTCCAGTTGACACAAGTTTGATTCATAAGAATCTCACAAGTCACCTACTATAGCGCTGTTTGATGTTGACGCTAGAAGGATTTCCATTCGTCACTGTGAATATTAAGGAATATCACTCTGAATGTTCTGGCAAGACCATAAAGATATTGCGTAGAAACCTGAAACGAGTTTGAATCAATTCAGAATCAAACTACTGTTGCTTTTCAGTTTTACATATGTTCAATTCATAAAGAATCTTGCATATGACCTACCGCAGTGCTGTTTGATGTTAACACTGGAAGGATTTCCACTCATCATTGTGAATACTAAGTAGTATCACTCTGAGTGTTCTAGCAATATCACAAGGATATATCGTAGGACTCTCTTGATCTTCATCCGTGTGTCCTAACGAGACTTGATTGATCTCTTGGCTCTAGACTCGATTTGTGCACTTTTAGTGGTCGGAGGCTGGAGCAGATGCCACCTATTCAATATCAACTATCTCGAAGTGAGAAAGTCAATAGAAGTCATGTTGTTCTCCGTGACAATAAAACAAACTTCTTTTGAGAGAAGCCTGAGTAGCTAGGAAAGGGTTATGCTTCACATCACTGGGTCCATGATGAGTTTGTCTTCATGATGAGTTGACCCGGTTTCTTCCTAAGTTGTA
Organism: Glebionis coronaria; assembly: GCA_025667525.1. Classification (NCBI taxonomy): domain Eukaryota; kingdom Viridiplantae; phylum Streptophyta; class Magnoliopsida; order Asterales; family Asteraceae; genus Glebionis; species Glebionis coronaria. Next base: position 6,934,795 of record CM046877.1, read on the forward strand.
TGGAGGGCTTCTTTGTTTACACCCTTTATCCTTACATTTCTTTTTCATTCTTCAACCCCTTCAATGCTTACCAAGACATCATTAATATCACCTTGTTGTGATTGTTCTAGTGCTATCATCAGTACTTAGTCGGCATTCAGCTACGTTCACATTCTACTCCATCTTTCCTAAGGACTTCTAATAATATATTGGATTGTCCCTGGGAAGATCCCTCCGGTTCTGGTTGGATCATAGGACTTACACCTAACCACCCTTTTGACACCAATAACGTCGTGAAAACCACTTTAAATTCTAACAAAGTGTTTGAAAAACATTTAACACCTTGCTAGTTTTGTCGTTTTATAAATGCTCCCCCTTCACATGTGCATCGATAATCGAAAGTGTTTCGCACATGTAGGTAAGAGTTAAAGTGCTTGAGTCTTATATTAGATCACATTTTAATCACATTTTCTCCCCCTATCTCTAATATATAAAATCTTTTGATATTAGAGATACCAAATTTGATTAAAATATATTTTGAAAAATAGTCTTGAAATCTCCGGGAGAAAGATGTGTTAATCTTTTCCATGAAGTTAAAATGCTCCCCCTCAAAAATTGATCCAATTGAATTGTCATTGTGAGGATATGATCCACATTTCGCTTTTTGAGGATAAGAGTTGTTGAACACACAATTTTTGAAAGATTTTGAATAATCATTGATAAATTCTTGAAAAAATTGTGTTCAACGCTTTTTGAAAAATCCTATTTCTTTTTGTCGAAGAGGTTTTTCTAAAGCATAAACTTGAGTTCATAGACTTTGAATGTCTTGATGAATCCACTCAAGTGTAAGAAGATTTCTCTTCTTTTGCTGAGGGTAAGAGCACGAAATCGTACACTCCCCCGTGAACATAGATCCGGGTTGCAATCTGAAAGTGATTACAAGCCATTGTGTTGAGCTCAAAACGTTGAATGTTTTGTGACTAGCTCAACCCGTGATAGATTGCTCTACCCGTTGTTTGGAAATATTGTCCAAAATAGACAATTTCCTTTATTAAAAGAAGAAATGACATGTTTTGAAAAGTATTTACAACTTTCATTCGAGCTTTATGTACACACCCGTGTCGTTATTGAGCGACATTTCTAGGCACGTCCATATTATCGATACTGAAAGACATGTCGAGAAGAATATTTTTGGATTTTGAAAGAATTTTAATTTTGTGTTTTGCTTTTATGTGTTTTATATTTTTGTATTTTGCTTTTTCAAAGATATTTACAAGTTGATGTTTGATAGATAAATCAAGCAGGCACCTTTGCCAGAATCTCCAGGTCTGCTGGAGTCAAACATCTCATACCAATTTGCCTAACGAGGTACTCAAACCTATCTATCGACAGAGCTTTCGTAAACAAGTCGGCTAATTGGTAATCCGTTACAACAAAGTATAATTCAACGATACCTCTTTCAACTTGTTCCTTTATGAAGTGGTATCTGACATCGATGTGCTTCGTGCGGGAATGTTGTACCGGATTGCAGGAGATGGCTATGGCCGACTTTGAGTCACAGTACATAGGTACTTTATCAAAGTGAAAGCCATAATCCATGAGTTGTGTTCTCATCCAAAGAACTTGAGCACATCACGCAGATATAGACACATACTCCGCTTCGGCTGATGAAAGTGACGTGCAATCCTGCTTCTTGGAAGACCATCCCACAAGCTTATCTTGACCTAGAAATTGTGCACCACCAGAAGTACTTTTTCGTGTATCAAGACACCCTGCATGATCAGAATCTGAATAGGCCGTTAGAAAGAAACCGGTTTCCCTCGGATACCAGAGTCCCAAATGAATGGTATTCTTGAGGTACCGAAAGATCCGTTTAACCTCCTTGAGGTGCTTTTTAGTGGGTCGTGCTTGATATCGTGCACAATAACATGTAGCATGATGAATATCAGGTCTGCTTGCTGTCAAGTACATGAGGGAACCAATCATGGAACGATATCTCGTTTGATCGATGGGTAATCCCTCCAAGTCAGCATCTAGCGATGTGGTTGATGATGGTGTCCCAACGGGGTCACATGAAGTCATACCATGATTTTTGATTATCTCTTGACAATACTTAGCTTGGTTTATAAAGATACCACTTGGGGATTGGTGAACTTGAATTCCTAGAAAGAATTTTAGTTCGCCCATCATAGACATTTCAAATCTGTTGTGCATTACTTTTTCAAACCATTTTGAAAGTTTTGGGTTTGTAGACCCGAAAATAATGTCATCAACATAAATTTGCACAAGCAGAATGTCATCCCCATATTTATAAGTGAACAAAGTTAAATCAATGGAACCTTTTGAGAAACCTTTGGAGACCAGAAATTTCGAGAGCTCGTCGTACCACGCCCTTGGAGCTTGCTTGAGTCCATAAAGTGCTTTGTGGAGACGATACACCTTGTCAGGATAATGAGGATCGACGAATCCTTCCGGCTGCGTGACATAGACTTCTTCCTTCAAAGGACCGTTAAGAAACGCCGTCTTTACGTCCATTTGATATACAATGAATCCCTTATGTGCAGCATAGGCAAGGAAAATCCTGACCGCTTCCATTCGAGCTACTGGTGCAAATGATTCTTCATAATCAATACCCTCTTTCTGTCCATACCCTTTAGCCACTAGCCTAGATTTATTCTTGATGATCGTGTTCTCTTTATCCATCTTGTTTTTCCAAATCCATCGAAGATTTAATGGTGTTACATCGTATGGTCTGTCAACAAGTTCCCAGACTTTAAGTCTTTCAAACTGTTGAAGTTCATCCGTCATCGATTCTATCCAAGCATGATCAGCCATGGCTTCTTTGATGTTTTTTGGTTCAGCAGTACTCACGGCGAGTGCGAACATACAAACATCGCCATCGGTTTCAAGCTGTCGTCTTGTACGAACGGGCTGTGAAGGGTTTCCAATTACGTGAACCAAAGGATGATATCGGGTCTAATGATGTGTTGAAGGATGTCGTTGGTAGAACGTATGCATATTTGACGGATCAACATGGCGAGTAGAAGACTCTCCAGTTTCGTGTACCGGTGTACCGAATGGGTTGATAAATTCGTCTTCGTCAGATAATGCACCGTCTGCTTGATTTGTGTTCTCTGGAGCAATGACAGTAGTTGTGGATGTTGTAGGATCGATTGTTGAAGTGATATTCTGAGGAGGTAAATCTGCAACAACCCGTGTTGAAGTAGATGAAGTTGTATCCTTTTGTTGATGATGATCGGTATCATCATTCTTATCATGAGTGACAGCGGAAGACTTCGATGCAACTTGTTTCTCCCCCGTGAAATATTCATCATACATTGGTCCATATAACATTTCCAACTCTTCAAATGTCGTGTCCAGTGTCATATCTGCTCTAGGAACATGTTCAAGAACCAGCTTTGAACTTGACGGTTCATTGCTGTGGTCTTGAGTTCCGAGTTCCGTGCGGTTGTGAACGGAAGTCGTTTGTCGTTGTGGATCGGGACTTAAACTGCTTTGTTCAAGTGCCATTTCTTGCAATTCATCAAATCTGATATGAATAGTCTCGACTATCAATTTTGTTCTCTTGTTGTACACTCTGTATCCCTTAGACTGAGTTGCATACCCCACTAAAATGCATGCATCACCTTTCTCTTTCATCTTGTCCAGATTTTCACCATCTCGAATAATGTAACACGTACATCCAAAAACGTGAAGGTGTTTGAGTGAAGGTTTGCGATCATTAGTTATGTGATATGGTGTCTTTTCGTGCCTTGGGATAATTAAGGAGCGGTTTTGTGTGTAGCATGCGGTTGACACGGCTTCGGCCCAAAAGTATAGTGGAAGTTTTGAAGCGGATAATAATGTTCGAGCAGCCTCAACTAAAGTACGGTTTTGTCTTTCAACAACGCCGTTTTGTTCGGGTGTTCGAGCAATAGATGTTTCATGTTCAATTCCCTCGGGTTCAAAAAAGTTTCTTAGTTTTGAATTCAAAATTCAGTACCTCTGTCAGTACGAACCACTTTAACTTGAGCTTGAAGACCACGTTGTATCACTTTAAGGAAGCTGATGAGAACATCGGGTGTTTCATCCTTGGATCTCAAGAAGTGAGTCCATGTGTACCTTGAGTAGTCATCGACAATTACCATAACGTATTTCTTCCCATTGATACTGTGAACACGCATGGGACCACACAAATCGATATGAAGAAGATCTAACCGTCCTTTAGAGCTTGGTGTAGTCTTTGTCTTGAAACTACTCCGTTTAGCTTTACAAAGCTCACAAGAAGAACAAAGATGATCTTTGATGAATTTCAAGTTAGGAAGGCCTCGCACAATATCTTTCTTGGAAAGCAAGTTGATGGTATCAAAGTTAAGATGAGATAAACGTTGATGCCATAACCAAGCTTGAGTTGTTGAAGCTTTAGCCATGAAACAGATTGGAGTTGAAGATGTGGAGTCTTGTAGTGAAATAGTGTAGAGATCAGTACCCCGTGTTCCGGTAAGTAAGTCATTCCCATCATAATCACGAACAAAACATGTCTTCTTTCTAAAAGCAACCTCCAAATCCGCATCACATAATTGACCAACCGAGAAAAGATTGTGATTGAGCCCTTCGACGTAGTAAACCCTTTTGATAGTGATATTCCCCTAAACCAAGTCTCCATATCCTAGGATCGGTGCAAATTGATCATTTCCGAATCGGACCGTACCCAGGAACTTCTCCACGAAGTTAATTTGAAGCTTGAGATTCCCCGTCATGTGCTTCGTGCATCCGGAGTCCAGTATGAAGAGAATTATTTCGATCACCTGCAGAAGAATTAGAACACGATGGAGCATTTGCTAAATTGGATTCCATGTTAGTTGTGATTTCCGATTCATTAGTTTCCCTAGTTTCATCACTTAGAGGCACACTAACGCTCGTAGTCACATTTTCTGTCCTAACCTTAGGCATCCATTTATATCCTAGAGGACATTGATTAGCAAACCACCATTTCCAAGGCTTGCTAGCAGACTCATATAATTCCCTAATTCTGCTTCTAGGGTTCTTAGTGGTGGAGTCGGATGCAATACTTTTCTTAGGGGGGGGGGGGGGGGGTTGCACCAGAATGGTTCACTTTGTGTTTGGGTTTTCTAGCACTAATAGGCATCACAGTTTGCTTCTTAGTTCTAGTTTCTACGCCTTTGACATTATTCGAAACACACATAGCATGATTAACATTAGCACACTTTCCACATTTCACACAAACAAACTTAACTTTCATAGCATTCAAAGTCGAATCATTCAAATCGTCATTACACGCGATTACAGACGTTTTATTCATAGAAACATTGAAAATCCTAGAGTGGGCTTCTACTTCCTTCATCTTCCCTTGACTTTTGTTTTGCCAGACCTTTTCATTCATGCGAGTGCTCTTAAGCTGGGGCCAGCTAACACTAGCAGTGGGGACTACTCCTGTAGTAAAAGACACACGTCTATTAGTGTTTCTAGAAGTCTGAGGTGATTGACTTTCTTTGTTTTGTGGGTTTAGTGTCCAATCTATACATCCCTGGTTTAACCACATTTGTGTTCTTAATGCTTTGTGATCGAATATGTGTTTTGGGAGTGTTTTGTGGTAACCTATCCTTCCCATCCGTCTTGGGGGCAAACGCAAGTTTTGCAAATGCAGAATTAGAGAAAACAAATGGTTTTCCCAAGACAGAGGGTCTAGTCACTTTTTGAGCAGTGGGTTGTCTTACAACAGGTTTCTTAACACTAGGTTCCACAATCTTCCCACCCATCTTAGCAATGAGTTTCTGCAACTCTGCTATCGCTCTGTCCATGTCTTGTAACTGAGCTTTCAACCCTTTAATTTCCAAATTCTGTTCGTTCATTTCTCGAAACGTTTGGGAAAGTTTTTCTTGCAATTTATTATTATGTGGAAAACTACCAACGTCTTTTTGCATAGCAAGTTCAAGAGAATGACAATGTTTTTGAAGGAAATCAGTTTTGTGTTGAAGTAACTCAAAAGCCTTTTTATCAACATTTTCTTTATGTTTCGAAAGCTCAAGTTCAAGACGCTCACACTCTTTGATTTTATCAAGATATTTGCATGCAACATCAGAATATTTATCGATATCAGCACAAGATTGAAGAGTAACACACAAAATATCTTTGGAGAGACATTCTTCTAAGAGTAGATCATATTCGTTTGAAAATTCTGATTTGTCATTTTGAAGGTCATCAATTTCTTTTTCAAGAGACTCAACATATTTCAAATCATCAAACATTTCAGACTGAATTAAATTTTCAAACTCAAGAACATTTTCTTTTATTATCTTCGTATTTGGTATTAAAAGTTCTTTCACAAGCACAGTTATGTCGTGAGGAATCTCGGTTTTCCACTTATCCTTTTGACGTTTCTCCCAATCGCTTTCAACAATTGATTGAACATTATTAACGTGGTGTTTAAGAAAACCAAGTATTTTTCTACTTTTGCTTTTAGAAGCATCTAGAGGCAAATAGTTAATATATTTAAAAACATTAGTTTTCCTCTTAGTGGCAAGAGCTTTTTTCCATTGAATTCTTTTTTGTTTGCATTCTAAAAATAATTCCTCACGAGACTTCTGTTTTTGTGGAGTGAAAAGACCATAAAGACTGTTTTCATAAGCATAGTTATATGGTTTCACAAAATCTTTATTGACCGGTGATCTACTCTCCTCATCCTAAAGGGACGTCTCTTCACTATCGAGGTTAGCTACATGGCAATTATGATTGGTCCATTCAGACTCGTCAAGATATAAATAGGGGTTTGCAGCTTGAGCTTGTTCGAGGTACTTGGGGGTGGCAAATCTAGGTTGACCCTTGAAAAACGACCGAGGTGCTATCATTCTTACGGTTTGAATAGAGTCATGTGTATTATAAACAACTTTTTTCAAAAAATCGACTTGTTCTTCGAGATCCTTTACTTTTTCCGTATCTTTGCTTTGTCTATTTTTGAAATCTTGTTTTAGTGTTTCAACCTCTTGTTTCTTCTCGTCAAGAATTTTAGCAGAATCGGTGGTGTTCATAGAAATCCTCTGTTCAAGTTCATTAACTTTTGTTGTGGCAAGGTACGTTTTTTGACGTTCATCACTTAATAAAACATTAAATTGACGTTTTTCTTTAGTTAACAAAGCAAGAGCTTCATTGTATTTATTTTCATAATCGTCCTTTTTAACGTTGATGACACGACTTTTGTAACCCTCAAGCTCGTTGGTCTTTTGAAGAAGCTCAGCCCTATAACTATCAATAGTCTTACTAGATTTTATAAGAGCGGCTTTGCATTCTTCAAAGTTTTGAGTGAGAGCTGCGTTTGCCTTCTTTAATTGCTTTTGATTCTTTCTATTTTCATTAACATCTTTTTGTAAACTAGCAATTAAATTAGAAAGCGCGACACGCTCCTCGTCATCATACTCATTTGCATGTTGATCATCCTCAAACTCATTATTGCACATGTCTGATGAATCGGGTGTTGTATTGCTATCAACCGTTTCCATCATACACGTGTCAGTAATTGTTGTTGGAAGTTCACTATGCTCATGTGTATCACCAAACACATTATATTCATCAGCATGTTGTACCTTATCAATTGGCTCAGTATCAAAGATAGGACCATTGTCATCCTCAGTGACGTTAAGGACCTCATGAATCTTTGCCATGTCTGAATAATGTGCCTCGAGTTCTTGGTCGGAGATTTCATCATCTGTGTCGTCAAGCATTTCTCCTTCCTCAGCTGATAACTTGATTCTAGCTTCCTTTTTCTTGCACAGCAGCATCTTTTCCTTATGATAACCATAATCTTTAACCCTCTTTGGTTGCCTGCATTCCCTAGCCAAATGCCCAAAACCTCTGCAATTATAACACTGAATCCCACTTTGTTGCACAACTTGAGTACCAACAGTTTCCCTATTTCCAACAACAGTAGCCACCCTCTGATTATCATACTTAGGTTGTCGATCATACTTTGGAAAACTCTCAGCACGTCTTCGTGTGGCATACCTTGGAGGACTCTGTGCATGGGTGTTCCTCGAGTTTGAAGATGTTCGAAGGTTGTTGTTGGTGGGTTTGTAGATTTTCTTATATTGCTTCATAACAAAAGCCATTTGTTGCTTAAATTCCCTATCCTTTTGAGCTATTTCTTCATCACTGTCTTCTTCGGATGATTGCTCAAGTGTGGGTGATGGTGCTCTTGCAACTTCTTTGCCTCGGGATCGTGTTGGGACATGTGACTTGGATACAATGGATGATCGTGGTGATAATGATTGAGTAGAGTAAGTCTTTGAAGTACGGGAGTGATAATCTGGGTAATGTTGAGTGGTAGACACCAAAGCAAGTGGATTGGAAATCTTTGCAACTCGTTCAGCTCGAAGTTCATTTGCCTCATTTTGAAATTGTTTCAAGATGTCAAAGAGCTTGTGATATGAAACTTCGTCTAACTTTTGTTGTTGTTTCACCAAGGTGACAAACCGTGTCCACTCTGGTTGAAGTTGCTGTAGAAATTGGACATTGACTTGCATGGTGGAAACTTGCAAGTTGTTTCGGGTCATATCATTCATCATCTTGTAGAATCGGGAGTAATAAGAATCAATTGATTCCCCATCCTTTGATGTAAACTTGCCAAAGTTCCAAAACATCTTAGTTTTCACATCTTGTTTGTTAAGTGATTCACCTTGTTGCAATCGTTCAATGGCCGTCCACATTTCTTGAGCAGTAGGACATGCGTCAACCGTAGAGTAAATTTCATCTCCAATGCCACTGAGAATTAAGTAGATTGCTTCCTTCTCTGCATCAAACCACGCACGGTTCTCTGGGGTGAGGTCGGTCCTCTTTTCATCACGTTCATATGCGGGTTGTGCGTCACTTGTGTCTGTGGCTGGTACTGCAGGAACTTGAATCCGTGAGAGTTTATAGGGTCCTTCCAAGATACATTGCCTTAAAGCATCACCGTTAGGTTTTGTGTCAAGGTAACGTATAAAACGGGATTGCCATTGATCACATCGACCCGACACAAGCATTGGTGGTCTTTCTTTCTTACCTGCCACCATTATGTTGTTGTTCGTCACACGATATTCAGCGGTAGAATCCATCTCAAAGTTCTCTGAAATGATGAATCGAATGTGGATCTTAAGTAGTTGTGTTGTGATTGTTTGGTTGTTGAAATTCCGAAAATTGCGATTTTTTTTCTCAGCCCGACAATAAATTCCTCAGTCCGACAAAACGGTAGACCTAAAAAATTTGTAATCACCAAATTTTGAAATTGAGCTAGAAATGTCCTAAAACTAGTATGGAAAAAATTTGATTTTACTTGACCTAAAAATTTTAACTTTTTTTTTTTAATCTTCGTGTAAACTACGTTCCTAAACTAGTATAGATGGTGGCTAAGTCTAAAAAATACTCAAACAAAATTTAGCAAAAACATGTCATCGGAATCACTTCGTCGAAATGTCTAATCGGAATGTGTAATCGGAATCCCTTCGTCGGAATGTCTAATCGGAATGGTGATCGGAACGACCTTGTCGGAATACCAAATCGGAATGATGATCGGAAAGACCTTGTCGGAATACCAAATCAGAATGACGATCGGAAAGAGCTGGTCGGAATGTAGTTGAATAACCCTTGATCGGAAAGTCCAATCGGAATACTGATCGGAATGTTAAAACCCTTTTCCGATGTGAGTGATCGGAATCACTAATCCCTTTTCCGATTGCACTGATCGAAATATATCCCACTTTTCTCGGACAAAACTCAACCAATACGTGATTTTAAGCCAAAAAATGATCAAAACACCCAAAAATTTTGTGTTTTTAGCCAAAGTAAATATACAAAATCACTACTACAACTATGTAGAAGATGTAGATGAAGAAGTAGAGCACGGAAAACACACAAAAATTTGAATCCGAGATGATTTATGGATTAAATCATTCAAATCAAATATAATAACAACAACCAATCACAAATACTACCCCATGGCGATTGATACCAATTATTGTCCCTAATATGTGATGATATAGTACACAAATTAAAGAAAGAAAGGTAGAAATGAGATGAATTTTAGAGAGAGAAACTAGAGAGAGAAAAGAGAGAGAAGTGTGTGAACTTGTAGAATATTAGATTAAGAGAAAAAAAATGAAATGACCAACACCCTTCCTAACATGCTAGGAAGGGTTTATATAGCCTTTGCTTACATGTAGCTTAATGGGCTATATGATCATGGGTCGGGCTTTCCTTTTGGGCTTTGGTTACTTATAAATGAACCTTAGCTTAAAGTTAAGCCCGTAATAACACGACTAATATACTACCTATTACAACGTTCTAAAATACGATACATAATAAACATATGACCGAGCATTCTTGTTTGGCTCAATATTTTGAGGCTAACACTTTTTATGTTTCATACTACAATGGTGAAAAGCTTTTCTAAAGTTTTTTGTGTAATTAATGATTCAAAGTTGTGGGGGAGTTAATGTATAAAGCTTTTAACAAAAGCTTGGTGAATGCAAGTCATTGTTAAAAGTCATTGTGAAAAGCCTTCATGTTCAATGCAAAAAAACCACTTCAAAAACTTTTAGAAATAGGAAAAAGTCATTGTAAAAGCACCCGTTGTGGATGATCAGCAAGTACAATGGCCCAAATGAACAAAACCTTTTTACTATTTCATAAAGCTTTTTAAGATAATTTTTAGCATTACATTAAAAGCATTTTAAAAAACTTTTCAAAATAACTTGACATCCAAGTCTTTTCAAAAACCTCTACTCAATGAATGCATTAAATATTATAAGTCCATTAAATGCATTAAATACTATAAGTCATTGAAGACTTGTAACACCCACAATGAGTCAAGTTGGCAAAAGCTTTTTCAATTCCTAATAGTCTTTCAATAGCTTTTTTTACCAATGGCTTTTTAAAAAGCTTTTTGTCAAAGACTTGGCAAAGCTCAAGTCTTTTCTTAAAGTTCTAGTCACTAAAGTGTTATGCATTGAATGCATTTAAGGCTTCAAGTCTTTCAAAAACCTCCAAGTCTTTTAAAAACTTGCCATTGTTAATGCTCTAAGGTGATGAACAATGTCCCACATCGATCGAAGAAAATATATTGTCTTTGTATATAAAAAGTATTGTGTACATGAATCAAAAGATTGAGACGAGTCGTGTGTTAATGGGTGGAGATTATCAATCATGTTATAAGAAAAATATACATGTAACATGATTGATTTCTCTCATATCCATTAATTTATACAAACTCTTAATCTTTTGCTATTATTTTTTAACTCGTTAATTTAATTTTAAAATACTATTAAAAAGCGTGTGTTTTCAATATAACAAAACATACACTCGTGTATATCAACAAGATCTTTTTGCCATACACAACAATAATGATTGGTTTGGTTAACTAACATTCTCTCCGTCTCATAATTATAATTCACCAACAACATTAAACAATATATATAATTATAACTTTCTCACTCTTATTTTTTTTTGCACAAATACGGTTTTACCATTAACTAATAACTACGTACGTCTAAGAATATAATACACTGACAAGAAACACACAGTTTTTAAAAAATAACACAATTACAACTTTATCTCTCTTATCACCTCAAATGAAAGTAATTCATACATTCTTTAAAGTTTTTGCACAAATACGGTTTTACCATTAACCAATTAATTCATACATTCTTTAAAGTTTGTAATTATCACCTCAAATGAAAGTAATACGGTAAACTTTATCTAAATTCTATTATAATGTTTGAAAGTAGACTATTGTTATAAAACAAAATGAAGACCTGAGATATAATTATGAGACATGATAAAGTATATCATTATAACTTTATATCATTATAAAACACCGATGTTATGCATGAATAACGTCTAGTAGACATATTAATGATATTTTAATCAAGTGTTTTGTGTAACGTGTAGTAGTATAAAATAAAATAATGTTTTGAAAAGTATTAAATATAAATATTCTTTTTTTCACACAAAATATATAAAGTATTGGTAAACTATATAATGATACTTTTACATTTTTGTTTGTTTTATATATTCTTAAATCTATCTTACAATCGTATTATATACTAGGCGATTACCCGCGCATAGCGGCAGAAATTGCTTGACGACAGACAATTAACGATTCGGTATATCGTGGTAAGGTCAAATTGTAATTGTAAAATGTTATAACATACGACAATTCAACTTTAGATAGAATCTCGGTAAAAATGTATCAAACAGTTAAACTATGTTTAAAGTATGAAATATTTTCCTTTTCACTTGTGAATATCTTGCTACAACTACAGCTTGTTGGTGTTAATTTTAACTTTTGTGCTTTCATGTTGTATATGATCAGTTAGGTTCGCTAAAAATATTATCCAAGTTCTAACTTTTTCGTCTGGTTAATTGTATCAAATCTATTTTAAAGACTTGTAACTTTGTTGCAGTATGTAAATCAAATTGTATATCAATACGTTTATGCCTTGTTGTCCGTATTTTTCTTCTTCTTTCATTTGGAATGGCTTCGCTATGTCTAGTCTATATATAGCTACCATGTATAAAGCACAATTTTTAGATTAGGCAAAGTACTCGTATTAATATGACACTATCCCATTCTATCGTTTTTAGCAGAAAAGCCAGCATAAAGCAAGTACACTACAGTACTTCACTTTTGGACTCACAAAGTGAATTCTGAAAAGATCATGAGAGTCCATAGCTAGAACATTACAAATCTATGTATCCTTAAAGGGCAAGAAAATTTCCTCCATATTATGCATACATCAACTAAACAGGATGATATGTATCCTTTATCAAATACAAAGTACTAATGTTGCTAGCGAATCAGAATTTTGGATTGCCCTCCCCACAACAGACCTCTAAAAAATAAATTATTAAGTGAATGAGAAACTTGAACGAGAAGCTTGCTAGCGAACGAGAAACTTGAATTCTACAAAATTTACGCCATATGTAATCAACTCCAAATAAACAAATTATTAAGGGGATTGTGAATATTATAGATAAAAAAAATATAAATATAACAGTGACTCCGCATGCTGCTAAGAAATTATATACCTTCACCTCCAACTGGGCAAAGCTTGGTGTCACTTATGAGGCCGCAAAAATTTCAAGGTGTTGTTGATGCCGCAAAGAAAACAGTGCAAATACATGGAAAGAAGTTTGTTTTACCTATGTTGATGTTGAGGAGTTAAGCTTTGCTCTGATTTGTGGTCTAAACATTATTGTGAAGGTGACAATTCTGCCATTAAACCTTTATAAATAAATAAGTTAAAATGACGTTAGTGTTAGGAGTAAAACCACATTCTAATAATCAGTGGGGTAGATTAAATAAGATTATATACCTTCATAATCTTGTTGCAAAGTAAAGAGGCTGAAGGCCTTCAACTTCTAACAAATAATCAGTGGGGGTGGAGTACCTAATGTTTGCGATGCTCTAACCATCAATATTGGTAAACAAACAGAGGTAATCCTTTTTTATTTCGGCTTATGAGCCTACACCTAGTTTCCAGCTTTACTTGTAAAATTTGGTTGGTTTGTTAACAGGTTAAACGTGTGCTCTTCTACAAAATTTCGAAATTTGTTGGATACAATATATTGGACACAAAATTTCAAAATTACTTGCAAAATTTCAAATTTTCTTTCAAGTATAACGTAGATTTTGAAAACCACTGACATAATAATATAGATGCAATATATATTGTTAACCTTTAAGTCCACCATAAATGACCCTATAAACCATCTTGCATTATGGTCTGATAGCACTACTAACATATTTTTTTTAAGTTTGTGACTCTGATCGATCTTCTACGACTTTCAGAGGATTTGAGAACTTGAAATAAAAGTGAAAGTATGTCATTATTTTTTCGTCTTCCCAGAAGTTCTAATAGTAAATGATTTCAAATAGCTTACCTACCTAGTGATCCGTGATCCTGTATGGTTATGGTCTGTCAACTAAATGTCGCCTAAAATGTAAAGCAACAAACAGTCAATGTGCAAAGACATTTTAATTCATAAAGAAGCGTAATTTAAATTTTAGTATTTTAGCTGCCTTCGTAGATTACATTGGTTACTATCTCTGTTATAGGTATATAGGGAAAAGAAATTATCGTGGTACCTTATGAATTGTGGTTATTGCTACTGCATATAGAGAAATATGTGCGGCTATATCAAGTTGTTTGACATACTCAAGCAACTGCAACCTACCTTGACAAAACTTTTCATTTTGATCTCATTTGTACTTCATGATTTGCATATAGCTTGCAGTATCTTTTCCATTTGCTAAATATATTTCTACAAGAGGCCGTAAAAAAGACCATGTAAAACTATAAACTAAACTAAATGACATCATACCTGATGGTGCAGAGAACTGAGCACCATATTCTGCAATGAGCATTCTATTCGATAGAAGCTCTAGCCACAGTTGAGTCATAGTGAGGTAGTGATGGGTGTGTGTTGTGCAAGAATGTGATAAGAACCAAGAAACCATACACCACAAGCAAGGGTCCATCATACATGGCTAGAACCCTCTGATTCCTTTGAGCATTGCAAGAGGGAAGAGTCCAAACATGATGGCTATGATAACGGTATCAAAAATGAAGATTTGAGCACGTTCACTGTTGGAATAAATATGGTCGTTTGGGTCAAAACGGTAAGCGAATCGGTCATCGTATTGACCTGAAACGTTGAACATTAGGTACAAAGGCGAGCCCATGTTGAGTGTAACAAGCAGGGCGAGGATTCTACCTGGCAGGTTGTTTAGGCATATAGCGGTTAATCGGACACCAGAGACCAGTTTTGGGACAAAAACTTCATCATCTTCAATTGAACCGGTGTTGGGGTGGTGGCGACGGTGACTATACTTCCAGGAAAAATAAGGGACAAGTAGAGTTGAATAGAGAACAAGGCCTACAGTGTCATCAAGCCATTGGTAGTCACTGAATGCATGATGTCCGCATTCATAGGCTATGACCCAAACACATGTTAGAACAAAGCCTTGACATGCCTAGTAAACAAGTCATGCCACATAGGCAGAGGGACTGAGGGAGAAGAGGGATGTAATTGTTGGCAATGTAGTAGAAGATGGAAGAAATGGTGAGCTCTTAAACAACATAAGAGAAAGAAAGAATGACTCATCGCTTGAAACAATGGGTGACTTTCTTGTCAAATGGTGGTTTCTGGTATAGGAACCGTTGGATTGTTTCTGTCTCAGTTTTCTTTCCACAAGTGGCGGGGTCAGACATTCGCCCACCTGCACCCATTGTTCTATGACCTGCCAACAGAAGTAGAGAATAATATTATTAGTATGATGTAAAAATCTAGATGTGAAGTAACGTTATTACAAGTGAGCTTCTTTTTAGACATGTGGTTCCTGAAAGTGAAAGTTGCTAAACCTTGTTCTGTAACTTTTAGATTTGCAACAGGGACCATCTAGCAAAGAAAAGGACTTGGGCTTAATTAGGCAGGACCATGTGCAAATGCCAATTTCAGGAATAAGGATGTTTATTTGTAGAAAAAAGATTCTAAAAAATATTTGTTTATGACTGATTTATGTTCGCCAAAAAATGGTTGATTTGCAACAAAAAGACTGATTTGGAAGTTTCAAAACTTGTCCATTCTTTTATGGGCTGAAATCCACCATTATTTATTATATTTTGCGGACAAACATATACAGAACATACATTACAAGTTGAGTAAAGTGTGAAAAATAAACCGCCGAATCAAAATCCGAAAGTGAGGTTGCCAAATCACCAAGTACAACATCCTCTCTTAAAAAACTTGTAAGCATATACCTCTAGGAAGCAACCTTTAAAAGATGATGCTCAAAAATAATTTCAATAACTCCAAGTTAGTATAACTAATTAAAATGCCACTGTTATGGCATTTACAATTCTGAACTCGAATTTTCTTAAAGGGCTTAAACTAAGTCGAAAACAATTTAAATACCAAAACATTACTCAAATCAAAGTGAATCAGAACTCCAAAGTATTAAAATCTACATCAATCATATTCAGAAAAACTAACTAATAACAAAATTATTAAAATATATTTGATTGTAATGATACAAAATCACAACAACAAAGAAGCCATAAAATAAATAATTGAAATTTAGAACAATGATTAGAGTGATGAGAGAATTACCATTAATATTAAACTACGCTTCTTGATGTACCTTGAACCCACTGAATTTATGAATAATACGATTCGTGTAACTTGCAAGAAATCACCAAAATAATAAGCAAAGATATCTGTTTTTGATGAGGTGCTTGTGAATGGGAATAAACATAGTCAAGTAATCGATGAAGGTAATTATCCCCAAAAAAATTTATATGACTTTCGTTTAATAACACAAATAATAAGATAGTCCATCCAAATATAAAATATATTTGAATCAAAACAATAAAATTGAAATTTTGCAATTAACAACATAAACAAAATCGATTCAGTACAATTAAAACTTACCGAAATGATTGGGTGGAATCCAAGATCATGGTGATTTTGAAACTCGTTAAATCAACTTTTTGTATTTACGAATTGGTGATTTTGAATCGGAACATCACCAAAGCCATCCACCAAAACCAACAATCAATTGAAATCACTCAAACCATCAACCAAAAACACATGGTGGCTGTGGTGGCAGTTTCCAAAGATGGTTGTGATGGAGAAGATGGTTGCAATGACGGATGTGATGATTGTGGTGGCGGCTAAAGAGAGAGGCTTGGTTAGAGCATCAAACACACATCAACACCCGACAACATCACTTAAAAAAAAGCTTCAAGCAAACCAACATTACAAAATCAACTGAAAACCACCACAAAACACCAAAACCACCAAGCACACTGAAACCACCTAGTCCACCGAAACCATGGTCATTGGTTTAGCGAACGAAGGCAAAAATGACGGCGGCAATGGGTATATTGTAGGAGAGAGGGGTTTTGGTTTAGAGAGAGATGATAAAAGAAATAGTGTTATGCGTGTTTTATGAAGAGGTGATTAGGGTTAGAATTGTTTTTTGTGTGCGTGTTTTTGATTGAATCTGAATTGCACAGAATGTCAACTTGTTAAAGATGTCAATGTTAGATTCTAACATTTCCTAAAATAAATGTTGAAAAAAACAACCATACACCCTTTATAAGTATAGTAGTAGTGATGGCAAAAAACTCTGAACTCGATGAAGAATCCGATACCCGAACCCGATTTGACTGAGGACTCCCCGAGTTGACCGGGTATGGGGATAGGGGTGGGGATTCCCCGATAATAAAAAACGGGTATGGAGGCGGGGATGGTAATACCCTTGGTTCCCCAAACCCGTACCCGAACCCGCCCCGAATATCTTTATTCTACATAGGCATTTATATATATATTTGTATGTTGCAAATATCTATCAGATATTTGAAACACTATCAATAGATTGTTAATATCTCATTTGACACTAACCTTCTAGGATGAGCTCTTGTTTGTTAATTTTATTATTATTAATACTGAGCATGTCGCATGAATGTTAATCTCGTTAATGTTATTTGATATTACGGTATTGTGTTATTCGTAATAGTTGTATCATTTGAAACATAGTTTAAATGTTAATTGTGTAACGGGAAAAAAAATCCTCGATTCCCCATTGGGGATCCTCGTTCTCCGCTGGGGATGAGGATGGTATGTAGTTCGTTATCCCCGATGGGGATGGGGACAGGGATGAGGATAGATATTTAACTTTGGGGATGAGGATGGTAGCAATCATTTCCCGCAAACCCGGCCCCGTTGCCATCTCTGTATAGTAGATATATATTTTTGAAAACACAACATTTTTGTAACCAGAAAAAAATTAATTACAAAACTAAAAGTCATATACCACATCTCTAACAAGACAGATAAAGAGGTAAGGAACAAAAAAACAAATGCACTATAGTGCACAAAAAAGGTAAGATGTGTTGCAAAGCGATACATGATTGATTGAGAATAAGAGTCCGTAAGGAAGTGACGAATAGGGTTTTTAGCTTCTAATCGAAATTTATTAATGTCATCAAGATATGCCTAAAGCATTGTGTTGCAAAATAAGGCGGGTGATTAATTGTCGTATAGGCATCACACATGATCACTAATATTTATATGGCTGATTAATCGGTCAAATAACAACAAGGTTAACAACGGTCAAAGACAGTCAATGGTGGTCTGAAAACATGCAAATTTTAATAGAAATACCTAAAACTCACTATAATTATGTTTTAGTCAGTTATGGTGGTTGTTTATATCTATTATAAGTTGTTTTTAAAAAAAATCTTGTCAAAATACATAAAACTCGTCGAAAATATTCAAAATTTGTCAAAAATAGCAATCCGACCAGTAATTGATTAATCCCACTTCTATTGATTACATGTTACAAGGATGTCAACTGACCGACTACCGATTCACAATTTTTGTAACCGCAGTTTCAGGTTTTGTGGCGTGATAATTTGTGCCGAGTTCGTGTTAGTATGCTTTAACATGACTACATACACGATTTTTGCAACTCACACTACTCCTTTTTTATGATTTATTTTTTGAAGGTAATGTAATATTATTTGATACATTGTGGATTAAATCAAATAAAAGTATGTAGATATCCTTCCTTCTATAACTTTTTTCTTGATATGTTATCTTCATTATAGCTCGTTTGATTTGTCTTCATCATCATTATCATCATCATCATTTTTGTATAGAAAATATTAATTTTATCTTTTTTTTAAAGTCAACAAGACATATTACGACTACGAACAAACTATTCCAACACGATGACATCCTAGCTCCTTAATCAAGCAAATTAACTGAAAAAATATCCTAAAAACCTCACAATTCGGGTCAAAAGAGAGAAAGGCGAAGCCTCATTTTTATATTTCATCATTTTATGTCGATGACAAGTTCAACTCAATCGATTAATACAATCATGTGTGATCAAAGGTGCGACTGTGAAACGATGCTAATTATAAAATTTAAAGATTTTGTATAATTCTTGAGCTGCCCACATTAATATTTGATCGTCTCTCACATCTTTTGTTACTTTAGTTTTATTTCTCTGAAAACACACAAACGATTTTTTCCACATCAAAATAATATTTTTTTATTCATTTATATAATTTGGCTTTTTCCTAGCTTTACAACTTGGCCGTACCTGCGACCCATTTCCACCTCGACGAACGATTCACTCGGTCGTGACATCAGGACGACCGAGCTGAACAACTGGTCGACCAAGTAGTCTCGTTTTCACTTTAACTAACTAATTTAGGAATGATCTGATGCTGGGAACCTACATATTCGAGTGTGACAATGATGAACCTTTTCGTCATCATGACACCCTATGACTAGGGGTTCTTTCGATTACATTATGATTATAGAACGCATTTAGACCACGATACTCTCTTCTTTAAATGAACCCATTAACTTGTAAGCATTATTATGTCACCAAATTATTGACACCACAAATTATAGACATGTTACTGTAACACACTAACACGTAGTTACTTTTGTTAGATGTGACAAATCATAGCTGTTATAAATTGTCATAAAAAGATCTAAATTAAAAGACAAATTTGTTAGTGATTTCAAATTAGATCGATGATGTTACAGAAAGAATTCGCAATAATATTATGGATAAATTCATCCTACTCGATCCAGGGGTACCTTATGCATAGACGAAGTCAGGGTTTTTAGTGGGTGCTCGAGATACCTATAAATTTTTTAGATGTAGTTTTAAGTTTTAAAGGAAACATCTTTTCTTCAAATGCATCATAAATACACATGGTTCTTCTAAATGTGTTAACAGTCTCTATTTTAATTCTCTTTCAAACTTTGTTATACCCCTGTTTAAAAAATCTATGCAATCATATTCGATCATGACTTCGTCTCTGACCTTGTGAAGTGTGAAAAACAAACTAAGGTGATGAACGGTGTCCCACAACGGTCAAAGAAAATATTTTGTCTATGTATATAAAAAGTATTGTGTACATGATTTAATCAGAAGGTTGGGAAGAGTCATGCGTTATTGGGTGGAGAGTTATCAATCATGTTATAAAACAAGTTAGATGCATGACATGATTGATTTGTCTCCACCACATTAACTTATATAAACTCTTAATCTTTTATTATTATTTTTTAACTCGTTATTTGAATTTAAGATACTATTTAAATGTGACTTTTTAGTATAACTAGACAAATACTCGTGTGTTTTAACGAGATGTTATAGCAATATACAACTATAATGATTATTTTGGTTAATCAGCACTCTTTCACTTACAAGAAAAACATAATTTAGAAAAAAAACTAAAATAATTACAATTTTTTATCTCTTACTTGTTTCACATAGACAGTTTTACTATTAACCAATTAATTTTTAATTTTATGTGTCATATAATTATAATCTATCGACAAAAAACATACAATTGTAAAAAAATATCATACTTACAGTTTTATTTCTCCTAATTTGTGCAAAAACCCAGTTTTACTTTTAAACAATTAATTAATAACTTCTTTAAAGTTTGTAATTATCACTTTAAGTAAAAGCAATACAATAAACTTTATCTAGATTCTTTATTTTGTACTCCATCCATCCCAAATTAATAGTTCCCCGATAAAAAACACATTGTTTAGAAAACATCACTATCACTGCATTATCTCTATTACTTTTTTGCAAAATGAAACTATTACCCTTATGTATTTAATTAAAACTTTATATATACTTTATAATTTCTAGTACCAATATGGTAAACTTGTTACATTACTTACATCTATTTTTGGAAGGGGACTATAATTTTAAGACGTCCCGAAATAATATATAAGACTATAAATTTGAGACGGAAGTAATAGTACAAGTTATAAACATAACGAGGACCCTATGCAATACTACTAGATTGCACAATGGTGGATTAAATCAAATAAAATTACGTAGATAGCTATTTTCTTCTTATTTGGTTGAAATCGGAAATAGCTAGGAAATTTATATAGACTAGTTCATCGTATGATACATGTCCAACTCGTTTGGTTTTTGTCTTCATCGTCATCATCATTTTTGTGTAAAAATATTTTTATATATATATTTTTTGAAAATCAACAAGATATATTACGACCACGAACAAACTATTATAACAGGATGACATCTCAAGTCCTCAATCAAGCAGAGTAACGAAAAAAAGACTCGAAAAAATCTCATGACTTGGGTCGTACAAAAGGAGATAGACATAAAGCCTACCTACTTTTTACATTTCATCTTGACAATAGGTTTTCGATCGATTAATACAATCATGTGTGATCGAAGGTGCGAGTATGAAATGATGCTAATTATAAAATTTAAACTTTTTGTATAATTCTTAGGCTGCCCACATTAATATTTGATCGTCTCTTAATCTTTCTTTACTTTAGTTTTATCTCTCTGACAACATACAAACGACTTTTTCCACATCAAAATGGCCATTTTTATTTATTTATAGAATTTGGCTTTTTCCTTGCTCCACAACCGGGCCTTACCTGCGATCCATGTCCATGTCGATGATCGATTCATTCGGTCGCGACATCAAGACGACCGAGTTGAAGAACCCGCCGACCAAGTAGTCTCGTTTTCACTTTAGCTAACTAATCTACGAGTTATCCGATACTAGGAACTTAAGGATTGAGTGTGACAATGATGAACCTTTTCGTGTCATCATGACACCCTATGACTGGTGGTTCAAAAAGTTAGCTTATATGGTAAAACATGTCCTTAGATTACATTTTCAACCATCATTTTTCTGGTACCTTAGTTTCTTTTTTTTAGCGATTTACAACTGATTTATTTTCGCAATAAGACGACTAAGTTTATTTTTCTTAAATTAAATTTCATCAAATAAAAACACTACATAAATAATTAAGAAACATTAAATAATTATTCAAATAAAATAAAAAAGCATTAAAATAATAATTATACTAAAATATAGTTTAAAAAGGCTTAATTAGAGATTAAAAAATAAAATGCATAAAATGAAATTAACTCTAAAAATGTTCAAATTAATATATGTGTGAGATTAAAAAATAAAATGCATAAAAGAAAACTCATTTATTTATACTATTATATAAAAAGGCTAACTTCAAACCTAACTTTGATCTTAATCCCGAACCTAAAATCACCAAACTTAACTCCAAGTCAAAAATTAATATAGGAATTTATATTTAAACCATTAGATCATATTTAGTAAATTAATCTCATCCATATTTTTTGAAACAAACTTTTGTAACATTTTTTTAACAACATTTATAACAAACTATTTAAAAAACTTTTATTTTTAAATTAAAATATCTTTTTATTTTTTTATTTTTTTATAATCTAATTTCGCCATATTTTTTAAAATTTCGTGCTCTTTAATTTAACATCCATTTTAATATATTTTTGTTAAATTTTAGTTTTTTTATTGATATTGAGTTTATTTAAATTTGATTTAATTTTTTATGACTTTTATTTACTTTGAATATACATTTGATGAGTTAAATTGTAACATTAGACTATTAAAACACTACATAAATTATTAAAAAACATTAAATAATTATTCAAATAAAATAAAAAAGCATTAAAATAATAATTATACTAAAATATAGTTTAAAAAGGCTTAATTAGAGATTAAAAAATAAAATGCATGAAATGAAATTAACTCTAAAAATGTTCAAATTAATATATGTGTGAGATTAAAAAATAAAATGCATAAAAGAAAACTCATTTATTTATACTATTATATAAATAGGCTAACTTCAAACCTAACTCTGATCTTAATCCCGAACCTAAAATTACCAAACTTAACTCCAAGTCAAAACTTAATATAGGAATTTATATTTAAACCATTAGATCATATTTAGTAAATTAATCTCATCCATATTTTTTGAAACAAACTTTTGTAACATTTTTTTAAGAATATTTGTAACAAACTATTTAAAAAACTTTTATTTTTAAATTAAAATATCTTTTTATTTTTTTATTTTTTTATAATCTAATTTCGCCATATTTTTTAAAATTTCGTGCTCTTTAATTTAACATCCATTTTAATATATTTTTGTTAAATTTTAGTTTTTTTATTGATATTTAGTTTATTTAAATTTGATTTAATTTTTTTATGACTTTTATTTTACTTTTAATATACATTTGATGAGTTAAAATGTAACATTTGTTTTTGAACAACAAAGATTTTATTAAAAGACTAGCAAGAAGCTAGCAAAAAAGAATACAAAGTGGAAACCCTAGTTGGGTTTTGAATCCAAGTAGTCCAAGATACGTTACATGATTTATTCCTAGAGGAAAACCATCTAAAAGAATAATCCACAACCGAATAAAAAAGGAGGCAGCGCTTGGGCGGAGAAGAGTTAAAAACCGTGTCATTGCGAAACCTCTAGAGAGACCAAAAAACAACTCCACATATTACTTCCAACACAGAATTCTGAGAGGACGAGTGCACATTATCAATCCAAGAGTAAACATCTGCAATACACGTAGGGATAGGAGGAGAAATGTCCAACCAACTAAAAACCTTATGCCAAAGGGTGGTGGCAAGGGAACAAAACCATAAAGAATAGTTTGTGGTTTCAACACTTGCGTCGCAGATTGGACAGGACAACGGATCCAAAGTGATCCTTTACGGCTGGGATTCCATCTAGAAGGCAGGCGGTCACGCAAAGCCCTCCAAATGAAAATGTTGATTTTCCTAGGTAGAAGTCGATTCCATCTAGTTATTAAACCCCCATCTGGAAGGGTGTAACTGTCAATATGTTCCCGAGTACATTTAACAGTAAAAGGCGTACCAAGAGTCCATGACCATGAATCATCCCCGTCTATCAAAATACAAGAGTCAAGCATGTTATTAAGAGTATTTAGATGATATACATTTGTACCGTTTGTAATCGGGCGAGACCATGAAAACTTCCAACCATTGTCCCAACAATCACGAACCATACATTCTTTGTTCGAAGCAAGACGGTAGAGACGAGGGAACAAACCTTTTAAAGGAGTATCACCAAACCAGGTATCATGCCAGAATCTAGTAGCTGCACCATTACGAACCTTTTTCTGAAGAAAACAATGAGAAATGATACCTTTTTCATCCAACGAATTAATAGAGGTAGCGATTCTTCCCCAAACACCTTGATTTCCAACATGACTATAAAAAGAAGTCTCATCGTGATCACCATGAATAGCTTTTATCAGCAGGACCCATAGAGCTTGATCATTATTAAAGAATCGCCATCTCCATTTCTGAATAAGAGCTTGATTCAAAGAATACAAACTACCAATGCCGAGGCCTCCTTTGGATTTTGCAGCAAGCACATGTTTCCACGAGATCCAAGGGATATTTTTACCATGAGAACCGCTGCCAAAAAAAACTTGAACGAATAGACTCAAGTTTTTTATTAATAGTAACCGGCATTGGAAAAAGAGAAAAATAATACGTTCCAAGAGCTCCCAAAACCGATTTCAAGAGGGTAGATCTACCTCCAATAGAAAGGAGGTTAGCTTTCCATTTAGAAAGACGTTTGGAAAACTTATCAAGAATTGGATCCCAACTCTTAGTGATAGCCATATTGCATCCCACCGGAAGACCCAAGTATAAAAAAGAGTGTTGCATAGCGTTACATCCAATGATAAGAGCCAAACGAGTAACCTCTTGGAAAGGAACCCCGAAACCAGCAAGACTCGATTTGTGAAGGTTTATTTTAAGGCCTGAAACCTGATGAAAACAGTTTAAAATAGAAACCAAATTCTTAATGTTTTCCCGCGACCATTCGCCAATGAACAATGCATCATCTGCAAAAAAGAAATGAGAGAAAGTCAAGGAGTTAATCCTTAAACCTCTATATATACCAGCAGTAATGGTATCTTTAACAATAGCATGAAGTCCTTCAATAACAATGATAAAAAAGAAACGGAGATAAAGGGTCGCCTTGTCGAAGACCACGACTAATAGGAATTTCATCAGTAGGGCTTCCATTCACTAAAACTAAAGACGTGGCTGGGGACAAACAACCTTTTATCCAAGTAATCCATTTCTCATGAAAACCCATGAAACACATAACATGGAACAGAAAATCCCATGATATAGAATCAAAGGCTTTCTTAAAGTCGATTTTAAAGATCATAAGCTGTTTCTAAAAGTCGATTTTAAAATATAACATTTATTCCCTAAAAAATAGTTATCGGGTACCCGTCGTTGCATTGTGCATGTACCATGTTAATTAAATTTAGTTATACTAGTCCCAAATATGTGTGACTCTTGCGAAGCTCGCGAACTTAATTAAACTCGATACCTAAAACTTGTACTTGAACTCGTTTATTAAACAAGCTTTATGTTGTATCTTAAGCTCGAGCTCAAGGTTATTAAATCTCAACTCGTTTCAAATTTTAGCGAATAAACCCGAGCAACTCACAAACAACCATGCTTGTTATCATCCGAGCTTGACAATTTTATTAGATGGTTAACTGTAAAAAAATTGTAGTAGTTTACTTGTCATTATAAAAATCTTTTATAAGTTACCACACGATTCAATAAAATCAAGAAGTTTAGGTTCATTATGGTTTAAAAACCGTATGAGTAAGAAGAAATGTACCGAATTGTATAAAATGGACCGAACCAAAAGTGATTACCCCTACAACATCAAGCTAAGGACCGGATCAAAATGCATTTTGTCCGGTTCACTGATCCGGTACAACAAAGCATATTGACGGGTTTTGTGTAAAATTAAACCAGACCAATAACCAGATATGATAAAGAAAAAGTAAACTGAGTACATGACAATCGAAATACGCTCGGTCTGATCAAGTTTGGGTCGTTTTGTTGATTTAGTCCAATCCGCGAGCTATTTTACCAAATTTGGCCCAGTTTGTCGATTCGGTGTCTCGTACCTTTTATTTCAGTTTTATTTTGAGTAGTCAGGCATGTTTTTCTCAATTTTGCCTTGAATTTTATCGAGCCGAAACCAAAAATCATAAATATATAGCCGTACAAATCATAGTCGGTGGGGTTTTGATCTAATTTGGTCAACCACATGAACTAGGGGTCAGCATCGAGCAAAAATCAACCGTATCGAAACTAAGTTAAGCCAAAACCACAAACCAAAAACTAATCCGAATATTTACGGTCCGAGTCGGTACTTCGATCAATCCGATCCAAGAAAGCATAATGATCAGTTACCTAGACCAGACCAAGATCACTTCACATCAAAACCACAAACCAAAGACGAGATCAAAATAATTTCAGTCTCATCCGGTTACTCCAAAAACCGAACCAAGCCAAACCAATTTTCCTCGAAGCACTGGACCATAATACCTGAATATATAACCAAAAAAATCATAGCCAGATGGGTTTTGGTCAGATCGACTAGGATCGATTCTTCGTTTGGATTTGATTTTGCGACCTGATTTGCTCAACCACATGAACTAAGGGTAAGCATCGAGCGAAAACCAGACCACAACAAGACTGAGTCAAGCTAAAACCACAAACCGATGACCAAACTGAATGTGCACGATACGGGTCGATCTTTTAGTTCGTCTGGTTCGAAAAACCATAATGATCGGTTACTCATACCAAATCAGACTATAATTAGTTTACATCAAAACGAGAAACCATGGAACATATCAAAATAATACCATCCAGTTTAATTCACTTAAATTGAACTAAATCGAATCAAATGAAACTGAACCGAACCGAACCGAACCAAATCAAATGAACCGAACCGAACTAAATCAAACTGAACCGAATCGAACTGAACCCGAATTAGAGAAAGGGGCAAAGTTGTTCATAAACCCAACAAATAACAAGTAACCACAACACTACTTAAATCAATCACAGTCCACCATCATTAGACCACCACCATCACCATCTTCACCACCATCAACCACCATCATCAACCACCATGACAGAAGCTTACATCAGGAACAAGCCAGGCATGGCGAGCGTGAAAGACATGCCATTACTCCAAGACGGACCACCACCTGGCGGATTTGCTCCTGTCAGATACGCTCGTCGCATCCCTTCTAAAGGTCCCAGCGCTGTTGCTATTTTCTTGGCTGCTTTTGGGACTTTTTCTTGGGGTATGTATGAGGTCGGAAAGGGTAACAAGATCCGAAGGTATATGCTTTTTTTATGTTTGTTTTTGGTTGATTTAAGGTTGGATTCATGAGTTTTGAGGTGGGTGTGATTTGGTTTTTGGATATATTTATGATTGGAGTGTTAAAAATTGGATCTTGTTAGATTATATTGGCTTACTTTTGGGCTTATGTGGTTTCGGCTTATATTTTGTTGGATTTGAGGTTGAATAAGTAGGTGTGATGTTTGAATTGGTGATATTTGAGGTGGGTTTGGGATATTTTTGTTAAATCATTTCGGCGGTATTTGTATAAGGGGTTGTTTGTTTCAGCTTATATGTGGGCTTATGAGTTTATCTGATTTTGGCTTGTTATTAATAACCTTCAATATTCTGGCTTATTTTGAGACTTGTTGGCTTATATAAGTGAGATTAAGTTGAATCTTGGTAGATCATATTGGCCTATTAGGGGTGTTTGTATGACCTTATTTTTGGGCTTATGTGGTTTCGGATAAGCTCATTTTTTTTTACTTATGAGTAAGACTTGAAGATGGAAAATAACCCATAAGTTGAGAAATAAGCTGGAAAAATTGGGATTATGTAGTATAAGCAAAGTCAAATAAGCTAATAAGACCAACTTTAGAAGACCCTTTTCATACCTTGTTTATTTGATTTAGTACTTGGTATGTTTGCTTTGATGATATGTTTTTAATACCTTGTTTATTTGTGGGTCGGTTGGGGGGTTGTTGTTTCGCCTTATATAGCTGCCTTATTTGTTGTTAATAAGCTCACTTTTTGTACTTTTCGGCTTATATAAGCTTAAACTTATATGAGCTGAAAAGATTCAAAATAAGCCCAAACAAGCGAGCTTATGAAACATAAGCCCCAAATAAAGTAAGCCGAAACAAACACTCCCTTGGCTGCTTTTGGGACCTTTTCGTGGGGTATGTATGAGGTCGGCAAGGGTAACAAGATCCGAAGGTATATGTTTCATTTCATTCAAAACAAGTTGACTTTATTTGTTGGATTTAAGGTTGGTGTGATTTGGGTTTAGGATATACTTAGAGGTTAAGTTTTTAGATCATAAGGTTGGATTTAAGGTTGGATTCATGGGTTTTGAGGTGGGTGTGATTTTGGTTTTGGATATGTTTGTGATTAAGTTGTTAAAGATTCAATCTTGTTACATCATTTTGGGGCTTATGAGCTTATTGGGGGTGGGGTGTTCGCTTTATATAGCTGGCTTATATGGTTTTGGTGTGTTAATAAGCTCACTTGTTGAAACTTTTTGGCTTATATGAGCCGAAAAGATTCAAAATAAGCCCAAAATCAAATAAGCCATAAGCCGAAGCAAACACTCCCTTGGCTGATTTTGGGACTTTTCCTTGGGGTATGTATGAGGTTGGAAAGGGTAACAAGATCCGAAGGTATAGCAAGACCCTTTTAATACTTTGCTTTGATGATTTGTTTTTAAGGTTGGATTGATGTTTTTTGAGATGGGTGTGATTTGGGTTTTGGATATATATTTGTGATTAGGCTGTTAAAAATTGAATCTTGTTATATTGTATTGACCTATTTGAGGTGTTTGTATAAGCTTAGATTTGAGCGTATGTGGTCTCGGATAAGCTCCTTTTCTTTTTACTTTGGAGAATAACCCATAAGTTGAGAAATAAGCAGGAAAAATTGGGATTATGTAGTATAAGCGAAGTCAAATAAGACCAACTTTAGAAGACCCTTTTCATACCTTGTTTATTTGATTTAGTACTTGGTATGTTTGCTTTGATGATATGTTATTAATACCTTGTTTATTTGTGGGTCGGTTGGGGGGTTGTTGTTTCGCCTTATATAGCTGCCTTATTTGTTGTTAATAAGCTCACTTTTTGTACTTTTCGGCTTATATAAGCTTAAACTTATATGAGCTGAAAAGATTCAAAATCAGCCAAAACAAGCGAGCTTATGAAAAATAAGCCCCAAATAAAGTAAGCCGAAACAAACACTCCCTTGGCTGCTTTTGGGACTTTCTCTTGGGGTATGTATGAAGTTGGCAAGGGTAACAAGATCCGAAGGTATATGTTTCATTTCATTGAAAACAAGTTGACTTTATTTGTTGGATTTAAGGTTGGCGTGATTTGGGTTTAGGATATATTTAGAGGTTAAGTTTTTAGATCATAAGGTTGGATTCGGTTTTGAGGTTGGTGTGATTTGGTTTTTGGATATATTTGTGATTAAGCTCTTAAAAATTGAATCTTGGTATATTATATAAAAGCTTGTTTTCGGGCTTATGTGGCTTAGGCTTATATTTCTTTGGATTTGAGGTTGTGATGTTTAATTTGGGTTTTGAATCTTGTTAGATTATTTTGGGGGTGTTTGCATAAGATGAGTTTATGAGCTTATATGGTTTTGGCTTATTTCAAGACTTAGGGGTTTTTGTTACGGTTTATATAGCGCTCTTATGGCTTATTTGGGTTTCGGCTTATGTTTTATAAAATCACTTTTACGGCTTATTTTGAAATTTGTCTACTTATCTAAGCTTATCGTGTCATAATAATATTCATGAGCAGCTGCGTGCGGGTATTATTATCTATTTCTTTTGAAAGTTTAAGTATGTTTTTGTTGGATTTAAGGTTGGATTCATGGGTTTTGAGGTGGGTGTGATTTGGGTTTTGGATATATTTGTGATTAGGCTGTTAAAAATTGAATCTTGTTAGATTATATTGGCCTATTTGAGGTGTTTGTATAAGCTTAGATTGAGCGTATGTGGTTTCGGATAGGCTCCTTTTCTTTTTAACTTTGGAGAATAACCCATAAGTTGAGAAATAAGCAGGAAAATTTGAGATTATTAAGTATAAGCATAGTCGAATAAGCTAATAAGACCAACATTCTTTTATTAAAAAAACCCAACTTTCTTATGAAACTTATATAAGCCGAACAGATTCAAAATAAGAATAAGCCTAAACAAGTGAGCTTATGAAACATAAGCACAAAATCAAATAAGCCATAAGCCGAAACAAACACCCTTTTGGGACCTTTTCTTGGGGTATGTACGAAGTTGGAAAGGGTAACAAGATCCGAAGGTATATGGGTCTATCATCATTTTTAACTTTGTTTTTGTTGGATTTGTGATTTTTGAGGTGGGTTTTGGATGTATTTGTGATTAAGCTGTTAAAAATTGGATCTTGTTACATTATATAACCTTATTTTTGGGCTTATGAGTAAGACTTGATGATGGAAAATAACTCATAAGTTGAGAAATAAGCAAAGTTAAATAAGCTAATAAGACCAACATAAAAGAACCCATCTTTATTTGATGATGTTTGAGGTGGGTGTGATTTGGGTTTTGGATATACTTTTGATTGGAATGACAAAAATTGAATCTTGTTACATCTTTTTGGGCTTGTGAGCTTATTGGGAAGGGGGGTCGGCTTATTTCGGGTATTAATAAGCTCACTTTTTGGCTTATATAAGCTTAGTATAACTTAAGAAACTTATTTATGCCAACTTTAGAAAAGTCAAATAAGCTAATAAGACCAACATATAATTGGTACTTGTTACATCATTTTTAACTTTGTTTTTGTTGAATTCATGATTTTTGAGGTGGGTTTTGGATGTATTTGAGATTAAGCTGTTAAAAATGGATCTTGTTACATTATATGGTTTCGGCTTATATACTGGTCAATTTGTCATGTTTGATTGTACAAGCCAAGTTAAATAAGCTAATAAGACCAACTTTAGAAAACCCATCTTTATTTGATGATGTTTGAGGTGGGTGTGATTTGGTTTTGGGTATAAATTTGAGATTCAAATGTTAAAAACTGAATCTTCTTACATTGTTTCGCCTTATATAGCTGGCTTATTTGGTTTTGGGTTTTAATAGGCTCAGTTTTTGAAAGTTTTCGGATTATACAAAAGCCGAAAAGATTCAGAATAAGCCTAAACAAGTGAGCTTATGAAACATAAGCACTCCCTTGGCTGTTTTTGGACTTTTTCATGGGGTATGTATTAGGTTGGAAGGGTAACAAGATCTGAAGGTATATGTTTCATTTCATTAAAAACAAGTTGACTTTATTTGTTGGATTTAAGGTTGGCGTGATTTGGGTTTAGGATATATTTGAGGTTAAGTTGTTAGATCCTATTGGCCTATTAGGGGTGTTTGTATAAGCTTATTTTTGGGGTTATGTGGTTTCAGCTTATATTTTGTTGGATTTGAGGTTGAATTAGTACTTGTCGTCATGTTTGATTTGCTGATATTTGAGGCGGGTGTTTAAAAATTGAATCTTGTTAGATCATTTGGGGGTGTTTGTATAAGCTGGTTTTCAGATTTGATTTCCTATGCCTCCGCTTTTTGAGACTTATGGGCTTATATAAATTTTGAGATTGGAATATTGAAAATTGAATCTTGTTCCATCATATTAGGGGTGTTTGTATAATCTTATGTTTGGGCATATGTGGTTTCGGATAAGCTCGTTTTTTTACTTCTGAGTATGACTTGAAGATGGAAAATAACCCATAAGTTGAGAAATAAGCTGGAAAAGTTAGGATTATGTAGTATAAGCAAAGTCGGATAAGCTAAACAGACAAACTTTAGAAAACCCATCTTTATCTGTGATTTGAGATTAGATTGTTAAAAGTTGGATCTTTTCCACTGGGTTAGATAGCCGGCTTATGGCTTATTTGGTTTTGGGCTTATGTTTCATAAAGTCACTTTTTGTTCCAGATAAGCCACCAAATATGAGTTTATGAGACATAAACCCAAAACCAAATAAGCCATATGCCCGCTATATAAGCCGAATAGGTCGAATTGATGGGTGGGATGTTTGATTTGATGATTTTTGAGGTGGGTGTGATTTGGGTTTTGGATATATTTGTGATTGAAATGTTAAATATTGAATCTTGTTAAATCATATTTGCTTATTAGGGGTGTTTTTATTAGAAGCTTATTTTTGGGCTTGTGTGATTGCAATGCTAAAAGTTGAATCTTGTTAGAAGCTGTTTGTATAAAATGGTTTATGAGCTTATAGAACATATGCCCAAAACTAAATAAGCAATAAGCTGGCTATGTAATCTGAAACAAACATCCCTTGTTTCTTAAGTTTAAGCTTATATATTGGTTTGTGACCTTATTTGGCTTGACTCAAATAATGCTCAGAAACATAAATAAACATTAGAAAAACAACCCTGTAAGCTTATTTTTGGGCTTATCAGGTTACTTAATTTATGTTTGTTTTTGTTGGATTGATGATATTTGAGGTGGGTTTTGGATGTACTCTTTGAGATTAAGTTGTTAAATATTGGATCTTGTTAGATTATATTGGCCTATTAGGGGTGTTTGTATAACTTTATTTTGGGCTTATATGGTTTCAGATAAGCTCATTTTTATACTTATGAGTAAATTGAAGATGGAAAATAACCCATAAGTTGAGAAATAGGCTGGAAAAGTTAGGATTATGTAGTATAAGCAAAGTCAAATAAGCTAATAAAACCCAACATATAAAACCCCATCTTTCTTTGATGATGTTTGAGGTGGTGTGATTTGGCTCTTGGATATATTTGTGATTGGAATCTGAAAAAACATTTTATGATCTTATTTGGGACTTATGGGCTTATATATAAACTTTTTAATATCATAATAATAATAAGATTAAGCAAAAATAAGCCCATAAGTGCCATGATATAAGCCGGCTGAAATCAAAATAACACCCCCTATGGTTGGGGTTGGGCTTATGAGCTTATTTGACTCGGCCGGCTTATTAGATTTGTTACGACATAAAGATGAAAAGTATGTTTACAAAATGGACAGGTTGTCAAGCATACCTAAAACACCTGCTAAGTGTGTGTCTGGATTGCTGATTTAAACTGCTTATCTACTTAAAAATGACTCCGTATTAGGTACAACACTAGGGGATCGTGTATCTAAATAGGAATGAATTCGGTTGAAGGATGTAGGATTTTGTGACCTTGAATGTGGAGTTTGTTAGGGTAACGTTCACCTAATTTTCGTGAAAATATCTGTTACTTTAAGGGAAAGAGATATAATGTGGATTTCTTGTAGTATTGGGTTCAAAGTGTCTGTTTAGGGATTCAGAGGTGTCTGGGTATGCTTATTAGCTTATTGGTGTTACCAATATGCAATAGGGCGTTTTGAGTGTGTTTGAAGTATAAGTTTGTAAAATGGGGTTTAAAAAGTGAATAATGTGCTTGCGAAATGCACCTAAGAAAGTGTGTTTTAAAATGGATAAGCTGTTAAGCTTACGTAAACTCTTCTTAAGTTGGTGTTTAGGATTGCATATTTAAACTGCTTATTTGCTAAATCAAGCAGGTACAACACTAGGCTTATTCTAATGTATCTGATAAAGCCTTTAATATACAGGAATGAATTGGTTCGAAGGATGTAGGATTTTGCTTGACCGTCAACATAAGTATTTTCAAACACCTGAGTTTTGGTTGGAATAGTTGACCCAAATAGGTTGGGCCGATTAGAACTGAGCAATCATAAGTTTTTCAAACTCTGTGATTGTCTGGCTAATAAATAGCCACATCTGCTATTTGCTTGGCCTGTTGGTAGGTTACCGTCTACCATTAGAAAAGTATGAAGTACATCTGCTAATTGCTTGACATGTTTTATGCTTAAGTTATGTGGTAAAGCGGGTGCTATTTTATTTATCATATGATAGCTGAGATGTTTTATGGTTGACCATTTCGTAGGTGTGCTAAACCCTTTTAAGTTTGTTTACCTTCGTATGCAATAATTTGATAGCTGAGATATTTTATTTGGTCATAGAAGCTGATTGCTCTTATATTTGATTGGGTGACATTGCTGACTTGATCATATAATCTGAGGAGGATGTAATCTAGGTTTAGGTGATTAGGTCCTCACGAAGAAAGACATAGCCACAAGCCCACAATACAAAATCAAACAAAAGCAATCAGAAAACTGAGCATCCTTGCATGAAATTGCCCTGTCTACGAACCAGCCATACCTACGACAGTACAGTTCTATACCGAAAATTGTGCACTGCATCAACAACAAACCAATTGATGAAACGAGGTAGTCCCATCTGTCACAATTCACCAGTTTCATCAATGCCTCTGCCTTACCTCCAAACATAACACAAATCTTCGAAAGTACTTTTAGCTGCTTTGTTGAACTTGTCACGACTTTTCTACCGCATTCACAACAGTTGACTGTTTAACTTTCAAACTGAGCAGCCTTGCACGACAAGTTGTTTTTTTATCAAGTGTGATGATGTTTTATCCGCCATAGTCTTTAGGAATGAATCAGGTCACGGGAAGATGGATTTTATGAGCTCTAATGTAGATGTTGGCTTTTCAACATGGTGTTAGAGTGTTACTTTTAGCTGTATTCGCATTCAGGGTGTGTCTGGGTAAAGACTGTATGAGTAGTTCATCGACTTCTTCATCGTATCAAAATGCAAATACGTCATTTTGAATGTTCACTGTGAAATACGTCATAATGTATGGGGTTCAAGAGATCAAAAGTGTGTTTACAAAATGGATAGGCTGTCAAGCGTACCCAAAACACCCCTAAGGGTGTGTCTGGATTGCTTATTTAAACTACTTATCTACTTGAAAAGAACTCCGTATTAGGTACAGCACTAGGCACTTGTGTATCCAATAAGAAATAATCAGACAAGTGTTTATACCTGAATAATCTCAAAAATGTTACTCTTCTCTAAAAATAAGTAAAGAGCTTAAATAAGCATCCTAAACATCTTCGAGTTTGAGAGATCATGTTACCAATGTCTGAAATGTGCTGTAATATATGCAGTGTTCTACTCTTATAGGATTCTTAAAAGCTAAAGTCGATCTTATTCAAGCTATTGTACCTCACGTGGTAATTAAATACTACCATCTGTTATGCAGGGCAATAAAGGAAGAAAAGTATGCTGCTCGCAGGGCGATTTTACCCATGCTTCAAGCGGAAGAGGATGAAAGGTAAGTATTTACAACCCCAGACTTGTTAAGATATGGCCATTTCGACTCGGTTACTATTATGCCTGGGTTGCCTTGGGTTATGGTTTGTGCCTAATTGGTCAAATAGGTCAGAAAAACACTTTTTAGCAAAATGAAAAGTGTATATAGCTAAAACAAGACCCTGTTATAATAAGCTACTTAACCCGCTTTAAACGCTCATACCACCACCTCTTGCCTTTTCATTACACTGCAATTTATTCACGGTGATAAGTTATATATTGCTCCTCGTGTGTAGATTTGTGAAAGAATGGCAGAAGTATCTTGAAGAAGAGGCTAGGATCATGAAAGACGTGCCTGGCTGGAAAGTCGGCGAGAGTGTGTACCACTCCGGAAAATGGATGCCTCCTGCAACTGGTGAAATGCGTCCTGAGGTGTGGTAAACTTTGGGGATGTTGTCAATTTACGCGTCTTCAAACGTCTAATAAAATTGCAGTTGAACAAATATTCACAGATTTCTAAGTGAGCTTCTTTTGTTTACATGTATAATGTATTATCTAAACCTTTGCTGCTATGCAACTCGATTTCATTTGATGTACCCGCTTCATCTATATGGTTTTGGTAATCTGCCATCCATCTGCACTTTCTACATAAACGCATCTCCGGTGTATTTTAGATTGAATATATTTGGGTGCATACTGGTCTTTAGGTTTAAAGTTTCACGACGTTGGCTTAGATCGAAGTTGTGTTGACCAAACAAAATCGTTTGTGGGTCTTATTGGATCAAATTTGTCTTGACTGAATAGAATAGAGTAGGCATCTGAATCATTATTGTCTTGCATCGCTTGTATGCATTTGAATACGACAGGAGGAAATTGCCCTGTCTTCCAATCAGCAAACTGTGCAGCCTTGTACGAAATTGCCCTGTCTTCGAACTAGTCATACCTACGACAGTACAGTTCTATATAGAGAAGTCGAAAACTATGCACTGCATTAACAACAAACCAATTGATGAAATGAACTTTCACGACTCACCAGTTACATCAGTGCCTTAAACATACCACTAGGCAAAACAATGCTTATGGGAATTCCCAAAATCAAGATTTAGTGTTACTAATAGTAAGTTGATTCTGACATTGGGGTGTTTGGATTAGCAAATAACATTGGGGTGTTTAGATTAGCTTCTTTAACAGGGCTTATGTGCTTATTTGAATTTTGTAAACCGAGTTCACTTTTGGGCGCTTATGAAGTTGAGTTAGCTTATGTGCTTGATTTAATTTTGTAAACCAAGTTTTTTGGGCTTATGAAGCTGAGTTTAGCTTATTTCACAGGGCTTATGTGCTTAATTTAATTTTGTTAACCATGTTCACTTTTTGGGCTTATGAAGTTGAGTTTATGCACTTACATTTCATAAACTCAATTTGATAAACTAATTAGCCAAAAATTGACCTTATTAGCCTGTTGCTTTTTCACTTATTTTGCTTATAAAAGCCAAAAAGGGAGCTTATTAGTTTTTTAAACTTTATTCATCTTTGGTTTAGTGTTGCTAACAATTATATCAACGTTGCTAACAAGAATGCTGGCGGTACACTGCACGAGCTTTGGACTAGGGTCCAGGTGGTGGACCTGATTTGATTGTTGATGATGGAGGTGATGCTACTTTGTAGATCCACGAAGGTGTGAAAGCTGAGGAAGAGTTTGCAGAGACCGGAAAGGTGCCAGACCCACGCTCAACTGATAACGCTGAGTTGCAGATTGTGTTGAGCATTATCAAGGAAGGTTTGGCTGTTGACCTCAAGAAGTACCACAAGCTGAAGGAGAGATTGGTTGGTGTGAGTGAGGAAACTACTACTGGAGTCAAGAGGTTGTACCAGATGCAAGCTAATGGTACTTTGTTGCCATTAACGTTAATGACTCTGTCACCAAGAGCAAGGTATGCACTGATTTTAATTCTGTAAAAATGTATGGATTTTGCTGCTAGTATGCTCCAACGGTTAAATGGATTAGCAATAAGCATATCTCGCATTCGCATCGTTCTTTTTCTTTCTGAAATCCAAACGTTTTCGCTAAAAGCTTTGGATTTCGTCATTAAAAATCTTCAATCCCGATGTTACTATGTTAGCCTGTCATAAGTTTCATATGTTTGTTTAGTTTCGAGTTTCAATTCCTCATTTTATAATATGTAAATGAGAGATTTTAATAAAGCTGTCTCATCATAATGATAACATAAGGATAAAGAAAAGATTGCAAGATATATCTTTTCAGCCGTTATTTTATTCCATCGACGGTTTGATTGTTACTTGTTCACATTTCATTTCTAACAAATCTTTGCAAATGGCTACATTTCTAGGGTTTTTTTATAAACTTATGATTAGTCATGAAATACTTGGTTTTTGCGATTGTAACTTTGATGCTTTTGCTGATAATTCTAATCTACAGTTTCAGTTTCAGTGTCGGTATCGTTGTAGGTTTTAGATCACTTTCAAATGCTTAGTTCTCTAATAGTTCTGGTTTTGATACTTGCTGAAAAAGTGAAATTTATTGATCTTGTTATGCATGTAGATGTTGGGTTTTCAAGCATGTTGTTGGGGTGTTACTTTTAGGGTAAAGGAAACGCAGATAGAATGTGGCCTTTTTTTAGTGTTAGGTTCAAACTGGGAGTTCTCACATTCAGGTTGTGTCCGGGTGAAGGTTGTTTGAAGAGCGTATTAGCTTCTTCGGCGTATAGAAATGCATTACGTCATTTTGGATGTTTGGTGTGAAATAACGTTTAAATTAAGTTTAGGTATGAGGTTTATGAAATAAAAAGGGTGTTCAAAATTGATAGGCTGTCGAGCGTACCCAAATGGACCTAAGTGTGTGTCCGGACTCCGGATTGCTTAAAAAGAACTATGTATTAGGTACATCACTAGGTGATTGTGTATCTAATAAGAGATAATCAGATAAGCTTTTATGTCCTAACGCTCAAAAAAGTTATTCTTCTCTAAAAATAAGTAGATATGAACTTAAATAAGCATCGTAAACATCTTCGAGCTTTAAAGATCAGAGTTTTTGATTGGAATGATCGGCACAAAATTCCTGAGATTCGTCTAAATTGTGTCTGTCTAATGGACAACCACATGTGCCACTTGCTTGGCCTTTGGTTGGTGTATCCATTATAAAAGTATGAAATATATGTCGTGCATACAAATTCTTATTTTCTAGCAAATATTCAAACTTTGTGGTTTTGATCAGGTGCGTGAAGTTTTCCTGTCACTTTACATGTTACAGATGGCTAGGTAACTCGTTATTAATTCAATTTTGGAATTTCATTGTGTAGAGTCTTACTTTTAGGCTTTTAGCTACATGTTACATCGTTACCAAAATCTGAAATGTATGCTTTAATATATGCAGTGTTCTACTCTTTTACAGTTTTTAATCTTCATAACTAGAATAAAGGACGTGTAAGATCATCATGATATTCAAATATATGATATAGGCAGACTCAAGAGCTTATAGGAAATTGTTTTTATTCTTATGGTGTAAATTTGTTTTGTAGAATAGTCTTTGACGTTATGGTATGTGCTGAAGTCTTGCTAATGTTTTGCAGGGCAATAAAGGAGGAAAAGTATGCTGGTTGCAGGGCGGTTTTACCCATGCTTCAAGTGGAAGATGATGAAAGGTAAGTAATTACAACTCCAGTCTTATTAAGATATGTCTATTTCGACTCGATTACTGTTCTACTGTTATAAATGTGTTGCCTTGGTTATGGTTTGTGCCTAATTGGTCAGAATAACAATGTTTATGTAATAGTATATAATGCATAAACTACCCAATCAGCTCAACCTGTTTTGGCCCACACTAAAACAAGACCCTGTTTTAACTCGCGTTAATCGCTCATACTGCCACCTCTTGCCTTTTCTTTACGCTGCAATCATTCATGGTGATAAATTATATATCGCTCCTCCTGTGTAGATTTGTGAAAGAATGGCAGAAGTATCTTGAAGAAGAGGCTAGGATCATGAAAGACGTGCTTGGCTGGAAAGGTGGTGAGAGTGTGTACCACTCCGGAAAATGGATGCCTCCTGCAACTGGTGAAATGCGAAATGCGAAATGCGCCCTGAGGTCTAGTAACTTTGGGAATGTTGTCAATTTACGCTTCCTCAAACTTCTAATAAAATTGCAGTTGAACAAAAATTTATATATTTTAGATTTACAATTTCGCGCCGTAGGGTTAGATCAAAGTTGTGTTGACCGAACAGTATTGTTTGTGTGTCTTATTGGATTATATTTGTCTTGATTAAAGAGTAGACGTCTGAATCAGTATTGCAATTGCATCGTTTGTAAGCTTTTGATTACAATAAGAGGACGTTGTAACTTGTAAGTGTTTAAATAAAGTCGATCTTTAGATATTCGACTCGTTGGACTCTTTATCAAATAAACAAACTATAGTTATATAAATAGGATGAATTGAAACTGCTTTGAACATAAAAAGACACAATGGATCCAGAGTAACAATGACAAAAAATGAAACCAAAGATTGTTCACGGCAACTTCAGAATGATCGCTAATACAGTCGGGTTGTACATTATTGAAAGTTGCACACAAATAAGCAACAATACTAACTCTTTAAATTTTACAAAACTACAAACTGATCAAGTTGTTACTTGGAGAAAGTAGCCTCCTTAACTGTGGCATTCTATCCATCTAGGATCCGACAAGCAAGATTATAAAACATAGTATGATTAATACATAATACTTGTTTACAAACGTCTCGTTGCAACATGAAATTAAAGCTACATGTAGTTGCTGCTTTTAGGCCATGAGGTTGGGTAAGGTGCTTCAGCTCAAACGATGTTTGCATTCTTTATGTCACGATGTACGATGTTTAATCATAGATAGGCACAAGGCGGGGTCTAGCACTTTTCTGGCAGTTCGAGTTTTGAAACTTCTTCTAAAACCAGTCTCAAAACCGGCGCAACTTGATTGAATTACCCAAAGACAAATTTCTGCAAGGAAAGGGACAAAATTCCATTAGTCTCTTTATGTCACGATGTATGATAACCCTTGATTATAAAACAAATTTCGTCATGCCTGAGCTGTCCTCCATTATCCCTCTGCATCAGCTGGATCAAATGAAAAAGTAGAAAAAAAATTAGCGATTCAAAAGAGCAATAGAGAGAAGGTGGAGACATGGATTAAGGACTATCCAAAGTGAAGTTATATAACTCACCAAAAAAATTATTCCTTCCTTGATATATATAAGCAATGCAATCAACTTCGGCCGGAGATGCAAAACGTATTCCATTAGAGTCTTTATATCATGATGTATGACTTGTAGTAACTTAGAACAACAACATTATTTCAGATCTCATGATCCTCATCTATCAACTCAGAATTGCGGCGGCGGCGGCTGTGTTTTGTTAGGTTTAGGTTACAACAATAAAAGAATTGTGTGTTGTTTCATTCTACTTATATCACTTGTTGCTAGGTTAGATTTATTTTGTGGGCTAGATAACTTGTTTTGGCCCATTTGTGACACTAGTCCAACTTATATTATATGACTTAGTTGTTAGGTTAGATTTTGTTTTGGGTCAATACTCACTGCACACTTAACACTAGTCCAACTTAAAAGAGAATGGAGTCTTTACTTTTAGCAGCAAAAAACAATCGTCTTTCGACTCGTGTTCCTTTAATAACTAGGATCAGCTCTTCACTTCATCGAGAAAACATCAAATGTGTGTTGCTTGGATCCCAAGTAGAAATGACAAAACTATAGCTTCATAATGTCACATGATTCTCCTGCATTCCTAACAACATTACCAAGATCATTGTCTTTTGACCCGCAACGAAACCAAAGATTGTTCACATCAACATCAGTATGAATGGTAGCTTCAAAACACACCTAATTTTTTCATTGGAAATGATGTTTGTTTGCGTTGCACGTAAGTAACAACAGGTCAACAGCTTTCTTTAAAATTTTACAAACCGCAAACTGATTTAGGGTAAGTGAGTCCCTATACTTGTATAAGGAACCAAACATAATGGGATTAATTCTTTGTACTTCGTTTACAATATGAATAACAGTAAGTGTCTCGTTGATTTTACTAATCGCGTATTACCCGTCTCTTTACAACATGAAAATAAAGCTACATGCGAAAATGACTCTAGTACTCCTCTAGTAGTTTCATGACTTGAAACGTTTTGCCATCCACATGATTGTGAATTTGCATGCCCTAGCTATCCATGGACCGAATATCTGAAAGCTTCACCTAGAGTCAGGTGAGTTTGATGGACAAACACTGTTTACGAGGCCCGACAGGTCTCTATATATCATAACTAGGATCAGCTCTTCACTTCATCGAGAAAACATCAAATGTGTGTTGCTTATGTTTCACATGCCTTGGCTTATTTGAGATTATGAGCTTATATAAACTCTATATATCATAATTATTATAAGCTTATATAAGCCCATAAGTGCCAAAATAAGCTCAGTTACCTATTCCTTGTTTAGGGGGTGTTTATTTGGTCAGCTTATTGAAATTTAGCTCAACTTTTTTATTTGTCTTAGGAGCTTATGGCTTATTTAAGTTCATAGCCCAATATTTTCAACCTTTTAAAAGGATTTTAAGGTAAATGTGATATAGGGTTTAGGATATATTTGAGATTAGATTGTTAAAAGTTGGATCTTTTTTTAATATGAAGGGTATAAGTTGTTTCCAAAATTTAAGCTTATTTATGGGTTTCCGAGCTTTCCATGTAGCTTAAAAATCCATAAATATGATTAAAAAAAAACACACATCAAAGCTCGTAGCCCAATAATAAGCTCATAAATACAGAAATTAGCTAAGAATGAACACCCCCGATAGTTAATTGTGTGAGGTTGCTGATTTGATTATGTTGGATTGACGATTTTTGAGGTGGGTCTGAATTGGGTTTTCGATATATCTGTGATTCAAGTTGTTCAAAATTCAATCTTGATGATGGTGTTTGTATAAGCTGGTGTTTACGAGCTTATTTTGGTTTCAGCTATATAAAATTTATATAAGCCCATAAGTTCCAAAATATAAGCCGGATGAGATCAAATAACCTCAATAATGCTTAAGCTTATACAAATAACTCTTATTTTTTTGGCTTATGAGCCTCTTTGAATCGTCTGGCTTTACGTATGAGCTTGTTATGTCTTGAAGATGGAAAATAACCTGTAAGTTGAGAAATAAGCAGGAAAAAATGAAGTAATAAGCTAATAAGTCAAACAAATTTTTATATGATATGACCTTCTACCGAGGTGTTTGTTTAAGC
The DNA here is from genome assembly GCA_025667525.1 of Glebionis coronaria. Classification (NCBI taxonomy): domain Eukaryota; kingdom Viridiplantae; phylum Streptophyta; class Magnoliopsida; order Asterales; family Asteraceae; genus Glebionis; species Glebionis coronaria. The sequence continues at coordinate 6,977,062 of CM046877.1, forward strand.
TTATAGATGGGTATATACTTCATTCGGTTTCCTTTTTTATGAAAACGGTAAGTTTCTTTATTGAGTTTGAAGTTGAATTTGTACTTTAGGATATATTTGAGATTAACATTGGATCTTGTTGTTAACTATTAAGTTAGACCCATTTTGTATAAGTGCACCGGAATGCATTAGATTAAAGGTATAGTGTTTCACATTTACTTTTACAGGGAAATGCGAGTTCATTTTATTTGTAGGATTGGCTTCAAATTGTATGTTTAGGTATTCAGATGTGTTCGGCTAAGATTCTCTAAGGCGCTTATCGACTTAGTGGTGTTATCGAAATGTAGTAATATGCTGCTGGTGTTTGTTTTGAGATAGCTAGTTATTGGTGTTAACTTATTTGTATATCTATCTCGTTCCGTTTCATTTCACTTTGTATTAAGACATAAGAGCTTAAATAAGCATCCTAAACATCTTCGAGTTCGAGAGATATATTACCAAAGTCTGAAGTGTGCTGTATATATGCAGTGTTCTACTCTTATAGGCTTCTTAATCCTCCTAACTAGAACGAAGGACGTGTAAGATCATCAGGTCTTGAAATATATGATATAGGCCAACTCAAGAGTTTATAGGAAATTGTTTTTGTTATGTGCTAAAGTCGATCTTGTTCATGCTATTGTACCTCACGTGGTAATTATATACTACTATTTGTTATGCAGGGAAATAAAGGAGGAAAAGTATGCTGCTTCAAGCGGAAGAGGATGAAAGGTAAGTATTTACAACTGCAGACTTATTAAGATATGACCATTTCGACTCGGTTATTGTTATGCATGGGTTGCCTTGAGTTATGGTTTGTCCTAATTGGTCAAATAGGTCAGAAAGATACTTTTTAGCAAAAATAAGCGTATATAGCTATAACAAGACCCTCTTACAATAAGCTACTTTAACCGCTCATGCCACCACCTCTTGCCTTTTCTTTACACTGCAATCATTCACGGTGATAAACTATATATTGCTCCTCCTGTGTAGACTTGTGAAAGAATGGCAGCAGTATCTTTAATCCGACCTGTTGGTAAAGTATAACAAATATCAACCCATCTATAAATGGGTAACAAATGCAGTATATTGTAAAAATGAACACCATAGATATTCCACAAACCTTCAGTATCTTAGACATATTTTTTCCTTAGAGTGTTGACCCTCTATCACCTTGTTAAGATGCGTCATGTGTGCTTTTAGCCCAAGTCGTCAAGATTACAGATAATAAGTCAAATAAGTCAAACTCAATAGAATAACTTAATCTGCAGTTCCCTCAGATGTTATGCCACAATATCCGAATAATCTTCAAGTTTAAAGAGAAAGATTTCTATATAATCATGTTTGACCATTAAAATGTCGAACTCAGTAAGAATTTTGTTCCAGGTCTGTGGTTCAGCTCGAGTTTCAGGCTATCAGCAACAAATATGTCCCAGTTTTAATAGTAACAGAAGGTATGTGAGTGTGCTTCTCATATGTTTTTGGGTAAATGCCTGCAACTTTGCAACACATTGTCATCTGCAAGTAGTCTCTTTACAGATTGTGCATTAGTGTTCAAAGTTGAGGTCTGCAAATATACAAGTGGGTCAGTGTGTTATTTGTCTCATTTTAGTCATAGGTTCATATGTAGATATACAAATTTAGGAGTCAATCTTTATTTTATGTAGGATTAGCTTTGAGATTAAATTTATAGATCAGATGTATTATATGTACGATTGGGTTCAAATTGCTGGTTTAGGTATTCAGGGGTGTTCGACTAAGATTATCCAAGGCGGGTTTTTTTTTTAACTTATTGGTGTAGAGAAACACCTGAATAAGGATTCTAACTATATTTGGAATAATTGACCCAAAACTCTTTAGATCAACCAGACTGTTTCGGGTTAACAGATAGCCGTTTTGGTTTAACGTGTTGGTAGGTCCGTCTACCATCTAAGTTTCTTGATCGGAGATTTGAGGTTGAACTAGTGTGATGATTTTGTATCTAATATAGCCTTTTGTATATAGGAATGTATGGGTCAAAGGAGGTAGGATTTTGTGAGGATTGATATGAAGTTCGCTGTAGAAACTGGGTTTGACGAGCATTGTGTCGGTGTGTTAATATGGAAGGATATACAGTGTTTCATACTTCCGTTAGTTACCACCCTGTATTAGCGAAAATGAGAGATACAACATGGACTTCCTTTAGGATTGGTTTGAATGGGTATAGCTCATTAGCTTAATGGTGGTGTTAAAACGCAGCAAGACATTGTGAGTTGGTTTCGAATATAGCTTGTAAGTCCATCTATGGGGTTTTTGGAGGTGAAAAGTTTGTTTTTGTTAGATGCAAGCTGTAAAAATGGATAAGCTGTTAAACTTACCCAAACACACCCTGAGTGGGTGTTTGAGATTGCATCTGATAAACTGCTTATCCATAGATAAACATTCTTATCAAACACAAAACAGTTTATTTCCCTTCAAAGTACTAGATTAGCACTTAATTAAGTTAGAAACGCTTATATGCTGTAGGAACTTCTTGTTGCTTACAACAAGTCCGGTTGTTATCTTTGCTGCCTTAAAGTAAAGTAGTTATGGTGCGAAGTTTCATTTAAGATACTGTTTAAAGTTATATATATGTGGTAAAATTTCTTTTAATGTTTTTGCATATTGCTTGCTAAACATATCTTTGTTTATGTAGAGCAATAAAGTAGGAAAAGTAAGCTGCTCGCAGGGCGATTCTACCCATGCTTCAAGCCGAAGAGATTGAAAGGTAAGGAAATACAACTCCAGCCTTATTAGGATATGACCGTTTATGCATGGGTTCAGTCAAATAGGTCAGAAAATTACTTTTTAGCCAAAATGAAAATTGTATCATTACTGTAACAAGAATGTTTACGTGATCATATATAATGCGTTACTGATTCAAAAGTGACAAAAACATGTTCTGTGTCAACCCAAACAGATCGACCTGTTTTGGCCCACACTAAAGCATGACCCTGTTTTAATAAACTACTTAACACGCTTTAGCCGCTCATACGGCCACCTCTTGCCTTTTCTTTACACTGTGTTGATCTACGGTGATTGAATATATTGCTCCTCCTGTGTAGATTTGTGAAAGAATGGCAGAAATATCTTGAAGAAGAGGCGATATGAAAGACGTGCCTGGCTGGAAAGTTAGAGATAGTGTACCACTCGGAAAAATGGATGCCTCCAGCAACTTGTGGAATGCGTCCCCAGGTTTGGTAACTTTGGGGATGCTGTCAATTTACGCTTATTCAAACTTCTAATAAAATTGCAGTTGAACAAAAATTCACATATTTCCAAGTGAGCTTCTTTTGTTTACATGCATTATCTAAACTTTACTGTATGGCTGTATGCTACTCGATTTCATCAGCTGTACCCGCTTCTTCTATATGGTTTACGTAATCAGCTATGCGTTTCTGCGTTGTTGTATGCTAAAATTTCAGCTTGTTTCTTCATACGCGTATCTCCAGTTTATTTTTTGACTAAATTCGTTTTGCTGCATATATCAGTCTTTATTTAGGTTTACGATATCAGGACGTTGGGTTAGATCAAACTTGTGTTGACCAAACAATATCACTTGTGCGTCTTATTGGATCAAGTTTGTCTTGATTGAATGCACTAGAGTAAGCGTCTGAATCAGTATTGCATGTGCATCGTTTGTAAGCGTTTGAATACAACAGGAGGACGTTGTAGCTTGTAAGTGTTTGAATACAGTCGTTATTTAGATATCGGACTCTTTGGAATATTGAGCAAATAAACAAACTATAGTTATATAAATAAGATGAATTGAAACTGTTTTGAACATAAAAACATACAATGGATCCAGAGTAACAGTGACAAAAAACGAAACCAAAGATTGTTCACACCAACTTCAGAATGATCGCTAATACACAAATAAGCAACAATACTAACTCTTTAAAATTTACAAAACTACAAAACTTGGAGAAAGTAGTCTCCGTAACTGTGGTATTCTACCCATCTAGGATCCGACAAGCAAGATTATAAAACATAGTATGATTAATACATGATACTTGTTTACAAACGTCTCGTTGCAACATGAAATTAAAGCTACATGTAGTTGCTGCTTTTAGGCCATGAGGTTGGGTATGGTGCTTCAGCTCAAACGATGTTTGCATTCTTTATGTCACGATGTAGGATGTTTAATCCATAAATAGGCGCAAGGCGGGGTCTAGCACTTTTCTGGCAAGATTTTTAAGTTTTGAAACTTCTTCTAAAACCAGTCCCAAAACCGGCGCAACTTGATTGAATTACCCAAAGACAAATTTCTGCAAGGAAAGGGACAAAATTCCATTAGTCTCTTTATGTCACGATGCATGATAACCCTTGATTATAAAACAAATTTCGTCATGCCTGAGTTGTCCTCCATTATCCCTCTGCATCAGCTGGATCAAATGAAAAAGTAGAAAAAAAGTTAGCGATTCAAAAGAGCAATAGAGAGAAGGTGGAGACATGGATTAAGGACTATCCAAAGTGAAGTTATATAACTCACCAAAAAAATTATTCCTTCCTTGATATATATAAGCAATGCAATCAACTTCGGCCGGAGATGCAAAACGTACTCCATTAGAGTCTTTATATCATGATGTATGACTTGTAGTAACTTAGAACAACAACAACATTTCAGATCTCGTGATCCTCATCTATCAACTCAGAATTGCGGCGGCGGCGGCGGCTGTGTTTTGTTAGGTTTAGGTTACAACTATAAAAGAATTGTGTGTTGTTTCATGCTACTTATATCACTTGTTGCTAGGTTAGATTCATTTTGTGGGCTAGATAACTTGTTTTGGCCCATTTGTGACACTAGTCCAACTTATATTATATGACTTGCTGTTTTGTTAGATTTTGTTTTGGGTCAATACTCACTGCACACTTGACACTAGTCCAACTTAAAAGAGAATGGAGTCTTTACTTTTAGCAGCCAAAAACAATCGTCTTTCAACTCATGTTCCTTTAATAACTAGGATCAGCTCTTCACTTCATCGAGAAAACATCAAATGTGTGTTGCTTGGATCCCAAGTAGAAATGACAAAACTATAGCTTCGTTTCCGATACTTTGAAGCAAAACTTAATGTCACATGGATGATTCTCCTGCATTCCTATCAAGATCATTGTCTTTTGACCGGCAACGAAACCAAAGATTGTTCACATCAACATCAGTATGAATGGTGTATCCATCGTAGCTTCAAAACACACCTAATTTTTTCACTGGCAGTGACGTTTGTTTGTGTTGCACGTAAGTAAGTAACAACAGGTCAACAGCTTTCTTTAAAATTTACAAACCGCAAACTGATTTACCGTAAGTGAGTCCCTATACTTGTATAAGGAACTAAACATAATGGGATTAATTCTTTGTACTTCGTTTACAACTATGAAAAACAGTAAGGGTCTCGTTAATTTTACTAATCGCGTATTACACCTCTCTTTATAACATGGAAATAAAGCTACATGCGAAAATGACTTCACTCCTCTAGTTGTTTCATGACTTGAAACGTTTTTCCACATGATTGTGAATTTGCATGCCCTATCCATGGACCGAATATCCGAAAGCTTCACCAAGAGTCAGCTGAGTTAGATGTACAAACAAACACCATTTACGAGGCCCAATAGATCTCTACGCTGCTACATTTTGTGTCCATCTCTCACAACACGCCTCCAAGCCCACACATGATGGGTTAAACCGTTTAGAGTGAAGCATCGATCACTTATACGACACTCTTTATTGGTTTTGAGAAAAGTATGCTCGACACATTTTGGCCCGCACTTTTATCATTTAACTTGCCGGTTCTTCCGCCTCTAGTATACTCTTACCAATCACGTATGGCGATAAGTGATAACGCAAAATAATTAGTCATTTATGTGTAGATTTTTTAAAGAATGGAAGAAATATCTGGAAGGAAGAAGAGACTCGGACAACGAAAGACGTGAGGTGCCTGGTAAGAATTGAAAGTTGTTGAGAGTGTGTACCACTTCGGACTATGGGTGTGATAGAGACCAAATTGAGACGGTTAATCTCTTAAGAATTAGATACGAGACTAGGTGTGATAACGCCACCCTTTCAGCGAGCATAAATCCAAGAAATTTCATTCATATCCGATGGAAAGGAAATTACAACGATATACTTCATCCTTTAGAAAGTATGCCCTCTAACTTCCATGCAAATTGACCATGTCGATCTATGAAAGTAGTAAACATGTAGCTCACTAATTCTTCTCCACCATATTAAGCTTACTGTCAATGGCCTAGTGTGGTAACCAGATTCGTACCATAACCCTCTGCGTGAAAATGAGCCTAGTCCTCCTCAAGGCTCAGATTTTTCTTGTCGTCGCTTCCAAGGGCATGGGTCGTGTTCGGATTCAAGATGAGCAACTTTGGTGGATGGTATTGATCAACCAGATGAAATATGGCTCTCCACACAACGCAAGATGGCTGACATGTCCACATAAGCAAGGGAAGGGTAACTCGAGTTTGTGATGCCACTTCATTTTGCATCTTGGTTATAGATGAAGCACATGCGATGGCCAACTTGTCCTTGATGAGTGTGGTGTTTTGGGAGCGAAACCCTGTTGTGAGTATTATTTTGTTGTCAGATGGTCACGAGGACCATGCGTCGTCTGATACTAGTACAAGCAAACCACGTGTTGTCCATGCGGTTTGCTCATGTTCAGATACCGGTTCACATGTTGGTAAATACCCGGGATGGGTATAGCTAGTTACGAGATTCACGAACCGACTGAAAACGCGCTAGGTGTTGTTACAATGCTCACGCGATCGACACAACAAGTGGTATAGTGGAGAGAAGGCATTGTTAGTACCCCATGCACAGACCGTTTGGTCTTCCACGTGTTCACCAAATTAAAGATCGAACGGCTAAGAAACCTTTTTATTGCTACAAGAGCGTGGTTGAGTCACGGCTCTTAGTTGAACAAAACATGCTGATTGCTGCTCATGATTTGTTAGCATAAGCTCGAGTTTTGGTAACGCGGTTGTTATTGGCTCAAGAGTTTGAGAAAGGGCTAGAGTCCGAGCTCGTAGACGTGCAATAGAGAGTTCAATACCAAAACCAGATAGCACAACAGCAACAAGGTGTAATGGTTCACCAGAATGTCAAGCCGTTTACTCCAACATCGGTTTGGAGAGCCACTGAGAAGCTGAGCAATACTTGGAGAAATTCTGTTCGTTCGTTTTCAAATTGACGTGTAACATAATGTAATGCACAGAGTCGATGATGATGATGATGATGCGTAACTCTAACCCTGTAAGAATAAAAAAAAGGCCCATGTTACAAATTACTACCAGTACTATATAAGTTACATGTGTGAGGAGGCAAACTAAGATTTAAGGTTTTAAAGGCAAAGTAATACTCCGTTCTAGTTCTAGGGTGAGCAGAAAAACCGAAAACAAAAACCCAAAATGGCCAAAAACCGAACTGAAGATTTAGGACTAGGGTGACAAATGACGACATGACCGAAAAGCAACATAGAATTAAACGGTCTAGGTTGGCTCTAAGTGACTTCTAGTTGGAAAGAATCGACTGCCTAATAGCCATGCACGTATAAAACCCAGTTTGAAAGGTTAATCCAAAAAAACGGTTCTGGTCGGTTATGGACTTATGGTTCCGAGTATATAAAACCGTAACAGGTACTAACAGGTTCGGTTCGGTTGGTAACCGGTTAATGTAAAAAAAGACTGGTTATTAAAAAAAATTGTTCACTCGGTGTATATACATGTAATGATTGCTAAAATTTTGTGCCAGCAGCAGCTCGACCCATAACCATTTTGCAGATTGACCCAACTGCTGACCCAAACGCCCCTTAAACTCTGTTACAGCAGCTTAAACTTTGCTAAAATCATTGTATATGTCCAATGATCAATAAGAACAGATTTAGCATAGATAACTGAGGTCAAATAACTGTCATAATTTAGAAAAACAAAAAACGATAATTTGTTTACTTAGCAGCTTCCCAAATGCCCAAAAAAGGTTGTTGCGGTAGGCCAGCAGTGATATTGCAACGTTCACCAAAATACCCGGTTACAAAACGGTTACCCACTAACTGGTACCTCTGGTCGTAAGCCGTCAGCGATTAGTAACCGCCGTTTATTTAACCGAAACCGGTTATGGTCAATAATAAATGAGCACTCTAAAATTTTTATTTTTTTTACAGCAGTATGGAGTGGTACAAGTAACTAATGAAGTGGCCAACATACGTTACTACAATTCTAGGCATGATGCTGTGTTGCTAGTATGATGTTAAAAGCATTCATATATATATCAGTGATAGTGAAGACCCATATAGTCAGATTCATTAACTGTTTTTTGTGCAAGCAGGCGGTACAGACACACGAAATACCCATACCATTCTTGGCACACCTATATCCTAAATACAACCTGTCGTATAGGAACAGTAACGGGCAGGTCTCGCTTGAACTTGTCAATGCAAACATGAGAAGGATAAAGAGCAGCATCTTCTGCAAACATAGGATGCTGAATACAAAATAAAAACGGATAAGTTAACTCATAATAACAAAAGCTCAAAAGTCAAAACTAAAAGTATAAGAGTCGTGGTTGTCATGGCTAAGGTTTTAAAGGCAAAGTAATACTCTGTTATAGATCAAAACACGAAATTGATGGCCTGGGACTTTTTCTTTTGGCAAAATGATGTTCAATTCCCCCCACATGTGAACAAATAGAGTATATATACATGTGTAATGGTTGCTAAAATTTTGTTGCAGCAGCAGCTCGACCCATAACAATTTGCAGATTGACCCAAACGCCCCTTAAACATTGTTGTAACAGCTTTATTCTACGCATAGTTGCTTCCAGTTAACAGCTTAACCTTTCATAGTGCTTCCACTGTCAAACATCCTCTATTAATTATTGACTTAGAACCACCACAGATCACAGGTTTTGTCAAGTCGACTTTGGATAGGGTTTTTGATAACCCTAACTTTCTGCTACCTTTTTGTTCATTCTACACAGGTTTTCAAGCTGCAACGAATCTGTAACACGGCAACAAACCTCCACGAATTCACAACATGTATCTGGTACAATTGAAGGTTATCAGATGGTATGTGTAGCAGTGTAGCAGATGCAAGAAAACCAAACACAACACAAGGTATGCAATGCCAAAACACGCAGATTTATTATATAAGAGCAGTTGCTGAGCTCTGGACTTCCTTCTTATCGATGAAAAAACTTATCTTCTTAAACGGGAGCACGGTCAGATGAAGACCTGAAATAGTCAAAGACCCTGGATCCATTGTTTTCGATCCGGATGGAACCCCTGGTCCCCTGCTGAGCCATAAACTTAATAAATTCAGATGGTTCTAATATAGAAGTAATTATATGGGTGTTACAATTTCTACATGTTTTACAGGTCTACAGGGAATGGGTGTATATGCATAATTCGCACCCCTGGGATAGAGCACTTGTGTGCGTGGCCGATGGATATTGTCCAAGACTGCTCGCCTTCACAACCTTCCCCATAGGTAGTGGGCCATCTGTGATGCGAGTTGGGACCCTCTTATGTTACCGAAAATGAACATAAGTGCTTAATATCTTCGACACATCAGTAACTTGGTAAGCTCAAACTCAAAGTCTCACTAGCGACTAGCAAGTGTTATTGATAGAGGGGAACTTTAAATTACTAGTATTCATTTACCATCAAATCTCGCCACTAAACTCACAATTATTCAACCTATGATATAAGAAATATGTAATTTAACTAACAAATCACAGTCCACCTTCAACTAGACAACAGATGATGAGTATGATAAGAACTTTAAGTATGATATATGTCAAAATCGTAAACAAGCTTTCACATGAAGCTCGACCGCCCGACTTGCCATTCATTAAGCTAGTATAGATAGATATACAACATAATTGGACTCGTAACTGAATCCCCAAATTATTCAAATATATGTATGTACATTTCATAATTTAAACAACACACATATACAATGTACTTTTAATTAAAACACCACCTAAACTTATATTTTGGTTGTGTCAATCATTGTGAAGAAAATCCAATCCACTAGCACCTACCTCCACCATATGAAAGAAGCATTCCCAGCATTCCCGGTATCAGATAGTGTTACTCTTGCAATTATATACGAACTCCCTTTTTCCTATGCAAACTTATATTCCTTCTTAGTGAGAAAAAAACCCAATCACTCTCGCTTGGACGTCTGGTAGTCTTCACCTCGATATACTCGCATGTGTTGTTGTCTAAACCTTTCATGGTAACATCATACCCATTCCACACTTTTCTCACGTCCATACGTCTTCACATAATGATCGTAAGCATGCTCCTGAGCGAGCTAAATTTTTAGTAATATCTTGAAGGGCGTCATTAGTTGATTGAATCACTTCAAGAGTTTGTAAAAGCATAGCATTTTGCCATTCTTCATCTTTTAACACATTGTCCCTTGCTCCTTGGCTACTGCATCGGCATGAAGAGCGAAAAGAAGACAGAAGGGGAGTGGAACTGGAAGCTTGTGAAGTGGACTTGAACATCACATCCATACCACAAGCATCCACTCCTGCCAGAACTTATTAATTAATACAACTCTATAAACACACATTGACCTATAAATGATTTACAACTTCTCTTACAAACATATACCCGAATTTCACCGTTCTTTTGAAAACTACTTTTTTTTTAATGATTTACTAGCAATGAGGGCACAAGTACGACCACCAAAGTTAACTCAATTGTTGGTGCTATATGTCTAAATACTAATTAACTAAAACAACTAGAATATGAATATCAACATCCTTTTCAAATTTGTAAATGAGTTACTGTCAATGTAAACAGATCTTGGTTTCTTCACGGGCATAGATGAGCAAGCGTTTCTGAATGTAAGTTCTATGACTTCTATTTAGTATTAATATGGTCAATATGTAAATACTCAAATATACATCCTACATTTACAAAACACTTTCTGCTAAATAAAAAAAAATATACATCCTACATTTACTGTCAGTTGATGAAAAATTGAGGAAAAAACTCACCAGTTAAATTGAGGGAACAATAAAAAGGGCATTCTTTATAAACTTGAGGTTTGCATTCTTTATATCATGATGTATGACGTTTAATTTGCCATTGATGGTGTTTTGTAGGCAACTAATAAAACCTTCCGGAATAAAACTAAACGTTTCGCAAACAAGCGTCGCAACATCCATAAGAAGCATGCTGGTCTCACAACCTTCTTTATAAAAAATTGATAAAATTTGTGTCATAAATCTTAATAATGTAAACATAATAATTTATCTTTTAACTAGTAAAACAAAAATATACAGTAATATAGGAAGAAATTACCTATTGTGAGATTTGGTCAGAAAAACACACACACATCTATGAATGAAATAGCGGCTGCCTGTCTGTTAAGAAAGAAAGAAAGAAATAAGAAAAGTGTAACTAGGTTAGATTTAGTGGATTATGAAGGGCATTGTTTGGGCTTTATAATAAAAATTGTATTGGGTCACACTACTAGATTAGAAAAAATAAGTAAAATAAATACCTATATGAGATCTATATATGCGGCTGTGATACTAGGTTAGAACTAAAAATTGTGTTTTATGATACTTATTATAACGTGTGTGTGCTTTAAAAGAAAGTAGTTGAAGGAAGTAGGTGAATTGTTATGAATGTTTGTGTTGGGTATTAGATGAACATGATACATGCTATTACCCACCGGATACTTGTGCTTTTCAGTGGATATTTGTGCTTGTTTTGATTTAATCGTAGCCTTTCATTTCTTGTTAGCTCAATCCGTGTGAGTACATTCAAAGGCTGGGATCATTTTCAGTTGGATCCGTGTGAATGGGCTGTCATCCAATCACTCACTTACACGTCACCATAAAGTTTCTTTCCTTGGGATTTTTGTACTTATTCGTTGGTCTTATATTGGGGCCCTTTATGGGTCCAGTTGAGAAATGACACAAAACTACTACAGTAGTAGTCTAGTACTATCGAGTTGAAGAGCTTGACATGATTTAACTCGGCTCAAATCGACTCGACTCTATTTGTGTTAACAGTGACTTGGATGATCATGCATGGACATGTATAAAGATGGCGGTTTTGGGTTCAAATTGGCTGGGAGGACGTCCTTTACAACTAATATAGTTATTTCAATCACCTTCCATGATTTCACTAATTTACTTTCGAAAATGATGAAACGAGTGTGATGTGTGATCCTTCAACGATTTCACTAATCCAGACCTATTTGACGAGGTTGATGAGACGTGTGGTGTTGTTTTGCTAGCTAGTGTGGGTCCAAGGCAGGACATGCTTTCATTATGGACTAAAACATCAGCTAACTAACGGTGCTGCTGGGTATTTATAACTCTTATAGCTAGTGTGGTTTTCACCATAAAATTGAAGCCATAAGCAGAATGTTGAAAATGCTGGATCGAGTGCATGTTTTTTATTCAATCAACATAGTAAAGAGAATTGGGGAGCTCGAATGTAATTCTAGCAGCAGTTGGGACACCTCTTATATATACTGCTTCGTTGGTCTATCCCAATATCCCCAAAATACGGTATTCATTCGCTATCAACTCTCTCTGTACGTGTTTTGTATTCTCGAACCGTTTTATGTTCACTGGCATCACTACTAGTATAATAAAAACACATGTATTAGGTAAAGACTCTTCCAACCATAGTAACCAGCATCAACAAGATTGTCGACAGTGACATCTTTAAGATGTCCTTGTAGTAAAAAACTAATGTTAGAAGGGTATCATCAATGTCAAAGATCCAGACATCTTTTCCATCATTCTTCAAGTCGCAAAGAGTGTTGAGGTAGAATGTATCTATTGCAGCCTCAGAATCGATCTTGAACTGAGACAGGTCATGTACTTTCCAATGTAACTAGGACATTCAGCTGGAACCACTGTGAAATCACGAACGTTGTTTAGCTCAACATTCATTATTCTCCAACCCTCGCAATATTTATTTAAAGTGTTCTGAAGGCCAGACTTAGTCGACTTAAGTTTCTTTTTCGTAACCCTACGACGACAGACGTAAAACATTAACCCTCATATCCTACGACTACAGGTAAACTAACGACAGACACAAAACATAACCACAGTGGGCGAGGTTACAGTGGTAATTATGGACACTTCAGAATGGATGAACCCACTCAACAGATCACATAGGTTTTTGGACATGATGACATGGATCAGGTTGATGCGATTGAACTCTATTGTAAAAAGAAGCTCCAGTCCCATCCCGATAATCATGTGGCCATTTTTGCAACCTGTCTGAACCTACTCAAAGTTTTTCAAAGGTCATGCGACATGCGTGGCGTTCTTGATTTCACACTAGTACGTGGGCGGTAATATAGACTTAATGCCCTCTTCCTTGCCCGGTTTCGTTGCTTCAGTTTAACAAAAAAAATACAAAAAACATGCTTAAGAGGATACTTGTGTTTGCTGGAGGGATCGTTTGTCGATTTCTCTGGTATTCTATAGAACTTGGAGACTAGTTAGCTGACGCGGTATAACTCTTGTTGTCGTCAACTACAGTACCTATGAAGGAGATAAAGATAGAGAACTGAATCATTTAGTGAAAAATGCGAATGTAGATATCAGATGCCGAATACTTAATCTCCCACACCGCCTATACATGTCTGGTATCCTCCCTCTAGTGGGAGAAGGTGGAAATATTGACCGAAAAAGAAGACGAGATGATAATGATGATACTCGGATGATGATAATGCATGTGATGGTAGAAAACGAGCAAGGAATGGATGAAGAAAGCGGTTTAGTTGCAGGTTTTCAATAAGAAGCCCAAACCAAGGGAACAATCAAGTTGCCTGTTCAATTGTTACATTTTGTCTCTGCTCATTTACAGTTAATGTTCGTCTAAGACATTCTGAACTTTTATGGTTTATTTGTCCACTGAACATAGTATCTCGTCTAGATGGGATGATCACTATCATGAAGTTACTTAAAACTATGCTACTCTTTTTACAATTTGCAATTTGAGACTATAATAATAATTATTAACGTAAAGTTAAGTTAACTAAACATATATTTGGTTATGTAGGGCAATAAAGGAGGAAGAGTATGCTGCTTGCCCAGGGCGATTTTACCCATACTTCAAGCCGAAGAGGATGAAATGTAAGATATTACCCAGTTTGACTCGATCGTTAATGTTATGCATGGGTGCCTTGGGTTTGGTTAAACAGGACAAAAGAATACTTTTTAGCCAAAATGAAAATTGTATCGTTACTGTAATAACAATGTTCATGTGATCATATAAATGCGTTGCTGATTTTAAAAATATATGGCTCCTCCTGTGTATATTTGTGAAAGAACGGAGAAGTATCTTGAAGAAAGGCTAGGATCATGCAAGACGTGCTTGGCTGGAAAGTTGGCAAGAGTGTACCAGGACACCCCGGAAAATGGATGCCTAGCTCCTGGGTGAAATGCGTCCTGAGGGTCTGGTAACTTTGTAGATGTTGTCAATTTATGCGTATTCAAACTTCTAATAGAATTTTCAGTTGAACAGAAATTCACATATTTCTAAGTGAGCTTCTTTTGTTTACATGTATTATCTAAACCTTTTCAGCTATGCAACTCGATTTCATTTTATGTACCCGCTTCATCTATATGGTTTTGGTAATCTGCCATTCATCTGCACTTCGTCATATGTTAAAATTTCAGCTTGGTTCTTCATTTGGTCGTATTTTGATAGATGACTTTCATCTACATAAACGCATCTCCAGTATATTTTAGATTGAATTTATTTAGGTGATACTGGTCTTTAGGTTATTGTTTGTGCCTCTTATTGGATCAAATTTATCTTAGTAGAGGTCTGAATCAATATTGCCTATGCATCGTTTGTAAGCATTTGAATACAACAGGAGGGCGTCGTAACTTGTAAGTACATGAATACAGTTGATCTTTAGATATTCGACTCGTTTGACACTTTGACTCTTTATCAAATAAATAACATAAAGAGATTGCCATATAAAGATAGTTCATACAAATGTTTATAATTAGTAGCATACAAATGTATTTTTGAATATAAATGTGAAACAAAATACGTAAATTTGTTATTGAATCTTGCACATAAATAAGAAACAATACTAACTCTCTTTACAATTTACAAACTCCAAATTGATCAAGTTGTTATTTGGGGAAAGGAGTCTCCTTAACTTTCTAGAGTTTTTTACCAACTTCTTGTTTTTAGAAAACTTATTTACCATACTATGGTACTTTAAAACATATTAACTATAAGATAGTGTTTTTCTTTATTTCCCCACTTAACTTCTAAATAGTGTCCAATTAATTCAAATTTATCTTGATACTTTAAAAGTATTGAAGAAAGTGAAAATCTATTTCTTAATCAAAATCGTTTATTGTGTTTTTTAACTTGTTTAATCGTTGTATATTATTAAAAAAATTGGCTCAATTTGAATGACAAATGGTTATATTTTTTCTACATTATCTCGAAGGCTGGAATGAATTAAAAAAACAATATTGCAAACATTGTTAGACGTTAGTTAAGGGGTTAGCGAGTAATCGTTAAGTGGAGATTTATCGAATTCGACTTTTATATAAAGTAGTATAAAATTTTGAAACTATATGTTGGTTTGACCGATTTAACCGATTATTTTTAATTTGATTGATTGATGTCTGATTTGGTCGATTTTTATCCATAACCGAGTTGACTTATTTAGAAGATTTTTGACGGATTTGGCATATTAATGCCCGATTTTTATCCGATTAATATATATTGACTGTTTTTTAACTAAGTAAATTAATAATGCCGTTACTTAAAATTCGGATGGTTAATCCTCGCTTAAGCTTTTATGTGCAACACTAAGGCTATATTTGGCAAGAGCTTTTTTTAATATTTTTTTAGAGCTGTTAGTTTTTTTGCTAAAAAAAATAAACTAATAGCTCTGTTTAGTACAACAATTTTTAAAAGTTGTTAACTTTTTATTTTAACCAAGTACCTCTAAAAAGTTGATTCATAAAACTTTTTAAATGGTCAAAAGCAGTTAAATCTGTAAGTTACTGATATACTTTCCAACCATATTATAACTTATTTAAATATGTCATTTTAAATTATTTTACTTCTTAATTTTACAGTTAACAGCTGATATACTAAAAACATTTATTAAAAAAATACAGCTTATAACTCTTGTTAATAGCTTTTTAGTAACAACTTACAGCTTACAGTTAACAGCTTATGTAAAACCCGTATGTTGCGCCGCAACTCATGTGTCTTGCGCCGCAACTCTTGATCCGCAGCACCATGATCTGTAGGCCCTGCAATTGCGCCGCAACTCATGTGTATTGCGCCGCAACTCGTGATCCGCAGCACCATGATCTGTAGCCCCTTCATCTGTTGCGCCGCAACGCATGTGTCTTGCGCCGCAACTCGTGATCTGGGCCAAGCCCGTGTGAAGGAAATAAAACAGACGGGAGAGTACACAAAACACACACATAAGAAAACCCTAAAAATAAAGCACCAGCCGCCAGTTCTTCCTTGTTTTCTGCCATCGACATCTCCCACCATACCATAAGCAGTCGCGAGTTGATTCAAGGAAAAGGTTGGTATTCGTTCGACTTCTGTAAACCCTAACACACGAAGAAGATCATCATTGATCTTGTTTTATTTATTTTCTATTGATAATTAATCAAGAAACCATATAACTGATTTAAAACATGTTTTATGAATATTATGATCTGGGCTGTATGTCGGGATGTTGCTATGTTGTTTGGCACACAAACCGAGAGTCAAAAGACTCTCGGTGATTGACTGCACAACCAGCCGCAAATCATTAGGGTTTGGTTTGGGGTTTGCACTAACGGGGGGGAAAGAGAGTATAGCAGGGGGAACCGAACCACAGGCGAGGGAAACCCAGAACTGCCAGTGGGAAAACTGGCAGTAAGGGGGGGTGTTTGGCAGTGGGTTTTAAAACAGGAATTAGGGCTGTTTGGCAAACCGGTTTAGAAAAATTAAGGGTGCGTTTGGGACTGTTAAATCATATTTTTTTTTAAATGAGTTTATTGTAAATAAATATTTTTAAAATGTAATTAGTAAATTAAATATAAACTAGTTTTATAAATATTTAAAAAGGTATATTTAGAAAACGAATTAAACTATGTGAGAACTTATAAATTAAGGAATTTCTATGTTAGCAAAATACTTATTATAGAATTAATTACCGTCAGATATACGTTGTACGTAGCCATTAGTATAACGTTAATAAATTAAAATAAATTATTTCAATGATCAGATTTAGCTGTAATTGTACGTATGGAATATTCGAAGCAAATAAATAGGAAACCAATAAGACCGATAAATTTGACAACGGATATCAGTTAACTTATTCGCGCCTTTTAAATTATGTAGCACGCGTGAAGCCCGAGTAGTATTCATTCAGTCTTCCTGTCAGTTAGTACTGGACTAGAGGTACGGATTTCCGTCCTTTCAGTAAGGACTTCCTTTCTTATGCATGATTAGGATTTCCCGTCTGCAGCCAAATGTTTTCCCCAGTATATGTTTAAAGTTATCAGAAATTATGTTTATAAATAAATAAATTGCCTGAGCCTTATATACAAGCATGATTAGTTTATGTACTAGTTACGGAGGTACCGTAACCACGGCACTAGAGGCACCGGTGTCGTGACTCACATGCAGGAGAGTGATATCCTGCATCGTCCCACTCAGCTCAGCTTGGCCATTTTATCAGTATTATTAGTGGGGCGTATGGATGCATCCTAGGCTATAGTTACAGTTTAGCAGGTGAATGTGGTGTGTGCTCTACATCCTTCACATTGGAGCTGATCCCTCCACCCAGCACAGTTATTTAGAGGTCACCCCTCTATAGCATGACGAGGACACCCCTCTATGTATTCATGCAGCAGTTGATTTAATACATGACCTATATAAGCTCTTGGCAAATTAAAATACAGAAAATGCATGTTTTCAGAATTAATAAGTTATATTTCAGTTTTCAGTATATATGAAAAGGTTTATCAAAGTTTTGTAGAATTGTAGCTCATGTCATATCAGTTATAGTGTCATTGTAGTCTTCCTTTCCATTTACTTTCAGTACATCTTATTCATGCTATATCCGTCCACTGAGCGTTATGCTCAGCCGTAGTTTCCTTTCATGTTTCCAAACGGCAGGTACACAGGGACGATCTTAGGACTGCTAAGAGAGTACGTGCATTGGATGGGAGCTATCCAGACTCCTTTATTTTATGCATACATTACATTACTTCTCTTTGGTTGTTGGACATTGTTTCGTCCCTTTTCTTTCAGTACTTAGTCTTTATACTTTGGAGCTTATGTTGGACTACCGATGTTTGATTCCGGTATTTTCCGTTTGGTCATTTAATGTTTAATACATTGCCTTGCATGCTTTGATGACACGCCATAAGTACACGTAACGGTCCATTTTCCAAGTGGGGTGTTACAGCTTATAACTAATTTTACCAAACATAACCTAAAAATGTGATAACTTAAACACTATTATAGAACCCGGCAAAACATATATGCTATTAGCTTGAGGACCTGTCCGTTATGGATGGTATAACTCGGGGGTCGAATTTTAGTGAGATTGAAATGCCGTTAAAAAAAATGTTATTATCTAACAAAATATATGAGCCACTCAAATAAACCACTTTCTCTAATAGTATACGAGCATAAAATTAGTTTTAAAAACCGGATGAATATTAATAGAAAAAACAAGATCTTCACTTACTTCTATAGTTTCAGAGTATTTAACTAAATTTGAATTATTGACCAACATTAAAAGTTAGAAGAAGAGAAATGAAAAAAAAACACTATATTATAATGAATATGTTT
Source organism: Glebionis coronaria (assembly GCA_025667525.1). Taxonomy (NCBI): domain Eukaryota; kingdom Viridiplantae; phylum Streptophyta; class Magnoliopsida; order Asterales; family Asteraceae; genus Glebionis; species Glebionis coronaria. Next base: position 6,995,934 of record CM046877.1, read on the forward strand.
TAAAATGCCATACAATGGTAAATAAGTTTTTTAAGAACAAGAGGTTGGTAAAAAACTCTAACTTTCTATCCATATAGGATTCAACAAAAAGAAAGAGAAAAGCAAATACACACTCCTTAGCTCCATTAGGGAATTGAAGCGTGACCTCATTTCATCAGTTGCCTCGCCTCTGCCTTCACCATATCAAGGATCATCTCGCCAAGTTCACACAACCCGATGTTATTCGCTATACAAAAATTATTTATTTCTTCTTCCATCAATTTGTTAGAAACTCCCATTTGATTCTTAACAGTCCCACCACCGTCTTCGTTACTTACAGCCTCCTCATCGAAATTTACAACAAATATTCTTTTTACTAGGTTAGATTTTATTATAAATGGGCTTCACAATCATTTTGGGCCATATAAAGCTCACATTTTTGTACCAATCAGGGGGTCCATAAATTTGGGTTTTGATACACGAAAATCGAATCGAACTTGAAGTATAATCGAATCAAAAATAAAATTCGGGTTTTGGGTCATAAGTGAACCAAACCGAACTACATATTTAGTTTCCGAGTGGGGTATAAGTTTAGTAATCGGACCCAAAAACCGAACCTAACAAACCTCAACAACCATAAGCTAGCCTTGTTGTAACAGGCCTCAAACTAGTTTTTCCCCGCTATGCTAACCAAACAAACCTCAACAACCATGAACCGTTAACTAATATTAACATGGTCAAATGAACAGTCTATTTAACATGCAGGTTGCAACCTTCAGAGGCTTACTTACTAGAATAGCTGAATGAACTTTTTTAAATGTTATATCCCGCAGAAAAAGACCCGGTTATGGAAACGGTCTACCGCCACATTTATATGACTATAGACACCATATATATGTTACACAAACCTACTTTCAGCTATAAACAACGACACAATCCTGGTTTAACATCAACCGAAGTACTGATAGTCAATATTTAATCGTACCACATCAATGCATACATCAAAAGGCAATCCTACTTGAACATTAACTCCAGTTTAACATATTATAAACCTTCAGCTTTTGCTTTAGTCTATGGTTAACAACCGTCATAGCTGCTTTTCCATGCTTGCATAAATTCAACTTCTCGTTTATCAGTCAGAAACTGAGAAAAGAAGAACCGTATGGTTGTCCTCCAAAGCATTTAGAAGTATGTTTATCGGGTGTCTAATTCAGAAGTATGTTTAGTGGGTCAAAAAGACCCAAGCACGTTGCAACTCTCATAGGTATCTGAAACTCGAACCATAAGAATCCATGGAGGACTTTCCATAAGAACCCATCAAGAAAGCAAAGCTATAATCCAAACTATAGCCAAGAAACTCGGTTTTTAGGAAGTTAAAAACAGAACATACAAGAACTGTATACACAACACTGATCATGGAGGACTTGCCCTTGTCCTTTCCAAACTTGCCAGGCTTTCCCACCTTGAACTTACTACCACTGCACGTTATGACCTCATTTGAAACGTTATGACCTCCATGCTTACCATGTTTGCCACCCATATGGCCATGCCTGGAATCATGTTATGGCCCCATGTGAAACTTTATGACCTCCATGACCATGTGATGAAGTCAGCTGGTGTGCCCTATAAGCGGCAGCAGCAGCTGCAACTAGCATATCATATCAAGGACACAAGTTCTATGAAAAAGAAACTAGTTATACGAGATTAGGCAAACTCCAGTTAATGATGTTGAATTTTATAGATCTTGACTTAGGTTATTTGACAAATCCTTAACTTGAAATCTACACAACTCATTGAGGCGTGGCTGTGTTTGGATTAGCAATATTTGTTGTTGTACTAGTCACTGGTTAGCCGAAAAAAGCAAAGGATTGATACCAATATATTGCAACTTGAGCGGCTTATTCCTATGATCATTGAGTATAGAGGGATGCTACGTGACATGAATCTCTGGTTGAACAAAAAAAGATTTACTTGCACGTTTATGAAAGAAATATAAACAAAGTTTGGTCACTTTTAGATTGTATTCATGTACATTACGTTGAGCATGATGATTACCTACACAAGTTCTGAATATAAGTATTTCACTCGATCATAAATGTCTTACTAATTTTGAGAACATACTCATAGCTCAATGAGTAAATTAAACACCAAATTATAAGAGTTGTCAAACTTTCATAGTTTATCTTGAGATATAAGATATAGACCACAAAAGCGGTTCGGTTTTAAGAAAAAGGAAAAACCGTAAATGCGGTTCGGTTACGGTTTTCGCCCGTAAAACCGAACCGTAAAACCGAACCGCACCACACAATAATTATTTTATACTCAAAAAACGTCGTATCAATTATTTTATGCGAGTTATAAGACTTGTAGTCCATATTATCATTGATATTTATATAAGTTATTAGTAAAGTGCTTGTTAGATTCAATTTATGCATTATTATAACCGAAAAAAATCAACATTTTAAACAAAAAACCACAAAAAGCCACAATTATCATATAAGTCAAAAGTAATGGTTCGGTGCGGTTAAAAACCGTAAAACCGCCAAAAAACTGCAAAACCAAAACCGCGATTTTTGGTTCGGTGCGGTTTCTGTTTTTATAAAAAAAACGCAAGTGTGGTTGCGGTTCGGTTTTAGTCAAAAACCGCATCGAACCGAACCATGCTCACCCTTTTAGCTACACTGTTTGAATTGTATATTGTAAATTCTACTCTTTTATAATCTGTAATAATAATCTTCATTACTAGTAACGTGTAAAATTCATTTAGAATATTGTTGAATTTATGTTATGTGCGCTAAAGACTTCTTCATGTGTGATAGAGATTGATTTAGAATACTCGTATAATCAATAACCTCGGGTGAAAATGAGCCTTGTCCTCAAAGGCCAAGGCTCGCATTTTTCTCGTCGTTCGGCTTCCAGGGCGTGGGTCGTGTGCGGGTTCAAGACGAACAAACTTTCGTAGATGGCATTGATGACCGGGATGAAATGTCTCCACACAACGCAAGACGGTTGACATGTCCACATAAGCAAGGGAAGGGTAACTCAAGTTTGTGATGCCACTTCATGTTAGTTGAACATAACAAGCTGATCACGCCTCACAATTTGTTATCATAGGCTAGAGCTTTGTTAATGCAGTTGGTATTAGCTCAAGAGTTTGTGAAAAGGCTAGAGTCCGAGCTCGTAGACGTGCAATGGAGAGTTCAATACCATAACCAGAGAGCACAACATCAACAAGGAGTAATGGTTCACGAGAATGTTAAGTCGTTAACGCCAATATCGGCTTGGAGAGCCGCTAAGAAGCTGAACAACACGGAGAAATTCTGTTTGTTTTGTTTGGAAAATGACGTGTAACATAATGTAATGCACAAAGTTGATGATGATGATACGTAACTGTAACCCGTGTAACTTGTAAGACAAAAAAAAGGCTCATGTTACAAATTACTGCTATATAAGTTACATGTGTGAGAGGCCAAACTAAGATTTAAGGTTTTAAAGGCAAACTCCCTTCTAGTTCTAGGGTGAGCAGAAAAACCGAAAACAAAAATCCAAAAACAACCTGAAGATTTAGGACTCTGGTGACAAATGACGCCATGACTTTTCAATACCCCACATGTGAACAAACGGAGTATATACATGTACTGATTGCTAAAATTTTCTTCCAGAAGCTCGACCCATAACCATTTTGCATATTGACCCACCCGCTGACCCAAACGCTCCTTAAACTCTGTTATAGCAGCTTAAACTTTGCTAAAATCATTGTATATGTCCAATGATCAATAAGAACAGATTTAGCACAGATAAATGAGGTCAAATAACTGTTATCCATGAGAAAAACAAAACACGATAATTTATTTACTTAGCAGCTTCCCAAATGCCCAAAAAAGGTTGTTGCAGCAGGCCAGCAGTGATATTGCAACGTTCACCAAAATACCCGGTTACAAAACGGTTACTCACTAACTGGTACCTCTGGTCGTAAGCCGTCAGCGGTTAGTAACCGCCGGTTATTTAACCGAAACCGGTTATGGTCAATAATCAGTGTTGACCAGTTTCAGTTTTTTTTTTTTTTGTTACGGTTATTATGTGCACGACCCTATTTAGTATTTACTAACCATGTTATATCTGTTAGCCAACTTGGTTTGATATTAATACTAAGAAATCATCAGCTCCTGCCAACCTATATACAACAAGTGACAGTTTAGGACTATAAATGGCCGAATGCAGAATTTTTTTGTATGGGTTAAAATAGACTTTCTAGGCAATGGAATCATAGTTATTTTCCTAATTTATTAAAGTGTTTAAAGGCCAAAAGAGTATTATTCCTTGTTTGTGAAGCAGTTTAGCACCAAGTCTCGATTTTACTGCAATCCTAGTCTGACATGAAATTCGCCATCTAAGATTTAGGGCTGGAAAAATAGTTCCTTGGCATTGAGTTGTGCAGAATTCACTAGGTTGCTTATCCCACTGAAAGGAAGAACACCGATGATCTTTTGAAAGATGCCTGCTAAAGTTACACATTTTCCTTTGCCTTGAATCTTTTAACTTTCGTTAAATTTCTATACTGAGTGGTTGCAGCAGCAGCATCATATTGTTGCCTAAATGCTCAAATCTCAGCTATGTTTGTTGTTATCAATCCAATAATCCTCTGAACACGTTATAAAAACTCTCAGCTAGGTCTTACTGATCCTCATATGACACAAAGGTCTCTAACTAGTGATAGCATATTCTTGGGTCATTCCTTGGTTCCTTGGAATACTAAGAAGCAATTCGTTGCGTCAAAATCATAAACGGTCCTGTTTCAAAAAAAAAATCATCTATGGTCATTTCGACTAGGTTACTGATATGAATGGCTTGTGCCTAACAATGTTTATATAATGCATTAACTACTGATTGACAAGTGACAGAAACATGTCATGGGTCAACCCGATCAGCTCGACCTGTTTTGGCCCACAGCCCCCACTAAAACAAGACCCTGTTTTAATAAGCTCCTTAACCCCCTTTAACAAACCTCTTACCTTTTCTTAAAACTGCAATCATCTATGGTGATAAAATATGCTCCTCCTGTGTAGATTTGTAAAAGAATGGCACAAGTATATAACAAAAAGTGCTTTATAAGATAAACACAATCACTTTCAATCTCCTTATGTCTCGGTTATCATAAATGAGCACTCTTAAAAATTTTAATTTTTTTTACATCAGTATGGAGTGGTACAAGTAACTAATGAAGTGGACAACATACGTTACTACAATTCTAGGCATGATTGCTGTGTTGCTAGTATGATGTTAAAAGCATTCATATATATATATCAGTGATAGTGAAGACCCATATAGTCAGATTCATTAACTGTTTTTTGTGCAAGCAGGCGGTACAGACACACGAAATACCCGTACCATTCTTGGCACACCTATATCCTAAATACAACCTGTCGTATAGGAACAGTAACGGGCAGGTCTCGCTTGAACTTGTCAATGCAAACATGAGAAGGATAAAGAGCAGCATCTTCTGCAAACATAGGATGCTGAATACAAAATAAAAACGGATAAGTTAACTCATAATAACAAAAGCTCAAAAGTCAAAACTAAAAGTATAAGAGTCGTGGTTGTCATGGCTAAGGTTTTAAAGGCAAAGTAATACTCTGTTATAGATCAAAACACGAAATTGATGGCCTGGGACTTTTTCTTTTGGCAAAATGATGTTCAATTCCCCCCACATGTGAACAAATAGAGTATATATACATGTGTAATGGTTGCTAAAATTTTGTTGCAGCAGCAGCTCGACCCATAACAATTTGCAGATTGACCCAAACGCCCCTTAAACATTGTTGTAACAGCTTTATTCTACGCATAGTTGCTTCCAGTTAACAGCTTAACCTTTCATAGTGCTTCCACTGTCAAACATCCTCTATTAATTATTGACTTAGAACCACCACAGATCACAGGTTTTGTCAAGTCGACTTTGGATAGGGTTTTTGATAACCCTAACTTTCTGCTACCTTTTTGTTCATTCTACACAGGTTTTCAAGCTGCAACGAATCTGTAACACGGCAACAAACCTCCACGAATTCACAACATGTATCTGGTACAATTGAAGGTTATCAGATGGTATGTGTAGCAGTGTAGCAGATGCAAGAAAACCAAACACAACACAAGGTATGCAATGCCAAAACACGCAGATTTATTATATAAGAGCAGTTGCTGAGCTCTGGACTTCCTTCTTATCGATGAAAAAACTTATCTTCTTAAACGGGAGCACGGTCAGATGAAGACCTGAAATAGTCAAAGACCCTGGATCCATTGTTTTCGATCCGGATGGAACCCCTGCCATAAACTTAATAAATTCAGATGGTTCTAATATAGAAGTAATTATATGGGTGTTACAATTTCTACATGTTTTACAGGTCTACAGGGAATGGGTGTATATACATAATTCGCACCCCTGGGATAGAGCACTTGTGTGCGTGGCCGATGGATATTGTCCAAGACTGCTCGCCTTCACAACCTTCCCCATAGGTAGTGGGCCATCTGTGATGCGAGTTGGGACCCTCTTATGTTATCGAAAATGAACATAAGTGCTTAATATCTTTGACACATCAGTAACTTGGTAAGCTCAAACTCAAAGTCTCACTAGCGACTAGCAAGTGTTATTGATAGAGGGGAACTTTAAATTACTAGTATTCATTTACCATCAAATCTCGCCACTAAACTCACAATTATTCAACCTATGATATAAGAAATATGTAAGTTAACTAACAAATCACAGTCCACCTTCAACTAGACAACAGATGATGAGTATGATAAGAACTTTAAGTATGATATATGTCAAAATCGTAAACAAGCTTTCACATGAAGCTCGACCGCCCGACTTGCCATTCATTAAGCTAGTATAGATAGATATACAACATAATTGGACTCGTAACTGAATCCCCAAATTATTCAAATATATGTATGTACATTTCATAATTTAAACAACACACATATACAATGTACTTTTAATTAAAACACCACCTAAACTTATATTTTGGTTGTGTCAATCATTGTGAAGAAAATCCAATCCACTAGCACCTACCTCCACCATATGAAAGAAGCATTCCCAGCATTCCCGGTATCAGATAGTGTTACTCTTGCAATTATATACGAACTCCCTTTTTCCTATGCAAACTTATATTCCTTCTTAGTGAGAAAAAAACCCAATCACTCTCGCTTGGACGTCTGGTAGTCTTCACCTCGATATACTCGCATGTGTTGTTGTCTAAACCTTTCATGGTAACATCATACCCATTCCACACTTTTCTCACGTCCATACGTCTTCACATAATGATCGTAAGCATGCTCCTGAGCGAGCTAAATTTTTAGTAATATCTTGAAGGGCGTCATTAGTTGATTGAATCACTTCAAGAGTTTGTAAAAGCATAGCATTTTGCCATTCTTCATCTTTTAACACATTATTGTCCCTTGCTCCTTGGCTACTGCATCGGCATGAAGAGCGAAAAGAAGACAGAAGAAGGGGAGTGGAACTGGAAGCTTGTGAAGTGGACTTGATCATCACATCCATACCACAAGCATCCACTCCTGCCAGAACTTATTAATTAATACAACTCTATAAACACACATTGACCTATAAATGATTTACAACTTCTCTTACAAACATATACCCGAATTTCATCGTTCTTTTGAAAACTACTTTTTTTTAATGATTTACTAGCAATGAGGGCACAAGTACGACCACCAAAGTTAACTCAATAGTTGGTGCTATATGTCTAAATACTAATTAACTAAAACAACTAGAATATGAATATCAACATCCTTTTCAAATTTGTAAATGAGTTACTGTCAATGTAAACAGATCTTGGTTTCTTCACGGGCATAGATGAGCAAGCGTTTCTGAATGTAAGTTCTATGACTTCTATTTAGTATTAATATGGTCAATATGTAAATACTCAAATATACATCCTACATTTACAAAACCCTTTCTGTTAAAAAAAATATACAGTACATCCTACATTTACTGTCAGTTGATAAAATATTGAGGAAAAAAACTCACCAGTTAAGCCGAAGGAACACGAAAAAGGGCATTTTTTATAAACTTGAGGTTTGCATTCTTTATATCATGATGTATGACAGTTTAATTTGCCATTGATGGTGTTTTGTAGGCAACTAATAAAACCTTCCGGAATAAAACTAAACGTTTCGCAAACAAGCGTCGCAACATCCATAAGAAGCATGCTGGTCTCACAACCTTCATTATAAAAAATTGATAAAATTTGTGTCATAAATCTTAATAATGTAAACATAATAATTTATCTTTTAACTAGTAAAACAAAAATATACAGTAATATAGGAAGAAATTACCTATTGTGAGATTTGGTCAGAAAAACACACACACATCTATGAATGAAATAGCGGCTGCCTGTCTGTTAAGAAAGAAAGAAAGAAATAAGAAAAGTGTAACTAGGTTAGATTTAGTGGATTATGAAGGGCATTGTTTGGGCTTTATAATAAAAATTGTATTGGGTCACACTACTAGATTAGAAAAAATAAGTAAAATAAATACCTATATGAGATCTATATATGCGGCTGTGATACTAGGTTAGAACTAAAAATTGTGTTTTATGATACTTATTATAACGTGTGTGTGCTTTAAAAGAAAGTAGTTGAAGGAAGTAGGTGAATTGTTATGAATGTTTGTGTTGGGTATTAGATGAACATGATACATGCTATTACCCACCGGATACTTGTGCTTTTCAGTGGATATTTGTGCTTGTTTTGATTTAATCGTAGCCTTTCATTTCTTGTTAGCTCAATCCGTGTGAGTACATTCAAAGGCTGGGATCATTTTCAGTTGGATCCGTGTGAATGGGCTGTCATCCAATCACTCACTTACACGTCACCATAAAGTTTCTTTCCTTGGGATTTTTGTACTTATTCGTTGGTCTTATATTGGGGCCCTTTATGGGTCCAGTTGAGAAATGACACAAAACTACTACAGTAGTAGTCTAGTACTATCGAGTTGAAGAGCTTGACATGATTTAACTCGGCTCAAATCGACTCGACTCTATTTGTGTTAACAGTGACTTGGATGATCATGCATGGACATGTATAAAGATGGCGGTTTTGGGTTCAAATTGGCTGGGAGGACGTCCTTTACAACTAATATAGTTATTTCAATCACCTTCCATGATTTCACTAATTTACTTTCGAAAATGATGAAACGAGTGTGATGTGTGATCCTTCAACGATTTCACTAATCCAGACCTATTTGACGAGGTTGATGAGACGTGTGGTGTTGTTTTGCTAGCTAGTGTGGGTCCAAGGCAGGACATGCTTTCATTATGGACTAAAACATCAGCTAACTAACGGTGCTGCTGGGTATTTATAACTCTTATAGCTAGTGTGGTTTTCACCATAAAATTGAAGCCATAAGCAGAATGTTGAAAATGCTGGATCGAGTGCATGTTTTTTATTCAATCAACATAGTAAAGAGAATTGGGGAGCTCGAATGTAATTCTAGCAGCAGTTGGGACACCTCTTATATATACTGCTTCGTTGGTCTATCCCAATATCCCCAAAATACGGTATTCATTCGCTATCAACTCTCTCTGTACGTGTTTTGTATTCTCGAACCGTTTTATGTTCACTGGCATCACTACTAGTATAATAAAAACACATGTATTAGGTAAAGACTCTTCCAACCATAGTAACCAGCATCAACAAGATTGTCGACAGTGACATCTTTAAGATGTCCTTGTAGTAAAAAACTAATGTTAGAAGGGTATCATCAATGTCAAAGATCCAGACATCTTTTCCATCATTCTTCAAGTCGCAAAGAGTGTTGAGGTAGAATGTATCTATTGCAGCCTCAGAATCGATCTTGAACTGAGACAGGTCATGTACTTTCCAATGTAACTAGGACATTCAGCTGGAACCACTGTGAAATCACGAACGTTGTTTAGCTCAACATTCATTATTCTCCAACCCTCGCAATATTTATTTAAAGTGTTCTGAAGGCCAGACTTAGTCGACTTAAGTTTCTTTTTCGTAACCCTACGACGACAGACGTAAAACATTAACCCTCATATCCTACGACTACAGGTAAACTAACGACAGACACAAAACATAACCACAGTGGGCGAGGTTACAGTGGTAATTATGGACACTTCAGAATGGATGAACCCACTCAACAGATCACATAGGTTTTTGGACATGATGACATGGATCAGGTTGATGCGATTGAACTCTATTGTAAAAAGAAGCTCCAGTCCCATCCCGATAATCATGTGGCCATTTTTGCAACCTGTCTGAACCTACTCAAAGTTTTTCAAAGGTCATGCGACATGCGTGGCGTTCTTGATTTCACACTGGTACGTGGGCGGTAATATAGACTTAATGCCCTCTTCCTTGCCCGGTTTCGTTGCTTCAGTTTAACAAAAAAAATACAAAAAACATGCTTAAGAGGATACTTGTGTTTGCTGGAGGGATCGTTTGTCGATTTCTCTGGTATTCTATAGAACTTGGAGACTAGTTAGCTGACGCGGTATAACTCTTGTTGTCGTCAACTACAGTACCTATGAAGGAGATAAAGATAGAGAACTGAATCATTTAGAGAAAAATGCGAATGTAGATATCAGATGCCGAATACTTAATCTCCCACACCGCCTATACATGTCTGGTATCCTCCCTCTAGTGGGAGAAGGTGGAAATATTGACCGAAAAAGAAGACGAGATGATAATGATGATACTCGGATGATGATAATGCATGTGATGGTAGAAAACGAGCAAGGAATGGATGAAGAAAGCGGTTTAGTTGCAGGTTTTCAATAAGAAGCCCAAACCAAGGGAACAATCAAGTTGCCTGTTCAATTGTTACATTTTGTCTCTGCTCATTTACAGTTAATGTTCGTCTAAGACATTCTGAACTTTTATGGTTTATTTGTCCACTGAACATAGTATCTCGTCTAGATGGGATGATCACTATCATGAAGTTACTTAAAACTATGCTACTCTTTTTACAATTTGCAATTTGAGACTATAATAATAATTATTAACGTAAAGTTAAGTTAACTAAACATATATTTGGTTATGTAGGGCAATAAAGGAGGAAGAGTATGCTGCTTGCCCAGGGCGATTTTACCCATACTTCAAGCCGAAGAGGATGAAATGTAAGATATTACCCAGTTTGACTCGATCGTTAATGTTATGCATGGGTGCCTTGGGTTTGGTTAAACAGGACAAAAGAATACTTTTTAGCCAAAATGAAAATTGTATCGTTACTGTAATAACAATGTTCATGTGATCATATAAATGCGTTGCTGATTTTAAAAATATATGGCTCCTCCTGTGTATATTTGTGAAAGAACGGAGAAGTATCTTGAAGAAAGGCTAGGATCATGCAAGACGTGCTTGGCTGGAAAGTTGGCAAGAGTGTACCAGGACACCCCGGAAAATGGATGCCTAGCTCCTGGGTGAAATGCGTCCTGAGGGTCTGGTAACTTTGTAGATGTTGTCAATTTATGCGTATTCAAACTTCTAATAGAATTTTCAGTTGAACAGAAATTCACATATTTCTAAGTGAGCTTCTTTTGTTTACATGTATTATCTAAACCTTTTCAGCTATGCAACTCGATTTCATTTTATGTACCCGCTTCATCTATATGGTTTTGGTAATCTGCCATTCATCTGCACTTCGTCATATGTTAAAATTTCAGCTTGGTTCTTCATTTGGTCGTATTTTGATAGATGACTTTCATCTACATAAACGCATCTCCAGTATATTTTAGATTGAATTTATTTAGGTGATACTGGTCTTTAGGTTATTGTTTGTGCCTCTTATTGGATCAAATTTATCTTAGTAGAGGTCTGAATCAATATTGCCTATGCATCGTTTGTAAGCATTTGAATACAACAGGAGGGCGTCGTAACTTGTAAGTACATGAATACAGTTGATCTTTAGATATTCGACTCGTTTGACACTTTGACTCTTTATCAAATAAATAACATAAAGAGATTGCCATATAAAGATAGTTCATACAAATGTTTATAATTAGTAGCATACAAATGTATTTTTGAATATAAATGTGAAACAAAATACGTAAATTTGTTATTGAATCTTGCACATAAATAAGAAACAATACTAACTCTCTTTACAATTTACAAACTCCAAATTGATCAAGTTGTTATTTGGGGAAAGGAGTCTCCTTAACTTTCTAGAGTTTTTTACCAACTTCTTGTTTTTAGAAAACTTATTTACCATACTATGGTACTTTAAAACATATTAACTATAAGATAGTGTTTTTCTTTATTTCCCCACTTAACTTCTAAATAGTGTCCAATTAATTCAAATTTATCTTGATACTTTAAAAGTATTGAAGAAAGTGAAAATCTATTTCTTAATCAAAATCGTTTATTGTGTTTTTTAACTTGTTTAATCGTTGTATATTATTAAAAAAATTGGCTCAATTTGAATGACAAATGGTTATATTTTTTCTACATTATCTCGAAGGCTGGAATGAATTAAAAAAACAATATTGCAAACATTGTTAGACGTTAGTTAAGGGGTTAGCGAGTAATCGTTAAGTGGAGATTTATCGAATTCGACTTTTATATAAAGTAGTATAAAATTTTGAAACTATATGTTGGTTTGACCGATTTAACCGATTATTTTTAATTTGATTGATTGATGTCTGATTTGGTCGATTTTTATCCATAACCGAGTTGACTTATTTAGAAGATTTTTGACGGATTTGGCATATTAATGCCCGATTTTTATCCGATTAATATATATTGACTGTTTTTTAACTAAGTAAATTAATAATGCCGTTACTTAAAATTCGGATGGTTAATCCTCGCTTAAGCTTTTATGTGCAACACTAAGGCTATATTTGGCAAGAGCTTTTTTTAATATTTTTTTAGAGCTGTTAGTTTTTTTGCTAAAAAAAATAAACTAATAGCTCTGTTTAGTACAACAATTTTTAAAAGTTGTTAACTTTTTATTTTAACCAAGTACCTCTAAAAAGTTGATTCATAAAACTTTTTAAATGGTCAAAAGCAGTTAAATCTGTAAGTTACTGATATACTTTCCAACCATATTATAACTTATTTAAATATGTCATTTTAAATTATTTTACTTCTTAATTTTACAGTTAACAGCTGATATACTAAAAACATTTATTAAAAAAATACAGCTTATAACTCTTGTTAATAGCTTTTTAGTAACAACTTACAGCTTACAGTTAACAGCTTATGTAAAACCCGTATGTTGCGCCGCAACTCATGTGTCTTGCGCCGCAACTCTTGATCCGCAGCACCATGATCTGTAGGCCCTGCAATTGCGCCGCAACTCATGTGTATTGCGCCGCAACTCGTGATCCGCAGCACCATGATCTGTAGCCCCTTCATCTGTTGCGCCGCAACGCATGTGTCTTGCGCCGCAACTCGTGATCTGGGCCAAGCCCGTGTGAAGGAAATAAAACAGACGGGAGAGTACACAAAACACACACATAAGAAAACCCTAAAAATAAAGCACCAGCCGCCAGTTCTTCCTTGTTTTCTGCCATCGACATCTCCCACCATACCATAAGCAGTCGCGAGTTGATTCAAGGAAAAGGTTGGTATTCGTTCGACTTCTGTAAACCCTAACACACGAAGAAGATCATCATTGATCTTGTTTTATTTATTTTCTATTGATAATTAATCAAGAAACCATATAACTGATTTAAAACATGTTTTATGAATATTATGATCTGGGCTGTATGTCGGGATGTTGCTATGTTGTTTGGCACACAAACCGAGAGTCAAAAGACTCTCGGTGATTGACTGCACAACCAGCCGCAAATCATTAGGGTTTGGTTTGGGGTTTGCACTAACGGGGGGGAAAGAGAGTATAGCAGGGGGAACCGAACCACAGGCGAGGGAAACCCAGAACTGCCAGTGGGAAAACTGGCAGTAAGGGGGGGTGTTTGGCAGTGGGTTTTAAAACAGGAATTAGGGCTGTTTGGCAAACCGGTTTAGAAAAATTAAGGGTGCGTTTGGGACTGTTAAATCATATTTTTTTTTAAATGAGTTTATTGTAAATAAATATTTTTAAAATGTAATTAGTAAATTAAATATAAACTAGTTTTATAAATATTTAAAAAGGTATATTTAGAAAACGAATTAAACTATGTGAGAACTTATAAATTAAGGAATTTCTATGTTAGCAAAATACTTATTATAGAATTAATTACCGTCAGATATACGTTGTACGTAGCCATTAGTATAACGTTAATAAATTAAAATAAATTATTTCAATGATCAGATTTAGCTGTAATTGTACGTATGGAATATTCGAAGCAAATAAATAGGAAACCAATAAGACCGATAAATTTGACAACGGATATCAGTTAACTTATTCGCGCCTTTTAAATTATGTAGCACGCGTGAAGCCCGAGTAGTATTCATTCAGTCTTCCTGTCAGTTAGTACTGGACTAGAGGTACGGATTTCCGTCCTTTCAGTAAGGACTTCCTTTCTTATGCATGATTAGGATTTCCCGTCTGCAGCCAAATGTTTTCCCCAGTATATGTTTAAAGTTATCAGAAATTATGTTTATAAATAAATAAATTGCCTGAGCCTTATATACAAGCATGATTAGTTTATGTACTAGTTACGGAGGTACCGTAACCACGGCACTAGAGGCACCGGTGTCGTGACTCACATGCAGGAGAGTGATATCCTGCATCGTCCCACTCAGCTCAGCTTGGCCATTTTATCAGTATTATTAGTGGGGCGTATGGATGCATCCTAGGCTATAGTTACAGTTTAGCAGGTGAATGTGGTGTGTGCTCTACATCCTTCACATTGGAGCTGATCTCTCCACCCAGCACAGTTATTTAGAGGTCACCCCTCTATAGCATGACGAGGACACCCCTCCATGTATTCATGCAGCAGTTGATTTAATACATGACCTATATAAGCTCTTGGCAAATTAAAATACAGAAAATGCATGTTTTCAGAATTAATAAGTTATATTTCAGTTTTCAGTATATATGAAAAGGTTTATCAAAGTTTTGTAGAATTGTAGCTCATGTCATATCAGTTATAGTGTCATTGTAGTCTTCCTTTCCATTTACTTTCAGTACATCTTATTCATGCTATATCCGTCCACTGAGCGTTATGCTCAGCCGTAGTTTCCTTTCATGTTTCCAAACGGCAGGTACACAGGGACGATCTTAGGACTGCTAAGAGAGTACGTGCATTGGATGGGAGCTATCCAGACTCCTTTATTTTATGCATACATTACATTACTTCTCTTTGGTTGTTGGACATTGTTTCGTCCCTTTTCTTTCAGTACTTAGTCTTGAAGATGGAAAATAACCTGTAAGTTGAGAAATAAGCAGGAAAAAATGAAGTAATAAGCTAATAAGTCAAACAAATTTTTATATGATATGACCTTCTACCGAGGTGTTTGTTTAAGCTTATAGATGGGTATATACTTCATTCGGTTTCCTTTTTTATGAAAACGGTAAGTTTCTTTATTGAGTTTGAAGTTGAATTTGTACTTTAGGATATATTTGAGATTAACATTGGATCTTGTTGTTAACTATTAAGTTAGACCCATTTTGTATAAGTGCACCGGAATGCATTAGATTAAAGGTATAGTGTTTCACATTTACTTTTACAGGGAAATGCGAGTTCATTTTATTTGTAGGATTGGCTTCAAATTGTATGTTTAGGTATTCAGATGTGTTCGGCTAAGATTCTCTAAGGCGCTTATCGACTTAGTGGTGTTATCGAAATGTAGTAATATGCTGCTGGTGTTTGTTTTGAGATAGCTAGTTATTGGTGTTAACTTATTTGTATATCTATCTCGTTCCGTTTCATTTCACTTTGTATTAAGACATAAGAGCTTAAATAAGCATCCTAAACATCTTCGAGTTCGAGAGATATATTACCAAAGTCTGAAGTGTGCTGTATATATGCAGTGTTCTACTCTTATAGGCTTCTTAATCCTCCTAACTAGAACGAAGGACGTGTAAGATCATCAGGTCTTGAAATATATGATATAGGCCAACTCAAGAGTTTATAGGAAATTGTTTTTGTTATGTGCTAAAGTCGATCTTGTTCATGCTATTGTACCTCACGTGGTAATTATATACTACTATTTGTTATGCAGGGAAATAAAGGAGGAAAAGTATGCTGCTTCAAGCGGAAGAGGATGAAAGGTAAGTATTTACAACTGCAGACTTATTAAGATATGACCATTTCGACTCGGTTATTGTTATGCATGGGTTGCCTTGAGTTATGGTTTGTCCTAATTGGTCAAATAGGTCAGAAAGATACTTTTTAGCAAAAATAAGCGTATATAGCTATAACAAGACCCTCTTACAATAAGCTACTTTAACCGCTCATGCCACCACCTCTTGCCTTTTCTTTACACTGCAATCATTCACGGTGATAAACTATATATTGCTCCTCCTGTGTAGACTTGTGAAAGAATGGCAGCAGTATCTTTAATCCGACCTGTTGGTAAAGTATAACAAATATCAACCCATCTATAAATGGGTAACAAATGCAGTATATTGTAAAAATGAACACCATAGATATTCCACAAACCTTCAGTATCTTAGACATATTTTTTCCTTAGAGTGTTGACCCTCTATCACCTTGTTAAGATGCGTCATGTGTGCTTTTAGCCCAAGTCGTCAAGATTACAGATAATAAGTCAAATAAGTCAAACTCAATAGAATAACTTAATCTGCAGTTCCCTCAGATGTTATGCCACAATATCCGAATAATCTTCAAGTTTAAAGAGAAAGATTTCTATATAATCATGTTTGACCATTAAAATGTCGAACTCAGTAAGAATTTTGTTCCAGGTCTGTGGTTCAGCTCGAGTTTCAGGCTATCAGCAACAAATATGTCCCAGTTTTAATAGTAACAGAAGGTATGTGAGTGTGCTTCTCATATGTTTTTGGGTAAATGCCTGCAACTTTGCAACACATTGTCATCTGCAAGTAGTCTCTTTACAGATTGTGCATTAGTGTTCAAAGTTGAGGTCTGCAAATATACAAGTGGGTCAGTGTGTTATTTGTCTCATTTTAGTCATAGGTTCATATGTAGATATACAAATTTAGGAGTCAATCTTTATTTTATGTAGGATTAGCTTTGAGATTAAATTTATAGATCAGATGTATTATATGTACGATTGGGTTCAAATTGCTGGTTTAGGTATTCAGGGGTGTTCGACTAAGATTATCCAAGGCGGGTTTTTTTTTTAACTTATTGGTGTAGAGAAACACCTGAATAAGGATTCTAACTATATTTGGAATAATTGACCCAAAACTCTTTAGATCAACCAGACTGTTTCGGGTTAACAGATAGCCGTTTTGGTTTAACGTGTTGGTAGGTCCGTCTACCATCTAAGTTTCTTGATCGGAGATTTGAGGTTGAACTAGTGTGATGATTTTGTATCTAATATAGCCTTTTGTATATAGGAATGTATGGGTCAAAGGAGGTAGGATTTTGTGAGGATTGATATGAAGTTCGCTGTAGAAACTGGGTTTGACGAGCATTGTGTCGGTGTGTTAATATGGAAGGATATACAGTGTTTCATACTTCCGTTAGTTACCACCCTGTATTAGCGAAAATGAGAGATACAACATGGACTTCCTTTAGGATTGGTTTGAATGGGTATAGCTCATTAGCTTAATGGTGGTGTTAAAACGCAGCAAGACATTGTGAGTTGGTTTCGAATATAGCTTGTAAGTCCATCTATGGGGTTTTTGGAGGTGAAAAGTTTGTTTTTGTTAGATGCAAGCTGTAAAAATGGATAAGCTGTTAAACTTACCCAAACACACCCTGAGTGGGTGTTTGAGATTGCATCTGATAAACTGCTTATCCATAGATAAACATTCTTATCAAACACAAAACAGTTTATTTCCCTTCAAAGTACTAGATTAGCACTTAATTAAGTTAGAAACGCTTATATGCTGTAGGAACTTCTTGTTGCTTACAACAAGTCCGGTTGTTATCTTTGCTGCCTTAAAGTAAAGTAGTTATGGTGCGAAGTTTCATTTAAGATACTGTTTAAAGTTATATATATGTGGTAAAATTTCTTTTAATGTTTTTGCATATTGCTTGCTAAACATATCTTTGTTTATGTAGAGCAATAAAGTAGGAAAAGTAAGCTGCTCGCAGGGCGATTCTACCCATGCTTCAAGCCGAAGAGATTGAAAGGTAAGGAAATACAACTCCAGCCTTATTAGGATATGACCGTTTATGCATGGGTTCAGTCAAATAGGTCAGAAAATTACTTTTTAGCCAAAATGAAAATTGTATCATTACTGTAACAAGAATGTTTACGTGATCATATATAATGCGTTACTGATTCAAAAGTGACAAAAACATGTTCTGTGTCAACCCAAACAGATCGACCTGTTTTGGCCCACACTAAAGCATGACCCTGTTTTAATAAACTACTTAACACGCTTTAGCCGCTCATACGGCCACCTCTTGCCTTTTCTTTACACTGTGTTGATCTACGGTGATTGAATATATTGCTCCTCCTGTGTAGATTTGTGAAAGAATGGCAGAAATATCTTGAAGAAGAGGCGATATGAAAGACGTGCCTGGCTGGAAAGTTAGAGATAGTGTACCACTCGGAAAAATGGATGCCTCCAGCAACTTGTGGAATGCGTCCCCAGGTTTGGTAACTTTGGGGATGCTGTCAATTTACGCTTATTCAAACTTCTAATAAAATTGCAGTTGAACAAAAATTCACATATTTCCAAGTGAGCTTCTTTTGTTTACATGCATTATCTAAACTTTACTGTATGGCTGTATGCTACTCGATTTCATCAGCTGTACCCGCTTCTTCTATATGGTTTACGTAATCAGCTATGCGTTTCTGCGTTGTTGTATGCTAAAATTTCAGCTTGTTTCTTCATACGCGTATCTCCAGTTTATTTTTTGACTAAATTCGTTTTGCTGCATATATCAGTCTTTATTTAGGTTTACGATATCAGGACGTTGGGTTAGATCAAACTTGTGTTGACCAAACAATATCACTTGTGCGTCTTATTGGATCAAGTTTGTCTTGATTGAATGCACTAGAGTAAGCGTCTGAATCAGTATTGCATGTGCATCGTTTGTAAGCGTTTGAATACAACAGGAGGACGTTGTAGCTTGTAAGTGTTTGAATACAGTCGTTATTTAGATATCGGACTCTTTGGAATATTGAGCAAATAAACAAACTATAGTTATATAAATAAGATGAATTGAAACTGTTTTGAACATAAAAACATACAATGGATCCAGAGTAACAGTGACAAAAAACGAAACCAAAGATTGTTCACACCAACTTCAGAATGATCGCTAATACACAAATAAGCAACAATACTAACTCTTTAAAATTTACAAAACTACAAAACTTGGAGAAAGTAGTCTCCGTAACTGTGGTATTCTACCCATCTAGGATCCGACAAGCAAGATTATAAAACATAGTATGATTAATACATGATACTTGTTTACAAACGTCTCGTTGCAACATGAAATTAAAGCTACATGTAGTTGCTGCTTTTAGGCCATGAGGTTGGGTATGGTGCTTCAGCTCAAACGATGTTTGCATTCTTTATGTCACGATGTAGGATGTTTAATCCATAAATAGGCGCAAGGCGGGGTCTAGCACTTTTCTGGCAAGATTTTTAAGTTTTGAAACTTCTTCTAAAACCAGTCCCAAAACCGGCGCAACTTGATTGAATTACCCAAAGACAAATTTCTGCAAGGAAAGGGACAAAATTCCATTAGTCTCTTTATGTCACGATGCATGATAACCCTTGATTATAAAACAAATTTCGTCATGCCTGAGTTGTCCTCCATTATCCCTCTGCATCAGCTGGATCAAATGAAAAAGTAGAAAAAAAGTTAGCGATTCAAAAGAGCAATAGAGAGAAGGTGGAGACATGGATTAAGGACTATCCAAAGTGAAGTTATATAACTCACCAAAAAAATTATTCCTTCCTTGATATATATAAGCAATGCAATCAACTTCGGCCGGAGATGCAAAACGTACTCCATTAGAGTCTTTATATCATGATGTATGACTTGTAGTAACTTAGAACAACAACAACATTTCAGATCTCGTGATCCTCATCTATCAACTCAGAATTGCGGCGGCGGCGGCGGCTGTGTTTTGTTAGGTTTAGGTTACAACTATAAAAGAATTGTGTGTTGTTTCATGCTACTTATATCACTTGTTGCTAGGTTAGATTCATTTTGTGGGCTAGATAACTTGTTTTGGCCCATTTGTGACACTAGTCCAACTTATATTATATGACTTGCTGTTTTGTTAGATTTTGTTTTGGGTCAATACTCACTGCACACTTGACACTAGTCCAACTTAAAAGAGAATGGAGTCTTTACTTTTAGCAGCCAAAAACAATCGTCTTTCAACTCATGTTCCTTTAATAACTAGGATCAGCTCTTCACTTCATCGAGAAAACATCAAATGTGTGTTGCTTGGATCCCAAGTAGAAATGACAAAACTATAGCTTCGTTTCCGATACTTTGAAGCAAAACTTAATGTCACATGGATGATTCTCCTGCATTCCTACCAAGATCATTGTCTTTTGACCGGCAACGAAACCAAAGATTGTTCACATCAACATCAGTATGAATGGTGTATCCATCGTAGCTTCAAAACACACCTAATTTTTTCACTGGCAGTGACGTTTGTTTGTGTTGCACGTAAGTAAGTAACAACAGGTCAACAGCTTTCTTTAAAATTTACAAACCGCAAACTGATTTACCGTAAGTGAGTCCCTATACTTGTATAAGGAACTAAACATAATGGGATTAATTCTTTGTACTTCGTTTACAACTATGAAAAACAGTAAGGGTCTCGTTAATTTTACTAATCGCGTATTACACCTCTCTTTATAACATGGAAATAAAGCTACATGCGAAAATGACTTCACTCCTCTAGTTGTTTCATGACTTGAAACGTTTTTCCACATGATTGTGAATTTGCATGCCCTATCCATGGACCGAATATCCGAAAGCTTCACCAAGAGTCAGCTGAGTTAGATGTACAAACAAACACCATTTACGAGGCCCAATAGATCTCTACGCTGCTACATTTTGTGTCCATCTCTCACAACACGCCTCCAAGCCCACACATGATGGGTTAAACCGTTTAGAGTGAAGCATCGATCACTTATACGACACTCTTTATTGGTTTTGAGAAAAGTATGCTCGACACATTTTGGCCCGCACTTTTATCATTTAACTTGCCGGTTCTTCCGCCTCTAGTATACTCTTACCAATCACGTATGGCGATAAGTGATAACGCAAAATAATTAGTCATTTATGTGTAGATTTTTTAAAGAATGGAAGAAATATCTGGAAGGAAGAAGAGACTCGGACAACGAAAGACGTGAGGTGCCTGGTAAGAATTGAAAGTTGTTGAGAGTGTGTACCACTTCGGACTATGGGTGTGATAGAGACCAAATTGAGACGGTTAATCTCTTAAGAATTAGATACGAGACTAGGTGTGATAACGCCACCCTTTCAGCGAGCATAAATCCAAGAAATTTCATTCATATCCGATGGAAAGGAAATTACAACGATATACTTCATCCTTTAGAAAGTATGCCCTCTAACTTCCATGCAAATTGACCATGTCGATCTATGAAAGTAGTAAACATGTAGCTCACTAATTCTTCTCCACCATATTAAGCTTACTGTCAATGGCCTAGTGTGGTAACCAGATTCGTACCATAACCCTCTGCGTGAAAATGAGCCTAGTCCTCCTCAAGGCTCAGATTTTTCTTGTCGTCGCTTCCAAGGGCATGGGTCGTGTTCGGATTCAAGATGAGCAACTTTGGTGGATGGTATTGATCAACCAGATGAAATATGGCTCTCCACACAACGCAAGATGGCTGACATGTCCACATAAGCAAGGGAAGGGTAACTCGAGTTTGTGATGCCACTTCATTTTGCATCTTGGTTATAGATGAAGCACATGCGATGGCCAACTTGTCCTTGATGAGTGTGGTGTTTTGGGAGCGAAACCCTGTTGTGAGTATTATTTTGTTGTCAGATGGTCACGAGGACCATGCGTCGTCTGATACTAGTACAAGCAAACCACGTGTTGTCCATGCGGTTTGCTCATGTTCAGATACCGGTTCACATGTTGGTAAATACCCGGGATGGGTATAGCTAGTTACGAGATTCACGAACCGACTGAAAACGCGCTAGGTGTTGTTACAATGCTCACGCGATCGACACAACAAGTGGTATAGTGGAGAGAAGGCATTGTTAGTACCCCATGCACAGACCGTTTGGTCTTCCACGTGTTCACCAAATTAAAGATCGAACGGCTAAGAAACCTTTTTATTGCTACAAGAGCGTGGTTGAGTCACGGCTCTTAGTTGAACAAAACATGCTGATTGCTGCTCATGATTTGTTAGCATAAGCTCGAGTTTTGGTAACGCGGTTGTTATTGGCTCAAGAGTTTGAGAAAGGGCTAGAGTCCGAGCTCGTAGACGTGCAATAGAGAGTTCAATACCAAAACCAGATAGCACAACAGCAACAAGGTGTAATGGTTCACCAGAATGTCAAGCCGTTTACTCCAACATCGGTTTGGAGAGCCACTGAGAAGCTGAGCAATACTTGGAGAAATTCTGTTCGTTCGTTTTCAAATTGACGTGTAACATAATGTAATGCACAGAGTCGATGATGATGATGATGATGCGTAACTCTAACCCTGTAAGAATAAAAAAAAGGCCCATGTTACAAATTACTACCAGTACTATATAAGTTACATGTGTGAGGAGGCAAACTAAGATTTAAGGTTTTAAAGGCAAAGTAATACTCCGTTCTAGTTCTAGGGTGAGCAGAAAAACCGAAAACAAAAACCCAAAATGGCCAAAAACCGAACTGAAGATTTAGGACTAGGGTGACAAATGACGACATGACCGAAAAGCAACATAGAATTAAACGGTCTAGGTTGGCTCTAAGTGACTTCTAGTTGGAAAGAATCGACTGCCTAATAGCCATGCACGTATAAAACCCAGTTTGAAAGGTTAATCCAAAAAAACGGTTCTGGTCGGTTATGGACTTATGGTTCCGAGTATATAAAACCGTAACAGGTACTAACAGGTTCGGTTCGGTTGGTAACCGGTTAATGTAAAAAAAGACTGGTTATTAAAAAAAATTGTTCACTCGGTGTATATACATGTAATGATTGCTAAAATTTTGTGCCAGCAGCAGCTCGACCCATAACCATTTTGCAGATTGACCCAACTGCTGACCCAAACGCCCCTTAAACTCTGTTACAGCAGCTTAAACTTTGCTAAAATCATTGTATATGTCCAATGATCAATAAGAACAGATTTAGCATAGATAACTGAGGTCAAATAACTGTCATAATTTAGAAAAACAAAAAACGATAATTTGTTTACTTAGCAGCTTCCCAAATGCCCAAAAAAGGTTGTTGCGGTAGGCCAGCAGTGATATTGCAACGTTCACCAAAATACCCGGTTACAAAACGGTTACCCACTAACTGGTACCTCTGGTCGTAAGCCGTCAGCGATTAGTAACCGCCGTTTATTTAACCGAAACCGGTTATGGTCAATAATAAATGAGCACTCTAAAATTTTTATTTTTTTTACAGCAGTATGGAGTGGTACAAGTAACTAATGAAGTGGCCAACATACGTTACTACAATTCTAGGCATGATGCTGTGTTGCTAGTATGATGTTAAAAGCATTCATATATATATCAGTGATAGTGAAGACCCATATAGTCAGATTCATTAACTGTTTTTTGTGCAAGCAGGCGGTACAGACACACGAAATACCCATACCATTCTTGGCACACCTATATCCTAAATACAACCTGTCGTATAGGAACAGTAACGGGCAGGTCTCGCTTGAACTTGTCAATGCAAACATGAGAAGGATAAAGAGCAGCATCTTCTGCAAACATAGGATGCTGAATACAAAATAAAAACGGATAAGTTAACTCATAATAACAAAAGCTCAAAAGTCAAAACTAAAAGTATAAGAGTCGTGGTTGTCATGGCTAAGGTTTTAAAGGCAAAGTAATACTCTGTTATAGATCAAAACACGAAATTGATGGCCTGGGACTTTTTCTTTTGGCAAAATGATGTTCAATTCCCCCCACATGTGAACAAATAGAGTATATATACATGTGTAATGGTTGCTAAAATTTTGTTGCAGCAGCAGCTCGACCCATAACAATTTGCAGATTGACCCAAACGCCCCTTAAACATTGTTGTAACAGCTTTATTCTACGCATAGTTGCTTCCAGTTAACAGCTTAACCTTTCATAGTGCTTCCACTGTCAAACATCCTCTATTAATTATTGACTTAGAACCACCACAGATCACAGGTTTTGTCAAGTCGACTTTGGATAGGGTTTTTGATAACCCTAACTTTCTGCTACCTTTTTGTTCATTCTACACAGGTTTTCAAGCTGCAACGAATCTGTAACACGGCAACAAACCTCCACGAATTCACAACATGTATCTGGTACAATTGAAGGTTATCAGATGGTATGTGTAGCAGTGTAGCAGATGCAAGAAAACCAAACACAACACAAGGTATGCAATGCCAAAACACGCAGATTTATTATATAAGAGCAGTTGCTGAGCTCTGGACTTCCTTCTTATCGATGAAAAAACTTATCTTCTTAAACGGGAGCACGGTCAGATGAAGACCTGAAATAGTCAAAGACCCTGGATCCATTGTTTTCGATCCGGATGGAACCCCTGGTCCCCTGCTGAGCCATAAACTTAATAAATTCAGATGGTTCTAATATAGAAGTAATTATATGGGTGTTACAATTTCTACATGTTTTACAGGTCTACAGGGAATGGGTGTATATGCATAATTCGCACCCCTGGGATAGAGCACTTGTGTGCGTGGCCGATGGATATTGTCCAAGACTGCTCGCCTTCACAACCTTCCCCATAGGTAGTGGGCCATCTGTGATGCGAGTTGGGACCCTCTTATGTTACCGAAAATGAACATAAGTGCTTAATATCTTCGACACATCAGTAACTTGGTAAGCTCAAACTCAAAGTCTCACTAGCGACTAGCAAGTGTTATTGATAGAGGGGAACTTTAAATTACTAGTATTCATTTACCATCAAATCTCGCCACTAAACTCACAATTATTCAACCTATGATATAAGAAATATGTAATTTAACTAACAAATCACAGTCCACCTTCAACTAGACAACAGATGATGAGTATGATAAGAACTTTAAGTATGATATATGTCAAAATCGTAAACAAGCTTTCACATGAAGCTCGACCGCCCGACTTGCCATTCATTAAGCTAGTATAGATAGATATACAACATAATTGGACTCGTAACTGAATCCCCAAATTATTCAAATATATGTATGTACATTTCATAATTTAAACAACACACATATACAATGTACTTTTAATTAAAACACCACCTAAACTTATATTTTGGTTGTGTCAATCATTGTGAAGAAAATCCAATCCACTAGCACCTACCTCCACCATATGAAAGAAGCATTCCCAGCATTCCCGGTATCAGATAGTGTTACTCTTGCAATTATATACGAACTCCCTTTTTCCTATGCAAACTTATATTCCTTCTTAGTGAGAAAAAAACCCAATCACTCTCGCTTGGACGTCTGGTAGTCTTCACCTCGATATACTCGCATGTGTTGTTGTCTAAACCTTTCATGGTAACATCATACCCATTCCACACTTTTCTCACGTCCATACGTCTTCACATAATGATCGTAAGCATGCTCCTGAGCGAGCTAAATTTTTAGTAATATCTTGAAGGGCGTCATTAGTTGATTGAATCACTTCAAGAGTTTGTAAAAGCATAGCATTTTGCCATTCTTCATCTTTTAACACATTGTCCCTTGCTCCTTGGCTACTGCATCGGCATGAAGAGCGAAAAGAAGACAGAAGGGGAGTGGAACTGGAAGCTTGTGAAGTGGACTTGAACATCACATCCATACCACAAGCATCCACTCCTGCCAGAACTTATTAATTAATACAACTCTATAAACACACATTGACCTATAAATGATTTACAACTTCTCTTACAAACATATACCCGAATTTCACCGTTCTTTTGAAAACTACTTTTTTTTTAATGATTTACTAGCAATGAGGGCACAAGTACGACCACCAAAGTTAACTCAATTGTTGGTGCTATATGTCTAAATACTAATTAACTAAAACAACTAGAATATGAATATCAACATCCTTTTCAAATTTGTAAATGAGTTACTGTCAATGTAAACAGATCTTGGTTTCTTCACGGGCATAGATGAGCAAGCGTTTCTGAATGTAAGTTCTATGACTTCTATTTAGTATTAATATGGTCAATATGTAAATACTCAAATATACATCCTACATTTACAAAACACTTTCTGCTAAATAAAAAAAAATATACATCCTACATTTACTGTCAGTTGATGAAAAATTGAGGAAAAAACTCACCAGTTAAATTGAGGGAACAATAAAAAGGGCATTCTTTATAAACTTGAGGTTTGCATTCTTTATATCATGATGTATGACGTTTAATTTGCCATTGATGGTGTTTTGTAGGCAACTAATAAAACCTTCCGGAATAAAACTAAACGTTTCGCAAACAAGCGTCGCAACATCCATAAGAAGCATGCTGGTCTCACAACCTTCTTTATAAAAAATTGATAAAATTTGTGTCATAAATCTTAATAATGTAAACATAATAATTTATCTTTTAACTAGTAAAACAAAAATATACAGTAATATAGGAAGAAATTACCTATTGTGAGATTTGGTCAGAAAAACACACACACATCTATGAATGAAATAGCGGCTGCCTGTCTGTTAAGAAAGAAAGAAAGAAATAAGAAAAGTGTAACTAGGTTAGATTTAGTGGATTATGAAGGGCATTGTTTGGGCTTTATAATAAAAATTGTATTGGGTCACACTACTAGATTAGAAAAAATAAGTAAAATAAATACCTATATGAGATCTATATATGCGGCTGTGATACTAGGTTAGAACTAAAAATTGTGTTTTATGATACTTATTATAACGTGTGTGTGCTTTAAAAGAAAGTAGTTGAAGGAAGTAGGTGAATTGTTATGAATGTTTGTGTTGGGTATTAGATGAACATGATACATGCTATTACCCACCGGATACTTGTGCTTTTCAGTGGATATTTGTGCTTGTTTTGATTTAATCGTAGCCTTTCATTTCTTGTTAGCTCAATCCGTGTGAGTACATTCAAAGGCTGGGATCATTTTCAGTTGGATCCGTGTGAATGGGCTGTCATCCAATCACTCACTTACACGTCACCATAAAGTTTCTTTCCTTGGGATTTTTGTACTTATTCGTTGGTCTTATATTGGGGCCCTTTATGGGTCCAGTTGAGAAATGACACAAAACTACTACAGTAGTAGTCTAGTACTATCGAGTTGAAGAGCTTGACATGATTTAACTCGGCTCAAATCGACTCGACTCTATTTGTGTTAACAGTGACTTGGATGATCATGCATGGACATGTATAAAGATGGCGGTTTTGGGTTCAAATTGGCTGGGAGGACGTCCTTTACAACTAATATAGTTATTTCAATCACCTTCCATGATTTCACTAATTTACTTTCGAAAATGATGAAACGAGTGTGATGTGTGATCCTTCAACGATTTCACTAATCCAGACCTATTTGACGAGGTTGATGAGACGTGTGGTGTTGTTTTGCTAGCTAGTGTGGGTCCAAGGCAGGACATGCTTTCATTATGGACTAAAACATCAGCTAACTAACGGTGCTGCTGGGTATTTATAACTCTTATAGCTAGTGTGGTTTTCACCATAAAATTGAAGCCATAAGCAGAATGTTGAAAATGCTGGATCGAGTGCATGTTTTTTATTCAATCAACATAGTAAAGAGAATTGGGGAGCTCGAATGTAATTCTAGCAGCAGTTGGGACACCTCTTATATATACTGCTTCGTTGGTCTATCCCAATATCCCCAAAATACGGTATTCATTCGCTATCAACTCTCTCTGTACGTGTTTTGTATTCTCGAACCGTTTTATGTTCACTGGCATCACTACTAGTATAATAAAAACACATGTATTAGGTAAAGACTCTTCCAACCATAGTAACCAGCATCAACAAGATTGTCGACAGTGACATCTTTAAGATGTCCTTGTAGTAAAAAACTAATGTTAGAAGGGTATCATCAATGTCAAAGATCCAGACATCTTTTCCATCATTCTTCAAGTCGCAAAGAGTGTTGAGGTAGAATGTATCTATTGCAGCCTCAGAATCGATCTTGAACTGAGACAGGTCATGTACTTTCCAATGTAACTAGGACATTCAGCTGGAACCACTGTGAAATCACGAACGTTGTTTAGCTCAACATTCATTATTCTCCAACCCTCGCAATATTTATTTAAAGTGTTCTGAAGGCCAGACTTAGTCGACTTAAGTTTCTTTTTCGTAACCCTACGACGACAGACGTAAAACATTAACCCTCATATCCTACGACTACAGGTAAACTAACGACAGACACAAAACATAACCACAGTGGGCGAGGTTACAGTGGTAATTATGGACACTTCAGAATGGATGAACCCACTCAACAGATCACATAGGTTTTTGGACATGATGACATGGATCAGGTTGATGCGATTGAACTCTATTGTAAAAAGAAGCTCCAGTCCCATCCCGATAATCATGTGGCCATTTTTGCAACCTGTCTGAACCTACTCAAAGTTTTTCAAAGGTCATGCGACATGCGTGGCGTTCTTGATTTCACACTAGTACGTGGGCGGTAATATAGACTTAATGCCCTCTTCCTTGCCCGGTTTCGTTGCTTCAGTTTAACAAAAAAAATACAAAAAACATGCTTAAGAGGATACTTGTGTTTGCTGGAGGGATCGTTTGTCGATTTCTCTGGTATTCTATAGAACTTGGAGACTAGTTAGCTGACGCGGTATAACTCTTGTTGTCGTCAACTACAGTACCTATGAAGGAGATAAAGATAGAGAACTGAATCATTTAGTGAAAAATGCGAATGTAGATATCAGATGCCGAATACTTAATCTCCCACACCGCCTATACATGTCTGGTATCCTCCCTCTAGTGGGAGAAGGTGGAAATATTGACCGAAAAAGAAGACGAGATGATAATGATGATACTCGGATGATGATAATGCATGTGATGGTAGAAAACGAGCAAGGAATGGATGAAGAAAGCGGTTTAGTTGCAGGTTTTCAATAAGAAGCCCAAACCAAGGGAACAATCAAGTTGCCTGTTCAATTGTTACATTTTGTCTCTGCTCATTTACAGTTAATGTTCGTCTAAGACATTCTGAACTTTTATGGTTTATTTGTCCACTGAACATAGTATCTCGTCTAGATGGGATGATCACTATCATGAAGTTACTTAAAACTATGCTACTCTTTTTACAATTTGCAATTTGAGACTATAATAATAATTATTAACGTAAAGTTAAGTTAACTAAACATATATTTGGTTATGTAGGGCAATAAAGGAGGAAGAGTATGCTGCTTGCCCAGGGCGATTTTACCCATACTTCAAGCCGAAGAGGATGAAATGTAAGATATTACCCAGTTTGACTCGATCGTTAATGTTATGCATGGGTGCCTTGGGTTTGGTTAAACAGGACAAAAGAATACTTTTTAGCCAAAATGAAAATTGTATCGTTACTGTAATAACAATGTTCATGTGATCATATAAATGCGTTGCTGATTTTAAAAATATATGGCTCCTCCTGTGTATATTTGTGAAAGAACGGAGAAGTATCTTGAAGAAAGGCTAGGATCATGCAAGACGTGCTTGGCTGGAAAGTTGGCAAGAGTGTACCAGGACACCCCGGAAAATGGATGCCTAGCTCCTGGGTGAAATGCGTCCTGAGGGTCTGGTAACTTTGTAGATGTTGTCAATTTATGCGTATTCAAACTTCTAATAGAATTTTCAGTTGAACAGAAATTCACATATTTCTAAGTGAGCTTCTTTTGTTTACATGTATTATCTAAACCTTTTCAGCTATGCAACTCGATTTCATTTTATGTACCCGCTTCATCTATATGGTTTTGGTAATCTGCCATTCATCTGCACTTCGTCATATGTTAAAATTTCAGCTTGGTTCTTCATTTGGTCGTATTTTGATAGATGACTTTCATCTACATAAACGCATCTCCAGTATATTTTAGATTGAATTTATTTAGGTGATACTGGTCTTTAGGTTATTGTTTGTGCCTCTTATTGGATCAAATTTATCTTAGTAGAGGTCTGAATCAATATTGCCTATGCATCGTTTGTAAGCATTTGAATACAACAGGAGGGCGTCGTAACTTGTAAGTACATGAATACAGTTGATCTTTAGATATTCGACTCGTTTGACACTTTGACTCTTTATCAAATAAATAACATAAAGAGATTGCCATATAAAGATAGTTCATACAAATGTTTATAATTAGTAGCATACAAATGTATTTTTGAATATAAATGTGAAACAAAATACGTAAATTTGTTATTGAATCTTGCACATAAATAAGAAACAATACTAACTCTCTTTACAATTTACAAACTCCAAATTGATCAAGTTGTTATTTGGGGAAAGGAGTCTCCTTAACTTTCTAGAGTTTTTTACCAACTTCTTGTTTTTAGAAAACTTATTTACCATACTATGGTACTTTAAAACATATTAACTATAAGATAGTGTTTTTCTTTATTTCCCCACTTAACTTCTAAATAGTGTCCAATTAATTCAAATTTATCTTGATACTTTAAAAGTATTGAAGAAAGTGAAAATCTATTTCTTAATCAAAATCGTTTATTGTGTTTTTTAACTTGTTTAATCGTTGTATATTATTAAAAAAATTGGCTCAATTTGAATGACAAATGGTTATATTTTTTCTACATTATCTCGAAGGCTGGAATGAATTAAAAAAACAATATTGCAAACATTGTTAGACGTTAGTTAAGGGGTTAGCGAGTAATCGTTAAGTGGAGATTTATCGAATTCGACTTTTATATAAAGTAGTATAAAATTTTGAAACTATATGTTGGTTTGACCGATTTAACCGATTATTTTTAATTTGATTGATTGATGTCTGATTTGGTCGATTTTTATCCATAACCGAGTTGACTTATTTAGAAGATTTTTGACGGATTTGGCATATTAATGCCCGATTTTTATCCGATTAATATATATTGACTGTTTTTTAACTAAGTAAATTAATAATGCCGTTACTTAAAATTCGGATGGTTAATCCTCGCTTAAGCTTTTATGTGCAACACTAAGGCTATATTTGGCAAGAGCTTTTTTTAATATTTTTTTAGAGCTGTTAGTTTTTTTGCTAAAAAAAATAAACTAATAGCTCTGTTTAGTACAACAATTTTTAAAAGTTGTTAACTTTTTATTTTAACCAAGTACCTCTAAAAAGTTGATTCATAAAACTTTTTAAATGGTCAAAAGCAGTTAAATCTGTAAGTTACTGATATACTTTCCAACCATATTATAACTTATTTAAATATGTCATTTTAAATTATTTTACTTCTTAATTTTACAGTTAACAGCTGATATACTAAAAACATTTATTAAAAAAATACAGCTTATAACTCTTGTTAATAGCTTTTTAGTAACAACTTACAGCTTACAGTTAACAGCTTATGTAAAACCCGTATGTTGCGCCGCAACTCATGTGTCTTGCGCCGCAACTCTTGATCCGCAGCACCATGATCTGTAGGCCCTGCAATTGCGCCGCAACTCATGTGTATTGCGCCGCAACTCGTGATCCGCAGCACCATGATCTGTAGCCCCTTCATCTGTTGCGCCGCAACGCATGTGTCTTGCGCCGCAACTCGTGATCTGGGCCAAGCCCGTGTGAAGGAAATAAAACAGACGGGAGAGTACACAAAACACACACATAAGAAAACCCTAAAAATAAAGCACCAGCCGCCAGTTCTTCCTTGTTTTCTGCCATCGACATCTCCCACCATACCATAAGCAGTCGCGAGTTGATTCAAGGAAAAGGTTGGTATTCGTTCGACTTCTGTAAACCCTAACACACGAAGAAGATCATCATTGATCTTGTTTTATTTATTTTCTATTGATAATTAATCAAGAAACCATATAACTGATTTAAAACATGTTTTATGAATATTATGATCTGGGCTGTATGTCGGGATGTTGCTATGTTGTTTGGCACACAAACCGAGAGTCAAAAGACTCTCGGTGATTGACTGCACAACCAGCCGCAAATCATTAGGGTTTGGTTTGGGGTTTGCACTAACGGGGGGGAAAGAGAGTATAGCAGGGGGAACCGAACCACAGGCGAGGGAAACCCAGAACTGCCAGTGGGAAAACTGGCAGTAAGGGGGGGTGTTTGGCAGTGGGTTTTAAAACAGGAATTAGGGCTGTTTGGCAAACCGGTTTAGAAAAATTAAGGGTGCGTTTGGGACTGTTAAATCATATTTTTTTTTAAATGAGTTTATTGTAAATAAATATTTTTAAAATGTATCTGATAAAGCCTTTAATATACAGGAATGAATTGGTTCGAAGGATGTAGGATTTTGCTTGACCGTCAACATAAGTATTTTCAAACACCTGAGTTTTGGTTGGAATAGTTGACCCAAATAGGTTGGGCCGATTAGAACTGAGCAATCATAAGTTTTTCAAACTCTGCGATTGTCTGGCTAATAAATAGCCACATCTGCTATTTGCTTGGCCTGTTGGTAGGTTACCGTCTACCATTAGAAAAGTATGAAGTACATCTGCTAATTGCTTGACATGTTTTATGCTTAAGTTATGTGGTAAAGCGGGTGCTATTTTATTTATCATATGATAGCTGAGATGTTTTATGGTTGACCATTTCGTAGGTGTGCTAAACCCTTTTAAGTTTGTTTACCTTCGTATGCAATAATTTGATAGCTGAGATATTTTATTTGGTCATAGAAGCTGATTGCTCTTATATTTGATTGGGTGACATTGCTGACTTGATCATATAATCTGAGGAGGATGTAATCTAGGTTTAGGTGATTAGGTCCTCACGAAGAAAGACATAGCCACAAGCCCACAATACAAAATCAAACAAAAGCAATCAGAAAACTGAGCATCCTTGCATGAAATTGCCCTGTCTACGAACCAGCCATACCTACGACAGTACAGTTCTATACCGAAAATTGTGCACTGCATCAACAACAAACCAATTGATGAAACGAGGTAGTCCCATCTGTCACAATTCACCAGTTTCATCAATGCCTCTGCCTTACCTCCAAACATAACACAAATCTTCGAAAGTACTTTTAGCTGCTTTGTTGAACTTGTCACGACTTTTCTACCGCATTCACAACAGTTGACTGTTTAACTTTCAAACTGAGCAGCCTTGCACGACAAGTTGTTTTTTTATCAAGTGTGATGATGTTTTATCCGCCATAGTCTTTAGGAATGAATCAGGTCACGGGAAGATGGATTTTATGAGCTCTAATGTAGATGTTGGCTTTTCAACATGGTGTTAGAGTGTTACTTTTAGCTGTATTCGCATTCAGGGTGTGTCTGGGTAAAGACTGTATGAGTAGTTCATCGACTTCTTCATCGTATCAAAATGCAAATACGTCATTTTGAATGTTCACTGTGAAATACGTCATAATGTATGGGGTTCAAGAGATCAAAAGTGTGTTTACAAAATGGATAGGCTGTCAAGCGTACCCAAAACACCCCTAAGGGTGTGTCTGGATTGCTTATTTAAACTACTTATCTACTTGAAAAGAACTCCGTATTAGGTACAGCACTAGGCACTTGTGTATCCAATAAGAAATAATCAGACAAGTGTTTATACCTGAATAATCTCAAAAATGTTACTCTTCTCTAAAAATAAGTAAAGAGCTTAAATAAGCATCCTAAACATCTTCGAGTTTGAGAGATCATGTTACCAATGTCTGAAATGTGCTGTAATATATGCAGTGTTCTACTCTTATAGGATTCTTAAAAGCTAAAGTCGATCTTATTCAAGCTATTGTACCTCACGTGGTAATTAAATACTACCATCTGTTATGCAGGGCAATAAAGGAAGAAAAGTATGCTGCTCGCAGGGCGATTTTACCCATGCTTCAAGCGGAAGAGGATGAAAGGTAAGTATTTACAACCCCAGACTTGTTAAGATATGGCCATTTCGACTCGGTTACTATTATGCCTGGGTTGCCTTGGGTTATGGTTTGTGCCTAATTGGTCAAATAGGTCAGAAAAACACTTTTTAGCAAAATGAAAAGTGTATATAGCTAAAACAAGACCCTGTTATAATAAGCTACTTAACCCGCTTTAAACGCTCATACCACCACCTCTTGCCTTTTCATTACACTGCAATTTATTCACGGTGATAAGTTATATATTGCTCCTCGTGTGTAGATTTGTGAAAGAATGGCAGAAGTATCTTGAAGAAGAGGCTAGGATCATGAAAGACGTGCCTGGCTGGAAAGTCGGCGAGAGTGTGTACCACTCCGGAAAATGGATGCCTCCTGCAACTGGTGAAATGCGTCCTGAGGTGTGGTAAACTTTGGGGATGTTGTCAATTTACGCGTCTTCAAACGTCTAATAAAATTGCAGTTGAACAAATATTCACAGATTTCTAAGTGAGCTTCTTTTGTTTACATGTATAATGTATTATCTAAACCTTTGCTGCTATGCAACTCGATTTCATTTGATGTACCCGCTTCATCTATATGGTTTTGGTAATCTGCCATCCATCTGCACTTTCTACATAAACGCATCTCCGGTGTATTTTAGATTGAATATATTTGGGTGCATACTGGTCTTTAGGTTTAAAGTTTCACGACGTTGGCTTAGATCGAAGTTGTGTTGACCAAACAAAATCGTTTGTGGGTCTTATTGGATCAAATTTGTCTTGACTGAATAGAATAGAGTAGGCATCTGAATCATTATTGTCTTGCATCGCTTGTATGCATTTGAATACGACAGGAGGAAATTGCCCTGTCTTCCAATCAGCAAACTGTGCAGCCTTGTACGAAATTGCCCTGTCTTCGAACTAGTCATACCTACGACAGTACAGTTCTATATAGAGAAGTCGAAAACTATGCACTGCATTAACAACAAACCAATTGATGAAATGAACTTTCACGACTCACCAGTTACATCAGTGCCTTAAACATACCACTAGGCAAAACAATGCTTATGGGAATTCCCAAAATCAAGATTTAGTGTTACTAATAGTAAGTTGATTCTGACATTGGGGTGTTTGGATTAGCAAATAACATTGGGGTGTTTAGATTAGCTTCTTTAACAGGGCTTATGTGCTTATTTGAATTTTGTAAACCGAGTTCACTTTTGGGCGCTTATGAAGTTGAGTTAGCTTATGTGCTTGATTTAATTTTGTAAACCAAGTTTTTTGGGCTTATGAAGCTGAGTTTAGCTTATTTCACAGGGCTTATGTGCTTAATTTAATTTTGTTAACCATGTTCACTTTTTGGGCTTATGAAGTTGAGTTTATGCACTTACATTTCATAAACTCAATTTGATAAACTAATTAGCCAAAAATTGACCTTATTAGCCTGTTGCTTTTTCACTTATTTTGCTTATAAAAGCCAAAAAGGGAGCTTATTAGTTTTTTAAACTTTATTCATCTTTGGTTTAGTGTTGCTAACAATTATATCAACGTTGCTAACAAGAATGCTGGCGGTACACTGCACGAGCTTTGGACTAGGGTCCAGGTGGTGGACCTGATTTGATTGTTGATGATGGAGGTGATGCTACTTTGTAGATCCACGAAGGTGTGAAAGCTGAGGAAGAGTTTGCAGAGACCGGAAAGGTGCCAGACCCACGCTCAACTGATAACGCTGAGTTGCAGATTGTGTTGAGCATTATCAAGGAAGGTTTGGCTGTTGACCTCAAGAAGTACCACAAGCTGAAGGAGAGATTGGTTGGTGTGAGTGAGGAAACTACTACTGGAGTCAAGAGGTTGTACCAGATGCAAGCTAATGGTACTTTGTTGCCATTAACGTTAATGACTCTGTCACCAAGAGCAAGGTATGCACTGATTTTAATTCTGTAAAAATGTATGGATTTTGCTGCTAGTATGCTCCAACGGTTAAATGGATTAGCAATAAGCATATCTCGCATTCGCATCGTTCTTTTTCTTTCTGAAATCCAAACGTTTTCGCTAAAAGCTTTGGATTTCGTCATTAAAAATCTTCAATCCCGATGTTACTATGTTAGCCTGTCATAAGTTTCATATGTTTGTTTAGTTTCGAGTTTCAATTCCTCATTTTATAATATGTAAATGAGAGATTTTAATAAAGCTGTCTCATCATAATGATAACATAAGGATAAAGAAAAGATTGCAAGATATATCTTTTCAGCCGTTATTTTATTCCATCGACGGTTTGATTGTTACTTGTTCACATTTCATTTCTAACAAATCTTTGCAAATGGCTACATTTCTAGGGTTTTTTTATAAACTTATGATTAGTCATGAAATACTTGGTTTTTGCGATTGTAACTTTGATGCTTTTGCTGATAATTCTAATCTACAGTTTCAGTTTCAGTGTCGGTATCGTTGTAGGTTTTAGATCACTTTCAAATGCTTAGTTCTCTAATAGTTCTGGTTTTGATACTTGCTGAAAAAGTGAAATTTATTGATCTTGTTATGCATGTAGATGTTGGGTTTTCAAGCATGTTGTTGGGGTGTTACTTTTAGGGTAAAGGAAACGCAGATAGAATGTGGCCTTTTTTTAGTGTTAGGTTCAAACTGGGAGTTCTCACATTCAGGTTGTGTCCGGGTGAAGGTTGT
The DNA here is from genome assembly GCA_025667525.1 of Glebionis coronaria. Lineage (NCBI taxonomy): Eukaryota > Viridiplantae > Streptophyta > Magnoliopsida > Asterales > Asteraceae > Glebionis > Glebionis coronaria. The sequence continues at coordinate 7,032,731 of CM046877.1, forward strand.
TTGAAGAGCGTATTAGCTTCTTCGGCGTATAGAAATGCATTACGTCATTTTGGATGTTTGGTGTGAAATAACGTTTAAATTAAGTTTAGGTATGAGGTTTATGAAATAAAAAGGGTGTTCAAAATTGATAGGCTGTCGAGCGTACCCAAATGGACCTAAGTGTGTGTCCGGACTCCGGATTGCTTAAAAAGAACTATGTATTAGGTACATCACTAGGTGATTGTGTATCTAATAAGAGATAATCAGATAAGCTTTTATGTCCTAACGCTCAAAAAAGTTATTCTTCTCTAAAAATAAGTAGATATGAACTTAAATAAGCATCGTAAACATCTTCGAGCTTTAAAGATCAGAGTTTTTGATTGGAATGATCGGCACAAAATTCCTGAGATTCGTCTAAATTGTGTCTGTCTAATGGACAACCACATGTGCCACTTGCTTGGCCTTTGGTTGGTGTATCCATTATAAAAGTATGAAATATATGTCGTGCATACAAATTCTTATTTTCTAGCAAATATTCAAACTTTGTGGTTTTGATCAGGTGCGTGAAGTTTTCCTGTCACTTTACATGTTACAGATGGCTAGGTAACTCGTTATTAATTCAATTTTGGAATTTCATTGTGTAGAGTCTTACTTTTAGGCTTTTAGCTACATGTTACATCGTTACCAAAATCTGAAATGTATGCTTTAATATATGCAGTGTTCTACTCTTTTACAGTTTTTAATCTTCATAACTAGAATAAAGGACGTGTAAGATCATCATGATATTCAAATATATGATATAGGCAGACTCAAGAGCTTATAGGAAATTGTTTTTATTCTTATGGTGTAAATTTGTTTTGTAGAATAGTCTTTGACGTTATGGTATGTGCTGAAGTCTTGCTAATGTTTTGCAGGGCAATAAAGGAGGAAAAGTATGCTGGTTGCAGGGCGGTTTTACCCATGCTTCAAGTGGAAGATGATGAAAGGTAAGTAATTACAACTCCAGTCTTATTAAGATATGTCTATTTCGACTCGATTACTGTTCTACTGTTATAAATGTGTTGCCTTGGTTATGGTTTGTGCCTAATTGGTCAGAATAACAATGTTTATGTAATAGTATATAATGCATAAACTACCCAATCAGCTCAACCTGTTTTGGCCCACACTAAAACAAGACCCTGTTTTAACTCGCGTTAATCGCTCATACTGCCACCTCTTGCCTTTTCTTTACGCTGCAATCATTCATGGTGATAAATTATATATCGCTCCTCCTGTGTAGATTTGTGAAAGAATGGCAGAAGTATCTTGAAGAAGAGGCTAGGATCATGAAAGACGTGCTTGGCTGGAAAGGTGGTGAGAGTGTGTACCACTCCGGAAAATGGATGCCTCCTGCAACTGGTGAAATGCGAAATGCGAAATGCGCCCTGAGGTCTAGTAACTTTGGGAATGTTGTCAATTTACGCTTCCTCAAACTTCTAATAAAATTGCAGTTGAACAAAAATTTATATATTTTAGATTTACAATTTCGCGCCGTAGGGTTAGATCAAAGTTGTGTTGACCGAACAGTATTGTTTGTGTGTCTTATTGGATTATATTTGTCTTGATTAAAGAGTAGACGTCTGAATCAGTATTGCAATTGCATCGTTTGTAAGCTTTTGATTACAATAAGAGGACGTTGTAACTTGTAAGTGTTTAAATAAAGTCGATCTTTAGATATTCGACTCGTTGGACTCTTTATCAAATAAACAAACTATAGTTATATAAATAGGATGAATTGAAACTGCTTTGAACATAAAAAGACACAATGGATCCAGAGTAACAATGACAAAAAATGAAACCAAAGATTGTTCACGGCAACTTCAGAATGATCGCTAATACAGTCGGGTTGTACATTATTGAAAGTTGCACACAAATAAGCAACAATACTAACTCTTTAAATTTTACAAAACTACAAACTGATCAAGTTGTTACTTGGAGAAAGTAGCCTCCTTAACTGTGGCATTCTATCCATCTAGGATCCGACAAGCAAGATTATAAAACATAGTATGATTAATACATAATACTTGTTTACAAACGTCTCGTTGCAACATGAAATTAAAGCTACATGTAGTTGCTGCTTTTAGGCCATGAGGTTGGGTAAGGTGCTTCAGCTCAAACGATGTTTGCATTCTTTATGTCACGATGTACGATGTTTAATCATAGATAGGCACAAGGCGGGGTCTAGCACTTTTCTGGCAGTTCGAGTTTTGAAACTTCTTCTAAAACCAGTCTCAAAACCGGCGCAACTTGATTGAATTACCCAAAGACAAATTTCTGCAAGGAAAGGGACAAAATTCCATTAGTCTCTTTATGTCACGATGTATGATAACCCTTGATTATAAAACAAATTTCGTCATGCCTGAGCTGTCCTCCATTATCCCTCTGCATCAGCTGGATCAAATGAAAAAGTAGAAAAAAAATTAGCGATTCAAAAGAGCAATAGAGAGAAGGTGGAGACATGGATTAAGGACTATCCAAAGTGAAGTTATATAACTCACCAAAAAAATTATTCCTTCCTTGATATATATAAGCAATGCAATCAACTTCGGCCGGAGATGCAAAACGTATTCCATTAGAGTCTTTATATCATGATGTATGACTTGTAGTAACTTAGAACAACAACATTATTTCAGATCTCATGATCCTCATCTATCAACTCAGAATTGCGGCGGCGGCGGCTGTGTTTTGTTAGGTTTAGGTTACAACAATAAAAGAATTGTGTGTTGTTTCATTCTACTTATATCACTTGTTGCTAGGTTAGATTTATTTTGTGGGCTAGATAACTTGTTTTGGCCCATTTGTGACACTAGTCCAACTTATATTATATGACTTAGTTGTTAGGTTAGATTTTGTTTTGGGTCAATACTCACTGCACACTTAACACTAGTCCAACTTAAAAGAGAATGGAGTCTTTACTTTTAGCAGCAAAAAACAATCGTCTTTCGACTCGTGTTCCTTTAATAACTAGGATCAGCTCTTCACTTCATCGAGAAAACATCAAATGTGTGTTGCTTGGATCCCAAGTAGAAATGACAAAACTATAGCTTCATAATGTCACATGATTCTCCTGCATTCCTAACAACATTACCAAGATCATTGTCTTTTGACCCGCAACGAAACCAAAGATTGTTCACATCAACATCAGTATGAATGGTAGCTTCAAAACACACCTAATTTTTTCATTGGAAATGATGTTTGTTTGCGTTGCACGTAAGTAACAACAGGTCAACAGCTTTCTTTAAAATTTTACAAACCGCAAACTGATTTAGGGTAAGTGAGTCCCTATACTTGTATAAGGAACCAAACATAATGGGATTAATTCTTTGTACTTCGTTTACAATATGAATAACAGTAAGTGTCTCGTTGATTTTACTAATCGCGTATTACCCGTCTCTTTACAACATGAAAATAAAGCTACATGCGAAAATGACTCTAGTACTCCTCTAGTAGTTTCATGACTTGAAACGTTTTGCCATCCACATGATTGTGAATTTGCATGCCCTAGCTATCCATGGACCGAATATCTGAAAGCTTCACCTAGAGTCAGGTGAGTTTGATGGACAAACACTGTTTACGAGGCCCGACAGGTCTCTATATATCATAACTAGGATCAGCTCTTCACTTCATCGAGAAAACATCAAATGTGTGTTGCTTATGTTTCACATGCCTTGGCTTATTTGAGATTATGAGCTTATATAAACTCTATATATCATAATTATTATAAGCTTATATAAGCCCATAAGTGCCAAAATAAGCTCAGTTACCTATTCCTTGTTTAGGGGGTGTTTATTTGGTCAGCTTATTGAAATTTAGCTCAACTTTTTTATTTGTCTTAGGAGCTTATGGCTTATTTAAGTTCATAGCCCAATATTTTCAACCTTTTAAAAGGATTTTAAGGTAAATGTGATATAGGGTTTAGGATATATTTGAGATTAGATTGTTAAAAGTTGGATCTTTTTTTAATATGAAGGGTATAAGTTGTTTCCAAAATTTAAGCTTATTTATGGGTTTCCGAGCTTTCCATGTAGCTTAAAAATCCATAAATATGATTAAAAAAAAACACACATCAAAGCTCGTAGCCCAATAATAAGCTCATAAATACAGAAATTAGCTAAGAATGAACACCCCCGATAGTTAATTGTGTGAGGTTGCTGATTTGATTATGTTGGATTGACGATTTTTGAGGTGGGTCTGAATTGGGTTTTCGATATATCTGTGATTCAAGTTGTTCAAAATTCAATCTTGATGATGGTGTTTGTATAAGCTGGTGTTTACGAGCTTATTTTGGTTTCAGCTATATAAAATTTATATAAGCCCATAAGTTCCAAAATATAAGCCGGATGAGATCAAATAACCTCAATAATGCTTAAGCTTATACAAATAACTCTTATTTTTTTGGCTTATGAGCCTCTTTGAATCGTCTGGCTTTACGTATGAGCTTGTTATGTCTTGAAGATGGAAAATAACCTGTAAGTTGAGAAATAAGCAGGAAAAAATGAAGTAATAAGCTAATAAGTCAAACAAATTTTTATATGATATGACCTTCTACCGAGGTGTTTGTTTAAGCTTATAGATGGGTATATACTTCATTCGGTTTCCTTTTTTATGAAAACGGTAAGTTTCTTTATTGAGTTTGAAGTTGAATTTGTACTTTAGGATATATTTGAGATTAACATTGGATCTTGTTGTTAACTATTAAGTTAGACCCATTTTGTATAAGTGCACCGGAATGCATTAGATTAAAGGTATAGTGTTTCACATTTACTTTTACAGGGAAATGCGAGTTCATTTTATTTGTAGGATTGGCTTCAAATTGTATGTTTAGGTATTCAGATGTGTTCGGCTAAGATTCTCTAAGGCGCTTATCGACTTAGTGGTGTTATCGAAATGTAGTAATATGCTGCTGGTGTTTGTTTTGAGATAGCTAGTTATTGGTGTTAACTTATTTGTATATCTATCTCGTTCCGTTTCATTTCACTTTGTATTAAGACATAAGAGCTTAAATAAGCATCCTAAACATCTTCGAGTTCGAGAGATATATTACCAAAGTCTGAAGTGTGCTGTATATATGCAGTGTTCTACTCTTATAGGCTTCTTAATCCTCCTAACTAGAACGAAGGACGTGTAAGATCATCAGGTCTTGAAATATATGATATAGGCCAACTCAAGAGTTTATAGGAAATTGTTTTTGTTATGTGCTAAAGTCGATCTTGTTCATGCTATTGTACCTCACGTGGTAATTATATACTACTATTTGTTATGCAGGGAAATAAAGGAGGAAAAGTATGCTGCTTCAAGCGGAAGAGGATGAAAGGTAAGTATTTACAACTGCAGACTTATTAAGATATGACCATTTCGACTCGGTTATTGTTATGCATGGGTTGCCTTGAGTTATGGTTTGTCCTAATTGGTCAAATAGGTCAGAAAGATACTTTTTAGCAAAAATAAGCGTATATAGCTATAACAAGACCCTCTTACAATAAGCTACTTTAACCGCTCATGCCACCACCTCTTGCCTTTTCTTTACACTGCAATCATTCACGGTGATAAACTATATATTGCTCCTCCTGTGTAGACTTGTGAAAGAATGGCAGCAGTATCTTTAATCCGACCTGTTGGTAAAGTATAACAAATATCAACCCATCTATAAATGGGTAACAAATGCAGTATATTGTAAAAATGAACACCATAGATATTCCACAAACCTTCAGTATCTTAGACATATTTTTTCCTTAGAGTGTTGACCCTCTATCACCTTGTTAAGATGCGTCATGTGTGCTTTTAGCCCAAGTCGTCAAGATTACAGATAATAAGTCAAATAAGTCAAACTCAATAGAATAACTTAATCTGCAGTTCCCTCAGATGTTATGCCACAATATCCGAATAATCTTCAAGTTTAAAGAGAAAGATTTCTATATAATCATGTTTGACCATTAAAATGTCGAACTCAGTAAGAATTTTGTTCCAGGTCTGTGGTTCAGCTCGAGTTTCAGGCTATCAGCAACAAATATGTCCCAGTTTTAATAGTAACAGAAGGTATGTGAGTGTGCTTCTCATATGTTTTTGGGTAAATGCCTGCAACTTTGCAACACATTGTCATCTGCAAGTAGTCTCTTTACAGATTGTGCATTAGTGTTCAAAGTTGAGGTCTGCAAATATACAAGTGGGTCAGTGTGTTATTTGTCTCATTTTAGTCATAGGTTCATATGTAGATATACAAATTTAGGAGTCAATCTTTATTTTATGTAGGATTAGCTTTGAGATTAAATTTATAGATCAGATGTATTATATGTACGATTGGGTTCAAATTGCTGGTTTAGGTATTCAGGGGTGTTCGACTAAGATTATCCAAGGCGGGTTTTTTTTTTAACTTATTGGTGTAGAGAAACACCTGAATAAGGATTCTAACTATATTTGGAATAATTGACCCAAAACTCTTTAGATCAACCAGACTGTTTCGGGTTAACAGATAGCCGTTTTGGTTTAACGTGTTGGTAGGTCCGTCTACCATCTAAGTTTCTTGATCGGAGATTTGAGGTTGAACTAGTGTGATGATTTTGTATCTAATATAGCCTTTTGTATATAGGAATGTATGGGTCAAAGGAGGTAGGATTTTGTGAGGATTGATATGAAGTTCGCTGTAGAAACTGGGTTTGACGAGCATTGTGTCGGTGTGTTAATATGGAAGGATATACAGTGTTTCATACTTCCGTTAGTTACCACCCTGTATTAGCGAAAATGAGAGATACAACATGGACTTCCTTTAGGATTGGTTTGAATGGGTATAGCTCATTAGCTTAATGGTGGTGTTAAAACGCAGCAAGACATTGTGAGTTGGTTTCGAATATAGCTTGTAAGTCCATCTATGGGGTTTTTGGAGGTGAAAAGTTTGTTTTTGTTAGATGCAAGCTGTAAAAATGGATAAGCTGTTAAACTTACCCAAACACACCCTGAGTGGGTGTTTGAGATTGCATCTGATAAACTGCTTATCCATAGATAAACATTCTTATCAAACACAAAACAGTTTATTTCCCTTCAAAGTACTAGATTAGCACTTAATTAAGTTAGAAACGCTTATATGCTGTAGGAACTTCTTGTTGCTTACAACAAGTCCGGTTGTTATCTTTGCTGCCTTAAAGTAAAGTAGTTATGGTGCGAAGTTTCATTTAAGATACTGTTTAAAGTTATATATATGTGGTAAAATTTCTTTTAATGTTTTTGCATATTGCTTGCTAAACATATCTTTGTTTATGTAGAGCAATAAAGTAGGAAAAGTAAGCTGCTCGCAGGGCGATTCTACCCATGCTTCAAGCCGAAGAGATTGAAAGGTAAGGAAATACAACTCCAGCCTTATTAGGATATGACCGTTTATGCATGGGTTCAGTCAAATAGGTCAGAAAATTACTTTTTAGCCAAAATGAAAATTGTATCATTACTGTAACAAGAATGTTTACGTGATCATATATAATGCGTTACTGATTCAAAAGTGACAAAAACATGTTCTGTGTCAACCCAAACAGATCGACCTGTTTTGGCCCACACTAAAGCATGACCCTGTTTTAATAAACTACTTAACACGCTTTAGCCGCTCATACGGCCACCTCTTGCCTTTTCTTTACACTGTGTTGATCTACGGTGATTGAATATATTGCTCCTCCTGTGTAGATTTGTGAAAGAATGGCAGAAATATCTTGAAGAAGAGGCGATATGAAAGACGTGCCTGGCTGGAAAGTTAGAGATAGTGTACCACTCGGAAAAATGGATGCCTCCAGCAACTTGTGGAATGCGTCCCCAGGTTTGGTAACTTTGGGGATGCTGTCAATTTACGCTTATTCAAACTTCTAATAAAATTGCAGTTGAACAAAAATTCACATATTTCCAAGTGAGCTTCTTTTGTTTACATGCATTATCTAAACTTTACTGTATGGCTGTATGCTACTCGATTTCATCAGCTGTACCCGCTTCTTCTATATGGTTTACGTAATCAGCTATGCGTTTCTGCGTTGTTGTATGCTAAAATTTCAGCTTGTTTCTTCATACGCGTATCTCCAGTTTATTTTTTGACTAAATTCGTTTTGCTGCATATATCAGTCTTTATTTAGGTTTACGATATCAGGACGTTGGGTTAGATCAAACTTGTGTTGACCAAACAATATCACTTGTGCGTCTTATTGGATCAAGTTTGTCTTGATTGAATGCACTAGAGTAAGCGTCTGAATCAGTATTGCATGTGCATCGTTTGTAAGCGTTTGAATACAACAGGAGGACGTTGTAGCTTGTAAGTGTTTGAATACAGTCGTTATTTAGATATCGGACTCTTTGGAATATTGAGCAAATAAACAAACTATAGTTATATAAATAAGATGAATTGAAACTGTTTTGAACATAAAAACATACAATGGATCCAGAGTAACAGTGACAAAAAACGAAACCAAAGATTGTTCACACCAACTTCAGAATGATCGCTAATACACAAATAAGCAACAATACTAACTCTTTAAAATTTACAAAACTACAAAACTTGGAGAAAGTAGTCTCCGTAACTGTGGTATTCTACCCATCTAGGATCCGACAAGCAAGATTATAAAACATAGTATGATTAATACATGATACTTGTTTACAAACGTCTCGTTGCAACATGAAATTAAAGCTACATGTAGTTGCTGCTTTTAGGCCATGAGGTTGGGTATGGTGCTTCAGCTCAAACGATGTTTGCATTCTTTATGTCACGATGTAGGATGTTTAATCCATAAATAGGCGCAAGGCGGGGTCTAGCACTTTTCTGGCAAGATTTTTAAGTTTTGAAACTTCTTCTAAAACCAGTCCCAAAACCGGCGCAACTTGATTGAATTACCCAAAGACAAATTTCTGCAAGGAAAGGGACAAAATTCCATTAGTCTCTTTATGTCACGATGCATGATAACCCTTGATTATAAAACAAATTTCGTCATGCCTGAGTTGTCCTCCATTATCCCTCTGCATCAGCTGGATCAAATGAAAAAGTAGAAAAAAAGTTAGCGATTCAAAAGAGCAATAGAGAGAAGGTGGAGACATGGATTAAGGACTATCCAAAGTGAAGTTATATAACTCACCAAAAAAATTATTCCTTCCTTGATATATATAAGCAATGCAATCAACTTCGGCCGGAGATGCAAAACGTACTCCATTAGAGTCTTTATATCATGATGTATGACTTGTAGTAACTTAGAACAACAACAACATTTCAGATCTCGTGATCCTCATCTATCAACTCAGAATTGCGGCGGCGGCGGCGGCTGTGTTTTGTTAGGTTTAGGTTACAACTATAAAAGAATTGTGTGTTGTTTCATGCTACTTATATCACTTGTTGCTAGGTTAGATTCATTTTGTGGGCTAGATAACTTGTTTTGGCCCATTTGTGACACTAGTCCAACTTATATTATATGACTTGCTGTTTTGTTAGATTTTGTTTTGGGTCAATACTCACTGCACACTTGACACTAGTCCAACTTAAAAGAGAATGGAGTCTTTACTTTTAGCAGCCAAAAACAATCGTCTTTCAACTCATGTTCCTTTAATAACTAGGATCAGCTCTTCACTTCATCGAGAAAACATCAAATGTGTGTTGCTTGGATCCCAAGTAGAAATGACAAAACTATAGCTTCGTTTCCGATACTTTGAAGCAAAACTTAATGTCACATGGATGATTCTCCTGCATTCCTACCAAGATCATTGTCTTTTGACCGGCAACGAAACCAAAGATTGTTCACATCAACATCAGTATGAATGGTGTATCCATCGTAGCTTCAAAACACACCTAATTTTTTCACTGGCAGTGACGTTTGTTTGTGTTGCACGTAAGTAAGTAACAACAGGTCAACAGCTTTCTTTAAAATTTACAAACCGCAAACTGATTTACCGTAAGTGAGTCCCTATACTTGTATAAGGAACTAAACATAATGGGATTAATTCTTTGTACTTCGTTTACAACTATGAAAAACAGTAAGGGTCTCGTTAATTTTACTAATCGCGTATTACACCTCTCTTTATAACATGGAAATAAAGCTACATGCGAAAATGACTTCACTCCTCTAGTTGTTTCATGACTTGAAACGTTTTTCCACATGATTGTGAATTTGCATGCCCTATCCATGGACCGAATATCCGAAAGCTTCACCAAGAGTCAGCTGAGTTAGATGTACAAACAAACACCATTTACGAGGCCCAATAGATCTCTACGCTGCTACATTTTGTGTCCATCTCTCACAACACGCCTCCAAGCCCACACATGATGGGTTAAACCGTTTAGAGTGAAGCATCGATCACTTATACGACACTCTTTATTGGTTTTGAGAAAAGTATGCTCGACACATTTTGGCCCGCACTTTTATCATTTAACTTGCCGGTTCTTCCGCCTCTAGTATACTCTTACCAATCACGTATGGCGATAAGTGATAACGCAAAATAATTAGTCATTTATGTGTAGATTTTTTAAAGAATGGAAGAAATATCTGGAAGGAAGAAGAGACTCGGACAACGAAAGACGTGAGGTGCCTGGTAAGAATTGAAAGTTGTTGAGAGTGTGTACCACTTCGGACTATGGGTGTGATAGAGACCAAATTGAGACGGTTAATCTCTTAAGAATTAGATACGAGACTAGGTGTGATAACGCCACCCTTTCAGCGAGCATAAATCCAAGAAATTTCATTCATATCCGATGGAAAGGAAATTACAACGATATACTTCATCCTTTAGAAAGTATGCCCTCTAACTTCCATGCAAATTGACCATGTCGATCTATGAAAGTAGTAAACATGTAGCTCACTAATTCTTCTCCACCATATTAAGCTTACTGTCAATGGCCTAGTGTGGTAACCAGATTCGTACCATAACCCTCTGCGTGAAAATGAGCCTAGTCCTCCTCAAGGCTCAGATTTTTCTTGTCGTCGCTTCCAAGGGCATGGGTCGTGTTCGGATTCAAGATGAGCAACTTTGGTGGATGGTATTGATCAACCAGATGAAATATGGCTCTCCACACAACGCAAGATGGCTGACATGTCCACATAAGCAAGGGAAGGGTAACTCGAGTTTGTGATGCCACTTCATTTTGCATCTTGGTTATAGATGAAGCACATGCGATGGCCAACTTGTCCTTGATGAGTGTGGTGTTTTGGGAGCGAAACCCTGTTGTGAGTATTATTTTGTTGTCAGATGGTCACGAGGACCATGCGTCGTCTGATACTAGTACAAGCAAACCACGTGTTGTCCATGCGGTTTGCTCATGTTCAGATACCGGTTCACATGTTGGTAAATACCCGGGATGGGTATAGCTAGTTACGAGATTCACGAACCGACTGAAAACGCGCTAGGTGTTGTTACAATGCTCACGCGATCGACACAACAAGTGGTATAGTGGAGAGAAGGCATTGTTAGTACCCCATGCACAGACCGTTTGGTCTTCCACGTGTTCACCAAATTAAAGATCGAACGGCTAAGAAACCTTTTTATTGCTACAAGAGCGTGGTTGAGTCACGGCTCTTAGTTGAACAAAACATGCTGATTGCTGCTCATGATTTGTTAGCATAAGCTCGAGTTTTGGTAACGCGGTTGTTATTGGCTCAAGAGTTTGAGAAAGGGCTAGAGTCCGAGCTCGTAGACGTGCAATAGAGAGTTCAATACCAAAACCAGATAGCACAACAGCAACAAGGTGTAATGGTTCACCAGAATGTCAAGCCGTTTACTCCAACATCGGTTTGGAGAGCCACTGAGAAGCTGAGCAATACTTGGAGAAATTCTGTTCGTTCGTTTTCAAATTGACGTGTAACATAATGTAATGCACAGAGTCGATGATGATGATGATGATGCGTAACTCTAACCCTGTAAGAATAAAAAAAAGGCCCATGTTACAAATTACTACCAGTACTATATAAGTTACATGTGTGAGGAGGCAAACTAAGATTTAAGGTTTTAAAGGCAAAGTAATACTCCGTTCTAGTTCTAGGGTGAGCAGAAAAACCGAAAACAAAAACCCAAAATGGCCAAAAACCGAACTGAAGATTTAGGACTAGGGTGACAAATGACGACATGACCGAAAAGCAACATAGAATTAAACGGTCTAGGTTGGCTCTAAGTGACTTCTAGTTGGAAAGAATCGACTGCCTAATAGCCATGCACGTATAAAACCCAGTTTGAAAGGTTAATCCAAAAAAACGGTTCTGGTCGGTTATGGACTTATGGTTCCGAGTATATAAAACCGTAACAGGTACTAACAGGTTCGGTTCGGTTGGTAACCGGTTAATGTAAAAAAAGACTGGTTATTAAAAAAAATTGTTCACTCGGTGTATATACATGTAATGATTGCTAAAATTTTGTGCCAGCAGCAGCTCGACCCATAACCATTTTGCAGATTGACCCAACTGCTGACCCAAACGCCCCTTAAACTCTGTTACAGCAGCTTAAACTTTGCTAAAATCATTGTATATGTCCAATGATCAATAAGAACAGATTTAGCATAGATAACTGAGGTCAAATAACTGTCATAATTTAGAAAAACAAAAAACGATAATTTGTTTACTTAGCAGCTTCCCAAATGCCCAAAAAAGGTTGTTGCGGTAGGCCAGCAGTGATATTGCAACGTTCACCAAAATACCCGGTTACAAAACGGTTACCCACTAACTGGTACCTCTGGTCGTAAGCCGTCAGCGATTAGTAACCGCCGTTTATTTAACCGAAACCGGTTATGGTCAATAATAAATGAGCACTCTAAAATTTTTATTTTTTTTACAGCAGTATGGAGTGGTACAAGTAACTAATGAAGTGGCCAACATACGTTACTACAATTCTAGGCATGATGCTGTGTTGCTAGTATGATGTTAAAAGCATTCATATATATATCAGTGATAGTGAAGACCCATATAGTCAGATTCATTAACTGTTTTTTGTGCAAGCAGGCGGTACAGACACACGAAATACCCATACCATTCTTGGCACACCTATATCCTAAATACAACCTGTCGTATAGGAACAGTAACGGGCAGGTCTCGCTTGAACTTGTCAATGCAAACATGAGAAGGATAAAGAGCAGCATCTTCTGCAAACATAGGATGCTGAATACAAAATAAAAACGGATAAGTTAACTCATAATAACAAAAGCTCAAAAGTCAAAACTAAAAGTATAAGAGTCGTGGTTGTCATGGCTAAGGTTTTAAAGGCAAAGTAATACTCTGTTATAGATCAAAACACGAAATTGATGGCCTGGGACTTTTTCTTTTGGCAAAATGATGTTCAATTCCCCCCACATGTGAACAAATAGAGTATATATACATGTGTAATGGTTGCTAAAATTTTGTTGCAGCAGCAGCTCGACCCATAACAATTTGCAGATTGACCCAAACGCCCCTTAAACATTGTTGTAACAGCTTTATTCTACGCATAGTTGCTTCCAGTTAACAGCTTAACCTTTCATAGTGCTTCCACTGTCAAACATCCTCTATTAATTATTGACTTAGAACCACCACAGATCACAGGTTTTGTCAAGTCGACTTTGGATAGGGTTTTTGATAACCCTAACTTTCTGCTACCTTTTTGTTCATTCTACACAGGTTTTCAAGCTGCAACGAATCTGTAACACGGCAACAAACCTCCACGAATTCACAACATGTATCTGGTACAATTGAAGGTTATCAGATGGTATGTGTAGCAGTGTAGCAGATGCAAGAAAACCAAACACAACACAAGGTATGCAATGCCAAAACACGCAGATTTATTATATAAGAGCAGTTGCTGAGCTCTGGACTTCCTTCTTATCGATGAAAAAACTTATCTTCTTAAACGGGAGCACGGTCAGATGAAGACCTGAAATAGTCAAAGACCCTGGATCCATTGTTTTCGATCCGGATGGAACCCCTGGTCCCCTGCTGAGCCATAAACTTAATAAATTCAGATGGTTCTAATATAGAAGTAATTATATGGGTGTTACAATTTCTACATGTTTTACAGGTCTACAGGGAATGGGTGTATATGCATAATTCGCACCCCTGGGATAGAGCACTTGTGTGCGTGGCCGATGGATATTGTCCAAGACTGCTCGCCTTCACAACCTTCCCCATAGGTAGTGGGCCATCTGTGATGCGAGTTGGGACCCTCTTATGTTACCGAAAATGAACATAAGTGCTTAATATCTTCGACACATCAGTAACTTGGTAAGCTCAAACTCAAAGTCTCACTAGCGACTAGCAAGTGTTATTGATAGAGGGGAACTTTAAATTACTAGTATTCATTTACCATCAAATCTCGCCACTAAACTCACAATTATTCAACCTATGATATAAGAAATATGTAATTTAACTAACAAATCACAGTCCACCTTCAACTAGACAACAGATGATGAGTATGATAAGAACTTTAAGTATGATATATGTCAAAATCGTAAACAAGCTTTCACATGAAGCTCGACCGCCCGACTTGCCATTCATTAAGCTAGTATAGATAGATATACAACATAATTGGACTCGTAACTGAATCCCCAAATTATTCAAATATATGTATGTACATTTCATAATTTAAACAACACACATATACAATGTACTTTTAATTAAAACACCACCTAAACTTATATTTTGGTTGTGTCAATCATTGTGAAGAAAATCCAATCCACTAGCACCTACCTCCACCATATGAAAGAAGCATTCCCAGCATTCCCGGTATCAGATAGTGTTACTCTTGCAATTATATACGAACTCCCTTTTTCCTATGCAAACTTATATTCCTTCTTAGTGAGAAAAAAACCCAATCACTCTCGCTTGGACGTCTGGTAGTCTTCACCTCGATATACTCGCATGTGTTGTTGTCTAAACCTTTCATGGTAACATCATACCCATTCCACACTTTTCTCACGTCCATACGTCTTCACATAATGATCGTAAGCATGCTCCTGAGCGAGCTAAATTTTTAGTAATATCTTGAAGGGCGTCATTAGTTGATTGAATCACTTCAAGAGTTTGTAAAAGCATAGCATTTTGCCATTCTTCATCTTTTAACACATTGTCCCTTGCTCCTTGGCTACTGCATCGGCATGAAGAGCGAAAAGAAGACAGAAGGGGAGTGGAACTGGAAGCTTGTGAAGTGGACTTGAACATCACATCCATACCACAAGCATCCACTCCTGCCAGAACTTATTAATTAATACAACTCTATAAACACACATTGACCTATAAATGATTTACAACTTCTCTTACAAACATATACCCGAATTTCACCGTTCTTTTGAAAACTACTTTTTTTTTAATGATTTACTAGCAATGAGGGCACAAGTACGACCACCAAAGTTAACTCAATTGTTGGTGCTATATGTCTAAATACTAATTAACTAAAACAACTAGAATATGAATATCAACATCCTTTTCAAATTTGTAAATGAGTTACTGTCAATGTAAACAGATCTTGGTTTCTTCACGGGCATAGATGAGCAAGCGTTTCTGAATGTAAGTTCTATGACTTCTATTTAGTATTAATATGGTCAATATGTAAATACTCAAATATACATCCTACATTTACAAAACACTTTCTGCTAAATAAAAAAAAATATACATCCTACATTTACTGTCAGTTGATGAAAAATTGAGGAAAAAACTCACCAGTTAAATTGAGGGAACAATAAAAAGGGCATTCTTTATAAACTTGAGGTTTGCATTCTTTATATCATGATGTATGACGTTTAATTTGCCATTGATGGTGTTTTGTAGGCAACTAATAAAACCTTCCGGAATAAAACTAAACGTTTCGCAAACAAGCGTCGCAACATCCATAAGAAGCATGCTGGTCTCACAACCTTCTTTATAAAAAATTGATAAAATTTGTGTCATAAATCTTAATAATGTAAACATAATAATTTATCTTTTAACTAGTAAAACAAAAATATACAGTAATATAGGAAGAAATTACCTATTGTGAGATTTGGTCAGAAAAACACACACACATCTATGAATGAAATAGCGGCTGCCTGTCTGTTAAGAAAGAAAGAAAGAAATAAGAAAAGTGTAACTAGGTTAGATTTAGTGGATTATGAAGGGCATTGTTTGGGCTTTATAATAAAAATTGTATTGGGTCACACTACTAGATTAGAAAAAATAAGTAAAATAAATACCTATATGAGATCTATATATGCGGCTGTGATACTAGGTTAGAACTAAAAATTGTGTTTTATGATACTTATTATAACGTGTGTGTGCTTTAAAAGAAAGTAGTTGAAGGAAGTAGGTGAATTGTTATGAATGTTTGTGTTGGGTATTAAATGAACATGATACATGCTATTACCCACCGGATACTTGTGCTTTTCAGTGGATATTTGTGCTTGTTTTGATTTAATCGTAGCCTTTCATTTCTTGTTAGCTCAATCCGTGTGAGTACATTCAAAGGCTGGGATCATTTTCAGTTGGATCCGTGTGAATGGGTTGTCATCCAGTCACTCACTAACACGTCACCCTAAAGTTTCTTTCCTTGGGATTTTTGTACTTATTCGTTGGTCTTATATTGGGGCCTTTTATGGGCCCAGTTGAGAAATGACACAAAACTACTACAGTAGTAGTCTAGTACTATCGAGTTGAAGAGCTTGACATGATTTAACTCGGCTCAAATCGACTCGACTCTATTTGTGTTAACAGTGACTTGGATGATCATGCATGGACATGTATAAAGATGGCGGTTTTGGGTTCAAATTGGCTGGGAGGACGTCCTTTACAACTAATATAGTTATTTCAATCACCTTCCATGATTTCACTAATTTACTTTCGAAAATGATGAAACGAGTGTGATGTGTGATCCTTCAACGATTTCACTAATCCAGACCTATTTGACGAGGTTGATGAGACGTGTGGTGTTGTTTTGCTAGCTAGTGTGGGTCCAAGGCAGGACATGCTTTCATTATGGACTAAAACATCAGCTAACTAACGGTGCTGCTGGGTATTTATAACTCTTATAGCTAGTGTGGTTTTCACCATAAAATTGAAGCCATAAGCAGAATGTTGAAAATGCTGGATCGAGTGCATGTTTTTTATTCAATCAACATAGTAAAGAGAATTGGGGAGCTCGAATGTAATTCTAGCAGCAGTTGGGACACCTCTTATATATACTGCTTCGTTGGTCTATCCCAATATCCCCAAAATACGGTATTCATTCGCTATCAACTCTCTCTGTACGTGTTTTGTATTCTCGAACCGTTTTATGTTCACTGGCATCACTACTAGTATAATAAAAACACATGTATTAGGTAAAGACTCTTCCAACCATAGTAACCAGCATCAACAAGATTGTCGACAGTGACATCTTTAAGATGTCCTTGTAGTAAAAAACTAATGTTAGAAGGGTATCATCAATGTCAAAGATCCAGACATCTTTTCCATCATTCTTCAAGTCGCAAAGAGTGTTGAGGTAGAATGTATCTATTGCAGCCTCAGAATCGATCTTGAACTGAGACAGGTCATGTACTTTCCAATGTAACTAGGACATTCAGCTGGAACCACTGTGAAATCACGAACGTTGTTTAGCTCAACATTCATTATTCTCCAACCCTCGCAATATTTATTTAAAGTGTTCTGAAGGCCAGACTTAGTCGACTTAAGTTTCTTTTTCGTAACCCTACGACGACAGACGTAAAACATTAACCCTCATATCCTACGACTACAGGTAAACTAACGACAGACACAAAACATAACCACAGTGGGCGAGGTTACAGTGGTAATTATGGACACTTCAGAATGGATGAACCCACTCAACAGATCACATAGGTTTTTGGACATGATGACATGGATCAGGTTGATGCGATTGAACTCTATTGTAAAAAGAAGCTCCAGTCCCATCCCGATAATCATGTGGCCATTTTTGCAACCTGTCTGAACCTACTCAAAGTTTTTCAAAGGTCATGCGACATGCGTGGCGTTCTTGATTTCACACTGGTACGTGGGCGGTAATATAGACTTAATGCCCTCTTCCTTGCCCGGTTTCGTTGCTTCAGTTTAACAAAAAAAATACAAAAAACATGCTTAAGAGGATACTTGTGTTTGCTGGAGGGATCGTTTGTCGATTTCTCTGGTATTCTATAGAACTTGGAGACTAGTTAGCTGACGCGGTATAACTCTTGTTGTCGTCAACTACAGTACCTATGAAGGAGATAAAGATAGAGAACTGAATCATTTAGTGAAAAATGCGAATGTAGATATCAGATGCCGAATACTTAATCTCCCACACCGCCTATACATGTCTGGTATCCTCCCTCTAGTGGGAGAAGGTGGAAATATTGACCGAAAAAGAAGACGAGATGATAATGATGATACTCGGATGATGATAATGCATGTGATGGTAGAAAACGAGCAAGGAATGGATGAAGAAAGCGGTTTAGTTGCAGGTTTTCAATAAGAAGCCCAAACCAAGGGAACAATCAAGTTGCCTGTTCAATTGTTACATTTTGTCTCTGCTCATTTACAGTTAATGTTCGTCTAAGACATTCTGAACTTTTATGGTTTATTTGTCCACTGAACATAGTATCTCGTCTAGATGGGATGATCACTATCATGAAGTTACTTAAAACTATGCTACTCTTTTTACAATTTGCAATTTGAGACTATAATAATAATTATTAACGTAAAGTTAAGTTAACTAAACATATATTTGGTTATGTAGGGCAATAAAGGAGGAAGAGTATGCTGCTTGCCCAGGGCGATTTTACCCATACTTCAAGCCGAAGAGGATGAAATGTAAGATATTACCCAGTTTGACTCGATCGTTAATGTTATGCATGGGTGCCTTGGGTTTGGTTAAACAGGACAAAAGAATACTTTTTAGCCAAAATGAAAATTGTATCGTTACTGTAATAACAATGTTCATGTGATCATATAAATGCGTTGCTGATTTTAAAAATATATGGCTCCTCCTGTGTATATTTGTGAAAGAACGGAGAAGTATCTTGAAGAAAGGCTAGGATCATGCAAGACGTGCTTGGCTGGAAAGTTGGCAAGAGTGTACCAGGACACCCCGGAAAATGGATGCCTAGCTCCTGGGTGAAATGCGTCCTGAGGGTCTGGTAACTTTGTAGATGTTGTCAATTTATGCGTATTCAAACTTCTAATAGAATTTTCAGTTGAACAGAAATTCACATATTTCTAAGTGAGCTTCTTTTGTTTACATGTATTATCTAAACCTTTTCAGCTATGCAACTCGATTTCATTTTATGTACCCGCTTCATCTATATGGTTTTGGTAATCTGCCATTCATCTGCACTTCGTCATATGTTAAAATTTCAGCTTGGTTCTTCATTTGGTCGTATTTTGATAGATGACTTTCATCTACATAAACGCATCTCCAGTATATTTTAGATTGAATTTATTTAGGTGATACTGGTCTTTAGGTTATTGTTTGTGCCTCTTATTGGATCAAATTTATCTTAGTAGAGGTCTGAATCAATATTGCCTATGCATCGTTTGTAAGCATTTGAATACAACAGGAGGGCGTCGTAACTTGTAAGTACATGAATACAGTTGATCTTTAGATATTCGACTCGTTTGACACTTTGACTCTTTATCAAATAAATAACATAAAGAGATTGCCATATAAAGATAGTTCATACAAATGTTTATAATTAGTAGCATACAAATGTATTTTTGAATATAAATGTGAAACAAAATACGTAAATTTGTTATTGAATCTTGCACATAAATAAGAAACAATACTAACTCTCTTTACAATTTACAAACTCCAAATTGATCAAGTTGTTATTTGGGGAAAGGAGTCTCCTTAACTTTCTAGAGTTTTTTACCAACTTCTTGTTTTTAGAAAACTTATTTACCATACTATGGTACTTTAAAACATATTAACTATAAGATAGTGTTTTTCTTTATTTCCCCACTTAACTTCTAAATAGTGTCCAATTAATTCAAATTTATCTTGATACTTTAAAAGTATTGAAGAAAGTGAAAATCTATTTCTTAATCAAAATCGTTTATTGTGTTTTTTAACTTGTTTAATCGTTGTATATTATTAAAAAAATTGGCTCAATTTGAATGACAAATGGTTATATTTTTTCTACATTATCTCGAAGGCTGGAATGAATTAAAAAAACAATATTGCAAACATTGTTAGACGTTAGTTAAGGGGTTAGCGAGTAATCGTTAAGTGGAGATTTATCGAATTCGACTTTTATATAAAGTAGTATAAAATTTTGAAACTATATGTTGGTTTGACCGATTTAACCGATTATTTTTAATTTGATTGATTGATGTCTGATTTGGTCGATTTTTATCCATAACCGAGTTGACTTATTTAGAAGATTTTTGACGGATTTGGCATATTAATGCCCGATTTTTATCCGATTAATATATATTGACTGTTTTTTAACTAAGTAAATTAATAATGCCGTTACTTAAAATTCGGATGGTTAATCCTCGCTTAAGCTTTTATGTGCAACACTAAGGCTATATTTGGCAAGAGCTTTTTTTAATATTTTTTTAGAGCTGTTAGTTTTTTTGCTAAAAAAAATAAACTAATAGCTCTGTTTAGTACAACAATTTTTAAAAGTTGTTAACTTTTTATTTTAACCAAGTACCTCTAAAAAGTTGATTCATAAAACTTTTTAAATGGTCAAAAGCAGTTAAATCTGTAAGTTACTGATATACTTTCCAACCATATTATAACTTATTTAAATATGTCATTTTAAATTATTTTACTTCTTAATTTTACAGTTAACAGCTGATATACTAAAAACATTTATTAAAAAAATACAGCTTATAACTCTTGTTAATAGCTTTTTAGTAACAACTTACAGCTTACAGTTAACAGCTTATGTAAAACCCGTATGTTGCGCCGCAACTCATGTGTCTTGCGCCGCAACTCTTGATCCGCAGCACCATGATCTGTAGGCCCTGCAATTGCGCCGCAACTCATGTGTATTGCGCCGCAACTCGTGATCCGCAGCACCATGATCTGTAGCCCCTTCATCTGTTGCGCCGCAACGCATGTGTCTTGCGCCGCAACTCGTGATCTGGGCCAAGCCCGTGTGAAGGAAATAAAACAGACGGGAGAGTACACAAAACACACACATAAGAAAACCCTAAAAATAAAGCACCAGCCGCCAGTTCTTCCTTGTTTTCTGCCATCGACATCTCCCACCATACCATAAGCAGTCGCGAGTTGATTCAAGGAAAAGGTTGGTATTCGTTCGACTTCTGTAAACCCTAACACACGAAGAAGATCATCATTGATCTTGTTTTATTTATTTTCTATTGATAATTAATCAAGAAACCATATAACTGATTTAAAACATGTTTTATGAATATTATGATCTGGGCTGTATGTCGGGATGTTGCTATGTTGTTTGGCACACAAACCGAGAGTCAAAAGACTCTCGGTGATTGACTGCACAACCAGCCGCAAATCATTAGGGTTTGGTTTGGGGTTTGCACTAACGGGGGGGAAAGAGAGTATAGCAGGGGGAACCGAACCACAGGCGAGGGAAACCCAGAACTGCCAGTGGGAAAACTGGCAGTAAGGGGGGGTGTTTGGCAGTGGGTTTTAAAACAGGAATTAGGGCTGTTTGGCAAACCGGTTTAGAAAAATTAAGGGTGCGTTTGGGACTGTTAAATCATATTTTTTTTTAAATGAGTTTATTGTAAATAAATATTTTTAAAATGTAATTAGTAAATTAAATATAAACTAGTTTTATAAATATTTAAAAAGGTATATTTAGAAAACGAATTAAACTATGTGAGAACTTATAAATTAAGGAATTTCTATGTTAGCAAAATACTTATTATAGAATTAATTACCGTCAGATATACGTTGTACGTAGCCATTAGTATAACGTTAATAAATTAAAATAAATTATTTCAATGATCAGATTTAGCTGTAATTGTACGTATGGAATATTCGAAGCAAATAAATAGGAAACCAATAAGACCGATAAATTTGACAACGGATATCAGTTAACTTATTCGCGCCTTTTAAATTATGTAGCACGCGTGAAGCCCGAGTAGTATTCATTCAGTCTTCCTGTCAGTTAGTACTGGACTAGAGGTACGGATTTCCGTCCTTTCAGTAAGGACTTCCTTTCTTATGCATGATTAGGATTTCCCGTCTGCAGCCAAATGTTTTCCCCAGTATATGTTTAAAGTTATCAGAAATTATGTTTATAAATAAATAAATTGCCTGAGCCTTATATACAAGCATGATTAGTTTATGTACTAGTTACGGAGGTACCGTAACCACGGCACTAGAGGCACCGGTGTCGTGACTCACATGCAGGAGAGTGATATCCTGCATCGTCCCACTCAGCTCAGCTTGGCCATTTTATCAGTATTATTAGTGGGGCGTATGGATGCATCCTAGGCTATAGTTACAGTTTAGCAGGTGAATGTGGTGTGTGCTCTACATCCTTCACATTGGAGCTGATCTCTCCACCCAGCACAGTTATTTAGAGGTCACCCCTCTATAGCATGACGAGGACACCCCTCCATGTATTCATGCAGCAGTTGATTTAATACATGACCTATATAAGCTCTTGGCAAATTAAAATACAGAAAATGCATGTTTTCAGAATTAATAAGTTATATTTCAGTTTTCAGTATATATGAAAAGGTTTATCAAAGTTTTGTAGAATTGTAGCTCATGTCATATCAGTTATAGTGTCATTGTAGTCTTCCTTTCCATTTACTTTCAGTACATCTTATTCATGCTATATCCGTCCACTGAGCGTTATGCTCAGCCGTAGTTTCCTTTCATGTTTCCAAACGGCAGGTACACAGGGACGATCTTAGGACTGCTAAGAGAGTACGTGCATTGGATGGGAGCTATCCAGACTCCTTTATTTTATGCATACATTACATTACTTCTCTTTGGTTGTTGGACATTGTTTCGTCCCTTTTCTTTCAGTACTTAGTCTTGAAGATGGAAAATAACCTGTAAGTTGAGAAATAAGCAGGAAAAAATGAAGTAATAAGCTAATAAGTCAAACAAATTTTTATATGATATGACCTTCTACCGAGGTGTTTGTTTAAGCTTATAGATGGGTATATACTTCATTCGGTTTCCTTTTTTATGAAAACGGTAAGTTTCTTTATTGAGTTTGAAGTTGAATTTGTACTTTAGGATATATTTGAGATTAACATTGGATCTTGTTGTTAACTATTAAGTTAGACCCATTTTGTATAAGTGCACCGGAATGCATTAGATTAAAGGTATAGTGTTTCACATTTACTTTTACAGGGAAATGCGAGTTCATTTTATTTGTAGGATTGGCTTCAAATTGTATGTTTAGGTATTCAGATGTGTTCGGCTAAGATTCTCTAAGGCGCTTATCGACTTAGTGGTGTTATCGAAATGTAGTAATATGCTGCTGGTGTTTGTTTTGAGATAGCTAGTTATTGGTGTTAACTTATTTGTATATCTATCTCGTTCCGTTTCATTTCACTTTGTATTAAGACATAAGAGCTTAAATAAGCATCCTAAACATCTTCGAGTTCGAGAGATATATTACCAAAGTCTGAAGTGTGCTGTATATATGCAGTGTTCTACTCTTATAGGCTTCTTAATCCTCCTAACTAGAACGAAGGACGTGTAAGATCATCAGGTCTTGAAATATATGATATAGGCCAACTCAAGAGTTTATAGGAAATTGTTTTTGTTATGTGCTAAAGTCGATCTTGTTCATGCTATTGTACCTCACGTGGTAATTATATACTACTATTTGTTATGCAGGGAAATAAAGGAGGAAAAGTATGCTGCTTCAAGCGGAAGAGGATGAAAGGTAAGTATTTACAACTGCAGACTTATTAAGATATGACCATTTCGACTCGGTTATTGTTATGCATGGGTTGCCTTGAGTTATGGTTTGTCCTAATTGGTCAAATAGGTCAGAAAGATACTTTTTAGCAAAAATAAGCGTATATAGCTATAACAAGACCCTCTTACAATAAGCTACTTTAACCGCTCATGCCACCACCTCTTGCCTTTTCTTTACACTGCAATCATTCACGGTGATAAACTATATATTGCTCCTCCTGTGTAGACTTGTGAAAGAATGGCAGCAGTATCTTTAATCCGACCTGTTGGTAAAGTATAACAAATATCAACCCATCTATAAATGGGTAACAAATGCAGTATATTGTAAAAATGAACACCATAGATATTCCACAAACCTTCAGTATCTTAGACATATTTTTTCCTTAGAGTGTTGACCCTCTATCACCTTGTTAAGATGCGTCATGTGTGCTTTTAGCCCAAGTCGTCAAGATTACAGATAATAAGTCAAATAAGTCAAACTCAATAGAATAACTTAATCTGCAGTTCCCTCAGATGTTATGCCACAATATCCGAATAATCTTCAAGTTTAAAGAGAAAGATTTCTATATAATCATGTTTGACCATTAAAATGTCGAACTCAGTAAGAATTTTGTTCCAGGTCTGTGGTTCAGCTCGAGTTTCAGGCTATCAGCAACAAATATGTCCCAGTTTTAATAGTAACAGAAGGTATGTGAGTGTGCTTCTCATATGTTTTTGGGTAAATGCCTGCAACTTTGCAACACATTGTCATCTGCAAGTAGTCTCTTTACAGATTGTGCATTAGTGTTCAAAGTTGAGGTCTGCAAATATACAAGTGGGTCAGTGTGTTATTTGTCTCATTTTAGTCATAGGTTCATATGTAGATATACAAATTTAGGAGTCAATCTTTATTTTATGTAGGATTAGCTTTGAGATTAAATTTATAGATCAGATGTATTATATGTACGATTGGGTTCAAATTGCTGGTTTAGGTATTCAGGGGTGTTCGACTAAGATTATCCAAGGCGGGTTTTTTTTTTAACTTATTGGTGTAGAGAAACACCTGAATAAGGATTCTAACTATATTTGGAATAATTGACCCAAAACTCTTTAGATCAACCAGACTGTTTCGGGTTAACAGATAGCCGTTTTGGTTTAACGTGTTGGTAGGTCCGTCTACCATCTAAGTTTCTTGATCGGAGATTTGAGGTTGAACTAGTGTGATGATTTTGTATCTAATATAGCCTTTTGTATATAGGAATGTATGGGTCAAAGGAGGTAGGATTTTGTGAGGATTGATATGAAGTTCGCTGTAGAAACTGGGTTTGACGAGCATTGTGTCGGTGTGTTAATATGGAAGGATATACAGTGTTTCATACTTCCGTTAGTTACCACCCTGTATTAGCGAAAATGAGAGATACAACATGGACTTCCTTTAGGATTGGTTTGAATGGGTATAGCTCATTAGCTTAATGGTGGTGTTAAAACGCAGCAAGACATTGTGAGTTGGTTTCGAATATAGCTTGTAAGTCCATCTATGGGGTTTTTGGAGGTGAAAAGTTTGTTTTTGTTAGATGCAAGCTGTAAAAATGGATAAGCTGTTAAACTTACCCAAACACACCCTGAGTGGGTGTTTGAGATTGCATCTGATAAACTGCTTATCCATAGATAAACATTCTTATCAAACACAAAACAGTTTATTTCCCTTCAAAGTACTAGATTAGCACTTAATTAAGTTAGAAACGCTTATATGCTGTAGGAACTTCTTGTTGCTTACAACAAGTCCGGTTGTTATCTTTGCTGCCTTAAAGTAAAGTAGTTATGGTGCGAAGTTTCATTTAAGATACTGTTTAAAGTTATATATATGTGGTAAAATTTCTTTTAATGTTTTTGCATATTGCTTGCTAAACATATCTTTGTTTATGTAGAGCAATAAAGTAGGAAAAGTAAGCTGCTCGCAGGGCGATTCTACCCATGCTTCAAGCCGAAGAGATTGAAAGGTAAGGAAATACAACTCCAGCCTTATTAGGATATGACCGTTTATGCATGGGTTCAGTCAAATAGGTCAGAAAATTACTTTTTAGCCAAAATGAAAATTGTATCATTACTGTAACAAGAATGTTTACGTGATCATATATAATGCGTTACTGATTCAAAAGTGACAAAAACATGTTCTGTGTCAACCCAAACAGATCGACCTGTTTTGGCCCACACTAAAGCATGACCCTGTTTTAATAAACTACTTAACACGCTTTAGCCGCTCATACGGCCACCTCTTGCCTTTTCTTTACACTGTGTTGATCTACGGTGATTGAATATATTGCTCCTCCTGTGTAGATTTGTGAAAGAATGGCAGAAATATCTTGAAGAAGAGGCGATATGAAAGACGTGCCTGGCTGGAAAGTTAGAGATAGTGTACCACTCGGAAAAATGGATGCCTCCAGCAACTTGTGGAATGCGTCCCCAGGTTTGGTAACTTTGGGGATGCTGTCAATTTACGCTTATTCAAACTTCTAATAAAATTGCAGTTGAACAAAAATTCACATATTTCCAAGTGAGCTTCTTTTGTTTACATGCATTATCTAAACTTTACTGTATGGCTGTATGCTACTCGATTTCATCAGCTGTACCCGCTTCTTCTATATGGTTTACGTAATCAGCTATGCGTTTCTGCGTTGTTGTATGCTAAAATTTCAGCTTGTTTCTTCATACGCGTATCTCCAGTTTATTTTTTGACTAAATTCGTTTTGCTGCATATATCAGTCTTTATTTAGGTTTACGATATCAGGACGTTGGGTTAGATCAAACTTGTGTTGACCAAACAATATCACTTGTGCGTCTTATTGGATCAAGTTTGTCTTGATTGAATGCACTAGAGTAAGCGTCTGAATCAGTATTGCATGTGCATCGTTTGTAAGCGTTTGAATACAACAGGAGGACGTTGTAGCTTGTAAGTGTTTGAATACAGTCGTTATTTAGATATCGGACTCTTTGGAATATTGAGCAAATAAACAAACTATAGTTATATAAATAAGATGAATTGAAACTGTTTTGAACATAAAAACATACAATGGATCCAGAGTAACAGTGACAAAAAACGAAACCAAAGATTGTTCACACCAACTTCAGAATGATCGCTAATACACAAATAAGCAACAATACTAACTCTTTAAAATTTACAAAACTACAAAACTTGGAGAAAGTAGTCTCCGTAACTGTGGTATTCTACCCATCTAGGATCCGACAAGCAAGATTATAAAACATAGTATGATTAATACATGATACTTGTTTACAAACGTCTCGTTGCAACATGAAATTAAAGCTACATGTAGTTGCTGCTTTTAGGCCATGAGGTTGGGTATGGTGCTTCAGCTCAAACGATGTTTGCATTCTTTATGTCACGATGTAGGATGTTTAATCCATAAATAGGCGCAAGGCGGGGTCTAGCACTTTTCTGGCAAGATTTTTAAGTTTTGAAACTTCTTCTAAAACCAGTCCCAAAACCGGCGCAACTTGATTGAATTACCCAAAGACAAATTTCTGCAAGGAAAGGGACAAAATTCCATTAGTCTCTTTATGTCACGATGCATGATAACCCTTGATTATAAAACAAATTTCGTCATGCCTGAGTTGTCCTCCATTATCCCTCTGCATCAGCTGGATCAAATGAAAAAGTAGAAAAAAAGTTAGCGATTCAAAAGAGCAATAGAGAGAAGGTGGAGACATGGATTAAGGACTATCCAAAGTGAAGTTATATAACTCACCAAAAAAATTATTCCTTCCTTGATATATATAAGCAATGCAATCAACTTCGGCCGGAGATGCAAAACGTACTCCATTAGAGTCTTTATATCATGATGTATGACTTGTAGTAACTTAGAACAACAACAACATTTCAGATCTCGTGATCCTCATCTATCAACTCAGAATTGCGGCGGCGGCGGCGGCTGTGTTTTGTTAGGTTTAGGTTACAACTATAAAAGAATTGTGTGTTGTTTCATGCTACTTATATCACTTGTTGCTAGGTTAGATTCATTTTGTGGGCTAGATAACTTGTTTTGGCCCATTTGTGACACTAGTCCAACTTATATTATATGACTTGCTGTTTTGTTAGATTTTGTTTTGGGTCAATACTCACTGCACACTTGACACTAGTCCAACTTAAAAGAGAATGGAGTCTTTACTTTTAGCAGCCAAAAACAATCGTCTTTCAACTCATGTTCCTTTAATAACTAGGATCAGCTCTTCACTTCATCGAGAAAACATCAAATGTGTGTTGCTTGGATCCCAAGTAGAAATGACAAAACTATAGCTTCGTTTCCGATACTTTGAAGCAAAACTTAATGTCACATGGATGATTCTCCTGCATTCCTACCAAGATCATTGTCTTTTGACCGGCAACGAAACCAAAGATTGTTCACATCAACATCAGTATGAATGGTGTATCCATCGTAGCTTCAAAACACACCTAATTTTTTCACTGGCAGTGACGTTTGTTTGTGTTGCACGTAAGTAAGTAACAACAGGTCAACAGCTTTCTTTAAAATTTACAAACCGCAAACTGATTTACCGTAAGTGAGTCCCTATACTTGTATAAGGAACTAAACATAATGGGATTAATTCTTTGTACTTCGTTTACAACTATGAAAAACAGTAAGGGTCTCGTTAATTTTACTAATCGCGTATTACACCTCTCTTTATAACATGGAAATAAAGCTACATGCGAAAATGACTTCACTCCTCTAGTTGTTTCATGACTTGAAACGTTTTTCCACATGATTGTGAATTTGCATGCCCTATCCATGGACCGAATATCCGAAAGCTTCACCAAGAGTCAGCTGAGTTAGATGTACAAACAAACACCATTTACGAGGCCCAATAGATCTCTACGCTGCTACATTTTGTGTCCATCTCTCACAACACGCCTCCAAGCCCACACATGATGGGTTAAACCGTTTAGAGTGAAGCATCGATCACTTATACGACACTCTTTATTGGTTTTGAGAAAAGTATGCTCGACACATTTTGGCCCGCACTTTTATCATTTAACTTGCCGGTTCTTCCGCCTCTAGTATACTCTTACCAATCACGTATGGCGATAAGTGATAACGCAAAATAATTAGTCATTTATGTGTAGATTTTTTAAAGAATGGAAGAAATATCTGGAAGGAAGAAGAGACTCGGACAACGAAAGACGTGAGGTGCCTGGTAAGAATTGAAAGTTGTTGAGAGTGTGTACCACTTCGGACTATGGGTGTGATAGAGACCAAATTGAGACGGTTAATCTCTTAAGAATTAGATACGAGACTAGGTGTGATAACGCCACCCTTTCAGCGAGCATAAATCCAAGAAATTTCATTCATATCCGATGGAAAGGAAATTACAACGATATACTTCATCCTTTAGAAAGTATGCCCTCTAACTTCCATGCAAATTGACCATGTCGATCTATGAAAGTAGTAAACATGTAGCTCACTAATTCTTCTCCACCATATTAAGCTTACTGTCAATGGCCTAGTGTGGTAACCAGATTCGTACCATAACCCTCTGCGTGAAAATGAGCCTAGTCCTCCTCAAGGCTCAGATTTTTCTTGTCGTCGCTTCCAAGGGCATGGGTCGTGTTCGGATTCAAGATGAGCAACTTTGGTGGATGGTATTGATCAACCAGATGAAATATGGCTCTCCACACAACGCAAGATGGCTGACATGTCCACATAAGCAAGGGAAGGGTAACTCGAGTTTGTGATGCCACTTCATTTTGCATCTTGGTTATAGATGAAGCACATGCGATGGCCAACTTGTCCTTGATGAGTGTGGTGTTTTGGGAGCGAAACCCTGTTGTGAGTATTATTTTGTTGTCAGATGGTCACGAGGACCATGCGTCGTCTGATACTAGTACAAGCAAACCACGTGTTGTCCATGCGGTTTGCTCATGTTCAGATACCGGTTCACATGTTGGTAAATACCCGGGATGGGTATAGCTAGTTACGAGATTCACGAACCGACTGAAAACGCGCTAGGTGTTGTTACAATGCTCACGCGATCGACACAACAAGTGGTATAGTGGAGAGAAGGCATTGTTAGTACCCCATGCACAGACCGTTTGGTCTTCCACGTGTTCACCAAATTAAAGATCGAACGGCTAAGAAACCTTTTTATTGCTACAAGAGCGTGGTTGAGTCACGGCTCTTAGTTGAACAAAACATGCTGATTGCTGCTCATGATTTGTTAGCATAAGCTCGAGTTTTGGTAACGCGGTTGTTATTGGCTCAAGAGTTTGAGAAAGGGCTAGAGTCCGAGCTCGTAGACGTGCAATAGAGAGTTCAATACCAAAACCAGATAGCACAACAGCAACAAGGTGTAATGGTTCACCAGAATGTCAAGCCGTTTACTCCAACATCGGTTTGGAGAGCCACTGAGAAGCTGAGCAATACTTGGAGAAATTCTGTTCGTTCGTTTTCAAATTGACGTGTAACATAATGTAATGCACAGAGTCGATGATGATGATGATGATGCGTAACTCTAACCCTGTAAGAATAAAAAAAAGGCCCATGTTACAAATTACTACCAGTACTATATAAGTTACATGTGTGAGGAGGCAAACTAAGATTTAAGGTTTTAAAGGCAAAGTAATACTCCGTTCTAGTTCTAGGGTGAGCAGAAAAACCGAAAACAAAAACCCAAAATGGCCAAAAACCGAACTGAAGATTTAGGACTAGGGTGACAAATGACGACATGACCGAAAAGCAACATAGAATTAAACGGTCTAGGTTGGCTCTAAGTGACTTCTAGTTGGAAAGAATCGACTGCCTAATAGCCATGCACGTATAAAACCCAGTTTGAAAGGTTAATCCAAAAAAACGGTTCTGGTCGGTTATGGACTTATGGTTCCGAGTATATAAAACCGTAACAGGTACTAACAGGTTCGGTTCGGTTGGTAACCGGTTAATGTAAAAAAAGACTGGTTATTAAAAAAAATTGTTCACTCGGTGTATATACATGTAATGATTGCTAAAATTTTGTGCCAGCAGCAGCTCGACCCATAACCATTTTGCAGATTGACCCAACTGCTGACCCAAACGCCCCTTAAACTCTGTTACAGCAGCTTAAACTTTGCTAAAATCATTGTATATGTCCAATGATCAATAAGAACAGATTTAGCATAGATAACTGAGGTCAAATAACTGTCATAATTTAGAAAAACAAAAAACGATAATTTGTTTACTTAGCAGCTTCCCAAATGCCCAAAAAAGGTTGTTGCGGTAGGCCAGCAGTGATATTGCAACGTTCACCAAAATACCCGGTTACAAAACGGTTACCCACTAACTGGTACCTCTGGTCGTAAGCCGTCAGCGATTAGTAACCGCCGTTTATTTAACCGAAACCGGTTATGGTCAATAATAAATGAGCACTCTAAAATTTTTATTTTTTTTACAGCAGTATGGAGTGGTACAAGTAACTAATGAAGTGGCCAACATACGTTACTACAATTCTAGGCATGATGCTGTGTTGCTAGTATGATGTTAAAAGCATTCATATATATATCAGTGATAGTGAAGACCCATATAGTCAGATTCATTAACTGTTTTTTGTGCAAGCAGGCGGTACAGACACACGAAATACCCATACCATTCTTGGCACACCTATATCCTAAATACAACCTGTCGTATAGGAACAGTAACGGGCAGGTCTCGCTTGAACTTGTCAATGCAAACATGAGAAGGATAAAGAGCAGCATCTTCTGCAAACATAGGATGCTGAATACAAAATAAAAACGGATAAGTTAACTCATAATAACAAAAGCTCAAAAGTCAAAACTAAAAGTATAAGAGTCGTGGTTGTCATGGCTAAGGTTTTAAAGGCAAAGTAATACTCTGTTATAGATCAAAACACGAAATTGATGGCCTGGGACTTTTTCTTTTGGCAAAATGATGTTCAATTCCCCCCACATGTGAACAAATAGAGTATATATACATGTGTAATGGTTGCTAAAATTTTGTTGCAGCAGCAGCTCGACCCATAACAATTTGCAGATTGACCCAAACGCCCCTTAAACATTGTTGTAACAGCTTTATTCTACGCATAGTTGCTTCCAGTTAACAGCTTAACCTTTCATAGTGCTTCCACTGTCAAACATCCTCTATTAATTATTGACTTAGAACCACCACA
The DNA here is from genome assembly GCA_025667525.1 of Glebionis coronaria. Taxonomy (NCBI): domain Eukaryota; kingdom Viridiplantae; phylum Streptophyta; class Magnoliopsida; order Asterales; family Asteraceae; genus Glebionis; species Glebionis coronaria. The sequence continues at coordinate 7,064,699 of CM046877.1, forward strand.
GATCACAGGTTTTGTCAAGTCGACTTTGGATAGGGTTTTTGATAACCCTAACTTTCTGCTACCTTTTTGTTCATTCTACACAGGTTTTCAAGCTGCAACGAATCTGTAACACGGCAACAAACCTCCACGAATTCACAACATGTATCTGGTACAATTGAAGGTTATCAGATGGTATGTGTAGCAGTGTAGCAGATGCAAGAAAACCAAACACAACACAAGGTATGCAATGCCAAAACACGCAGATTTATTATATAAGAGCAGTTGCTGAGCTCTGGACTTCCTTCTTATCGATGAAAAAACTTATCTTCTTAAACGGGAGCACGGTCAGATGAAGACCTGAAATAGTCAAAGACCCTGGATCCATTGTTTTCGATCCGGATGGAACCCCTGGTCCCCTGCTGAGCCATAAACTTAATAAATTCAGATGGTTCTAATATAGAAGTAATTATATGGGTGTTACAATTTCTACATGTTTTACAGGTCTACAGGGAATGGGTGTATATGCATAATTCGCACCCCTGGGATAGAGCACTTGTGTGCGTGGCCGATGGATATTGTCCAAGACTGCTCGCCTTCACAACCTTCCCCATAGGTAGTGGGCCATCTGTGATGCGAGTTGGGACCCTCTTATGTTACCGAAAATGAACATAAGTGCTTAATATCTTCGACACATCAGTAACTTGGTAAGCTCAAACTCAAAGTCTCACTAGCGACTAGCAAGTGTTATTGATAGAGGGGAACTTTAAATTACTAGTATTCATTTACCATCAAATCTCGCCACTAAACTCACAATTATTCAACCTATGATATAAGAAATATGTAATTTAACTAACAAATCACAGTCCACCTTCAACTAGACAACAGATGATGAGTATGATAAGAACTTTAAGTATGATATATGTCAAAATCGTAAACAAGCTTTCACATGAAGCTCGACCGCCCGACTTGCCATTCATTAAGCTAGTATAGATAGATATACAACATAATTGGACTCGTAACTGAATCCCCAAATTATTCAAATATATGTATGTACATTTCATAATTTAAACAACACACATATACAATGTACTTTTAATTAAAACACCACCTAAACTTATATTTTGGTTGTGTCAATCATTGTGAAGAAAATCCAATCCACTAGCACCTACCTCCACCATATGAAAGAAGCATTCCCAGCATTCCCGGTATCAGATAGTGTTACTCTTGCAATTATATACGAACTCCCTTTTTCCTATGCAAACTTATATTCCTTCTTAGTGAGAAAAAAACCCAATCACTCTCGCTTGGACGTCTGGTAGTCTTCACCTCGATATACTCGCATGTGTTGTTGTCTAAACCTTTCATGGTAACATCATACCCATTCCACACTTTTCTCACGTCCATACGTCTTCACATAATGATCGTAAGCAGGGCCGTCTCATGGATTTTGGAGGCCCTGTGCGATAAGCTGATAACTTCATAATAGATTCTTCATATAAAAATTAAACGAACGCATAATGATTCAATATAATGATTAGAATTCATTTATATAAAAAAATTAAGCTAAGCTTTGTAGTAAATTTTTAACATAGGAAATGTAAGAACTTTTTTATATAATCAACACTCAGCACTTGATAAAACTAATTTTTCATCTAAAAAGTAAAGTTTTTGTATAGGAAAATGTGATGTGTATACGAAGGATTTTAAAGTTTTAAATACGGAATTATTTGACTTTCATCAACTAAAACTACTCAAGTTAAAGGGTTAAAAAATAACTTTTAATAACTTTAAAGATAAAAGGAAAATAACTAACAAATTTAGAGGGCCAATAAGACGAAAACAATAAAAGTCTCAGATATGTCTTCTTCCTCCCCATATCACACGCCATTAAAGAAGGAAGTTCATCTTTTTTCTTACTATAGCTTTAACTGTGTAATTTTTATACTTTTAAAACGCTTAAAAGGATTGAATCAACTCTAACTTTGTAAATGCTAATATGATCATTTTAAAAATTGGAGGCCCCTAAAAATCGGAGGCCCTATGCGGTCGCACACCCCGCACATGCTAAAATCCGGCCTTGATCGTAAGCATGCTCCTGAGCGAGCTAAATTTTTAGTAATATCTTGAAGGGCGTCATTAGTTGATTGAATCACTTCAAGAGTTTGTAAAAGCATAGCATTTTGCCATTCTTCATCTTTTAACACATTGTCCCTTGCTCCTTGGCTACTGCATCGGCATGAAGAGCGAAAAGAAGACAGAAGGGGAGTGGAACTGGAAGCTTGTGAAGTGGACTTGAACATCACATCCATACCACAAGCATCCACTCCTGCCAGAACTTATTAATTAATACAACTCTATAAACACACATTGACCTATAAATGATTTACAACTTCTCTTACAAACATATACCCGAATTTCACCGTTCTTTTGAAAACTACTTTTTTTTTAATGATTTACTAGCAATGAGGGCACAAGTACGACCACCAAAGTTAACTCAATTGTTGGTGCTATATGTCTAAATACTAATTAACTAAAACAACTAGAATATGAATATCAACATCCTTTTCAAATTTGTAAATGAGTTACTGTCAATGTAAACAGATCTTGGTTTCTTCACGGGCATAGATGAGCAAGCGTTTCTGAATGTAAGTTCTATGACTTCTATTTAGTATTAATATGGTCAATATGTAAATACTCAAATATACATCCTACATTTACAAAACACTTTCTGCTAAATAAAAAAAAATATACATCCTACATTTACTGTCAGTTGATGAAAAATTGAGGAAAAAACTCACCAGTTAAATTGAGGGAACAATAAAAAGGGCATTCTTTATAAACTTGAGGTTTGCATTCTTTATATCATGATGTATGACGTTTAATTTGCCATTGATGGTGTTTTGTAGGCAACTAATAAAACCTTCCGGAATAAAACTAAACGTTTCGCAAACAAGCGTCGCAACATCCATAAGAAGCATGCTGGTCTCACAACCTTCTTTATAAAAAATTGATAAAATTTGTGTCATAAATCTTAATAATGTAAACATAATAATTTATCTTTTAACTAGTAAAACAAAAATATACAGTAATATAGGAAGAAATTACCTATTGTGAGATTTGGTCAGAAAAACACACACACATCTATGAATGAAATAGCGGCTGCCTGTCTGTTAAGAAAGAAAGAAAGAAATAAGAAAAGTGTAACTAGGTTAGATTTAGTGGATTATGAAGGGCATTGTTTGGGCTTTATAATAAAAATTGTATTGGGTCACACTACTAGATTAGAAAAAATAAGTAAAATAAATACCTATATGAGATCTATATATGCGGCTGTGATACTAGGTTAGAAGTTAGAACTAAAAATTGTGTTTTATGATACTTATTATAACGTGTGTGTGCTTTAAAAGAAAGTAGTTGAAGGAAGTAGGTGAATTGTTATGAATGTTTGTGTTGGGTATTAGATGAACATGATACATGCTATTACCCACCGGATACTTGTGCTTTTCAGTGGATATTTGTGCTTGTTTTGATTTAATCGTAGCCTTTCATTTCTTGTTAGCTCAATCCGTGTGAGTACATTCAAAGGCTGGGATCATTTTCAGTTGGATCCGTGTGAATGGGCTGTCATCCAATCACTCACTTACACGTCACCATAAAGTTTCTTTCCTTGGGATTTTTGTACTTATTCGTTGGTCTTATATTGGGGCCCTTTATGGGTCCAGTTGAGAAATGACACAAAACTACTACAGTAGTAGTCTAGTACTATCGAGTTGAAGAGCTTGACATGATTTAACTCGGCTCAAATCGACTCGACTCTATTTGTGTTAACAGTGACTTGGATGATCATGCATGGACATGTATAAAGATGGCGGTTTTGGGTTCAAATTGGCTGGGAGGACGTCCTTTACAACTAATATAGTTATTTCAATCACCTTCCATGATTTCACTAATTTACTTTCGAAAATGATGAAACGAGTGTGATGTGTGATCCTTCAACGATTTCACTAATCCAGACCTATTTGACGAGGTTGATGAGACGTGTGGTGTTGTTTTGCTAGCTAGTGTGGGTCCAAGGCAGGACATGCTTTCATTATGGACTAAAACATCAGCTAACTAACGGTGCTGCTGGGTATTTATAACTCTTATAGCTAGTGTGGTTTTCACCATAAAATTGAAGCCATAAGCAGAATGTTGAAAATGCTGGATCGAGTGCATGTTTTTTATTCAATCAACATAGTAAAGAGAATTGGGGAGCTCGAATGTAATTCTAGCAGCAGTTGGGACACCTCTTATATATACTGCTTCGTTGGTCTATCCCAATATCGCCAAAATACGGTATTCATTCGCTATCAACTCTCTCTGTACGTGTTTTGTATTCTCGAACCGTTTTATGTTCACTGGCATCACTACTAGTATAATAAAAACACATGTATTAGGTAAAGACTCTTCCAACCATAGTAACCAGCATCAACAAGATTGTCGACAGTGACATCTTTAAGATGTCCTTGTAGTAAAAAACTAATGTTAGAAGGGTATCATCAATGTCAAAGATCCAGACATCTTTTCCATCATTCTTCAAGTCGCAAAGAGTGTTGAGGTAGAATGTATCTATTGCAGCCTCAGAATCGATCTTGAACTGAGACAGGTCATGTACTTTCCAATGTAACTAGGACATTCAGCTGGAACCACTGTGAAATCACGAACGTTGTTTAGCTCAACATTCATTATTCTCCAACCCTCGCAATATTTATTTAAAGTGTTCTGAAGGCCAGACTTAGTCGACTTAAGTTTCTTTTTCGTAACCCTACGACGACAGACGTAAAACATTAACCCTCATATCCTACGACTACAGGTAAACTAACGACAGACACAAAACATAACCACAGTGGGCGAGGTTACAGTGGTAATTATGGACACTTCAGAATGGATGAACCCACTCAACAGATCACATAGGTTTTTGGACATGATGACATGGATCAGGTTGATGCGATTGAACTCTATTGTAAAAAGAAGCTCCAGTCCCATCCCGATAATCATGTGGCCATTTTTGCAACCTGTCTGAACCTACTCAAAGTTTTTCAAAGGTCATGCGACATGCGTGGCGTTCTTGATTTCACACTAGTACGTGGGCGGTAATATAGACTTAATGCCCTCTTCCTTGCCCGGTTTCGTTGCTTCAGTTTAACAAAAAAAATACAAAAAACATGCTTAAGAGGATACTTGTGTTTGCTGGAGGGATCGTTTGTCGATTTCTCTGGTATTCTATAGAACTTGGAGACTAGTTAGCTGACGCGGTATAACTCTTGTTGTCGTCAACTACAGTACCTATGAAGGAGATAAAGATAGAGAACTGAATCATTTAGTGAAAAATGCGAATGTAGATATCAGATGCCGAATACTTAATCTCCCACACCGCCTATACATGTCTGGTATCCTCCCTCTAGTGGGAGAAGGTGGAAATATTGACCGAAAAAGAAGACGAGATGATAATGATGATACTCGGATGATGATAATGCATGTGATGGTAGAAAACGAGCAAGGAATGGATGAAGAAAGCGGTTTAGTTGCAGGTTTTCAATAAGAAGCCCAAACCAAGGGAACAATCAAGTTGCCTGTTCAATTGTTACATTTTGTCTCTGCTCATTTACAGTTAATGTTCGTCTAAGACATTCTGAACTTTTATGGTTTATTTGTCCACTGAACATAGTATCTCGTCTAGATGGGATGATCACTATCATGAAGTTACTTAAAACTATGCTACTCTTTTTACAATTTGCAATTTGAGACTATAATAATAATTATTAACGTAAAGTTAAGTTAACTAAACATATATTTGGTTATGTAGGGCAATAAAGGAGGAAGAGTATGCTGCTTGCCCAGGGCGATTTTACCCATACTTCAAGCCGAAGAGGATGAAATGTAAGATATTACCCAGTTTGACTCGATCGTTAATGTTATGCATGGGTGCCTTGGGTTTGGTTAAACAGGACAAAAGAATACTTTTTAGCCAAAATGAAAATTGTATCGTTACTGTAATAACAATGTTCATGTGATCATATAAATGCGTTGCTGATTTTAAAAATATATGGCTCCTCCTGTGTATATTTGTGAAAGAACGGAGAAGTATCTTGAAGAAAGGCTAGGATCATGCAAGACGTGCTTGGCTGGAAAGTTGGCAAGAGTGTACCAGGACACCCCGGAAAATGGATGCCTAGCTCCTGGGTGAAATGCGTCCTGAGGGTCTGGTAACTTTGTAGATGTTGTCAATTTATGCGTATTCAAACTTCTAATAGAATTTTCAGTTGAACAGAAATTCACATATTTCTAAGTGAGCTTCTTTTGTTTACATGTATTATCTAAACCTTTTCAGCTATGCAACTCGATTTCATTTTATGTACCCGCTTCATCTATATGGTTTTGGTAATCTGCCATTCATCTGCACTTCGTCATATGTTAAAATTTCAGCTTGGTTCTTCATTTGGTCGTATTTTGATAGATGACTTTCATCTACATAAACGCATCTCCAGTATATTTTAGATTGAATTTATTTAGGTGATACTGGTCTTTAGGTTATTGTTTGTGCCTCTTATTGGATCAAATTTATCTTAGTAGAGGTCTGAATCAATATTGCCTATGCATCGTTTGTAAGCATTTGAATACAACAGGAGGGCGTCGTAACTTGTAAGTACATGAATACAGTTGATCTTTAGATATTCGACTCGTTTGACACTTTGACTCTTTATCAAATAAATAACATAAAGAGATTGCCATATAAAGATAGTTCATACAAATGTTTATAATTAGTAGCATACAAATGTATTTTTGAATATAAATGTGAAACAAAATACGTAAATTTGTTATTGAATCTTGCACATAAATAAGAAACAATACTAACTCTCTTTACAATTTACAAACTCCAAATTGATCAAGTTGTTATTTGGGGAAAGGAGTCTCCTTAACTTTCTAGAGTTTTTTACCAACTTCTTGTTTTTAGAAAACTTATTTACCATACTATGGTACTTTAAAACATATTAACTATAAGATAGTGTTTTTCTTTATTTCCCCACTTAACTTCTAAATAGTGTCCAATTAATTCAAATTTATCTTGATACTTTAAAAGTATTGAAGAAAGTGAAAATCTATTTCTTAATCAAAATCGTTTATTGTGTTTTTTAACTTGTTTAATCGTTGTATATTATTAAAAAAATTGGCTCAATTTGAATGACAAATGGTTATATTTTTTCTACATTATCTCGAAGGCTGGAATGAATTAAAAAAACAATATTGCAAACATTGTTAGACGTTAGTTAAGGGGTTAGCGAGTAATCGTTAAGTGGAGATTTATCGAATTCGACTTTTATATAAAGTAGTATAAAATTTTGAAACTATATGTTGGTTTGACCGATTTAACCGATTATTTTTAATTTGATTGATTGATGTCTGATTTGGTCGATTTTTATCCATAACCGAGTTGACTTATTTAGAAGATTTTTGACGGATTTGGCATATTAATGCCCGATTTTTATCCGATTAATATATATTGACTGTTTTTTAACTAAGTAAATTAATAATGCCGTTACTTAAAATTCGGATGGTTAATCCTCGCTTAAGCTTTTATGTGCAACACTAAGGCTATATTTGGCAAGAGCTTTTTTTAATATTTTTTTAGAGCTGTTAGTTTTTTTGCTAAAAAAAATAAACTAATAGCTCTGTTTAGTACAACAATTTTTAAAAGTTGTTAACTTTTTATTTTAACCAAGTACCTCTAAAAAGTTGATTCATAAAACTTTTTAAATGGTCAAAAGCAGTTAAATCTGTAAGTTACTGATATACTTTCCAACCATATTATAACTTATTTAAATATGTCATTTTAAATTATTTTACTTCTTAATTTTACAGTTAACAGCTGATATACTAAAAACATTTATTAAAAAAATACAGCTTATAACTCTTGTTAATAGCTTTTTAGTAACAACTTACAGCTTACAGTTAACAGCTTATGTAAAACCCGTATGTTGCGCCGCAACTCATGTGTCTTGCGCCGCAACTCTTGATCCGCAGCACCATGATCTGTAGGCCCTGCAATTGCGCCGCAACTCATGTGTATTGCGCCGCAACTCGTGATCCGCAGCACCATGATCTGTAGCCCCTTCATCTGTTGCGCCGCAACGCATGTGTCTTGCGCCGCAACTCGTGATCTGGGCCAAGCCCGTGTGAAGGAAATAAAACAGACGGGAGAGTACACAAAACACACACATAAGAAAACCCTAAAAATAAAGCACCAGCCGCCAGTTCTTCCTTGTTTTCTGCCATCGACATCTCCCACCATACCATAAGCAGTCGCGAGTTGATTCAAGGAAAAGGTTGGTATTCGTTCGACTTCTGTAAACCCTAACACACGAAGAAGATCATCATTGATCTTGTTTTATTTATTTTCTATTGATAATTAATCAAGAAACCATATAACTGATTTAAAACATGTTTTATGAATATTATGATCTGGGCTGTATGTCGGGATGTTGCTATGTTGTTTGGCACACAAACCGAGAGTCAAAAGACTCTCGGTGATTGACTGCACAACCAGCCGCAAATCATTAGGGTTTGGTTTGGGGTTTGCACTAACGGGGGGGAAAGAGAGTATAGCAGGGGGAACCGAACCACAGGCGAGGGAAACCCAGAACTGCCAGTGGGAAAACTGGCAGTAAGGGGGGGTGTTTGGCAGTGGGTTTTAAAACAGGAATTAGGGCTGTTTGGCAAACCGGTTTAGAAAAATTAAGGGTGCGTTTGGGACTGTTAAATCATATTTTTTTTTAAATGAGTTTATTGTAAATAAATATTTTTAAAATGTATCTGATAAAGCCTTTAATATACAGGAATGAATTGGTTCGAAGGATGTAGGATTTTGCTTGACCGTCAACATAAGTATTTTCAAACACCTGAGTTTTGGTTGGAATAGTTGACCCAAATAGGTTGGGCCGATTAGAACTGAGCAATCATAAGTTTTTCAAACTCTGCGATTGTCTGGCTAATAAATAGCCACATCTGCTATTTGCTTGGCCTGTTGGTAGGTTACCGTCTACCATTAGAAAAGTATGAAGTACATCTGCTAATTGCTTGACATGTTTTATGCTTAAGTTATGTGGTAAAGCGGGTGCTATTTTATTTATCATATGATAGCTGAGATGTTTTATGGTTGACCATTTCGTAGGTGTGCTAAACCCTTTTAAGTTTGTTTACCTTCGTATGCAATAATTTGATAGCTGAGATATTTTATTTGGTCATAGAAGCTGATTGCTCTTATATTTGATTGGGTGACATTGCTGACTTGATCATATAATCTGAGGAGGATGTAATCTAGGTTTAGGTGATTAGGTCCTCACGAAGAAAGACATAGCCACAAGCCCACAATACAAAATCAAACAAAAGCAATCAGAAAACTGAGCATCCTTGCATGAAATTGCCCTGTCTACGAACCAGCCATACCTACGACAGTACAGTTCTATACCGAAAATTGTGCACTGCATCAACAACAAACCAATTGATGAAACGAGGTAGTCCCATCTGTCACAATTCACCAGTTTCATCAATGCCTCTGCCTTACCTCCAAACATAACACAAATCTTCGAAAGTACTTTTAGCTGCTTTGTTGAACTTGTCACGACTTTTCTACCGCATTCACAACAGTTGACTGTTTAACTTTCAAACTGAGCAGCCTTGCACGACAAGTTGTTTTTTTATCAAGTGTGATGATGTTTTATCCGCCATAGTCTTTAGGAATGAATCAGGTCACGGGAAGATGGATTTTATGAGCTCTAATGTAGATGTTGGCTTTTCAACATGGTGTTAGAGTGTTACTTTTAGCTGTATTCGCATTCAGGGTGTGTCTGGGTAAAGACTGTATGAGTAGTTCATCGACTTCTTCATCGTATCAAAATGCAAATACGTCATTTTGAATGTTCACTGTGAAATACGTCATAATGTATGGGGTTCAAGAGATCAAAAGTGTGTTTACAAAATGGATAGGCTGTCAAGCGTACCCAAAACACCCCTAAGGGTGTGTCTGGATTGCTTATTTAAACTACTTATCTACTTGAAAAGAACTCCGTATTAGGTACAGCACTAGGCACTTGTGTATCCAATAAGAAATAATCAGACAAGTGTTTATACCTGAATAATCTCAAAAATGTTACTCTTCTCTAAAAATAAGTAAAGAGCTTAAATAAGCATCCTAAACATCTTCGAGTTTGAGAGATCATGTTACCAATGTCTGAAATGTGCTGTAATATATGCAGTGTTCTACTCTTATAGGATTCTTAAAAGCTAAAGTCGATCTTATTCAAGCTATTGTACCTCACGTGGTAATTAAATACTACCATCTGTTATGCAGGGCAATAAAGGAAGAAAAGTATGCTGCTCGCAGGGCGATTTTACCCATGCTTCAAGCGGAAGAGGATGAAAGGTAAGTATTTACAACCCCAGACTTGTTAAGATATGGCCATTTCGACTCGGTTACTATTATGCCTGGGTTGCCTTGGGTTATGGTTTGTGCCTAATTGGTCAAATAGGTCAGAAAAACACTTTTTAGCAAAATGAAAAGTGTATATAGCTAAAACAAGACCCTGTTATAATAAGCTACTTAACCCGCTTTAAACGCTCATACCACCACCTCTTGCCTTTTCATTACACTGCAATTTATTCACGGTGATAAGTTATATATTGCTCCTCGTGTGTAGATTTGTGAAAGAATGGCAGAAGTATCTTGAAGAAGAGGCTAGGATCATGAAAGACGTGCCTGGCTGGAAAGTCGGCGAGAGTGTGTACCACTCCGGAAAATGGATGCCTCCTGCAACTGGTGAAATGCGTCCTGAGGTGTGGTAAACTTTGGGGATGTTGTCAATTTACGCGTCTTCAAACGTCTAATAAAATTGCAGTTGAACAAATATTCACAGATTTCTAAGTGAGCTTCTTTTGTTTACATGTATAATGTATTATCTAAACCTTTGCTGCTATGCAACTCGATTTCATTTGATGTACCCGCTTCATCTATATGGTTTTGGTAATCTGCCATCCATCTGCACTTTCTACATAAACGCATCTCCGGTGTATTTTAGATTGAATATATTTGGGTGCATACTGGTCTTTAGGTTTAAAGTTTCACGACGTTGGCTTAGATCGAAGTTGTGTTGACCAAACAAAATCGTTTGTGGGTCTTATTGGATCAAATTTGTCTTGACTGAATAGAATAGAGTAGGCATCTGAATCATTATTGTCTTGCATCGCTTGTATGCATTTGAATACGACAGGAGGAAATTGCCCTGTCTTCCAATCAGCAAACTGTGCAGCCTTGTACGAAATTGCCCTGTCTTCGAACTAGTCATACCTACGACAGTACAGTTCTATATAGAGAAGTCGAAAACTATGCACTGCATTAACAACAAACCAATTGATGAAATGAACTTTCACGACTCACCAGTTACATCAGTGCCTTAAACATACCACTAGGCAAAACAATGCTTATGGGAATTCCCAAAATCAAGATTTAGTGTTACTAATAGTAAGTTGATTCTGACATTGGGGTGTTTGGATTAGCAAATAACATTGGGGTGTTTAGATTAGCTTCTTTAACAGGGCTTATGTGCTTATTTGAATTTTGTAAACCGAGTTCACTTTTGGGCGCTTATGAAGTTGAGTTAGCTTATGTGCTTGATTTAATTTTGTAAACCAAGTTTTTTGGGCTTATGAAGCTGAGTTTAGCTTATTTCACAGGGCTTATGTGCTTAATTTAATTTTGTTAACCATGTTCACTTTTTGGGCTTATGAAGTTGAGTTTATGCACTTACATTTCATAAACTCAATTTGATAAACTAATTAGCCAAAAATTGACCTTATTAGCCTGTTGCTTTTTCACTTATTTTGCTTATAAAAGCCAAAAAGGGAGCTTATTAGTTTTTTAAACTTTATTCATCTTTGGTTTAGTGTTGCTAACAATTATATCAACGTTGCTAACAAGAATGCTGGCGGTACACTGCACGAGCTTTGGACTAGGGTCCAGGTGGTGGACCTGATTTGATTGTTGATGATGGAGGTGATGCTACTTTGTAGATCCACGAAGGTGTGAAAGCTGAGGAAGAGTTTGCAGAGACCGGAAAGGTGCCAGACCCACGCTCAACTGATAACGCTGAGTTGCAGATTGTGTTGAGCATTATCAAGGAAGGTTTGGCTGTTGACCTCAAGAAGTACCACAAGCTGAAGGAGAGATTGGTTGGTGTGAGTGAGGAAACTACTACTGGAGTCAAGAGGTTGTACCAGATGCAAGCTAATGGTACTTTGTTGCCATTAACGTTAATGACTCTGTCACCAAGAGCAAGGTATGCACTGATTTTAATTCTGTAAAAATGTATGGATTTTGCTGCTAGTATGCTCCAACGGTTAAATGGATTAGCAATAAGCATATCTCGCATTCGCATCGTTCTTTTTCTTTCTGAAATCCAAACGTTTTCGCTAAAAGCTTTGGATTTCGTCATTAAAAATCTTCAATCCCGATGTTACTATGTTAGCCTGTCATAAGTTTCATATGTTTGTTTAGTTTCGAGTTTCAATTCCTCATTTTATAATATGTAAATGAGAGATTTTAATAAAGCTGTCTCATCATAATGATAACATAAGGATAAAGAAAAGATTGCAAGATATATCTTTTCAGCCGTTATTTTATTCCATCGACGGTTTGATTGTTACTTGTTCACATTTCATTTCTAACAAATCTTTGCAAATGGCTACATTTCTAGGGTTTTTTTATAAACTTATGATTAGTCATGAAATACTTGGTTTTTGCGATTGTAACTTTGATGCTTTTGCTGATAATTCTAATCTACAGTTTCAGTTTCAGTGTCGGTATCGTTGTAGGTTTTAGATCACTTTCAAATGCTTAGTTCTCTAATAGTTCTGGTTTTGATACTTGCTGAAAAAGTGAAATTTATTGATCTTGTTATGCATGTAGATGTTGGGTTTTCAAGCATGTTGTTGGGGTGTTACTTTTAGGGTAAAGGAAACGCAGATAGAATGTGGCCTTTTTTTAGTGTTAGGTTCAAACTGGGAGTTCTCACATTCAGGTTGTGTCCGGGTGAAGGTTGTTTGAAGAGCGTATTAGCTTCTTCGGCGTATAGAAATGCATTACGTCATTTTGGATGTTTGGTGTGAAATAACGTTTAAATTAAGTTTAGGTATGAGGTTTATGAAATAAAAAGGGTGTTCAAAATTGATAGGCTGTCGAGCGTACCCAAATGGACCTAAGTGTGTGTCCGGACTCCGGATTGCTTAAAAAGAACTATGTATTAGGTACATCACTAGGTGATTGTGTATCTAATAAGAGATAATCAGATAAGCTTTTATGTCCTAACGCTCAAAAAAGTTATTCTTCTCTAAAAATAAGTAGATATGAACTTAAATAAGCATCGTAAACATCTTCGAGCTTTAAAGATCAGAGTTTTTGATTGGAATGATCGGCACAAAATTCCTGAGATTCGTCTAAATTGTGTCTGTCTAATGGACAACCACATGTGCCACTTGCTTGGCCTTTGGTTGGTGTATCCATTATAAAAGTATGAAATATATGTCGTGCATACAAATTCTTATTTTCTAGCAAATATTCAAACTTTGTGGTTTTGATCAGGTGCGTGAAGTTTTCCTGTCACTTTACATGTTACAGATGGCTAGGTAACTCGTTATTAATTCAATTTTGGAATTTCATTGTGTAGAGTCTTACTTTTAGGCTTTTAGCTACATGTTACATCGTTACCAAAATCTGAAATGTATGCTTTAATATATGCAGTGTTCTACTCTTTTACAGTTTTTAATCTTCATAACTAGAATAAAGGACGTGTAAGATCATCATGATATTCAAATATATGATATAGGCAGACTCAAGAGCTTATAGGAAATTGTTTTTATTCTTATGGTGTAAATTTGTTTTGTAGAATAGTCTTTGACGTTATGGTATGTGCTGAAGTCTTGCTAATGTTTTGCAGGGCAATAAAGGAGGAAAAGTATGCTGGTTGCAGGGCGGTTTTACCCATGCTTCAAGTGGAAGATGATGAAAGGTAAGTAATTACAACTCCAGTCTTATTAAGATATGTCTATTTCGACTCGATTACTGTTCTACTGTTATAAATGTGTTGCCTTGGTTATGGTTTGTGCCTAATTGGTCAGAATAACAATGTTTATGTAATAGTATATAATGCATAAACTACCCAATCAGCTCAACCTGTTTTGGCCCACACTAAAACAAGACCCTGTTTTAACTCGCGTTAATCGCTCATACTGCCACCTCTTGCCTTTTCTTTACGCTGCAATCATTCATGGTGATAAATTATATATCGCTCCTCCTGTGTAGATTTGTGAAAGAATGGCAGAAGTATCTTGAAGAAGAGGCTAGGATCATGAAAGACGTGCTTGGCTGGAAAGGTGGTGAGAGTGTGTACCACTCCGGAAAATGGATGCCTCCTGCAACTGGTGAAATGCGAAATGCGAAATGCGCCCTGAGGTCTAGTAACTTTGGGAATGTTGTCAATTTACGCTTCCTCAAACTTCTAATAAAATTGCAGTTGAACAAAAATTTATATATTTTAGATTTACAATTTCGCGCCGTAGGGTTAGATCAAAGTTGTGTTGACCGAACAGTATTGTTTGTGTGTCTTATTGGATTATATTTGTCTTGATTAAAGAGTAGACGTCTGAATCAGTATTGCAATTGCATCGTTTGTAAGCTTTTGATTACAATAAGAGGACGTTGTAACTTGTAAGTGTTTAAATAAAGTCGATCTTTAGATATTCGACTCGTTGGACTCTTTATCAAATAAACAAACTATAGTTATATAAATAGGATGAATTGAAACTGCTTTGAACATAAAAAGACACAATGGATCCAGAGTAACAATGACAAAAAATGAAACCAAAGATTGTTCACGGCAACTTCAGAATGATCGCTAATACAGTCGGGTTGTACATTATTGAAAGTTGCACACAAATAAGCAACAATACTAACTCTTTAAATTTTACAAAACTACAAACTGATCAAGTTGTTACTTGGAGAAAGTAGCCTCCTTAACTGTGGCATTCTATCCATCTAGGATCCGACAAGCAAGATTATAAAACATAGTATGATTAATACATAATACTTGTTTACAAACGTCTCGTTGCAACATGAAATTAAAGCTACATGTAGTTGCTGCTTTTAGGCCATGAGGTTGGGTAAGGTGCTTCAGCTCAAACGATGTTTGCATTCTTTATGTCACGATGTACGATGTTTAATCATAGATAGGCACAAGGCGGGGTCTAGCACTTTTCTGGCAGTTCGAGTTTTGAAACTTCTTCTAAAACCAGTCTCAAAACCGGCGCAACTTGATTGAATTACCCAAAGACAAATTTCTGCAAGGAAAGGGACAAAATTCCATTAGTCTCTTTATGTCACGATGTATGATAACCCTTGATTATAAAACAAATTTCGTCATGCCTGAGCTGTCCTCCATTATCCCTCTGCATCAGCTGGATCAAATGAAAAAGTAGAAAAAAAATTAGCGATTCAAAAGAGCAATAGAGAGAAGGTGGAGACATGGATTAAGGACTATCCAAAGTGAAGTTATATAACTCACCAAAAAAATTATTCCTTCCTTGATATATATAAGCAATGCAATCAACTTCGGCCGGAGATGCAAAACGTATTCCATTAGAGTCTTTATATCATGATGTATGACTTGTAGTAACTTAGAACAACAACATTATTTCAGATCTCATGATCCTCATCTATCAACTCAGAATTGCGGCGGCGGCGGCTGTGTTTTGTTAGGTTTAGGTTACAACAATAAAAGAATTGTGTGTTGTTTCATTCTACTTATATCACTTGTTGCTAGGTTAGATTTATTTTGTGGGCTAGATAACTTGTTTTGGCCCATTTGTGACACTAGTCCAACTTATATTATATGACTTAGTTGTTAGGTTAGATTTTGTTTTGGGTCAATACTCACTGCACACTTAACACTAGTCCAACTTAAAAGAGAATGGAGTCTTTACTTTTAGCAGCAAAAAACAATCGTCTTTCGACTCGTGTTCCTTTAATAACTAGGATCAGCTCTTCACTTCATCGAGAAAACATCAAATGTGTGTTGCTTGGATCCCAAGTAGAAATGACAAAACTATAGCTTCATAATGTCACATGATTCTCCTGCATTCCTAACAACATTACCAAGATCATTGTCTTTTGACCCGCAACGAAACCAAAGATTGTTCACATCAACATCAGTATGAATGGTAGCTTCAAAACACACCTAATTTTTTCATTGGAAATGATGTTTGTTTGCGTTGCACGTAAGTAACAACAGGTCAACAGCTTTCTTTAAAATTTTACAAACCGCAAACTGATTTAGGGTAAGTGAGTCCCTATACTTGTATAAGGAACCAAACATAATGGGATTAATTCTTTGTACTTCGTTTACAATATGAATAACAGTAAGTGTCTCGTTGATTTTACTAATCGCGTATTACCCGTCTCTTTACAACATGAAAATAAAGCTACATGCGAAAATGACTCTAGTACTCCTCTAGTAGTTTCATGACTTGAAACGTTTTGCCATCCACATGATTGTGAATTTGCATGCCCTAGCTATCCATGGACCGAATATCTGAAAGCTTCACCTAGAGTCAGGTGAGTTTGATGGACAAACACTGTTTACGAGGCCCGACAGGTCTCTATATATCATAACTAGGATCAGCTCTTCACTTCATCGAGAAAACATCAAATGTGTGTTGCTTATGTTTCACATGCCTTGGCTTATTTGAGATTATGAGCTTATATAAACTCTATATATCATAATTATTATAAGCTTATATAAGCCCATAAGTGCCAAAATAAGCTCAGTTACCTATTCCTTGTTTAGGGGGTGTTTATTTGGTCAGCTTATTGAAATTTAGCTCAACTTTTTTATTTGTCTTAGGAGCTTATGGCTTATTTAAGTTCATAGCCCAATATTTTCAACCTTTTAAAAGGATTTTAAGGTAAATGTGATATAGGGTTTAGGATATATTTGAGATTAGATTGTTAAAAGTTGGATCTTTTTTTAATATGAAGGGTATAAGTTGTTTCCAAAATTTAAGCTTATTTATGGGTTTCCGAGCTTTCCATGTAGCTTAAAAATCCATAAATATGATTAAAAAAAAACACACATCAAAGCTCGTAGCCCAATAATAAGCTCATAAATACAGAAATTAGCTAAGAATGAACACCCCCGATAGTTAATTGTGTGAGGTTGCTGATTTGATTATGTTGGATTGACGATTTTTGAGGTGGGTCTGAATTGGGTTTTCGATATATCTGTGATTCAAGTTGTTCAAAATTCAATCTTGATGATGGTGTTTGTATAAGCTGGTGTTTACGAGCTTATTTTGGTTTCAGCTATATAAAATTTATATAAGCCCATAAGTTCCAAAATATAAGCCGGATGAGATCAAATAACCTCAATAATGCTTAAGCTTATACAAATAACTCTTATTTTTTTGGCTTATGAGCCTCTTTGAATCGTCTGGCTTTACGTATGAGCTTGTTATGTCTTGAAGATGGAAAATAACCTGTAAGTTGAGAAATAAGCAGGAAAAAATGAAGTAATAAGCTAATAAGTCAAACAAATTTTTATATGATATGACCTTCTACCGAGGTGTTTGTTTAAGCTTATAGATGGGTATATACTTCATTCGGTTTCCTTTTTTATGAAAACGGTAAGTTTCTTTATTGAGTTTGAAGTTGAATTTGTACTTTAGGATATATTTGAGATTAACATTGGATCTTGTTGTTAACTATTAAGTTAGACCCATTTTGTATAAGTGCACCGGAATGCATTAGATTAAAGGTATAGTGTTTCACATTTACTTTTACAGGGAAATGCGAGTTCATTTTATTTGTAGGATTGGCTTCAAATTGTATGTTTAGGTATTCAGATGTGTTCGGCTAAGATTCTCTAAGGCGCTTATCGACTTAGTGGTGTTATCGAAATGTAGTAATATGCTGCTGGTGTTTGTTTTGAGATAGCTAGTTATTGGTGTTAACTTATTTGTATATCTATCTCGTTCCGTTTCATTTCACTTTGTATTAAGACATAAGAGCTTAAATAAGCATCCTAAACATCTTCGAGTTCGAGAGATATATTACCAAAGTCTGAAGTGTGCTGTATATATGCAGTGTTCTACTCTTATAGGCTTCTTAATCCTCCTAACTAGAACGAAGGACGTGTAAGATCATCAGGTCTTGAAATATATGATATAGGCCAACTCAAGAGTTTATAGGAAATTGTTTTTGTTATGTGCTAAAGTCGATCTTGTTCATGCTATTGTACCTCACGTGGTAATTATATACTACTATTTGTTATGCAGGGAAATAAAGGAGGAAAAGTATGCTGCTTCAAGCGGAAGAGGATGAAAGGTAAGTATTTACAACTGCAGACTTATTAAGATATGACCATTTCGACTCGGTTATTGTTATGCATGGGTTGCCTTGAGTTATGGTTTGTCCTAATTGGTCAAATAGGTCAGAAAGATACTTTTTAGCAAAAATAAGCGTATATAGCTATAACAAGACCCTCTTACAATAAGCTACTTTAACCGCTCATGCCACCACCTCTTGCCTTTTCTTTACACTGCAATCATTCACGGTGATAAACTATATATTGCTCCTCCTGTGTAGACTTGTGAAAGAATGGCAGCAGTATCTTTAATCCGACCTGTTGGTAAAGTATAACAAATATCAACCCATCTATAAATGGGTAACAAATGCAGTATATTGTAAAAATGAACACCATAGATATTCCACAAACCTTCAGTATCTTAGACATATTTTTTCCTTAGAGTGTTGACCCTCTATCACCTTGTTAAGATGCGTCATGTGTGCTTTTAGCCCAAGTCGTCAAGATTACAGATAATAAGTCAAATAAGTCAAACTCAATAGAATAACTTAATCTGCAGTTCCCTCAGATGTTATGCCACAATATCCGAATAATCTTCAAGTTTAAAGAGAAAGATTTCTATATAATCATGTTTGACCATTAAAATGTCGAACTCAGTAAGAATTTTGTTCCAGGTCTGTGGTTCAGCTCGAGTTTCAGGCTATCAGCAACAAATATGTCCCAGTTTTAATAGTAACAGAAGGTATGTGAGTGTGCTTCTCATATGTTTTTGGGTAAATGCCTGCAACTTTGCAACACATTGTCATCTGCAAGTAGTCTCTTTACAGATTGTGCATTAGTGTTCAAAGTTGAGGTCTGCAAATATACAAGTGGGTCAGTGTGTTATTTGTCTCATTTTAGTCATAGGTTCATATGTAGATATACAAATTTAGGAGTCAATCTTTATTTTATGTAGGATTAGCTTTGAGATTAAATTTATAGATCAGATGTATTATATGTACGATTGGGTTCAAATTGCTGGTTTAGGTATTCAGGGGTGTTCGACTAAGATTATCCAAGGCGGGTTTTTTTTTTAACTTATTGGTGTAGAGAAACACCTGAATAAGGATTCTAACTATATTTGGAATAATTGACCCAAAACTCTTTAGATCAACCAGACTGTTTCGGGTTAACAGATAGCCGTTTTGGTTTAACGTGTTGGTAGGTCCGTCTACCATCTAAGTTTCTTGATCGGAGATTTGAGGTTGAACTAGTGTGATGATTTTGTATCTAATATAGCCTTTTGTATATAGGAATGTATGGGTCAAAGGAGGTAGGATTTTGTGAGGATTGATATGAAGTTCGCTGTAGAAACTGGGTTTGACGAGCATTGTGTCGGTGTGTTAATATGGAAGGATATACAGTGTTTCATACTTCCGTTAGTTACCACCCTGTATTAGCGAAAATGAGAGATACAACATGGACTTCCTTTAGGATTGGTTTGAATGGGTATAGCTCATTAGCTTAATGGTGGTGTTAAAACGCAGCAAGACATTGTGAGTTGGTTTCGAATATAGCTTGTAAGTCCATCTATGGGGTTTTTGGAGGTGAAAAGTTTGTTTTTGTTAGATGCAAGCTGTAAAAATGGATAAGCTGTTAAACTTACCCAAACACACCCTGAGTGGGTGTTTGAGATTGCATCTGATAAACTGCTTATCCATAGATAAACATTCTTATCAAACACAAAACAGTTTATTTCCCTTCAAAGTACTAGATTAGCACTTAATTAAGTTAGAAACGCTTATATGCTGTAGGAACTTCTTGTTGCTTACAACAAGTCCGGTTGTTATCTTTGCTGCCTTAAAGTAAAGTAGTTATGGTGCGAAGTTTCATTTAAGATACTGTTTAAAGTTATATATATGTGGTAAAATTTCTTTTAATGTTTTTGCATATTGCTTGCTAAACATATCTTTGTTTATGTAGAGCAATAAAGTAGGAAAAGTAAGCTGCTCGCAGGGCGATTCTACCCATGCTTCAAGCCGAAGAGATTGAAAGGTAAGGAAATACAACTCCAGCCTTATTAGGATATGACCGTTTATGCATGGGTTCAGTCAAATAGGTCAGAAAATTACTTTTTAGCCAAAATGAAAATTGTATCATTACTGTAACAAGAATGTTTACGTGATCATATATAATGCGTTACTGATTCAAAAGTGACAAAAACATGTTCTGTGTCAACCCAAACAGATCGACCTGTTTTGGCCCACACTAAAGCATGACCCTGTTTTAATAAACTACTTAACACGCTTTAGCCGCTCATACGGCCACCTCTTGCCTTTTCTTTACACTGTGTTGATCTACGGTGATTGAATATATTGCTCCTCCTGTGTAGATTTGTGAAAGAATGGCAGAAATATCTTGAAGAAGAGGCGATATGAAAGACGTGCCTGGCTGGAAAGTTAGAGATAGTGTACCACTCGGAAAAATGGATGCCTCCAGCAACTTGTGGAATGCGTCCCCAGGTTTGGTAACTTTGGGGATGCTGTCAATTTACGCTTATTCAAACTTCTAATAAAATTGCAGTTGAACAAAAATTCACATATTTCCAAGTGAGCTTCTTTTGTTTACATGCATTATCTAAACTTTACTGTATGGCTGTATGCTACTCGATTTCATCAGCTGTACCCGCTTCTTCTATATGGTTTACGTAATCAGCTATGCGTTTCTGCGTTGTTGTATGCTAAAATTTCAGCTTGTTTCTTCATACGCGTATCTCCAGTTTATTTTTTGACTAAATTCGTTTTGCTGCATATATCAGTCTTTATTTAGGTTTACGATATCAGGACGTTGGGTTAGATCAAACTTGTGTTGACCAAACAATATCACTTGTGCGTCTTATTGGATCAAGTTTGTCTTGATTGAATGCACTAGAGTAAGCGTCTGAATCAGTATTGCATGTGCATCGTTTGTAAGCGTTTGAATACAACAGGAGGACGTTGTAGCTTGTAAGTGTTTGAATACAGTCGTTATTTAGATATCGGACTCTTTGGAATATTGAGCAAATAAACAAACTATAGTTATATAAATAAGATGAATTGAAACTGTTTTGAACATAAAAACATACAATGGATCCAGAGTAACAGTGACAAAAAACGAAACCAAAGATTGTTCACACCAACTTCAGAATGATCGCTAATACACAAATAAGCAACAATACTAACTCTTTAAAATTTACAAAACTACAAAACTTGGAGAAAGTAGTCTCCGTAACTGTGGTATTCTACCCATCTAGGATCCGACAAGCAAGATTATAAAACATAGTATGATTAATACATGATACTTGTTTACAAACGTCTCGTTGCAACATGAAATTAAAGCTACATGTAGTTGCTGCTTTTAGGCCATGAGGTTGGGTATGGTGCTTCAGCTCAAACGATGTTTGCATTCTTTATGTCACGATGTAGGATGTTTAATCCATAAATAGGCGCAAGGCGGGGTCTAGCACTTTTCTGGCAAGATTTTTAAGTTTTGAAACTTCTTCTAAAACCAGTCCCAAAACCGGCGCAACTTGATTGAATTACCCAAAGACAAATTTCTGCAAGGAAAGGGACAAAATTCCATTAGTCTCTTTATGTCACGATGCATGATAACCCTTGATTATAAAACAAATTTCGTCATGCCTGAGTTGTCCTCCATTATCCCTCTGCATCAGCTGGATCAAATGAAAAAGTAGAAAAAAAGTTAGCGATTCAAAAGAGCAATAGAGAGAAGGTGGAGACATGGATTAAGGACTATCCAAAGTGAAGTTATATAACTCACCAAAAAAATTATTCCTTCCTTGATATATATAAGCAATGCAATCAACTTCGGCCGGAGATGCAAAACGTACTCCATTAGAGTCTTTATATCATGATGTATGACTTGTAGTAACTTAGAACAACAACAACATTTCAGATCTCGTGATCCTCATCTATCAACTCAGAATTGCGGCGGCGGCGGCGGCTGTGTTTTGTTAGGTTTAGGTTACAACTATAAAAGAATTGTGTGTTGTTTCATGCTACTTATATCACTTGTTGCTAGGTTAGATTCATTTTGTGGGCTAGATAACTTGTTTTGGCCCATTTGTGACACTAGTCCAACTTATATTATATGACTTGCTGTTTTGTTAGATTTTGTTTTGGGTCAATACTCACTGCACACTTGACACTAGTCCAACTTAAAAGAGAATGGAGTCTTTACTTTTAGCAGCCAAAAACAATCGTCTTTCAACTCATGTTCCTTTAATAACTAGGATCAGCTCTTCACTTCATCGAGAAAACATCAAATGTGTGTTGCTTGGATCCCAAGTAGAAATGACAAAACTATAGCTTCGTTTCCGATACTTTGAAGCAAAACTTAATGTCACATGGATGATTCTCCTGCATTCCTATCAAGATCATTGTCTTTTGACCGGCAACGAAACCAAAGATTGTTCACATCAACATCAGTATGAATGGTGTATCCATCGTAGCTTCAAAACACACCTAATTTTTTCACTGGCAGTGACGTTTGTTTGTGTTGCACGTAAGTAAGTAACAACAGGTCAACAGCTTTCTTTAAAATTTACAAACCGCAAACTGATTTACCGTAAGTGAGTCCCTATACTTGTATAAGGAACTAAACATAATGGGATTAATTCTTTGTACTTCGTTTACAACTATGAAAAACAGTAAGGGTCTCGTTAATTTTACTAATCGCGTATTACACCTCTCTTTATAACATGGAAATAAAGCTACATGCGAAAATGACTTCACTCCTCTAGTTGTTTCATGACTTGAAACGTTTTTCCACATGATTGTGAATTTGCATGCCCTATCCATGGACCGAATATCCGAAAGCTTCACCAAGAGTCAGCTGAGTTAGATGTACAAACAAACACCATTTACGAGGCCCAATAGATCTCTACGCTGCTACATTTTGTGTCCATCTCTCACAACACGCCTCCAAGCCCACACATGATGGGTTAAACCGTTTAGAGTGAAGCATCGATCACTTATACGACACTCTTTATTGGTTTTGAGAAAAGTATGCTCGACACATTTTGGCCCGCACTTTTATCATTTAACTTGCCGGTTCTTCCGCCTCTAGTATACTCTTACCAATCACGTATGGCGATAAGTGATAACGCAAAATAATTAGTCATTTATGTGTAGATTTTTTAAAGAATGGAAGAAATATCTGGAAGGAAGAAGAGACTCGGACAACGAAAGACGTGAGGTGCCTGGTAAGAATTGAAAGTTGTTGAGAGTGTGTACCACTTCGGACTATGGGTGTGATAGAGACCAAATTGAGACGGTTAATCTCTTAAGAATTAGATACGAGACTAGGTGTGATAACGCCACCCTTTCAGCGAGCATAAATCCAAGAAATTTCATTCATATCCGATGGAAAGGAAATTACAACGATATACTTCATCCTTTAGAAAGTATGCCCTCTAACTTCCATGCAAATTGACCATGTCGATCTATGAAAGTAGTAAACATGTAGCTCACTAATTCTTCTCCACCATATTAAGCTTACTGTCAATGGCCTAGTGTGGTAACCAGATTCGTACCATAACCCTCTGCGTGAAAATGAGCCTAGTCCTCCTCAAGGCTCAGATTTTTCTTGTCGTCGCTTCCAAGGGCATGGGTCGTGTTCGGATTCAAGATGAGCAACTTTGGTGGATGGTATTGATCAACCAGATGAAATATGGCTCTCCACACAACGCAAGATGGCTGACATGTCCACATAAGCAAGGGAAGGGTAACTCGAGTTTGTGATGCCACTTCATTTTGCATCTTGGTTATAGATGAAGCACATGCGATGGCCAACTTGTCCTTGATGAGTGTGGTGTTTTGGGAGCGAAACCCTGTTGTGAGTATTATTTTGTTGTCAGATGGTCACGAGGACCATGCGTCGTCTGATACTAGTACAAGCAAACCACGTGTTGTCCATGCGGTTTGCTCATGTTCAGATACCGGTTCACATGTTGGTAAATACCCGGGATGGGTATAGCTAGTTACGAGATTCACGAACCGACTGAAAACGCGCTAGGTGTTGTTACAATGCTCACGCGATCGACACAACAAGTGGTATAGTGGAGAGAAGGCATTGTTAGTACCCCATGCACAGACCGTTTGGTCTTCCACGTGTTCACCAAATTAAAGATCGAACGGCTAAGAAACCTTTTTATTGCTACAAGAGCGTGGTTGAGTCACGGCTCTTAGTTGAACAAAACATGCTGATTGCTGCTCATGATTTGTTAGCATAAGCTCGAGTTTTGGTAACGCGGTTGTTATTGGCTCAAGAGTTTGAGAAAGGGCTAGAGTCCGAGCTCGTAGACGTGCAATAGAGAGTTCAATACCAAAACCAGATAGCACAACAGCAACAAGGTGTAATGGTTCACCAGAATGTCAAGCCGTTTACTCCAACATCGGTTTGGAGAGCCACTGAGAAGCTGAGCAATACTTGGAGAAATTCTGTTCGTTCGTTTTCAAATTGACGTGTAACATAATGTAATGCACAGAGTCGATGATGATGATGATGATGCGTAACTCTAACCCTGTAAGAATAAAAAAAAGGCCCATGTTACAAATTACTACCAGTACTATATAAGTTACATGTGTGAGGAGGCAAACTAAGATTTAAGGTTTTAAAGGCAAAGTAATACTCCGTTCTAGTTCTAGGGTGAGCAGAAAAACCGAAAACAAAAACCCAAAATGGCCAAAAACCGAACTGAAGATTTAGGACTAGGGTGACAAATGACGA
Organism: Glebionis coronaria; assembly: GCA_025667525.1. Lineage (NCBI taxonomy): Eukaryota > Viridiplantae > Streptophyta > Magnoliopsida > Asterales > Asteraceae > Glebionis > Glebionis coronaria. The sequence continues at coordinate 7,089,889 of CM046877.1, forward strand.
CATGACCGAAAAGCAACATAGAATTAAACGGTCTAGGTTGGCTCTAAGTGACTTCTAGTTGGAAAGAATCGACTGCCTAATAGCCATGCACGTATAAAACCCAGTTTGAAAGGTTAATCCAAAAAAACGGTTCTGGTCGGTTATGGACTTATGGTTCCGAGTATATAAAACCGTAACAGGTACTAACAGGTTCGGTTCGGTTGGTAACCGGTTAATGTAAAAAAAGACTGGTTATTAAAAAAAATTGTTCACTCGGTGTATATACATGTAATGATTGCTAAAATTTTGTGCCAGCAGCAGCTCGACCCATAACCATTTTGCAGATTGACCCAACTGCTGACCCAAACGCCCCTTAAACTCTGTTACAGCAGCTTAAACTTTGCTAAAATCATTGTATATGTCCAATGATCAATAAGAACAGATTTAGCATAGATAACTGAGGTCAAATAACTGTCATAATTTAGAAAAACAAAAAACGATAATTTGTTTACTTAGCAGCTTCCCAAATGCCCAAAAAAGGTTGTTGCGGTAGGCCAGCAGTGATATTGCAACGTTCACCAAAATACCCGGTTACAAAACGGTTACCCACTAACTGGTACCTCTGGTCGTAAGCCGTCAGCGATTAGTAACCGCCGTTTATTTAACCGAAACCGGTTATGGTCAATAATAAATGAGCACTCTAAAATTTTTATTTTTTTTACAGCAGTATGGAGTGGTACAAGTAACTAATGAAGTGGCCAACATACGTTACTACAATTCTAGGCATGATGCTGTGTTGCTAGTATGATGTTAAAAGCATTCATATATATATCAGTGATAGTGAAGACCCATATAGTCAGATTCATTAACTGTTTTTTGTGCAAGCAGGCGGTACAGACACACGAAATACCCATACCATTCTTGGCACACCTATATCCTAAATACAACCTGTCGTATAGGAACAGTAACGGGCAGGTCTCGCTTGAACTTGTCAATGCAAACATGAGAAGGATAAAGAGCAGCATCTTCTGCAAACATAGGATGCTGAATACAAAATAAAAACGGATAAGTTAACTCATAATAACAAAAGCTCAAAAGTCAAAACTAAAAGTATAAGAGTCGTGGTTGTCATGGCTAAGGTTTTAAAGGCAAAGTAATACTCTGTTATAGATCAAAACACGAAATTGATGGCCTGGGACTTTTTCTTTTGGCAAAATGATGTTCAATTCCCCCCACATGTGAACAAATAGAGTATATATACATGTGTAATGGTTGCTAAAATTTTGTTGCAGCAGCAGCTCGACCCATAACAATTTGCAGATTGACCCAAACGCCCCTTAAACATTGTTGTAACAGCTTTATTCTACGCATAGTTGCTTCCAGTTAACAGCTTAACCTTTCATAGTGCTTCCACTGTCAAACATCCTCTATTAATTATTGACTTAGAACCACCACAGATCACAGGTTTTGTCAAGTCGACTTTGGATAGGGTTTTTGATAACCCTAACTTTCTGCTACCTTTTTGTTCATTCTACACAGGTTTTCAAGCTGCAACGAATCTGTAACACGGCAACAAACCTCCACGAATTCACAACATGTATCTGGTACAATTGAAGGTTATCAGATGGTATGTGTAGCAGTGTAGCAGATGCAAGAAAACCAAACACAACACAAGGTATGCAATGCCAAAACACGCAGATTTATTATATAAGAGCAGTTGCTGAGCTCTGGACTTCCTTCTTATCGATGAAAAAACTTATCTTCTTAAACGGGAGCACGGTCAGATGAAGACCTGAAATAGTCAAAGACCCTGGATCCATTGTTTTCGATCCGGATGGAACCCCTGGTCCCTGCTGAGCCATAAACTTAATAAATTCAGATGGTTCTAATATAGAAGTAATTATATGGGTGTTACAATTTCTACATGTTTTACAGGTCTACAGGGAATGGGTGTATATGCATAATTCGCACCCCTGGGATAGAGCACTTGTGTGCGTGGCCGATGGATATTGTCCAAGACTGCTCGCCTTCACAACCTTCCCCATAGGTAGTGGGCCATCTGTGATGCGAGTTGGGACCCTCTTATGTTACCGAAAATGAACATAAGTGCTTAATATCTTCGACACATCAGTAACTTGGTAAGCTCAAACTCAAAGTCTCACTAGCGACTAGCAAGTGTTATTGATAGAGGGGAACTTTAAATTACTAGTATTCATTTACCATCAAATCTCGCCACTAAACTCACAATTATTCAACCTATGATATAAGAAATATGTAATTTAACTAACAAATCACAGTCCACCTTCAACTAGACAACAGATGATGAGTATGATAAGAACTTTAAGTATGATATATGTCAAAATCGTAAACAAGCTTTCACATGAAGCTCGACCGCCCGACTTGCCATTCATTAAGCTAGTATAGATAGATATACAACATAATTGGACTCGTAACTGAATCCCCAAATTATTCAAATATATGTATGTACATTTCATAATTTAAACAACACACATATACAATGTACTTTTAATTAAAACACCACCTAAACTTATATTTTGGTTGTGTCAATCATTGTGAAGAAAATCCAATCCACTAGCACCTACCTCCACCATATGAAAGAAGCATTCCCAGCATTCCCGGTATCAGATAGTGTTACTCTTGCAATTATATACGAACTCCCTTTTTCCTATGCAAACTTATATTCCTTCTTAGTGAGAAAAAAACCCAATCACTCTCGCTTGGACGTCTGGTAGTCTTCACCTCGATATACTCGCATGTGTTGTTGTCTAAACCTTTCATGGTAACATCATACCCATTCCACACTTTTCTCACGTCCATACGTCTTCACATAATGATCGTAAGCATGCTCCTGAGCGAGCTAAATTTTTAGTAATATCTTGAAGGGCGTCATTAGTTGATTGAATCACTTCAAGAGTTTGTAAAAGCATAGCATTTTGCCATTCTTCATCTTTTAACACATTGTCCCTTGCTCCTTGGCTACTGCATCGGCATGAAGAGCGAAAAGAAGACAGAAGGGGAGTGGAACTGGAAGCTTGTGAAGTGGACTTGAACATCACATCCATACCACAAGCATCCACTCCTGCCAGAACTTATTAATTAATACAACTCTATAAACACACATTGACCTATAAATGATTTACAACTTCTCTTACAAACATATACCCGAATTTCACCGTTCTTTTGAAAACTACTTTTTTTTTAATGATTTACTAGCAATGAGGGCACAAGTACGACCACCAAAGTTAACTCAATTGTTGGTGCTATATGTCTAAATACTAATTAACTAAAACAACTAGAATATGAATATCAACATCCTTTTCAAATTTGTAAATGAGTTACTGTCAATGTAAACAGATCTTGGTTTCTTCACGGGCATAGATGAGCAAGCGTTTCTGAATGTAAGTTCTATGACTTCTATTTAGTATTAATATGGTCAATATGTAAATACTCAAATATACATCCTACATTTACAAAACACTTTCTGCTAAATAAAAAAAAATATACATCCTACATTTACTGTCAGTTGATGAAAAATTGAGGAAAAAACTCACCAGTTAAATTGAGGGAACAATAAAAAGGGCATTCTTTATAAACTTGAGGTTTGCATTCTTTATATCATGATGTATGACGTTTAATTTGCCATTGATGGTGTTTTGTAGGCAACTAATAAAACCTTCCGGAATAAAACTAAACGTTTCGCAAACAAGCGTCGCAACATCCATAAGAAGCATGCTGGTCTCACAACCTTCTTTATAAAAAATTGATAAAATTTGTGTCATAAATCTTAATAATGTAAACATAATAATTTATCTTTTAACTAGTAAAACAAAAATATACAGTAATATAGGAAGAAATTACCTATTGTGAGATTTGGTCAGAAAAACACACACACATCTATGAATGAAATAGCGGCTGCCTGTCTGTTAAGAAAGAAAGAAAGAAATAAGAAAAGTGTAACTAGGTTAGATTTAGTGGATTATGAAGGGCATTGTTTGGGCTTTATAATAAAAATTGTATTGGGTCACACTACTAGATTAGAAAAAATAAGTAAAATAAATACCTATATGAGATCTATATATGCGGCTGTGATACTAGGTTAGAAGTTAGAACTAAAAATTGTGTTTTATGATACTTATTATAACGTGTGTGTGCTTTAAAAGAAAGTAGTTGAAGGAAGTAGGTGAATTGTTATGAATGTTTGTGTTGGGTATTAGATGAACATGATACATGCTATTACCCACCGGATACTTGTGCTTTTCAGTGGATATTTGTGCTTGTTTTGATTTAATCGTAGCCTTTCATTTCTTGTTAGCTCAATCCGTGTGAGTACATTCAAAGGCTGGGATCATTTTCAGTTGGATCCGTGTGAATGGGCTGTCATCCAATCACTCACTTACACGTCACCATAAAGTTTCTTTCCTTGGGATTTTTGTACTTATTCGTTGGTCTTATATTGGGGCCCTTTATGGGTCCAGTTGAGAAATGACACAAAACTACTACAGTAGTAGTCTAGTACTATCGAGTTGAAGAGCTTGACATGATTTAACTCGGCTCAAATCGACTCGACTCTATTTGTGTTAACAGTGACTTGGATGATCATGCATGGACATGTATAAAGATGGCGGTTTTGGGTTCAAATTGGCTGGGAGGACGTCCTTTACAACTAATATAGTTATTTCAATCACCTTCCATGATTTCACTAATTTACTTTCGAAAATGATGAAACGAGTGTGATGTGTGATCCTTCAACGATTTCACTAATCCAGACCTATTTGACGAGGTTGATGAGACGTGTGGTGTTGTTTTGCTAGCTAGTGTGGGTCCAAGGCAGGACATGCTTTCATTATGGACTAAAACATCAGCTAACTAACGGTGCTGCTGGGTATTTATAACTCTTATAGCTAGTGTGGTTTTCACCATAAAATTGAAGCCATAAGCAGAATGTTGAAAATGCTGGATCGAGTGCATGTTTTTTATTCAATCAACATAGTAAAGAGAATTGGGGAGCTCGAATGTAATTCTAGCAGCAGTTGGGACACCTCTTATATATACTGCTTCGTTGGTCTATCCCAATATCGCCAAAATACGGTATTCATTCGCTATCAACTCTCTCTGTACGTGTTTTGTATTCTCGAACCGTTTTATGTTCACTGGCATCACTACTAGTATAATAAAAACACATGTATTAGGTAAAGACTCTTCCAACCATAGTAACCAGCATCAACAAGATTGTCGACAGTGACATCTTTAAGATGTCCTTGTAGTAAAAAACTAATGTTAGAAGGGTATCATCAATGTCAAAGATCCAGACATCTTTTCCATCATTCTTCAAGTCGCAAAGAGTGTTGAGGTAGAATGTATCTATTGCAGCCTCAGAATCGATCTTGAACTGAGACAGGTCATGTACTTTCCAATGTAACTAGGACATTCAGCTGGAACCACTGTGAAATCACGAACGTTGTTTAGCTCAACATTCATTATTCTCCAACCCTCGCAATATTTATTTAAAGTGTTCTGAAGGCCAGACTTAGTCGACTTAAGTTTCTTTTTCGTAACCCTACGACGACAGACGTAAAACATTAACCCTCATATCCTACGACTACAGGTAAACTAACGACAGACACAAAACATAACCACAGTGGGCGAGGTTACAGTGGTAATTATGGACACTTCAGAATGGATGAACCCACTCAACAGATCACATAGGTTTTTGGACATGATGACATGGATCAGGTTGATGCGATTGAACTCTATTGTAAAAAGAAGCTCCAGTCCCATCCCGATAATCATGTGGCCATTTTTGCAACCTGTCTGAACCTACTCAAAGTTTTTCAAAGGTCATGCGACATGCGTGGCGTTCTTGATTTCACACTAGTACGTGGGCGGTAATATAGACTTAATGCCCTCTTCCTTGCCCGGTTTCGTTGCTTCAGTTTAACAAAAAAAATACAAAAAACATGCTTAAGAGGATACTTGTGTTTGCTGGAGGGATCGTTTGTCGATTTCTCTGGTATTCTATAGAACTTGGAGACTAGTTAGCTGACGCGGTATAACTCTTGTTGTCGTCAACTACAGTACCTATGAAGGAGATAAAGATAGAGAACTGAATCATTTAGTGAAAAATGCGAATGTAGATATCAGATGCCGAATACTTAATCTCCCACACCGCCTATACATGTCTGGTATCCTCCCTCTAGTGGGAGAAGGTGGAAATATTGACCGAAAAAGAAGACGAGATGATAATGATGATACTCGGATGATGATAATGCATGTGATGGTAGAAAACGAGCAAGGAATGGATGAAGAAAGCGGTTTAGTTGCAGGTTTTCAATAAGAAGCCCAAACCAAGGGAACAATCAAGTTGCCTGTTCAATTGTTACATTTTGTCTCTGCTCATTTACAGTTAATGTTCGTCTAAGACATTCTGAACTTTTATGGTTTATTTGTCCACTGAACATAGTATCTCGTCTAGATGGGATGATCACTATCATGAAGTTACTTAAAACTATGCTACTCTTTTTACAATTTGCAATTTGAGACTATAATAATAATTATTAACGTAAAGTTAAGTTAACTAAACATATATTTGGTTATGTAGGGCAATAAAGGAGGAAGAGTATGCTGCTTGCCCAGGGCGATTTTACCCATACTTCAAGCCGAAGAGGATGAAATGTAAGATATTACCCAGTTTGACTCGATCGTTAATGTTATGCATGGGTGCCTTGGGTTTGGTTAAACAGGACAAAAGAATACTTTTTAGCCAAAATGAAAATTGTATCGTTACTGTAATAACAATGTTCATGTGATCATATAAATGCGTTGCTGATTTTAAAAATATATGGCTCCTCCTGTGTATATTTGTGAAAGAACGGAGAAGTATCTTGAAGAAAGGCTAGGATCATGCAAGACGTGCTTGGCTGGAAAGTTGGCAAGAGTGTACCAGGACACCCCGGAAAATGGATGCCTAGCTCCTGGGTGAAATGCGTCCTGAGGGTCTGGTAACTTTGTAGATGTTGTCAATTTATGCGTATTCAAACTTCTAATAGAATTTTCAGTTGAACAGAAATTCACATATTTCTAAGTGAGCTTCTTTTGTTTACATGTATTATCTAAACCTTTTCAGCTATGCAACTCGATTTCATTTTATGTACCCGCTTCATCTATATGGTTTTGGTAATCTGCCATTCATCTGCACTTCGTCATATGTTAAAATTTCAGCTTGGTTCTTCATTTGGTCGTATTTTGATAGATGACTTTCATCTACATAAACGCATCTCCAGTATATTTTAGATTGAATTTATTTAGGTGATACTGGTCTTTAGGTTATTGTTTGTGCCTCTTATTGGATCAAATTTATCTTAGTAGAGGTCTGAATCAATATTGCCTATGCATCGTTTGTAAGCATTTGAATACAACAGGAGGGCGTCGTAACTTGTAAGTACATGAATACAGTTGATCTTTAGATATTCGACTCGTTTGACACTTTGACTCTTTATCAAATAAATAACATAAAGAGATTGCCATATAAAGATAGTTCATACAAATGTTTATAATTAGTAGCATACAAATGTATTTTTGAATATAAATGTGAAACAAAATACGTAAATTTGTTATTGAATCTTGCACATAAATAAGAAACAATACTAACTCTCTTTACAATTTACAAACTCCAAATTGATCAAGTTGTTATTTGGGGAAAGGAGTCTCCTTAACTTTCTAGAGTTTTTTACCAACTTCTTGTTTTTAGAAAACTTATTTACCATACTATGGTACTTTAAAACATATTAACTATAAGATAGTGTTTTTCTTTATTTCCCCACTTAACTTCTAAATAGTGTCCAATTAATTCAAATTTATCTTGATACTTTAAAAGTATTGAAGAAAGTGAAAATCTATTTCTTAATCAAAATCGTTTATTGTGTTTTTTAACTTGTTTAATCGTTGTATATTATTAAAAAAATTGGCTCAATTTGAATGACAAATGGTTATATTTTTTCTACATTATCTCGAAGGCTGGAATGAATTAAAAAAACAATATTGCAAACATTGTTAGACGTTAGTTAAGGGGTTAGCGAGTAATCGTTAAGTGGAGATTTATCGAATTCGACTTTTATATAAAGTAGTATAAAATTTTGAAACTATATGTTGGTTTGACCGATTTAACCGATTATTTTTAATTTGATTGATTGATGTCTGATTTGGTCGATTTTTATCCATAACCGAGTTGACTTATTTAGAAGATTTTTGACGGATTTGGCATATTAATGCCCGATTTTTATCCGATTAATATATATTGACTGTTTTTTAACTAAGTAAATTAATAATGCCGTTACTTAAAATTCGGATGGTTAATCCTCGCTTAAGCTTTTATGTGCAACACTAAGGCTATATTTGGCAAGAGCTTTTTTTAATATTTTTTTAGAGCTGTTAGTTTTTTTGCTAAAAAAAATAAACTAATAGCTCTGTTTAGTACAACAATTTTTAAAAGTTGTTAACTTTTTATTTTAACCAAGTACCTCTAAAAAGTTGATTCATAAAACTTTTTAAATGGTCAAAAGCAGTTAAATCTGTAAGTTACTGATATACTTTCCAACCATATTATAACTTATTTAAATATGTCATTTTAAATTATTTTACTTCTTAATTTTACAGTTAACAGCTGATATACTAAAAACATTTATTAAAAAAATACAGCTTATAACTCTTGTTAATAGCTTTTTAGTAACAACTTACAGCTTACAGTTAACAGCTTATGTAAAACCCGTATGTTGCGCCGCAACTCATGTGTCTTGCGCCGCAACTCTTGATCCGCAGCACCATGATCTGTAGGCCCTGCAATTGCGCCGCAACTCATGTGTATTGCGCCGCAACTCGTGATCCGCAGCACCATGATCTGTAGCCCCTTCATCTGTTGCGCCGCAACGCATGTGTCTTGCGCCGCAACTCGTGATCTGGGCCAAGCCCGTGTGAAGGAAATAAAACAGACGGGAGAGTACACAAAACACACACATAAGAAAACCCTAAAAATAAAGCACCAGCCGCCAGTTCTTCCTTGTTTTCTGCCATCGACATCTCCCACCATACCATAAGCAGTCGCGAGTTGATTCAAGGAAAAGGTTGGTATTCGTTCGACTTCTGTAAACCCTAACACACGAAGAAGATCATCATTGATCTTGTTTTATTTATTTTCTATTGATAATTAATCAAGAAACCATATAACTGATTTAAAACATGTTTTATGAATATTATGATCTGGGCTGTATGTCGGGATGTTGCTATGTTGTTTGGCACACAAACCGAGAGTCAAAAGACTCTCGGTGATTGACTGCACAACCAGCCGCAAATCATTAGGGTTTGGTTTGGGGTTTGCACTAACGGGGGGGAAAGAGAGTATAGCAGGGGGAACCGAACCACAGGCGAGGGAAACCCAGAACTGCCAGTGGGAAAACTGGCAGTAAGGGGGGGTGTTTGGCAGTGGGTTTTAAAACAGGAATTAGGGCTGTTTGGCAAACCGGTTTAGAAAAATTAAGGGTGCGTTTGGGACTGTTAAATCATATTTTTTTTTAAATGAGTTTATTGTAAATAAATATTTTTAAAATGTAATTAGTAAATTAAATATAAACTAGTTTTATAAATATTTAAAAAGGTATATTTAGAAAACGAATTAAACTATGTGAGAACTTATAAATTAAGGAATTTCTATGTTAGCAAAATACTTATTATAGAATTAATTACCGTCAGATATACGTTGTACGTAGCCATTAGTATAACGTTAATAAATTAAAATAAATTATTTCAATGATCAGATTTAGCTGTAATTGTACGTATGGAATATTCGAAGCAAATAAATAGGAAACCAATAAGACCGATAAATTTGACAACGGATATCAGTTAACTTATTCGCGCCTTTTAAATTATGTAGCACGCGTGAAGCCCGAGTAGTATTCATTCAGTCTTCCTGTCAGTTAGTACTGGACTAGAGGTACGGATTTCCGTCCTTTCAGTAAGGACTTCCTTTCTTATGCATGATTAGGATTTCCCGTCTGCAGCCAAATGTTTTCCCCAGTATATGTTTAAAGTTATCAGAAATTATGTTTATAAATAAATAAATTGCCTGAGCCTTATATACAAGCATGATTAGTTTATGTACTAGTTACGGAGGTACCGTAACCACGGCACTAGAGGCACCGGTGTCGTGACTCACATGCAGGAGAGTGATATCCTGCATCGTCCCACTCAGCTCAGCTTGGCCATTTTATCAGTATTATTAGTGGGGCGTATGGATGCATCCTAGGCTATAGTTACAGTTTAGCAGGTGAATGTGGTGTGTGCTCTACATCCTTCACATTGGAGCTGATCCCTCCACCCAGCACAGTTATTTAGAGGTCACCCCTCTATAGCATGACGAGGACACCCCTCTATGTATTCATGCAGCAGTTGATTTAATACATGACCTATATAAGCTCTTGGCAAATTAAAATACAGAAAATGCATGTTTTCAGAATTAATAAGTTATATTTCAGTTTTCAGTATATATGAAAAGGTTTATCAAAGTTTTGTAGAATTGTAGCTCATGTCATATCAGTTATAGTGTCATTGTAGTCTTCCTTTCCATTTACTTTCAGTACATCTTATTCATGCTATATCCGTCCACTGAGCGTTATGCTCAGCCGTAGTTTCCTTTCATGTTTCCAAACGGCAGGTACACAGGGACGATCTTAGGACTGCTAAGAGAGTACGTGCATTGGATGGGAGCTATCCAGACTCCTTTATTTTATGCATACATTACATTACTTCTCTTTGGTTGTTGGACATTGTTTCGTCCCTTTTCTTTCAGTACTTAGTCTTTATACTTTGGAGCTTATGTTGGACTACCGATGTTTGATTCCGGTATTTTCCGTTTGGTCATTTAATGTTTAATACATTGCCTTGCATGCTTTGATGACACGCCATAAGTACACGTAACGGTCCATTTTCCAAGTGGGGTGTTACAGCTTATAACTAATTTTACCAAACATAACCTAAAAATGTGATAACTTAAACACTATTATAGAACCCGGCAAAACATATATGCTATTAGCTTGAGGACCTGTCCGTTATGGATGGTATAACTCGGGGGTCGAATTTTAGTGAGATTGAAATGCCGTTAAAAAAAATGTTATTATCTAACAAAATATATGAGCCACTCAAATAAACCACTTTCTCTAATAGTATACGAGCATAAAATTAGTTTTAAAAACCGGATGAATATTAATAGAAAAAACAAGATCTTCACTTACTTCTATAGTTTCAGAGTATTTAACTAAATTTGAATTATTGACCAACATTAAAAGTTAGAAGAAGAGAAATGAAAAAAAAACACTATATTATAATGAATATGTTTTAAAATGCCATACAATGGTAAATAAGTTTTTTAAGAACAAGAGGTTGGTAAAAAACTCTAACTTTCTATCCATATAGGATTCAACAAAAAGAAAGAGAAAAGCAAATACACACTCCTTAGCTCCATTAGGGAATTGAAGCGTGACCTCATTTCATCAGTTGCCTCGCCTCTGCCTTCACCATATCAAGGATCATCTCGCCAAGTTCACACAACCCGATGTTATTCGCTATACAAAAATTATTTATTTCTTCTTCCATCAATTTGTTAGAAACTCCCATTTGATTCTTAACAGTCCCACCACCGTCTTCGTTACTTACAGCCTCCTCATCGAAATTTACAACAAATATTCTTTTTACTAGGTTAGATTTTATTATAAATGGGCTTCACAATCATTTTGGGCCATATAAAGCTCACATTTTTGTACCAATCAGGGGGTCCATAAATTTGGGTTTTGATACACGAAAATCGAATCGAACTTGAAGTATAATCGAATCAAAAATAAAATTCGGGTTTTGGGTCATAAGTGAACCAAACCGAACTACATATTTAGTTTCCGAGTGGGGTATAAGTTTAGTAATCGGACCCAAAAACCGAACCTAACAAACCTCAACAACCATAAGCTAGCCTTGTTGTAACAGGCCTCAAACTAGTTTTTCCCCGCTATGCTAACCAAACAAACCTCAACAACCATGAACCGTTAACTAATATTAACATGGTCAAATGAACAGTCTATTTAACATGCAGGTTGCAACCTTCAGAGGCTTACTTACTAGAATAGCTGAATGAACTTTTTTAAATGTTATATCCCGCAGAAAAAGACCCGGTTATGGAAACGGTCTACCGCCACATTTATATGACTATAGACACCATATATATGTTACACAAACCTACTTTCAGCTATAAACAACGACACAATCCTGGTTTAACATCAACCGAAGTACTGATAGTCAATATTTAATCGTACCACATCAATGCATACATCAAAAGGCAATCCTACTTGAACATTAACTCCAGTTTAACATATTATAAACCTTCAGCTTTTGCTTTAGTCTATGGTTAACAACCGTCATAGCTGCTTTTCCATGCTTGCATAAATTCAACTTCTCGTTTATCAGTCAGAAACTGAGAAAAGAAGAACCGTATGGTTGTCCTCCAAAGCATTTAGAAGTATGTTTATCGGGTGTCTAATTCAGAAGTATGTTTAGTGGGTCAAAAAGACCCAAGCACGTTGCAACTCTCATAGGTATCTGAAACTCGAACCATAAGAATCCATGGAGGACTTTCCATAAGAACCCATCAAGAAAGCAAAGCTATAATCCAAACTATAGCCAAGAAACTCGGTTTTTAGGAAGTTAAAAACAGAACATACAAGAACTGTATACACAACACTGATCATGGAGGACTTGCCCTTGTCCTTTCCAAACTTGCCAGGCTTTCCCACCTTGAACTTACTACCACTGCACGTTATGACCTCATTTGAAACGTTATGACCTCCATGCTTACCATGTTTGCCACCCATATGGCCATGCCTGGAATCATGTTATGGCCCCATGTGAAACTTTATGACCTCCATGACCATGTGATGAAGTCAGCTGGTGTGCCCTATAAGCGGCAGCAGCAGCTGCAACTAGCATATCATATCAAGGACACAAGTTCTATGAAAAAGAAACTAGTTATACGAGATTAGGCAAACTCCAGTTAATGATGTTGAATTTTATAGATCTTGACTTAGGTTATTTGACAAATCCTTAACTTGAAATCTACACAACTCATTGAGGCGTGGCTGTGTTTGGATTAGCAATATTTGTTGTTGTACTAGTCACTGGTTAGCCGAAAAAAGCAAAGGATTGATACCAATATATTGCAACTTGAGCGGCTTATTCCTATGATCATTGAGTATAGAGGGATGCTACGTGACATGAATCTCTGGTTGAACAAAAAAAGATTTACTTGCACGTTTATGAAAGAAATATAAACAAAGTTTGGTCACTTTTAGATTGTATTCATGTACATTACGTTGAGCATGATGATTACCTACACAAGTTCTGAATATAAGTATTTCACTCGATCATAAATGTCTTACTAATTTTGAGAACATACTCATAGCTCAATGAGTAAATTAAACACCAAATTATAAGAGTTGTCAAACTTTCATAGTTTATCTTGAGATATAAGATATAGACCACAAAAGCGGTTCGGTTTTAAGAAAAAGGAAAAACCGTAAATGCGGTTCGGTTACGGTTTTCGCCCGTAAAACCGAACCGTAAAACCGAACCGCACCACACAATAATTATTTTATACTCAAAAAACGTCGTATCAATTATTTTATGCGAGTTATAAGACTTGTAGTCCATATTATCATTGATATTTATATAAGTTATTAGTAAAGTGCTTGTTAGATTCAATTTATGCATTATTATAACCGAAAAAAATCAACATTTTAAACAAAAAACCACAAAAAGCCACAATTATCATATAAGTCAAAAGTAATGGTTCGGTGCGGTTAAAAACCGTAAAACCGCCAAAAAACTGCAAAACCAAAACCGCGATTTTTGGTTCGGTGCGGTTTCTGTTTTTATAAAAAAAACGCAAGTGTGGTTGCGGTTCGGTTTTAGTCAAAAACCGCATCGAACCGAACCATGCTCACCCTTTTAGCTACACTGTTTGAATTGTATATTGTAAATTCTACTCTTTTATAATCTGTAATAATAATCTTCATTACTAGTAACGTGTAAAATTCATTTAGAATATTGTTGAATTTATGTTATGTGCGCTAAAGACTTCTTCATGTGTGATAGAGATTGATTTAGAATACTCGTATAATCAATAACCTCGGGTGAAAATGAGCCTTGTCCTCAAAGGCCAAGGCTCGCATTTTTCTCGTCGTTCGGCTTCCAGGGCGTGGGTCGTGTGCGGGTTCAAGACGAACAAACTTTCGTAGATGGCATTGATGACCGGGATGAAATGTCTCCACACAACGCAAGACGGTTGACATGTCCACATAAGCAAGGGAAGGGTAACTCAAGTTTGTGATGCCACTTCATGTTAGTTGAACATAACAAGCTGATCACGCCTCACAATTTGTTATCATAGGCTAGAGCTTTGTTAATGCAGTTGGTATTAGCTCAAGAGTTTGTGAAAAGGCTAGAGTCCGAGCTCGTAGACGTGCAATGGAGAGTTCAATACCATAACCAGAGAGCACAACATCAACAAGGAGTAATGGTTCACGAGAATGTTAAGTCGTTAACGCCAATATCGGCTTGGAGAGCCGCTAAGAAGCTGAACAACACGGAGAAATTCTGTTTGTTTTGTTTGGAAAATGACGTGTAACATAATGTAATGCACAAAGTTGATGATGATGATACGTAACTGTAACCCGTGTAACTTGTAAGACAAAAAAAAGGCTCATGTTACAAATTACTGCTATATAAGTTACATGTGTGAGAGGCCAAACTAAGATTTAAGGTTTTAAAGGCAAACTCCCTTCTAGTTCTAGGGTGAGCAGAAAAACCGAAAACAAAAATCCAAAAACAACCTGAAGATTTAGGACTCTGGTGACAAATGACGCCATGACTTTTCAATACCCCACATGTGAACAAACGGAGTATATACATGTACTGATTGCTAAAATTTTCTTCCAGAAGCTCGACCCATAACCATTTTGCATATTGACCCACCCGCTGACCCAAACGCTCCTTAAACTCTGTTATAGCAGCTTAAACTTTGCTAAAATCATTGTATATGTCCAATGATCAATAAGAACAGATTTAGCACAGATAAATGAGGTCAAATAACTGTTATCCATGAGAAAAACAAAACACGATAATTTATTTACTTAGCAGCTTCCCAAATGCCCAAAAAAGGTTGTTGCAGCAGGCCAGCAGTGATATTGCAACGTTCACCAAAATACCCGGTTACAAAACGGTTACTCACTAACTGGTACCTCTGGTCGTAAGCCGTCAGCGGTTAGTAACCGCCGGTTATTTAACCGAAACCGGTTATGGTCAATAATCAGTGTTGACCAGTTTCAGTTTTTTTTTTTTTTGTTACGGTTATTATGTGCACGACCCTATTTAGTATTTACTAACCATGTTATATCTGTTAGCCAACTTGGTTTGATATTAATACTAAGAAATCATCAGCTCCTGCCAACCTATATACAACAAGTGACAGTTTAGGACTATAAATGGCCGAATGCAGAATTTTTTTGTATGGGTTAAAATAGACTTTCTAGGCAATGGAATCATAGTTATTTTCCTAATTTATTAAAGTGTTTAAAGGCCAAAAGAGTATTATTCCTTGTTTGTGAAGCAGTTTAGCACCAAGTCTCGATTTTACTGCAATCCTAGTCTGACATGAAATTCGCCATCTAAGATTTAGGGCTGGAAAAATAGTTCCTTGGCATTGAGTTGTGCAGAATTCACTAGGTTGCTTATCCCACTGAAAGGAAGAACACCGATGATCTTTTGAAAGATGCCTGCTAAAGTTACACATTTTCCTTTGCCTTGAATCTTTTAACTTTCGTTAAATTTCTATACTGAGTGGTTGCAGCAGCAGCATCATATTGTTGCCTAAATGCTCAAATCTCAGCTATGTTTGTTGTTATCAATCCAATAATCCTCTGAACACGTTATAAAAACTCTCAGCTAGGTCTTACTGATCCTCATATGACACAAAGGTCTCTAACTAGTGATAGCATATTCTTGGGTCATTCCTTGGTTCCTTGGAATACTAAGAAGCAATTCGTTGCGTCAAAATCATAAACGGTCCTGTTTCAAAAAAAAAATCATCTATGGTCATTTCGACTAGGTTACTGATATGAATGGCTTGTGCCTAACAATGTTTATATAATGCATTAACTACTGATTGACAAGTGACAGAAACATGTCATGGGTCAACCCGATCAGCTCGACCTGTTTTGGCCCACAGCCCCCACTAAAACAAGACCCTGTTTTAATAAGCTCCTTAACCCCCTTTAACAAACCTCTTACCTTTTCTTAAAACTGCAATCATCTATGGTGATAAAATATGCTCCTCCTGTGTAGATTTGTAAAAGAATGGCACAAGTATATAACAAAAAGTGCTTTATAAGATAAACACAATCACTTTCAATCTCCTTATGTCTCGGTTATCATAAATGAGCACTCTTAAAAATTTTAATTTTTTTTACATCAGTATGGAGTGGTACAAGTAACTAATGAAGTGGACAACATACGTTACTACAATTCTAGGCATGATTGCTGTGTTGCTAGTATGATGTTAAAAGCATTCATATATATATATCAGTGATAGTGAAGACCCATATAGTCAGATTCATTAACTGTTTTTTGTGCAAGCAGGCGGTACAGACACACGAAATACCCGTACCATTCTTGGCACACCTATATCCTAAATACAACCTGTCGTATAGGAACAGTAACGGGCAGGTCTCGCTTGAACTTGTCAATGCAAACATGAGAAGGATAAAGAGCAGCATCTTCTGCAAACATAGGATGCTGAATACAAAATAAAAACGGATAAGTTAACTCATAATAACAAAAGCTCAAAAGTCAAAACTAAAAGTATAAGAGTCGTGGTTGTCATGGCTAAGGTTTTAAAGGCAAAGTAATACTCTGTTATAGATCAAAACACGAAATTGATGGCCTGGGACTTTTTCTTTTGGCAAAATGATGTTCAATTCCCCCCACATGTGAACAAATAGAGTATATATACATGTGTAATGGTTGCTAAAATTTTGTTGCAGCAGCAGCTCGACCCATAACAATTTGCAGATTGACCCAAACGCCCCTTAAACATTGTTGTAACAGCTTTATTCTACGCATAGTTGCTTCCAGTTAACAGCTTAACCTTTCATAGTGCTTCCACTGTCAAACATCCTCTATTAATTATTGACTTAGAACCACCACAGATCACAGGTTTTGTCAAGTCGACTTTGGATAGGGTTTTTGATAACCCTAACTTTCTGCTACCTTTTTGTTCATTCTACACAGGTTTTCAAGCTGCAACGAATCTGTAACACGGCAACAAACCTCCACGAATTCACAACATGTATCTGGTACAATTGAAGGTTATCAGATGGTATGTGTAGCAGTGTAGCAGATGCAAGAAAACCAAACACAACACAAGGTATGCAATGCCAAAACACGCAGATTTATTATATAAGAGCAGTTGCTGAGCTCTGGACTTCCTTCTTATCGATGAAAAAACTTATCTTCTTAAACGGGAGCACGGTCAGATGAAGACCTGAAATAGTCAAAGACCCTGGATCCATTGTTTTCGATCCGGATGGAACCCCTGCCATAAACTTAATAAATTCAGATGGTTCTAATATAGAAGTAATTATATGGGTGTTACAATTTCTACATGTTTTACAGGTCTACAGGGAATGGGTGTATATACATAATTCGCACCCCTGGGATAGAGCACTTGTGTGCGTGGCCGATGGATATTGTCCAAGACTGCTCGCCTTCACAACCTTCCCCATAGGTAGTGGGCCATCTGTGATGCGAGTTGGGACCCTCTTATGTTATCGAAAATGAACATAAGTGCTTAATATCTTTGACACATCAGTAACTTGGTAAGCTCAAACTCAAAGTCTCACTAGCGACTAGCAAGTGTTATTGATAGAGGGGAACTTTAAATTACTAGTATTCATTTACCATCAAATCTCGCCACTAAACTCACAATTATTCAACCTATGATATAAGAAATATGTAAGTTAACTAACAAATCACAGTCCACCTTCAACTAGACAACAGATGATGAGTATGATAAGAACTTTAAGTATGATATATGTCAAAATCGTAAACAAGCTTTCACATGAAGCTCGACCGCCCGACTTGCCATTCATTAAGCTAGTATAGATAGATATACAACATAATTGGACTCGTAACTGAATCCCCAAATTATTCAAATATATGTATGTACATTTCATAATTTAAACAACACACATATACAATGTACTTTTAATTAAAACACCACCTAAACTTATATTTTGGTTGTGTCAATCATTGTGAAGAAAATCCAATCCACTAGCACCTACCTCCACCATATGAAAGAAGCATTCCCAGCATTCCCGGTATCAGATAGTGTTACTCTTGCAATTATATACGAACTCCCTTTTTCCTATGCAAACTTATATTCCTTCTTAGTGAGAAAAAAACCCAATCACTCTCGCTTGGACGTCTGGTAGTCTTCACCTCGATATACTCGCATGTGTTGTTGTCTAAACCTTTCATGGTAACATCATACCCATTCCACACTTTTCTCACGTCCATACGTCTTCACATAATGATCGTAAGCATGCTCCTGAGCGAGCTAAATTTTTAGTAATATCTTGAAGGGCGTCATTAGTTGATTGAATCACTTCAAGAGTTTGTAAAAGCATAGCATTTTGCCATTCTTCATCTTTTAACACATTATTGTCCCTTGCTCCTTGGCTACTGCATCGGCATGAAGAGCGAAAAGAAGACAGAAGAAGGGGAGTGGAACTGGAAGCTTGTGAAGTGGACTTGATCATCACATCCATACCACAAGCATCCACTCCTGCCAGAACTTATTAATTAATACAACTCTATAAACACACATTGACCTATAAATGATTTACAACTTCTCTTACAAACATATACCCGAATTTCATCGTTCTTTTGAAAACTACTTTTTTTTAATGATTTACTAGCAATGAGGGCACAAGTACGACCACCAAAGTTAACTCAATAGTTGGTGCTATATGTCTAAATACTAATTAACTAAAACAACTAGAATATGAATATCAACATCCTTTTCAAATTTGTAAATGAGTTACTGTCAATGTAAACAGATCTTGGTTTCTTCACGGGCATAGATGAGCAAGCGTTTCTGAATGTAAGTTCTATGACTTCTATTTAGTATTAATATGGTCAATATGTAAATACTCAAATATACATCCTACATTTACAAAACCCTTTCTGTTAAAAAAAATATACAGTACATCCTACATTTACTGTCAGTTGATAAAATATTGAGGAAAAAAACTCACCAGTTAAGCCGAAGGAACACGAAAAAGGGCATTTTTTATAAACTTGAGGTTTGCATTCTTTATATCATGATGTATGACAGTTTAATTTGCCATTGATGGTGTTTTGTAGGCAACTAATAAAACCTTCCGGAATAAAACTAAACGTTTCGCAAACAAGCGTCGCAACATCCATAAGAAGCATGCTGGTCTCACAACCTTCATTATAAAAAATTGATAAAATTTGTGTCATAAATCTTAATAATGTAAACATAATAATTTATCTTTTAACTAGTAAAACAAAAATATACAGTAATATAGGAAGAAATTACCTATTGTGAGATTTGGTCAGAAAAACACACACACATCTATGAATGAAATAGCGGCTGCCTGTCTGTTAAGAAAGAAAGAAAGAAATAAGAAAAGTGTAACTAGGTTAGATTTAGTGGATTATGAAGGGCATTGTTTGGGCTTTATAATAAAAATTATTGGGTCACACTACTAGATTAGAAAAAATAAGTAAAATAAATACCTATATGAGATCTATATATGCGGCTGTGATACTAGGTTAGAAGTTAGAACTAAAAATTGTGTTTTATGATACTTATTATAACGTGTGTGTGCTTTAAAAGAAAGTAGTTGAAGGAAGTAGGTGAATTGTTATGAATGTTTGTGTTGGGTATTAGATGAACATGATACATGCTATTACCCACCGGATACTTGTGCTTTTCAGTGGATATTTGTGCTTGTTTTGATTTAATCGTAGCCTTTCATTTCTTGTTAGCTCAATCCGTGTGAGTACATTCAAAGGCTGGGATCATTTTCAGTTGGATCCGTGTGAATGGGTTGTCATCCAGTCACTCACTAACACGTCACCCTAAAGTTTCTTTCCTTGGGATTTTTGTACTTATTCGTTGGTCTTATATTGGGGCCTTTTATGGGCCCAGTTGAGAAATGACACAAAACTACTACAGTAGTAGTCTAGTACTATCGAGTTGAAGAGCTTGACATGATTTAACTCGGCTCAAATCGACTCGACTCTATTTGTGTTAACAGTGACTTGGATGATCATGCATGGACATGTATAAAGATGGCGGTTTTGGGTTCAAATTGGCTGGGAGGACGTCCTTTACAACTAATATAGTTATTTCAATCACCTTCCATGATTTCACTAATTTACTTTCGAAAATGATGAAACGAGTGTGATGTGTGATCCTTCAACGATTTCACTAATCCAGACCTATTTGACGAGGTTGATGACATGCTTTCGTTATGGACTAGCTAGTGTGGGTCCAAGGCAGGACATGCTTTCGTTATGGACTAAAACATCAGCTAACTAACGGTGCTGCTGGGTATTTATAACTCTTATAGCTAGTGTGGTTTTCACCATAAAATTGAAACCATAAGCAGAATGTTGAAAATGCTGGATCGAGTGCATGTTTTTTATTCAAGCAACATAGTAAAGAGAATTGGGGAGCTCGAATGTAATTCTAGCAGTTGGGACACCTCTTATATATACTGCTTCGTTGGTCTATCCCAATATCCCCAAAATACGGTATTCATTCGCTATCAACTCTCTCTGTACGTGTTTTGTATTCTCGAACCGTTTTATGTTCACTGGCATCACTACTAGTATAATAAAAACACATGTATTAGGTAAAGACTCTTCCAACCATAGTAACCAGCATCAACAAGATTGTCGACAGTGACATCTTTAAGATGTCCTTGTAGTAAAAAACTAATGTTAGAAGGGTATCATCAATGTCAAAGATCCAGACATCTTTTCCATCATTCTTCAAGTCGCAAAGAGTGTTGAGGTAGAATGTATCTATTGCAGCCTCAGAATCGATCTTGAACTGAGACAGGTCATGTACTTTCCAATGTAACTAGGACATTCAGCTGGACGTTGTTTAGCTCAACATTCATTATTCTTCAACCCTCGCAATATTTATTTAAAGTGTTCTGAAGGCCAGACTTAGTCGACTTAAGTTTCTTTTTCGTAACCCTACGACGACAGACGTAAAACATTAACCCTCATATCCTACGACTACAGGTAAACTAACGACAGACACAAAACATAACCACAGTGGGCGAGGTTACAGTGGTTTTTATGGACACTTCAGAATGGATGAACCCACTCAACAGATCACATAGGTTTTTGGACATGATGACATGGATCAGGTTGATGCGATTGAACTCTATTGTAAAAAGAAGCTCCAGTCCCATCCCGATAATCATGTGGCCATTTTTGCAACCTGTCTGAACCTACTCAAAGTTTTTTTGGCGTGGTATACTGGATTTGTGTGCATTCCAGTTTCTCTCCAAGAAGGTATTTGAATTTACCATTGTCGTAGTAAATATGTGCAGGGGTAAAAAGTGATTATGTATAAGTGGCAGTAGGAATAAAAATGAAGCAGTGGAAATATGTAAATCGTATATATTGATATTGATTGATAATAGTTGCTGTACAAGAGTTCCCTATATATAATCTATGAACAGGTATGATGAAAAGTCGTGACTTTTCATGATTAACAGTTAATAACAGTTTTAACTGTTATATAACTGTCAAATATACCTGTGGCCGTTTGGTCATGACTGTTGGCCGTTGGCCCAGTCACTCCTTCTTAGCAGGCTTTTACAAAGACCTTGCTTTTGGCCCGTTTTATTTCCTAGCCTATTACATAATATTAATAATAAGTACATTAGGTTAATTACATGTTTATGCAGTCAAAAGAACTAAACAAATTTATCCCAACATCACCCCCATAATTTGTGAGTGGTTTTGAGTATCCTGCGTTCTTCTGCCTGCTTCCCGTCTTGTTCTTTTTCCTTTTAAGCAATGACAGTAATGTCATCACTTGTTGCTTCATCCTGTTCTTCAGATTCTGGTTGTCTTGATGTTGTCCCGATGGTTGAAGTACTTGCCCAGTAGGTTGCTTTGTATTCAGGATGTGCGACTGGTGCTCCATAGTGTAGGTTCTGATTTTTGCAGTCCTCCTCTTCAAGCGTTATCCCAAAATGCTCCATTGCTCTCTTTCCCTTGTCAGCAGTTCCTGGAGTACAAACCCAATCGTAGGAGTCAAGGCTTTCCTTGTCATCTTCCATTTTTATGGAAGGGGGTACTCGTGCTGTCTTGTAGGTAGAGATAAGAACATCCAAATAAGTTAGATAACATTCTCTAATGGCTTCACCATCAGAAGTCGAGAGGCCTAAGATTTCTGCAATAGATCCAAATTGATTACAGAATTGTACACTTAAATATCCCCTGATACTTCTATTAATTTATAGAGATCAAAAAGATGTATTTGAACACCCAAGATGGTTGGTGGTAAAGGGCCAGGGACCGGTTTCTTCAGGTAGTGGCTATAGAACCACGTTAAGACCTTGTCGAATCTGCCTCTGAATATATCCCAACTCTTGCTTGTCACACTATCATCCTTGCAAATGTTAAGAAAAGAAATAAGATCTTGAAGAGATTTAATTTCTGATGGATCATTTGTTTCCACCAGTGGTGAGTCTTTCTCCCTTTCCTTGATGCGTTCTTCGTGCAAAGATTTAAAGTAGTCCTCCAAGTATTCGTTATGCATGTTTCTCATCTTGTTAAGATCCAATTTGCTCCCTTTTTTATCCTTGAACATGTATTCAAGGTGGCAAGTATTTCCTTCAAATATTATCTCAAAACCTTGTTGTATGAGAAGGTTTTTAGATAATATATTGAGGGTTACTTCTGGGGCGTAGTATACCCCTGGGATCATGTATTCTATGCTTCCATTGTTCACCATAATTTCCCCAACCCCGTAAGTAAATAAAAGTTTCTTTTGTGTTTCAAGTTTTTCAACAAGAAACTCCTCCTTGATGTTTATGAAGAAATTGAGACTAGATGTCATGTGTTTGTTAGTAGTATCACTAACATACCAATAATTGTCCCAATTTCCTGAATTCGTGCCTTTTAAAATGCCAATGGTTGTAAAATGTATAAACTCAGGGTATTTCAAACTTACTGTAGGCTGGTTCATTCGTTTGTTTGGGCATTGGTTCGCGAAATGGCCAGTGTTGTGGCACTTGAAGCATTTGACAACCTTCTTGTTCATCCTTATGTTTTCTCCTGTTTTACTTGTTCCAGCGGATACCCATGAGTGCTTTTGTACTGCTTTTATTTTTATGTTGTCAGGACATGCTCTATAAACGTGTCCTTTTTTGTTGCAGTTGAAACAAACATACTCCTTATGTTTGTTAAATGACACTGATGAATTATAGGCTTCAATATCTTGCAGTTTTTTCTTCAGCATCATTTTGCACTCATCAGATATCTGTCTGATGCATCTGCCTACCTTTTCTTCACACTCCCTCTTTATTTGCCTTTGCAGAAATTCCTTCGTCGAAACCTTCTTTGGAGACCTCCCAGTATTTGCGCTCTGATACCACTTTTGGCGTGGTATACTGGATTTGTGTGCATTCCAGTTTCTCTCCAAGAAGGTATTTGAATTTACCATTGTCGTAGTAAATATGTGCAGGGGTAAAAAGTGATTATGTATAAGTGGCAGTAGGAATAAAAATGAAGCAGTGGAAATATGTAAATCGTATATATTGATATTGATTGATAATAGTTGCTGTACAAGAGTTCCCTATATATAATCTATGAACAGGTATGATGAAAAGTCGTGACTTTTCATGATTAACAGTTAATAACAGTTTTAACTGTTATATAACTGTCAAATATACCTGTGGCCGTTTGGTCATGACTGTTGGCCGTTGGCCCAGTCACTCCTTCTTAGCAGGCTTTTACAAAGACCTTGCTTTTGGCCCGTTTTATTTCCTAGCCTATTACATAATATTAATAATAAGTACATTAGGTTAATTACATGTTTATGCAGTCAAAAGAACTAAACAAATTTATCCCAACAAGTTTTTCAAAGGTCATGCGACATGCGTGGCGTTCTTGATTTCACACTAGTACGTGGGCGGTAATATAGACTTAATGCCCTCTTCCTTGCCCGGTTTCGTTGCTTCAGTTTAACAAAAAAAATACAAAAAACGTGCTTAAGAGGATACTTGTGTTTGCTGGAGGGATCGTTTGTCGATTTCTCTGGTATTCTATAGAACTTGGAGACTAGTTAGCTGACGCGGTATAACTCTTGTTGTCGTCAACTACAGTACCTATGAAGGAGATAAAGATAGAGAACTGAATCATTTAGTGAAAAATGCGAATGTAGATATCAGATGCCGAATACTTAATCTCCCACACCGCCTATACATGTCTGGTATCCTCCCTCTTGTGGGAGAAGGTGGAAATATTGACCGAAAAAGAAGACGAGATGATAATGATGATACTACGGGATGATGATAATGCATGTGATGGTAGAAAACGAGCAAGGAATGGATGAAGAAAGCGGTTTAGTTGCAGGTTTTCAATAAGAAGCCCAAACCAAGGGAACAATCAAGTTGCCTGTTCAATTGTTACATTTTGTCTCTGCTCATTTACAGTTAATGTTCGTCTAGGACATTCTGAACTTTTATGGTTTGTTTTTCCACTGAACATATTGTCTCTTCTAGATGGAATGACCACTCTCATGAAGTTACTTAAAACTACACTACTCTTTTTACAATTTGCAATTTGAGACTATAATAAATATTAACGTAAAGTTAAGTTAGCTAAGCATATCTTTGGTTATGTAGGGCAATAAAGGAGGAAGAGTATGCTGCTTGCAGGGCGATTTTACCCATACTTCAAGCCGAAGAGGATGAAATGTAAGATATTACCCAGTTTGACTCGATCGTTAATGTTATGCATGGGTGCCTTGGGTTTGGTTAAACAGGACAAAAGAATACTTTTTAGCTAAAATGAAAATTGTATCATTACTGTAATAACAATGTTCATGTGATCATATTCAATGCGTTGCTGATTTTAAAAATCTATGGCTCCTCCTGTGTATATTTGTGAAAGAACGGAGAAGTATCTTGAAGAAGAGGGTAGGATCATGCAAGATGTGCCTGGCTGGAAAGTTGGCAAGAGTGTACCAGGCCACCCCGGAAAATGGATGCCTCCTGCAACTGGTGAAATGCGTCCTGAGGTCTGGTAAACTTTGGGGATGTTGTCAGTTTACGCGTCTTCAAACGTCTAATAAAATTGCAGTTGAACAAATATTCACATATTTCTAAGTGAGAGCTTCTTTTGTTTACATGTATTATCTAAACCTTTGCTGCTATGCAACTCGATTTCATTTGATGTACCCGCTTCATCTATATGGTTTTGGTAATCTGCCATCCATCTGCACTTTCTACATAAACGCATCTCCGGTGTATTTTAGATTGAATATGTTTGGGTGCACACTGGTCTTCAGTTTTACAATTTTACGACGTTGGCTTAGATCAAAGTTGTGTTGACCGAACAATATTGTTTGTGCGTCTTATTGGATCAAATTTGTCTTGACTGAATACAATAGAGTAGGCATCTGAATCATTATTGTCTTGCATCATTTGTAAGCTTTTGAATATGACAGGAGGACGTTGTAACTTGTAAGTGTTTGAATACAGTCGTTCTTTAGATATTCGACTTGTTTGACTCTTCATCAAATAAACAAACTAAAAAAGATTGAAACCGATGTAACACGTTTAAGCAAGACTTAATGTCAAATGCATCTCCTGCATTCCTAACAACATTACCAAGATCGTTGTCTTTTGACTGACAACGAAACCGAAGATTGTTCACGTTAACTTCAATATGAACGATGTATCGTCGCTTCACATACAACCGATTTTGTCATTAGCAATGATGTTTGCTTTCGTAGCATAGCTGAGGTTGATTGCTAAAATGAATAGTCAAAAGTTTGCCATGAGATAAATGGTTTAATTAGAATTTGAGTTGAGACTGTCATGTTATATAAAAGCCAGTGGTTACATATAGATCAATATACTAGCTCTCATTAAACTGCAAACTGATGAGGGGAAAGCGAGTCTCTTGACCGTAGCTTACACGTAGCTTACACGGATACGGCTTAACTGTGGTATTCCATTGGCTTAACTATGGGTAGCCTAACATGAACGCGATAAGATGTATTAGTGGCTTAACATGAACTTGACATCACACGGCATTAAGATTATAACCAAATATAATAGGATTAATGCTTACTTTGTTTACAACTCAAAACAGTAAAAGTCAGTTATTACATTAATAATCGGGTGCACACGTCTTGTTACAACTAAATAGTTACTACCCGACTCGTTACAACATGAAAATAAAACCACACGAGGAAATATGTGAAAATGACTCTACTTCTTGTTGTTTGCTAACTTCAAACATTGGATACTGGAGACTCAAAGAGTCAGCTGAAACGATTCGTAGCGATCAAGGTAAGGCATTCATGTGGGAAAAAAGTAGAGAGACACATACGAAAGGAGGCGACCACAAATTGAGAGTCCAATTTGCAAAGATGAAAAGGAACCACTATTCTTAATACAATGTTTGCATTCTTTATGTCACGATGTATGACGTTCAATGTTGTTTTACCTTTCTTAATACGAGCCGGATCATGTGATTTAGGCCTTGGCTGGTGGTTTCAGCAAACTCATGTACCACAAGAAGCAGGGTAGAACAAATACCACGAGGTACCGCCTCAAATGTAGATTCAAGCTCAGAATTTGGTCTCCTTGCTTCATGCAAGACAGATTTTGGCATTTTCGTGTTCGACTCTATTTGTTTCTTAGTAGTTAGTATCAACTGAACCCAACTATCTTCATCTTTACGCCTGCTTAATATATAAGAAACAAATATTAGCATAGTATAATCATTATCAAACATTGATCACCAGCCTGGCTGCCGAGTTTCCTAACTTCACAAAGTATATTGAAGCAATTGGGAACCCGAGGTCTGATTCAATACAGATTCAACTTGCTCGATGCAATTCGTTGAGAATTAGAACTCA
Organism: Glebionis coronaria; assembly: GCA_025667525.1. NCBI lineage: Eukaryota > Viridiplantae > Streptophyta > Magnoliopsida > Asterales > Asteraceae > Glebionis > Glebionis coronaria. Next base: position 7,117,187 of record CM046877.1, read on the forward strand.
TAGGGTTACTGATGTTTCATCGGGCGCAGCAGATCGTTACATCATATGTGAGATGTTTGATCATCTGGTTGGAAGACCTTTACATGACTTGATGTTTCTCACGACTGGTGATCCAAACTTCTATGCCCCTATCAATGCAGTAGGGAGTCTTGGATACAAGCTAGTATTGGTGAAACAAAAAAGAGGGTTTTCACATTATGAGTTGTTACATTAAACATCGAGTGGGAGAACTTCAAAAGAGGGCTTGGATTCAGTGCTTTAAGCGGTGAGAATAGGGTGTCAGAGCGTCTCAACTTTCAACTGCCAAATTAAGAACATGAAATCTGATTGAGATAGATGATTCAAGCATAAAGATACCTAATAATCTTGAAAAGCATATATCGACCTATAAATGATTTACAACTTCTCTTACAAACCTATACCCGAATTTCAACGTTCTTTTGAAAACTAGTATTTTTTTATCATTTACTAGCAATGAGGGCACAATGACGATCACCAAAGTTAACTCAATAGTCGTTGCTATGGGTCTGAACCCTAATCAAGAATATCAGCATTGTTTTCAAATTTATAAATGAGTTACAACTAACTGTGAATGTAGAAACATAACTTGGTTTGTTCACCGGCACAAACGTTTGTGAATGTAAATACTCCGTTTGTAATAGTACAAAACTATACATCCTACATTTACAAAACACTTTCTGCTAAAAAAAATATATATATACATCATATATTTACTGTCAGTTGATAAAATATTCAGGAAAAAAAACTCACCAGTTAAGCCGAAGGAACACGAAAAAGGGCATTTTTTTTATAAACTTGAGGTTTGCATTCTTTATATCATGATGTATGACGTTTAATTTGCCATTGATGATGGTGTTTTGTAGGCAACTAAAACCTTCCGAAATAAGACGAAACTTTCGCAAACAAACTGTCGCAACATCCGTAAGATCCATGCTGGCCTCACTAACCTTCATCACAAAAAAATGATAAAATTTGTCATAAATCTTAATAATGTAAAAATAATAATATATCAATTCGGTTATTTTATTAGATCTACATCAATTAGTAATTATAGGAAGAAATTACCTTATGGTGAGATTTGGTCAGAAAAACAATGTAGCACTGAGGTGAAGATGTGTTTCCAGCCCCTTACTCCCTTTAACCTTATAGCCTTAATACCCTATCATCCGCACGAGCAGGTGTGCCTCTATAATAGTTAGGATTCTTGTAATATATCTCAACCAAGCAATTTCATATAAATACTTCATCCAAAAAAAATTCCTGTATGAACGAAAGAAAAGTAATCATTTTCAGATGGTTTGTGCTTCTTTCTAGGTTTGGATGTCGATATAGATTAAAACATGGATGAGTCGGGTCAAGTGATCAATGGTTTGTACCTTCCTAAATAAAGAAGATAAAGATATTGGAATGAAAAGCTTCAATATATGATCCTTGATTCTATAAACACACACAATTGATGAATATATTATATACTTTAGGTACAAAATAATGATATTTTCACTTACATTCTCGACTTTATTAGACACAAGGTGTTCAATAACTTTGGTAGTGGTACAGTGATCATACAAAAGTTGTCATGAGGTGACATTAGTCTCACACTTTTCGCTCATAGGTATTGAGCACACGATCTATATGTAACTAAAAATATTTCACTTTGAGATTAACACAATAATTTTCTAATCTGAGTCAATTTAGAAAACCAAAAGTGGATGAGAACAACAAAAGGTCTAAACATGAACATGACACATATATGGTCCATTCATTAGCTTTTGGAGTAGGCTTGATTCACCAAAAAATGAATTATACCTAGGAAATCAAATAGCCCAACTATTCTCTCCTTTTACATTGCGAATATAAGGATAAACCATATCACTAATAAAGTGATACATATAAAGGTAAAAAGCAGTGAAATATAAGTTGTGAGGTGCATACTTGTATAGTTAAACAAATTGAAGCAAAAAAGTGCCTTCATATTTCACGATGCCACTTTTTTAAAACGTACACAATTTAAATGTCTTTTCTGGCTTCCCTTTGCACCAGACTTTGATGGAGTAGCCACCAGTTACACATACAAAACCCCAATGGATATGACATACACCAAAGAGCTATACTTAGGCAAAAAAACTTTTGCACATTTAGATAAGAAAAGCATAAATATGAATGATTACAATAGAAATATTTCATATCCACTTCAAACATGTTATATCATACATATAAACAGTGACGGAACCAGGAAAGTGAGTAGTGGGGGCAAATTTTTTTTTATAACATCAAAATACGAAGAAAAAAAAAACTATTATCAAAGAGATAAATCGGGTATTTGTACGTAAAAATGAAGGGTTTATAATGTGTTAGAACACTGATTATTGAGATTTAGTATATGGATGGGGGGCAATTTAAGTTTCTGGTGAGAGACATTTTAAAAAAGAACTCGAAATCGAAAAAAATTAGGTGGTGTTTGTTTCATTAAGATGTTTTGGGTCTGAATCTGACTACCGCCTCTTACCATCTTACTGGTAAGAGGCGGTCATAATATCTGAATCTGAATGAAGTAATGTTGTTTGTTTTTCACAATTGTCTGAATGATTTAAAATGTCCGTTTTTAAGTATATATTTTATCATTAAACGTGATGTGTTTGACAATATTTTACGTAATTTTCTTATAATTTTTTTTAAAACAGTAACGTTGCCCAACCACTATTTTTTGTAAAGAAAACGTAATTTTTCCGACAAAAACGTAAAACTACTGACGAAAACGTAAATTTTCTGACGAAAACATAAATTTACTGAGAAAAACGTACATTTTCTGACGAAAACGTAAATTTAGTGACGAAAAGGTAAATTTTCTGGCGAGAACTTAAATTTACTGACGAAAACGTAAATTTACTTACGAAAACGTAAATTTTTTCTGACGAAATAATAAATTTTAGGACGAAAACTTAAATTTTCTGACGAAACGTAAATTTTAGGACGAAAACGTAAACTTTCTTACGAAAACTTAAATTTTATGACGAAAACGTAAATTTTCTGACGAAAACGTAAATTTACTGACGAAAACGTAAAATTACTGACGAAAACGTAAAATTACTGACAATGTAACACCCCATTTTGGAAATGGAAATATCACAGTAATTATGGCGTGTCATCAAAGCATACAAGGTAAAATGTCTAAACATTACTTGACCATAAAAAGGAAAATACCGGAATCAAACATCGGTAGTCCAAAAGTAAAGCTCATCACACACAAACATAGTATAATAAAGGAAAAGGACTAAACAATGTCCAAAGCATAAGTATCAAAAGAAAGGAAATGCATAATGTAAAGAAGGCTAGACAGCTTCCAGTCCATATGCACGTACTCTTAGTGTCTACGAGCGTCCCTGAGTACCTGCCGTTTTGGGAACATAGAAAAGGAAAACGGCTGAGCAAATACGCTCAGTGCACGGATGTACAATAAAGCATGGATAGGATAGAATATAACATAATAACAGCGGAAGAAAACTAAGTCCCGAGTAACCTGGTTAAGTCTTAATAAAACTGGTTTATAGTTTGAAAGTCTTATGTTTATCTTATAAAAACTGGTTGTCATATTTTACCATTAGCCAATATAGGTCATGAAAATCCATCGTGCATGAATAATTAGAGGGGTGACCTCATCATGCAAATTAGAGGGGCTGCCTCTAATTTAATATACTGGTTTATGGGTAGGAGGGATCAGCTCCTTGTGAAGGATGCAAGGCACACACCACATTCACCATGTAATCCTGAATAAAAACATGTAACTAGGATGCACCCATACGCCCCACATGATAAATATAAATAAATGGCCAAAAGCTGAAGGGACGCCACGAGCAATCAATCCGCCATGGTGAAGTCATAACATCAGTGCCTCTAATGTTATGGTTATGGTACCTCCATAACTAGGTGAAACTGGTCATGCATGTATATGGCTATAGGTAATCTTAATTAAACATAAGCAATCAAACTCATAACTTATACTACGGGAAAACAGTTGGCTGCATACGGGGAATCCTAATAAGGAAAGAATGTCCATACTGAAAGGACGGGAATCCGTACCTTATGTCCAGTGAACGAGAAAGACGAACTGCGAGAATCCTACTTCTGAATCACTAGTGCTACATAAATACGTACATGAATAAGTATCTGCTTACTAACTACATAGCTGGTTTTATGTCATGTCTTAGCTTATTTTATATGTTCTTACTATGTTTTACTGTTTTAAAGCCTTAAACTGTATTAAATCTTATATTCTGTTTAATCTGATTAAGTATTTCTGGTATTTCATGTGTTGTTATACTTACTGTGTAATAATAAGTAACTTTCCAAAAATAGCAGGTTTCCTAAAATAGAAAGTTTCCAAAAATAAAAAGTTTCCAAAAATAGAAAGTTTCCAAAAATAGAAAGTTACCAAAAATAGAAAGTTTCCAAAAATAGAAAGTTTCCAAAAATAGAAAGTTTCCAAAAATAATTCGGTGATCTTTTGTCGAGGAATAATGCTCAGATGAAGTTTTTGCAAAGGATCGCGTGTATGAGTGTGTGGCTGTATCCCTTCACATCCATTTTATTATTGGACTACTGTGTTCTCCCGCTCGTGTCTCTCTTTTCCGGTAAGTTCATTGCTCACTCACTATATGTGACGTTTCTGATCAAGGTTTTAGCTATTACGGTTACAGTTAGCATGTTGTCCTTACTCGATATCATATTGTCAAAAATCACCTTTCACGACTGGTAGAGAAATAAGCAAGTTTGATTGATTGGCGTGACAAGTGCACATCCTGTTGTAGTGACCCTGTGCCTGCTATAGGTGATTGCAGGAGTTGACATAAACTTCGCCCTAACTTAAAAACTGCTATAGTTAATGATGGTGAAGAGGAGTTTGCTGAGTTTTATAAGTTCTGTTTCATAGTGCTACCAGTAATTTAAACAATATTAGAGTTACCTACTCTAAGTATCTGATCTCATTGTCAACAAATGGAAGACACGTGACAATTTAGAGTATTTCAGATTCTTAGCTCTTTACCTGTAGATCAATATAGAAAGTATGGGTTTAATTTATATGTGACAAAATTTGCTCATATTTTAAAACAAATTTTTGTTCATATTTGATAGCGTATTGGTTTGTCAAGTTCCCAACAAGTTGATTTGCCACAAACCACAATACCCAGAATATGGTGTTCATCCTTTAATCTAGTGTATTATGGTTGCACTTAGCTGTGTGTATTATGGTTGCACGTTTTCTTATCTCTTATATGATGTGTTAGCTGGAGCTATGCGTTTCACTGTTTGTACGATTATCAGCTGTTTATTGTATTGTCTACTTTTGATGATGAAACTGACATTTTGTAATATTTTTGGTTTTGAGATAAAGAAAATAGGAACCACATGTGGTTCCTATGGGTTTTGTCCACCATATCCATAACCTGTACAAACAAATCAAAATTTTGTTAAAAGTATTGAAATTTGAATACTATTACTATAAGTTGTTCGTACCTCGTCATAACACTCTTCAATTACCATTTCAACATCAAGATCTGTGTATTCACACAAATTCCTTTGCGTATAGGAATCTTCAGCTCTAAAAACAGGAGCAGCCATAGATGCACGTTCAACATCTTCCTATAAACTTTTTATAGGTTTTCAGGTTTTTTTTATTTCAGTTTTCTTTTTATTTTAAAATTAGGGTTTATGTGAGAATGGCGGTTGTGTTAATTTTGGTTTTTCTAATATTTTTTGTAGGTTACTTTAATTTTACAGATGTTTGTTTTTAATTATTAGTGGTTCAGATTGATGTCTTTGTTCACAGATGCTAATGTTTTGATGTAACTTAATTGAGTGTTATGAATACAATGAAAGATATTTTTTATTTGGTTTGTAGATCGTAAAACTCAAAGTGATTCATGTGATTGATTGCAGGTTGTTTGAATGAGGGATTTTTACAAATCTGTAACATAAACAGGTATTGAATTAGTTTGGCATACAATTCTAGAGTGCAGGTACAAAGGCATCTCAAGATAAGGATAGAGCACATGGTAAATCCTTGGGACGATACTGAAAAAATCTTGTCAACCCTTACAAAGGGATCAAAGATGGGACGCTGCAACAGGTTAGGATAAAAGTTTAGTAGTTTTATGAAATGTTTGTTACATACGTTTGTTTTTTGGCTTGATATAAACGCGTTGCATCAGGCATTTACAGATGGTATGAACCCGACACTCGCTATATCTGCAGCCGAGAAGGACGAATTCACAGGTTATGTTAATAGCAGCAGCCCGCTCACACTCCAATGATTGGAGATACGCACGAGCCATATAAAGAAGATGTTTGGGCTATTGTGCTGGTGATACACTGGCTCACCAGACGTCTTCTACATCTACAGTTGCACATTTTGGAAATCTATTTGATGGTAATACGTTAAGACGCTTTAGAAAATATTTACTATGGCTCAGGTTACGGTTAATACATATTTAGATAGGTTTTAAGATTCATATAAGTGTGTATGTGTTTTACGTGCCTCTATAGTTTGATTTATGTGTTGTATATATTTGAAGCTCGCGTTGGTTTGGATCTCCAATGGAGTGACACTGACTTAGACAAGTATGATCTGGAATTAATCCAAAACGTGAAATTAGCGTTTTATTCCCAAATAATTTGGAAATCTTTCAGTAATGATAAGCCTGGGAATTTTTTTATGGTTTCTTATGGGAAAAGATTAGAACTTTACTAAAAAAATGTCATGTTAGACAATGTAAAGGTCTGTGTAAAACTTTAAATACCATACTCCTTCCCGTGAATCACGAGTGACCACCCCTATCGTTAGGTTGCTAAATCCATTTCATGAACTTATCATTGATTTCGAGGTACAACATGTCATCTAATTTAGCAAGCCAGACTCTTTTATGATACAAGAAAATCTATTGATGGAAAAGTGTAGTATAACTTTAAATCTAAACACATTTGTTATTATTTTGTATGCTTATAGATATTAAGTTCGAAAGGCAGAGCTGACAGGTGAACATTTTAACTGGAGTAGCGCAGAGGACCATACAAGATTGTAGACCAACCAATTCCAATCATAACAGAAGATGAGAAGGGCAGATCGACCAGATGAAAAAGGAAAAAAAATGAAACCCGTTCACCAGTAAGTAGTATGTCTTGGATTATATATTATAAAACCAGGTGTGTCCTATTTAAGAAACACTTCTCAGCATAAAAGTTTCAGCATAAAAACAGCTATGTAAAGTTAAATTTTTATACGAACAGAAACTGTATTTACCCTAGCTGAAGTATTTCGTAATTATTAGACAAAAAGCATAGATTTATGACATTATAAACCTACGCCAATTGCATTCAATTTTGCACGCAAGATGGGCAGGCATCATGTGGTGCCAAACTTATCTTTCCATCAAAGCAAGGTAAGTTAGCTATTAAGCATTCATCTATGTCACTATATACTCATTTATTTCTTTGAATAATGAAGAGCCTCTTGGTCAGGGTATCGAATTAAAGGACAAGCTGCATATTTTGCAGTTTATGAGCCTAATGTTTTCATTATTTCCGACGACGAGGAGCAGGAGCATGCCAGACGTGAGGCTCAACACATATTGGGCAAATGCTTCTCGATTACAGAAACAAGCGGAGATGTGGTGATAAATGGTAAAGGAAAGCCACCTTTTACTCTTACGAAGAGAGATTTTAACTTATTTATCTAATGAAGCATGTATACATCCATCTCCCAGTTTTATTACTAATAGTATCTTCCTCTATCGTCTTTTATTATCATGACGTTTTAATTTTTTCTTTCTTCTACGGACTATAATTGTAGTACCAGTTAGTAGAGTCTAAAGTCCTACGGGACAGAAATTTTAAGGTGAATACTCCTTTGCATTTGACTTGTAATTGAAATAAGATTGATTCGTTGTACTTATATTAGACTGTAAGTAGGAAAATGCACTACTGTATCCGTTCAGTTGTGACTCTAAAATGGGTCAAATTAGCTTTCTCATGGATTCATTATTGAATGTCACATGTACTCATCCTTACTCTGTCTATGTTTCATAGGTCCTTTCTAAATTGGAGATTGGCGAGGACTTTTGGTGCATCCTCTTTAAGTTCAAGTCTGATTTCTATTGCGCTGAAACTTTGTTCTGAGAAGTTCTTAATTCTTTAGTGTTCATCTACAGATCTTTATATATGTACATAATGGTATTTCCAGTGACTGACAATTTGCATCTTTTTGTAATTACATTTTAGATACAATATAGCATCTAAGACAAGGGCGAAACAGTTTGGTAAGGTTATCCCTTATAACTATCCGTTATGTATATGTTGTCTTTTCTTATTTTTCTACTCTTCTTTTTCAAAATTATAACCAGAAGGGGGTGGCGGAAGGAGGGGGATTCGTGAATGCAGGTGCTCCAGTTTTTGTTGTCCGCTTCTAAGGTGATTAGTTGTTCACTCGGTAAGTAACATTATATAGCGTTTTGTGCCACAATGTGATTATATTTTTGGTGCATTAACTTCCACTGTTGTTTTTTTGTGGTGAAGCATGGATCATTGGAGGTTTTCTGTGGGTTTATTTGATAAAGATTAAGAATGGAGTCGCCAGCGTGATCGATTCATCACTCATAAGGTCTGCTTTAATGTTTTTTCCATCTTTTAGGCTTCACTTTTAGAATGCTATTGAAAGTATGTTGTTGATATATTAAGGATAATGGGTGTGATGTTTTTGGTGGTGCTAATAAGGAGAAAAAGGATTTTTTTTGGATTTTTGTTTATTGATAATAAGAAGACTAAAATGTAGGCAGCGACCACCTGAATTGATTTCAAAATGAAGAATAATCATGAGTTCATTATGAAATGTGTGAAAGTAACTAAATAGTAGATTGTTTAGTTGTTCAAGTTTGCGCAGAGTGACATGTATTAATTCTGGAAACTTTATTGTTAGCTTTAGGAAGACAGCGGGTAACTTTCAGTATGTTTTGCAATATAGTAGTCAGCGCATATATGCCAATTACAGAAAGAACGCTATGCCAATGACATGAGAACAACCATATCAATGCATCTTAGTTATATAGTTTTTCTCTAAATACAAAGTCACGAAACTCCTTGCTCTATATTGAAGTCCTCGAAATCTATGAGTAGCTTAAATGGCCAATTTGTTCTAAAACTATGCATATACGGTAGTTATGCTGCAACAAAATGATCATGTTAAAGGCTTATCTGCTAATGGACCAGGACCTTCCTATTAGGGGTAGCAAAGCGTGTATGTCCACAGGTTTGGTGACGGGTTAAAAATTAAAACATTCTTAGTACATGTCAAAATGGACCAGGACCTTGTCACTCTCTAAGCGCATATCCAAATAGATTATTTAAGGTTATGAAAGTTGGCAAGGCGAGCTTTTAATCTAACCTAAAAACCCTCTAAAATAAATATTTCTAAACCTCGTTATTAAGCTACGTATCTACTTCTGCTTATTAAGCTACGTATCTACTTCTGCTTATTAAGATACGTATCTACTTCTGCTTTATTAAACCCGAATACAACAGCAAACAATACAAAGATTCAAGAATACATATGGGTGATACAAGAATATTCTTAGTGGATTGTTAGAAAAGTATTTGAATGTTGGAAGCCTGATACTAGAATTACGTAAAAAAAAATCGTCCTTAAGCTTCAATGTTTAACTCGTGATAAAGAGGCGACATGTTTAGGTACCTTCCTATTAGGGGTAGCAAAGTGCGTATGTCCACAGGTTTGTTGACGGGTTAAAAATTAAAACATTCTTAGTACAGGTCAAATGGACCAGGACATTGTCACTCTCTAAGCGCATATCCAAATAGCTTATTTAAGGTTATGCGTATCAAAGTTGGCTAGGCAAGCTTTTAATCTAATCTAAAAACCCTTTAAAATAACTATTTCTAAACCGCTTTATTATGCTACGTATCTACTTCTGCTTATTAACAGAAATAATAATTAATCTTAAACACCCTCTAAGTGCTCAAATAAAAACTTCTACTCACTGATATGTGGAGTATTTGCCGGTAGCTTTGCTTGGATAACTACACGTTTATACAAACAAAAATGCATGACTAATAAGGGAAGTAAAATGGAATTTCATCTGCTTAATAAGTCATTTAAATGAATGGTTTCTCATCCTGCTGCTAACACATAAAATTGGCTTTACATAAATTGCTTCCACATATTGAAGACCGAAAGAACCTTGATTCATCTATGGAAAGGGCTAAAATAAACGCAAATAAAAGACCAGTAGGCTCCACATGGCATTGTTGTAAATAAGACTAATAATTAAGGCCAAAAAAGTCAACAGTGGACTACTATTATGAGACCGAGTGAGTATATATTTAAAGGCGTGTTTGGCTAAGCGTATAAAAAATACAGGTCGTGCCAGACAACCATTTTTTCGAGAGCTTATATAGGTGTTTGGAGTCATAATGTAGAATCTAACATGAATATAACATTATATGAGTTACCAGTATTCAACAATCAACAGTTACAGTGGGAAAAAAACATATGACTAAAAATCAAATAATGAATGTCAGTTGCAGCCCACTGTCCCTACTTGATCTAAAACACGGTGAACAACAATTAAAAGTTCACTTATGCACATATAGACTACATAAAGAGTTAAATTCTGTATTGGCAACAATGGAACTTAGCTAAGCAATTGTCAATTGATTTGAAAGTTTTAAAATAGTTAATATTGTCATGGAACAATGTGTTGCCATTTCTTTTGATTGGAATAATATATATATCATAAATTCACAATGGCTCAAAAGTCATTGTATAAATATAATTTCAAAGTCATTGTATAAGTAGCAACCTCTACCACATATTGTTTTGATGCTTACAGAAATTGCAAAAACATTAGAGTGTCAAGTAAAATTTTGTAGTCAAACATCCCTTGAAAATCAACATCTTGAGGCTCTTGCAACAGTTCCAAAAGTGTGAATAAGTTCTTTTGGTTTGTGTAGCGTGATTGTTAACACCACAACTAACATAATGATATTTAAAAGAATCATGTAGTGTCTTAGATCAAAAGTTACGTTATATCATATGGACGGATAAATTGTTTATTTCTTGAAATTCTTTTCTTGGCATTTCTTACCATATTTAGTGATGGTCACAGTTAAGACGTATTTGATTGTTGCGGATATCTTTTTATACCTACATAAATACTATAAACTAAAATGAGTGTGAAGATGAGAATAAATGTTACTCAGTTATATGATGTTCTAGAAGTCGAAATGAAATAGACCTTTCAGAATAATTGTGTTATCTTATAGTTTTTGTTTAAATTTAGGCCATAAAAGAATTTGACCTCCTATTGTAAAAATTCATTTTTATCACCTAATGTTTTTTTTGGCATTTTGTTCGTATATTATGGGAGGTAATTTGTACACTCGCCCTAATTGATTGACACACACTAAAAAGTAGTGTGTCTGACATATATATCTTTACATCATGTGTATTTATGTTCATCTTAAAAGGATATGTTAATACACAATACTTTTAAATGTGTCAATCAATTAAAAGAGTGTACAAATCATCTCCCATATATTATGTGCGACGGTAAAAAGAAAAAGCAAAGTGCTGGATGAAGAGTGGATTCAACCATATACAAATTCAAAGGTGAACATAGTTCATTTAAAACAATTGGACCAGAATAGCTTTGCTCAAATTTAGAAAGCTTGATTATAGTATTAGCATAGTTATCCATATTTTGGTTCTCTTATTCATAATTTTGCCTCCCGTACTTTCAATAAGGTCGCATATTGTATTTGGTTTCCCATATGCTTTTCGAACACCAGGTCTTCATTGTTCATGTTATGTATACAAGTGTGGGGCACGTGTTCAAAGCTTACACATACACACTTTTATTAATAAAACAATATGAAAAATAATTAAAAAAAATGAGCATAAGCTTCACATGAATTGAATGACAAACTATAATATGTTATAATAACTTATTACTATATTTTTTTGTTAGTAAGTAAAAGTATACAAAAAGCAAGATCCTCAGCCCATTCTAAGTACTAACAGAACGAAAAATTACTTATAATTAATATACACCTTTAATTTAGCATACATCTTTTCAACCAACATATTCACTTATTTTTTTAAAAATATACCTCTTTTTAAAAATTAAATATCTCACAAATGATAAATCGTCACTATTGCAACAAGAACTAAATCATCTTTCTATCGAAGAGTATATGTATATACTTTCGACGATTTTTTTTGTCAATCACGTATGAGAAAATCATATATGATTCATATCATGAGTCATATACGATTTCACAAAATCATATATGATTTTAGAAAACCATATACATGTGCCCCTCGATAGAAAGAGGATTTAATATTTGTCGCGATAATATGTTTTTTTTGCGTAACGATTAACCATTTACGAGATATTTATTTTAAAAAAAAAATGAGTTTTTTTGTTAGATGAAAAAATAAAAGTAATTGTGATTAGTTGATTGAGTTTGTGTTGAAATGAAAGTTTACATCAAACTTTTACCATCTATAACATGAGTTGATTTACCTTTTAACTATACATACTTTTTAACATATGTAGTAAGTAACACAATAAAGTGAAGTACATATACTTTTTCTACGGTTATTAAGAACATTACTTTAGTCTGGATGTATTGCTGGTCAGGTTTGACCATCACTTTTTTTGTCACCTCAGTTTTCTCTCTTCGAATGTATTTCATTACGATTAAACTCACGATTTAACTTATATGATGTGTTATATTAGTATACAAAACATACACAACAAATACATATCATGTCAACTAACAATGCATTAAAAGAAAACTATACTAAAAAATTAACAAACAAAAATTAGCCAAAGAAAAACATAGTTAAACAATAATTAGAAGTCATACCCGTCCATCGGACGGGTTTTGCCACTAGTATATATATATATATATATATATATATATATATATATATATATATATATATATATATATATATATATATATATATAGGGATGAGTTCTAGAGGAAACCTTCAATTCCTAGAAAACTTAGAAAACAAAATACGTGGTAGACTTTAAAAACGTCTCAAACTTCAAGGGTATAAAGTGAAAATAACAAAAAAAGCGGAACTTGTGATGCATATCATCGAATAATAAATTCAGTCTAAGAAAAAACCACACCTTCGTTATCATCTCCGATCAAATACTATGAAGAACTGATCAAAAGAAAATCAATTCCAATCAAGATCTAATCAAAATCGTATCAAATCCTATCAAGAACCGATCAAAATCATATCAAATCCTATTAAGAACTGATCAAAATCAGATTATCACAATAATGACGCAAATAAATTACTCCGACCTGATTGTGTATCGAACAACATTAAGTCATTTTCCGATGATCTGAAATCAAACAAGATAAATTGAGCAATCCGTAAGTATTAAAATATATATTTTTCGATTTTTATGTTATTTTCTGCTCGATTTGATCATAGAAATACAGTTGGTTCTTCATTTCGATTTGTAGCTTTGGAGTATGAACAGTTGGCTTTTATATGGGAATAAGCTGGTGTAGATTGGTGGATCAGATAGAGTAGCAGGTAGCTTAACTTCAACAACAGTGTGGCCTGGATGACACAGGTCACAACCTTTACGATTCTCTGCCATCTTTAGATTAGCTAGCTGATGGATTTATGGTTCATTTCTTGCGTGCAATTTGCTTGTTTTGATGAATTCACTTAGTTTGTTATTCATTTTAGCTCAGTTATTTAGTAGTTCTGTTGTAGCAACTATCATTTATGTTTATCAACCATAACCAGTGTTTGGCAATAGGTTTAAGCTGCGTATAGTTGATCTTATTTCTTGACTTGATCTGTAGCATAAAAGTTAGCATTGTAATATAGGTATGGGTAATTGGACTGAAGTTTTAGTGAGTAGTTTAATATGTTCAAGGTAGGAAGTAATAGATTCAAGTGTCACAGCTAGGAGTCGAACAAGTAATCTGCTTGGATTTGATTATCTTCTTTAAAAACGTGTACAAATATCCGATTAATAGAGCATCAAGTTACAAGTTAAGGATTTAAACATCACATGAAAATTATGGGCATAGACAGTGTATGATTAAAGAATCAAATGACATTTGAGTGAATCTGTGTAAAAAGTCGTCATTTGTGCCTCCATTTGTATGTTTAGTACGTTATTGATCATAGTAGCACATCCATTTATATGTTTAGTGCATCATCGAGAATATTGGGGAATCCTTTTAAGAATGTATTAGTGTATCATTGAGAAATTTTTTGTTTATAAGCATAAATGACGACCCATGAGTTTTACCTGGTGTTGTAAGCTGTCAATACTGATATTTCTATGTAATTATAGTTTGCATACAAACAATAAGCTGGTAATTATAGTTTGTTGGAAATAAGCTAGTAGTATTTATTACTTGCCGACAATAACACACATGATTTCTATCTTCTTTCACCGACTTTATTAATGGGTTTTGAATTATTTGGGTTTGGGTGGGTTATTGGGTTTAACCGAAAATATGGAAAAAAATGCATATTTGGCATATTTAAGACTCATGGTCTTATATGTAGACTTCTATTTTTAGGGAGTCATATCAGTGTCATTTTTTTTATTGGAGCACTACCTAACCACTTGTATGGGTGTAATATTTTTGAAAATGTTTTGCTATATGTCCCCATACAGTAAAAAATCGAAATAGTAAGTCAGAAAACACCTACATCTTAGGTAAACTGAATATAATTTGTATATGCATCAGTTTAGAACAGTTTTCTGGCATCAGTTCAGAACTGTTTCGGGCATCAATTCAGAACTATTTCGGGCACCAGTTCAGAACTGTTTCGGGCATCAGTTCAGAACTATTTCGGGCATCAGTTCAGAACTGTTTCGGGCATCAGTTCAGAACTGTTTCGGGCATCAGTTCAGAACTGTTTTGGGCATCAGTTCAGAACTGTTTCGGTTATCAGTTCAGAACTATTTCGGGCATCTGTTCAGAACTGTTTCGGGCATCATTTCAAAACAGTTTTATGGCATCAGTTTAAAATATTATAGGGCGTCAGGGTATCATAAAAAGGAACATATGTAATACTATCTAATATTTCCATGAACTTGGTATCCTACATCACTTTTTACTTTTAAAAGATGGATTTGGTGAAGGCATTTGAGAATAAGCTCGAAATCAGATGATGAGGCTACGAATGAGGAGGGAATGAGGAAAAGTGATCAGTTTTCGATGACGTCGTTTGGTGAGGCAGATTTGCTACTTACTGTTAAGAAGTTAGGGTTAGGTGCACGTGTGTCGTCTCGTTGGATACTAACCACGAGAGCTTTCCATTTCGGATCAAGTGTAATCGGTTACGGTCTCAAATACCAGGTGGATCAAGTGGAATCGATTACGGTCTCATTTTTTTTTAGCTTATTTTGAAAATTTTTGGCTTATAAAAGTTAATTATGTCATAATAAACTTCTATAAGCTGATAATAAGCCACAAAATGTGACCTTATGAAAACATAGTACCTAACAGTTTGAGGGATACAAAATACCTATGCAACATATATGTGTTTATTCTTATTGTATCTGATGAGAAAGAAACAGACCAAGATGATAATCAAAGTATGTGCATTAGATTAGATAGTAAAAATAGAATCTCTTTGATATAATTAAATCAGGTTAAGGAAAAAGTAGCATCTGTTATAAAATAGTTTAGGGCATTAGTTTGTTTATTTGTTTAAGGCACTTGTTTTAATATTGTATTGGGGAATGGGGCACGAGTTTGTTTGTTTGATGCATCCGTATGTGTTTAGTGCATTCGTTTGCCTAATACTCAGATTTTGACACGTTGATATGGATTTGCAATTATAGTTCTTATGTATTATAATAGGTAGTATTATGATGATTTGCAATTTGTTTCATATAATAGCATCATATTGTTTTAAGGGAATATGTTAGTATGCTTAAAGGGCTGATCACGGTGTGCCATATGACACTTTTGTTGTTCGAAAGCCATCTGCCATCATCCAAAGGACCAGTTGTGGTACATTGTAGGTATAGATAATCTTGACTAGGATATGTACATTAAGGTGACTTGCGAGATTATCTATTTATCTGAATTATTTATGCATGTCATACAGTGCAGGAATTAGTAGAGTTGAAACTTATTGTGCAAATCATAATACCATCTAAATAATTGTAGTTAGTGACATGTGACTGCTTTGGATATTTGTTATGACTGTAAGTCATGTAGCAGCGAATTATGATGGCACAACCCATGGTATCTCATTTTACATATGTTATAGTATATGCATGGCTGTGAGTCTACTTATGTTGCACTAGATTACTTTTAGGGGGAAAAATTCTAGAAGGTGAAAGGTTCATATGGATTAATATTTGAGAGTCCTGAGAGTTTACACACTTAAGAGCATCTTTGTATCATAGTAGGGCATCCCAACATCATGACATAGAGGATTAGAGGATTAGTGCATCAATGAGTGTTACCAAGGCAGAGTATTATTTGTGCATTATGAGAATTATTAGGCTATCGGTTCGTTATAATTTACGGAAATATTTTGTAGACCAGTCGACTAGGTGATATTTCATTTCTAGTTATTACTCACTTTCTTCTTTGGGATCATTATATTGTAACAGCTTTAACGCCGGATGAGGATTGATGAACTTAAGTAGATTAGTTCAAGGCTAGATTTATGGTTTTCCGCAAATCATACAACAATAGGGAACTCATGGCAACGGGTCACATTAAGAAAAAATGTTTGTAGATAACTTAAAACAAAAGACTAAATATGATATCTGACTATGAACTAGTATCTGACTATAAACTGAGGCCATAAATAGCGGGTTGAGTCTGGTCTCATTGCTCTTTTTGTGGGTCTGAACCTCTATCTGTACAACCATTGTTATCATTGCGCCACCAACATTATATTATCGTTAAATGCTATTGATTATACCTCACACTTGGTTAATTTGTTAAAAGTTTTAAAATCAAAATGACTTATTTTGTTTGTATCATGTCTACATAAAACTAATGTAGATATTTTAGGTAGTAACTTATTTAAGCTTTAAATAAGGAATCGCATACAGCGTAATATCAAGGTGCATTTAGTGCTACAGATTATAAACACTTATTATTGTTGCTTCTAATTAATTGAAATTATACATATTCATTTTATGTTGTTTTCAGATTTTAAAGTTGAAATGAACATGAAGCGATTTGCATGGAAGGTGTGCTTTCCTTGTTTGCAGGTTTCTGTCCCGTTTTTCCGTAATCAGTTTTATCATAGTTTTGTGTCTGCTTATTTTGGGGTCTTTAGCAAGATTACTATGTATCGATTAGTGCCCTCTTCTAGCAGAAGTGGAAAAAGTAGAATATACTTTATCAGTATGGTGCATAATGTTTATTGACTTCACCTGCTCATTTTTAATGCAAAAAATTTATAATATCTGTATTGAATTTTGTTTCTTTTTCGACAAGAATGCTAATTTCTGGTTCCATTATATTGGTTATTTTGTAGGAGGAAAGACGGAGAAATAGCACGATGCCTGACATGCTTTTCATAGCATTATAATTGCTGGAACATACTACGTTGTTGAACCAAGATATGGATTTAGACAAGGCCAACTCTAATTGTCAGCAACTAGCAGGTAACATGGCTGCAAGGCCTCCGTTGACTTTGTTGCAGCTGATGAAAGGAAATTTTAGGGACTTCCTATGTAGGCCAGTCAACCATACCGACTGGATTTGCACGCAGTTAATGGTGTTGCATCCTCAAGCCAGGTATGTGGTACTAATATTTCTTGTAAATGCGTGAATGATTCCATGGGAAATTATTTAGGCATGCTTAGATATGGCTTTTACGTAATGAGCTACTGACCCTGAAACAAATAAGCTCATAATAAACTTTGATTAGTGTATTGGATTTTTGAGATGTATGTAGCAGGAATGTGCTTTGATTTATGTCGTTTTTTATGTCATTTGAATCTTAAGGAATATATTTAGAGAAATGATATGGTGGTGTCAAAGTTACATTCATTGTTGCCGACTATTGTATGGATTGGGCTTTTTGGAGTCGCAGAGAAGATGAAGACAAAGCGGTAGTCTTCTGGTCGGAAGCAGCTACAGTCTCGGTCTCGTCTTCAGCATCACAAAGTTGCTTGAAGATGGAATCGTATACAGTAAGGGTGAGCTTTATTTGGTCAAAACTTCCTCGTGTTATATTTGGATGAGATTAAGAGGTATTCGTGTACGATGGGGGCCTTTGGCACTGTATATCGAATGACTACTTCCGATCCTGTCGGTTTTGGATCAGCTTCTGTTTTAAATCTTGAGTTCATGATACTAGTAGTATTTTTAGACCTCTTGTTCGTATATGTAATTTTAGCATTGTTAGTGAAAATAATTGTTTATGAAGCCTTTATTAGTAATGAATTAATGTCTACATTGGCGTGGGTTGAGACTTAGACTAAAACCGTCTGTTAGTGAATTTAGAGTCATTGTTTTAAAAGCAGATACACGGTTAAAAAATCGTTTCTAATAAAATATCCAAAACAATATATCTGTATGTGTAAATCTTACTGGTATAACCGCACATGTGCTAAAACATAAAAAGTGAGACAAAAAATGTTACCGATCAAAAAGTTTAAAGAAACGATAACAGCAAAAAGAAAGTGAAAACATCAACCAGACTCATAAGTAATTAAAAAAAATACAAAAACAACCCCTGAAAATAAAGAAATGATAAAAGGACCCCTGTACTTTAAAATATAAAAAAAAGGAAGGGAATGAGCTTTGATCCAACGGTTAGGAGAAGGTTTTCTAGGTTTTCTTTTGAGATAGAGTTTTCTATTGATCCCATCCCTATATATATATATATATATACCTATATATATATATACCTATATATATATATATATATATATATATATATATATATATATATATATATATATATATATATATATATATATATATATATATATATATATATATATATATATATATATATATATATATATATATATATATATATATATATATACTAGTTGTAAAACCCGTCCGATGGACGGGTATGATGTGTAATTATCGTTTACATCTTTTTATTTAGGATGTTAAATAATTCTTTTTATTATGAATACCCAAAGAAAAAAAATTAAGTCACGGTTAACTAAAATTAAAATCGTAACATAATATTGAGTGCATTAAGAACGAAAAGAGAAGAATATTCATTTGATTAGAGAAAATAAAAGTTAATAAATTATTCGCAGTAACCAAATATACATTTTTAGTTAAAAGTATGATAATAGTACAATGTAAATGTAAGAAAAATAAAACCGCTATTTGTGGCACTATAATTTATTAGATAGTAGGAATAAACTTTCACTCATCTGAAACGCACAATCTAATGTAAGAGACAATGAATAAGGATACATAATATAGTTTCGAAGACTTCCTTTATTTAAAAATAGTAGGTTATACGTTTTTATTTGTTTTTTTTCCAATCATAGCTTGAAGCCGAAGTCCAACAAAAATTTATACAATAAATAACTTTTAAGTAAAAACTTTTTTTTGGGCAAATACTTAGTATGCATAACATAACCTAATATATGCATACTATGTGGATTATATGCATATTGTGTGTTTGGTATCGATAAATAAAATAATTTATTAAAAAACAATGGGCGTGGTGTTAAAAAATTGGTGTCAATAGGAGTGACAACTCTCCACTACGAAAATAAACACAGATTTAGGAGTGAGTTGGAACTACCACCAACCATAATTCTAGCAATTACTCGCGAAATGCAGCGACGAATACCTGATAACTATTTTTTACGAATAAATGTTAATCTTTTACCCGCCAATTTTGTATTCAAATTAAAATTAAATTATAAAAAGTTAAATCTAAATAAATAAATTCACTAAAAAAATTAATCAAAAATGATACTGAATTAAAGAGCACGGAATTTTAGAAAATATGATAAAATTAGATTATAAAAAAATATATTTAAATTTAAATATAAAAATGTTTTTTAATAGTTTGCTACAAAAGTTATTAGAGGCTGAATTTTTTTAAATATAAATGGATGGATAAGATAATTTTTAAATTATTAAATGTTAGAAGCTGAATTTTTTTAAAATTTCTAAAAATAAAAAAACTTAAATACTTTATAAAGTAGTATAAATGATATGCATAAACCAACATCATCCAATCTCTTAAACCATTACTAATTTGGATGGTAGAGTCATAATAGTATACTTCACGTGGATTGAAGACTTATAAGTTATTTTATTTTTTTATTATTTATGGGCTAAAAGACACATGTAAGAAACTAAATGGATTTTATAAATGTGCATGTAAAATATTAATTAGGCTTCTCGTCAGATATTTTATGTTTAACTTGTATCCCGGCTTTTAAACAAATATTCTTTTTTTACTTTTTTTTTATATTTTTCCGGTTTTAGCTTGCGCCCGTTTAACCCGCCCGTTTAGCTCGCCCGTTTTTTTCGGTGAATCAGTTCGCCCGTTTTTTTCGGTGAATCAGTTGACTGTCTCCAGATTGGATATCCCTATTTTTCTGATCAAAACATTTAGAGGAGCGTGTAGGAGACACACGTTATCACCTTTGGTTATAGTTTCTATCTGACCAGAATTATTTGTATCCGTATTTTTTTTATGAAAATTCCAAGCAATAGGAGACCCGGACTGTTATCTTGACCACCATAGAGCTTTCGGTCCATTGAAATTGGTAGAAGGTTGTTTTCTTTCATGTCTGTATCTATCATTGTATCTGTGGTGGTCACTGTCACGACTATGGCTTCTTCTAGCTGGTAGTCCTCTATTATTATTACTGTCGTAGCCGTTGTTTCTTTTGGATGGTGATGACCTTCTATATTGGCTCCTGTATATATGGACTTTAATTTCTATAATGGGTGTTGCGGCTATCAAGGCTACCATTGCTCTTCTCATACCAAACTCTTGCGGAGGAATTGCCACGGGACCACTCACATCATCACACGAACGGACTCGGAAAGAAACATTATCCTTTACCATAGAATAGGAGTCTCTAAAACGATTTGCCTTGCATGCATTAGAAAAATTACAAAATTTAATTAATAAATAAGTGTTTGATGGTCAGATACCTTTAAACAACGGATCTGATGGTTACTTTCTTAAGGCATAGCCACATATTCCACGTACTTTGTTTCTTGTGAGTTGGTTGGCATAGCAGTGGGCTTGTTTATACTTCCTATTTTATGTATTTAAGTTATTATTATATCCTGGAGTATGGATAAAATTTATGTTCTTCTAGAAGCGACCGTAAATGTAAAATCCACTAATTGCATACCGGGCTATGTCAAACTTCAATTTTCAAGCAGTTGTGGTTTGCATGTTTGTACTATAATCGAAAAACATAGCAGCAAACATAGACATAAAACTTGTCTTTGTCGCCATTGAACTACACCGTCTCATTTGTTTGCTGGTTCTTTTTTTATCTACTGGGTGAGATAAACACATCTATTGAAATAATATTTTCTTGTTAACACGGCGTATGCTATATATGCACATTGTTTGTTATATAAATGCTGCCACCATAGATTCTTTGTTTTAATTTGACTTTTATTAATGTCTAAGTTTAGCTGAAGTATGAGCAGAATAAGGTAATATGCACTTACTGATAACCAACTACTATCCGTCAATCTCATTTCTTTCATATCCGGCATTTCTTCGTTCCTGTAAATGCAATTATGTTCTTGCGCCTCTTGCTTCTTTCTCAGTTCGTCAACCTAAAATCCATAGATTACTATTAAATCAATTATAACGTACATCTTTTTATGCTAGGGTGTACTGGGAACGTAAATACGTCGACTGGAATCTAACACCTT
Organism: Glebionis coronaria; assembly: GCA_025667525.1. Classification (NCBI taxonomy): domain Eukaryota; kingdom Viridiplantae; phylum Streptophyta; class Magnoliopsida; order Asterales; family Asteraceae; genus Glebionis; species Glebionis coronaria. Next base: position 7,139,150 of record CM046877.1, read on the forward strand.
CTTCATCACAGAATTCTTTATTATTATAAGAGCTTGTTCAGGATTATACTGAATTGTTACCAAATTACTACTTTAGGTTCTTGAAGCCGTCCCCATCTCACTTTTCTTATTTATTCCTTTTTCTTGTACACTGAGGTATGGCTCAAAATAGGTGACTCATTCCCACCAATATCTGCATCCTCGGGATCTTTCCCTATAATTTGTGAAAACACGTATAATCAGTGATAGGTCATGTATATCAACAGTTATAAAACCGGTTTATTAAAAATCAGGGGCTGAGTTTTTTGCATTCAGATGTTTTTAAGGGTTAGACATCAGTAATAGTATTGCACCTGAGCCATTTGTTATTGTAAGAGCTGGAAAGGCTTCAGGTTATCAGAATCACGATCATCTGAACTTGATTAATCAAATAATCTCCTCCATATGTGGTAATTCTAGCAACGAACTTCTCCTATCCTTGTTTCAATACCACCAACGCTCTGATTTTCTGGTCATTTGCAATTTATGTACGTGTTTAGTCACTGTACCGATCTTAAACACACATTATTAATTAAATTACATACTGATTTGATGGCATCAGATACGGAATCCTCAGTTGTGCACCAACGCCACGAGCTGTCAACACTTTTCAAATTGCCTCCAAAAGTGTCTGAATTTTTAGCGCTTTCAGAGCCATGCTCTTCCATATGACCGGCTGAAGTCGACTTGTGCCTGCATTTTTCAAAGTAGATTAATCAGCGCAAGCACAAGCAATCTTATTTTATCAAGTACCGTATGCAAATATCAAATATCCATATTTTCTTATTGGTACTGCTAGTACTACCTTACACAATTTGTATTTAGTTCCTAATAAACTTAAAACCTTTCCTTTCAATTGTATTTAGGGTGTGTTTGTTGCTATAAGCCCGCTATATAAGATTAAACAAACACCCCTGTATGTTTTACCCGTTTTACCAAGCCCAGAGACAAGCATGAGAACTTGTTTTTCATCTGAGTAGGCTTCCTAAAAAGTACTTATTACTTAAATCATCTGAGTAAGATTATATGAGTGTTGATTATAAGATTCTTTTTCTTTTCATAAAATTAATTACTTTGTGACGGATCATGACTTTTTGCTTGTTGTATACCTTGATCTACTACTGAACAAATAGCATTTGTCATTGCGGCTTAAGTAGCAATGGCGTCCCTCATTCAAGTAGTTTCCACATGATGGTTGCTTCAAATTCATTGTCTGCCATCTGAAATACTAAATATAAATTGGTCTGATAAGTTTAATTAACATTATCACTACATTATATAGCTTGAAAATAGTTTAAGTGTGAATGTTTAGAACAAACATGCCCTTTTATATTACAAATTATATGCTTACCAAAGTGTTGAATTCATGTATGCTTTCCACGTAAGTGATATCTAATTCAAAAATACCCATTCAAGCATTTCGTCTAAGACCTTACTGTCCCAAGAATCTACAAAGTTCTAATATTCATCAGTAACCTTACATATTCTTGTCAAAGAAAGATAACTTACTGGATATGACATACCTAGCCGATCATCGGACTTCTAGAAAATGATTTGAGTGATGCTTCGTAATTAGTCTACTGTCCTAATTCATGTAGAAAGATAACACACATCATATTAGATTCTGAAGGATTTATAGTATGAAAACCTTTGAATTACAGCAAAAGAGAGCAATAACAAATACAGTCTTTAACAAAATGATACTGATTTAGTAATTTACTTACAATTTAATAATAGTTGAGCCCTGTCCGGCCTCCAGTCGCTGCATGTATCACCACAAGCTTGTTATCTATAATGATATAGCTCAAATTTGGTCATTAGTCGCTGGTAAAATGTGGGTATCTTTCTGTAGAGCTTAAAACCGATCATACCACTGTAGGGACCAGCTGCAAAAAGATTTATCTTCGGATGACATGCAAGAATCCTAAGTTGGTCATGCTCTCTTTTGACTATACGAATACCGCTACGTTTGGTTGTATCCCAAACACGAATGCTTTTGTCTTCCGAATTAGAAATAAGTATATCTTGTTTGGTGTGGAACATAACGCATGACACATTGTTTACTTGGCCTCTTAATGTGTCCACCCTCAAGCTTTCGTATCTATAAAACAGAGAGAAATCAATAAACGTGAGTTGGTAGTTAAAATAAACTATTTAAGTCATACATAAGGAAAACCAAAATCTAAGCAATCATCGAACTTTCAATGAATAATGGTCAATCTAACGAAGTAGTAGGTGAAAATGGTGGGTCAGGTGGTTTGGTAATGGGTCAAGATTGACCTATAAGTTGTCAAGATTTGCAGCACTCAACTTTTCACGCAAACGTACCCAAAAAAAGACAATGTGGTGAAAACCAAAACCTAAGCAGCAAAATTCAAATGCTGAATAATATGTAAAAGACATATACCTAGAATTTGCACACAACTTCAATTCGTCTAGGATCATTAATAATCACATAACTGGTCCAAGAGTATCAGTGCTCATTCTGGAAATATGGTTGACCAATTTCGACTGTAGGAATGCCTTAAGAGATTGGAGAATACTGGATATCGTCAACATAAAAGAGAAGAAAAAAATAGAATATTCAAAAAAGAAAATCAAATTAAAGATAGTTATCTGTATCAGCAAAAATCGCAATATTTTTCATTTGAATTTGAGTGGCCAGTGGCAATGGGAATGCCTGGGTCACTCGTCATCAAACGCTTTCTTACATCACTATTAGGATGAATATCTTGTCTACACGCGGTGGTATGCGGCGGTGTGTGAACTTTAGGAGGTGTGTGATTATGCGCAATGATAAACTTCTTCAGATCCTTTTACATCTGAAACAACAGAATGCTATAAAAAAATTACCACACACGTGTGAAACAGCAAGCATAAAACTTTATAACCAATTCGTACCTGGAATGACTGCATGCGTATCCACAACAATGGAACTCCGCCTCAATTTCACAAGATTTACCAGAAGCAGCTGCAATGGCAGCCTTCCTATGGGAATGAAGGTAAATAAGTTTCCAGCTTGAATCGCATGTGACTTTAATTGATCTATAAGTGTTTGATGGATTTATGTTGCTGCTTCCCTGCTTAAAAATTGGAAACCCACCAGCAAGATTTGATTATTTTACATACAAATCTAACCTTTACCAAAAAGTACAAAATAAGCTAAATCAATAAGAAGATGATTGATACTGTCTGATTCCGCCTTGCCCTTACCAAGAAGCTAAATCAAACATATGACTTAAATGATCAAACACATTATTTTACATTCGATAGAGAATTACACATGAACCCTAGATCATTAGATAGAAAAATTACATAAAAAGTGTTAATTTGTACATTCTTGTTATGTGATTCCTAAACAAATTATTGAATCAAATTTAGTACCTCAACCTTCTCTATTCCTGTGAGGGCACTCTTGTAAGCCATTCTTGTTATTTGTATTCATTATCCATTTGAGAGAAGGCTTCTTCCGAAGTTGTATACTACTATTATTAGGGTTTCGAGAAAATTAACTGTACCTTTTTTTAATGTGTGATCAATTAGGGGCCGCTAAATTTTTTATTCTCTTGTTAGCGTGATCGATAGTATTTTGTTATATATCGTAATTTGTTAACGATGGATGTACTTTAAGCCCATAACTTAAGTCCGTGAGATGAAAGGCCCGAGTGATGACGTGGATATGATGTGGCATACCCCTCCTCTTATATATAATGTAAAGATATATACTAGCGTCGTAACCCGCCCAACGGGCGGGGTCGTTTATGTTGTTGCTCCTAAGGGTTTATGATTTGTGGGTTTTTAGCTTATTGAAATTTAAGTTAACCTTTAGTGTATTTTAGTTATAGTTTATATAGAAGTAACGTTAAATATATGTTAAAAATATTTCTTTAAATTAAAATTTGAATTCGGACTGAATTTAAATAAAAAATTACTAATATTTTAATTTTTTAAAAAGTCTGAATAATATAATGGGCGGTTTCATTACGTAAATATTTTTTAAAAGTGAGTTTGTGTATTAGTTATATCTGTTGGCAACGCGACCCATTTTTGTTAAAAGGAAACTTAAAAGAAACTAATATTTGATCTTTTTAATGTTTGACCCACATAGCGAACTTGTTTTGTCCTATGTTGATCTTTCGTTGTACTGATATTGACTTATTTAAAAAAAATATTGGTTAAACGTAAAATTATCATTTGATATTGTTTTTTCTTGCTACAACCAAGTAATGTGTTTGGTTTTTAATTTGTTTCTAAAAGTATGTTTGTGTATCCGTTATATGTGTTGATAGTGGATCTCATTATTGTTTGAAGGAAATAAAATGGTGTTTCTTTGGTTATTTTTTTGTGTTTGGTCATCCAATAGGCGTGTTTTGTCCCATGTGAATATTTAGTTGTACAAATACATGCAGCTTATCTAGAGGTGAGTAAACCGTTTTTTAAAATCGTGTCGGTTTTTAAACCGGTAAAATATTAGTCAACCGTTCAACAAACTGGTGTGATTTAAGTGATTTGGATTTAATTGGATTGCTTCGGTTTTTTAACATGTTTTAACCTGGATCTGTTTGGATTTAACCTTTTTTAACCGGATTGGTTCGGTTTTAACATGTATTTAACTGGATCGGTTTGGTTTTAACCGGTCCTGCCCATATCGTTTCAATTTTAGTCAGCCGGTTAACTTACCGGTTTAACTTAAACCAACACGGGTTCAATGGAATAAAGCGAAAACACCATAATTATACTCCAATGGGCGTGTTGGTTTCGTTTTTTTAAAGTATGTTTGTGTATTAATTTTTTTTTTTGCAGTGGGACTCGTTTTTTAAAATTAAACATATACGGTTTTTAGTGCTTGGCCTACCAACGGACTTGTTTAGTCTCATGTCAATCTTTCGTTTTACTATTAAGGGTTTTTCTTTTCGTTTTTTAAGTACTTTGTGTAGTTTTTTTTGAATTGACACATTTTTGTTAAAAGAAAAGTGAAAGGAAAATAATCTTTGATATTTTTAGGCCTTGGCCTACCCAACGGGCGTGTTTCGTCCCATGTGAGTCTTTGATTGTATAAATATCTGCTTGTGTTTTTTAAGTACTTTTGTATGTTGACAAAAGTCTATGGAAGAGGATCGTAAATACATAACCCGCCATACAAACAGGTTAGCTTCATAATAATAGGGATAATAGTAAGTGGATATAAATAAATATGAATATAAAAAAAGGAAAACATATATAAAAAGAAAAATTAACCATACCTGAAATAGCAAAAATCCAACCAATGTTTTCACCATATATGATTTTAGGTTCAGTTACTTTATAAGCCCATAAGTCTCAAAATAAATCAAATGTGAATCTTATGTTATATACACTAAAATCAAATAAGTTCATCCCTACATATAAGCCGAAAGAGAATATTGACCAAGACTAAAAGATGAATCAAAACATTAAAATGGGTTAAAATATATAATTGGTCGGGTCACTAATCTATATGACTTTATCACCGTATAAGTCAAAAGTGAAGCTTTGTTGTAGTGAGTTGGCCTAGGAGATTAAAAGTATAAGTTTTATCAGGGTCGTTTTATTGATTTGAATGATTCGGTACAAAACTATAAATAGGCCTCGTAAATCAGTAAAAGCTTAACAATTGTCGGTTGTACCAAAATTCTTTTAAAATTCATCTTCTGAAAATTAAAATCTCAAATCTTAGTTGATAAACCACAACAAAAAACCAAAGTATAGCTTGTAAAAGGAGCTGGAAAGTTAGAGTTTAAAATACTTGAATAAAAGATAATGATCTTTTACCCACTTCAAATTAGAGTTTACGATACTTGGAAAAATAATGATCTTTTAGTCTTTAACCTACTTCACCTCATTCGAAGACTATTGAATGTAAGCATGTTAAAAGTGCTCAACTTGCATATTCTAAGGCTGGTGGGTGTGGTAAGCAACCCACTCACCGCCACGTTAGCGCCACATTAGCTTTTTAATAAACTCACCCAAACTCTCCACGGGAAGTAATGACACTCACCCAAACTCACCCACACTCACCTTTCATACCTATTTTTTTATTATTTAAACACATCCCACTAAAAAAACACCCACAAATAAACCTAACCTAAAAAATAAAAACACTTGGGCCCACATAAGTTTAACTCACTCAGGTGAGTTTGGCCCTTTTTTTTCTGGAGACTAACTCGCGCGCGAGTTTAAGCAGGGGGATGGGGGCTGCGCGTTGCTTACTGTATCTCGCTCGTGGCTTTAACGCCACTCCCACCAGCCTAAGTAGCATTGATGTGACCATAAATATCAGGAACCGCTTTTTTTGAAGGAATTTCTAAAAGGTAAAAGTTATATAATACCATTTTACTTATTTAAATATATCGAATTTATATATATATTAATTTATCGCTTGACTTTAACAATGAACTTTCAAATTTGTTCCGTCTTTATCAATATGGTGACTTGCTACCAACACGCTGGTACGGTATTATCGACATACTTATTTTGCCCATTAATATTGTAAAGTTAATTTGCCAAATTAAGGATAAAGCTATACAATACCACCGTACCCACTTTAAACACTTATGAATTTATATGCGGGTATATTAGTAGTCGACGGTGGATTTTATTAGTGACATAGATTAATAAGATAAATTAATTAATGACGTGGAAATGTAGCTGGTAATATTGGTAGGATTGTTAAAAAAAACAAGTTCATTAGTAAAGTCACGCGATAAATTTCTAAATGTTTTAAGTTGATACACTTAAATTAAGTACCATGATCAATTGAAAAGTAAAGATATGTAGAGATGATGTTTCCACTTGATTTTACCATAGATAAAGATATGACCACAAATGTAGAGTTGATACATACGATTGAAGTCATCAATAATCACATAACTATAGTCACTTAACTGCTGGCCATGTTCAAGTCATTGATACAGCATCAGGGAGTCTTCAGTCATTCCAGAAGCTAAGCTTCATGTCATGTTGACATGTTCGAAGTTAGAAGTGATGACCTTCAGATTTTGCTAAATAGATGACACCAACCTTTGTGATCAACTGATAATAATAGTTGTATCTTAGTAATCTGAATTACAATAACACTCTCGTAAACGGTGGAGATGAGATAAGTTATAGCTTAACAAAAATCTAGGACAGTAGCTAGTGACAATCAATATTATCAAACCAAAAGGGAAATGCAAAAAATATATTGTATATACATCAATGAGGAAGCTACTCGTCATCTTTTTATGAATATTCCTGGAATTTGTTTAAGAAGCTTCATCGGTGACTCGAATGCATCATCTCCTCTAAGCATATCCCCGATCCATGTGATTTTAGTCTTTATTGACACCTGCATACTAATAAAGTTAAATCCAGTACCACCTTTTGGGCTTATCTTACATTAGTAATCACGACATGGCTGGTGTTAGTTATTGGTTATGTAATAAAGATTTGAAGTGAGCGATAGAAGATACCATCTCTAGAGCTCAAAAAGTTGAAAACAAAAAAAAAGTTGAAAAGTGGATTATCCTCCAAAATGAGACTACAACAAGTTCCCTTAATGTCCTTGTTAGCCACAGATGTTGTGATCCCTATAAACCTTTTGAGTTTTGAAGCCAACCTGATTGGATCAATGCGGATCACAAAAAAGGATATCAAACATAATGTAAGGTGCACTTTAGATTTGAACCACTTATGTTTATTTAAGCTTATTTTTCCTTTTGATGTTTTTTGACTCCTTAGTTATTTTTTAGATTATGTTTTTAACTCATAATAAGCTTAAAAGTAGAAAATATAAGGAAAGTCAAATAAGCCCAAATATAAACTTCACCATACACTTTCGTCATTATGTGCCTTATTCAACAACTCCTACATTTTCTACGTGACTTGTCTAACATGACGTCCACCCTTAAAAACATCCTCTGTCCTTTTATAACTATGCATTAAGGTCATGACCTTTTTGATTTTTTCTCTAATGGTAGAATGTGAAAGTTATTTTAGGTTTGATAGACACTCGCTGACAGTTTTCGTTAAATTGGTTTTGGAGAAAATTCATCAGTTAGTGTATCAGATTGCTCGAATGAACATACTATTGCTTGCAAGTCATCATGGAGTTCCTGTTAGATCCAAGGCTGCTTCGGTTGAATCAAGTTAGTGTAGTTGGTTTTTGTTTGTATATTGTACTTCAGTATACATAGATTAAATGTCTCCTAAGGTTACTGATCTAGTAGTATTTTGGTATAGTATTATCTTGGATATGGTTCTTACAACAGAAATCCTATATCCAATCATGGATTTCTTCAATAAGCCAAACCAAGTGTCCAAACATCCAACTAAACTGCAACAAATGTGTTAAATTGTTTTAAGCTGAAACTGAGCATCATGCAGTCCTGCATAGGCTAAGTTTGTTTCACGATTATAAGCCGTGTGATTGCTGGAATCAGCAGCCAGGGCATACAAAGTCTAAAATCCATATAAAATATTATGATGATGCTCGAGCTTTTCTATTGCATCTTTCTGGAAAATTAATAAATCTCGTCCAATTTAATATATCAGGAAAAGTCAGCAGCAACATCACAATTATGGGATTCCGGATCTCAGCGGTTTCATGCTTGCTGGCATATTTTGACCCAAATCAGCCCTACCAAAGATGATGCAGCATGTATAGCAGAACTCTTTCATCTGGTATTGGCAAATATATGTCCATATTTCCTGATCTAGTACCATATTTTGGCATGCCTGATAACTTCCTTTTGTGTCTTTTTTTCTTTTTCATTTTTATTTATTTTATCAAAAATTGTGTACTTGTTTTGTGTTTTGGTGTGTGTGATAACATTTGTTGGTGATCTATCATTTTGGCTTCTATTAATTAGTACAATCAGCTCCGGACTAAAACTAAAAAGAAATTTATTACTTTAAGGTGATTGGATCCAATGCATTCCTTAAGTGCCACTCATTTTTCCCTGTTACCCTAAGAACGTATTTCAAAGACACGCCTCTAAATAAACAGATCATGTAACTGAATGTTGACTCACCGAGCTCCTGCAAGAAACAATGCGAAAATCAGACCTCAAAAAACTATGCTTATAATTACACCTAGCATGACAAAGCCATCAAAACGTGAGAAAACGTGGCAAAAATGGCTAAAACATTAGTAATAAAATATCACACGAATAACAAAAACCTTTATCAATGGGGCTGAGCGTCGTCGTCGCAAGTGATCTGAGTTTATGGGATTGACGTTTCAATCCACTGACGTCACAGTACTTCTTTCCAGGCCTACAAAATGGAAAAAATGCAACCCCTAAGTTTCAACACACCAAAATGAAAATAAAATAAAATGGGAAACATTTTCTGTCGACCTAGGGAAAAGCAAGCCAAAAGCTTATGGAAAGAAGGCTAAATTTTTAAGCGAAACCTAGTGACGAGATCTTGACAATTATTGCTATGATCATCTCAATTCGCTAACTTTTTATAAGGCTTGGCAGAAAACAATTTTTTTGTGCAGTTGTGTTGCTCTTCGTAAATCCCAGCATACCCCTGGTTGGGATGGGTAGGCCCACAACTTCACTTTCACTTAGGCCCGGGCCAAGTAGTGGGGGAGCTATGCCATGGGGGAAGCCTTTCTCTGAACATGCAGTAGAAGAATTCCCCTGTTCCTATGAGAAATTTGTAAAGGTGTGGTGGTCTCATTAATGGAGAGGTGCGTTTTCTTTACTTTGGCTCTGTTTTTGTTAAGTTCTATTGACGTGACATCCAACATATAATATAACTTATTTTTTAGCTTTATGTGTAGCTATTATCCATATTGTTAAGAGTCCAAAAGTCCAAATGCTTATTTATATTCCAAAAAGCGCTTTAAAACATTGTTAATTGTCTTAGTTTGTTATAAAGCTTTTGATCTTTATTCGATTAGGTACAAACTGGATGTCATGAGTCTTGGAAAGAATTATACAAAGATAAGGAAGACGATACATTGGTTTCTTGTTTGACAATGCAAGGAAGGACCCACAAAAAGGATACCGAACCATAGTTAATAATCAACTTGTTTACATGCACCCAACAAGTGCTCTTTTTCAAAGACAACCAGATTGGGTAATCTGTGTCACGAGTTAGTCATGAGGACAAAAGAGTATAACCTAATTGGTTCAACGCAACTAACCATCATTTCGTTGGTCCCATCAGAAATCAATATTTTTCCTATCTACACATCCTAGTACTGAACAGGCTTATCAAAGTTTTCTTGTATGTATTGGAGTATTCCATAATTTTACATCTTTCTACTTCCAATATGTGTGATTTTGACAGTAAGAAATGAAAAAGATTACCATATGCTCAGTTCTACAAAGACCCGTTCCTTGAGCACCATTATTTCTGGCTATCAAGGCATCATTAGGTGTATCATTTGTATTAGCCAAAACCTATTCAAATACCAGAAGAAGAAAAAAAAATTAGTTCCAAAACTTAGATACACATCTAATAACTTGTGAAAAATGTATGTGATACTAAACCATTTTGGTCATAACTGTATGTGTGAACACCCTTATAAACTAATGTTCTTAAATAACTTTATAATAGTGCCTATAAACCAATGTTTGGCAATCTAAACCTAAACAACCTGGTAATTTAGCGTAGTGAAATTCGTAAAGAAACTAACCCCCGAATTACCAATATTGCATTGAGATAACTATACTTACCTTGAGACCCTTGGAAGTTTCGCCTGTCATTACCTTGTGAAGCACCACTCGTTATGTCATGAAACAATGTCCATTGGCCTAGTCTGAATATCAAAGAAACTACAGAAAATTTCTCAAATGTACAATGTTAAATAAAAGAAAGCGTACCTGTATTTTGCCGATTCATTACTATAAATTGAAACCTTGGCTGGGCATTCCTGCAATTAAAACAAAAAATATGAGAACCAAGACAGTTTTATACAATAATTAACAGTGTTACTTTTGTAGCAAATTTATCTTGTCACTGGATATGCTAGTTAAATTTAGACCCCTAAGGCAGGGTATTGGGAGGTAAGTCATATGAAAACAATATCAGCATTAAGTATTACCTCTTAACTACAAAAAGAGATCCCTCAACATCCTCGCGATTGTAAAAGAAAGGGTAATTTATGTGAATGTCAAATCCTTTTTGGGTTTATAAATCACATATGTGGAATTCACCACCGCTGAAGCAACCCAAAAGTATAGTATTTTCAATAATTTTCCTTGAAGACGATTAATTCCTAATTGTTATTTTTCTTTTGAACAAAGTCCTAATTGTTCAATATTTATTTGCAGGCCGTTGAACTCAATGGATCAGATTTACTTGGCCGTGATGTGAAAATCGACTTAGCCAAGGAAAGAGGAGAAAGAAGTGCATACACTCCTAGGGGGTATGAAGTATACACACTCTTTTTTTTTTTTTTGCAATTAGTTTATGTAATAACTTAAATATGATGCTTAAGGCCTTACACTGGCATATTAAAAACAAATACCAATAAGCCCATCAAATAAGCTTACGGCCTTACACTGGCATATTGAAAACAGATGCAAATAAGCCTCCAAGATGTTGCAGCAGTTTCTAAGCATGGACTACTATGTTGTAAGACTATCAAACCATTTTTTCTGAGTCTCCGAAAGCACCAAGACCAACCCATAGGAACAAATAACAACAATTATTAAGTAAAAGGAATGAAGATCAGCAACAACGTGTATCACTTTGTCACAATGGTACTCTTCTTTCACAGATGACAATGCCTTTTTCTAATCATCTTGATTTTTTCAATTTTACTCCTTGATCCATGAAAGTTCTCATTGACCCACATGAGTTTTCCTTCTATATTTTGCTTATCTTGTCAATTTGCTTAGTTCAGGGAACTAATTGACTATTAACAAAAAAGCCTTAGATACCCTTTATTAAGTCATAAATTCTTGTCATAGCAGTTTATTTTTTCAAACTGTGTATAAAAATCGCATATTGGCTGGTAATGATGCATGTCGACATCAAATTTTCCAAGGTATATAGAAAAGAAATACTATTTACTTTTCCGTATTGACGTAAAAGAAATATTTTATCTCATGAATATCAAAATATTTAGCAAATACGCAACGCAAGTGTTATAAATAAGCTATTTTAGGTTGAAATTTTAGAAGAGATAAATGTTCATAGGATTTGAAGATGAAGCTTACCCAGCCATAGAAATCCAGCTCGACTGAGTCAAATCACTAAAGTATTTGTTTAACCATTATCTTCTGCCCCAAAACCCACAAATCGGACCAGAAATCCTGTAATTATCATGTAATACAGCAAAAGAATATAATAGAAATTGAATGTATTAAGTATTGCCTGGGTTCTGGAATTACCGGATCACCCGTATCGATAGTCATTTGTGACAGAAAGTTCAAAACATCATATCTACAAAAAATTCAAAAAGATCTAATGTTGTTTATTTAGCACAAAAAAGCTTATATTAAAGTCGTTTCGGGGTACTAACCATGCACCATCCCGAGCAGATTGAACTTCATATTCCATCTGGGAATTATGTAACACTGTGTAAATTATATACTGTAGTTTTTCATGTCTGCGCCAATACACTCCGTCAAGATTTCTTATTGCTTTTCCTCAGTTTCATACTGAGTTAAAACTTATAAAGCAGACCAAAAAGTCCTCGATGTCATCTCATATTCATTTTTTGATCCGTATCTAGTCTATATTTAAATCGTAGACAACCGCAATTCAGGACTCTGTCGATTCCTTTTTCTAGCCACTGTAAGCAGTCAGCGAAGCATGAGGAACTTGATAATCTTATCCTGCACCAAAAGATAGAATACATTACTCAGTAAATATCCTTCGTTGGAAAGAAGTATACACACCAAATCCAAACACTCCCTTAATGAGATCGCTGACACGCATACCTTATAGTCCCTTCCAAATGACGTCGTGTCATCTATGTTTAACGGGTCAACGTGTGTTTAAGTGTCCAATAATGTTCTATTAAAATTGATACTCACAATTCACAAATGACCATAATCAGAATGAAACTAAAAATATATCATCCGGCTACGACGAACATACATGTGCATATCAATTGATACAATCTGGCACAGAAAAGACCTTTAATACATAAGATATGTAGTGAAAGATTGTATGCCTATAATATATGCAGTGAAAGACTATAAAGCCTGTGCTGTGCATATCTATTGATGAAATCTGGCACAGCAAACACCTTTAATACATAAGATACATTTTTTTACCTTGATTTATCTAGAGTTGCAGTAGCATAAGCTCCCTGCACTATCTGGTAATAGGGGAACTATACTCCAAACGCATATATGTCCACCTTTACTGTTACCCTCCTGGTAGCTATTTTCACACAGAAAAATATAATTCATTACATATAATCTTATCATTAAATTAATACAACTCATTAGTACAAAGATACTAAGCTAGTAGTAAAGATTAACTGTAACTAATAGTCGAACACTTTTACTAATCTATTCTTGTAATCAAGTGGTGTGAGTCTAAGACCGGCCATTTTTGTGCAAGTCAACACAAAATAAAATACCTAACAGAAGATATGAACATCTATCAAAAGAGAATAAATACCTGGTCATCATCAATATCAAGATTACCATACCCATCAATATTCCCAAACATAAGTTCTAAAAGACCGCTGCCATCATAACTATTTCCAGAGACATTGGGTATCCTAATGCATCAGTCTACAACTTCAGAATTCAAATTCTTCTCTACTATCGTCTTCATATATGAAAACACCATCGCTATTACCCGTGTCTAAGTAAACGAAATTGTTTCTCTAAGATACTGGACATTAATCATGGATAACCATCAGGAACCTCAGAAACATGTAAACTGGCCCGGTCGATTCTTTTCCCAAATGACCCAATTGGTGCAGGTCTGCTAAAGGTGTTGTAACCAATACGAATATAAACAATAAACAAAAGAAAAGATTACTAATATCAAAGTGTGAGTTTATTACCTACTTTAATCAATATAAACAAAAGAAAAGATTAAGAGGACCTGATTGAACACAGATCAATTTAATCAAATTTGTATTGCAGACTAATATGAACCCAGTGATCCAAAGGACAACATTTCTTCTGATCATGCAGACCCACGTGTTCCTTAAGTTACAAATGAATCTGAATCAAACAACAAAGATCAAAGATCAATTGATTTTTATTTTTTTGGATTAAGGTTTACATCCCGTTGTATTTAGGGAAAAATAGATTAGGGTTTTGTGTGTTTGAACATGAGGAAGAAAAAAAATCAAGGAGCGAGGATCAAAAATAGTGACGGCTGTTTTAGGGTTTTGTGCGTGTATGTGTTTTTTCCCGTCGTTAGAATAATGAAAAAAAATGAGTGTAAAAGTATTATATATACGTGCGGTATCAAAACGCAGGTTTTTTGGAACTGTGGTCCGGTTTTTTCAAATTGCGTTTTCGTAAAGTAATTCTGGTAACTTTTTGAGATTTTTTAGCAAACAAACAAATTCTATTGGTTTAGAGCTGCCATGTTACATATGACATGGAATAGAGGTGTGGTATCAAGTCGTAGTTATACATATATATAATATAAAGATTAATCAAATTTGTATTGCAGACTAATATGAACCCAGTGATCCAAAGGACAACATTTCTTCTGATCATGCAGACCCACGTGTTCCTTAAGTTACAAATGAATCTGAATCAAACAACAAAGATCAAAGATCAATTGATTTTTATTTTTTTGGATTAAGGTTTACATCCCGTTGTATTTAGGGAAAAATAGATTAGGGTTTTGTGTGTTTGAACATGAGGAAGAAAAAAAATCAAGGAGCGAGGATCAAAAATAGTGACGGCTGTTTTAGGGTTTTGTGCGTGTATGTGTTTTTTCCCGTCGTTAGAATAATGAAAAAAAATGAGTGTAAAAGTATTATATATACGTGCGGTATCAAAACGCAGGTTTTTTGGAACTGTGGTCCGGTTTTTTCAAATTGCGTTTTCGTAAAGTAATTTTGGTAACTTTTTGAGATTTTTTAGCAAACAAACAAATTCTATTGGTTTAGAGCTGCCATGTCACATATGACATGGAATAGAGGTGTGGTATCAAGTCGTAGTTATACATATATATAATATAAAGATAGTGTGTTAAGTTAAGAATATTTGGAAAATCTACTTCTAGCAAGTGGTTGACTATATATCTATCTACTTATGTTATTTTACACAAATAATAAAATTGATACTGATTATCATGCTTTATTCCATCGTAGTTAATTCTTAAGCTTGGACTTTATATTGATGAGCTCACAAAAACTGGTGGTGTTATAAAGGAGTTCGTTAACCCCAAGTAAGTTCCAATTGAAAGTTTAAGCATTTTCTTATAGATCTTATTTTTTGCATTTCACTGATTTAAGAGCGTATATGGACAGATACAAAGCTTCAACAAAAACTGAAATCAAGTACTCCACAAGATTAGAATGTATGACGCAATATTATCCAAAAACATTGCCCCCATCAGCAGGGGTTGGATTTACAGTAAGTAAAGTGATTCATGTTCAAAAGTTGGGCCTTTTAGTTATGGCAATGATTTGGATGTTTGGATGCATCTACTACTGAAAAGCTTGCAGCTGAGACTTTGAATCGTTTCAGTTTCAACTAGCAGATGCAAGAAAAGAAGACCATAAAGTTCTCGGAGAATTAGGATCGCTTTGGCACATGCTCTATTTATTAACCCAGCCATTTTGCTACTCGACGAGCGAACATAAAAGGGTCAAACTCTTCCGATTCTGGTACTGTTTTTAGCCTTTTTCTTATTTATGTCGTATATTTATTTTTTTAAAAGGAAAAAAAGCTCGGATACCAAGTAATAGTAGCTGAAGATTATTTAATTGTATGGGAACAATTTTTATGTGTTAGTGGTATCGAAAATCTGATTCTTTAAATTGTAACAATTGTTTTCAGAATGCAAGTTAAACACTTAAACAAAACTTGAAGCGCTAAATTTAGATAACCACAAACCATGAAATATCAAAATCCAAATCCCTAGATAAATATTTATGGCTTCCTTAAAAATAAGCAGTTCTCAATACAATGTTTGGTTGGCTTATTTTGTAAAAAATGAACTATGACAAAACGATAGCGTGTTCTTATATAAAAATTGAAGTGTTAATCCATTCATAATGGGTTTTTAGGGTTGAACATGGTGTTATGCAAAAAATAATAATCACAAGCAGTTTGCTCTTTTTATTTTATAAAGAAACATGTAAGAACTTATGTAGGAAAAAAACAACACCAAACACCCTCTATGTTAAAAATAATTGTTAATGTAGGTTTCAAACTCAGTTTATGTATCGTTTTCCTTATCATCATAAACGACTTTTATTGAGAAACATATTTTATTTGAAACTTTATTTTGTAGCCATAATATGAATGTTTTCTTACGTGTTACAACGTCTGTAAAGAAACTTATTGTTTCACCAAGTTTTTTAAAGTTTACATCATACTCGTTATAAGCTTATGATATTAAAAGGTTTATAGTTTGGACAAACAACATACTCATGTGCAGCGTATTAGGGGAAATTATTGGCGTCATGCTGATGAAGCTGCTTTAGTTCATGCAGCAACTTACATTTTCTTAAAATTCTTGCACCAAGGCCAATTTGAGAAAAAGTTTAGCTGTAGGTGAACTTGCTATAGCGAAGATTGAAGAAGAAGAGAAACCTTAGAAGCTACAACAAGAATAACATAACATCTGGTGGTCAGTCATCTAAACATTACTATGGTCTTATTCTGTAATACTCACAAGTCACACCCTTGGTTTTTCGCTGAGATATTTATCATTTATAGATAATTTCCTTTGCTAATTCCCTGGTTTCAGCTTTGGCAACCAAGGAAAATGGTGCAGGTTACGCTTCAAGTTTATTGAGTGAAGCAACCCATAGGGATTTCAGATAGAGAACCAAGTGAAACTATGGAGTAGGTATAGTCGAATTATCTATAAAAGTACATCTCGAAAAACCCATAACTTCAACAAATATAGAGTTTTATTTTAACTTTTAGTTGGATTTACATATTGTTAATATTCTTCTTTCTTCAGTGCTTGGAATCGCTGCCAAAATTATACAATTTGAGTGTTTCTAAAAGTTCATCGCCAAATGCAACCGGTGATAGTAAAAGTCTAATAAGAAGATTTTAATTAAAGCAATGAAGTTGCATCTCAGGAACAGCCAGACTCACTGTACTACACACATGTAAGTCTAATTTGCTCCATTTTGTTGCAAAAGCAGATTGAATGCAGTTCTAGAATATCTGGTCTACCTGATTACTTTATGAATTTAATATGGCTTCTTCCCTAAAGGATTCAACTGACTCCTACCCTATTTAGTTGGTTATGTTCTTCCTTGCTTATCTGATGATGAACTGAATAAGTCTCAACCTATAAGTTTTATTGTTGTAACTGGGAATAAGAATATTTATGTAACACTCTAAACCTACTACAAATATACTGCTGCTATGAAACTTAATCTACCATTTCCTAAATATTACCAATATTAACTTCAAAATATTTCATGCTTGGAGACTTTACGCGGTAGTTTTGTTGTTTATAATGAAACAAATTATGAGCAAGTACTGCAAATGAGATAAGATTAGCACCAAAGTTACAAATTTTTGGATTATTAAAGTACATAAAAACCTAAAATAATCAGTATATTTGAGTAGTTTGAATAAGAAACATTGAAACTCATACGATGTAAAATAATCAGTAAGGACTTATGGCGTTGATGATAAACGTGAATTATACTACTTGCTTAAATAAATGTTCATCGTGTACCTTTTTTATAACTATTTGATCATTGATTGTGAAACGTAGCTTAATAAAAGGACTTTTGTCTCTGGGATTTTCAGTAAACCGATCATGTTTAGTAGCATTTGTTAACAGTAACTAAAACTCCTTATTAAATATCTTGGGCTTTGTTCCAGGTGGATACATCTTTTTACTTCTCGGGAAATTTGGTTCCTTTCCATTATCTATAACTTAGTGTTATCATACTTTTGAATCTCAATTTGCGAAACAGGTTTTTAAATCAGCAAACAATTACTCTTAACACTTTAAAAAAAATTTCGTTTATATTGTGATATTTGGATCTTGAAACTTACGACTATTTTTTACGGGAAACAGGTGATAAGAATGTACACAAAGCAAAATGGTATTTTCTTTTTTTTATGAAGTCTGATTATGTATATTTTCATGTCCTTAACTCGTAATCACCTGAACATCTTCTCAAGGCATTTGGTTCAAAGGGTTCCGTTTGAGCGTGGTTTAAAAAGCAACTCTTTTGTTTTCCTATGAGTAGGCAGAAGCGAGAAGTTGAACTAAACCCACTTAAAAAATTAGGCATTCAGTTGTGTGTTTTAGTACCTATATGAGGATTCTGACATAAGGATTCTGCTCAACGATAGCATAGCCCAGACACATGGCGTGGACAGGTTGTAGATGCCAAAAATCCCCGTTTTCTTAAACATGAAGGTTCGCCAACGTTTCCTGAAGATTTCTTTTTTTTCCTTTCCTGTAGCTTTCTTACAAATAGCATTTGGCATAAGAGACGAGTTTAAACTTTGCTAAATTTTTGAACCCGCCAACCCGTATAAGTTCTTTACATTAATACATAGAACATTATACAGAGGTTTTCTTAATATAAGATTACTAGACTAAAATTAAATAACCCATTTAATTAACAAAACAATGGGAACAAATATGACATGAAAGGCTTTTATTTGGTGTTTACTTCGATTATCTTTGCGAAAATTGTCCAAATTAAGTTGTGTTATAGTAGCATTTACATTCATCATATTGGATTAGTGCTTATAGCATCCCTTACATGACATAGTTATCCTTCTACTTTCCTCATTTTAAATGTGGTAACCACATTGTAGACGATGAGTCGTTTGTGGCTATAAGTGAAACTTTTGAACGTTACACACAAAATCGTATTTCGTTAATTATCTTTTGCTAGAAATTTCCGCAGCTATGCGCGGGTACTCGCCTAGTCTCTTAAAAGAACCAATTTTATTACAAAAAAGAAGGGAAAACCATTTCTTAGAGATTCGAACTCGTGACCTACGCTCATTAAACGTACCGCTTTAACCTCTAAATCAGCCTATCCCCTGTTATATATGTCCAATCTTTCATATTTTATATGAATTGAATATGGAACCAAACAAATGAGGTACCATTAGTAAATTCTTTCCGATTTATTACAACCGTAATATCATGAGCGTATCGATTTATTTAGGTAACAAATTTCTTACGATTTTAGATCCAAATAAAGTCGAGGCACTAAATAGCGTGAGGCGTGGTGTGACAACATGACCAAATCTCACGCTTTTACGAGCCATGACGTGTTATTACCTTTTTTAAAGCGTGAATTAAAGCATCATAAAATATAAAAATATATATAAATTTATATGACGAGGTCACAAAAAGTGTAATACATAAGAAATAAAGTTAAGAAATATTTGTGAATGTATATCAAAAATACGATTTTTATCCAAATTGGGTTTAAAAAAAACTTCAAGCATATCGTTTTATCGCGAATGAACACGTTTTTATTTTTCGTCTCACTTCAACCCTTAAGCTCAAATTTTGGTTTATTGCATGACGTGGAGGTCAAACCTTGCACTTTTGTAAAACTTTTGTGAAACTTTTGCGAACATTTTAGAACCTTGGTATTAGTTATGAAGGTTGGTTTTGAAATGATGAATGGAGTTGGGTTATAAATAGAAGATATTGTCGACTAATATATGTTTTTTTTGTCTTAACCAAAATTTATTGACCATGGATGTGTTCTGATTGATTTATAATTTGTGCTTAGTTTTTGCATGCTATTTTTTATTTCTTTGCGTAATAAATTTACTGTTGAACAAAAAATAAAAAACTTCGTAGGTGTTTAAATTGCTTTCCGACAATGTAGCTAACGTATTGAAATATCGAGTATGTTTGTCAAATGTTAGCTGATGGACGATAGGTACAATTTAAAGTTTGTTTTCATGAGTTGTATAAAAATAGGGTTGCACATTATAAACTTTGTATAGTTGTACTAGCATGGTACTCGCGCGTTGCAGCTGCGGGTACCATGTATATAATGTTCAAGGTTGTAAATATCGCTCGGCGGGGTCACGGCGGTCGACCACCGCCAAGCGATATATCGTCTTGGCGACGATATATCGGTTTCTCGGCAGGTTCTATAAATTATCATTATTTTATAGATTTTGTCATTATTTTATATATTTTTATCATTATTTTATATATTTTAATCATTATTTTATATTTTTTATCATTATTTTATATATTTTTATTATTTATTTAATATAAATATGAAATTCTTATATATTTTTATAATTTTATTAATGTATTCATTAGTTTTAGTTAATAACTTGTAAAATTTACATTAAAAAATAAAAACACAATAAAAAACAATCAAAATACCAAAAGTCAACCGATTTTTTTATCAATATTGACCGATATTGACTGATATTGACCGATATTTGACCAAAACGCCAAGTTGGCCGATATACTACATGGCGTGGCGGTACCACCGCCAAGCGATATATCACCGATATATAGGCCGCCATGACCGATATTTACAACGAATCGATTAGTCTGAAAAAACAAAATGAAAATAGTCCAGTATCCTATTTTTCTTTTTCGGGCGACTTTTATCGGTTAATCGAACCTGAGGCGACTCCAGTTTATGGATGAACTTGTTGGTTCGGTCCAAAACCATTTGAACCATCAACTTGGCATATAAATTAGATCCTAACTCATGTGTTTTATTAGTTTGTACAATATGTATAATAACATGTATTTTTTTAAAGTGTTTTAAATATAACATTAAAATGAATGTATTTATTTAGTTTGTATTTGTACCTTATGCTTTATCATGTGTATAACTTAAATTAAAAATTTAAGAAACATTTAGTGTATGAATGGTTTGTACCATAAGTTTTAAAAGTTGTATTACTTAATATTATGTTTTGTGCATTTGAGGATAGTACCATAAGTTTTAAAAATTGTACTACTTAATATTAAATGAGAAGAGAGATACTAATCTCTTTTATATGTAGTATAAATCGGACTAAGAAATTAGACTAAAATAACATATTTTGGTCTAATTGTCGGTACC
Source organism: Glebionis coronaria (assembly GCA_025667525.1). Lineage (NCBI taxonomy): Eukaryota > Viridiplantae > Streptophyta > Magnoliopsida > Asterales > Asteraceae > Glebionis > Glebionis coronaria. The sequence goes on from CM046877.1 coordinate 7,160,343, forward strand.
TTTTTTTATGTACGATCCTTTATACAGTTTGGTTAGTTTTTAGTTTTTACTCACTTTTGACTAAATATGTTTCGTTGGACCGGAGAAGACCAGTCCGGGTAATTAGATCGTAGTAAACTGACTTGAACCTTTATCAATACTTTTCTACGTAGACATACTTCGCAATCTAAGAGTACGTGTGAGTTTTATTTTATAAAAAAAACTACTACAAGCTTGTCTTTTCAGAATTAAAATTGAATCGAGTAAAGCTCGTTGTTTATAAAAAAGATGATTTTGGATTTCAATAGCATTAACATCGAACTAAACTATGATGATCAAGTAAGGCTCGCTTTTCAATGGCTTTTCAACCATGTAGATGACAATAAAATGTTGAGTATGTTCTACTAAAAAAAGTAAAGACTGGAGATAAAGGTTCGAACTCGTGACATACACTCAATGAGTGTAACACTTTAACCTCTAAACCAACCTTTTCCCTGTTATGTATGTTCATTCTTCCATATTTTATATGAATCAAATCTGGAACAAGGCAAGCGAGTTACCATTAGCAATTTAGGTAAGTTTATGAATTTACCTTTTTAATCTAAAATTTGTGTGATTCTAGAATCTAACAAAGTAATAAATTTAATTAATTGTTAAGGTTACTATCACATATCAACATGTTATAAAAAGACATAATAATATAAGGTGTTGGCTAGTTTTTACTTTTATAATTTACTCAGTGTAATCTTTTTTACACTCTACAAAATTAGTTAAAGTCTCCACATTTTTAAGATTAAGTAACCACGGTTAAAATGTGTACAAATATATTCTCTGCGGTTTGCTATATGCGGAAATTTTCCTACACATATAAGTGTAGAAAACTTTTCATAATGATTATAGTTAAAAGTGTGGAAACATTTTTTGAATGTTCGGCACTTAAAAGTGTGGCAAAATTGCAAAAAAAATTAAGTATTGTTAAATATCCACATCTAAAAGTGTAGTCAATTTTTCAAAATATATACAATTATAAATGTAGCATTTTAACAAACTTTTTTGTTTCACTTATAAGTGTAGCTTTTATAAAATTGTACACATTTATATGTGTGTATCATTTTTTAAATACTTGTAACGCTTATAAAAGTGGCAAAATTGTGATTCATATGCATTTTTTTCCACGGTTTACTATACCGTGGCAAAAAAACTGTGGAAAAATCAATTTTTTTTAATGTTATTAGTAAAAGAACAATATAATGTAGGTAAGTTTTTAGTTAAGTTACCTTTTTAATCTAAAGTCTAATTAAACGTTAGTACTACCAAAGTCGAATTCACACACCAGCTGTTATTAGTCTTAACTTTTAAAACTCATAATTTTAATTGATAAAAAAGGAGAGCTTAAACTCGAGGTTCGAAATCATGACTTACCCCCCAATGGACAAACCACTCAAACCTCTCAATCAAGCTCACCCCTATTGTATATCTTCATTCTTTACCTTTTTATATGAATCAACTATGGAACAAGCAGTAAGTTACCATTAGCAAATTCTTTCCAAAATATTACAATTGTATAATATCATGAACATATCCATAACATCCACTTAATTAAGTTTATAAAAAGATTTTCTAGGTTACCATAGCCTTAACATCGAACTAAACTATGATGTTCATTTTGTGCTTGTATAGATGGATTTTAACAACGTAACTGACGAATTGAGATATTGAGTATGCATGTTTGACAAATCAATTGATGTATGAGCGATAGTTGAATTTTAAAGCTTATTTTTATACTATTTAATGCATTGGATGTGTTTTAGTTCTCTGAAACTCAGAATCTTCGAGGGTTCCAAAAGTTTCCGAAATGGAGAATCGAGTTAGGTTTATGAATAAAATGATACTGTGCCTTAACATTGAGCAAGTTTCCGAAATGGAGAATCGAGTTAGGTTTAAGAATAAAATGATATTTGTAAAACTGACTAATAGTCATTTCTCGCTTTTTAACTAATATTTATATTTTGGACCAAAACTATCACAAATTGTCAAAAACTAACCTAACCTTACACTATATATAGTTTCTCCACTAGCACAGTTTCATTTAAAAATTAATAAACAAAATTCACCATCTTCTTCCTCTCTTTCTTTTTTTGGCCGTACAACCCACACACACAAACCATCAAAAATTTTGATGATCTAATTTGATTCAATCCAAACTAAAACAAGTCCCATGCCTAGTTTTTCAAGGTGATTCTAGTGATACTAATCTTTCTTACATGCATTAAGTTTTGATTTTTGATAAAAACTAGGCTTGTTAGGTGGACATTATGATCATGCATGTGTTAGAAATGATAATCAAATGATGTTTATGCAATGTTTTTGTTAAAAAGATGAACTTTTAATTTTTGGGTTTTGATTTTGGTGATGATACAAGTGTTAGGATTGGTTTATGGTGATATTAGGATGTTAGAATGATGATAAAAGTTGTTGGTTTTGATCAAAAACTTGATTTTGTATGGTTTTTAAATGGCCAATTTTAGGCAGTAGGTTTGAGGCCATTTTTTGGGGTCTTAAATCTGAATATAGATTGATATTATGGGATTAGGTTGTAGAGAATTTCGTTAGCTTCGATTTGATATAAAGTAGGCCTTCCAACTCCATACGAGGTGGAAGATACACTAGTTTGATTTTCGTGTACCGGGAGACGAGTGTTGACACAATCCGAAAATTGTTGTCGATATTTGGATCGAATCTCGGGGACTATAAAATGAGTTTCAAAATGATTCAAGGGCTGTTCTCAGGCTCAAAGTTTAGCATTTTGAGTCTATTTTTAGAATCAATTGTTGGTTTTATAAATGTAGTTGTTTAGAATGGTCAAAATGGTTTCGTAAGTCAAGGTCGCTAAACTGTCCGAATTTTATAATTCAAAGATGTGTCAGGCATGGAACTTTAGAAGTAAAATCTTTTGATGGGCTCTTGGGAGGACTTTCTACATATAGTTTGTGAGTTCCTCAGGTAGTATCATAAATTTTTGATGTGTCTAAGTATGGGAAAACGGCTTGGACATTCGGTATGTTCCGGCAGATTTTTATTAAAGGCATAGAATAATAAAATGAATATATAGGAGAGTGTAATAGAATCGCTTGTATCGTTTTCTCTCGAGTTGACGTGATTTTATACTTGAGTTTGATTTTATTATGTATCATTTATTTCTCCAGTCTATTATTAATGTACGCGCCTTAATTGTTAGGTTGCGGTTGTCGTGTTTATCGGGCATCATCTATCGTCGGCGATCGTCTTCAACTACTTCTACTACTTAAGGTGAGTCTATAGCCTCGTTTGAGCTCATTCAAACATTTTTAAAACCCGTGAGGGGGAATACATGTTTTGTAAACTTAGAACACAAGATTTTTATGGTAGGCTTGTCCTTCTATGAATGGACCCGTGGTTGCCTTTAAATTGCATTAAGTGATTGCCTTTGTTAAAGCCTCAATTATGGACCGTTAACTAGCTTATGATGGGCTAGCCGCTAGTACAATTAATAGATATATGGGAGAAGCCGCCCCGGTTCAGTTTGTGTGGACTTGTCACAGAAGCTTAGGCCCGACCTCCACACTGTTTGAGCATATTGTATTGAGAAGTCAGGTATACGGCAATGTACCAATAATATGGAGGTAACCGACAATTAATAAATCTCTCGCCTTATTAGACTGATATGGGAGTGTCTAAGGGCTCGGTTCCATGAGCTTGATGCAATTTATGCTATATACAATTATTATTGTTGACGCAAATTATTATTCGGTGCTTGTTAAGCATGCCACAAACTTATAATCTTTGCTTATGTTCAAATTGATTAAATAAACCTATAGATTTCACTCGGCATTTTTACTGATTGTTTTACTCACATGTATTTCAGTTAATCAAGAAGTGGAAGCTTGGAGGTCACGAGAATGAAGTTGTGCACTGCTTTTGTTGTTCAAACTCTTTGATTTATTTAAAACAAACTAATATGTTGTTTTAACTTATCTTTTGGTAACGATTAATTGGGACTACGCTACTCTAACAAATGTTTTAGGAACGGTAAATTTGAAACGTCTCTTTTCGAGTCGTTCTTTATAAATTATGTGTTGTTGTACCATTGTTTAGCACCCAAAGATGTATTCCACTGCGTGTAAATTTGGGGGTGTTAAAGATTGGTATCAGAGCCATGAGTTATAGAGAACTAGGTCTTTATTTTAAAAACCTAAACTATAACTGTCAGTTTTTATTTCAAAGAGTCGGTGCACATGACTTCGCGTGACTTCAGGTTCAAGCTACTTCTGAGATTACAATTTTAGTATACGTTATTACGTATACCTTATTGGCAAGTATTTATAAATAAATGCTATGATCCATTTATGGATATATATTTATATCTAGGATCCCTTTATCGATATATATTTATGTCGTTAAACTTTTCGATAAACGTTTATCATTTATTAATGATTAACTTAAATAAATACAACGAATTTTCATGATCTTTCTGTATTTATTTTTAAAGTATTTAAATTGCTTTTATTGCAAAATTTTATATTATGACCTTACATACCTTCATCTGCGCGCGTTACTTTCATTGTTTATCCCTTTGAGATATCTATATAGATATCCAAATCGTATTCCAGCTGTTTGTGCTTGGACGTCTTGAAACGTAATCTCTAGACCATTGTGTAGCTCAATGTGTCCTTGGAATAGACTAACCGCTATTGTGTGAGTCACACATTTTGAAACACTTCCTATAATCGTGTTGAATAATATCATGGTTTTCCTTAATATTTTGTTGATTTTTATCACCGTTTTACACGGCATGCGAAGATTTAATTCATTGACATTTATATGTATCGACTCCGAAGTGTATTGTTCGCTTATATCTCGGTAACGTCATCGTCATTTTATAAATCATCGTCTAGATTATGGCGCTAGATTGGAATACGATTTTACATCTATAAACTTGTATTATCCTCTTTCATTAACCTTCTTGCTCCCGGAACGCAACCTATGAATGTTCCATTCTTTTCTTGTTATGTTTTGTGTTTTTGGACAATCGTGGCACCAAGGAGATTTGCCTACTTTGCACCTTGAAACTTAAATTACGAACGTCATTCACCGTTTTGCTTCCTAAATTTCGTGTTGAATACCTTGAAGCATCTTATGTCATTCATTATGCTATATTTTTATTTGATGCTCATTATGAGATTTATTTCTCATTGTTGTAAAATCCACAAGACATGTGTGTATATATATATATTTTGAGCCGTTAGGAAGTGTCGAAAAATATATTTAATGGAGAAACTGCAGGGGGTGTATAAACATGTCAAAACTTAAAAGTAAAACCTGCGTTTTTAAAATAAAATAGTCAAACCTGCACAGAACTTGCAGGGGTATTTTGGTCATTTTTTATTGGGTTTCAGGTCTCGGGTAAAACTAGAAAGTCGTCTGAAACGTCGTTTTGCATCAAAATGCTTTAGACTCCGAGTCTTGGAGATGTCGTTTATCGGGTCAAATAATCGACTCATATTTAAAAGTCAAATCTCATAAAAATTCAGAACATGAGTTTGAAATGTTTCTAAGCAGTTTTGATTTCATTTGAGATTGTAAAATTTTAACAAATATTATTTTAAAACTAACGAATACTAGTTGCATGTGAAAATGTTTAAAAATAGAAACATTACAGGATTAGCAATTACCGGATTAATGGTGTAATTTGAAAACGAATAATATACTTTCTTAAAAGCATGTTGTGTCGAGTATCTTACATAGAATACACATATGGATTGATTTATTCTTTTTATATATATGACACATTTGTCATTCGATGTTATTTTATTTTTATTTTCTTTTAACCTTCCACTGATTTGGGTTGAGTTTTGAAGTTTTGCCTTCACATTCTTCTTCGACATTCTCATCACGTGTCTCATGGCGTTTTCGTCTAAACCTTATAACCCTTTGAAACCTTAACAACTTGTAACCATTTCATTGGTTGTTTTTTGAGCTACTATTTGCCACTTTTTGCAAACATTTGGCTACTTTATACGTTGTCATAATGTCACCTTATAAATAAATCTGATATTGTTTTACGATTATTTTCACCAATTATTTTTACTTTGGTCTTATAAAATACTTTTCGTAACATTAAAAGTTGCGTATTGAGTATCTCACAAATTACTTGTATCCTATAAAATTATAAACTATTTTTAAATTCCATTTTACAAATGGCATGGTTTATATATAAACATAACAAACGTAATACTCTTCGACGGAATGGAGCACTGCATTGCTAGCCCTAAATTATACATAGCCTGATCACCTATGTCTAATTTAGAAGGAGCCATGCTAGGCTGAATAGTAGTCACCTTAAAAATCTTGATAATAAAGAACTTTTTACTTGTATTTATGATAAAGATAAATAAAATGAAATAAAGTGAAAAGAAGTTTTGAAAACCTTTATATTTTATGCAAGTAGCGCAATTTCTATGCATCCGCATACGTTTTCTTACCTTTTCTTGAACGAAATACGCGCTTACCAATACGTTTTTACTCGACGATCGTTTTTCCACTTGTTACTTCATTTTGTCTTATAACTGATTTGAACACAAGCAAAGATTATATGTTTGTGGCATGCTTGTTAAGCATGCCACAAACTTATAATCTTTGCTTGTGTTCAAATTGATTAAATAAACCTATAGATTTCACTCGGCATTTTTGCTGATTGTTTTACTCACATGTATTTCAGGTAATCAAGAAGTGGAAGCTTGGAGGTCACGGGAATGAATTTGTGCACTGCTTTTGTTGTTCAAACTCTTTGATTTATTTATCGTTCCATTTTTTAAAACAAACTAATATGTTGTTTTAACTTATCTTTTGGTAACGATTACTTGGGACTACGCTACTCTCACAAATGTTTTAGGAGCGGTAAATTTAAAACGTCTCTTTTCGAGTCGTTCTTTATAAATTATGTGGTGTTGTACCATTGTTTAGCACCCAAAGATGTATTCCTCTGCGTTTAAATTTGGGGGTGTTAAATATGCTCTTGAATCTACTGTTCGTATTCTGAATATGGTTCCCACAAAGAAGGTTGATAAGACACCATATGAACTATGGCATGGCAAGAAGCCATATTTGTCTTATTTGAAAATTTGGGGTTGTGAGGCGTATGTGAAACGTAACTCTAGAGATAAACTCCAACAACGCTCAGTAAAATGTATCTTTGTAGGTTACCCTAAGGAAACTATGGGTTACTACTTTTATTATCCGGCTGAGAACAAAGTAGTTGTGGCTCGGTATGGAGACTTCCTTGAAAGTGATCTTGTAAATCAAGAATTCAGTGGGAGAAATTATGATCTTGAATAAATTCAAGAAGATACATTGCCTTCTGAAAATATTAGCGAAGAAATTCCTGTAGAACCATAAAGTCTGGGAGTTCCACCGGAATTAATTCCTCCACGTAGGTCTAAAAGAACCATACATGCGGCAAGAAAACTATGTCTTTACATAGAGGATGATGAGGAGGAAGTAGGGGATCTTGGTGAACCTGCTAACTATCGATCCGCAATGCTTGATCCAGAGAAGTCAAAATGGATAGTTGCGATGAATGAGGAAATTAAATCCATGGAAATCAACGATGTTTGGATTTTTGTAGACGCGCCTAAAAATGCTAAAGTAGTGAAAATAGGTGGATTTACAAGAAGAAAACCAACATGGATGGTGAAATACAATCCTATAAAGCACGTTTAGTAGCTAAAGGTTTTACTTAAACTTTTGGCATAGACTACGAGGATACTTTTTCTCTTATAGCATACTTACGAGCTATTAGGATTCTCATAGCTATAGCAGCATACTATGACTATGAGATATGGCAAATGGATGTTAAAACTGCCTTCTTGAACGGTCGCTTAGATGAAGACATCTATATGCAACAACCGGAAGGGTACGTTGATCCTAAATATCCAAAGCGCGTATGCAAACTTCAAAGATCTATTTATGGTTTGAAGCAAGCATCACGTCAATGGAATAAGCGATTTGATGAAGAAGTCAAAAAGTTCGGATTTATTCAAAATCGTGATGAGCCATGTGTATATCGCAAAGCTAGTGGGAGTAATGTAGTGTTCCTAATTTTATATGTCGATGACATATTAATCATGGGAAGTAACATTCCAAGACTTAAGAAAGTTAATGATTATCTTGGTAAATGTTTTTCTATGAAGGATTTGGGAGATGCTGCATATATTATGGGAATTAAAATCTACCGAGATACGAGTAGACGGTTAATTGGTATTAGTCAAGATGCTTATATTGATAAGATATTGAAGAAGTATAACATGCATAACTCTAAGAAAGGTTTTCAACCGATGGAGATTAAGCATGAGTTAAGTCATGAGAAAGATGCATCAACACCTGAAGAGGTGGCTTACATGCGAAAGGTGCCTTATGCTTCCGCTGTAGGATCTATTATGTATGTTGTAAGATGCACAAGGCCTGATGAGGCGTTTGCTCAGAACTTGGTCAGTAGATACCAACAGAATCCAGGAAAGTTCCACTGGACTGCTGTTAAGCATATTCTAAAGTATTTGAGGAGTACGAAAGATATGTTTTTGGTATTTGGGGGTAAACCAAACATATGATTGAATGTAACAGGATTCTGTGATGCGTCATGGCAATGTGATAAAGACGATACGAAGTTTCATACAGGTTACGTGTTTGTCATCAATGGAGGAGCAGTTGACTGGAAGAGCAGTAAGCAGAAAACCATTGCTATGCATGCAACTCAATCGAAGTACATGGCCGCTTCAGAAGCTGCAATGGAAGCTGTTTGGATTAGGAAGTTTATTGGAGATCTTGGAGTGATGCCTTCAATTAAAGAACCTATTGATATATATTGCGACAATTCTGCGGCAATAATATTCCCCAATGACCCTGGAGTTATGAAAGGCGGCAGACACTTTAAACGTAGATATCACTACGTTCGAGAACAAGTGGAAGCTCCAAAAATAAAATTAATAAAAGTTCACACAGATGATAACGTAGCTGATCCTTTTACTAAGGCTTTATATAGGACAAAGGTAGTTAAGCATGCCAAGGCTATTGGGCTGCAACTAGCTAGTGAATTCTTGCAATAAATCTGTTGATTAGTATTTGGATAAAGGATGTAAGACATACTTAAATTGATGAAATAAAGATTGGATTTTGTTTATTTTTCTGTTATTTGATTTTGTATCCTATTTTACATGTTTTAATCCATGAGCATTATGATGTTTCTAAATGTCCGTTGTCGATTAATAATATGGGAGTATTATTAAACTAAGGCAATTCAAAATAGTGACAAAGTATACTTGAAAGTATATTGGTCAATTTTGGATGATATTTGATGGATAAAATATTGTACTTATCCCAACTATATGACTTTACTTTATGGATCTTTGTCATTAAGTAAATCATAAATAGTTATCCTTAGACCTGAGATACCAGAAAACTGCATGGAATGTAGTGCATTCTGTAAGTTAACCTAACGCTAAACGTAACTGGTAGCTATAAGGGTTATTTTCAGAAGTGTTGCAAAGTTCATGTGTTTTGCTTGTAGTCAAAATGGGATTTGTTTCCTTTAAATTATTTTTGAAGTATAAATACAGCTGGCCCCTCGGGGAAGTAGTAAGATGTTTGTGTGGCCACACCCAAATGTGTTTTGGTAATCTTCCTATATCCGTAAATGAGAAACAGAATGGTTAATGAAAGGAATACTGAGATCCATATCCTTATTAACTTTGTATTTGAAATGAAAGGATAATAATAATGATAAAATCATTAAAAGGTTCTTGTCTAGGAGACCTTACTCGAGTTGTACTAGTGACATTGCTAGTGTAATTAGACGCTAGTCAATGTGATCACAATATTCGAATTTTTTCCAAGTGGGAGCTAAAAGTTTATGGACTTAAAATTGATAGTCGTGAGATAGGATCGAACTCGGGATTAAGGGATTGCACACATTACGTAAGGGTTAATTTATTTATTAAATATATTTATTCTATTTATTAAATAAAACCAAAGCTTAACTAACGATCGTTAATAATAAAAAGTTAAGTATAAACGACCGTTATGGAATCAAATAGAAGCTAAAAGAAGGAGAAGGAAAATTTCCAGAAGCCCCCTTGTGGGCTTTGTGAACCATCGGCCTAAGGGAACAAAAAGGGAAGAAAAGAGATTTTCTTTCCTATTTGGTTTATGACTTGGAAGAAAAGTTTATTCAAGGTTTATATAAACAAACCCTCTTTCTCTTGCTCTTAGTTGCCGGCCAAAACACCCCTTTTAGGGTTTTCTTTGTTCTTTGATTAAGCTATTTTTATCTAGTCCTAGCCCCTCTCTAGGGTTGTTGGGTAGATACTCCATAAGCGTGGAAGCTCGGTTTGTTCGTGCTAGAATCACGACTAACTCGTTGTATTATGTGTGTACAAGATCGTGATATAGTCTTACTTTAGACTATATCCTGGTGGTGTTCGCGGTAAACCCTAATTGGTGATTGTTCCGTTATCTTGTGGATCGTTGCTAGGATAAGGTTATGTAACCCTAACTCGGTTAATTATAATTGTGTTAATTATGATCTTGTTAATTCGCTTCCGCTATGCGTGCTTTGATCTTGTTTAGGGTTTTAAATAAATGTTATGAACTATATAAACCTTCAAAAAGTTTACATACCTGATCATCTCTATGAAAAAACAATTTTGTAAGTTCACATGGATTAATGAGCCGGTATCCAACACCAACATACCTGATCATCTCTATGAAAAACCGATTTTTTTAGTGAAAAAAAGGAGGATGAAACTTTCTGGTTTAAACTCGTGACCTACTCTCAATGAGCATAGAAATTTAACCTATAAACCAAATCCTCCCTTATTTTATATGTTCGTCCAGAACTAACAAGTTCTTTCCAAAATACTACGACCGCAAAGTAATGCGAACCTTTTTTAGTGATCCAGGATGGTGAGAATCTTCGAAGGCCCCAAAAGATTTTGAAATAGTAAATCCTGTTACGTTTATATAAAGATTATTTTTGGTTAACCTATCCTTAATATCGAACTAAACTATAATGATCAAGTAAGACTCACTCATGATGATCGTTTTGTGAATTGGGTTCCTCGTAACTTTGTACTTGTGTAGATGGGTTTTCGACAATGTAACCAACGAATTGAGATATCGAGTATGGTTGATATCGAACTAAACTATAATGATCAAGATTATATAACCAACAATTGAGATATCGAGTATGGTTGACAAATTAGTTGATGCATGAGCCACAGTTGAAATTTAAAGCTTATTTTAATACATTAACACCAAAATTAGTTAAACTTGAACGAAACAAATATTCAAAACCATATTGCAGCTCAACTTAGACCACATTGCCGAATTATTCTTCTATATTCTCTTATCTTAAACTTATTGCTTATGTACTAATAAGTTAGGGGTATGTTAGACCCTTATGATAAGAAACAAGAAGTTCGACTGAAAATCGTTGGACTTTACCATAATGAAAAGGAGTCCATTCAAAAATTCTGGATGGCTTAGCAGAACCAAAACCAAAGAGGGGGTTTGGAAATAGTTTTCAACCAGCAATTGACACGCATGAGTTATTACATTATTAGTTGCGTCATTGCCCCCAAGCGCAAAGACACTTTCACCAGTACGAGAACCATAACTTCTTTAAAATTCACCTGCTCTTGATCTTACATCCTCTACTCGATATGGGATAAGTTGAAAATACCAACTTTCAACCAATTGAAATCTTCTAAACCTTTTCTACCATCCACCGATGTGGGAGCAATCACATGTAAAACATTTTTCTTAGTCATCATGTAAGTTAGAATGTGGACTTTAAATTATGTTCTTATAATTTCGGCACATGCTTTTTAGGCATTATAGTCTATTACTAATGTGGTTTTATATTTAAGTGATGCAAGTTACAATCCATTAAAGTTTACATAAGAACTAACAAGATGTAAAAGCAAACAATCGAAAAACGATAACAACCAATAGCCTCGTTAGAAATACGTTAACACGGTCCATCTGAATCAGTTCATGCAGCAAGAACCTTCTTTCATACTCAGTTGGCCACCATGGGTAACCTTGGAGAAGTATTCTTAGAGAGGTCTCGATTTCGAGTCTCACCAAGAACCTTCAGGGGCCTGAATTAAGAAGCATGAGTGAGGTTTATCCCCTAAGGAGAAGGTTCGAGGCTTGCATACTGCCTAATTAGATGTCACTGTAAGCTCGAATCACTAACTACTAACTCGTCGTTCACAAAAAAAAGTTCATGCAGCACCTTTGCATGCTAAAAAAAGGTAAAGACAAGTTGACGAGGTTCGAACTCATGACCTACCCTCAATGGACATGCCAGTTTAACCTCTAAACCAATCTTTATTCCATTGTATTGTTCATTATTTCATATTTTATATGAATCAAGTATGGAACAAAGCAAAATAAGTCACCCTTAGTAAGTTCATTTCTGTAAAAAACATATACATCGATCAAGTACCATTCGCTAGACATATAGGCTACCTTGTAGCTATTCCTAACGCAACTGGTGCTATCCCAACTGTTAATGCTAACGGCGTCCTACTAGGAACCGACTTAGTCGGGACGCAATTTGTTGAAAACATGAACCAAAACAATATTAAAAGCCATATTGCATCCCAACTAGGACAAGAAAGACTTTAACTTGGCTTTGGAACCATAACAGTTGTAGAAAAACATGATTCAAGAGATATCAAAGAAACTTTAAATAGATTGAATAAGATTTGATCATACAAAACTGAATAACTGAATAAAAAGCTAAGACTACCAGTGCTAATCACGTGTAGTTCTATTATCTACATGATAATAGTTATACAAATCGAAGAACAAACAGAAAGAAAAGTAGGTTTTTAAAGATCAAGAACAGAGAGAGTAACTGTGTGTAAAAACACACTTATGAAAAAAGAGGCGATACAAGATATGAAAACACTAGCTGAAGCTAAGGTAATAATAAGAGTAAATCGACCGTTGAGCCCATGGGATGAGACCATGGGCTTAGTCTTCTCTTGGGCTAGCAAGATAGTCCTGACATCAAGAAAGGAAAGTGTCCAACTTTAGTCCCTCATATCCAGCATTCCTATCACAGCAAGTCCAATGGTATAACTGAAAGTTTACAAACAAACATAATGAGTCCCATAGGTTAGATTGGGTTAGGAGATTAGGACCAACATTTTAACATCTCCCCTTAATCTGATAACCTATATAAGTTGATCATCCCTAATTTTCCAAAATGTTTATCATGCTGATCTATACCCAACCCTTTTGTAAAGATATCTGCAATTTGATTTGCATAATCTAATTTTACAGTTTTAACAACACCATTTAATATTTTTTTCTCTCACAAAGTGAAGATCAATTTTAAGGTGTTTGGTTCTTTCATGAAAAATAGGGTTGACTGCTATTTTAATAGCAGAATTGCTATCACAAAACAGATCTACAGGTAAAAGATTATAACAGTTTAAATCTTTCAAGATTTTGAGGATCCATATGACTTCACTAGTAACAAAAGCAAGAGCCCTATACTATGCTTCTGTTGAAGATTTAGAGAGAGTATGTTGCTTCTTATTTTTCAAGAAACCAAGTTACCATTCAAAAAAATACAATAACCAGTTACAGACCTCCTTGTCACAATACATTTACCCTAATCAGCATCAAAAAGGCTTTAAGAGACATACCAGAGTTTTTGGCAACATTAATACCAAGACCTGATGATCCCTTTAAGTATCTCAAAATTCTAAAAGCAATTTTCTGATGAGACATCAAAGGAGAATGCATGAATTGACTTACACAGTGCACAACATAAGAGATGTCAAGCATAGTATTGGTCAAGTAAATTAACTTTCTCATAAGTTTATGATAATCTCCAATATTTTCAAGCATAGGATCACTCTTAGAAGCCTGATTAGAAATCGACAGCTTAGACATTAAAGGTGTCTTAAATGGTTTGCAGGCAAGCATTCCATATTTAGACAAAAGATCTAAGACATATATCTTTTGGTTCAAACAAACACCAAAATTGGTATCAATAACTTCAATACCCAACAAATATTTCAATTTTCACAAATGTTTAATATTGAATTTCCCTTTCAAAAAACTTTTGAAGCTGTCAATTTCCTTTTCATTGTTACTAGTTACAATAATATCATCCACATAAACAAGCACAGCAACAAACAAAGTTTCACCAGACTTAGTATAAAGAGAGTAATCAAATTTGCTTTGAACAGAGCCATTTTCAACAAGGATAGAAGTGAGTTTAGAGTTCCATTGTCTAGGTGACAGCTTAAGACCATAAATAGATTTTTTCAATCTACAAACCAGGTTTTTGTTTCTATCATAGAAACCCTGAGCTGGTTTCATATAGACAGTTTCATCCAATTCACCATATAAGAAAGCATTGTTGATGTCAAGTTGATAAATAGGGCAAGACTGGTTAACAGCTAAATTAATTAAGCATCTAATAGTCACCATTTTCACAACAGGGGAAAAGGTCTCTTCATAATAAATGCCCTCCTTTTGGCGACAACCATAGCAACAAGTCTAGCTTTGTACCTTTCTATTTCACCACTAGACTTAAACTTAAGTTTTCAAACCCATTTAGAATTTAAAGCAATCCTACCAGCAGGTAACTCAACTAAGTCCCAAGTCTCATTCTCAAGCAAGGCAACAAATTCCAAATTCATAGCATCAACCCAAAGTGGGCTTTGAGGTGCTTCAAAGAAGTTCCTAGGTTTACTAATTTTATTTAATTGAGTGACAAAACACAAAACATCCCCTTTGAGCTTAGAATACCCAACAAAATTTTCACTCCCATATTTAACTTTTGAGTTAACAAAAAAGTCATTGTAGTTTTTAAGAAAAATAGAAGGTCTAGAAGACCTTCTCAAGGCTTGGTCGCCCTGAGCAATATTATTAGAAGTATCACCCAAGTTCTCTCCCATGTTCTGTCCAAGGAAGGGAAGACTTGGATTAAACTCTAAAGTTCCCTAAAAAATTTCATTATCATCAAGTGTGTCAACCTCAATCCCATTTAAGCTGGCATCAATAGTATCATTTCCTGAGGAAATATTTCCATTGTCACATAGACTATAGGGTAGGCTGCTAGCACTTGGTGACTCAAGGTCACCATTATGTTTCTTTACTACTCTCTCATCATCATCAAGAAGCTTAGGGTTATCCAAGTCAAAAAAAGGTCAAAACTTTATCACTTTGAAAAACATCAAAATTTTGGTATTATTATTCTTATTTAAAACAACATCCTTAAAAGGAAATATAGATTTAAAAGAATTTAACATCTTTGATAACAAAAAAATTATTTATGTCAAGACTATAAAGTTTATAACTCTTTTGAGAATTGGAAAAACCTATTATAACACATTTTCAGAGCTACTGGTGAGTTTATCATGAGTATTTAAAATAGTGGCAAAACAAAGACACCCAAAAGTTCTAATATGAGATAGATTAGGGGATGAATTATAAATCATCTCATAAGGAGATCTACCATTTAGCACAGAAGAGGGTAATCTGTTGATATGATAAGTAGCAGTTAGAATGCATTCAATCTAAAATCTAAAAGGTATTCCCCCTGAAACATAAGGAATCTAGTAACATTTAGGTGATGCCTATGTTTCCTTTCAACCACCCCATTTTGTTGTGGGGTATATGCACAAGAGGTCTGGTGTATAATTCCCTTTTCATGACAAAATTTTAGAAATTATGATTTACAAACTCAGTTCCATTGTCAGTTCTGAAAACTTTAACATTCCTTTTGCATTGATTTTTTAAAAGATTGTAAAAAATCTCAATTGAAGAACCAACTTCATCTTTACTTTTAATTAAGTACACCCAAATAGCTCTTGTGAAATCATCCATAATAGTTAGAAAATATTTATGACCAGTGTGACTGGTCATCCTATAAGGACCCCACAAATCCGAATGGACAATATCACCAAGCATTTTAGTTTTATGATCACTTAAAGGAAATGGTTCTCTAGTTTGTTTAGCTCTTTGACATATTTCAAAGAAATCAGTTTCATCAGAATTAGTAATATTCAAATATTTCTTAAGAACATTTAGAGAATGGTCAGCTGGGTGACCTAATCTAAAATGCCAATCATGTTTAGACAGAGAACAAGTAAACACATTAGAATGATTCACATATTTAGTACCTTCTATATATAAATAGTAAAGATCACCACAATGCCTACCAGTCCCTAAAACATTTTTGAGATTCAAATCCCAATTCACAAAAAAACATTTATTCTCATAAAAAACAACCAAAATTTTATTAGCCTTAGCAAGTTTGTGAACAGATATCAAGGTAACACAATAATCAGGTACAACAAGAACATCAAACAAAACTAATCCATTTGAAAGTTTAAAGTTGCCAATTTTAGATATGATGGCCTCGGTCCCATTAGGATGAGCCACTCTAATACTAAGGTGGGAAATATCAAACACATTATCAAATTCAGTATCATTATTGGTCATATGTTGATTTGCTCCAAAATCAACAACCTTCTCATTATACCCAAGTTTTGATTTGATGTTAGTGTTAGAACAAATTTTTTTTCTAAAATTGTTATTAAAAACCTTGCTATTGTTAAAGTAAATACTTGCCATATTGGCATGAGCACCTTTTCTAGAATCATTAGTATTACCCTTGTTATCCTTATAAGAGAGAGCAAGGTAGCCAGTTGTTCATCTATAAATCCAAATGAAGAAGATGTCCCAACAGAGTTGTGGGACACACTTTTCCCTTTAAAATTATGCCCCCCTTTTCTTCCCAAAGTCATTAGGGTACCCAATGATTTTAAAGCATCTATCAATAGTATGACCATTAAAACCACAGTTCTCACAAACAACTTCAGCATTAGAATTACCATAAGGTCTAAAGACATTATTGTTTGGTGTACTAGGTCTAAATCCAATGGTGCTAGAGCTAGGTCTAAAGTTGCCATTGTTACCATAATTGGGTCTAAAATTACCATTGTTAGTATTCTGAGTTCTTTGAACATTATTTCTATCAGGCCCATCATTGGAAAGAAAAGCAGATGTCTAATTCCTTTGGGAGGATCCAGTAAGAGTGCCAGAAGCAACTCTGTGAGATTCCTCACTATAGATAATATCATATGCACCCTTGACATCTGGCAAAGTCTCCCTAGAAAGAATAGAACTCCTAATACTCATATAGGAATCATCAAGACCCATCAAAAATTGCATAAGTTATTTTTTTATATAAAAAATAGGGCGACCGTTTGGGTTAAATGGGTCTTTCGTTAAATTGACTTCGAGTACACGATTGACTCGACTCAGTCGTGGGGTCGACCGAGTTTGACGTAAAGTTTATGAAGAAAACGTAAAATTTCGAATTAAAATGTAATATTTCTCATGAAAACGTAATATTTCTCGTGAAACGTATAGTTTCTGAGGAAAATGTGAAGTTTTTGAAGAAAACGTGAAATTTTGATGAAAGCGAAAAATGTCTGATGAAAATGTAATATTTCTATGTAAAACGTAAAGTTTCTGAAGAAAACGTAAATTTTTTGATGAAAACATAAAATTTCTGGTGAAAACGTTATATTTCTGATGAAAACGTATAATTTCTGAAGAAATTGTAATATTTCGGAGGAAAACGTAAAGTTTTTGAAAAACATAAAAGTTCTTATGAGAACGTAAATTTTTAGATGAAAATGTATATTTTTTGATGAAAACGTAACATTTCTGATGAAAACGTAAAATTTCTGTTCAAAACGTAATATTTCTTATGAAAACATAAAAATACGGATAAAACGTAATATTTCTTATGAAAACATAAAAATACGGATAAAACGTAATATTTCTCATGAAAACGTAAAGTTTATGACGAAAACAGTAATATTTCTGATAAAAACGTAATATTTCTGATGAAAACGTAATATATCTAATGAAAACGTAAAAATACGGATGAAAACGTAATATTTCTGATATCAACGTAATATTTCTGATGAAAACGTAAAAATAACGTATTTGTTAATTTTTTATACTTTAAACTTGCACGATAGACCCATCCATGTCAGACCCATTTAGACGCATGTGGTTTTTGCATTTTGAACCATCAACACCCATGTGGTTTTGAAATTAAACCCATCAAGACCCATTTAATTATTTTGATCAACCTAAATTAAGCATCTAGACCCATCTTTATTTTTCAACAAAACCCAACTAGACCCTTCTTTTTTTATACTTAACCATATATACCGAAAAATAACCATTGGGTTAAAAATTGCCACCTCTAACTTTTTGTTTTGTTGTTTTATTGTTTTACCTTTATTTCGTGCATTTTAGTAATATGAAATTTTTATTAGTCTAATTTTATTTGGTGCATTTTAGTAACATGAATTTACGAGGAAATACCATGAATCAAGGTTGTCAAGATCCCGATCTTGATCTTAGAATCCTACGATTTTATGTTACTGCAAAGCAAAAATGATCCAGATCTTACGTAGAATCTTTCAATGCTTAAAATCTTATAAGATCACGATCTTGCTCGTAGGATCCTAGGATCTACTACGACCCGATCTTACTTTTTCTCGAACAACAAACAAACAATTACAAATTTTTACGTTCTATTTTGTATAATCCAAAAAACAACGTGTAAATCTTCTTATTAATTTTATAATTATAATTTAGGACCACATTTTTATGAAATATTCGTATAATTTTATGTTTACGATGTATATTAATTTGTAAAGTTGTAAAATATTGCAAATAATATTAAGAAAATTACATTATAGTAGGATCTTACGATCCTGATCTTACTTTACGATCTCGATGTTGCAAAGACGAAAACGATCCTAGGTAAGATCCCGATCTTAAAAACCTTACCATGAATAATTATAACTATCTATAAAATAAAGAAAAAATGACCTCTTTTGAAAAAAGGAAGAACTAAGGCTAAAAGGGTTCGAACTCATGACCTACTCCTTGTAAGTATACCACATGAACCTTTCAACCAAAGCTCTTACATGTTGTAGATTTCCATTTCTTAATATTTATGTCAATCAATTCTGGAACAAGGTAAGTGAGTTACAATTAACAAAATCTTCTCAAAATACTCCCTCCGTCCCATTTTAATAGTCCTCCAACAAAATTTTTACGATTTATGATAGGTTCAATGAATGTAGACATATTATGCTTAAAAAGACAAACTTACCCTTTAATTACATTAATAGTTTCCTTATAAAAACTAATGACATGGGTAAAACTGGAATATTAATTAATTTAGACTTCTTATTTAGGAAACTGGACAATGTTTTGGGACATATTAAAATAGTAATGAGGACAATAAAAGTGGGACGGAGGGAGTAATACAATTGTAATATCACGAACGTATCTATTTATTTATAGCAAGGTTGTCAAGATCCCGGTGTTGATCTTAAGATCTTACGATTTTACGATATTACAAAGCAAAAACGATCTGGATATTACGTAGAATCTTTGCATGTTTAAAATCTTATAAGAACCCGATCTTGATCATAGGATCTTAGGATCTACTATGATCTGATCTTACTTTTTCTCGAGCGACAAACTAAAAAACTACAAATTTATATGTTTTATTTTGTATAATCTAAAAAACAACATGTAAATCTTCTTATACATTTCATAATCATAAGTTAGGACCATATTTTTATGAAATATTCGTATAATTTTGTGTTTACGATGTATATTAATTTGTAAATTTGTAAAATATTGCAAAAACTAATAAGAAAATTACATTATAATAGGATCATACGATCCCGATCCTACTTTACGATCTCGATCTTACGAAAACGAAAACGATCCTAAGTAAGATCCCGATCTTACTTACCTTGATTTATAGTCTATCAAAGGTTACTTGTATTACAATTGACACGTTATAACTTGTGCATTTAAAAAAAAAGATATGTTGGTTAGCACGGGTGTTTATTTGTGACCCGATACAAAATTTGATATAACATTGACACAAAAATTAAAGGTTTAAAGATAAGCCTAAATAGATTTTAAATCGGGTTTTGATCGATCCTTCTAATGATCTCATTCTATTTATCGTTGCTGAAACTCAAAACATCTTGATTGAAGGTGTCGATCTCCTAATGATCTCATTCTATTTATCTTAACTTATAATCTATTCATTTCTTTCATTTATTATAAACTTTATATAAGGTGTGTGAAGGGATAGGGTGAGATCCAGATCTGTTTTTTTTTAGCAATGGCTTCTAAGTTGTTAATAGTTTTTGAGATAGACCATCATTAGTCATAAAAAAGGTTTCGAACTATGATTATTTAGTAAGACTCGTGGATAGTATCGACTATTAGTTCGCGAATTAGGTTTCACTAACGGGATTTGAACTTGTCTAAGCATAGGTAATTAACCCGTGTATTGAATGTGGTTTAGAAAACCAATCATTGTCGAGTTGTGACAAACCCAAGTTTACATTTCAAGCTATAGTTTATTTTTCTTAAACAAACATAACTGTAAAAGAGTAAAAGTGCAATGACAATGTCATCCTAGAATTTTTCGTGAATAACATGGAAGTTATCGCGCAAACTTCGGGTTATACATGAAGTTTATTCGCTAAAGTTATTGGAACAAGATGGATTTAGCGTGTTTTTATATGTGTGTTTCCATGAGATTAATTAATTTGAGAATCGTTTAACCTGAGCGAGTAAAAACGCCTATCTTCCAAGTTTGTAAAATATTAGTACTTAATTAAGTTAGCTTTTTAAAATGCACACGCTAATAAGCTTGTAAAGTAGTTTAAGGTGGTTTCTGTTTCATTAAGAGGTTTTGGGTCTTAATTTGACTAATATCTTTTACTTTTTACTGGTAAGAGATGGTTATAAAATCTGAATCTGATTGAAATAATTTTGTTTGTTTTTTATAACCGTGTGAATATGAACCAAATAATAATTTTTATTTTTATTAATTAATTTTAACTGTCCACTTTTAAAATGTACAAATAAACTTGTCGTATCCATTTAAACTACGCAAATACATACTATAGTAGTACATTTTGGATACATTTTTTTAGCATATTTGAATACAATTCACAACGCATAAAATAATTTACTTCAACTAGAAAAAACTTGTGGCTAGGATACAAACACCTAAACAAAGAACATATACATCTGCTTATCCACTGATATTCACCAAAAAATATATACTATTAGGCTGATGGGAGTGGGTAAAAACCCACGAGCCGCTTGCGCAAACCTACGCACTACTTCCATCCCCCCATATACCCACTCACGTGCGACTCACTCACTTTAGCCAAAATTCCCCGCCAAACTCACCAACGCGAGTTTCATATATGTGAGCCCGGTTGATTTTATTTTTTGGTTTAGGTTTATTTTTGGGTGTTTTTTATGAGTGGCGTGTGTTTAAATAATAAAAAACTAGGTATGAAAGGCGAGTGTAATTGAGTTTGATTGAGTGTCGTTATCCTCCAAAAGTAAGTGTGAGTGAATTGTAGTGAGTTTGTTAAAAGCTGATGTGGCACTAACGTGAAAGTGAGTGAGTTTTACACCATTCCCCCCAGTCTTAGAAGTAAGAAACCCACTGTACTTTATACATAAATCTCATATATCAGAATCTAGCCAACTTTGCAAGAGCAAGAAAAGGTAAATGGTCGATTGAAACTAAAGAGACGACGACCCGATGTGACCGGCGTTCGATGGAGACGACGACCAAGCTTTTATCAAGCAACTCGAGTTCGAGCTCGAACTTGGCTCGATCAAGCCAAGCTTTTACCAAGCTCAAGCCCAATCTCAAGCCTAAAAAATAGCTTGAAACATATAAAGCTCAAGCCCCCAAGCTTTTGATAGCTCGGCTCGAACTTTTATCAAGCTTTTCAAGCTTTATCGAAATGTGTTTTTGTGATTAATTCATATAAGCAACTTATGCTTAATTTGATTATTAACTTAATTATAAGGGCTTATTTCATAAATAAATAATATATTCTTTGATTAAATTTATAACTTAGCTCATCGTATTTTAAATTATTTATTAATTTTATAAATTTATTACAAGTAGTTGGTATTTGGTGAAATATAATGCGTATAAGATTTAAGTTCTTTTGGATACCAAAGTTTTCTAAGATACAAGGGGATTAATCCTCACCCTCCATCTTCATTTCATTTATTATCATCCAATGGATGTTATTAATTACCTATTTTTATTGCAGGGTTATTTTTGTACATTAAAATCTTCTTTTTAGAGATTGTCTCATTTAATTCACACAAATTGTGTGTGTTTATCATTTTTTTTTCTCTCTCTTCGATGATCTAACTGAATCCAATTGAACATCAGGTTAGATTCGATTGCTCGTTTTGAAATTGATCGATCTCTTCTTTCAATCCAACATATCATCTTCTCCAATCGAAAATCAGGTTAGATTCGATTAAACTTTAATCATACATCGATATGTCTTTTGTTTTGTTTCCGATAATAGGGTTATTATTCTTATTGAATAGGCTTATGTTTTGAAGATTTATCTGATTAAGCTTATTATTTTTTTAGATTTTATGGATCCTAGGTGTTCAAGTTCGGTAGCTAGTGTTGTTGATGAAGGTTCTATTCCGTCTTGGATTGCTCTTAATTCTATTTCT
The DNA here is from genome assembly GCA_025667525.1 of Glebionis coronaria. NCBI lineage: Eukaryota > Viridiplantae > Streptophyta > Magnoliopsida > Asterales > Asteraceae > Glebionis > Glebionis coronaria. The sequence continues at coordinate 7,183,029 of CM046877.1, forward strand.
GAAGAGATTGTTGCTTATTAGAATCAAAATGATGAGGCTCATGCTGATAAGAGTAAGTTTATGTTCATAAGCTTGTTTTAAGTGTTCGTAGTTGTTGTTAAAATATCACATATAAAGCAAATATGACACTCTATTTTTATGTTATATAAATTTGTGATATCATATATGATATTACATGTAAGATTTTATTTATTTGGATATATCATATATGATATGATATATTTTTTGTGATATCATATATGATATTATGTATAGTCATATATTATTAACATCTTTTTGGTATGCATTTGTCTGGATATAACATGTGGCGGTACCGATCATAACAAGCGGACATGCCCGGGTAGGCCTGAATTTGAGGTTCAAAGAGAGGTATGTCAAGATGAAGTTTTGGTTAAAACATAAGTGTGTCAAGATGAAGTCGTTTTATAAACTGTAGATTTGCCTAAAAATGACAAAGACATGGTGGAAGAATATTAAGACTTGATTCATGGATAAGATTTATCATATGTGATATTATATTGCTATCATATGTGATTTTACATTGGTTTTTTTTTCTATTTGAAGCATCATATGTGATACTTATTTTGTGTTTTTAATAATCCCATGTGTTTGGACATTCTTTGATAGTTTTATCATATGCGATATGATATGAAAATCTAGTTGGGTGCATCAGCTAGTGCTTCTATGCGTGCTGTATATACATGTTTGACATGCCTCTTGATGACCTCGACTTCAATCTGGGAACATTTTATGTTGAATGAAAAGAACTAGAAACAAGAACTGGAAACAGGAACTGGAAGCAACAACTGGAAGCGTCAGTCCCTAATAGAGCAACAACTGGAAGCGTCAGTCCCTGATGGAAATAAGTTATAATGCTCTCTCTGGTGGCCCGTGTATATGTGGCCATTTATTTAGAAAGTTAACAATGATTTTTGTTCAATGGTTTTGTTCTTCAAGTTATGTTTTAATAAGACTTTTCATTTGATATTTTCATGTCTGAACATCTAAGTTTGTGGGATGATCTTGTTTTGTCGTTATATGATGACGACATGTTAGCAAAATCTTGTCTTTGCAGATCTTAATTTGAGTATTTACTTGAATTATCTTGGCTTTGTTAAATCTTTAATACTATCAAAGATGTACTAAATTTTTCATAATTTGAGAAATCACCCATACTTGTTGTTCCATACCTCGCTCTTGCATTACTGGGTACTGTGGAAATTAGTCAAAATTAACCATAACTTAGATACAACTAATCATATCAATTTATCAGCAGAAGTGTTCACTTATTGAGTTATTTACTTTTGACAACATCAAGTGCGTAGATAAGTTGGTATTCCAGTTTACATCTTAGCCACCTCCACTTGCAGGTCAAAACACTAAACAAACCAATTGCTTCTTTAGCGAAGTTACTTAACCTCTCACGTCTTGAACCAGAATCACGATAAATAAAAGAATGTAAATTGGATAACTTTGGCATCCCATACTTTTCAAATTATTGGTTAGAAGTACAAAACTGATTTGCATTATCTCCTTTTCACTTTTGACAATTTCAAGTGTTTTTCAAAAACTCATCAGGTGTATTTCAAGAGATCTTTGACAATATTAAGCTATGTGTGTTAGTCGTTTAAGGGATCTGTTATTTGTTTGACGGAAAGCAGCACTAGCAGTGGATGCTTGTTGATGTAGTGGTTTCGCCATACTCATTAAGGGATACGGTTGCACCAATCTTCAAATCTAAACTAGAAGATTTCCACCCTAGTTGCCTAAACCAACCTATAATGATTAATACAAAGCTTGATTAACGAACTCTCTAAACATCTAATAACATGTGGACACATATTAACTAACTGCTATAAAAAATGTGAACAAATGTGTCAACTAGTGTGTATCATGTTGTATTAGTCATTCCATTACCTTGTTCTGAAGCTTTTGAATGCTCTCTTTGGATGACTATGGCAGAAACTTGCTTCTTTATGTCATGATGTATGACCATGCATCTTGCTTCTTTACGCTCGATCTTCTCACAGCCTTCATCATAAAAGGAGACAAAACGAAAACGTTAGTATCATAAATCTTGAATATAATGATGTATCTGATTATATAGTAACTAGTAAAACAAAATTAGCAATAAGTTGAATACCTATTATCATTCTCAGATCTGGTCATAATTAAGGTGGAATACGGTTCACACAAATAAAATAGCGGCTGTGATTTTTTAGGTTAGGTTAGAAATGAGTTGATATTATTATGTGTGTCATGTTTCTTTTATAGGAGCTTGGGATGTTATGTTTTTTCTTGGGCTTATATTTGTGAACTCAACATTGGGCCTGGTTGTACAATTACTAGGCTGACTAGGAGTCCAAGAAGTTGTAAGGCGTGAGTCATACCTTCCACGTTACGAAAAAGTAAGGCGTTGCGTTAGGTACGAGTGGTCTAATATGATGAGACGTGAAAAGACTCGATAAAGTGTAAATGCGTGAGGGGTGACGGAAGTAAAAAAAATTGATATTTTAAAATGAAAAATATTACATGTGAGGAATTTTTTTTATAACTTTATTCACTATTTCTAACATTTTATCTAAATTAAATATGATATAACTATGTAAATATTTTCATACTTTATGTTGCCTTAACAAGGTTTTTAAACCCGCGCTTCGCTGCGGGTGTTCGACTACAAAAGTGTTATGTACATCATGATACAAACTATGTAAGTTCGGAGAAACATGATCCCATCGTTGGAGGCAAATGTCTCCTTAATATTCCTTGAATTTGAAGCTTTGCTTAAGCTTAATCACTTGCAAATTTGGCAAATCGAATTCTGGATACTTGACCGCGTTGAAATCCTTCTTGGCATAAAAAACACCATCTGCATATACAATAACAATTACTAACAGTAAAAAGTAACAAATAACAAATGGGATGTTTCGAATCAAGTTAAGCTTATAAGCAAATAACACCGCTTCTGTACAACTAATTTAGCAACCAAAACATTTGAAGTACTATAAAACTACTTGAAAAGATTAATCTATGTCCGATGATGCGACAAAAAGAGATGATCACTTTTGAACGGCTAAACTAAAGGGCTAACCTTGTGAGCATCCAAGTTGCTATAGTATCATCTTAACACTACAATATCTAACTATCTATGAAGATCCTAACTTTCAAAGTAATCTCATTTTAAAGTGGTAATTTAACAGGCCGACTAATAAACTTTTTACACAAACGGAAATACAATTACCTCTTTTAACCACTGAGACTCCCAACCCAATTCGCATCTCCGTCATATTTCTTCCTAATTTTCGCAATTTCAGCTTGTGTCCAATTAGGATTCCACTTTTCTGCAACTCCAACTCTTGCCGAAAATGCATCCTGCTCTTCTCCACGCCATTCACCATGCGCATTCCTATGAAAAGTACAACAACAATATCAGATTCTATTCAGATATCCAATATCGGAAAACTATGCCTCAACTTTCTACATCTTCTTTATCGCAGTGGTATTGATCGATTACTATCAATAACTAAGCGTCAACCTCTTGAAAAGGGAGGGCTTTACCTGGTTTGAGTCTGTGTGGCGGTGGGCTCAAACCCCGTGGATTAGTCGGCCAATGAGTAAGAAATCACGGTTACCAAAAAAAAAAAAAACTTTGGAAGCTTTAATATTTGTAAAAATAACTCCTTGGATCGATCCTCATCCACCTTGCATAGTACAATTTGACATTAAAAAAACTCAACATGTATTGTCTTTTTTTTCTGAAAGAGCATGATACAAAATGACTGCTACTTTACCTGGTAAATAAAGTCACCAACAATAGGACTATTTGTCAGAGATTGAGGCCTTTTATTCTGTGGTGTCATGGATTGAACCAAGCTTGTTGGAAGAGGATTGATATATCTCTCAATCCTCCACGGAGAAACCCTGTCTGATCTCATTATAGATGTCTCGAACTTAGAATAGAAAAAATAAACGATAGAAAAAATTATATTATATTCAAGTGAAAGGAAAAGCCTCAGACTAACATAATTAAACATTTAACAGAAATTTATGCCATGTTTACCTCGTTGTTCTGTTTGTAAACACAGTCACCTAAAAGCATGAAACTGGCATATCTAACTTACCAAACTCACAAATAGTGGCAACCCAGCTAAAAGAATAACAACTGTAATATGCGTTCTATATTATGATCGTTTGTGTATTCAGGGGAGATTTGGCATTACGATAAGCTCTCATCATGATATTTGTTTTAACTTCCCTCCATATAGGGTTAAACGATCCAATTCAACCTGTAATCCTTAGCTGCTGTCCGTTTCTGAGTGATAGCAGCACAAATGCATTCTTTATAACATATGTTGTACATAAGTGGACGAAACATCATAAATACTATAAAAATGATATACCTTCAAGATGGCATGCCGCTTGTGATCAAGCTTCCCCATGTTGACTTCATTGGTCAACTTTGTTGCCTATCTATAAGTACGTTAAGCTACCGCTGATGTGGCCCTTGAAAGCTTGGCCATTAGAGGTTCCCTTAACCGGTCGTACTTAATATTTCCATTAGGATCAAGCCATTAAAAGCATTAAGGCCCTGAAAATATAGAAGATAATAAACCTGGTGAAACAAAACAATGCTTGTTTCATGTAGGAAACATTAGATGTATCATTGATAAAAAAAAGTAGATAAAATAGGCACATGGTCATGGTTAATAACAATTGATATGGTGAATCAATAAATGTGAAAGGTCCCCGCGACAATTCTTGTGTACTGATCTTTTTCATCTACCAGAAAATTTGAGGCATCAAATGTTGGTGGGGGACCTATAAGTTTTGGTGTATGTTCATAAAAATTCTCAAAAAAAGAAGTAAACTATATGTATATCAAGTTATCAATGGAACTGAACATCATGGATTAATACATTTTCTAAGACATTGTTTCCCAAGGGAATAATGAAAGAAACACGGGTTCGAAAAAGCAACCAAATAAATAAATTTTGCATAAACCCTTATTTATTGGTAATCTTGGTGTCCAGAATTTGGCACACAAAAGGAGACTGCCGCGACCACACAACGCTTGTTGTTGTACCAGTCAAATTTTCTATCTTGAGCATGATACTCACCTAGTCTCTTACTACATCAAACTATGTTTTTCTAATTAAAATAAAAAACTACCACCAACCTAAAATCATAAACTTAAATCATCTATCTAGAGAATAGCTTGTTAAACTCAATCATCTGTTTATAATTCCATAAGATCAAGTTAACTAAGTCATTAGTCATAACCTAAATAAATGTAAGTTTTTTTAGTTGTCAACATCAAGCCGATAAGGTCATAAGAACGCTAATTTCAAACACCCGCCTTATGATATAAGGTCATCAAAATCAAGCATTATAGTGTGAAGGCATTTTCAAGATACTTACATACCAAAATTGCTCCAGCTACAAATTGAGAGTTTTGTTTAATTTTGAAAGGTTATGATACGAAATTTCAACCAATTTCAATATAACCAATGCTTCAAAACATATTCTCCCTCTAACCCAAAAAAAAAAACCAACATCATTTTATAGAAATAAGAACATGATACATCATTGCTCTCCGCTTCAATTTACCACAACAAAAACCCTCAATTTCAAAACCCAATCAAAAAAATAAACCAATTCAATATTTTAGATTAAATAAATAACAAAACTAAGATTTACACATCTTACCTGCCAAGGTCAAATCTGTTATCCTATTCTTCTTGTCCATCCCTAATGTAACAAAAATCTAACAAAAATTAAAAGATTTGGATATATCCTAACAGAATATTACCTATTTATAGCCATCTTTTTTGGTCGGAGGAGATCGTCGGTCGCCGAAAATTAAGCAAAAGTAGGATTTTTGTTGATTGTCAAATTGGGGATGATTTGTTGTGTCTGCGGTTTTGCATATGAAATATTTTGAGAGGCGGTTTTATGAAAGTGGTTTAGGAAGAAACAGATTGCCCAAAACCACTGCTACTTACGTTTACCATTTGTTTACGGATAAAATTACTGTTCATAAGCAATATAAAATTAATATCTTTAAGTTACTGTAGCAAATGTGAGTGGGTCAAATGGTCAACATTTGTTATATAGTATAATAAAACACAAGTTTCGACATAGCTAGTAAGGCCTGAGGCTTGATCATGTCGGTACACCGTATCTCACGCTACTTATAACCATCATGTGGATATAGTATAATTCAGACCTATCTAACAAGGTTCATGAAATGTGTGGTGTCGTTGCTAGTATGGTCCGAAGGCATGAACCGGGTATATATGATCAAACGCTATAAAGACAAGGGGTAAACGAGCATAAATAAACAAGCATAAACGCAAATGGGCAAGCCTCACTCCTATGTCGACACCACACAAAGATATTAATACTCCTATTAAGAGGATTGTGTTCAATAAACTGATTAGAACAGATTCGTCTAGTAACTCCCCCAATGGGAATTATCCCTGTTTAGAAATATCGTTTTCACATCCACATAAGAAACTTCCAAAATTTCTTGATGCGGTCAATAAAGTACCATCATAATTGAGGTTTTTCGTGTAACATGCAAATAAGCATCCAAGGAAGATAGACCTTCTCGCTTTTTAAATTCTTTGATTACCAATATTTCTTTGCACATGTCAATGGTGACATGCACATGTTAATGGTGACATCGAATTTATCTATTTTTTTTAAGATCCATTTATAGCCTAGTGGTTTACAACTTAAGGTACACCCATGAGCTTCTAAGTTTACTTTGTAAACTATAATCTATTTCACTTTTGGCTTCTTTTCATTGATACCCTTTCAAAGAAGTTACTGCTTCTCAGTAAGAAGTAGACTCATTTTCTGCCATAAAAGAAACAAAAATCAAATCCAACCAATCTTTCGATTCATGTCATTTTGTTTCTTCTAGGTTCAACCTCTCCTTGGGTCAATCTTGTCTCTCATCAAAGAGATCAATATCATCTCGTTGTCTCTGACCTTGGACAACCTCGTCATCTATTCTAGATGATCTTTAAATTTCCTTCATAAACAAGGAATATATTTCCGAAGAATGAATCATTCCTTAATTCCATTACTATGTCTATTTTCGATTCATGTACAATGAAACGATAAGCATTGCTATTCATAACAAAACATGTGAACATACAATCCATGGGTTTAGGTCCAATCTTTCGAACCATGAATTTCATACGGATATCTTAGCTAGATACCCCCCACATTTCTAAGTACTTATAAGATAGTTTTCTTGTCACCCATAGTTCGTAAGAAGTATCTTATTTTATTTATAAGGGATCTTATCTAAAAGATAAGCAACCGATATAATCGCTTTCCCCCACATGCCATGGCTTAAACCTGGACTTAAGAACATGGCATTAACCATTTCTTCTAAGGCATGATTCTTTTCTATATCAAGAGCAATGAATTTGTGTCTTATTCTAAGTTTAGCATAAAAATTTAGAAATAGAGACACATATTCACCTCCAATAACTTCGAATCACCTTATTATCGATAATAAGTTGGTTCTCAACTTATGTATATAGATCAAGCTTGTCTATATCCTTACTCTCAAGTAAGTGTAAATAGCAATATTTTGTACCGCATTTAGCCAATGTGGTGAAGTACACGATACTCTATACCTTAGTAGGTATCAATTCTAAATCACATAAAACCATGTGAATCATATCAAGGTTTTTGGTTATTTCTGTTCAACCAAGAGAAAAGACTTATCAATTTGGCTTTAACCTAAGTTTTGATTTTGTAATCCGTGTCAATACAAAAATGGGTATCTAATTTGGTTTAATTGGACAACATGTTGAGTAAAAATTTAAAACATGTCAAAGTGAGTCATAACATACATTTAAAAATGACCATTATAAAATATAATCAACTTACCCATTTTAAAGGCATAACCCGTATGCACTAAATTTATGTTATTCGTTAAATCAATTTTTATTTGATTCAAACACATATGAAAGCCAAATTTCATTAAGCAACCATCCGGAAATAAGATTCCTACGAATCTCTGGCACACACAACGTTGGTTAACTTAGTTTCTTTTCCAGATGTAAATCACATCTTTTTCCTTGATATTAGCAGTTGGAGAGTTGGCGAAACTCGTTCTCCCCATTCTCAACTGTAATATAAGAGTTAATCAAACTCTTATCACCATATACATGACATGATACAGAAGTGCTGATGCACCATTATCTATGGTTGGATTCACTCATGACCTCAGTTTTCATGTCATTCTAGCCATTTAACACATAGTTAAGTCAGTTTTCATGTAGGCTTAATGTATATTGTTTGGTTCATTTACTAAGCAGAATATTAAGTCATAAGTGCCACTGACACCAGCCAAACCAAAAAGGTGGGTTTAGAACATTTTGATGGGTCCGATAAATTTTTTAATTTTTTAAAATATTCATTTCAACTTTATTTATTATTTATAACACTTTGTCTAAACTAAATACGATTTAAATATATTTTTTCATATTTTGTATCGTCTTAATAAAACAAAGTTTTGACGTAACCGCTAAGGCGTGAGGTATGGTCACGCCGTTACACCAAGTCTCACGCTATTTATAACCTTCTTGTGAATATAGTATTATACAAACCGATTTGACGAGGATGATGAAATGGGTGCTGTCGCTATAGCTAGTGTGAGTTGAAGGTGAAAAGTGTGTTTTTATAAGCTATAAAAATGGATAAGCTGTTAACCTTTCCCAAACACGCCCTGAGTGGGTGTTTGAGAATGAATTTGATAAACTGCTTATCTGCTTTATATCTAATCTTAATCTAAATTAAGCAGATACACATTCTTATCGAAACACAAAACTGTTTATTCCTTTCAAAGTAACTAGATAAGCACTTGATTATGCTGTAGGAACTTCTTGCTACTTACAAGAATTCTGGCTGTTATCGTTGCTGCATTAAAATGAAGTAGTTACTTACGGTGTGAAGTTTCATTTAGAAATCTGTTTAAACTTATGTTTATGTGGTAAAATTCCTCTTGATGTTTTTGTATATTGCCTGCTAAACATATCTTTGTTTATGTAGAGCAATAAAGTAGGAAAAGTAAGCTGCTCGCATGGCGACTTTACCCATGCTTCAAGCCGAAGAGGATGAAAGGTAAGGAACTACAACTCGAGTCTTATTAGGATATGGCCATTTTGACTCGGTTACTGTTATGCATGGGTTGCCTTGGGTTCAGTCAAATAGGTCAGAAAATTAATTTTTAGCCAAAATGAAAATTGTATCACTACTGTAACAAGAATGTTTACGTGATCATATATAATGCGTTACTGATTCAAAAGTGACAAAAACATGTTCTGTGTCAACCCAATCAGATCGACCTGTTTTGGCCCACACTAAAACATGACCTGTTTTAATAAACTACTTAACACGCTTTAGCCGCTCATACGGCCACCTCTTGCCTTTTCTTTACACTGCGTTCATCTACGGTGATTGAATATATTGTTCTTCCTGTGTAGATTTGTGAAAGAATGGCAGAAATATCTTGAAGAAGAGGCTAGGAACATGAAAGATGTGCCTAGCTGGGAAGTTAGAGAGAGTGTACCACTCCAGGAATGCGTCCCGAGGTTTGGTAACTTTAGGGATGCTGTCAATTTACACTTCTTCAAACTTCTACAGTAATAAATTGCAGTTGAACATAACTTCACATATGTCTAAGTGAGAGCTTCTTTTGTTTACATGTATTATCTAAACTTTGCTCTATGTTACTCGATTTCATTTGATGTACCGCTTCTTCTATATGGTTTACGTAATCAGCCATCCGTCTGTGCGTTGTTGTATGCTAAAATTTCAGCTTGTTTCTACATTTGGCCATATTTTGATAGACGTCTTTCATCTACATACGCGTATCTCCAGTTTATTTTTGACTATATTTGTTTTGCTGCATATACCAGTCTTTATTTAGGTTTACGATATCAGGATGTGGGTTAGATCAAACTTGTGTTGACCGAACAATATCGTTTGTGCGTCTTATTGGATCAAGTTTGTCTTGATTGAATACACTAGAATAGGCGTCTGAATCAGTATTGCCTGTGCATCGTTTGTAAGCTTTTGAATACAACAGGAGGACGTTGTAACTTGCAAGTGTTTGAATACAGTCGTTCTTTAAATATTCGACTTGTTGGACTCTTTATCAAATAAACAAACTATAGTTATATAAATAAGATGAATTGACACTGTTTTGAACATATAAAGATACAATGGATCCAGAATAACAATGAGAAAAAACGAAACCAAAGATTGTTCACAGTAACTTTAGAATGAATGGTGTATCACCGCTAAGACAGTCGAGTTGTACATTATTGAAAGTTGCACACAAATAAGCAACAATACTAACTCTTTAAAATTTACAAAACCACAAGATTAATGGAGAAAGTAGCCTCCTTAACTGTGGCATTCTATCCATCTAGGATCCGACAAGCAAGATTATAAAACATAATAAGATTAATACATGATACTTGTTTACAAACGTCTCATTGCAACAATCTGAATTTTACATGAACTTCAGCTGGAACGATATTTGCATTCTTTATATCACGATGTATGAATGTTTAATTCTTGAAAAGGAACTTGAAGAGGGTCGTCATGCATCGATGAGGACGAGGAACCCGGAGCTGGTCGAGAAGCATTTGAAGGATGGAGGGGAGCAGTTTAGACGAGCTTTGGAGTAGCAGGCAATGGCCAAGAATTTAGTCATTCCAACACTCGCCTTATCAGGACCATGGAATTTATAAAAAGGACGACCAACATTTAGGCCTTTTCTTGTTACTTCCTGATTAGATGTCCGTTCCCGCAGGGACAAAAAAGCTCCATAATTCTCACAAAGTTCACTGATAGTAAGCGTCCCATCACTATTCATGACAAAAACCCCTTCAGTTACATACCCATCATCCGTGGATTTTATTACTCCATTAAACTCTCTATAGGATGGAATCATATCTAATAACTTCCGATTTTCATCATCCATTACATGGACATCAAAACTGGGGATGTAAGTCTTAAAAACACTCGCTGACACCTTCACATCCATTGAATAGAACCATAGGGATGATTGGTATAAACCTATTTCAAAAAAAAAATCAAATCATTATTAAATCAAATTAAAATAATACTACACTAACAAAAAGGCACAAACAATGAAAAAACATACCACGAAAACCATTGCCGTGAACATAAAACATTAGTAGACTCACAAACTCGAAAACATATACTACACATAATGAACTCAGATATAAGTAGACTCTCTAAACTTACAAAATTCAAAATTAAATCAGAATGTCAAGAACATCAGAATTCAATGAATCTCAGAGTTGGTGATCAGCCACAAAACTTTTGGGATTATAACATCTGAACATATAAGTGGTAAGGGAAATTTAGGATAGATTATGTGCTTTATTTAGCACACACGTTTTCTTATTGTTCAACAACATACGGGAACATCATACATATGCATATCTACACATAATGAACAGCCCGAAAACAATCAAAATTTATTCATGTTCTATTTATACACCTCGCCCACATCCATAGTTTTTAAAAATATAAAGAAGATCCTCGATCTTACAATAGAATTTATAAATTATGGAAATGCAACATGGATTTCTTAAAATATAGAGATTGTACAATGTCTATATTCGAAGCCCCTTTGAGCCACAAGCTCATTGAACCAAAGGCGGTCGTATGAGAGTGGGCCAAATTAAACCCCTTGGTTTGTTCACTGACACAATATAACATAGGTGTATATGAGAAAACGTTTCTGAATGTGAGTTCTATGACTTCTATCTACCCTAAAGATGTATTTACAATTCATGAAATACTCAGGACAAAAACTCACCAGTTAAGCTGAGGGAACTTCGAATGTGTCGAGTTCCTCAAGCTCAGGAACCCACAGGCGTAGTTGAAAAGGAACCAGTTCATGTCACAAAGCGGGTTTACAATCCTCAATACAATGTTTGAATTCTTTATATCATGATGTATGACGTTTAATTTGCCATTGATGGTGTTTTGTAGGCAACTAAAACCATCCGAAATAAGACTAAACTTTTGCAAAAAATCGTCCATGCTGATCTCGCAACCTTCATCACAAAAAAATGATAAAATTTGTGTCATGAATAAACATAATAATCTATCTTTTAACTAGTAAAACAAAAATATACTATAATACCTTATGGTGAGATTTGGTCATTTGATTAGATCTACATAAAAAAAAACTAGCAAGATTACAGGAAGAAATTACCTTATGGTGAGATTTGGTCAGAAAAACACAGATTTATGAAATAGCGGTTGTCTGTTAGCTAAGAAAGAAGAACACAGTGACTAGGTTAGATTTATTGGATTTTGATGGGCTATTTTTGGGCTTTTAAATATAAATTGTATTGGGTCACTACTTAGTTGTAAAACTTGGTTGGGTATACAAATTTTAAACTCTATGGTTCAAAGATTGGACTGAACCGGACCGATATCTGAAGTTGTCCAAAGTGCAGTATCAAAATGATACGGTTTAATTCGGTTCGGTTCGGTCTTCATTCTGGTTTGATTTTCAGTCTGGTCCAGCCAGTCCTACATGCCTAATAGCTTGGATTTTTTAAGACCGAACCAGACTGACCGGATAGAAAACCGAATTTGACGAAAAGCACGAACCGAGGATCGAACTAAAATACGTTCGGTTCGGTTCGATCCGACTTTCCTGTTTGACCCGATCGATGGTTCAATATGTTCAGCCCTACTCTTTACACTATCAAATAGCTTTATGTCTGCTGATTTTCAGATATTATATATGATCAAAATGGTGCTTATTTCTATGCTGGTAGATTGCTTATTAAACGTCGTAAACAACCGTCGCAACATCCGTAAGAACCATACTGGTCTGACAACCTTCAATATAAAAAATGAAAAAATTTGTGTCATAAATCTTTAACTAGTAAAACAAAAATATTATATAATACTTATGCATATAACAATTCGTTTATTTCATTAGATCTACATCAATGAGTCACAAACATAAGTAGCAAGATTAGAAGAAGAAATTACCTATGGTGAGATTTGGTGGCGGCCTCTTAAGAAAGAAAGAAGAAGTGTGACTATGTTAGATTTAGTGGATTATCATGGGCTATTTTTGGGCTTTAAGATAAAAAAATGTATCGGGTCATTACTAACTACACGCTATGACGCTTGTAGTTTTGCAAATTAAAACAGTAAGTGAACTAGAAAATATATAAAGTTTAACAAAGTTAAAAGTAGGGGAGAGCAAAATCAACCAAAAATTGGATCACATCGAGTCGAATTAACAAACCGAGCCGAACAGAGCCAACAGATACTAAACGACTGTTTTCAGTTCGGTTTTGTATATTAAGGTTTTCGTTTCGGTTTTTTTTTTGTTTCGGTTTGGGTTAAAATCAAGAAAAATACGCCTAACTATCTTCTGGTATGGTTCGGTTCCGGCTTATTCTTAAGTTTTGCTCGGTTTAATTCGGTTCATTTTTCTTTCGATTCGGTTCCGATTTTATCCGATGCTCATACCTAACCAAAGTATTAAACTCTCAAAAGTACGAAACATACACCGATAAATTTTTTTGATGTACTGTACAAAGAGAAGGGACAAAAGTACAAAAAAAAATTGTACTTTTTTACTTAAGAAACCATTCGATCCGTCTCTAACATACATGAACAAACCTCTCATTATGTCATTTTGTTCGACCAACCTCACCTCGACCTTTTCATTTGATTGGGCTCTTGTCTGATCGAACAAAATAGGTAGAGACCAACATTTTCTTTTCTTTTCCTGTGTGTATACAACGAAAAGTTATGACTGCATACTTCACCATTGTCTCATAAAAATACGACTGAAATAACTTTGAAACAGAGATGGTCGGCAACACTTTTGAAGAAAAAAAAACACAAGAGATGTATTTTAGGTATGTTAGAAGGAGCTATTTTAGAAAAGATGTATACGGGGTATGTCTAGCAAGAGCTATTTTAGAGTTTTTTTTAAGTTAACTTTCTGTTTCAAAAATAATCTTTTTCAAAACAATTAGGCTTATTTAGACATATGAGTTTCAAACTTTATTTTAAACAAATAGCTATTAAATGCAAAACTAATTCATGAAATTTTTTAAATTATCAAGAGATGTTAAAATGTAAGTCACTTATATATCTTTCAACTATATTATAATTTATTTAAATATATCATTTTTAATCATTTTAATTTTAGTATTACGGTAAACACAGTTAATTTATCAAACACTTTTATTCAAAAAAACACACAACTTGTAGCTTATGTTAACAAGATTTGATATTAACAACTTATAACTTATAATTGATAGCTTATAACATACAACTTACAACTAATTTTGACATCTTCTAATGCTAACTCATTGACACAACTGCAACAAAATAGAATACTTTTTGTTTGTCTAAAGGGCTTACAAGAGAAGGTTCACATTAAACTCTCTTATCATAAGCACAATAAAAAATTAAACAAATTTTTTTATCTAAAAATTAAGAAAAAAGTGTTAAGTAAGCTCATAACCCCAGTTTTGAATATCATTTGTTATCGACTCCTATGCAATGTTTTAAAAGTCGGGTTGATATGACCGGTTGAACCGTGACTCAGTCAAGTGATCGGACGCGGGTTTTGGCCGAAAAACACGGTATTATCTAAACTTCGCTCTATGCTACTCGATTTCACTTGATGTCCCAATTATTATATATGGTTTTGGTAATTCGTCATCCAACTGCACTTTGTTGTATTGTTTCTTCATTTGGTCGTATTTTAAAATACGACTTTCATTTACATAAAGGCATCTCGAGTATATTTTAGATTGAACTTATTTGGGAGCATAGTGGTCTTTAGGTTTACAATCCCACGACGTTGGGTTAGATCAAAGTTGTGTTGACCGAACAATATCTTTTGTGCGTCTTATTGGATCAAAGTTGTCCTGACGCGATATAACAAAGTGGGCAATACTGGTTCACACGCCTACTCTAGTGTATGCAATATTGCATGTGCATTTTTGTTGTGCAAAACTTATTTCCCTCAATTGTTTGTTGAGGTTTCACCATCTAATGTAAAAAGGTAAAACTAACTAACATTTACTTCTTTCGCCACCTACTTTTATCATAGTCTTTCACCATCTAATGTAAAAAGAAATAAAGAAGTACCTAACAACATTTATGTTTTATTTCTCATTGTCTATCAAATGACTTCTTATTTATTTCAAAAGTATATATGCATTAAAATTGAAAGCTACGTTTTAAAATGTACGCATAAACTAGTTTGATACAGTCTACACGGTTAATAAACTAAAACATACATACAATATTAAAAGTTACATGCCTACTCGTACCTACTACATAGTACATACACATGCACTACATTTTAAGGTCTAAACTACTCTATACAAATAAGCTACATGTCTATTGGCTACTACATACACATACACTATATTTTAAAGTCTAAAGTACTCTATACAAATGAGAAGTTAGTTTGAAAGCTACATTATATACTATGAAAGAATTTATAACATTAAAAGTACCTTAGTATCATGATTACATATTGAAAGGTACATGTGAGCATTTATAGCATTTACAACATTGAAAGCTACATATCATTACAATTGAAAGGTACATATCATATAAACAAAAGCTACATGAGGTTAGGGATGACAACGAGTCGGGTTTGGGTCGGGTTTAGTAAACATGTACACACATCCGTTTATAATATACATACCCGTATCCTTCTCAATACCTGATAGGTATTTGGTTAGTATTATTCATCGAGTTTTCGGATTGTATCCGCGAGTATCTGGCACGCACTATTCAACTTTCCTTGAGTATAATTGGAGTATAAAGATAAGAAAACAACTAAAAACAATAAAAACACCATAATATATATTCAAAGTTTTTAGAAGATAAAGATATCACTTCAGTATCATATAATGCGATTTAGTGTATCAAATAAATCATGATTATACTGTAGAAAGTATAAATTCCAAATATGCTTGATTAAAATGTAATGTGATCATATTGTTCATTCAACAATCTCTATCTACCATTTTTCACAAATTTAAGACATATATATAATGAGAATAAAAGCAGATAAGAATGCGAGTAAACGGGTATAGTCCCTTTACCGAAAAAATGGAACTAAGCTCAAAAGAAAAAAGAAAGATAAAAGTCTAAGGGGCTGTTTGATAAAAAAAATGATTAAGCACTGAATCATTTAGCGATCTGAATAATTCTAAAGCTCTGAATCAAATTGCTTCTGAATAAAAATAAACTGTTTGACAAGTGTTATCGATTACGATCTGAATAACATTAAATTACTATTTTAACCTCGTGTAACATTATATAGGAACATGAAATGGTCGATTATAAATGCAATGATAAAATGTATATTTAAAAAAATAATATCTTTAATTAACAAAAGAAACAAAAATTCTTTTTCACCAACACAATTATACAAAATAAAGCACATTTTAATGTCGTTAGTATGTTTTTAAGTTCTGATTCAAGTAGCACTTTTTTGTCTTATAACATGGTTTTATTAAAACTTACCAAAAGAAAAAATCGTTTTGACAAAATTGTAAAAATAAATATGAAAAAACAATGAGGACAAGGATGTATAAAGTCAAACCAGGTATACTAAATAATTAAATGAAATAATCAAATTAGTTAAAATATACGAATAGGTATTATGGTAGGGTCATTGTTGGTATAATTTGTTACTGTATGACTTAGCATGAGTTTTTTGCAAAATGATCCAGAGGTAGGTAGAACCGTATCCTCTTACACACACAATAATATTTTATATTTTATCTCCACTCATTATCTCTCTGCATCTAAACCGTCAATTCTGACACGTGTCAGGATCCTGTGAGTAAGCATATAAGTAGGAAGGATTTGTAAGAGGATAAATCTTTTCTCAAAAAAAAAAAACAGTACCAAACCTTATCACGCATTGTGACCTTTTTATAATCCTTTAAAATTGTTAAAGTATTACTCATCCCGTCTGAAATTTATAGTCTTTCTTTTAATTTTCGGTTGTTCAAAAAAATTGTTGTGCACTATTAAAAATAACTAGACAAGTTTGATCAAATTTATCATATTATGTTTGTTTGAAATTAATAATACAAACTTTAAATAAGATTTTAATTAATTAGCTAATAATAAAACTATCATTTTGCTAAAAGGTAAGAGAGAAAGAAAACTGTAATATATCTTAAAATATATATTTTTTTGTCAGAGGATAATTTTAAAGCGAAGAGTAGTTTTAAACCTTTTAAACATTTTTCCTTTCCTTTTTAAATGTACCTTTACATGTTATGATACTCGTAAGTAACAAAAATGCCGAAGACTTCAAACACCTTTTGGATCCACGACTTTGTTCTAAAACACACTTCTTTTTCAGTAATGCTATTTGACTAATGAATAAAGTGTTGTTTGGTTCAAAATTGTAAAATTTAAAATTTTAAATTCTAATAAATTAAAATTCTTAGAATTTAAAATACTTATACCTGTTTTGTTGATGGAAATTCATAATATTTTGAAATCTTGATTTTTTGTTGAACAAAATATTGAATAAATATGTTTTTTATATAACTTTTATATTTAAAAAAGTAAAAAAGTCGAATTTTCACCTTTTTATAGAAAATTTATAAAAAATTTAATAAGTTTTATAAAAAATTATGTAACTTTTATAAAAAATTTATATAAATTTTATAAAAATTTAATATAAATTTTATAAAAAATTCTATAAAATTTACAGATAATTTATTTAAACTTGATAAAAAATTTATATAAATTTGATAATAATTTTAATTAAAATTTATTAAAAAATTCAATAAATATTATAAAATATTTATTAAATTTTATAAAAAGTTTCTATAAACTTTATAAACAATTTATATAATTTTATTAAAAATTCTTTTAAATTTATATATATTTATATAAATTTTTATAAAATTTTTATATAAATTTTATAAAAAGATTTATATAATTTTTATAAAAAGTTCACAAAAATTTTATAAAAAAAAATAAATGAATTTTATAAAAAAATATTTAAGTTTTATAAAAAAACTTATAAAATTTTCTAAAATAAATCTATAAATTTTGTAAAAAATAATATAAATTTTATAAACTTTTTATATAAATTTTATTTTTGTTTTGAGTTTCATAAAAAGCTTTTTATATAAATTCTATTTTTGCTATTTAAAAGAGTAAAAACTAAAAAAATAATTTCTAATATAAATTTTTTCAATTTTATGATTTTTTATATAAAAATAAAAACTCGAATAAAAATGGCTAGAAAAAAGTTTATAAAAAATAATTTTCAAGTAAATTAAAATTTAACATTTTTTGGAGTAATTCTAATATCTTTCATTTTGGTATTTCGGAGAATTTAAAATTTTTTTGTTGAGCATACCAAACAGAATATTTGAAGGAAATTAAAATTTAAATATTTCGAATATTCCTTAATATAAACCACCATCAAGTGGCCTAGTGGTAAGGTCCTTGACTTTTAAAAGAGAGGTTAAAGGTTCAAACCTCACTAGGTGTGTACACTTGGGGGTGGCCACGGAGGTTCACCTACGACGACTCTGGACTATCCAAAAGAGTTGTAACGGCACCTAATACTAACAGAGCCTAATTATCTGGTTTGATATCATCAAGCATGGCAATGTCTTATGACATGTTACACGGTCACCTCACGGTGACCCTTTAAGACCTTTGAAACGGTAAAAGTATTAGTTTTAAACTTGCTTTTAGATGTTATGTTTAGCAAAACTAATTTTATATAACAAGTAACAGAAAATGTGGAGGACTTCAAACACTTTTTGGTATCCATGATTTAGTTCTGTAAAACACGTTTTATTATTTAACTAATGACTAATTAACTGGTTCATATCATCAATGCATTATATAAAATGTTTTCTTTCATTTCAATTCTATCAAAGAGAGTAATAAAATCTTGTAATTCTTTCTTTGTTTTAGTTACATGGATTAATGAGACGGTATAAAAAAAAAGGTCGATGGAGACTTATAGGTTCGAACTCATCACCTATCCACAATTGACACAGAACATTAACCTATAAGCCAAACCCTCCCTCATTTTATATGTTCATCCTTTAATATATTATATCAATCATATCCAGAACTAACAAATTCTTTCCAAAATACTACCACCGATGTCATACACATATCTCTATTTATTGGGGTGACAAAGTAATGCGAACTTTTTTTAGTGATCCAGGATGGCGAGAAACTTCTACGGCCCCAAAAGTTTTTGAAACTAAATCGAGTTAGGTTTATACAAAGATTATTTGGGTTACTATTGCCTTAACATCGGACTAACCTATGTTGATCAAGTAAGACTCATTGATCGTTTTGTGACTTGGGTTCCTCGTAACCTTGTACTTACGTAGATGGCTTTTCGAGAACGTAACCAACGGATTGAGATATTGAGTATGGTTGACAAATTAGTTAATGTATGGTGACGGTTGAAATTTAAAGTTTATTTTAATACATAAACACCAAAATTAGTTGGACAAAATTTGTTTGAAACTTGAACAAAACAAATATTCAAAACCATATTGCAGCCGAACTAGGACCACATTACCAAATTTATTGTTTACTTTCTCTTATCTTAATAGTTTACTTGCAAAGCACACTCGTTCTATATACTCAATTACTCACAAGTCACGGCTATGTGAGACCCTTATGATAAGAAACAAGAAGTTCGACTGAAAATCGCAAAAACTTTACCCTAATGAAAAAGTCCTTTCAAAAATTCTCTTGACTGTTGACTCACATTTGAGCTCGCAATCTCTAAGAAAAACACAACGTGTTAACGTAGAAAGTTCAGCTGACGAAACTAGACAAATGATGATGACATTTACAACCATGATTGAAAATGGCGAATAAGGAGATAGTATCAACTTCTTTGGAGTTTATCACAGTGGTAGTGCAATGTCTCGGCTTTCCATTACGGGTGGCCCAGGGAATTATTTACATGCTTGTGGGTTCGCCTAGGTTCGGTCATTAATATTAACTCCTCAGATTGTTACATGTTGATGGGGTCGAGTCGTTTTTTTTTTTAAGAACGGCAATTTACAACTCACACCAACTATCTCACAATTTCTATCTCACATGTTTCCACCGAGACTTGAACCCACAACCTTGAGGTTAAAGGGCCACTCACATACCGCTTGAACCCACAACCTTGATGGGGTCGAGTCGTTGGTTAGGCTCACTTCCCATCTTTCTTAACCACCGAGTGTCGTCGAGAAAAAGCTCGTCGCCTGATCTAGGAATTGTTGTAGTGAAAGAAAAAAAAAATGAATAACCACACGTCGGCGTTATAAGGCACACGCCAGCCATATAACTTACCTAGATTGTGTGCTCTTAAAATGTCGATGAAAGGAACTTGTCGTCAATCAATGAATTACTATATATGTGTAATGTTTTCTTTCTTTCATTTTAATGATTTTATCAAGGAGTAAAACAATCTCTTTATTGTTTCATGGATTTAGTATCACAATTAGTATTTACTAGTCGACTACCCGCGCCTAACGGCAGCTATTTATTATTTCGATAATTTACGTTAACGTCGGCGTCCGTATTTGTATGTGAGTTAATAATCGAGCCTGGTACTTGCACATGACGACGATATTGTGTACGTGTATGCGTTATTTAACCTAGAGGCGACCCCAGCCTAAGGAAAAAGCTCTGTCTCATATTAAATGTCATTTTGAATTTTTTTTTAGTTTTTTTTTTTTAAACTTTGACTCTAAATATTTTTATATACGTTAGATAATACTTACTTAATATATAGTATATGATTGGATTGTTTTTTATCGTATTTTTCATTAATATAATCTTTTTAAATATTATATAACATAATAAGAATTATTTATAGTTAAAGTTTTTTTTTTTAGCAAAATTTATAGTCAAAGTTAAAAGAAAAAGATTTTTAAAGTTAAATGTAAATATTTAATATGAAACGGAGGAAGTAGTTTGTATATGATCGACTTGTTTTCTTTGTAACACTCCCAAAAAAGTTGTGACATGGTTAATTGCGTGTCGCTATTACCACGGTTTAAATTTTTAAAAAATTCTTATCCATCTAACAATTAATAATATTTTATTTTAAAGTTGGGCTCGAAAATGCAAGTTAACTTGAAACTTAAATTTTTAAACAAATTAAAAAATATCGTGTCCATATCAAAATAAGACTTGCAACTAACTGTGTATAAGTTATGATATTTAGGCTTTGATATTTATAACTAACGTAATAACCAAGCTAGATGATATCATTATTTAACAATGCGAGTTTAGTAAATTTTATATTCATTTGTTTGTTCAAAATAAATATTGTAGTACTTTTAAGTCTTATAATTATAGTTTATTAAACATTATCTGTAATGTAATAATTTGTGAAAAAAAAAACATATTATTTGTACTAACATTATTAAGTAAGAGTAATATACTCCCTACGTTTTAAAATTATATTCTCACTTTGACTTTTTCGATTTTTATTTTTTAACTTTAACCTTAAATATACGTGTTTGTGTTATATAATAGTTGATAAAAATTATAACAATGAAAATACATTGAAAAAGTAATCAATTCGTATATTTTTCATTAAGTATTATATCACAAACAAAAATATGTATAGTCAAAGTTAAAAGAAAAAAACCGAAAAAGTTAAAACGAAAATATAATTTGAGACGGAGGGAGTAATAAATTTACTATAATTGTCTTATGTTTTTAAAAGTGAATATTTTAACATTTTAAAAAAAAAATATTACTATGAGTTATTATATTACTCCCTCTATCTTAAATTAATAGTCGTATTTTTAGTGTTACAAAATTATAGTCCAATTCTAAATATATATATATATATATATATATATATATATATATATATATATATATATATATATATATATATATATATATATATATATATATATATATATATATATATATATATAAAAAGTAATATAACACGTTTAAGATATTACACATAGTGGTCTTAGAAATTACAAAAATATACAAAATTTTAATTAATTATATGAGGGTAAGACTGTTATTTTACAAAAATATACAATGTTTTTTTAAATAATTCGTAAGTAGGTCAAAACAATTCTTTTTTTACAAAATCTTTTTTCTTTTAATTTGATTTGTCAACAGTGTCAAAAGATAATGTTATCATAGAGACTTGTTGTACCCATGTCAGAGAAAAGCTTTTACAACTTCCAGTGTTTGACAATTTCAAATTCTAAATGTTTGTTTTCAAAATTTTCGTATCTTAAAACTTTTAAAGTAATTTGAATTTGGTAATATTGAAAATTTCACAATGGTTGAAAGCGAAATAAAAATTAGAATTTTGAAAATAAGTCTTTCTTAAAAACACAATAATCATAACAACTTGGTTTTCTAAACAACAATTTATTCTATCAATGTCACATTTATCATCTTTTGATAAGGTCAGTGCACAATAATTCTAGATTATATTCTTTGCTTTAACTTTTACTATAGAAAAAGCAAATACTATTAGGGAAAAAACCAATTTGGTTATTTTGATCACTTCATAACTTTATTATGGTCAAGTTTTCAACTAAAGACAAATATGGTTATCACCATTCATATTGTGCCAAGTGTCCCACTAAAGTTACTTCTTAAATGATCAACCGACGGCGCTCAACCCTCAAATGCACAACTTCTGTGTTTCACTTTTATTGAAAATTGAAAAATTATGTACTATTCTCATAACCTTGATATCCGGATTAATTTTCACTTTTACCCCCTTTTATTTTCAATTTACCCCCTGTTATAAACCACATATATATATATATATATATATATATATATATATATATATATATATATATATATATATATATATATATATATATATATATATATATATATATATATATATATATATATATATATATATATATATATATATATATAGGGGTGTCGAAAAAGTTGACCCGACCCGAACCTGACCCGAACCCAAACCCGAATAATCATATTCGGGTCGGGTCACTCGGGTCTAAAAGTGTATTCGGGTCAATTCGGGTTGACCCGAATTGACCCGAGTTCTAATTGGCTCGGGTTCGGGCTATACATTTTTTACCCTTGACCCGACTTGACCCGGCCCGACTTGACCCGAACCCGACCAACCCGACTTGACCCGACTAAAATTACGTTTTTTAGATTGTATTAGTACTTAACTTAGCCACTTTTTACACATTTTCCTTAAACTCGGGTCGACCCGAACCCGAGTTGACCCGACCCGAGTTGACCCGACCCGAATTGACCCGAACCCGAGTGACCCGAGTTCTAATTAGGCTCGGGTTCGGGTTATATATTTTTTACCCTTGACCCGACTTGACCCGACCCGAATTGACCCGAACCCGACCGGGTCAACCCGAATCACACCCCTATATATATATATATATATATATATATATATATATATATATATATATATATATATATATATATATATATATATATATATATATATATATATATATATATATATATATATATATATATATATATATATATATATATATATATATATATATATATATATATATATATATATATATATCTATATATATATATATATATATTAATTTTCACATAATATTTTTATTTTGGCATCCTTATTTTTCATCCAGGAAGCTCCATGAATCGACTTGTAAGTCTCATTAACTTTTTTTTTTCCAACAGTATGTCTTATTTCATCCATGAAACTGATTTAATTTGTTGAATTGATATAGTATTATTATTTTATGGTTATAGGAATATGTTGCGAAGATTCATATAAAAAGCAAACTCCATTACTTTCGTTTGATGAAAGATAGATTAGGTTTAAGAAGGTGTGAGTTGTTTAGGTCCACATGTTTTGGTCGCTGGTTGGATTTAGATAATGTTGATAATGACGATGGTCTGATACATTATATGCTTCAGAAGCAGAAGTATTCAGATAGTGATCATTATGATTTGCCCTTAATTTATCATGTTAATGGCAGTACACTCCACTTTGGTCGTCGTGAATTCTGTATTATAACTGCTTTTGAATTTGGACACCAAAGCTTCAGTAAGTATAGGGCTGGCGAAATCAGTTTTCGTGATAGAGTGTTACCTGAGAAGATTGGTGAATATGTAAAAAACATGGATCTTCTATGTATCATTGAGGATGAAGAGCGATTTACCAATTTGTCTGATGAAGATTCTGTTAGAGTTTGTCTACTTTTGTCTTTGGAAGTTATTTTCATGGGACACGAGTTGGGAGCAATTGTTGATGATGTATTTCTGCGGATGGTGGAAAATATTGCTGTTTGGAATGAGTTTTGTTGGGGTGAGTATATATGGTGGGAGTTATATACTGCCATTAGAAATGTTATTTCCAGGTATATGGATACTCACTGTAAATCATTTGAGAGAAACCCTAACTTTGTTCCGTCGTATTCATTGTCTGGATTTGTCTTAGCTTTCAAAGTGAGTATTGATTTTATAGTATTCCATATTCATTGGTTGTTCCTTACCATAACATTTTTTACATCTACAAATTATAGATTTGGATTTTAGAGTCTTCAAGAGTGAGCGGTTGTTGGAGGTCCCAAATGTCTGATATGATCCCTAGAGCCATTTCTTGGTCAAAGCATAGGAATATTGAGGATTATGACAAACTTTTCCCCCAGGTTATTTTTATGTTTTATGTTTTATGTTAATAATTTACTAAATAATTTGATTCAACTGATATGATCCCTAGAGCCCTCTCCTGCGTAATGTTATGTTGATTGAAATAGGGGGAATATTTGTTCAAACAGCCCAAAAATTGTAACCTAATGCACAACAGGGGGAATTTATTGACAATACAGGGGAATATTTGTTTTATTTAGTAAAGGTTTAATTGATCATATAGGCATTCTAAGTTTTGTATGTCCTTACCTTCAGGCAAAAGCTCCAGATTTTGACATTTATCCAAACAAAGTTGAGGGGCAAACTGGTTGCTATACAAGAAGTAATAAATATTTCAAGTGGTATACACCTAGAGCTCCTCCTGTTGAATACGGTGGCCTATTTGGTGATTATTTAAAAAAATTGATGAAAGCCCGCAAAGCCCAGGAGGAAGATGTTGAGTCATCAAAAGGTACACTTAGCAAAGAACCATCAATAGAGAACCGTCTTCAGGCTCTAGAGAAATTATCCAACAATTTAATGATTCTACCGAAAGAGACAAAGAGTTTGAAATCACGTGTTTACAAGCTTGAGACTATTATCAATGTAAGTTTTAAAACATGGTTTAACAAGTTGTTTTACACATTCTCTTGTTAATTTAACGTTAACTTCATTAATCTAAATGTTTTAGGTCCTCACTCGTAAAGATAAGACTAACACAGTTTCCCAAAAGGTAATTCTCCTCTTTTCATTGGTTTACAGCACAATATAATAATAGCCTCTTAAATTAATCAACAAGATAAGTTGCCTAGTCTTGATAAGGCGTGTGATCTTGGAGACAAGTATTTGAGTGATGATGAAATACAATATTTTTCATTTAATTGTTCTCCAATTGTACGATCAAGCAAAGACCCTGTTGAGGATTTGGTAAAAGCTTTAGATGAGTTTGATAATCAGGTATGTTTTTTGCACAACTTTTCGGTATTCCAATATATTTTTTAAGCGTATTCTAACAAGTATATATAACTTTAAATAGGATCACCGTTCTGAGAAGAAAAATTTTGTATTAAATTCTCGCACCAAAGCGCAAAAGTTAGAGGCTGAAAAGAATAGGCTGGATGAGGTTAAGAGAAAAAGGATGAAATCATTACAAGAGGAACAACAAAGCATGAAGACCACGGACATATCGAATTCCAGTCACATCAAACTTGCTCTAAAGAAAACTGGAAGCAACACCAATAGGAGGTATGTTAATGTGGTCAGGCAACCGGAATTCAGCAATCCAGATACTGTGTTACCCAGCATGGATGCATTAAGATATCAGAAGAACATTCTTGATGCATTTATGATTAAAATGTGCATGAATCTTGAACCATGGAAAGAGGTTTTTCCTCCATTCACGGCATCAAATTAATTCTTGTTATCTTTTTTGTTAATTTAACTGTCTTTACTGATAATTTGTTATTCTCAGGATCTTAGGAGACCATCTAAAAGTATTGACAAAATTTATTATGATTCCCCGACGGTGTTTTTCCTCAACAACTTACCAATTCCTCGTTGCAAGTTCTCATGGTGCAATGACATTTCAGTAGATGGTAGTTTCTGGGATAGTTTTGTTGGTTTGGATGAAGAACGAGTTGGTTGGTATTTGGATGAGACTTATACTAAATGTTCTAATTTATCTTGTTATAGCACATTGATCTATATCTTAATTATATTTTAAGATACATTAAATTTTGTTCATTATATTTTAATTTATCTTGTTATAGCACATTGATCTATGGGTATGGTACATATGGCATTTTAGTCAATCATCGCATGACTGGTCAATGGTTAGCTGTTATTTTTTTAACCTTTTGATGGCCGAATCGATGCCATTGTTTTATGCAACGGATGAAGTTTACCCGTTGTCGTGGAGAGATGTTGAACATGTAATTATTTCAAGTTTGAAAAATCTTATTTGCAAATCATATATTATTTTGAATTTAATTTTATGGATAATAATATTTATAGGTCTTCATTCCAATCAATCAATCCAAACGACATTGGTTCTTAGCACAGTTTCACATCACATCTGGAAATGTTACGATATATGACAGTGAAAATTATAATGATGAATGTAGTGACTGGTATCTGTCAGTAATGGAGTGTTTAGGGAATAAACTTCCTGTTGTTTTAGAAAAAACCGGGGTGTTTGAAAGCAAAGGTATTGAAAAAAATTCCTACTCTATTAACTTCTGTCGAGCAAAAAATGTCCCAATCCAAGGTGGGGTATTTGGTGACTGTGGCGTATTTCTCTGCATTTTCCTTTACAGGTATATCCTTGTATAACTCATTGTCTTATATATCCTTTTTCAGACCTTACATTTTTTATTTTTTTCTATATAAATAGGTTAGCCCATGGTATCTCCTTCTATGTTGAAGATCCAATACAAACAGCCCTTGCCTATAGAGAGAAAATGCTGGAATTCTTTTTCAAGCACAAGATAGCAATGTAGTTCCTGCATATGTCTTAGACGCAACTTTTAATCAACTGTTATGTTTGAATGGCTTCAAATAACTTCTAACTTATTTTGTTTTATTATTTGTTAAAGAATATTCAAGTATGTGTTTTGTGATATTTTATCTATTACATTTGTTTCTTAAAAATATTGGTCAAATGTTGCACAAATGCACAACTTTTTTTCACATATTGCACAAATGCTCAACTTTGTTTCATAATACACAAATGCTCAACTTTTGTGATCCTAATTCACAAATGCTCAACTTTTGATTCATAGTGCACAAATGCTCAACTTTTTTATTCATAGTGCACAAATGCTCAACTTTTTGTGCTCCTAATGCACAAATGCTCAACTTTTGTGTGGATATTGCACAAATGCTCAACTTTTTTGTTTACCTAATGCACAAATGCAATGCTCAACTTTTGATTCATAGTACACAAATGCTGAACTTTTTGAATCATAGTGCACAAATGCTCAACTTTTTGTGCTCCTAATGCACAAATGCTCAACTTTTTTGTTTTCTTAATGTACAAATACTCAACTTTTTGTTCCTTAATGCACAAATGCTCAACTTTTGTTGCTTAATGAACAAATGCTCAACTTTTCCATCAAATGAAATACTATTAACAGGGGGAATATTTTGACAAAACAGGGGGAATTTTTTGTCAAAACAGTGGATAACTTTAGCAAATAGAGAAAATTAAAATAGAGTAAATTACATTAAATAAATTGCACCATTTTCTTGCTAAATATTCAGCAAATAGAGTAAATTACATTAAATAAAGTAAATAAAGTAAATTCTTCAAGGGAGAATCTGAGAGTGCAAAAACCTGATCAACTAATAAGCTACATGATTGATACAATCAACCTGTAAATCAAATTCCAGCATTTTCTTCAAAGTTTCCTGTGTGAGGGGATACATCCTATCGACTAGAAAGCAGACAATCATCTCTGTCATAATTAACTCAATAACTGCAGAAGAAGAAAACAGCCTCCAGAATATCATATTTGAATCCGTCTGATTTCCCCAAATGGCATCTTTTTGATCATGCTCGTACATTCTTTTCATTGTAGTCCAGATGTCAAAATCTTTTTCCATGTCGTCTGTAGGTGGCTTAGACATGAATTTTGCTTTCAAAACCCTCCAAAGATCATCAAGATATTCTCTGTCTAAAGCCTCAAACATTTCTGGAAACGTTTGATACGCTTCACAATCACCATTTGTCCTAAACACCTTCCACCAACTCATACCCTTATCAATCACAGATTCATATTTATAAACCGGGTTCTTTGTCGACATTGAATCTAACTTGAAGTCATCAGGAAGAACTAATTTCAATTTCTTATTAATCTCCTCATCAGATGGTCCCGTGTTATCAGCAGCAAACTTCCCTAGATTTTCCATCCTTTTCATTCTTTTTGGTTTGTTGTGCTGACAAACAAAACTAGACGTACCTGGACAACCACTCTCATATTTTCTTTTACATTGCTGTGTTTGATCAGATGTTTGTGCCATTTTGGCCAATATATCAGCAATATCATCTATGTTGTGACTTCCGTTATCACTTCCTTTATTAAAATAACCTTTATAGTATCTGTTTCAATATTTTCCGTGGGATAGTCATAATATTCAGTCCCACTTGACTCCTTTGAATCTTAATTCATTTTGGCAGCATCATCATCTTCATTTCCATCACTAGAGGAAACAACCAAACTTTTACTTCTCGTCCCCTCAAGTTGTTCAAGTCTTGTTTTTAAAATTTCAATTTCCAAACCCTGATCCTTTACTTTTTGTTCAGGTTGTGCATTTTGTCTTTGCAGACTAGTGCACAAAACAGTCAACTCGGTATTTGTCAAGGATTCCATACTACCCTCACCTGTGTTGCCACTTTCATGTCTACTTTCAAAGCCTGGCTCAGTCATCTTTTGCTTACTACCCTCACCTATGGTATGAGCGTCTTCTTCTACAACTGAATGTACCCTGATCGACTTGGTATGAGATGATAAAGGGTCAAGATGAGGTTGTGATTCAGGCGAGGGTGTTTGATGGGCTTCTGCTGTGTTTGCAGAAGCTTCACACTGAATTATATCAAGAATTGGTTTGGTTAATGGGACATATCTCCCAGAAAAGTTTTGTGTGTTTGGTTTCAAGGTGTTGAATAATTTGGCTTTGTGTCTGGCCATCTTGTAAAACCTTTTGTGTTTGATCTCCCCATCCATGTCTAAAATCACTGACAAAAATCTTGGGTACATACAAAACTTTTTCTTGCTTTTAACATTTTTCAACATAGCATCAAAAATCATTTGCGAAAAATTGTATTTTTTCCCTGTTGCCAAACATACAAGTGTCGTCGCAATATTACTCCCGAATTCATTAAACGAGGTTGTTTTGGGACTTAAACACTGTTGTATAACATGTATTAAAAATTTCCAGTGGGGTGCAAACTGTCCTTTTAAAAACTTTGATTTTTAATCATCAACAATATTATGGCCCAACAATGAAATATGTCGAAACAATTCGGTTTCATGCATAGTACTGACACCATCCGCATCATTCAATAGAAGTGAGTCTCTGATTAAATCAACAGTTACCCACTTATATTTTCCATCAACCTTACTCTTAATTTTTACTTCTCCATCGATAGTTTTTATCTTTGAATTATTCCAAAACTGCTTAATGCGTGAAGTGTAGATTTTAGGTTTTACCTGAAGTGCGAACTTAAAGTAGCAAACACGAAGATAGGCCACAATATCATCAAATTCCCTGTGATCATCACTCTTCTTCAAATTGGCAACCATGTTGTGATAATCCTGAAATTTAATAGTGGTCAATGCGAGTGGGTTATGATTGATTTGCAATTAACCATGAACCAGAAAAGGGAATTGAAATTTTATAGGCAGATTGAAGAATTAATAGTGGACGGATTTGATTGAATTGAAAAAAGAAATTATCAATATATTGTTTTGGAAGGTTATTAAACCAACTGATGATCAAATCACCGTTAAAAGTCAATGGTCAAACATCTGTTTATCCAATAACGGTTCTTCTCTCAACGGTTATAAAAACAAGGACAAAATGGTCAAACAACATTCAACTATCAACAATTGTTTATACTCATTCAGTTTTATGGTGAAGCTAATCAAATATTGAAAAAACACAGGGGGAGCTATGTGACTAAAAAATGAAAATATCAAACATCATCAACTAACAGACAGTTTGATAGAAATTTAAATCAACCCACATTGTTCGATAAAAAAAATAAAACAAGAAAATAAGTTCTTAAACAGAAACAACAAATCAATGTTCATTAACAACCACATAAGTTGATGCAATCTATGGTTCATCCAAGTTAACAACGTCTAAAGAGTACGACGTTGACTGCTGAGTGCCGTTATGTGCTCCTTGCCTTATTTCGTTGTCACACGTCTTTGCCTAAAACATATGTAAAAAATTATATAAATGTCAAAACACCCACGTACCCAAATATAAAATATAAAAACAACATAAAGAGCTTACCTTTTTGGATGGTAACGGTTCTCTGCAAGTTTGTCTGTTGTGCCCACGATTACCGCATTTTCCACATTTAACAGGTAGCTTTTCCTCACCTTGTGATTTAATACGATCTTTATTCTTTGGTCTGCCCGGTTGTTTTTTACCAATAATTGGTGGCCTAACAACTTGCAAGTAATTAGGACGTTGCCAACTTGAAACTTCTCTGACCGGATAAACCATTCCTTCGTATGTGGCTTTTAGCGTTGCTTTCTTAAACCAGCCTTGCGCCATGTGATTAAACTCTGTCAACCCAAGAACTCTACATATTGCCAAAGCATGGGCACAAGGCAAACCTGAAAGTTGCCAAACTCGACATGTGCATGAGTAATTATATATCTCGACAGTATGGATTCTACGAGTATCATCAACTTGGTAAATTTTAAACTTCTCAATGCCTGTCACAGTCCAACTAACGCCTTTTCGCCACCGCTTGGTTATTTTTCCTTTAGTCCAGTTACTTAGTTCATTGTCCTTTGGTTGTGCATCTGAAAAAAATAAAAAATAATACTCAGTTTATAAATGATCAACTGCTTTTACTTGTGCACAAATTCTCAGATTTTGTAAAAATGCTCAACTAATCCACAAATAATCAACCATTAGTTAAATTTTTCCTTATTCATCAAATAGAGTAACTACATGTCAACTGCATATTTTAGGGCAAAACAGGGGGAACTATTTATCAAAACAGGGGGATCTTTTTTATCAAAACAGGGGAACTTTTTTATCAAAACAGGGGGAACTTTTTATCAAAACAATGGGATTAGTTATAAAACTACAGATAACAGAACAATAATAGTACCTTTGTATTTGTGGCGATGACTACCATACCACTTCTGAACCAGTTTCCTATACCACTCCATTAGGTTTGTAATTGGAAGTTTTCTTCGTTCTTTTGTTAAAGCATTGATTGACTCAACCGAGTTAGAAGTCATGTAATTGTAACGATTACTAGTACAATGTGCCCTGGACCACTTGTCTACACCAGCATCTATAAGGGTTTTGTATGCTTGCGGTTTTTTGCCTCTAATTTCACTGATCCTATTATTAAAATCTTGAATTAGGTAAGCTTTGCACATCTTCCAGTATGTTGACTCAAGTACATCACCGCTCAACTTACAGTTCATCATTAGATGCCTACAACAGTACCCATGAAATACATTGGGGAAAACAGCAGCACAAGATGATAAAATCCCAGCATGTCTATCTGATATGATAGCCAATTCAGGATTTTCCCCTATGCATTCCTTCAAGTGGTTCAAAAACCATGTCCATGATTCTGCACTCTCACCCTGAGAAACACCAGTTGCAATATGTATAATTTGGTTGTTGCCATCCATTCCCACATTTGTCAAATTAGTTCCCTGGAATAGCCCTTTAAGATGAGCTCCATTTATTATCAACAACGGCCTCATATGGTCCTTAAAGCTCCGAATCTAAATTAATTAAAAAAGTTTAGCTATACAGAAAGTTTATTTATACTGATAAAAATTAGATACAAATAAAAATGCTTACCGAAACACCAAAAGCTATAAACACTTGCTTAAATCTTTTTTCTTCATCAGTCTCGATATGTGTTACACTACCGTCATTTGTCAACATTAAGTTATGACAGTAATACGGTAACTGTGCAAAAGAGGCAACAGGGCAACCGGCTATAGCTTCCAAAGCCATATTCTTGGATCTACATGCTTGTTTGTAGGTAATGTCGATGTTATACTGACTGTTTATATCATCTTGAATGTCCTTACCCTTGTATATACGAGTGGTATTTTCTTTTAACTTATCTTGTAATAAATGACCCACCAATTTTGCGGTAGCATTACGATGATGCATACCAATTTGGTTCTTTGGACAAGTGTGATGGTCATTTACTTTTTTAACAATCCATTCATTAGAAGATGTCAGCTTATTTGAAATTATTTTCCAACCACAACCCTCGTGCACACATATTACATCATATCTAAGGGGATCTGATTTCCTAGGCTTAAACTGGTAACCTTCTAAAAGAGCTTTTTCACCAAGTTTACGCATTTATAATTCTTTACTATCAAATCTATCACCCTATGCCACAGTTCGATCAGATAAATTACCTGATTCACCTGAGTCACCTTCTTCAGTCATGTACTAATCTATATCTTCTGGTGGACTACCTATATTTGTTAATGTATTTTGTTCACAATCTATTATTTCATACTTGTCTAAAGTTTCTTGTTTCGGTAAAGGTGAATTATTATTATCATCTATATCAGGTTTAAGAGGATCCAAATCACTCTTCTTAACAAGACTAGAAGTAATGTCTATTTTTTTTATAAATAGTGTATGGGGGTTACCTTTCTTGTGACCTACATTATTGATGAAGAAATTGACATCATCATCGTGTATGCACACCAATCTTGAACCTTGTTCATAAGTAAACGTGATATCGGAATGCAGGTTAATATCGAACTTTTTCTTCGCATAAGAGACAAGTTCTTCGTAATTTGTGCTTTTCTTAAGGCTAACACCAAAAATTAAGCCTTCGTAATCAAAAAACACACTAATTTCTTTCCTGGAAGAAGTCATTTTTTTTTATTTTTTTGTAACAAGTAACTAAAAAGGAAACTCATTTTTCTTGATTATATAATAGCAAAGTTCATGTAACTATTAATGGTCTTTATGAGATTCAACAACCAAAGGACATTTTACAAGTGCTTAACTAATAGGGGGTAGATGCTCAACTTTCGAAGGGGGAAGTAATTGTGAATTCAAGGGGAATAGTAACTACAACAGGTGGAAACAGATGGGCTATACTTTTACAAAGATTTATACTAGACTAGTGTGTTTACATCAAGTCGTTTAGAGAGGGGTAGTTTCACATATTAATTCCAAAGTAATATTTTTTTTAACTAGTCACCTTAAGTTGCTATTTACATAAAAAAGTTGTTATTTAGATAACAATGTTTTAATTTAGGGAAAAAGACCAATTTATATATGTACAATAAAATTAATTAAAGTTTAAGGGTAATTTTTGCACATTTTAGATAAGTTTGTTTACAAGCGGTTAATGATTATAATACATAAAAACCGATCAAAACATAAATTATGACCAATCCCATACCCAAATCAATCAGATCCCCAAGATCAGGAACAATGGCCAATCATAACGGCAAGTTACATCTTTAATAAATTTTTATACTAAATTTAGACAATTTAATTTAATCCCCCGTATAATACTCCAATTTTAATTTGTTATACAAAATATTATAATTAGATATGAGATACACATATGATATGTTTTTGTCGTATATTGATTATTAAAGATTCGGTATATTTATGGTAGATTAAGGAACAGTTATGTTGTTGGTATATTTTAAGGTAGATTAAGGAACACTTATGTTGTTGGTATATTTTAGGGTAGATTAAGGAACCATATGGTAGATTAATGATTAAAGATGCGGTATATTTTTGGTAGATTAAGGAACACTTATGTTCTTGGTATATTTTAGGGGATTCTTTTTTAAAATTAAGGAATACCAATTAAAAGGAACACTTATGTTGTTGGTACTTAACTTCGTATTTTGTTGCCAAATTCAGATAATCAAAATAGTTCTCAGGGATCAAACTACTTAACATGGATTCAGATGATAGCTTTCCATCGAGTTCATCAATTTCTATTGTTGAAATGAAAAAGTGTCTAGTAAAGGTCCTTTTAATTACCTCGTCAATTGGTTTGATGAAGAGGAAGAGAAAGATGAACCAGAGTTCTTCTTTTTGAAGCCAAAAAAACTCAAACTAAGAAATGTTGATGATACCGGTTCTGATGACGGCACGGAAAGTGAGAAACAGGGGGAACCCATATATAAAAGCCCTTTCCTAAGTTACAGTGATGACGAGTCAAAACAGGCGTCAAAGGGTAAAAAGAACCTCCCAGATAATCTTATTTCTGATGCAACATCCAAGCCAAAGCGTGTTAAGCCTTCTAAGGGTAAAGGTAAATGCGACAACTAGTATATTTGTCGTATGTAATCTTTTTCAAACTTAACCCGTTACTGGGTATTTATTATGGAACGGTATAATATTATGTAACCTTTTGCAAACTTAACCCGTTACTAGACAGTATGGGTATTTATTATGTAACCGTATAATGTATGACTTAATGTATGTTTCCTTTTCACTATTCTGAATCCTTGTTTCGTTTTAAAAGAAACTTTGTAATGGAACACTTGACTTGCATACAAGGAAAGTCAAATGGCTTCTAGGACTTTTAACCCTGTTCTTTAGGGTAGTTTCAGTGAAGTTAATGGTCATAAATATGTGCAACAAGAAACTAGATATAGATTATTCAGAAAGGGTGTTAAGTGTAGGCACTGTTCTTTAAGGTTTTCTGAGTGACAATGTAACAACATTAGTTAATGGTCATAAATTAATTCAATAACCGTAGACTTAGGCAAGTGATAAACCAACGGTGCTCACGTTATCAACTATTAGTTAAAAAATTTCTCAAAACAGGGGGAATTATTTATCAAAACAGGGGGATATATTTATCAAAACAGGGCGAACGTTTTTACCAAAAGAGGAAATCAGAAGTAATCACTTTCAGATTTATTAATTCATGTATACTTGTTTGTAAAAGAACATGCAGGAGAAATAATCTTTTCCTGAATGTTAATTTAGGATTCTTA
The DNA here is from genome assembly GCA_025667525.1 of Glebionis coronaria. Lineage (NCBI taxonomy): Eukaryota > Viridiplantae > Streptophyta > Magnoliopsida > Asterales > Asteraceae > Glebionis > Glebionis coronaria. The sequence goes on from CM046877.1 coordinate 7,218,500, forward strand.
TTTTGTTTCTTTGGAATTGGTTAATTGAGCAACTGGCGGTGCTCAAGTGATCAACTTGTATTTATTTTGACTTGTCTTGTCAAGATAAAAAGTCAACTAATGAAATTGTACTATGTTCTTTAAGGTTTTTTCTGCATTCACTAGCTTATAAGTATGTTGACAAAAACTTCGTCATCAGATACAACATACCAATTGTTTGTTTCTTTTGTCACAAACAATTTTAAAAAGTGTCTGATTACATTCCAACAGAAATACAAAGAGAAATCATGCTTAGACTACCTGTAAGAGACGTATGCATATGTCGTCAGATATGCAAGTCACTGAAAGCTATCATTGACGTAGAAGATTTCATTCGTGAATACGGGTCTCATGAGGTTGCTAATTGCAGCTTTATTTTTCAATACAAGGAAGACGTTCTAGGCAATGGTATCATGTATAAGGTGAATAGGGACATAGAATTCAGACTAGTTGAGAATTCTGGATTAAATTCTGCTTCGTTGGAGGCACTCTGCACTTCTGAAGGTGTATGGTGTTTTGTTGTTGCCGACGAAATCGCATTTGTTCTCTGGAACCCAACATTGGACAAAAATGTGACCATCTTGGCACCATATCTAGAGGCTCCTTTTTCCAAAAAGGTATTTGGGTTTGGTGTTTCTGAGGCAACACAGGAACCTACCATAGTGAAGATAACTAATCCAGTAGTTAAAGGTGCATGCTCAGTCTCTGTATTTACAATGTCCTCACGTGTATGGATTGATTTGTTACCCGAAGATTCGCCCCGGGGATCTCTACGAATCAAAAGGGACAGCCAGGCGGTGGTGGTCGAGAAGAATTTATTGGGTGTGTTCTGAAAAGTATATTTGTAACCGTGATCAAGAGCACAAAAGATTTATGATTTTGTCCTTTGGACTGGATACTCACCAGTTTATACTAGAAGATATCCCCGAGGAGATAACAAGAGCCGTTCCACCTCTATACATACTTTCAAAACTAAACAATCGTCTCATAATTTCAGGGACAGTTGTTTTTCTAAGAGGACGAGTTACTTGTGGTTGGCAATTAGATGTGGTGGATGGCTTGCTTTCAATGGCTGGAGTGAATTTCTTTCACGAAAGGGATATCGAGCTAGTGCCAAAGTTGTTGGGGTTTACAAATAACAACGAGCCGATATTTGTGACTAGTGTAAACCCTGTTGGTTTTCCTCACATCCTAGAAACATGGCACAGACCAACCAGTCAATGGGTAAACAACCTAGCTATTCAAGGAGTACCCGGTTCTTTCATGGTCGGCCCCTACAAGGAATCGTTATTTCTTCTTAACAGTCCACCAAGTGAAATTATATAACTCTCCATGCTATGTTATGTCTGTTAGTGATATCAATGATGTATTGTATTTCATTTCGTTTGTTTGTTTTGTTTAATGTCTGTACTGTTCTCAATCTTATTTACCAAATGCAATAGTGCTCAACCGTAGCACAATTTTCACAAATGATCAACTTTTAATCTTGTTAATCTTAGGTTTAAATTTTGTTTATTAGTATTAGGTTTAAATCTTGTTTAATAGTATTGGGATTACCAGTTTACAAGTAATGTAAAAGAAAAATAAAATAAAAAAGTTTTTAAAAAATTGGACGTGGCCAGGACTCGAACCTACGCCACACACACCACAACACACACTAGGGTCTTTACTAATAAAGTTTCCCTAGGGCTTATATACAAGGGGTGTTTTGTTTTCAGCTTATATTAATTTTCGATTGTTACAAGCTTGTTTTCAGCTTATTAGTTAAGGAAATTTAGCTTTTAATCTTGTTAATCTTAGGTTTAAATTTTGTTTATTAGTACTGGGATTACCAGTAGTGTAAAAGAAAAATAAAATAAAAAAGTTTTAAAAAAATTGGACGTAGCCAGGACTCGAACCTGCGCCACACACACCACAACACACACTCCTTACTGTCATGCCCTAGGGTCTTTACTGATAAAGTTTCCCTAGGGCTTGTATACAATGGGTGTTTTAATTTTAGCTTATATTAGTTTTTGATTGTTATAAGCTGGTTTTCATCTTATTGGTTAAGTAAATTTAGCTTTTTCTATATTTCTTATGGAAAAAATACAAATTTGGTCAAAGACATAAATATAATGCACAATAGATCAAATATATTGCCCATTTGAAAATGGCATTTAACATAAATATAAACAAAAGTTCAACAATCAAGTTGTCCAAAATACTGTGACCAACATTTTTAGGAATAATATCTGATAATAGAAAAGTTACATAAGTAATCAAGACGATCAATTGTCGGCACTGTTGTTTGCACACTTAGTGGTAATCTTGTATGTCCAAAAGAAGTCTGCAAAACGCTCCCTATAGGCTAATCCTGCTAGCAATGGATTAGTCACATCCAATTGCATATTTTTTGTCAGCATAAACAAATTTCTCATTATCCAAATTCCACAATCGCCTAAAGGGCCAGCTTGCGTAGGGACATTAGCAGCGTAACGGAAAGTGATTGTGTAATTTTTAGGATCAATCCCTTTCTTACTCATTACATCATTGTCCTCAAGATACTTTGGAATGATATATTGATATGTTTCAGCCAAGGCCAGCCACCATTTTCGATATTCAACTTGAGTTTCTAGCAAGTGATTAGGAAGCATGTTGTCGTAAATGGTTATGACACCAGAACGTAAATGTAGTTGAGCAAGGACCCAATGGATATCTTCTTCATTGATTGGAAAGTAAACCTATAATATCAAATAAACTGTAAGTAGAAGCCATATTGAACCTAGACATAAAACATTAAATAAGATATAACCTTTTCAACACCGACATCGGACCATGGGATACCATATGTAACACCAGAAGCAAAATGGGAACGAGTCTCCTTAGTAAAAAGAGAGGTATGAAAGAATGGGCCATGAAGTATGTAATCGGCATCAGGTAGTCTATAGTGACACAAATATAAAATCCATAGTTCCAGGTGCTGTCATTTGAAAAATAAATATGTAAATGACCAAATTCGTCTATATGAAAAATAACTATAATATCGAAGAACCGTTTATATAGTTCTACTTACAGTATCCGAAAGCCAACCATCTCGTCCACGACCGATACCCAATAATCGTCCCCAAAATGCCAGCTTTAACAGTTATTGAATCAGGACCCCATGGGAAATAGAATTCCTTATCATTGTGGCTTATAATCAAGTCCATAATATATTTAGGAACAAGGGTTCGGCTTCTTGGTGCATTTGTTGTGCGCCATAAATCCTTCATAAACAAAGTATATATTAAAAAAAATACTTTCAAATATATTTCATTAAAAAATTCAAATGTACAAATACATACCTCGGACCATTCGGGAATCTCATGATTATTAGGACCAATCAATGGTATTGTAAACTTTTTAAGTTTCTTGGTCCTTGCACGAACCTTAGGCTTAGGTTGTGATGACTTAGGGGGGGTGATGAAAGGGTCTTTTCGAAACTTACTAAGTTTAGTCTCACGTTGACTTTTAAGGGCTGGTTGTTCATCAACATTAAGTAAAGCCACATCCGGGACACTATCATTTGTGTTATTAACTGACTGATCCATCATACTTGGCCCATCTTCAACTTCATGATGAATAGCTAAATCTGAATTTGCCAACTGATCCGATGAGATTCCAATATGATCAGCATTATCCGCCAAATTTTCATCAGAAAGAAATTGGTTATTAGAAAGCTTTGATGCACAGTTTATTTCCAGTAAAACATCGGCAACCCCAAAGTCTAGTTCGTCGAGTTTCTCTGTAGGATAGAAGCCTTTTGTGTCGTCCGACAAAATGCAAGTCTGGGATGCAACATATCCACAACTCATTTCTCGTGTCTGTATAAATTCTCGAAGGGATCAGAATACTTAAATCAAACAAGATGTATGAAGATCAAGTTATTACCTGAGTGTTTTCGAAAACTAAAAGATCATCTTGGATACAAGAATAGTCATTAGACAAGAACACTTTTCCGTCTTTCGTTTGATTTAATTCATCCTTGGAGAAACGCTGAGAATTTAGCAGTATAAAGTATTATAACAAGGGAAAGTTGAAATAAAATAGTATGACTAGCAGGGGGAAAGTGAGATACTCTACATTGTCATTAGGAAGCGACTCAGTATGTTCTTTCTTAAGGGGAGACTCATTCAAAATTGAACAGCTTAAAATATCGACTTCTTCTTTCGTTTGATTTAATTCATCCTTGGAAAAACACTGAGAATTTAGTAATAAAAACCAAGAGTTATATAAGAATAACAAGGGGGAAGTTTAAATAGAATAGTATAACTAGCAGGGGGAAGTGAGATACTATACATTGTCATTAAGAAGCGACTCAGCATGTTCTTTCTTAAAGGGAGACTCATTCAGAATTGAACAACTTAAAATAACTTCTTCTGTGTTAGGTGGAACAATCGAATCAGTGTCCATATACGAATCAATTGTGCTGGAGGCCTATATGGTTGGAAAAAAAAATAGAAAACAGATATGTTACCTTTTCATAACCCAAAGAGATATCTAAAAACAGATATATTACCTTTTCATTATGAAGCGATTCATGATTTGGGTCATTAATCGTTGATGCATTAGATTTTGAAGAGCTAAAATCTTCAACTTCGGTTGTTTTAAGTGTATCAACTTCCATATCCTTACACGCCTCTTTACCCTCGTTGTGATCAGATGTGTTTGAACACTTATTCTCATTAACGGAAACAGGATGTTCTTCTATCATCACCTTCCTATTAAATGGGCTGGATGCCTGCAGGGTTGACAAAAATATTTAGAAAACAGATATGTTACCTTTTCATAACCTAAAGAGATATATGAAAACAAATATGTTACCTTTTCATTATGAAGCGATTCATGATTTTGGTCATTAATCGTTGATGCATTAGATTTTGAAGAGCTAAAATCTTCAACTTCAGCTGTTTTAAGTGTATCAACTTCCATATCATTACACGCCTCTTTACCCTCGTTGTGATCAGATGTGTTTGAACACTTATTCTCATTAACTAAAACAGGATGTTCTTCCATCATCACCTTAGCTTTAAATGGGCTGGATGCCTGCAGGGTTGACCGAACACATTATATACCAGACATTCCTCAAAGAGACTTTTGAAAATAGATAGGTTACCTTTTCATTATCAAGCAAATCATGCTTATTCTCAGCAACATTATGATTCTCATTCATTGAGTGGTTGCCATTTAGATATTCCACATTTAAGTCAACACCATCAAAAGCAGTGGTGTAACTTCCCAATGTTGAACCGCCTAAGTCATCATTTTTCCTGATAAAAAGTCAATAAAAAACATAAACTTATAATGTATTTTACTTTTTGTATTTATACAAACAATTGTTAATTTAACTATACCTTCTGATGGTAACCAGATAAAGGGTTCTTCACGAGATCATCTAGTTCTGCTAAACGTATCTTAAAGTCTGCTTTGATTTGACTAATCTTTTGAAGAACATCAACTTTGTCTACGTGGTTTGTAAAGGGGCTGCTACATATAAGCTCAAGGTTACGTATACGATCATTGAATTCACACTTCAAATCAGCAACCTCCTTGGAAATATCTACAACACCGGATGATGTAAATCCATACTGAATGCAATCAACATCTACTTCCATAGGAGTGATTTCTACGGTGGCCTTTTTTTATGACTTTAGAGACTTGCGCTTATAACGGGTTCTTTTGTTTGACTTTTCTGTAGACAACGACAACCGTGAACCTGATTTAAAATATTCCAAACTAGCAATCCACCAGGGTTGTATTTTCTCAACATTTGTCGGCTCAATGTTATAAATGGGATTTCTAAAATCAAATAAATTTGGATAATCGGATTTTGAAAATGGCTTCGCATCACTCCATGCAACACACCGAGGTAGTACATCAGGCTTCTTAGACCACCAACATCTTGAAACCGGAAACTTTTCCAGTAGCCAAACCTGGATTAAATGGGAAACATAAACATTGTATGTAGGAAACTTGCTAATAGGATTTATGTACGAACATAAACAGAAAATTACACACCTTTAATGGAAATACAAAACCTTGCAATGTATACGTGGGGAGATAAGTTGGGCCAAGCGCAACTTTCTTGTCCAAATGATCCTTGCGGTACTTTCTGTCATTATTGTATACCCGTTTGTGAAACTCGTCCCACATATACTCGCCCCAAGGGAAATTGTTCCAAGAATCAATATTCTCGACTAGATTAAACAACTCTTCTGAAACAACTCCCCGTAGTTGAAGACCCATGAACACCTAATTTAATGCAAACAGTAGACAGACCCGCACGGCATCATCATCGGTCAAATTACTAAAAGAAGAATCGTCCAAAATAAGCTTCTTAATTTCGTCACCCTTTACTCTACGGATGCCTGGAAAGACACGTTTCTTGAATTCCGATTCACGTTTACTATACTGTTTTAAGGAACAGTTACCAAAACGTAAACCGGTAAGCAAACAAAAGTCCTTTTGGCTAAACTCCAAGGTATGTTGCCCAAAATCAAAGTAAAAAGACTTATCAGGAGGTGGGTTCTCAATGTATCTTTGATGTTGTAGAAGATAGTTAATCAAATGATTATCATGTTCCACTGTTCCTATATCTGACCAAGGCCCAAATACTGTTTTCCTGAACAGATTTTGCCCGAGACCATCATAGACAATTTTGATTTAATAGTTGTCAAATAATCTAAACTACTTATGATCACAACCTTCGCATCATAAACCTATTGTATAAACAAAATGGGATATTCAATTAAACATAATTATTAAAAACCTAATGTATAAACAAGAGGGATATCAAAAACATATTTACGATGCCAACATTCCCATCAAAAAACTTTGTATAAACAAAATAGGATATTCAATTAAAGATAATTATTAAGATTGAAGAACGTACCTGTACAAAACCGGCCATAGATATACACAAATCTGGAAACAGAAAACCACGATGAACAATGATGAAGGTTTAAAGAGTCAATGGATTATCTAAACGGCCAAGATTAAGGTTATCTGGAAAATAGTAACTGAAATACTATGAAATCGTAACAACGAAATAAGTTGTATTTGGGTATAATGTGCAATGTTTATTAATTTGTAAGGGTTAAATTTGAAAATCTCAGAACGGATATCGAGAAAAAAAAGTACTGATACGGTTGAGCATTTGCAAGTTGAACGCCGTCAGTTGTGCATTTGATAACATAATGAGACAAATATTGTCATAGTAAATGGGAACATATGTGGGTCTGGTCCCTTGTTAAAATCTGAAGTTATAGGGACAAGTGGCGGTAATTGGCTGGAGTTGTGCACTTGTGTATAACCAAATTTGTCCCAATGAAAAAACTTGACCATGGTTTAACTTTTAAGGGGTGATTTTAACTAAATTGGTCTTTTTCCCATACTACTAATAGCAAAGGGTGATACTATATGTACTCCTCCTGACTTACTAAAAAAGGACAAATAGTAAACTGTTAGTGTACTTTTTGTCCCTTGTTATTTTTTGGATAGTTTTTATCAGTTTTGTTTCGTATTTTTGTCAGTTTAATAATTTTAACCTGTGAAACTTTATTTTTTTTAGTCCGTATTTTCCGATTCACAGTTTAACATAAAACCAAAATTATAAAAATAAAAAAAATAAAAAAAATAAAAAAAAATTAAAATTCAGGAGAATATGTATAAGGTTTTAGGGGTCTATATATCCTTGCCCAATAAAAAAAGTAAATACTACAGCAAAAGCAAATTTCAAGTATTATTTTATTAAAAAAATCATTCTTTTCATTTTTCTGACATTGACCAACCGTACACCAGTTTTGCTACTGTATTATACTATTATTCATGCAAATTTGTGTCTTTTTGGTTAGAAGTGAGATTTTATTTTAAATATGCGTTTATAAAGTATGAGGTTTAGAATAGAGTAAAATTTAGATTTGAAATAAGTTTTGAAGAGAGAAAGTATATTTGTTTAATTGATTTTGTTTTAATCTAACATTTAATAAAATAATTTGTATTTAGAAAATTAAGTAATAACATGTGGTTGAAAAACATTAGTGAAATAAAAATTAAATGATACGTACATGGTTGACAAATTTTAATAATAAAAAAATATACCTAAGCTAATACTAATTCTACAAAACCGGAGGGTGAAGGTAGGATTTACTGTTGGGCATCACAAAGTTGTGAGAAGAAAAGAATATAAGAGCCAGGGAATCCATAACCTTGGTGAGGCGTCAAGGCCAAAACGCAAGAAAAAATGATGGTTTAGGACTTCGTCCTTTTGAGCCGTGGGTCTGACGCCATGGCCACCAGCTCTCGTCATGGATTTTTCAGATTTTTTTTAATTTTAATTATTAAAATGGTATATGTGGGCCCCTTATACCACTTTTTACTCCCATGACACCAGTTTTTCCACGGCTCAGGGTTGCCAATGAAAACTGATACCGTGGGAAAAACTGGTGACATAGGAAAAAAGCTGACGTGGCAGCACTTTTTGAGCCATGATACCAAGTCATGGCTCACGGATTCCCCCTGCTCTAAGTAGAGGCTAAACTTTGCAAAACCCAGCTTGGGTACCGTACCAAGCTGCCCCTTATTGATTTTGTTTTTAAAATATTCTAAACTCCAAACATCTTTTGAATTTTTTAAATTTTAATATTCGAAAACTTTCGGATGCCATATTCTAAAATCTCAGAATTTCATACTGTAAATATTTTCAAAAATATTAAAAATCAGAAAATTTTAAGTAGATAATAAAAATAATTCAAAGTCTAACAGTGTTTCACTCCAATATTGGGAGGAAATACTTTACAATTCACCCAAATAACACTATATTTTACGTTCATTTCCTTTTCTTTTCCTTAATGAAAGATTTGAGAACACAATTTCTTTTTATTTTACTTCCATTTCATTTTCTTTAAAAAAACTCGAGAACACAGTGTAAAATTTAAAAAAAAAACATTACTACAATATTTACAATAGATAACAACTTTATAACAATTTCAAATAATAACCATTATGCGAAAATATCAACTAAAAAAACTATACAGATTTCGACAACACAAGTCTTTAACAGCGGCGGCAGAAATTTTTCGGTAAAAGTATCATATTAAAAGTATCATAAAAAGTTAAGGCGATAATTATTTGAGCTTTATCTTCTTATGATCCTCTTTTTATTGAAAACGCAAATATATTTAAATAAAACTAACACGATATTTTTTTAAATTAATTGCATAAAATTAATTACAGTATGAGAGATGAAGATGAATGTTTGTGGGGTATTTATTTATAAGTTTTTTTATGTGTGAAATTGGTTTTTTTGGTTCGGATGTTGTTTGATGTGTGTAAATTTAAGTTTGGGTGTTGGTTTGGAAGTCTGAATCTTAAAGTTGGAGGGTTGGATTTTGGTTAGGTATATGCATGCTTTTTATAAGGGAGTATAGATATAGATAATATCTACCCATAAAAAAAAAAGAAAAAAAAAGAAAAAAAAAGAAAGAAGTAATCAAATTGGTTATTTTTTACAAGGGTTAAGTGGTTCCCTTTGATTGCAAAGTCGTTTGCAATTTCAAGTAAAACGATTGCGGAGCCAGGAGTTGGTGCGACAACTCTATCGGCTGACCACATTGGTTCATCATCGGTGTCCGACATTGAATCGTAACGGTTGATGAGTTTGGTGAGAAATAGGATTTGTGAAAGATTGTCAAAAGGTTGGTTGATTATGCGAGGTTGAGTTTGCTCGTGTCTCCTAGCTAAAGGTACACGGCGATGAACTCTACGTAGCCTTCGGTTAAGGGTACGTTCAGGTTCAGGTAACGGTGAGATTGGTGGTGTTCCGGATGAACGGGTGTGCAGTCAACAAGGTATTTGCTGTTTTCAATGAAAATGTGCGGCGCACTTTTGGGTTTGTGCGGCGCACTTTGGTTCGCTACAGGAAGTGCGGCGCACTTTTTGGTTTGTGCGGCGTACTTTCTGTACTGCAGAAAAATTTTTGGTTTAAAATGAGTAGCAATGGTTCAATTTCTTCAAGGATTATACGAATTTTGTTAGAAAACACGATTATAAGTCCCCGGCAGCGGCGCCAAAAACTTGATGTTCGTTTGTAAGGCTTAAATTTATATTACAAGGTTTAGACAAAACAAGGGACTAGAAGACAAACATGGGCAAGCATACCCTTTCGTTCGTAATATAGCTTTGTAGTGGTAAGCCAGGATCGTTCGCTGAGACTTAGTTTCGTTTTGGTAATCAAGATAATATTTAAAGAAATAAATAGTTGAAGTATTATCAATAATAACAAGTATGACTAATATGGGATAGTTCGTATAAGTTTGTGATGATGATAATAATGATCGAGATATGTTTATGTAGGTAAAGTGTGATAATCTTTTTTCGTCAAAACGGCGTTTACACAATTTACTTGGATTGATTCAAGACTTATGTTTATTTAAGAGACTAAGCTCAAAACAAGTTGCCAACAAGTTCAATAATTTATCAAGTTTCTAAGCGGATTTCTACAACCAAAGATTCATGACCATAGACAAGTTATAGAAAACTTATTGTAACAATTTGCGTTTCTCAACGCAAAACTATCGTAACAAATCAACTTAAATAAAATATGGTTTGTAGAACTAAGTGGTAAGATGGTTCTACAACATTAGCTTGAAATTATATATAAAGGATCATATCATAGCATCATCACTAATTATAGTCACATACCCATATAGTCACAAATAGCTTAGCCTAACATAGTAATCAAAGTAACAATTGGGAAAGAGTAAGAGAACAATATACTTAGATTGGATTGAATAAACGAGTACACAAGTGTCACGATTGTATCGTTCCTCCAAGAATCTAAGAGTGGAATACTCTCGTTACAAGTATCTCCCAAAACTGGTACTGAAAATTTACTAAAAGGACTAAAATACTCGAGCTATGGAGTATTGAGAGAGAGAGAGGTGTGTGTAAAATGAGTGGACATGGCCTCTATTTATAGTGTTGTCTGGGGTCAAATGTGGGCCGCACTTCTCCTCAAGTGCGCCGCACTTTGGAGATGAGAATGTGCGTCGCACTTCTAAGTTTGTGCGCCGCACTTCTGGGCGATTCATATTCTTCTTTTAATAACTTTGGCTTTATTGCATATTGAGGCCCCTTCTTTGTATATCTTCACTTTGTTCCTTCAAACTTTATATCTGCATATAAAACACAACATATTAAGTATCGGAAGCTCTTATTTATACTACAAAGTGGCATTATAATGATAGGTTGAATATGTATAATTAGGTCGTTATCAATAACTTTTAAATGGAATGCATAATATTTACACTACTCGTCACAATCTTTGGGAGGGCCGAGACCCTCCTCAGTCTCTATTAAGATCAGCCACTGTGTACAATCATAGAATTTGTTAGCTTTACATTTTATTTCTCTTCTCTTAAAGAAAATGTTTAGCAGATATTTATGTAAACATAGTTGAATTTGAACCCTTTTAAGTTTTTCCGTATTTGGAAGACTTGGTCTGGTATTTCTAAGTGAGCATATTGTGTTCCGGTCTGGTATTTCTAAGTGAGACATTGGTGATAGATTTTTTTTACAATTACATCAAGTTGAACAATGCTTTGGATGACGTTGAGAATGGATTTAGTCCTGGTATCTTTTTTTCCTTAGTTTTCTTAATTTCATTGTTTAGATTGAAGTGCACTTATTGTGAAGATCAATTCGAGAATATTAAAAAGTAGATGCATTACATGTAGACAGTGCTTGTTTTGGGAGTGAGGTCAATGTTTCAGACATTTATTATGATAAATCTCACATATTTTAAGAATGATAAACAAACTTTTTATTGAAAGTCAAGTAAATTTGATCGGATAATTAGTTATTTTTGTTTGGCAGAAATTGTGTTAGGCTAATAAAATACAAAAATCGTGTAGTGTGTTGGTGTGTGCTATTTTTTGATTCACTTTATAGTGTTATGAGTGCGGGTCAAATGTGGTTCAGTCTTTTTTTCGATGTCATTCTGATATAGAATGGACGGCGCCAATTTTTCAATATCACCATTGTAAAACCTGTAAATTTCAGGTTTTGACTATGTCATCATTGTATACGTCACCTTATGATATCTGAATATATATTACCACCTTTGCATGAAATCCTTTGAGCAATCATATGCATCATACATGAGCATACATTATTGTAATCATCAAAACATGGGGACATTTAATCTCATATCATGCATTATGATTTTCATCACTTATCACAAGGACAGTCATATTTGGATGACTACATTACATGAGCATGCAGGACAATAAACAATCACACCTCTTGGGACATTTTAGTCACCTGAACATATAATCATAAGCATTCATCACACTGGTTCATAAATTCAAACTCATGATCACAATTAATAATATTTACTTAAGTATAAATTCTTAAGCTTTAAATATATTGATATATATATATATATATTTTTCTTACATTATCAATGACTTTACGTTACAACATCAACTGTTTTTATATTTAAACATTACCTTTAAACCTGTAACACCCCATTTTGGAAATGGAATATTACGCATAATCATGGCGTGTCATCAAAGCATACAAGGATAAATGTCTAAGCATTATTCAACCATAAAAGGGAAATACCGGAATCAAACATCGGTATCCCAAAGTAAAGCTCATCACACACAAACATAAATACTGTAAAAAAGGAAAGGACGAAACAATGTCCATAGCAACTGTATCAAAGTAAAGGAAATGCATAAAGTAAAGAAAGATAGTAAAGCTTCCAGTCCATATGCACCTACGTTTGAGATCTACGAGCGTCCCTGAGTACCTGCCGTTTTGGGAACATGAAAAGGAAAACGGCTGAGCAAGACGCTCAGTGCACGGATGTACAATATAGCATGAAATAGGATAAGCATGTAACATATAACAGCGGAAGGCTAAGTACTGAGTAAACTGGTTAAGTATCAAGAAAACTGGTTTTATAGTTTGAAAAGCCTTATGTTTAACCTGTGAAAACTGTTTTAACATATATATACCATAGCCCATATAGGTCATGAAAAGGTCACGTGCATGAATACTTGGAGGGGTGACCTCATCATGCTGATTAGAGGGGATGCCTCTAATCAATATACTGGTTTGGGTAGGAGGGATCAGCTCCTTGTGAAGGGTGCAAGGCACACACCACATTCACCATGATAAACTTAATAAAACATGTAACTAGGATGCACCCATACGCCCCACCTGATATAATAATATGGCCAAAACTGAAAAGGGACGCCACGAGCAATCACTCCGCCGTGGGGAAGTCATAACATCGGTGCCTCCAATGCTATGGTTATGGTACCTCCATAACTAGGTGAAACTGGTCATGCTTGTATATGGCTATAGTTTATGCTAAATTAACATAAGCAGTTCAAAACAATAAAACAAATGCTGGGGAAAACAGTTGGCTGCATACGGGGAAATCCTAATAAGGAAAGAATGTCCATACTGAAAGGACGGGAATCCGTACCTCAAGTCCAGTGAATGAACGGAAGAAAGACTCCTACTTCTGGATCACTAACGCTACATGAATACACACGTGTATAAGTATCGATTCACTGATTACGTACTGGGTTTTATGTCTCATCTTAGCTGATTTGGTATGTTTTAGGTCCAGGTTCACTGTTTAAAGCCTTAAACTGTGTTTATCTTGTATTCTGATTTATCTGATTAAGTATTACTGGTGTTTCATGTATTAATATACTTACTGTGTAATAATAAGTAACTTTCCAAAAATAGCAGGTTTCCAAAAATAGAAAGTTTCCAAAAATAGAAAGTTTCCAAAAATAGAAAGTTTCCAAAAATAGAAAGTTACCAAAAATAGAAAGTTTCCAAAAATAGAAAGTTTCCAAAAATAGAAAGTTTCCAAAAATAGAAAGTTTCCAAAAAGAAAGTTTCCAAAAATAGAATTTACTGCCTAAAATAGATTAGTTTCTAAAAATAGAAAGTTTCCAAAAATAGATCAGCTGCCTTAATTAAATAAGTTTCCATATATAGAAAGTTTCCATGATTAGATTAGCTGCCTGAAATAGATTGATTTCCATATATAGAAGGTTTCCATAATTAGATTAGTTGCCTTATTTAATTAAGTTTCTATAAATAGAAGTTTCCATAATTAGAATTAAGCTGATTACATAAGCTAACATATAAGTCTAAGTGTTATAAGCTTATTTCTTAAGTCATATGATATAGTGTATAGTTTAATTATTATTTCATGTATTTTTAATTAAACTATAGGTTAAGCATTTTAATTAAAGTGTAACATGTATTAATTAAAATGAAATAAAATACTTAGGTTAAAATGTGTATTATTATTAATAATAATATAACCTAAGTCATGTCTAAATTAATTAATTATAGGCATGTTTTAATAATTAATTAATTATAACTTATAACATAAAATACTTAGGTTAAATTAATGTCATGATAAACTAATAATTAAAATAACCTAAGTCATGATTTAATTAATATTTCATGTTATTAATTAATTATATCCTAAGTTCATGATTCATAAAAATTACATGTAACATAGATCATGATTTTAACCAACGAACCATGAATCGGGCATGAATTCGACACCGTACCCCGGGCCAAACCCGGGGCACACGTGTCTCCTTGCTGCCGTGGGTCCCACATGAGCCAACCAAGACCAATTGTGGTCTTGGTGGTGGCGGCAATAGCAAACCAAACCCCCCCTCGGGTTTGTTTGCTAGGCGGCCAAAAACAAACACCCTTATAAACCATTCTTTGATTTTAATTAATACCAAAACATGTTAGATCAATGATTAATTACCTTGTTTTTATAAGAAAAATAATAACATGTTCATGAAAATAATCAAAGATTAAAAGAATTAAAAAGAATTAAAAAGAAGGGTTAGAAAGGTATACCACTATGTAGCTTGGAAAAAGGATGAACAAACACGGTTTCTACACTTGTTTTTAAGATCAAAATCAAACAAATCACCCCCCCTATGGTGGTGTAAAGGTGGCGGCACCAAGAGAGCAAAAAGGAGAGGAGAAAAACTCTTTTAGGGTTTTTGTGTTTATTTCTTGAAAATGAAAAGTGAAAACATGTTTTACTCTTTACCCCCCTTTACTTGTAAAGTCCATGGGCTAAGCCCATTTCTTGTATATGAGTCGTGGGTATGGGGGCCCCACATGGGGTACCCGTACCTTTCTCGTGTCCCGATGTTTCGTGTTCGTTCGTGGTTAAACGTGCTCGTGTTTAAAGTGTTTCTGTTTAATCTAACGTGTCGTTTATCGTAAACTTAACGCTCGTAAATATATTATGAGTATTTACGTAATTATTCTAGTTAGTATTTTAAATGGTGATCATGATTTAATTATGTTCACGTGATATATTTATTACTGTTTATCATGAGTTCGTACGTAATCGATACTTGTCATGTCATACACGTATGCACTTGCTTGATTATTAGCACATGAATGTGATCAATACTACATGAGGTAAGTTTTAATCTAGGACGTACGATCTTAAGGGCACTATTCATGGTAAAAGCATGCGGGTTTTACAATTCTTCCCCCCTAAAAAGAATAATTCGTCCCCGAATTATAGATAAAGTAAGCTGAAAAGAAGTGACATACCCGAACTCAAAATATGAAGTGAGGGTAAGAAGCCCGGATAGACTCCTCTGTTTCCCAAGTGGCTTCCCGCTCGGTATGGTCCCTCCAAAGAATTTTGACGAATGGAATCGTCTTCCTTCTCATGACTCGTTCTTGCCTGTCGAGTACTCGTTCGGGTTCTTCTATAAAAGTGAGATCTTCACGTATCTGTTCCAGTGGATACTGAACCATGTGAAGGGGATGATAATTGTACCCTCTGAGTAAGGACACATGGAACACGTTATGCACGTGCGAAAGCTGAGGAGGTAACGCCAATCGGTAAGATACTTCGCCGATTCGTTCAACGATATCAAATGGTCCGATGAACCGAGGACTGAGTTTTCCTTTGATCCCGAAGCGTTTAACACCACGTGCCGGCGAAACCTTGAGGAAGACGTGATCTCCCACATTAAAATGTATGTCCCTACGATGCTTATCGGCGTAACACTTCTGACGTGACCGTGCTTCCTGTAACTTCTGCTTAGCTACCTCAATCTTCTCATTGGTCATTTCTATAATTTCTGGCCCTTCGAGTGTTCGCTCTCCCACTTGATCCCAGCAAGTTGGAGCGCGACACTTTCTGCCATACAACATTTCGAAAGGAGCACATTTGATACTTGCGTGCCAGTTGTTGTTGTATGCAAACTCGACTAAACAGATGTAATCGTCCCAATCACCTGTCCATTCCAACGCACACGACCTTAACATATCTTCCAATGTCTGAATTGTTCGCTCCGATTGTCCGTCCGTTTGAGGATGAAAGGCTGTGCTCAGCTTAAGTTGTGTACCCCAAGCTTTTTGCAGACCTTTCCAGAATCGCGACGTGAAACGAGGATCTCTGTCCGAGACGATGCTGGAGGGAGTGCCGTGGAGTCTCATGATCTCCCTTCTGTACGTATCTGCGAGTTTACTTACCGGATCTTCCTTGCGTATCGGTAAGAAATGAGCTGATTTGGTGAGTCGATCAACGATGACCCAAATAGCATCGTGCTTCTTCTTGGTAGGCGGAAGACCGGTAACAAAATCCATGGTGATTTTGTCCCACTTCCATTCTGGAATATCCAACGGTTGAAGGAGACCGCCAGATCGCTGATGTTCAATCTTAACCTGTTGGCAGGTAAGACATTTGGAGACATGCGTGGCTACATCCTGTTTCATACCACTCCACCAAAAGTGCTGTCTGATGTCATGGTACATTTTTGTTGACCCAGGATGTATAGAAAATGGGGAGCTGTGAGCTTCAGCTAACAATGCTTCCCGGAGTTCTGGATTGTCAGGAACACAAAGTCTCGTGCCCTGCCAAATGATACCGTCTGCGTCCATTCTGAATTTTGTCTGCTTCTCCAAATTCTGAATTATCGCCCAAATCTCTCCATCATCTTTCTGCGCTTCCTTGATCCTAGTCAGTAACTCAGGTTCTACTTTAAGATTCGCCCAGTATCCGTGCTGCCCACGTACCATGATTTCGATGTCAAGCCGCTCCAAGTCCCTTATGTTTTGTTCCTTGATCTCAATGCCGTTTATCATTCTGGACTTTCTGCTGAGTGCATCTGCTACTACATTAGCTTTCCCGGGATGATACTGTAGGTTAATATCATAATCCTTCAACAGTTCCAACCATCTCCTTTGTCTCATGTTCAATTCTCGCTGTGTGAAGATATACTTCAAGCTCTTGTGATCCGTGAAAATGTCGCATGATTCTCCGTATAAGTAATGCCTCCATATCTTCAATGCGAACACCACTGCAGCAAGTTCCAGGTCATGCGTAGGGTAGTTTTCTTCATAGGGCTTAAGCTGCCGTGAAGCATACGCGATCACTTTCCCATGTTGCATGAGAACACAGCCCAGTCCCTTCCCCGATGCATCGCTATAGATCTGAAATCCACCTGTACCAGATGGGAGAGTAAGAATAGGTGCAGATACTAACTTCTGTTTTAGGTCTTCGAAGCTCTTCTCTCGATCTTCCGTCCAGACGAATTTCTCTCCTTTTCGCATCAGTTTGGTGAGAGGCAATGCCAGCCGGGAAAAGTTCTCCACGAATCTTCGATAATATCCAGCTAAGCCTAAGAAACTGCGGACTTCTGTCGCTGATGTTGGTCTTGGCCATTTAGTGATAGCCTCAACCTTCGCTGGGTCCATAGTGATCCCTTCTGCTGATACAATGTGACCTAAGAATGCCACCTTGTTTAACCAGAACTCACACTTGGAGAATTTCGCATACAGATGCTTCTGACGAAGAATCTGTAGTACAGTACGGAGATGATCTTCGTGTTCCTCCGTGGACTTTGAGAATATCAAGATGTCATCGATGAATACAATGACAAATTTATCAAGGAATTCATGAAAGATTCTGTTCATCAGATCCATGAATACTGCTGGAGCGTTAGTCAGGCCGAATGGCATGACTACAAACTCATAGTGGCCATAGCGGGTACGAAAAGCAGTCTTGGCAATATCCTGCTCTTTAACCCTTAGCTGATGGTAGCCTGACCTTAGATCGATCTTTGAGAAGTGTTTGGCTCCTTGAAGTTGGTCAAACAGATCGTCTATACGTGGCAGTGGATATCTGTTGCGGATGGTAATCTTATTAAGTTCACGGTAGTCAATGCAAAGTCGCATGCTGTCGTCCTTCTTCTTAACGAATAAGACCGGTGCGCCCCATGGAGATGCGCTTGGTCTAATGAACCCTCGTTCAAGAAGTTCCTGCAGTTGGTCCTTCAGTTCTTTTAGCTCTATGGGAGCCATACGATACGGAGCCTTAGAGATTGGCTCAGCTCCTGGAACAAGGTCGATGTTGAACTCCACTTCTCTTGCAGGTGGTATGCCTGGAAGTTCATCTGGGAAGACGTCTTGAAATTCCGAAACTACTGGTTGATCCTGAATCGATGGGGATTCAGCATCCATGTCATGAATCGTAGCGAGATAACCTTCGCAGCCATGTGACAGTAATGCACGTGCTTGCAAGGTAGATATGACTTGTACAGACCGTCCGGGTATGAACCCGTTATGGATGTATTCTGGTGCATTAATGTCGCCGAAGATCACTCGATATGAGTGGCAGTCTATGGTAGCATGGTGCTTGGATAGCCAATCCATGCCGAGAATCATATCGAACTCAATCATGTCTAGAGGAAGTGCATCTACTGCACGAACTTTATCGTCAAACTCTAGAGGAAGACTCTTGTATACATGAGTTATTAATACAGAGTCCCTCAGAGGCGTGGAAATGGTAAGCTTATTTTCTAATGGCAAGGGAAGTGTCCTGATGTTCTTAGCATAAGTAGTGGAAACAACTGAATGAGTGGCACCCGTGTCGAAAAGAACACATGCAGCCAGGCCGTACATATACAAAATTCCAGTAATGGTACCTGTAGATTTGTTTGCCTGATCGCGCGATGTCGTGTAGACACGCCCAGTGGTAGGAGGCGGTTTAGTATCAGCATGACCCGAAGTACCCTCCATTTCACCCTTACGGCAATCTCTCATACGATGGCCAGGGAGGCCGCACTTGTAGCACGCGTCGGAGTCACGACGACATGGGCCAGGGTGTCTGCGATGGCAGGTACTGCAAAGAGGATGAGTGAATCCTCCAGCAGGAGTCCTTGCTTGCTGAGGGCCTGCTGATGACAATACGTGTTAAGAATAAAGTATATGCACGAGTATAGGACGTAAGCGTCATAAGATGTTTACCAGTGTTAGCTGAACGGTTAGGCTGAGAACCCCTGTGGTTCTGGTCCCTTCCGTTACCGTGGTTCCTGGTAGAGATTAATATAGTGTCAGCATGAGAGATATAACATGAAATCATAAGAAGCTGCGTAAATAGTAGGACCTGCTGTTGTTGGAGTGTCCTGCATTGTTACGGTAGTAAAGTATTTTCTCATCTAAAAATGACCATACTTTCACCAAGGATCCCAAACTCAACCAAAATCAACCTAGACTTACACATACTCACACAATACTATACCTATACTCCTAGTGACTATACTTAGACACAAAAATTAAACATAAAAATACCCTAGACTCAACTATAGCCGAATAAATATACATACATAACACTTAATACAAAAAACCTTTACCATTTACACTTTTGACTTTTAAACTTGTACAACTTTTTTTATTTAAGTCTTACACTATATGAAACACTTTTTCCTTCCTTTGACTAGCCATATACCACCGGTTTTATTATAAAACCATGACACCATGTACAAACATTGCATTTAAAGGATGTACTAGGTTTACTATACTCCCATCACATAAACAAGCCACCTAGCACCCTTTCTTGTGTCATTATACGTGTGATAACACACATCCACACAAGCAATTCATGTTTACAACTTTCCAATTAAAGAAAACACTATACAAGCTCTTTTTGTTCCCTTGGAAGCCTCATATACGACGGCAAAGAGGATGTATATGACATATGTACATACATTAGTCATTAAAACATTTACTCCTAAAGTACACTCCCAAAATTCTCACAATCTAGCCTATCTCTCTCTCTCTTGACGTGTATAAACCCCGGACCACAACTCTCAATCTCATACTTGGGATATTTAGCAAACACTTAAGCTTTACACATCACTCACACTCCCACATTCAGTTCTCTCAACAAAAAGCCTAGACAAGATCAAGCATTTACTCCTACTCATCCATGGTCCTCCCAAGCATTTAGTGCAAGTTTACAAGATATTTCTAGCATTCAAGTCGAACTCAAGATCATCCTAAGTCACCATAAGAGTAACCCGACGTCTAGAACTCCAAAGCCCTAGTCATCATCTCGTTTTTCTTAAAACAAGTAAGTATAAACCCTCTCTAAGCTTTCCTTCCTTATTTTACTTCTCATGCATGTTTTTACTACAATAATAGAGTTAGAAGCACATGCATACGTTTAAAACTTCTAAATAAACCCTAGACGACATATAAGCCCACGACTTATATGATGTCTATGGGTACTCTTTCCTTGAAAAGCCTAAAACTCGTAAGGTTATGCTTAAAGAACTTATTTAAGCCCTAGAGTAAATCACTATGCCATGTAAGTTTATAAAAAGTAATATAAGCCGAAAATACTTAAGCTTATATAAGCCCATAAGTTATAAAAGCCTAATCATATTTAAGTTGGATATTTAAGCCCATAAAATAAATATAAGCCGAGCCATAAGAAATTATATAAGCCATGATATAGGATTTATAATACCTAATATAAGCCAAAAACTATAACTCATATAAGCCACGTCATTTAAGCCCTAAATAACTTATATAAGCCGAAACTTAAAACCCTAGATGAGCTAGCCATGAAAATCCTAAAAGCTATATAAGCCGAGACCTAACTATATTTAATCTAGCTTATTTAAGCCCTAGGGATATTAAAATAAGCCAAGTTGTATAAACCCTCCTATAAGCTAAAATAAGTCGAACCCCAAATAAGCCCATAACTTAATTTTGGACTTAGATATATTAAAGTATAAGCCCATAAGGAAAATATAGGGACAAGCCCACTTGGTAAATATTAGTTGAATTTAAACAAGCCCTATAGGCCCAATTAACCTGAGCCTAGACCCAATTGGGCCGGTCAAGCCCAAAACCTATTAGGGAAGACTTTTCGTGCCTATTATGACAAATGGTGAAAGTATTGGTTGATTTGGTAAATATATAAAACAAGTATTAATAAGTTTGTGACTTTATAAAGTACAAGGGCCAAAGGTGTCATTTTCCAAAGTATAGGGGCGTATGTTTTAAACCGTGAGTTATATGAAACCACAAGGGCCATTGTTGCCAATACTTAAACTAAATTCGAACCCTAGTTACCTTAATAAACAATCGGAGACCTCAAGGGGTCATCTTTGCCATTTAAAACTATTACAAGCCCTAGCCCCGTTTTGTTAATATTCGAGACCTTAAGGTTCATTTCTGCCACTTTTAGAAACTTAATATAAGCCCTAGCTTAATACTTAAATAAGCCGAGACATGAAGGACTAGAAGTGACATTTTAGGAAACTCATACAAGCCCTAACTATTCCTTTTTAACAATCCGAAAGTTTAAGGACCATTTGTGTCACTTTGGCAAACTAAAACAAACCTTAACCCTAACCTAATTAATTTCCGAGACTTAGGGGGGGTGTTTGGTCATTTCCTCAAAGTTTTGTAAGCCCTAGGGGCGTTTTTATAAATAAATTAAACGGACGAGCACTAACAACGCAATATACTTAACGAACGAAACCTTAAAGGGCATTTTGGTAAACTGTTATACTAACAAGGACTTATGTATAATTTAAGTTAATTAAAAATATTAATAAATTATTTTATTAATAAATTAACTTAGGCATTTGGATAATTATTAAATTATTCGCAAAACCTTATAAACTGACAAATCCCGTTAACTATATTTTGAGGACTTAAGAAAAGTAAATTGTACTTATTTTCTTACAATAATTGAATAACGTAAAACATAGTTGTTTAATTTATTACCCACTTTACTAAACAATTTATATATATATATATATATATATATATATATATATATATATATATATATATATATATATATATATATATATATATATATATATATATATTTAGAAACTAAACATATATATTTACAATTTAATATAAGTGTAAGCACTTAAACGGTCGTAACAGTTCATTAATTTGTGATAATGCATTCTTTCAATCATACATCCATCATGCATTGTTAATTATGCATTTACTAAGGCACTTAAAATTACTTAGGTAATTACTCCAGTTCGTGATCATACTATGCCCGTTTATTCAGTGACATCATCCACACATCACTATCACTAAGGTGAGTTCATGGCCCCATCTTTACTGTTTTATAACTGGGGGAGAAAACATACAAAAACTATATATATATTTTAAATATGCAAAACATGCACTGATAACAACAACAACTTATTGCCTATTGTTTGCCCCATACCCATGGACTGTAATAGTTAGTAGTGTAGCGCGAAATGTGTGAATAGATCTATTTGGGTATTGAAACACCCGGCCTGCGTGACTTGCTATCACGAAACGCTTAGGCCAAGCAACAGGTTTACATCATTTCCGGACTGAAGGAACAACATTAGGACAGGTCCAAATGGGTGTACTGAACAACTTTTTGTCTAGCTTCTATTACAGGGCAATATGAACTACTATAGTATGTAGCTTGGTGCTCTACTATCTTCGTGATGTTTTGGCATATTATTAACTTATTATTTAAACTAAACCTGTGAATTCACCAACTTCGTGTTGACCCCCACATTTTACTCTATATTTTTTCTCAAGAAAATAAAGCAGGTTCATGCATTGGATTCCAGCATTTTAGGAGCATCATGTCTACCATTGGGCTGAGATATTTACTTCAGTTTTATAATAAATGTGGTTTACAAACAAGATACTAAGTGTGTACAATTGATTCATGTAATTTGTATTAAATGACTTTTATGATCATTGCTCTATATGCTATGTGTGTTATCGATCCACCCAAGTAACGCCCCAATAACTATTCAGCTGCATTTGACCAACTTGGGGGTGTTACAGAAATGGTATCATGCCGTATAGTTATAGAGAACCAGATCGATAATAAAAATTTTAAATATAATAAAAAATTTAAACTGGACTACAACTGAACTTTTAAAAATCAATGAAATAAAAAGAAAGTTGATTTTTGGGGAACCTTTATAAGTTAGGCATATAGTACATAGAGCATACGCATTATGTGAACTAGTTTTTCACTGATTTATAACCTTCGAGTTAATAAATCACCTATGTATCTACCTATACTTTTAACAAGCATAGTTAAAAGACATAAACCGCATCGCATATGCATTTTAAAAACTTTTTGAATTGTGTAAGCTAAAAACTTACTCAACTTTGAAATGCTATTTTCAGATATCATGACGCCACCCACTATTGTGACTACTTTCGAGGAGCTCATGGCTCATACCA
Organism: Glebionis coronaria; assembly: GCA_025667525.1. Classification (NCBI taxonomy): domain Eukaryota; kingdom Viridiplantae; phylum Streptophyta; class Magnoliopsida; order Asterales; family Asteraceae; genus Glebionis; species Glebionis coronaria. The sequence goes on from CM046877.1 coordinate 7,242,134, forward strand.
CCACTCCATTATCACCGACGTCAGTATTTGCTGGACCCGCATCCGACACCGAGTCCAGATATGACCAGCCAGACGGAGTCATCATACTTTCAGATTCACCTACCCCATCACCACCTACTGTATCTCCTACTTCACCACTACTTGTAGTACATGCATCTCCTCCTAGGGAGATGGACCAGGTTGTGCCTTCCTTACTACCATTGCCACCACCTTCTGCATATCACCCGTACCCCACCAGTACTTTGCCACCTCTTAAGAGGAGGCGTGATTTTGTTCCTGACTCGACCTTCGAGGTAGGAGAGGGATCAAGAGCTGGACAGCCTAGTCTTGGCGTCCTACAGGCACAGATCGACGAACATGTGGCCCGACAGGCGCAGGACACCGCTCTCATTCATGCCCTATTGCAGGCGGACCATCAGGGTCGCGCCTTACTTCAGGAGAGATATAGTTCTCTCTACTGGGCTGTGGCTAGTGAGTCACACACCACACAGAGTTCTCTGGGTATGACCCAGGGAACTATTCATTGGTTATTGGATGAGGTTGCTTACCTCCGCTACCGGTTAGCTGCACTAGAGGGTCACTCATACGAGACCCAGGCTGTTATCACTCAGGAGGAGACCTTTCGGACGTTCATAGACTTGGCAGACCTTCGCCATCAGGGAGTCATTGCTGAGACAGACCACCTACGGAGTGCCGATACTGCACGTCAGCACCAGTTGCTCGAGACTATGAGATACTCTAGAGAGACCAGGAGGACGATGATTCGTATGCAGGATGATCGTGCACCCACACCACCAGCTGGACCACCTGCACCTACAGACAACCATACTAGTGTAGGCTAGATTCCATTGTACATCATGACAAGTACTGAGTTGCATCTCAGCTCGCATGATTTAGATCTTTTGTACTTGTATTTCCATTTCATTTGTATCTGTATCGTAGCACCTAACCTTAGTAGGTAGGTTATCTTTTGTAGTATTACAAACATTTATACCACTATCTCAGACAGGATGGTTGTATCTCTGTCTTAGAGCGGTTGTATTTGTACTATATTGATGTTCACCAGCACTGATATATTATCCTTTACTTGTTTGTTTGAATCTATATTATTATGAAATCTTGACAGGTTATCCAATTTGTTGTGAATTCTATGCATACCCATTTTTATGCAACATAATATAATAATCTTACTAACCAACTGATAAATCTCATCTTTGTGTATGATAAAACAATGGCACAAAATAGTCACTCAACAGAACACTAACGCTGCTCCTTTAGCGACGATTTCAGAAGCACAACTCAGAGTGCTTATCGGTCAAGGCATTGTTGATGCCCTAGCCGCCAGGGAAACACACCCCAGCGGAAACCAGGGCGACAGTCAAAACTCGAATGTCAGGGATCAAATTGCTAGAGGATGTACCTATCCCGACTTCCTGAAATGCAAGCCCAGTTACTTCAAGGGCAAGGAAGGGGTAATAGGACTCATGCAATGGTTCGAAAGGACCGAGACAGTATTCCACATTAGTGATTGCACCGGGGAGAACAAGGTGAAATTTGCCACATGTACCCTCTTGGAACATGCTCTCACCTGGTGGAACTCCCTAGTTGCTACCCTTGGGCATGATGAAGCCTATGGGATGACCTGGAATGCATATAAGGAAAGACTTACCACGAAATAATGTCCTCGAGGTGAAATCAAGAAGCTAGAGATTGACTTGTAGAACCTCAAATGCTCAAATCATGACATCACGACTTACAACCAGAGATTTCAGGAGCTAACTTTGATGTGTACTCGAATGTTCCCTGACGTGAAGGACAAGATAGAAAAGTATGTCAGTGGACTTCCGGATTCTGTGCATGACAGTGTACTCGCATCCCGACCCACTACAGTCGAGGGTGCTGTTGGGAATAAAATGTAGCCAGTACACTTGAACGCTGACAAGAAGAAAACAAGCGTTGATAAGAAGAAAACAAACGTTGACAGATCAAGCGTTGACAGGAAGAAATCAAGCGTTGATAGGATGAAGTCAAGCACTGATAGAAAGATATGGTCTACACGTATTATGTTTCCTGTTTGTTTCTAGTAAAGATAGGATCAACAATGTCTTTTCTATATTTATCTTTACCTAGAATAGCTGATACGTAGACTCTTGTACAAGGCTTTTTATGTCTATAAAAGAAGACCTTTAGGTTTTGTTTCATATAAGTTTTCATACGTTTAACACTTTCATTGTAAGCAAGTTTGTTCTAATCAATCAAGTGAAAGTTTGTTTTACATTCTTTGTGTGTTCTTGTTTGAGTATTAATTCCGCATAATACTTAAATTGTTTATACACAAACAAAGTTTCTCTACGTGTTTAACTTGATTTAATCTCGTTTACACAAGCTAAATCGATCTAAGTTTGGGATCAACAAGTGGTATCAAAGCTTGTTGAGAAACTTTGATCTAAAGAACACAAGAACCCTAAATCATCAAAAACCCTAATTTTCACAAAACCCTAAAAACATCATGTCTACCCCAGAAGTAAACTCCTCATCCTCCTCAAACCACAATATCAAGATTCCCATGTTAGACCCAGACAATTTTGAGCTATGGAAGTTTAACTTTGAGCAATATCTACAAATCCATGACTACACTCTATGGGAAATTATTGAATATGGAAACACATTCAATAAGGCTAAAAAGACTACAGCTGCCATTGCTGCAAGAACAACTATTCAAGGTTCTACTGAAGAGGAACGAAAAGAAAAACTTAAAGAGGGTAGAGCTGTCTCAGTTGAGGACATAGCAAAAAGAAGAGTTGACATGAAAACCCTGAGCATTCTGAAACTCTCTTTAGGACAAGAAAATCAGCATAAATACAGAAGTTATGAGTCTGCAAAAGATCTTTGGGCAGCTCTTGAAGTTGCTTATGGTGGTAATGCTGATACTATACAAGAGAAAAAGAAACAACTCTTGAATGAGTATGTTATTTTTAAGGCTCAACCTACTGAGAAGCTAAGTAGTGTGAGAATGAGACTTCTCGACATCACAAACAAGCTATCCTTCATGGGAACAGTGCTTGGTGATGTTGATATTATCGCCACTTTTCTTAAAAGCCTTGGTGATGCATGGAAGATTGAAGCAAGATCTATAATTACCAATAACACTCACAAAAGTTATACTTTTGATGATGTTTACAACAAACTGAGGCTGTTGGAGAATGAAACTCTTTTGGATCATGGAAGCAAGTCCACCAATGGAAACATGGCCTTCTTCTCACATAGTGAAGGTCAATTTGATCAAAAGGAGTCATACATGCACCCCGTTACTGGATCAACTTGTGTCAACACTGGATCATATCCAATCAACGCCTCACATTCAGACGCTGACACATATAAAATTGACTCACCAAGAGTTAAGCCTGCTGGTATTGATCTAGATACTGTGTGTGTATACATTGCTTCATTGCCCAATGGTTCAGTGATTACTTATGAGTACCTTGAGAAAATTAGTGATGAGCATTTGGAGGAGATGGACATAAAGTGGATTATGGCTCTTGCAAGTATAAGAGCCAACAGATGGAATAGAAGATTAAAAAAGAAGATGACTTTTAATGCTAAGGACACTGCTGGATTTGATAAATCCAAGGTTGAGTGTTACAATTGTCATCGTATGGGACACTTTATGAGAGAATGCAGATCTCCAAGAAGATCTGATGCTGGAAAACCTTCAAGCCAAATTGTTAAGGCTCAGGATCCCAAGGCCATGGTGGCAATGCAAGAAATTGATGGTGTTGGATGGGATTGGAGCTATTTGGCTAAGGATGAGGAAGAGAATAAAGCTTTGGTTGCTGAGATGGAAGAAGAAGAGCATGTTCTCTATGCTCTCATGGCACACTCCTCATCTTCATCAGACAATGAGGTATATGATGATGCTTTTTGTAGTAAGGGTTGTCGTCTAAATACTGAAAGACTTAACAAAGAGGTTTTAAGGTTGTCAACAGATGTGGGTAATGAAAGATGCAAGTTGTCTAACTATCAACTTGCTCTTACTCAAACTGAAAAAACTGTAACTGAGTATAAGAAAATGGAGCTTGACCTAAAAGATAAAATCAATATCTTAAAACATGATTTAAATGCTAGTACTGATATTAGAAACATCATGGAGAGGGTTAATGATGAATTACAGGCTAAGTTAGATGAGGCTATCAAGAATAAGGATAATGTAGATCTTAAAATTCAGAGATTTGATAAAGCCTCACAAACCCTAGGAGAATGTGTTAGTAAACAAAGGGATTCTAGGGATATGACTGGGATTGGGATGACAGAGTATGCTGGTGTTCCACCACCAGCTGGGGACTTCTATGGTGTCCAAATAAAGGACTTGTCTTGGACTGGTTTACCAGAACTCCAAGAAGAGGAAATTATTCCTCCACCAAGAGTCCTTACCCCAGTAGAAGAATATAGGCAGAAGTTGACTGATTTGGACCAATGGAAGAAAGCCAACCCTACCTTGTTTGTCAAGGGTGGCATGCTTAGTGATAGCCTAAAGGAGTCTACCCCTATCAAAGTAATAAATCCAATCACTGGCAAGACTGTTGACCTTGGCTCTAACGTTGTTAGAAAACCTAGTATTAAATATGCAGAAATGTATAGAAAAACTAGGTCACCAAAAGCCAAATTAGTGATAATGGAACAGGTTTCTTTTCTTCTAGACCTAGAGTTATGTCTAGAAAAGCTTGTTATACTTGTGGTAGCTTTTCACATTTAGCTTATAAGTGTGTCAACGCTTCAAAGGTCAATGCTGACAAAAGGTCAAACACTGTCAACCCAAAACTTTTATGCAGCAGAGTCCACAAGTTGTTAGACCAGCCCTATTCTTTACTAAAGGGTCTAACACTTATGGACAAAGACCTTTTCAGAAGACCAATACATGGTCTAATAGACAATAGGTTCCTGTAGCAAACCGTAAGTTCAACGCTGATAAGGGTAATTTCAGCGTTGACAAGACCAAATCAAACGCTGACAGAAACGTTGCCAGACCAAATAATGGTAAATATTTGCAACCACAGGGTAAGGGGTCTAAAGCTTCTTCTAGCTTGACATGGAGACCTAAGCAAGATCAAAACCCTAATTCAGATGGGATTTCTATGACCTGTAACAGATTTAACTATATTTCAAAGGTCATCACAAAACCAGTTGGGGTTAAATGGGTGTTTAATCCAAAAAGGGATGAACAAGGGGTTGTTATGAGGACTAAGTCTGTTCTTGTTGAACAACCAAATGAATCCAAGTCTGCTCAGGCTTGAGTTCCCAAAGAAAAATAATTTGTTTTCTTTATGTGCAGGGCATTCAAAAACAGGTTAATGATTATGGCTATTGGGATAGTGGATGCTCTAGGCACATGACTGGGAAGGAAGATTATCTCACAAACTTCACTCCCATTAAGGATGGTGATTAAGTTTACTTTGGAGGCGGATATGGAACTATCACAGGCAAATGAACTCTTGTCACCAACAATTTGCGTTTTGAAAACGTGTTTCTGGTAAAAGAACTTGACTATAATCTTTTTAGTGTATCACAAGTTTGTGATAACAAAAATAAGGTTCTTTTCACTGATACTGAATGCTTGGTGTTGAGCAAGGATTTTAAAATACCAGATGAGAAATTCATTGATTATAGAACACATAGGCATAAGGACATTTATAATGTGAATCTTAATGGGATTAGGATGAATAATAACTTGTCATGTCTTTATGCTAAGGCTTCAGTTGATGAGAGTAATCTATGGCACAAGAGACTAGGGTACATTAACTTTAAAAATATAAACAGACTTGTGAGACATGGCTTGGTTGATGGTTTGCCTGAAAAGGCTTTCCACAATGACCACTCTTGTGTTGCATGCCCTAAAGGCAAACAGCACAAGGTCTCATTTAAGTCTAAACAGGTGCACTCTAGTTCTAAACCACTTCACTTGCTGCATATGGACTTGTTTGGTCCAACTAATATAGCAAGCTTGAATGATAAATCTTACTGCTTTGTCATTACTGATGATTTTTCTAGGTTTACTTGGACTTTCTTTTTTGCTTTGAAAAGCGACACTTCTGATACTTTAAGTAACTTTATTAACCAAATTGAGAAGAAGACTGGTAATGAAGTTAAGATGCTTAGAAGTGATAATGGTGGTGAGTTTAGAAATAAGCTATTGGATGATTTTTGTGCCAAGAAAGGGATTACTAGACAGTTTAGTGTAGCCAGAACCCCACAGCAAAATGGGGTTGCTGAGAGAAAGAATAGAACCCTCATAGAAGCAGCCAGGACTATGTTGGTTGATGCTCACTTTCCCATTGCTTTTTGGGCTGAGGTTGTGAATACAGCTTGTTATGTTCAGAATAGAGCATTAGTCAACAAGATACATAACAAAACACCTTATGAGTTACTTTGGGGAAGGAAACCTAATATTGGTTTTCTTAAACCTTTTGGTTGTCATGTAGTTGTGTTAGACACTAGTGATGCCTTAGGTAAATTTAGTGCTAAAGGTGATAAAGGCTACTTCATGGGTTATTCAGTGCAGAGTAAAGGATATAGGGTTTACATTAAGAAGGAAAAACGTATACTTGAAAAAGTACATGTTAGGTTTTTAGAAAGTAAACCCAGTGATCCTGAAAGTGGTCCAAATTGGTTATTTGACTTGGAACCTCTATCTAGGGCTTTGAATTATATGCCTGTTACTAATCTAAACATTGTGAAGGTAACTTCAAGTGTTGTGGAAGAACCAGTTGTTGATGTTTCAGGTACACAGGTTAATGAAGAGGTTGGATCACAAGCAGACAAGTCATCACCCATACTTGAGTATGTCACTATTCCCATATGGACAGATGCTTTTGGTGCTGCTATTGCTGCTGGAAAGGAAAATGGTGGTCCCCAAGTATCACCAGTTGACAACATGCATGATCTTTCAGGCAATGACAAAGGAAAATCTGGCGCTGACAAGACAACTTCAGACGTTGATGGCTCAAACGCTGACAGCCATGATTCAGGCGTTGACAGCTCTCTTGACCATATTTTCTCTTACAATTTTGAACAAGGTGAACCTTCAAACAGAAATGGAGAGGTTCATTCAGATATTGAGGGAAGAGAGTCTGAAGAAGATATTGGTAACGTGGAAGATGAGATTAAAGACAACAGACTTTTTGAGGGAGGAGTTTTTATTTCTACAATGAAGGATCACCCCTCTTCTCTAACTATTGGTGATGTGATGTCTCCTGTTCAAACTAGAAGATCTCATCAGAATCTTGGAGGATTTATTGCCAATATACACAAGAAGGTTGATACCTCTCTTGTTCAAACATGTTTGTTTGCCTGTTTTCTGTCACAACATGAACCCAAGAAAATTTTTGATGCTCTCAAAGAACCAAGTTGGGTGGAAGCAATGCAGGATGAGCTTCACCAATTTGCTATTCAGGATGTTTGGGAGTTAGTTGATTGTCCCAGACATGTCAGACCTATTGGGACAAGATGGGTTCTTAGAAACAAGAAAGATGAAAGAGGCATTATGGTCAGAAACAAGGCACGTTTAGTGGCTCAAGGATATACACAAGAGGAAGGGATAGACTATGAGGAGGTCTTTGCACCAGTTGCAAGGATTGAGGCTATAAGGATATTTCTAGCCTATGCTTCCTGCATGGGCTTTACTGTCTATCAAATGGATGTGAAGAGTGCTTTTCTTTATGGCACAATTGTAGAGGAGGTTTATGTAATGCAGCCTCCTGGTTTTGAAGATTCAGAGCATCCAGACAAGGTGTATAGAGTCAAGAAAGCTATGTATGGACTTCATCAGGCCCCAAGAGCATGGTATGGCACATTGTCCACCTATCTGGTGGAAAATGGATTCAAAAGGGGCACCATACACCAGACCTTATTTACAAAGAAGAATGGTAAGGATGTCTTACTTGTTCAGGTTTATGTGGATGATATCATCTTTGGCTCCTCAAGCCCAAAGACGAGTGAAGACTTTTCCAAGCTCATGACAGACAAATTCAAGATGAGTGCAATGGGGGAGATGAACTTCTTTCTAGGGCTACAAGTTCAGCAGAAAGAAGATGGTATCTTCATCTCTCAAGATAAGTATGTAGCAGAAATCTTGAAGAAGTTTGGCTTTTTTCCACATGAGAAAAGGGCTAGTACTCTTATGGATAGAGAACACCCTTGGGGAAAAGTTGGAGATGGAAAAGATGTGGATGTCAGGCACTATAGATCAATGATTGATTCATTGATGTATCTAACAGCCTCAAGACCTGACATTATGTTTGCTGTGTGTGCATGTGCATGCCACCAAGTGACTCCCAAAGAGTGTCATCTTCATGCTGTCAAGAGAATCTTTAGATACCTTAGATGTTATCCAGACTTGGGATTATGGTATCCAAAAGATTCACCATTGGAGCTTATTGCATATTCAGACAGTGATTATGGTGGTGATAATTTTAATAGAAAATCCACAACTGGTGGATGTCAGTTTCTTAGGAGTAGGTTGATATCTTGGCAATGCAAGAAACAAACAGTGGTGGCCAATTCTACAACTAAAGCATAGTATGTTGCAGCAGCTGCTTGTTGTGGACAAGTCTTATGGATTCAGAACCAGCTGTTGGATTATGGGTATAATTTCATGCATACCAAGATTTTTGTAGACAATAACAGTACTTTATGCATTATTAAAAATCCTGAACATCATTCTAAAACAAAACACATCGAAATTAGACATCATTTTATAAGAGATTGTTTTGAAAAGGGTTTAATACAACCAGATAGGGTTGACACAGAAGAAAATGTGTCTGATTTATTAACTAAACCTTTTGATACTGGAAGGTTTCAATACTTGGTAACAAGTATTGGAATGATCAATCTCACTTAATATGTGTTTTGGGGTCTTTTTGTAAAAGTATGTACAGGATATGCATTGTTATTGGTCTTTTTGATAAGTTAGATTTTCCACTATATTTTTCTAACGCTGACAAAGGTTATCGTAACGCTGATAAGTGTTATCGTGACGTTGTCAGCAACATGTTAGTTTTGTGGTTTTTGATCTAAGTGTGCAGGTGTTGTTAGCATTGTACCATTAGATACAGAGTTGCTTATGGATCCTTGGAGAATCATTAGAGCATGTTTTAGTTTATGGATGATGGTTGGAATATTTATATTCTTATCTTGACATAAATTTTTATTTACATGCATATTATTTGGCAACTTGTGTATCACAATTTAAGGGGAGGTTTTAGGAACCTTTAGGATTTTTGGGTATTCTTACAATACTCTTATCATAATTTTAGATTGTGTCCACAGGCGAGTATGAGTTAGTTTTCTATCTCATGAGGCACTGTAGCATGCAAAGTTGATATACTATGCATGCTGCCAAGACCTTTTTGTCCTAAAATTGGATGTGGTCTGTTGGGAGACTTGGGAATGATTTATAATGGGTTTACCTGGGAGTTACAAAGGATTTTATGAGATATCTTAACTGTTAAGAATTTTGGTTAGCAAGGGACACTAGAGGACTGTTATGTCTATCTTGCATAAGCAAGTGTGCATAATTGGACAGTGCTTGCCGCCCTATAATAATTTTCAGTTTATAGGTTATCTACACTAGGATAAATTACTTTGTTAAGGTCCTTTTTCATTTTTTATTACTTTTATTTTTGGACGCTGACAAATATTTTTCCAAGCGTTGTTGTGACCAATTTAGACGCTGACATGGCTTTTGCAAACGTTGACAAGAATATAGCCGTTGGGCGTTGACGGGTTATTTTTGACCGTTGACACTCATTGGGACCTACCCAGTTGTTATTCTTGACGCATTTTGGGGCCGTAATTTTGGGAGTAGATAACTTTTAATTAATGCACAAGATAACTTATTTTCTTTTCAATATTTTCATCATTATATTTTGAAAATACTTGCCTTATTTTTGACCAGTCACATGTGCCTATCTCTCCTATATATTTGGCTCCTATTTTTAAACAGGGTACTATCATATTCTTGTCTAACACTTTTTCTCCTATAATTCATCTTTCATCAATCTTTCACAAACAGCTTTCTTCAACAATGGCACCAAAGTTTAAACCAAGTGACTTAGTATTGGGATTCAGGAGTCAGCACAACATGATTGCTTATTTGGAGGCTGATGATACTTTGTTTCCACAATACACTCAGATGGTGGCGTATTTGAATGCATCTCCAATTAGGTATGCACTTTCTCATGCTCCTCTCATCCATGTCACTCATATTAAACAGTTTTGGAACACTGTCAGTTCCTCAACGCTTAATAATGTGACTACATTAACAACTATTGTTCATGGGCGTACTTGGGTGGTTACTGAAGCCTTGGTTCGCCAGGCTTTGCATCTTAATGATACAGATGGTATAACCACTCTCCCCATTAATGAAATAGAACAAGGACTTCGGGCTTTGGGTATCCTTTCCCTGATGAGGGTACTTTAAATAAATATCATAAACAAGAATTTCCCCCAGCCTGGAAGTACCTCATACATGTCATCCTTCAATGTTTGAGTCCTAAATGTACTGTACATAATGAAATTAACAGATCCATTGCTAGTGCAATTGTGTGCATTACAAGTGGGCAAAAGTATAATTTTTCAAAATTAATTTTTGATGGCATGTGTAAAAACAAGGGGAATAAGATGACTTTGGCTTATCCCAGATTTTTACAAATGGTTTTTGATGAACAAAGGTACTGCATAAGGGATCATGATGATTTTTATGAGATCCCTGTGCAAAAGAAAGCTATTTTTAGTAAGATGAACTCATCCCTCACCGTGAATTACCCCTCACCCAAGCTATGCTTGCTGTTATTGCAGCAACACAACCTCAACCAGACCCACAACCACAACTTGACCCAATACCAGAACCTTTGCCTTCACCTCAACACATGGAAATTGACCAAGAATCCTCAACGCTGACACATTAAATGTTGGCGTTAACACTAGTAATCCAAACGTTGACACCTTTCCTTCACAGACCCAAACACCCCTTAACCTTCAAACTACCACCCAGTCCACATCATCTTCTACACCCCCTGAATATAGGTTGATTAAACGTCCAAGGACTACTGGAGTGTTCTCCTCTAGTGGTCCTATCCATGTTGCAGAGAGAACCACCACCACAAGTGTGGTTGGTGCTATGGATGAGGCTGGGACTATTGGTGCTAGCTTAGATGCAGGCCAAGCCAGTCCTAGCATCTTTAAGACCTCATCCATGCCCCATGACTCTACTTTGGGAGGTCAAATACCCATTCTAGAGGAGGGCAGATTGGAACCATACACACTGATGGAATTGACGGCTGTCTGCATTAGCTTGCAAAAGCAAAATGCAGATCTGGTACAAACAGTCAGTACATAAGGCCTTGAACTCAAGCAATTGAGGGAGAGGATTGTCATTTTGGAGGATGCTAACACTAGGCGTGGTATGGAGGAATCTTCCAAAGGGGAGGATGAGCAGATCCATGTGAGTGACAAAGGCTCACATGATGGAGAATCTTTGGGTGTTGCTGAAGCCCTCACTGAATTGAAGAAGCAACCAGGTTTAGATACATCTTTGGTTACTCCTACAAACTTGAACTTGTCTTTTACAGCAATAATGGAGCAGTTCACAAGAGGCGCTGAGACAAGTAAGGTGAGCGTTGACAAGCAAACTTTGGACGCTGACACATCAAGCGCTGACAAGAGTAAGTTGGGAGCTGACAAGAGTAAGTTGGGCGCTGACACACAGAATTTGAGCGTTGACAGACCTGCAGATATGGTTGATGTATTCCAGTCATCAGCTATCATCAAAGAAGTGTCTTCACAGGTACCATTATCATCTTTACCCATCATTGATCCATTAGATAAGGGTAAAGGAATCATGGTAGAAACAGAAGTTCCAAAGGATGCAGCACAAGTAGAGTTTGATTCAAGGTTGGCTGCACAACTTGTGGAACAAGAGATGAAGAAGGTTGGTGAATCACCATTTGTTGTTACTTCTGAGGAACAAGAAGGAAGTGATGAAGGGAGTTCAGATTCAAGTGTAATGATAATTGAACAACCAGAAAGACTTGAATATGGTGATGAGTTGGCAAGAGAGAAGCTTAGAGAGATAAAATTGCAAGTAGACTATGATATGCCAGAAGTTGCTCAGATGTACCATGCCTGGGAAGATAAGGTTATGGAGCATCCAGAAATGACAATTTCAGATCAAATTTGGGGATTGGAGATTCTTCTAAGAGTTCAAAGAGACTGCAAGGTGATTCTGAAGCACAAGGCTAACAATGTTTTCTCACTACTGAAGAGGGATAGAAGGGATCTTTACTACATGTTATTCAGATGTCATGGAACAGGATGGACCTTTAAGAAATTACAAGGATTATCCTTTGAAGAATTGGAGTATAAGGCTTATCCCATTTGGGCAAAAGTGCAGGAAATGAATACTATCAAACTTCTTTTAGATGAAAGGAAAGAAGAACTTGTAGAATAGATGGAGATTCAAAAGGCAATGATTGTTTCAAGGCCTTTGAAAAAGGGAGTTCCACTTGATTTCCCTAAAGATATGGATAAATTGAATCCCAGTAAAGCTGTTCTTAGAAGGAGCATTAAGCTCTCACCCATGGAAGCTTCAGATATGGTACAAGTGTTACCTCTTGATGCCAGAAACCCTATCATTAGCTATGAAGAAGATGCAAGTGGGTTTTGGATGATTGGCAGATATGAGAAAGAGGTACACACATTTACTACTCTTATGTCTCTCTTTGCAAGTATGGATAGGGAAGACTTAGCAGACCTTTGGAGGTTGTTGATGGCCAAGTATGAGACTGAAGCACCTAATTTAGTCAATGGAATAAAGCTTTGGTCAACATTCAAGAGAATGTGTGCACCAGAAGAAGAAGATCCTGTTTGGAAGGATCTTGAGGATGATGTCAGTGGACTTCAATGGCGTTTGTATTCAGCTGCTGGTGTGTATTATTTGAGTTCTACAAAGTTTGTTGAGTATCTACTTGTAGATGCTGAGTATCCCATGTCCAAAGAAGTTTTGGAAAAGATGAAGACAACACAGCTGGAGACTGACTATTCAAGTGATGTGGCCAAAGATTTGATTAGGCATGTTTATTACCAATATGATAAGATTTATAATATTCCTCCTAGTTCTTAAATTTTATTCAGAAACTTGATTGCTAGAGTAGATATCAAGTTTAGGGGAGGATTGTTGGAAATAAAATGTAGCCAGTACACTTGAACGCTGACAAGAAGAAAACATGCGTTGATAAGAAGAAAACAAGCGTTGACAGATCAAGCGTTGACAGGAAGAAGTCAAGCGTTGATAGGATGAAGTCAAGCACTGATAGAAAGATATGGTCTACGCGTATTATGTTTCTAGTTTGTTTCTAGTAAAGATAGGATCAACAATGTATTTTCTATATTTATCTTTACCTAGAATAGCTGATACATAGACTCTTGTACAAGGCTTCTTATGTCTATAAAAGAATACCTTTAGGTTTTGTTTCATATAAGTTTTCATACGTTTAACACTTTCATTGTAAGCAAGTTTGTTCTAATCAATCAAGTGAAAGTTTGTTTTACATTATTTGTGTGTTCTTGTTTGAGTATTAATTCCGCATAATACTTAAATTGTTTTATACACAAACAAAGTTTCTCTACGTGTTTAACTTGATTTAATCTCGTTTACACAAGCTAAATCGATCTAAGTTTGGGATCAACAGGTGTCATAGAATTTGCCACAGAGCTGATGAAGAAACGGGGACGTGATCATGTGCTTAGGCAGTCTGAGTACAAGAGGAAAGTTGAGGAGAACTACCGTGGTTACGATCAGGCCCAGCCACCAAAGAAGCAAAACTTGGGCCAAATCTGTAGTGCTGTTTCATCAACACCACCACCATATTCAGGCAACAAGCCGAAGTGCACCAAGTGGAATTTCCATCATTTCTCTACTGTTGAATGCCGAAGACTCGGACAGGGCAACACCTATGTTCCAGCCATCAGGAACAACTCCAGCACCAACTACAAGCCCCGCAATGGCAACAGTCAGAACTTTCGTGGAAATGAATAGCAGGGAAACCGCCAACACACTGGCAGCGGTAACACGACTCGTAGGGAAATTCGTAGTTATGGTTGTGGAGAGATCGGACACATCAGCCCTGATTGTCCAAAGCGAGCAGTTAGGAACGAGAGCAGAGGAGGAGCACCGTCTAGAGTCTATGTGATAGGAGACGCCAAGACCAACCCAGACTCCAATGTGGTTACTGGTACGTTCCTTCTAAACAATCGCTATGCAAATATTTTATTTGATACGGGAGCCGATAGAAGTTTAGTAACTTACTAGACATCACACCTACATGGTTAGATGACTGTTACAGAGTCGAATTAGCAGACGGTAAGATCATTGAAACTAACACTATGTTAAGAGGTTGTACCTAAATCATCTATTCGATATTCAGTTAATACCTGTAATTTTGGGTAGTTTTGACGTCATCATTGGTATGGACTAGTTAGCTAAATATCACGCGACCATTGTGTGCAACCAAAAGCTAGTCCGTATACCATGGGGAAAAGAAAATCTAATCGTTCGAGGAGAAGGAAACCCAGATAGAACTGACACCAGACTGAGTGTTATCTCATGCACTAAAGTCCAGAAGTATATACTAAAAGGATGCCCTATATTCTTAGCACATATTTCAAAAACCGACAAAAGGGGGAACCAGAGAAGAAACAAATCAAGGACGTACCAATTCTCCGTGATTATCCCGAAGTTTTCCCGGACGAATTACCTGGTTTGCCTCTGACTCGTCAAGTGGAATTTCAAATCGACTTGATACCAGGAGCTGCACCAGTAGCTAAAGCACCATACCGATTAGCACCAACCGAGATGAAAGAACTCGCTGAACAACTTCAAGAACTGTCAGACAAAGGTTTTAACAGACCCAGTTCCTCACCTTGGGGAGCTCCAGTACTTTTTGTCAAAAAGAAATACGGATCTTTCCGAATGTGTATCGATTACAGAGAACTGAATAAGTTAGCTGTGAAAAATCGTTACCCACTACCACGAATCGACGACCTATTTGATCAGCTGCAAGGATCAAGTGTATACTCCAAGATCGACCTACGATCAGGGTATCACCAGTTGAGGGTCAGAGAAGAGGACATACCGAAAACAGCTTTCAGAACTCGTTACGGTCATTATGAATTTCAAGTCAGGCCATTTGGCCTGACAAACGCTCTAGCCATATTCATGGACCTCATGAATCGAGTGTGCAGACCCTATCTGGATAAGTTCGTGATTGTGTTTATCGACGACATACTCATCTATTCCAAGAATGAGCAAGAGCACGGAGAACATCTTGCTCAAGTGCTAAAATTACTTAAGGAAGAGAAGTTGTACGCAAAATTCTCGAAGTGTGATTTTTGGATTCCTAAAGTTCATTTCCTCGGTCATGTGATCGATGACAAGGGAATTCAAGTAGATCCCGTGAAAGTCGAATCTGTGAAGGATTGGGCATTACCCACTTCACCAAAGGAGATTCGCCAATTTTTAGGCCTTGCCGGTTACTACCGGAGATTCATAGAGGGATTTTCTAAGATAGCTAAATCTATGACAAAGCTTACTCAGAAGGGCATAAAATTCGATTGGGGAGAAAAAGAAGAGGTCGCATTCCAAACCATTAAGCAGAAATTGTGTAGTGCACCCATTTTAGCTTTACTAGAAGGCAACGAAGACTTCGTTGTCTACTGTGACGCCTCACACAAAGGCTTAGGAGCTGTTTTGATGTAGAGACAGAAAGTACTTGCCTATGCTTCAAGACAATTGAAGAAACACGAGCAAAATTACTCTACCCATGATCTAGAGCTTGGATCTGTAGTTTTTGCTTTGAAAATTTGGAGACACTACCTGTATGGAACAAAGTGCACAGTGCAAACTAATCACAAGAGTTTACAACATATCCTAGACCAGAAGGAGCTAAACATAAGGCAACGTCGTTGGATAGAATTGCTCAGTGACTATGACTGCGACATCAAATACCACCCAGGTAAAGCCAACGTAGTTGCGGATGCACTAAGTCGAAAAGGAACTGATCCTCCCATGAGAGTTCAAGCCCTAGTCATGACCATTAGCTTGGACCTACCCAAGCAAATACTAGAGGCTCAACTCCAATCACAGAAGCCTGAAAACATCGGAAAAGAAGACATAGGAGGAATGCTTAGGACTGACCTAAGCAAGGAGAAGTTGGAAGCTAGAGCAGACGAAACGTTATGTTTACATGGAAGAAGTTGGTTACCATGTTACGGAGACTTGAGAAACGTGATCATGCAGGAATCTCATAAGTCCAAGTACTCTATACATCCCAGATCTGAAAAGATGTATCAGGACGTGAAGAAATTATATTGGTGGTCAATCATGAAAGCAGACATTGCCACATACGTGAAGAAGTGTCTGACTTGTGCCAGAGTAAAGACAGAACATCAGAGGCCATCCGGTTTGTTAGTCCAACCTGAAATACCAAAATGGAAATGGGACAACATCACCATGGACTTCATTACCAAACTCCCTACTTTGTCTCACGGTTACGATACGATTTGGGTAATCGTTGACCGACTCACGAAATCCGCTCACTTCCTGCCCATCAGAGAAAATGACTCTCTGAACAAGTTAGCTAAGTTGTACCTAAAGGAAATAGTGACTAGACACGGCATACCAGTCTCAATCATTTGTGATCGAGATGGTAGATTTACGTCAAACTTTTGGAGAGCCTTCCAAAAAAGTTTAGGAACAAACTTGGACATGAGCACCGCCTATCATCCGCAGAATGACGGCCAGAGCGAACGAACAATCCAAACCCTAGAAGACATGCTAAGAGCATGTGTGATCGACTTTGGAAAAGGATGGGTCGAACATATACCATTAGTTGAATTCTCCTACAACAACATCTACCATGCCAGTATTAAAGCAGCACCATTTGAGGCCCTTTATGGCCGCAAGTGTAGATCACCCGTGTGTTGGGCAGAGGTGGGAGAGTTCCAACTGACTGGACCCGAACTAATCCAAGAGACGACTGAGAAGATCACTCTCATCAGGCAGCGAATTCAGGCTGCCCAGGATAGACAGAAGAGCTATGCAGACAGGAAACGGAAGCCTATGGAGTTTGAAGTAGGTGACGGTGTTATGCTGAAGGTATCACCTTATGTGGGACCCTTCAAGGTGATTGCCAGAATAGGTGAAGTCGCTTATCGTCTAGAGTTGCCCCAGTAGTTGATACGGGTACACTCTACATTCCATGTCTCAAACTTGAAGAAGTGCTACGCGGATGAGCCACTAGCCATGCCATTGGAGGGAGTCCACTTCGATGACAAACTCCAATTCATAGAAGAACCGATGGAAGTCATGGAGAGAGTAGTCAAGAAGCTAAAGCGAAGCCAACTCCCGTTAGTTAAGATACGATGGAACTCTAGGAAATGTCCTGAGTTCACATGGGAACACGAAGACTCATTTAGAGCTAAGTACCCGCACCTGTTCACCTGAGCACTAACGTCATCTTAAGCTTTGAGGACAAAGCTAAAATAACGGGTTAATGCTATAAAAACTGTAAATTTCAGGTTTTGACTATGTCACCTTATGATATCTGAATATATATTACCACCTTTGCATGAAATCCTTTGAGCAATCATATGCATCATACATGAGCATACATTATTGTAATCATCAAAACATGGGGACATTTAATCTCATAGCATACATTATGATTTTCATCACTTATCACAAGGACAGTCACATTTGGATTACTACATTACATGAGCATGCAGGACAATAAACAATCACACCTCTTGGGACATTTTAGTCACCTGAACATATAATCATAAGCATTCATCACAATGGTTCATAAATCCAAACTCATGATCACAATTAATAATATTTACTTAAGTATAAATTCTTAAGCTTTAAATATATTGATATATATATATATATATATATATATATATTTTTCTTACATTATAAATGACTTTACGTTACGACATCAACTGTTTTTATATTTAAACATTACCTTTAAACCATTTTAACTTATTTAAACTAAGTTGTCATACTTTTAATATAGTAAAGTATTTTCTCATCTAAAAATGACCATACTTTCACCAAGGATGCCAAACTCAACCAAAATCAACCTATACTGACACATACTCACACAATACTATACCTATACTCCTAGTGACTATACTTAGACACAAAACTTAAACATAAAAATACCCTAGACTCAACTATAGCCGAATAAATGTACATACATAACACTTAATACCAAAAACCTTTACCATTTACACTTTTGACTTTTAAACTAGTACAACTTATTTTATTTAAGTCTTACACTATATGAAACACTTTTTCCCTCCTTTGACTAGCCACATACCACCGGTTTTATTATAAAACCATGATACCATGTACAAACATTGCATTTAAAGGATGTACTAGGTTTACTATACTCCCATCACATAAACAAACCACCTAACACCCTTTCTTGTGTCATTAGACGTGTGATAACACACATCCACACAACCAATTCATGTGTACAACTTTCCAATTAATGAAAACACTATACAAGCTCTTTTTGTTCCCTTGGAAGCCTCATATGCGACGGCAAAGAGGATGTATATGACATATGTACATACCTTGGTCATTAAAACATGTACTCCTAAAGTACACTCCCAAAATTCTCACAATCTAGCCTATCTCTCTCTCTCTTGGCGTGTATACACCCCAAACCACAACTCTCAATCTCACACTTGGGATATTTAGCAAACACTTAAGCTTTACACATCACTCACACTCCCACATTCGGTTATTCTCTCAATAAAAAGCCTAGACAAGATCAAGCATTTACTCCTACTCATCCATGGTCCTCTCAAGCATTTAGTGCAAGTTTACAAGATATTTCTATCATTCAAGTCGAACTCAAGATCATCCTAAGTCACCACAAGAGTAACCCGACGTCTAGAACTCTAAAACCCTAGTCATCATCTCGTTTTTCTTGAAACAAGTAAGTATAAACCCTCTCTAAGCTTTCCTTCCTTATTTTACTTCTCATGCATGTTTTTACTACAATAATAGAGTTAGAAGCACATGCATACGTTTGAAACTTCTAAACCTAGACGACATATAAGCCCATGGCTTATATGATGTCTATGGGTACTCTTGCCTTTAAAAGCCTAAAACTCGTAAGGTTATGCTTAAAGAACTTATTTAAGCCCTAGAGTAAATCACTATGCCATGTAAGTTTATAAAAAGTAATATAAGCCAAAAATACTTAAGCTTATATAAGCCCATAAGTTATAAAAGCCTAATCATATTTAAGTTGGATATTTAAGCCCGTAAAATAAATATAAGCCGAGCCATAAGAAATTATATAAGCCATGATATAGGATTTATAAAACCTAATATAAGCCAAAAACTATAACTCATATAAGCCACGTCATTTAAGCCCTAAATAACTTATATAAGCCAAAACTTAAAACCCTAGATGAGCTAGCCATGAAAATCCTAAAAGCTATATAAGCCGAGACCTAATTATATTTAATCTAGCTTATTTAAGCCCTAAGGATATTAAAATAAGCCAAGTTGTATAAACCCTCCTATAAGCTAAAATAAGCCGAACCCCAAATAAGCCCATAACTTAATTTTGGACTTAGAAATATTAAAGTGTAAGCCCATAAGGAAAATATAGGGACAAGCCCACTTGGTAAATATTAGTTGAGTTTAAACAAGCCCCTATAGGCCCAATTAACCTAAGCCGAAACCTAATTGGGCCGGTCAAGCCCAAAACCTATTAGGGGAGACTTTTTGTGCCTATTATGACAAATGGTGACAGTATTGGTTGATTTGGTAAATATATAAAACAAGTATTAATAAGTTCGTGACTTTATAAAGTACAAGGGCCAAAGGTGTCATTTTCCAAAGTATAGGGGGCGTATGTTTTAAACCGTGAGTTATATGAAACCACAAGGGCCATTGTTGCCAATACTTAAACTAAATTCTAACCCTAGTTACCTTAATAAACAATCCGAGACCTCAAGGGGTCATCTTTTCCATTTATGAAAACTGTTACAAGCCCTATCCCCGTTTTGTTAATATTCGAGACCTTAAGGTTCATTTCTGCCACTTTTAGAAACTTAATATAAGCCCTAGCTTAATACTTAAATAAGCTGAGACATGAAGGACTAGAAGTGACATTTTAGGAAACTAATACAAGCCCTAACTATTCCTTTTTAACAATCCGAAAGTTTAAGGACCATTTGTGTCACTTTGGCAAACTAAAACAAACCCTAACCCTAACCTAATTAATTTCCGAGACTTAGGGGGGTGTTTGGTCATTTCCTCAAAGTTTGTAAGCCCTAGGGGCGTTCTTATAAATAAATTAAACGGACGAGGACTAACAACGTAATATACTTAACGAACGAAACCTTAAAGGGCATTTTGGTAAACTGATATACTAACAAGGACTCATGTGTAATTTAAGTTAATTAAAAATATTAATAAATTATTTTATTAATAAATTAACTTAGCCATTTGGATAATTATTAAATTATTCGCGAAACCTTATAAACTGACAAATCCCGTTAACTATATTTTGAGGACTTAAGAAAAGTAAATTGTACTTATTTTCTTACAATAATTGAATAACGTAAAACATAGTTGTTTAATTTATTACCCACTTTACTAAACAATTTATTTAAATATATATTTTTTTAGAAACTAAAAATATATATTTACAATTTAAGATAAGTGTAAACACTTAAACGGTCGTAACAGTTCATAAATTTGTGATTATGCATTCTTTCAATCATAATCCATCATGCATTGTTAATTATGCATTTACTAAGGCACTTAAAATTACTTAGGTAATTACTCCAATTCGTGATCATACTGTGCCAGTTTATTCAGTGACATCATCCACGCATCACTATCACTAAGGCGAGTTCATGGCCCCATCTTTACTGTTTTATAACTGGGGGAGAAAACATACAAAAAATATATATATATATTTTAAATATGCAAAACATGCACTGATAACAACAACAACTTATTGCCTATTGTTTGCCCCATACCCGTGGACTGTAATAGTTAGTAGTGTAGCGCGAAATATGTGAATAGATCTATTTGGGTATTGACAACACCCGGCCTGTGTGACTTGCTATCACGAAACGCTTAGGCCAAGCAACAGGTTTACATCATTGTCGGACTGAGGGAACAACATCAGGACAGATCCAAATGGGCGTACTGAACAACTTTTTGTCTAGCTTCTATTATAGGGCAATAGGAACTACTATAGTATGTAGCTTGGTGCTCTACTATCTTCGTGATGTTTTGGCATATTATTAACTTATTATTTAAACTAAACCTGTGAATTCACCGACTTCGTGTTGACCCCCACATTTTACTCCATATGTTTTCTCAAGAAAATAAAGCAGGTTCATGCATTGGAATCCAACATTTTAGGAGCATCATGTCTACCATTGGGCTGGTATATTTACTTCAGTTTTATAATAAATGTGGTTTACAAACAAGATACTAAGTGTGTATAATTGATTCATGTAATTTGTATTAAATGAATTTTATGATCATTGCTCTATATGTTATGTGCTATCGATCCACCCAAGTAACGCCCCAATAAATATTCCGCTGCATTTGACCAACTTGGGGGGTGTTACAACCATACCTAGAGGCTAGAGCTACAAGATAGTGTTTGACATTCTGTAAACAAGTTGAAACCTACTTTTTGGCAAATGAATAATTTGTTTTGTATACTCTTGGCATAAGCATGATGCATTATGCACAGTAAATATGAAAAAGATACATTTAAACAAAGCAAATAATGGTCGATTTATCGAAGTTCTTGACACCTTTAAGATTCTAAATGAGTCTGATTTGAAGCCTAAAGACGCTTCATTTGTAAGTGTCTTGTGTGCTTGTTTAAAGCTAGGAGCTTTAGAATTGGTAAATGGGTTCGTAGCAAAAAAATACTTATGTTGTAAATAGTTTGATTTATGAAAAATGTGGTACGATAACAAGTGCCTATTTAAGGAAATGAATAAAAAAGACCACCTTTCATGGAACATAATAATAAACGGATTAGCTATGCATGGTCATGGATCAGACGCCTTAAGATTTTTCCATGATGAAGAGTGCTAAATAGAAATAGAGGGTATAACGCTTATCGGTGTTTTTGTGCTTGTTCTCATATGGGATTAGTTAAATATGGGTTTACGTATGTTAACTACATGTTGGATGAATACTCGATTGAACCTCAAATCTAGCATTAAGGTTGTATGGTTGATTTATTATCTCGAGCTGGATCAACTGAAGAAGGCGTTGAATTTGTTAAGAAAATGCATGTAAAACCTGATAATGTCATTTGAACCAACTTATTAGGTTAATCTAGAGTCAAAAGTCGAAGGAGGAATACAGGGGCGAAAATGTTACCGCACTGCAACTTAATTGAGGTTGATGATGGCGTGGTTGATCGAGTTCTATATATGCCTTTGACGAGAGACATTCCAAAACAGAAGATATATATTCTGCATTGAGATAAAACTGTTGTTAGATTTAGAAGACTTTATGATTAAGATGTTATTGATTTCGTTGACTTATATATACAAATATTTATCAATTATCACATGATTTCGTTTTTACAGTTGTGTTCGTGTTACCTTGTATATTGTTTTTATTGAATGAATTACAAAATATGGTTTGCAAGTACTAGAAAGCTGAGGCACATGGGTGAGTGTGGAATTGGTGTATGTGAGGTACAACGTTGGTAAAAGGAGAACGGGTAGCAAAAGACGTATATGATAAAAAGTAACTACACCGATCTCTAAAAATGGTTTCAATATAACGTTATGGTTTATCTTTTTGTTACACACTTGTAATATTATTATTTATCTACATAAATCATAAAAGAAGTATTTAATAATTTATACTTTTGAATCCGGTATCGATTCCTTGATATCATACATGGGTCAAAAGGATAAAAAAAATCACACCGAAAGAACACAATTTGATATCCGGGAATAAAGCTCAACGGCAAACTATTTCTGATGTAGACTAAAAAACAAAGTTACAAAGATAAGTAATTGGATCTGTTGATTCAATAAGAATGCCAGAAACAATTCTGCTAATAATCGTTGATTCTAAAGAATACCCGAAAATTAGGGTAAAACACGGCAACACAACGGCCAGTGGTTTAACTTTTATTAAACTGATAACTGTCTTGCTAGGGTTACAGCAGATTCATTAAATAATGACTGCAAACAAAGAAAAACCCTAAAAATCCAACAGGCTGGACCGTAGCCCAATGACAAAGTCCAACTGAAAGTGAAAAAAACATAAAAATGCAAAAAAAAACTGATAGTAAAAAGGCTTTTCGGGCCTTGGAAAATCCGCAACCAGCTAAAAGGTGGTTACAGCATCGTCGGTCTCCTTTTTACGCACGTTTTGACAGGTCACGGACTAAAAACGGACTTAGGATGCAAAAGTTATGCCCATTTTACTAAACCCCTCTTCGTCACGCGATCTCGGGCCTCCAGAAACAAGTCAGCCCGTTCTTCAATACTTGGGCCTCCATCATTCCCCCCTGGATAAGAAAAATTCGCCCTCGAATTCCCAACTGTATCATCATCTGAAGAATCACCATGGTAAGGCAACAAGTGCTTCACATTAAAAACATCAAAACAACGAATATGACTTGGCAACTTCAAACGATAAGCATTTGAGTTCATCTTATCCACAATTTCCACTGGACCAATCTTCTTAGCAGACAATTTATTATATTCACCAACTGGAAAACGATCCTTAGTCAAAACAGCCCACACAAAGTCTCCTACTTCAAAGTCAACATGTCTCCTCTTTTGATCTGCATCCTGCTTGTACTTCGAATTAGCACGAACCAAGTTGTCACGAACAGATTTATGAACATCATGCAACCCCTCAACAAAATCCTGCACTTTTTTCAGAACAGACCTAGAAATCTGAGGAGTCATAAGATCAAGAGGACCACGTGGCTGAGCAGAATAAACCACTTGGAAAGGACTAAACCCAGTGCTCTGATTAACAGCATGATTATGAGCAAACTCAGCTTGATACAACTTCTGATCCCATGCCTTCACATGATCACCCACCAAACACCTTAACAGGTTACCAAGGGACCTGTTAACAACTTCGGTTTGCCCATCAGCTTGAGGATGATAAGCACTACTAAAATTGAGTTGAGTATTCACCATCTTCCACAAACTACGCCAAAAATGACTCAAAAACCTGGTGTCCCGATCAGAAACAATGGAGGAAGGTAAACCATGTAAACGGTACACATCCCTAAAGAAAAGTTGGGCTACATTAACTGCATCGGTTGTCTTCTTGCAAGGAATAAAATGAACCATCTTAGAAAAACGATCAACAACAACAAATATTGAATCATTACCTCTTTGAGTACGAGGTAGCCCCAACACAAAATCCATGCTAATATCAACCCAGGGCTGCAAAGGAACTGGCAAAGGCATATAAAGACCTGCATTAGTAGCCGTCCCCTTTGAAACTTGACAAATACGACACCTCTTGACGTAACGATCCACTTCCTTCCTCATAGTAGGCCAAAAATAAGAAGCTTGAACCAACTGTAAAGTGCGATCACGACCAATATGTCCTTTACCATGCAACTCCTTAATAATTTGCAAGCGAAGACTTGAATCGGGAATACAAAGTTGATTCCCTTTGAATAGGAACCCATCATGCATAACAAAATCTGTTTTCTCTCCGGATTGCAAATCCTGTAGAACAATTGAAAAGTATGGATCCACAGTCACCATGTCACGAATGACATCCAGTCCAGGAACATCAACCTGCATGGTTACAAGTAAACTACTTCTCCTGCTTAAGGCATCAGCAGCACGATTGGAAGCACCCGTTTTGTGTTTCACCACAAAAGTAAACTTCTCAAGAAAAGCCAACCAACGCCCATGTTTATGTGAAACCTTATCTTGAGTACGAATATGCCTTAAGGAATCATGGTCAGTGAACAAAACAAACTCCTTATGAAACAAATAATGGCGCCAATGCTTCACAGCTTGGACCACTGCATAAAACTCCAAGTCATAAGTAGAGTACCTCGACTTCGGCCCTGTCAACTTCTCGCTAAAATAGGCAACAGGCCGCCCACCCTGACTAAGAACTCCACCAATTACAACCTTAGAAGCATCAGTATGAAGCTCAAAAACTTTAGAAAAGTCAGGCAATACCAGGATTGGCGCTGTAGTAAGCTTTTTCTTGACAACCTGAAAAGCCATCTCTGCTTCCTCCGTCCACACAAATGACTTACCCTTCATACAGTCTGTCAAAGGGGCCATAATGGAACTGAAATTAGAGATAAACCGCCTATAGAAAGAAGCAAGACCATGGAAACTCCGAACTTCAGTAATAGTAGTTGGAGTTGGCCACTCCTGAACAGCTGCTACCTTAGATTCATCCACATGTATGCCATCACCAGAAACAACATACCCTAAAAACAAAACTTTAGGGTTCATGAACACACACTTCTTCGTGGCTGCATAAAAATTATCCTTCCGAAGCAAGGTCAAGACCTGCCTCACATGATTGACATGCTCATTATAAGAAGCACTATAAATAAGAATGTCATCAAAATAAACAACCACAAACTTTCCAATAAAAGGCCCGAGCAGTTGATTCATCACACGCATAAATGTGCTTGGTGCGTTTGATAAACCAAAAGGCATGACCAACCACTCATACAACCCTTCACGGGTCTTGAAAGCGGTCTTCCACTCGTCACCAGGTCTAAGACGAATCTGGTAATACCCACTCTTCAAATCCAGCTTCGTGAAAATGGTAGCACCACTAATCTGGTCAAGCAAATCATCAAGGCGAGGAATAGGAAACATGTACCTCACAGTAATCTTATTGATGGCTCGACTATCAACACACATACGCCATGTACCATCCTTCTTTGGAGTCAATAGGGCAGGAACAGCACACGGGCTCATACTCTCACGAACATGACCCTTGGAAACCAGCTCCTCAACCTGCCTGCGCAACTCCTCATGTTCTCCCGGGCTCATCCTATAATGTGGCCTGTTGGGCAATTGTGACCCAGGCTCTAGATCAATATGATGTTGTATGTCACGCAATGGTGGCAAACCATCAGGTAATTCATCAGGGAAAACATCAGAGAATTCCTCAAGTAAAGGGATCATGGCTTCAGGAACTTCACCGTCTTCAGAAACCTCCTTCCCTATTAATACAAAAACATCACCTCCCACCTCCAGTTCGTCTTCGAACTGCGAAAGAGTTAATAAAGTACCCGTGGGTTTATTAACAACTTCCTTAGGTTTATTTGGCATCAAAGTAATCTTCACACCCCCAAACAGGAAACTATAAGTATTAGTTCTCCCATGGTGAGTTACATCACGGTCATACTCCCAAGGTCTACCCAACAATAAGTGACAAGCATCCATAGGTATCACATCACACCAAATATTATCCTTATAAGTTGTTCCTACAGAAAACAGAACTTGGACACGCTTGGAAACTGTTATCTCTCCACCCTTTTTAAGCCACTGTAACTTATAAGGTTTGGGACGATCTTCAGTTTTCAGCCCTAATTTCTGGACTGCTCCTTCAGCTATCAAATTATCACAACTACCTGAATTGCATACAAAAGTGCAAACCTTACCCATAATGGTACAAGTTGACTGAAAGATGTTGTGTTTGAGCCAATCATCACCATCAGCTTTAGGTGTTAAGCAGGAGCGCCTTACCACCAAATTCACCCCCACATCTCCAGACACATACTCCTCCTCATACTCAGGTTCTGCATCATAAACTGCGTCTCCCACGTAGTCATCATAAGTCACGTCATCATCTTCCTCAGGTTCAATAAATAACTGCCTCTTCCCAGCCTTCTTACACTCTGATAGTCGGTGACCAGGTTCACCACAGTTAAAGCACTTGAACCCACCACTGTCGGCCGCTTTAGGAACTGGTCCAGTATTCTCACCAACTGCTCTAGCCTGAGTTGGGGCAAAACGCGATGCCGCATTACCCGAACCAGAAGCACCTGTTATTGCAGGAGAAGAAGAACTCCCCACTCGTCGGTTCTGCTTCTCAAAAGTCAGTGCTCGTTGATACGCTTCAGAAAGTGTCATCGGATCAAACATGTTAACAGAATCCATGATCTGGACTCTTAAACCACCAATGTATCGAGAGACAAGCTGATCTTCTGTCTCTTGAACGTCATTCCTTGCAATTAGTTGGTAAACTTCAGTCGTGTAATCTTCAACAGACTTGGCCCGCTGTTTCAGATTCTATAACCGCTGGTACATCATTCGTTGGTAGTTATGAGGAATAAAATTATCCCTCATGAATTTCTTCATCTTCTGCCAACTCGTGATCTTTGACTTCCCAACTCTGTTCCTCGTCAGTTTCAATTGTTGCCACTACGCGGATGCCCGACCATGGTAGCGATCAACGAAACCCTTTTGTTTTCTGGAACTTCTTTGAATTCAAATACTTCTTCAACAGCAACAAGCCAATCAATAAATTCATCAGGCTTCAAAATGTCCCCATTAAACTCAGGAATATTAACCCTCATTCCGGTCTCCCAACGCCTATCATTATTCCCACTGCGATCTCTCATCCGTCGCCCTACTGATTGTTCATCATCAGACAAACCATCACCAAACGGATTTTCTTCCAGATCTGCATCTTCTTCCTGATGACGACGATTACGAGGTCTCCTATTGCTCATCAAAGTGTTCATCTGGTCGGTCAATTGATCAAACATTTGATCGAATCGCTCCTCCATTCTTTCCATCATACGCTGCTCAAATTCATGTTCATTCACATCATGAATAGGCCTAGTTCTCCTTGGAGGCATCTTGATCAAGAACTTTGGCTCTGATACCAACTGATGTAGACTAAAAAACAAAGTAACAAAGATAAGTAATTGAAACTGTTGATTCAATAAGAATGCCAGAAACAATTCTGCTAATAATCGTTGATTCTAAAGAATGCCCGAAAATTAGGGTAAAGCACGGCAACACAACGACCAGTGGCTTAACTTTTATTAAACTGATAACTGTCTTGCTAGGGTTACAACATATTCATTAAATAATGACTGCAAACAAAGAAAAACCCTAAAAATCCACCGGGCTGGACCGTAGCCCAATGACAAAGTCCAACTGAAAGTGAAAAAAACATAAAAATGCAAAAAACTGATAGTAAAAAGGCTTTTCGGGCCTTGGAAAATCCGCAACCAGCTAAAACGTGGTTACAGCGTCGTCGGTCTCCTTTTTACGCACGTTTTGACAGGTCACGGGCTGAAAACGGACTTAGGATGCAAAAGTTATGCCCATTTTACTAAACCCCTCTTCGTCACGCGATCTCGGGCCTCCAGAAACAAGTCAGCCCGTTCTTCAATACTTGGGCCTCCATCAATTTCAAATGTGGACGTTTATTCGTCGGAGTCTGTTTCCTGGTGTGATCGGTTTATGTTGCTTATCTAAAGGATATCACATACAATTACCGAAGTCTGCACTTCAAATGTCTTGTACCAAGAATTTTACACTGTAATAACCTACATTATTAAATTTTATCTATAATGATGTATGTTTCACTAAACGTTTTTATATGTTTTTCATGTTAGGAGTCTATCGTATGTTACGACCATTTACAATTTGCAATTACATTTTTATTTTCATGTTATATTTCGAACGTGACACGAAACACTTACCACAATATCATATATGACCAATTATTTATCGCTATGGATTTTCGCCGCTATACGCGGGTACTCGCCTAGTATATTAAACTTGGCTTAAATTTTATAAAATCAGTTTTCAAAGTTCAAATAACATGCCGAGGGCTTTCAACATTTTATGGTATCCATGTGAATACTATATTTCATCAATGGATTATATATGTAAAATGTAACTCTATCAAAGAGTAATATTTTTTTGTCTGTGTTGCTTCATGCAGTTTAGTTTTACGTGGACCTGATGAGGCCGGTAATTATTAAAAAAAATTTGGAAAAAGGAAAGCCTTTTTATCGCACTAAAGTATAACAATCAAGTAAGACACGTTGACTGTCGTCTTGTGACTTGATTCCCCGTAACTTTGTACATTTTGAATAGCTTTTCGACAACGTAGCTGACGACGAATTGGAATGTTGAGTATGTTTTATAAATTACTCATGTGGTGAGGTCAATGACTCTCAAAAAAGAAGTTAAGGGTTAAAACCTCACTAGATGTATATTTGGGATTGGCCACGAAAGTTCACATGTAATGACTGTGGGCTATCCAAAAGTGTAGTCATTTTGGGATTAGTTGCCTCGTAATGTGCAATCGAAAACCTAGTTATACCAAAAAAATATTCATGTTAATAGAGGTTGGAACTCGTGACATACCCTCAACAGGCAGACACTTTAACCTCTAAACCAAGCTTTCCCCTAGGGGTGTGCACGGTTCGGTTTGGGTCGGTTTTTGGCTAAAACCGAAACCGAACCAACATATTCGGTTTTTAAAAAACCAAAAACCGAAACCGTTCGATTTTGGGCGGTTCGGTTTTTTCGGTTTGTAATCGGTTTCGATTCGGTTTTTCGGTTTTTTCGGTTTTAAAACCGTTTATATTTGGGTACGTCCGATTTAGATTAAAAAACTTGTTTTGCGTGTAAAATAGTTTTTTTTATTTTCAATCTAAGCTTAATAATGTTTATCTCAAATTTCTAATATATAATTACACACATATTTTTAAGATAAACACACATGCAAATAAATATACGTACAAACGATTACTGTCACATATGTAATTATATATTGTCAACTAAGGACAAATATATATCAAACACGCGTATAAACAATAAATAAATATATTACTCCTATTTCCCTAAAAGAACGAATATTGATTTATAATTTTGATATATTACTTATTTATTTATATTATATTATATTTATATTTTTTATATAATAAAATGGTTCGGTTCGATTCGACTTTACGGTTCGCTTTTGGATGAAAACTGAAACCGAACCGAAACTTTTCGGTTTTTGAAAACGTAGAAACCGACACCTCATATGAATTACAAATAAGTTACCATTAGCAAGTTCTGTTGTTACAAATAAGTTACCATTAGCAAGTTCTATTGTTAAAGAACATATTTAGCTTTTAGAGTTCGAGTCAGACATATTTACCTGGTTGTTTATGTAAGTGACTGAAGAGACTGATATATGATACGGAGTATACAGCTATATTTTATCAATAATGCTAGAACCACAAAACATTTACAAACAAAATCCACAAAATGAAGCGTGATGATTACTATTGGCTTCAAATATGAGATAATTCAAAAAGTAAAAAAAAGACTACCACATAGTAACACGACACCTCATTTTGTAGATTTTGTTTTGTAAATATTTTATGGTTCTAACATTTCTCATATTTTATATACTTAATTGTCTTTTATAGAAATCTAGATACTGGGTACAAGATTCTTTTACCCTAAAGAAAATAAAGCTTGTTTTCAATGAAGTATAGAAGAACTTTGACTTTAAAAGCTTATTTTTTTAACTCGTATAAAATTTAGATGCTAGAAAAGTTTATACACGTTTCCATGCACCACAAGGCTGTGTAGCCATTCCTCAGGCCAAACTTGGTCGCTAAGGGTCGGCCATTGATACCAGATGGTCAGATTGTTGCTGATGAAGTCGAGTCGTTGCTTAGGCTAACTACTCATCTTTCTTACTAAGAATTTGATGCATGTAGCATTTATGTTTGAACATGATATCCATCTAGGTTTGTATTTTCCATTTGTAGATCAATGTTTACATGATTGAAAGACTTATACATGTTAAACTTAAATCAGGCTCTAATGTTTTATCGTTTTAGCTTGTTAAATTTAGCTTTTGAGTAATTTTAAGTAAACCGTAAAAGTATTGTTTTCCCTGTTTATGTATTAATTGATGAGGCTGGTATGAGGGTGAATAATTATAACTACCAACCGTAAAAGAGAAACTCAAAAATAAAGAAAAAATTTCAAGAATAGTTCCTATCATTTACACTGAAAATCAACTTTTGTCTCTATTTTAAAATAAGTACACCAGTCGTCCCTATCGTTTACAACTTGGATAAAAACTGGTCCCTATCTTGGATGGGAGTTAGCTTTGGCTGTTAAATTTACTTATTTTAGGGGTATTTTTGTCTTTTTAATTTCATTAAATAAAAGCTCCATAAATAATGTTATTTTTTTTCTTTCTTATATATATCTCTCTCTCTCACAGATTCATCCAAACATCTCAAACACACCTAATCCACTAAACACCATCTTAAATCCATCTTTAAGAACACCCGTCACAACAACCATCCCAAATCACAGATCTAAAAAATACATCACCTACCCATCAAAATTCGTCCATCATCTCTAAAAAACACAGATCTAGGATTCGATTTTCTTAAAGAGGGTTGCTATTGGGAAGCATTGTCTTGCAGGTGGGGAGCAAGTTTTAAGTCGAGATGTGTATCGGTTAGGTCACCGGCTCGATTTCTTTCGTATGCTTTCTTTTTTTACTCAACAATTGGGTTTTATTACAACACAATGGTGATGATTCTGATGGTGTACATGTCTTTGTATGGCCGGCTTTATTTCGCATTGAGTAGGGTCGAGGGTGCAGCTATGGTTAAATCTCGGTAGAACATTGAGTGGGGTCGAGGGTGCTGCGGTTCATGATGTTGAGAATGTTATTAAGACGTTTTATGGGTATGAGCGGTTTGGGTTTAAGGAGTGTGTTGGTGTGTTTCATGCTCTACCTAACTCTGGGCGTATTGAAAAAGGGATTTCGCCAAATGTGGTTACTTATAACTCGCTGATCATGGGTATTTCTAAAAAGGGCAAGTTAGTGGATGCATGCCGCGTGTTTGATGAAATGCCTCAAAGAGGGTTGTTACCTACCGTTAAAACATATCATGTTTTCTTTCGTGTGTCGAGAACAAGTGAAGAGGTGTTTACTGTCTTGCGAAAGATGAGTAAAATGGGATGTTGTTTGAGTCAAGATACATATGTTATGTTGATTAGAAAGTTTTGTCGTTGGGGAGAAGTGGAGAACGTGTAGAAGCTGTGGGACGAGATGATTAGTAACGGGTTAGACCCTGATCGGAGTTGGTATGTGGCGTTGGTACGCGGCCTTTTTTGAATGGAATGTTGGATGAAGTGGTGGTGATTTGCGATGGCTGGGAGCCGAGTGGTGGTGGTTTCATGATGGAAATGGGTGGGTCGAAGCATCTTACCAAGTGTTACAGAATTGGTGTTGGAATGGTTCAGACCGGGGTGGCGAGTTTTGTGGTGGTGGCGGCGTGGTTGACAACCCAGATCCAAAAAAAAACCCGCAGATCTTGAAGCACCCTCAAACAACCCAAAAGCTAATTTATGAAGATGATGGATTTTTGTTAATTTTTTTGAATCGGTTTACCGATGGATTTGAGATGTATGATTTTCGTTATCTTGATTTGTTTTCTTGTGGATAGAATATTTTTGTTATTTGAATTTTTCTTGTTTCAGTTTAATCAATGGAGGAGAGATGTGAGATGTGAGAAATGTTTGCAGGAGAGAGAGAGAGAGAGAGAGAGAGAGAGAGAGAGAGAGAGAGAGAGAGAGAGAGAGAGAGAGAGAGAGAGAGAGAGAGAGAGAGAGAGAGAGAGAGAGAGAGAGAGATAAAAAAAGAAAAAAAAGTAATGATTTTATGGATAAAATAGAAAAGACACAAATACCCTTCTAATTATTACACTTAACGGACAAAATTAACACCCATCCAAGATAGGACGAATTTTGATCCAAACTGTAATCGATAGGGACTATCGATGGACTAAATTTGAGATAGAGACCAGACTTGATGTTTAGTGTAAACGATAGGGACCAAACATGAATTTTTTTCAAAAATAAATAACAAAAAGGTACATGAGGCCGTTAAGGTTTGAACTCGCAACCTAATCTAATAGGTATACCTGTTTAACCTTTATGCCAACCTGCACCTTATTGTACATAGGGGTGGCAATTCGTGTCGGGTTCGGGTTAGCGGGTTCGGGTTGTCAGGTTGGCGGGTCAGTAAATCCCAACCCAAACCTAACCCATTTAAATAATCGGGTCAGTTATGTCAACCCCAACCCGTTTACACATAACCCGAACCTAACCCATTTAACCCATATATATATCTAGGTTGACGTTAAAAATGTTACATAGGTTGAATAGGTTAAACGGGTTTATATATTAATCCATTTAACAAGTTTTATATATAAAAGTAGGCACATTAGACGTGTTAAACATGTTAAATGTGTTTATGTTCGGTATGTTTAACCTAGTAAACACGTATGGTAAAATATTAACCGTTTTTAATATAAGGAAAAAATCTTAAACGGGTTGTCGGGTCGACCTGCTTAATTTTTTTTCAACCCAAACGTAACCTGTTTAATAAAAGGGTCAGATGATAGGCCGACCCAAACCTAACCTAAAATTTAATATATTCAACCCGAACCTGTTAATTTTCGTGTCGGTTTCAAGTCGAGTTTCGTATCGTGTCTAAAATTGCCACCCCTAATTGTACATACCTATCTTTAGTGTTTTATAGTATCAATTAACTTTTAACGCAAGTCACCATCTGGCACATATTCTTTGCAAAATATTATAAAAGCCTATATCATTTTAGAATCTAAAAATATCGACAAATTATAACATTACATAATAACACTTGAAGTTGAAAGTAATCTTTGAGTAGTTATCAAATAAGTTATGAAGTACTAGTATGATGATTAAGTAACACTCGAGCTAAGATCGACTATTATTCTGTGATTTAGGTTTCTATAATAAGCATTGAACTTGTCTAAATAGTACTTTGGCATGACTATCTGAGATTATCCATCGACATGGGCTAGACTAATGTATCAGATGTGTTTAAGAAATCAATTGACGTCGAGTTGTAGCTTAAATTTAATACTTAATTTTATAAGTTATTTGAATTGATTTAAGTACCAAATTTTATTTTAGATACCAAGGACAAATCTCCATCCTCCATCTTAATCTTAATCCAATGGATAAGATTAAACCAAAAACTCATTTCCACCTTTTTTTTCAAACATTAATATCTCTTAAACCGTTAATCGTTATGCGAAAAAAAATACACCGTTACGACAGGTATTTAATTATCTTTCTACAGATATGCTATATGATATACTTTCGACAATTTTTTTTTTCGTTTTTATCACGTTTTTTTTTCATTGTCGAAAATTATCATATGTGATACTAAAAATCATATATGATAGTAACACTAGTATCATACATGATATAACTTATCATATATGATATAAACAAATATCATATATGATTCAATAATAATTTGTAAGTTAAGACTCATATCATATATGATAAAACACTATTATCATATATGATATTTTACGCAAATTTTAAAAAACGAAAAAAAAAACGAAAATTTTTTCCTTTAAAAGTATATCATAATGCATATCTGTAGAAAACTTATTAAATGCTCGTCGCGATGGTATATATTTTTTTCGTTTAACGCTTAACGGTTTAAGAGATATTTAAATTATAAGAATAAGTGAAATAATAGAATACTTTTAATTTTATCCATTAGATGAGATGGAGATGGATGGTGGGGATAAGTCCCTTGGTATCTAATATTAATATGATATACAAAATAACTTTACTCATTTGAATTACCTTGATTTCAAAAGCTTTTAAATCTTACTTTAGGAAAAAAGACTTATATAAACACTCTTAACCTAATGGTATTTTTGGGAAATATTGTATCAGGATCTTCCAAGAAATATCGATCGATCATTCCAAATATAATTGTGTAGTACTAGTTTTAAAGTTTTGGTACTTTCGTGTTCTCCCATTAAAATTGTTCAAGTTCGTCTATGCAAAAATCTTAATTAATTTGCAAACTAAACATGCTCTTATCTTAGATCACGTAACATAAGTTATTTTGTCACCTCATCTTTTCATTTTTAACTTACCTCTCACTCGCACATCTAAAATACTCGTAAATATCTCACTTTTTAGACACAAAGACTCAATTGAAAAAAAACAAAAGATTAAAACCGGCGGTACGAAACCAACGATGCTTAATATGATGGTGGCTTAGTAAGTTGTTAACTTTTTAAACTTACCTTCAAAACCATGCCTAATAAACAATATTTTAAACAAGTAGTAAAAAAAAGCAGTGCATAAGTTTAAAGGTTCCAACTCATAACATACTCCAAATGAGTATAAGATTTTAACCTCTAAACCGAACACTACCCTGTGTATATGTCAATCCTTGAACATTTATATCAATGGAAGATGGAACAAGGCAAATAGTTAAGCACATTCTTTCCAAAGTATCACAGCCGTAATATCATGAACATATCTTTTTATTTGATTAATAAAACTTTTAGAGCACAGGGTACGATATCGTGCCATAAGATCGGTGTTGTAGAAAAAGTTCATGTCACGTCTGATTTTTCTTATAACACAAAAACTCACCACAAAGCGAAAACGCTTCTGCGTAGTTAACATCACAATATCCAGCGTTATAATGGCCCCACTTTAAAAAAAAAAAAAAAAACTCGACGACGCGAGAAACCCATAACGCGTTGATCGGTACGGTATCATGTGTTATAGCCATAATTTGGGCTCGCAAGTACGACGCAAAAAGCTATACCACCTATGATGTTGTCTTTGACATTATCATCTCACGTTTTGGTCAACGGCTCAAGGCATAGACAACTGTACCAAAAGCTTTTACAGTTCTAAAATTTAACAAAGTAATACTACAAAAATGACACGTTATTAAAAAACATAATAACATATGTTTTTATTAAAATCTTTCATATATGTAGACGATCGTTAGTTAACAAATTGATTAGTACTTTTTAGTTTTAGTTATTCATAATGGTGAGAATCTTCGTGGTTCCAAAAGTTTTTAAAATGGCGGTAGCAGCCCAACAGCTAGAGTGACAGCAAGTTTATTAGGCAGCATATATAGCGGGTCAAGTACGTATTGATATTCGATTTATAAAACAAACTCAAGAAAACGATTTAATCAACCAACTTTCCCTTTATTTTTCTATAACTGCGTTAGGCTATCACTTCAAATGTGATACCTAGCTTTGTGATCGTACTTACAACTCAGAAAGAAAAGAAAAACAAGCGTATGATTGATCTTACAAACCAAGATCAATATACGTATACAAGATCAAGAACACAGCTCAAAGTAACAATGGTGGAACAATGTGAGAGATGAAAACAAGATACAAACAGACTGAATGACGAAGTAAACAAGAAAGTGATGTATTTATACAAGCTTGACTAGGGTTGACGCGAGTTCCATCTACTTGCTATATTTGACCCTCCACCTTTACTCAACCTGTCAAACACAAACCAAAATATCCAAAGCAGAAAATATAAAAGAAAAATATTTACCTTTCTTACCCTTACACTTTAATCAGTTGTCAATTTACACTTTAATACCCCCTCTTAAGTTGACTTCTGATAGAGATCAACAAGCTTCAACATTTCACAAAAAGAATTGTGATGTTTAATAGACAATCCTTTGGTAAACAAGTCTGCAACATTATCTTCAGATTTGATCTTAACAGTTTTGATCAAACCTGCAGACACCTTTTCCCTTAAGAAATATAAGTCTATTTCAAAATGTTTAGTTCTCTCATGAAATACAGGATTGGCTGCAATTTGAATTGCAGAACTACTATCACAACTGATAGGCACAGGTAAGACTACTTTTACCTTGAGATCATTCATAATCTTAAGTATCCACATGATTTCACAAGTAACACTATTCATAGCTCTATATTCAGCTTCAGCTGAAGATTTAGCTAAAACAGATTGTTTCTTACTTTTCCAGGATACAAGATTATTACCTAGATAAACAGTATATCCAGTAACAGACTTTCTAGTAATCTTACACTTAGCTCAATCTGAATCTACAAAAGCATTAAGATTCAGATTGTTATGTTTTTTAAAGGATATACCAGTTCCAGGAGATCCTTTAAGGTATCTAAGCACATGAAAAGCTAATTTCAGATGAGATTTATAAGGATCATGCATAAACTGACTTAAACAGTGAACAGCATAAGCAATATCAGGCCTAGTTAAAGTCAGATATATCAATTTGCCAACAATCTTTTGATAACAAGTTTTATTATCAAGCATAGTATCAACCTCATCTTCAATAAGTTTTTTCTTTTTCTTAGAAGAATCTGGTATAGGAGCTTTAGCTGGCTTACAAGCCAACATTCCATACTCAGATAGTAATTCTAAACAGTATTTCCTTTGATTAAGACACAATTATGAGTCAGTATCAAGTACTTTAATACCCAAGAAATATTTGAGTTTTCCAAGGTCTTTAATTTTAAATTTAGAACTCAAATATTCTTTAAAGTCATTGATAATACTTTCATTGTTCCCTGTTATGATAATATCATCAACATAAACAAGCAGGGAAACAAAAGACTCATTCTCAGTCTTAGTAAACAAAGAAACATCACTTTTACTTTGACAAAAACCATTTTCAGTTAACACACTTGTTAATTTTTCATTCCATTTTCTAGGTGCCTGTTTTAACCCATATAAAGACTTGGTTAGCTTGCACACCTGGTTTGAGTTAGAGCCATACCCTTCAGGAAGATTCATATAAATTTCTTCATCTAAATCTCCATACACAAAGGCATTATTTACATCTAACTGATAAACATGGCAATTATTGTGCACATCAACAGAAAGAAGACACCTAACAGTCACAATTTTCACAACTGGTGAAAATGTTTCTTCATAGTCTATACCCTCTTTTTGACTAAACCCTTTTGCTACAACTCTAGCTTTAAATCTCTCAACATCACCACTAGATTTATATTTCACCTTCCATAACCATTTACATGCAACATGCTTCCTACCTTGAGGTAAGTCAACTATAACCCATGTATTGTTTCTAT
Source organism: Glebionis coronaria (assembly GCA_025667525.1). Lineage (NCBI taxonomy): Eukaryota > Viridiplantae > Streptophyta > Magnoliopsida > Asterales > Asteraceae > Glebionis > Glebionis coronaria. The sequence goes on from CM046877.1 coordinate 7,280,206, forward strand.
TAAGTGCTTCCATCTCCTCATTCATTGCCTCAACCCACCTAGGGTCTTTGGCAGCCTCATTATAGGATTTAGGTTCATGAATTTTGTTCAAGTTATTAGTGAACACAAAATTATGCATAGACAAGTTGTTATAGTTCACCATAGTATTAATATCATATTTAACTCTTTTGTCAAGCACATAATCACTAAGTTTATCAGGCAGCTTATGTGGTCTACTAGACCTTCTTAGCTCAGTTTTCTCTGGACTACTATTTTGGAAATGTTGATTAAACTCTATAAACTCTTCACCCTCAGAATCATAATTTTCATCATCAAGGGCAACATTATGGTCTAAATCATTAGCATCATTACTGCCTAAGTCATACTGGTTTCCAAGACTATGATCTTTATTAGTCATAGACTCTGACCCCTGAGTATTACTGGTAACAATGATAGGAGTATCAGTAGATACTTTCTCAGCTAAGACAGACTCTTTTAAAATGCTACCTCTATCTCTTAATCTTTCATCTCTCATATCATCATAGGGATCATCGGATTTGTTTACTGCTAAGTCAAAGATATTTAGACTATTTATACCCTAATCTTCAAAGATCAAATCACTCTTACAAACATCATTTTTGAATGGAAAAACTGTTTCATAAAACTTGACATCCCTTGAGAAAAACACATTTTTTGACTCAAGACCAAACAATTTATAACCCTTTTTAGTAAAGGAATACCCAATGAACACACACTTTTCAGACCTAGCAGCAAACTTATCCACATTATTAAGCACAGTACTAAAACAAAGACACCCAAAACTTTTTAAATGAGAGATGTTAGGTTCAATTTTATAAATCATTTCATAAGGACTTTTTCCAGAGAGGACTGAGCTAGGAATCCTGTTAATCAGATAAATAGCAGTAAGAATAGATTAAGGCCACATGTTCAAAGGTAATCCCCCCTGAAACATGAGGGCTCTAGCAACATTAAGTAAGTGTCTATGTTTTCTCTCAGCTATACCATTCTGCTGTGGAGTATACACACAAGTTGTTTGATGAATAACTCCATTTTCCTTAATAAAACCTTCAAATTTATGATTAACAAACTCTGTTCCATTATCACTTCTAAAAACTTTGATAGCAACATCAAACTGATTTTTAATTAGATTATGAAATTCAACAAGTTTATCAAAAACCTCATCTTTGCCTTTAAGCATGTATAACCACACAGTCCTGGTATAGTCATCAACAATAGTAAGAAAGAATCTAAATCCATCTCTACTTTTTACTCTATAAGGACCCCAAACATCCAGATGAACAATTTCACCCAAACCTTTGGTCTTATGATCACTTATAGGGAAAGGATTTCTAGTTTGCTTAGCCATGTGACACACATCACAAGGCTGAACATTACTAGCAGAATCAAGATGAATTTTATCCTTAAGAATAGCTAAAACTTGGTCTGAGGGATGACCAAGTCTGTTATGCCACACACACTTAGACAAATTACACTTAGTGATAGCACTATTAATAAACTTCCTACCTGAATCAAACAAGTAAAGTCCATTATTTTCACTACCAGTCCCCAAGAGGGACTTTTGATGAGAATCCTGAACAAAACACTGAGACTCAGTAAAGGACACAACAAACTTATTATCTTTAGCCAACTTGTGTACAGATATAAGACTGACCTTATAACCTGGAACAACCAACACATTTTTCAAAGTAATTTTATCTGATAGTTTAAAATTTCCTACATGCTTAACATGTTCAATAGTGCCATTAGGATGTGAAACAGAAATGTTCAATTTTGACACATCAATAATATCAAACAAGTGTTTAGTGGAAAAAGTCATAGTGATGCTCCAGAATCAAAGATCCAACCAATATAAGTACTATAAGTACTTATATTGGTATTATAGTTAAAAATCTACAAGTGACAAAGCTAATAACATGATTAGAACCAAATTTTATACTTGCAGCACAAGACTGCACATCACCAATGTCAGGCTTAGAATTGATCAAAGCCATGAGTCTATTAATTTTATCAGCAGTAAAGGGAAGAGATTTCCCAGATCCCTGATCAATATTATTACCAAGAGAACTAGTGACTTTATTAGAACCATTAGATCCTCCAGTATTTCTTTTCTTGAAACCTGAAGGATATCCATTAAGCTCAAAACATCTATCAACAGTATGGCCATTCATATTACAATGAGTGCAAACAAATTTATTGTTATTCTTATTAGGACCTCTGTTTTGACCATTCTGATTGTTTTGAGTATTTCTATTACCATTCTAATTATTAGGTTTAGCAACAAAAGCAGTAGCAGTATTCTTATCACTAACAACATGAACCAGATTGTTCTTATGAGACTCAACCCTAGAAAGAGTAGCAAAAGCAAATTTAACATCTGGCAAAGGGTCTGCAGTTAGCAATTGACTCCTAACAACACTGAAAGTGTCATCAAGACCCATCAAAAACTGCATGAGTCTTATAAGAGCATTATGACTCTTCATTTGAGGAGCACCATCACAATTACATGAAGGAAGATTGACAAGGGAGTCAAACTGCCTCCATAGACTGTTGTAATTATGATAGTATTCAGACAAAGAAAAACCAGATTGAGTGAGAGAACAAATTTTATAATGCAAATTATAGATAACAGATCCATCAATTTTATCATAGGTTTCTTTAAATTCGTCCCACACATCTTTAGCATTTTTTGAAAAAAATTGTCCTTGATATAACTCAAAAGAGATACATCCAAGAATCCAAGATAAAACCACAACATTACATCTATCCCATTGGTCAGATAACACAACATCATCATTATTTTTCTCACAAGTACCATCAATAAACCCCAGTTTGTTCTTTGTATGTAATGCAAGTTTAAATGCAGCAGCCCAAACCTTATAGTTTTTAGGACCAGTAAGTTTAACACTCACAATGGGCTGCCCATTTGTGTCAGTAGGGTGTAAATACAAAGGGTCATTAGTATGAATGACAGTTTCACTTTCAGTTTCAGTATCACTAACAGGATTATCATCCTGGTCATTTTTCTTTGAAACAGACATAATGAAACCACACAAATATCACACAAAAGAAACAAAGAACCCCTTGTACCTCCTCTACAAACAACAACCAACTAGCACAAATGAAAACTGAATCAATCCACCAAGACTACCTAATCCCTTCGACACCTAAATCCCCTTCTAAAAAACATAAAAAACAAGAGAGAGCAAGAGAGGTGTTACAACACGCGCAGCTACCAGCAAAAGTAGCCAAGAACCAATGAGATCAAGAAGATCTCACCACAAACAACAAGCACAGCGAAATATCAACCTGAAAAATGTTAGTTATAACAAATAACCAACAAAAAATAACAAATCCCCAAAAATTGAATGAACCCCTAATTTCTGAAATTTAGGGTTTCTTCAATTAACCTTACCAGAGATGCAATTAAACTCAATTAATCAATAAAGAACCCAATTAACCACCACAGAACACCAAGAATCAGAAAACCCCCAAATTTTAAAACCCTAAAAAAAATTTAATTGATCAAATACTTGTAATTAATCACAATTAACACAAGATTAACCACAAGATTAATCAAGATCTTCAATAAAAAACGGTTTAAAACTCAGATATCAAGAACCAAAGGCTCTGATACCATATTCGATTTATAAAACAAACTCAAGAAAATGATTTAATCAACCAACCTCCCCTTTATTTTTCTATAACTGCGTTAGGCTATCACTTCAAATGTGATACCTAGCTTTGTGATCGTGCTTACAACTCAGAAAGAAAAGAAAAACAAGCGTATGATTGATCTTACAAACCAAGATCAATATACGTATACAAGATCAAGAACACAGCTCAAAGTAACAATGGTGGAACAATGTGAGAGATGAAAACAAGATACAAACAGACTGAATGACGAAGTAAACAAGAAAGTGATGTATTTATACAAGCTTGACTAGGGTTGACGCGAGTTCCATCTACTTTCTATATTTGACCCTCCACCTTTACTCAACCTGTCAAACACAAACCAAAATATCCAAAGCAGAAAATATAAAATAAAAATATTTACCTTTCTTACCCTTACACTTTAATCAGTTGTCAACTTACACTTTAATAGTTGACGTATAGGCGGTGTAGCCATTCCTAACGTCAATGGTGTCATCCCAACTGTAAACGCTAATGGTGTCCCACTAGGAAGAAAATGACGTAGTTGGGACACAAATTCACCGGAAATTTGAAATAAAACAATATTCAAAACCAGATTGCAACCCAACTAGGACCAGATGGACTTGGGCTTTACTTCAACGCCATAAGAATGATTCACTATCTCTTGCCCGTCGAACCGCGTTTGGGCTCACAGTCTATAGGAAAAGTACAAAGTGTTCACGTAGCAAGTTTAGCCGCCGATAGAAGTAGACAAATGATGACATTCACGGACATCATGGCAGGCGGGGAGTATGGAGATAGTATCAATTTGTTCGAGTTTATCACATTGATAATGCAATGTCTCGAGTTTCCAATATTGGTGGTACCGGGAGCATATGCATGCTTGTAGTATATGCATGCTTATGGGTTTGTTGAGGTTCGGTCATTAAAACCTGGTTGTCAGATTGTTGTTGATGGGTTCGAATCGTTGCTTAGGCTCACTGTCCACCATCTTTGTTACGTACTAATCTTTATAATTTGTAGATCAATGCTTTCATGATTGAAGGACTTATATATTCTATAGTTTTAACACGCGAAACGTGTAACACCAGAGAATTTTCCTTATTATAAATAATAATAGATTATATTAATTATTATTTGAAATTTATTTTTCCAGCGTTACCGAACTTATCGAGTTTGAAAACAGGACATACTTCGCAAAAATCTAAAAATCGCACAGTGTGCGTACCTACACAGTAAATATTAAATTTATATTTAATTGTCGCGATATAATTGATAAAATGATTTATTAAATTGTTTAATATTTTTATTTTAATAAAGCTTGATAAAAACGCAGAGAGCCGAGTTGAAGTTCATTTTTCGTTAAAACTACGCTTGTCTGAGAAACTTGGGAGATAATTAACATTAAAATAAATTTATAGGGAGTTATGAATTTCTTGTCGTATAAATAACCTACTTTAATGGAAAAAGTATTTTAAACGCAACGGTAAAAATTTCGGATCCTAAATCTAATTTTATCAAACTCGATCGACAACTGAGTCACGTTAAACAAGGTAAAATAAAAGTTTATTAACTATTTATATTTTAACCCTCAACTATATACAACTTACCATTTAATTTTAACTACTTTCATTTTTATTATATATATATATATATTAAACTCACACTTTTTTTTAACTCTTCATCTTTACAAAACAAACACATAAACCCTAATACACTCCATCCTCTCTCTCTCAAAATCCGGCCAGCCTCCATCTTTTCCGGCCACCGTCGGCCGCCACTTTTGAAAAATAAAAATTTCCAAAAAACTCTTATAAGATCCCGATCTACTCGATCCACTACTTGTTTCGTCTAATCTATCACTCCGGCGAACCACCACCATTTTGACGGCTGCTGCTGCCGTGTAAAACCACCTCCAACCACAGCTGCTACATCCGCCACCCACTACCTCACCATCTTGCCATTAAAACCCACCACCAACCTCGCCGTCATCCCCCTTCACCACAGCCACCAAGCCGCTGCCACCACGTCAACCGCCGTCGTGGTCTCGCACTGGGTCGGCCGCCGTGTAACCACCACCATCTTCGTCTGTTTTCATCTCATCACCACCATCCGCCACTCCAACCGCCTCCATCTCCTCCACGACATCACCACCCTCACGTCACCTACTGCCGACGTGGTTTGCAACCACGCGATGCCACCACCATCACCTCGACGCCACCCTACCACTACCAGAACTGACCACCGTGACATCACCATCTCAGCCACCACTATATCACGAAAACCACCACAGCAGCCGTGGTATTTGTTCAGCCATACGGGGCGTTTGTTGCTTGTCATCACCGAAACCATCACGTAGGTGGTGTTCGGGTGCGTATCCAGGCCACTACAGCCGCACCCGGGGGTGTCGGGCTGTTGGTGTTATCGTTGTTGTGTTCTTGTTACAGCTCTGAAAATAAGGGTGCGTTTGTTTATGCGTTCATCAGCCCCGAAGGGGTGTTCGTATATTGTCATGTGCTACCGAGCACCACCACAAAGATGTGCTCGTGTGTGTGTCTCGCTGCCACAGTCGCACCAAGGCGGTGCCGGCTCGTGGTTATAGTTATTTATTGTTGATGTTCCTAATTCGTTACCCGAAAATAATAGATATTATTATGATAATTATGTGAGTTAACCACCGTTGAGGGCGTTTGGTTATGAGGTTGGAAAAAGTTAAATGGGGCGTTTGGGTCCGTTATTAATGTTTGGTTGAAAGTGTTGATTATCGAAGTTGTTTGGTTTATTTTCGACATGATTATCGGTAAATTTATTATATTTATTGTTTAAGATTTAACAAACGATTAATTTGATATAATGAAATTATGTGGACGTTTGAAACGCGGATTGATTGTGAAAGCGAAAATGTGATATTTTGTGATTATGGAAAACGTTATATAAACGAATGGGTCATGCCAAAATTTTTATAAATTTAATATTTATTTAGTTTTCTTAGATATTATTTAGAAACTAAAACACCCTTTTAGAAATATTAAATTGACGATAAAGAAACAACGAGGTATAAAATATTATTCTATAAAATCATAATTAGTGTATACTTTTGAAACTTTATTTGAAACTCTAAAACGTGTGTTCCCTTTTATAAAACAACATTTATAATTAATGGGTGATTTTAAAAATGTGTCGAATCATTTAGGTTTTATTTATTTTTCTTGTTTATATAATAGTTGCAAGTTATTGTATGCTTGGACTATTTTATTCTTTTGTTGTCATCTTCTTGAGTTTTGTACATGTCGCGTGTCATGTGCATCCCGAGTTATTCGTGTGTTGTCTGTTCTTGTTATATAATTCAACCTATGAATTATATACACATGTTCCGTTCTTTCGTGTGTAACATATACTAGGTGTATATATTACATACATGATGGTATCATTCGCTTCACCTTACCGAAACAATCACTGAACCGATTACCGAACCGATTACTGAACCGATTACCGAATCGATTACTGAACCGATTACCGGACGATTTCGACATGGGATTTAAACAGTTTACGAACCGATGGTACTGATGAAACCTTTTATCGGGAAAGCTTGGATGCATCGATTTGGGATGCTGGGAGATGATCGATAAGATAAACTATGACTTCCGGTATCGAGCAGTTCCGGCCTACGCTACACTGCTCTTGTATTCACGTCTCTGAAAGTTGTTCTACAACATCGATGTGAGTTCATACCCCCCTCTCTCTCTTTTCAAAATTGCTTTATAAATGTTTTGAATCTCTTTTGGGGGAGATACATGCTTGTCGATGTCAAATGCGTGTTATGCATTTCAATGATTGTTTACGATATATATGTCTACACTTTCCATGCATTTTTGTGATAAATACAAGTTGATATCTTTTTGAAGACTGCTTATATTGCGCACGTGCTTGTGCTTTAGTGGACTGTTTACATGACATGTGTGTTTATACATTTGGGGTTATCGATGATTTATACTTGTGAATATCTGAGCTATCCCATAGCTCCTTTTAAACTGCTTTGTATGTTTAATACTGTGAAGTGAAATGACTGCTTGTGCTTGCTTGTGGATGCAAAAAGAATTGAACCCTGTGAACACTCAGTGAACTTCGTTTATGATTAGCCTAAGTTGCTTTAGCCATAGTCCCCACTATCGTGAATCGTTAGTTACTCTGCTAGAGTAAGCTCTTATGTTACAGATAGATCTATTGAGGGTTGACAACCTCCACTCGGGTATTCTGACGTCGGACGAGTGTGTACCATTTGTATGAACGGAGTTATCTTGGCTAGGTACTCTATTGGGGCAATTTATATGTGTAATCTATTGCATGTACTGGATCACTAGTTTCGATGTCACGAGCTTAGCGCTATCATAAACACTGAAACACCCAATTTAACCTACACTTGGAACTATATCTCCTATAGTTGCCTTGGGTACTTGAACGGAACTTTTGCGGTCCATCTTGCTATGATCTTGAATGTAAATCTTGACTTTGATCTTGCTATGAATCTTGAATATGAATCTTGAATGTGAATCTTGACTTTGATCTTGCTATGAATCTTGAATGTGAATCTTGACTTTGATCTTGCTATGAATCTTGAATATGATCTTGAATGTGAATCTTGACTTTGATCTTGCTACGGTTATTAATATGAATCTTGACTACGATCATGTATTGGTCCAATATGAATTTTATTTGTGATATCGATATGAATCTTGACTTTAGTAATGAAATGCTATTGACAAGAATTTATTATGTGATTCAGACATGATTCCTGCATGAGATATGATAGGATTATTGTACGTGGATTGATCTAATCCTTAGGGTGGTATTGACGTGATTCATGCATGTAGTTTTTATATGACACTTGTATGCTAGTTTGACATGATGTTTATATGTCGGTCTGATATGATTCTTGTGTGCTAGTTTGACATGATGTTTATATGTCGGTCTGATATGATTCTTGTGTGCTAGTTTGACATGATGTTTATATGTCGGTCTGATATGATTCTTGTGTGCTAGTTGACATGATGTTTATATGCTGGTCTGTTATGATATTTGTATGCTAGTTTAACATGATACTTATATGCTGGTTTGGTATGATGCTCATATGCTTATTGCTATAGTTCTAATATGTGACCTCGATTGTGATACTGATATGAACCGAGAATATGACATTGGTATGTATATTGACCGTGGCTACTGAATTGAACTTGGGTGTGAATGAGTTCATGAACCTAAAAGCCGAACTGAAATGAACTGTGAGCATGAATTACAACTGTGTATGAACTGAAGTTTTTGTGTTAACTGTTATGCTAGTTCTAAACTTTGATTTATGATTGAACTTTGATGTAATGTCTCTTTATTGTGAAACTCTGGATTCCTGAACGTTTTTGCGACACTACTTTTAGTAGATGTCCTTGTAAACTTTTAAAGTGTCTTAAACATTTTAATAAAACTTATGAACTCGCCAACCTTTGTGTTGACACTTTTAAGCATGTATTCTCAGGTACTTGACTGAATGATTATTTGGAGTCAACATTGTGATATTTGGCATAGTGGTCGTTCTCTCGGATCAAGACTCGGATAATCATGACGTAACAGACCCCAATACTCGTGGGCTTCCGCTGGGCCAATTTGGGGGTGTTACAGATTGGTATCAGAGCCTTGGTTATAGAGAACTAGGTGTTATTGTATAGGCCTAGACTATAACCGATGCTCTCTTGTGTTTTTGCATGTGATTATGCTTATTCTTCTGATATATGAATACGTGCTTTACTTAGGACGATTGCTTATCCGCTGCTATATGAATACTTGCCATGCATGTTTGCGATCTCTCGTTCTGCTGTTATATGAATGTTTACTCTACCTTTTGTGATTGCTTCATGCACTGCTATATGAATATATGTCTTATACGTTGGATTGCTTTATGCAATGCTGTATGAATATTTGATTTGCATGTTTGTTATTACCTTATGCGTTGCTCTTATAGTAATATACCATATATTTCGTTAATTTTATTCTTGCATTGTTTATATCTATGCATGTATGTCACGTATCATATGTTTTCTTGAAAATGAAGGAAGTAAAATTTTTTTTTCTACATGGTATCTTTTAGATCTATACATTTTTATGTGGATCTACTAAATCTATATATTTTGAAAATATTAAGATAGTTTTTATAAAAGTATAAGTTGTTGTATTTATATAATCTATGGATATAAATATGTTCTTGGTAAATTATTAGTGTTTATGAGTTTTCGTACAAACTAGTAGTGTTACTATACTAAGTGGGTGTGTTTAGAAGTGGTCAAAATATATTTTTACAAAAGTGTGACATTCTGTCCTAAATTTATATTGAGCTTAAAGCGTTATAAAAAAATTGTTTTGACACTAGATTAGCACGTGATTATGAAAGTACAAGTTAATACCTTCGTTTTGATATATTATGAGCAAACATCGAATTTGAATGAGCAGGATACGTGTGTTTGAAATTTGTTGACGTAAAATTTAATTTTTGTGGAAACGCTAATGGTTTACTTGCTGTCTATAATTTAAATATGGTCGAAAGAACGTTTTTGAGTTAAACCGCGCTATTTTGAGTGTCGAAATGAGTATAGAATGTTGTATCTGATTGCTGGAAACGTTTTGAAAAAGGGTAAAAGCGTGTATTGGACTTAATTGGCAATTGTTACTACGTGAACGTTGTAAGTGAGTATTTTGCGGAAAATAAGCTATTGGTTGACTGTGATTGGAGAAAGTGTATGAGACTTTGATCGAGATTTGAGTACATACTAAAAATGGCAAATTTTTAAATGGCGCCAAAAGGCTGTCGAATTTTCCGTAAAAAGTGTGTTGCGAAATTTACTAAATTAAATTTGGGTAAATTAAAAATTTACATCGAAAGACTTTCGAAATTACGTCGAGTCAAAAATAAACATTTTTGCCTAAGTATAAGATACTAATATTAACTATATGATTTCAATGAGTCATATTTTATTTGTAAAACTAAGCACATGATTGGCAAGTGACATACGTGATAAACTTAAGTGATTTAAATTGTTCGCGCCTGAATATAGTATTATGATTAGGTCGCTGCTAGTACTGTTTTCTTTTACTTGCCTTACTTTTGTGGATGATCTTTGCTTGAGACGAGTTTATAGTTCCCTATTATGCGGCTTTATATGTTTAATGTTTTGGGATGCAATAGATGCTTGATTTGCGCGTTTGCTGTTATCTTATACCGCTACATGACTTATGCTTGCTATTGCTTTATGCACCATACAGATCGTTGCCTTATCTGTTTATGATTGCTTTATATGCTGCTACCTGACTATATGCATTACGTAGTTACGACTGTTTTATATATGCATTCGTACTTATTTACGAGTCTCCCTCGACGATGAGTGAGACTCGTGTAATCGGCTAATTCCTTTAATTATTTGATAACTATTATAATATATCATTATGTTATATACGGGTTCCTTGTTTGGTACATGTTATTGCGCACGTTATTGCGTGATTGGCATTCATTTTCTCCCGCTTATGAATTTGAACGTCTATTTATGGAAAGCAACTCATTGACGACTCCTGCGCTTGCTTTTGATAATTTCACCTAATAACGTTTTAGAGATTATAACTATTTTCAATGAGATTTTCCGCTGATAACCATTATGATATATTATCCTCTTAATTACGATTTATGACCTTACACTCCATACACGTCTACACTCACGTTATCGCAAACGCCTATTATTGGAGTGTAACTGGTCGACGTATCGTTTTGATTATCTGATGTAATTTTATGTTATATCAATTGGATAGTTTGCCTGTCTAAATGCTGCGGTGTGACTCCAATCAGGGTACTTATGATTTCATATTTAAATGGAATGGGACGTTTAAATATGAAACATGAGTCTCCTGACGACAAGTTAATTATGGTTTCATATTTAGATGGTATGGGACGTCCAAATGTGAAATCATAAGCCACCAGACCCGAGCTTATTTATGGTTCCGTATTGAGAAAGTATGGGATGTTTGAATACGGAAGGTGTAAATAAACTGGCTGTAAACTCTTTTGGTAATATCTATTTCCTTAGATATTTGATCTATATGTGTATGTATATTTTGGTAAATCTTGTCGAGGTAATTTGAGTAAGATGAGTTATGAGGTCTTTATTTAAATGGATTGGGACGCCTTTACGTTTGAATAAAGAGGTTATAAATCGCTTAACCAAAGGTTTATTATTTATATTTACATAGATTGGGACGCTTCTATATGTAAATGTAAATTATAAACAAGTGGCCTTAAGCACATCTGACATCATTTCATATTTACATTATTCTTCTATGATTCCAATTATGGAATGTGTTTCTTTTGACTCATGATTCGTCCGTATGATTTTAATCATTGATTCCTCTTCTTACCATTATCATTATTGCGTGTTGGCGAAAGATTTCATAAATTTCACTTGACTCATGAATTGTTGCACGGATTTTTCTGAATGTACACCGATCGACGTGAGTCTAACAAGCTAACTGCTGTGAACCCTATTTCAACTTTTCTGAATCGACGACTTGCTAAAAATTCTTCACTTATAATCGTCCTTTATTTATTCTATGAACCCTTACCGACATTTAAGATGTTGGCGACTTGTCGAACTCTTCGCTTCTAGTTATTCAAATCTGTTTTTTTGAACTGTTACTGCTTTGACAGATTGATTGTCTAACCTTTTGGATACATTCCAGCTTTACCTATTTCTTTCCGACATTCTTGACACTTCTAAACCTAGTAACAACGATCGAGTTTTGAGGACAAAATTCAAAATAACACGTGGATGATGTAACACCAGAGAATTTTCCTTATTATAAATAATAACAGATTATATTAATTATTATTCGGAATTTATTTTTCCAGCGTTATCGAACTTACCGAGTTTGAAAACAGGACATACTTCGCAAAAATCTGAAAATCGCACAGTGTGCGTACCTACACAGTAAATATTAAATTTATATTTAATTGTCGCGATATAATTGATAAAATGATTTATTAAATTGTTTAATATTTTTATTTTAATAAAGCTTGATAAAAACGCAGAGAGCCGAGTTGAAGTTCATTTTTCGTTAAAACTACGCTTGTCTGAGAAACCTGGGAGATAATTAACATTTAAATGAATTTATAGGGAGTTATGAATTTCTTGTCGTATAAATAACCTACTTTAATGGAAAAAGTATTTTAAACGCAACGGTAAAAATTTAGGATCCTAAATCTAATTTTATCAAACCCGATCGACAACCGAGTCACGTTAAACAAGGTAAAATAAAAGTTTATTAACTATTTATATTTTAACCCTCAACTATATACAACTTACCATTTAATTTTAACTACTTTCATTTTTATTATATATATATATATATATATATATTAAACTCACACATTTTTTTTATAACTCTTCATCTTTACAAAACAAACACATAAACCCTAATACACTCCATCCTCTCTCTCTCAAAATCCGGCCAGCCTCCATTTTTTCCGGCCACCGTCGGCCGCCACTTTTGAAAAATAAAAATTTCCAAAAACTCTTATAAGCTCCCGATCTACTCGATCCACTACTTGTTTCGTCTAATCTATCACTCCGGCGAACCACCACCATTTTGACGGCTGCTGCTGCCGTGTAAAACCACCTCCAACCACAGCTGCTACATCCGCCACCCACTACCTCACCATCTTGCCATTAAAACCCACCACCAACCTCGCCGTCATCCCCCTTCACCACAACCACCAAGCCGCTGCCACCACGTCAACCGCCGTCGTGGTCTCGCACTGGGTCGGCCGCCGTGTAACCACCACCATCTTCGTCTGTTTTCATCTCATCACCACCATCCGCCACTCCAGCCGCCTCCATCTCCTCCACGACATCACCACCCTCACGTCACCTACTGCCGACGTGGTTTGCAACCACGTGATGCCACCACCATCACCTCGACGCCACCCTACCACTACCAGAACTGACCACCGTGACATCACCATCTCAGCGACCACTATATCACGAAAACCACCACAGCAACCGTGGTATTTGTTCAGCCATACGGGGCGTTTGTTGCTTGTCATCACCGAAACCATCACGTAGGTGGTGTTCGGGTGTGTATCCAGGCCACCACAGCCGCACCCGGGGGTGTCGGGCTGTTGGTGTTATCGTTGTTGTGTTCTTGTTACAGCTCTGAAAGTAAGGGTGCGTTTGTTTCTGCGTTCATCAGCCCCGAAGGGGTGTTCGTATGTTGTCGTGTGCTACCGAGCACCACCACAAAGATGTGCTCGTGTGTGTGTCTCGCTGCCACAGTCGCACCAAGGCGGTGTCGGCTCGTGGTTATAGTTATTTATTGTTGATGTTCCTAACTCGTTACCCGAAAATAATAGATATGATTATGATAATTTTGTGAGTTAACCACCGTTGAGGGCGTTTGGTTATGAGGTTGGAAAACGTTAAATGGGGCGTTTGGGTCCGTTATTAATGTTTGGTTGAAAGTGTTGATTATCGGAGTTGTTTGGTTTATTTTCGACATGATTATCGGTAAATTTATTATATTTATTGTTTAAGATTTGACAAACGATTAATTTGATATAATGAAATTATGTGGACGTTTGAAACGCGGATTGATTGTGAAAGCGAAAACGTGATATTTTGTGATTATGGAAAACGTTATATAAACGAATGGGTCATGCCAAAAATTTTATAAATTTAATATTTATTTAGTTTTCTTAAATATTATTTAGAAACTAAAACACCCTTTTAGAAATATTAAATTGACGATAAAGAAACAACGAGGTATAAAATATTATTTTATAAAATCATAATTATTGTGTATACTTTTGAAACTTTATTTGAAACTCTAAAACGTGTGTTCCCTTTTATAAAACAACATTTATAATTAATGGGTGATTTTAAAAATGTGTCGAATCATTTAGGTTTTATTTATTTTTCTTGTTTATATAATAGTTGCAAGTTATTGTATGCTTGGACTATTTTATCCTTTTGTTGTCATCTTCTTGAGTTTTGTACATGTCGTGTGTCATGTGCATCCCGAGTTATTCGTGTGTTGTCTGTTCTTGTTATATAATTCAACCTATGAATTATATACACATGTTTCGTTCTTTCGTGTGTAACATATACTAGGTGTATATATTACATACATGGTGGTATCATTCGCTTCACCTTACCGAACCAATCACTGAACCGATTACCGAACCGATTACTGAACCGATTACCGAACCGATTACTGAACCGATTACCGGACGATTTCGACATGGGATTTAAACGGGTTACGAACCGATGGTACTGATGAAACCTTTTATCGGGAAAGCTTGGATGCATCGATTTGGGATGCTGAGAGATGATCGATAAGATAAACTGTGACTTCCGGTAACGAGCAGTTCCGGCCTACGCTACACTGCTCTTGTATTCACGTCTCTGAAAGTTGTTCTGCAACATCGATGTGAGTTCATACCCCCTCTCTCTCTTTTCAAAATTGCTTTATAAATGTTTTGAATCTCTTTTGGGGGAGATACATGCTTGTCGATGTCAAATGCGTGTTATGCATTTCAATGATTGTTTACGATATATATGTCTACACTTTCCATGCATTTTTGTGATAAATACAAGTTGATATCTTTTTGAAGATTGCTTATATTGCGTACGTGCTTGTGCTTTAGTGGACTGTTTACATGACATGTGTGTTTATACATTTGGGGTTATCGATGATTTATACTTGTGAATATCTGAGCTATCCCATAGCTCCTTTTAAACTGCTTTGTATGTTTAATACTGTGAAGTGAAATGACTGCTTGTGCTTGCTTGTGGACGCAAAAAGAATTGAACCCTGTGAACACTCAGTGAACTTTGTTTATGATTAGCCTAAGTTGCTTTAGCCATAGTCCCCACTATCGTGAATCGTTAGTTACTCTGCTAGAGTAAGCTCTTATGTTACGGATAGATCTATTGAGGGTTGACAACCTTCACTCGGGCATTCTAACGCCGAACGAGTGTGTACCATTTGTATGAACGGAGTTATCTTGGCTAGGTACTCTATTGTGGCAATTTATATGTGCAATCTATTGCATGTACTGGATCACTAGTTTCGATGTCACGAGCTTAGCGCTATCATAAACACTGAAACACCCAATTTAACCTACACTTGGAACTATATTTCCTATAGTTGCCTTGGGTACTTGAACGGAACTTTTGTGGTCCATCTTGCTATGATCTTGAATGTAAATCTTGACTTTGATCTTGCTATGAATCTTGAATATGAATCTTGAATGTGAATCTTGACTTTGATCTTGCTATGAATCTTGAATGTGAATCTTGACTTTGATCTTGCTATGAATCTTGAATATGATCTTGAATGTGAATCTTGACTTTGATCTTGCTATGGATATTGATATGAATCTTGACTACGATCATGTATTGGTCCGATATGAATTTTATTTGTGATATCGATATGAATCTTGACTATAGTAATGAAATGCTATTGACAAGAATTTATTATGTGATTCAGACATGATTCCTGCATGAGATATGATAGAATTATTGTACGTGGATTGATCTAATCCTTAGGGTGGTATTGACGTGATTCATGCATGTAGTTTTTATATGACACTTGTATGCTAGCTTGACATGATGTTTATATGCCGGTCTGATATGATTCTTGTGTGCTAGTTTGACATGATGTTTATATGCCGGTCTGATATGATTCTTGTGTGCTAGTTTGACATGATGTTTATATGCCGGTCTGATATGATTCTTGTGTGCTAGTTGACATGATCTTTATATGCTGGTCTGTTATGATATTTGTATGCTAGTTTAACATGATACTTATATGCTGGTTTGGTATGATGCTCATATGCTTATTGCTATAGTTCTAATATGTGACCTCGATTGTGATACTGATATGAACCGAGAATATGACATTTGTATGTATATTGACCGTTGCTACTGAATTGAACTTGGGTGTGAATGAGTTCATGAACCTAAAAGCCGAACTGAAATGAACTGTGAGCATGAATTACAACTGTGTATGAACTGAAGTTTTTGTGTTAACTGTTATGCTAGTTCTAAACTTTGATTTATGATTGAACTTTGATGTAATGTCTATTTATTGTGAAACTCTGGATTCCTGAACGTTTTTGCGACACTACTTTTAGTAGATGTCCTTGTAAACTTTTAAAGTGTCTTAAACATTTTAATAAAACTTATGAACTCGCCAACCTTTGTGTTGACACTTTTAAGCATGTATTCTCAGGTACTTGACTGAATGATTATTTGGAGTCAACATTGTGATATTTGGCATAGAGGTCGTTCTCTCGGATCAAGACTCGGATAATCATGACGTAACAGACCCCAATACTCGTGGGCTTCCGCTGGGCTAATTTGGGGGTGTTACAAAACGTAACTTTTAATTGAGCTTAATTGTACTAGCTAGTATTAAATAAACAGTAAACAAATTTTGTTTAGGTTATACTAGCCGAGTACCCGCGCAATGCGGCGGCGGGTACTCGCTGATTAATTTTGTGGCGAGCGTATGTTTCTCATTTATACGTTTTTAGTGGTCAATAATTTCTTTTAACAAGTTGTATTTGTAGGTTTATAAAATCATGCTCGAACATCATTTTCTTCTAGAGGAAATAGTACTAAATTCATTTCTTTCACTTAATTTCTTGCTACCTTAGGTTGTGTTTGTTTATTAAAATGTTTTGGGTCTGAATCTGATTTATATGTTTGAATCTGAATATGCGGTTAAAATATCTGAATGTGAATCAAACAACGATGTTTGTTTTTGTGACATCTAATTGATTTAAATATATAACCTATAACAATATTTATAAATAGACAGAACATGTATATTAATGTTTTAATTTAAATATAAATTCGATTCTATTATTTATACAGTCTCAAAACAAAAAATAATACTGCATTGACCAAATCAATAGTCATCTTCTTCCCAGCCTTACCTCCTCACCATATGTATTTCTTTATTAAACTACACAACTATCATTATCATACACGATAGCAAAAGACGAAAAGAAGACATGATTAATAAAAATATTCAAAACTCCGTATAGATGATGAATCAAGGTATAAGATTCAACATTATGAAGCATATAAATCTGATAAAATCCATGTTGGCATCACTCTGTTTTAATGGAGTTATTAGATTGTGGGGAAGAACAATAATTTGAAGATGGAGCAACAGAGAGCACGATCAACATATTTATTGATGATTCAACAAATGAATATGTGGGTTTCAGAGACAATTAGAGGTTGTCCCACATCTCATAGAAAATGAGGTGATTTAGACTTTTTAATCTCTTATATCTGAAAGATAACAAACATCAAAAATGAAAAAATGTAGAGGTTATTCGGATATCTTCTAGAGAAACAAACACCCCGTTAATTACAAACCTAATCTCACCCTTATTTCTTCTTCCTCCCAAATGCTCTTCTTTTGCAAAAAAAAAAAAAAAAAAAAAAAAAAAAAAAAACTCTACAATAAATATACTATTAACAAAACCACTAAATATAAACAAACAAGATCTATTAATAAAACCACTAAATATACTCTCGAAACAACCCATAGCTTATAAAAATGTGTCGACAAAAGAAGAAGTGGTGACGGTGGATGAGGTGCAATCGAGGAGCTGATGATTGTGTTGATAGAAGAAGTGGGTGGTTGGGCTTCGGAGGTGGTGAGGTCGGGTGGTGGAGCGGTATAACTGAGGGTGGTGGGAGACTTGATGGGTCCGTCTGCTTAATCACCATTGCCAACTCTGCATTTTCATGTTGTGTTTGGTCTGTTGTGTTCGGTTTATCATAGATTTATACATGCAATGGGCCTGCTTAATACTTAAGAGTTGGAGCAAGGCTTTTAATGGATCGTTACAAAGTTTAATAGGCTGTTACAAATATTCATATCGTTTAAATGAGATATATGTTGTTACAAGTAACTGAAAATGATTTTCAGCTTTTTCACTTAAAAAGTTGTCTTGAATGAATTCTTAACAATATAATAGAGATTTCTAAATAAAGAAATGTTTAAGGCTGAAATTTTTAAGATTAGTAAATATAAAAAGGAGATAAATGTTTTATAAAGTAATATAGATTAATTGAAGGACTTATATATCTAACATTCAAATCGGACCTTATTTGTTTATCTTAATGGTTTAAACTTGATGTGTGTTTTAATATATTCTATCAAAATAAGATTTACATAGTTGTGGAAGACATACTATGAATAATTATAAGGGCAATTTCATATTTCACCCTACTTTAAAAATCAATTTCAAAAATACTCAATTATGCTTAAAAAGCATTTTACACTGTGCATTCAATAGTTACACTTTGGGTATATATAAAATTAATGTTGAAAATAGGGTAATATATAAAATTAATCCATAAGTACCTACTAAAAATAAACAGATAGAAAAAAAGAAAAGAGATAAGAAGAAAGCCAAAGGTTCGAACTCGCGACTTGCTTTTTGCAAGAATACAAGTCAAGCCTTGAGCCAATCCTTATCCTCTGAAATATATACATCTGGTGATGTCTTATATTAAACAAATCTAGTATAAAAAAAAGTTACTGTTTAACATCTCCTTTGCAAAATATTACCACTGACAAAAAATTTACGGAGTAGTTGTTAAGGTTATTACCATCATGTAAAACGACATACTATGCAATAACATATGTTTCAATAAAATTTTTTGACATAGACCATCGTTACTAATCAAAATGGTTAATACTTTTCAATTGCACACATTTTTAAATAAGAAAAACTAAGACTTGGTCAATACCAAGATCGAGTCATGTGCTGTTTATTCGTTTCCGTGAGATATATTTGGGACTTATCGCATATTCTTTGTGTTTATGAATCAAATTATGCATTATGATGCATGCATACATCATATTAACAAGTCTTTCTTTCTTCAAAGCACGTACTGGATTGGCGATTATGGCCCATTTCTTTTTCAGAATACCAAACGCGCGTTCCACATCCTTCCTTGCTGATTCTTGCTTATGCTTATACAATATTCGATTGTGGTCATCGTTAGAGGGTTCTGGAATCGTCTTAACGAGTGGAGCTAATTCGGGATATATCCCTTCAGTAAGATAGTATCCAAATGGATAATTAACGTCGTTAGCCGTAAAAGGGACCTCTGGTGCTCGTCCTGTTTTCAAATCGTTAAACAAAGCGGATTGATGTAACACACTGATGTCGTTGTTAGACCCAGAAACACCAAAGAAAGCATGCCATATCCACAAGTCTTCCGACGCAACAACTTCCAACAAAATGAACGGATTCGATCTGTGATCACGTCTAACATATTGCCCTTTATGGGCGTACGGACAACCAAACCACTCCCAATCCGTGCAGTCTAGACTTCCTAGCATCCCAGGGAAATCGTGCTTCCTTTCGTGATGTTTGATATAGTAATTCAACATCAATCACCGTGGGTTTTCTCAGATATTGGCCCATAAATCGCCCTTATAGCAGAACAAAGATGATTAAGACTTTCCCGTGAAGTTCTTTTAGAGATTTGCAGATATTCATCTAAAAAGGCTGGAACAATGCCGTATGCCAATTGACGAATTGCAGAAGTGCATTTCACCAATGGAGCAACGCCTTCTCTTCCAGTACAGTCGATATTTGAATTAAAGTAAGGATCATGTGTAGTTACAGCCGTAACTATATCGTTGAAAAGTGATCGATCCATTCGATATGTCTTTCGGAATGCACGTTCGTCGTAGATCGGGTTGTCAGTGAACAACACGACAAGTAAACGATCATGGGACCATAACGGTCTCGATTAACCGGGTTTCTAGACACTTTTTGTCGTCTATTTCGAAAAAACGCCATCGCTTTTGCTAGCAACCGGACACGAGGGCTATTCATCAAAGTTTCTTCATCTTCGATCATTAGATCGGGGTACATAAATGTATATTAATCAATGTTTTCCATGCTAAAAATTTAGAATTTAGACAATATGATTTTTTTGATTGAGAGAAAGATGAAATGAGAGATATGAAAAAAAAAGTGAAAATGAGGATTATATAGAAATAAAATGGGGATGAAAAAGAAAGATTTGGGGTAGTGTGAATGGTGAGAAAGTCACCTGTAGCGACTTTGTTTTGCCCTGGGAACCTCAACCCACGCGTGGGTTTTTAAGGTGGGATTGTGAGGTTCATAGCAACCCACGCGTGGCTTTTTGCCACATGTATCCCACCCGTGGCTTTTTTGCACCCTCTCCCAGCCTTTGTTACCAAAATGGTTAATACTTTTAAGTTTTTGGTTAGGTAAAAAAAAGGTTTTAAAATGGTAAATCGGGTTAAGTTTATAGAAAGATGATATTAGTTTACCATAAACTTAAAATCGAACTAAACTATGACGATTTAAGTAAGACTCGTCGAGTATTGTTTTGTGACTTGGGTTTCCTGTAGCTTTTGTCATGTTTTAAAGGCTTTTGGACAACGTAGCTACTATTTCGAAATAGCTTAACTTTCTAGAATTAAACTTGGGCTCAAAATAGTACTATTTATGTAGTAAATCTTACCTTTATAAAATGTACATTTAGAGCGTTATTTGCGGATGACACGTTCATAATCGTAACATATACCGTAATATTTTTATAGTTCAATGATATAAACAATGCTTCGATAAATCTTTGTAATACGCTATGTGAAAACCTAGCTCAGTAAAAAAAATATCGCCATCCTGATGATTATATACTCATAGCACGGAACCAACAATGTTGTATAACAAGCATGGCGATGTTATAAGTGCAGTTTTGACACTTATATGACTAATAGTAACGTAGAGTTAAAAATTGGTTGAGGATATTGACTTGGCGGCTGAAAGCAGGGTGATATCCTCAGTGGAGTTGGAGGAACGCGGAAATGGTCACCGGAGGATATTGGAGCTCGAAAGATTGAAGTCCCTTGATCTTAAGCAGAAAGCCAGATTGAAATGGGTTGTTGACGGAGACGAAAACACTAGATTCTTCCATGGTCAGGTTAACAATCGGAATAGGCAAAACCACATTCACGGGCTTATTATCGGGGAGGTTTGGGTCACTAACCCCATCTCAATTAAGGACGAGGCTCTCAAGTTCTTTTCTTCCAAATTTAAGGAGAAGTGGATTTCCAGGCCTAAGTTTCTTAGTTCTGACTTCCAGTGTCTTTCGAACCCTAGCAGGGCTTCTCTCGAGGCGGACTTTACACTGGAGGAGGTCAGAAAGGCAGTTTGGGCTTGTGGAAATGAGAAGGCGCCTGGCCCGGATGGCTTTACCTTCAAGTTTATCAAAAACTACTGGGAGATCCTCAAGGAAGATATATTTAACTTTGTGAAATACTTTGAAAGATGGGGGAGATTATCTAGTGGCTGTAATTCCTCGTTTATCACTCTGGCGGCTAAGGTTAAGGACCCCCTTCACCTTAATGACTTTCGGCCGATTAGCCTAATTGGCTCAATGTATAAAATTATTGCTTCGATTCTGGCGAGTCGTCTTAAATTGGTTATCGGGGAGGTGATTGGGGAAACCCAATCGGCTTATGTTGATGGGAGAAATATCTTGGAAGGTCTTCTTATGGTCAATGAGATCTGCTCATGGGCGAAGAAGTCTGGACAAAAGTTTCTCCTTTTTAAAGTGGACTTCAACAAAGCATTTTACTCTATTAATTGGAATTTCCTGGACTCGATCATGGAACAAATGCATTTTGGCGGTAAATGGCGCAATTGGATCCGTGGTTGCCTTATGTCAGCTAAGGCTTCTGTGCTTATCAACGACACCCCTACTAAAGAATTTCAAATGTCGAAGGGGGTTAGACAGGGAGACCCGTTGTCGCCTTTCCTCTTCATCATGGCGATGGAGGGTCTAAATGTTGCTATGAAAACTGCCTACTTTAGAGGTATTTTTGAGGGCATTGTCCTCCCTAATGCCAACTATGTCGTGTCCCACCTTTTCTATGCGGATGATGCTCTTTTTTTGGGTAAGTGGTCTCGAAGTAACATCGAGAACCTTGCCCGGGTGCTTAAATGCTTCCATGCCGCCTCGGGCCTCAAGGTCAATTTCCACAAGTCTAGGGTGTTTGGTATTGGGGTGCCTCCCAATGAGGTCTCGGACTGGGCCTCCCCTCTTGGTTGTGTGCCGGCTGTGCTTCCCTTCTCTAACCTAGGGATTCCGATTGGTGAAAACATGAATCGTATTAAATCGTGGAAGCCCGTGGTTGATAGATTCAAGTCCAGGCTCTCAGTGTGGAAGGCCAAGTCCCTTAGCTTTGGAGGTCGTGTCACCTTGGCTAAAACTGTCATGGGCAGCTTACCCACTTACTACATGTCTCTTTTCAAAGCTCCTGCGGGGGTTATCGAGGACCTGGAGAAAATTAGGAGAAACTTCATTTGGAGCGGTTCAAATGATAACAGATGTATTAAGTGGGTCTCTTGGGAGAAAATTACTTCTCCTAAAGATGTTGGGGGAATGGGCCTGGGCTTGCTCAACTCGCTGAATATTTCCTTACTTTCTAAATGGTGGTGGCGCCTTAGAGTAGACCAAAATGCTCTATGGGCTCGTACTATTATGGCTATTCACGGTGTGGAAAATCTTCGTGGCACCATGATTGCGAGGACATCCTTGTCGGGCACTTGGAAATATATTGCTAGCGTTGCTAAAGCGTTGACTGAGGTGGGTATTCACTCGGAGCAGATTATTCGTTGGAGCCTTGATGAAAGAGTTTGGAGGTCTGATTTCAAGGATATGGGTGGTTTCTCGGTTTCTATGCTTAGATCGAAAATTGACAGGGCCTCACACCTTATTTGTGATGGTCCCGTTTTATGGCCAAAGGTCGTTCCTTTGAAAATCAATTGTTTTGTTTGGCGTGCGAAGTTAGATCGGATTCCCACTCTTACGGCCTTGAATAAAAGAGGGATCATGGTGAACAATTCTGGCTGCGGTGCGTGTCACCTTGGCGAGGAAGATGCAGATCATGTCTTGGTATCCTGTTGTGTGGCTAATCGGGTCCTTAAGGGTATTCTCAGCTGGTGCAAGGTTCGGATAGGTCTAATTCTGAAGGTGAAGGAGCTGATCATGTTCATCACGAGGTGGGGTAACTGCCCTAAGAAAAGGAATGGTCTAGTTAGCATTATTTTTGGCACTTTCTGGTGTTTATGGCGTGCGAGGAACGACCGGATTTTCAACAATATTATTCCAAACCCGGCGAAGATCATTAACGACATTAAAGCTATGGTCTATGTTTGGCATAAACATAGGACCACGAATGGTGGTATTGATTGGAGTGTTTGGAGCGAGTCTCCTCTTGATTGTATGTAATTCTTCATTTTCCTTGTTATGTTGCCTTCGGCCCGCTAGCTTCTTGCTGGTTTTAGGGTCTTTTTAATATATTTGCCGGTTCCAAAAAAAAAAAAATATTGAAATAAGAAAAACTTTTACAGGCTTTATCCCCAAACATGATTAATATACAAAATATATAGCTTATTTTTATAGAATTAAACTTGAGCTCAAAAGAGTAACTGTGGGCTCATTATACCCCTTTGGCATCACTTTTTCTCGTGTCAACCACTCCCTTCTAAATGTGGTGCCAAAGGGTTTCTGGTGCCAAAGCCCCAAAATCCTACATGGCGGCTTTGGCACCACCTTCTCGTGCTAACGGTTCCCAACTCTCTAACAAATTTTGGTGGAGTTTCGTACCAACTCTTTGAAACAACGTTGTGATTTAATGTGTATGTATATGTATGGCTTAGTTGGGGACATAATTTACTGAAAACCCAGCTAGCTAGGACAAAATGGACTTGGTCTTGCTTTCGAAAACATAAGGTTGATGATCTTTTGACCGTCGACCCACATTTGAGCTCGCGGTCTCTAGGAAAAGCACAAAGTGTTTACATAGAGCTAGCTCACCCAAGTAGAAAAATGATGACATTCACAGCCATGATGGAAGGTGGCGAGGACGAAGATAGTATCAACTTTGGAGTTTATCACATTGACAGTGCAATGTCTCGGCTTTTCATTGGCACAGACAAATATTTGTATTTTTGTGGGTTAGATTCGGTCATTGATACCAGCCGGTCAGATTGTTGCTGATGTACCATCTCGAAAAGTTACATCACACGATAGTAAGATTATAACCAAACATTATAGGATTAATACTTTGTACTTCGTTTACAACTCTAAAAAACAGTAAGTGTCTAGATTATCTTACTAGTCGGGTATTACCCGTCTAGTTACAACATGAAAATAAAGCTAAATGTGAAAATGACTACTCCTCTCGTTTTATGCTGACTAATTTGATAAGTTTCCCCACATGATAGTGAAATGTTTCCCTCCAAAAGTTGTACCACTGAATGGATCTGTTATTTGTTTGACGGAAAGCAGCACCAGTAGTGGATGCTTGTTGATGCAGTGGTTTCGCCATACTCATTAAGATTCTTAGGGATACAGTTGCACCAATCTTCAAATCTATACTAGAAGATTTCCACCCTACTTGCCTAAACCAACCTGTAATGATTAATACAAAGCTTGATTAACGAACTCTCTAAACATCTATAAAAAATGTGAACAAATGTGTCAACTAGTGTGTATCATGTTGTATTAGTCATTCCATTACCTTGTTCTGAAGCTTTTGAATGCTCTCTTTGGATGACTATGGCAGAAACTTGCTTCTTTATGTCATGATGTATGACCATTTTGCTTCTTTACACTCGATCTTCTCACAGCCTTCATCACAAAAGGAGAGAAAACGAAAACGTTAGTATCATAAATCTTGAATATAATGATGTTTCTTATTATATAGTAACTAGTAAAACAAAATTAGCAAGAAGAAATAAGTTGAATACCTATTACTATCATTCTCAGATCTGGTCATAATAAGGTGGAATATGGTTCACACAAATAAAATAGCGGCTGTGATTTTTAGGTTAGGTTAGAAATGAGTTGATATTATTATGTGTGTCATGTTTCTTTTATAGGAGCTTGGGATGTTATGTTTTTTGTTGGGCTTATATTTGGGAACTCAACATTGGGCCTGGTTGTACAATTACTAGGCTGACTCGACTCGCAGTTAGGAGTCCAAGAAGTTATAAGGCGTGAGTCGTAGCTTCCAAGTTAAGAAAAAGTAAGGCGTTGACGTTAGGTAGGAGTGGTCTGATATGATGATACGTGAAAAGACTCGATAAAGTGTCAATGCATCAGGGGTGACGAAAGTAAAAAAAATTAATATTTTAAAATGAAAAATATTACATGTGAGGAATTTTTTTAACTTTATTCACTAGTTCTTACATTTTATCTAAATTAAATATGATATAATTATGTAAATATTTTCATACTTTATGTTACCTTAATAAAATACAACTTTCGGCAGCCGGTACACCGTATCTCACGCTATTTATAACCATCATGTGGATATAGTATAATTCAAACTTATCTAACAAGGCTCATGAAATGTGTGGTGTCGTTGCTAGTATGGGTCGAAGGCATGAACCGGGTATATATGCTATAAAGACAAGGGGTACACGAGCATAAATAAACAAGCATAAACGCAAATGGGCAAGGGCACCTAGAAAAAGTTGCTTGCAAAGAAAAAGGGGCAACGCTATGGGGGCCTATTTCCAAAGATACAAACTTTGACATGAAGAAAATATTCTTGATCTTCTTGTTTGACCCCTTTTGAGCAAACAGCTGGTAACTTCCTTTGCAACCTATTTCCACGAACACCTGAAAAACAAAACCATAAAATTTAAGATTGTGCTGAGAAACAAGGTTAAGCATAAAGAAAAAAAAACGGACTTATAGAACCAAAACCATGAGACAAGACCCACCCAGCCAAGCGCGGGTCTACAGTACTTATGATTATATGTATCAAAAGGATTTCTATTTAAATGCATTAAAGAAAACCAACTAAGACACGTTAAGTGGTTTGACATAATTCAAAATTTTAGAAAAAAACTCGCGCGTACGCGGGTATTATAACTAGTTTCAATTACAAGATAAAAGTATATACTCATAAGGCTAGGCACAACGCAGCCGGAATAACTAGGTCGCCAGTCGGTCGCGACCGGGTCGCTGCGTTGCGGCGATTCGGTCGCCGGAATCGATCGAAGGGTATTCGACTCTACACACGATCCATTTGGAAAAACTCGGTCTCCCATGTTGTGTTGTATTTGTGTGTTTTATAAAAAAAACTTTTTTTCCAAATTTAACATGTTTTAATCGTGTTTTAATTATATAAACTTTTTAAAAAAAATTCTAAATTTTAATATATTGAGCTTTGTTTAATTCCTCACAACATATATTAATTTGACAATTTTTAGAGTTAGTTTTAGCTAATGCATTATACCCTATTTACTTCTAATGTTTCGTAATGTTTTTCAGTTTATGTAATGTTTTTTTTAGTGTAATGCGTGTTGTATGGAATAAAATGTTTTTGTTTTTTTTGGAATAAAATGTTATTTTTATTGAATATAAAATGTTATTTTTATTGAAAATAAAAAAAATTGAATTAGGTCGCACTAGGTCTCCGGGTTGTGGCAAATAGGTCGCACTAGGTCGCCGGATGAAAAACTAGGCCGCGACCTGTTAGCGTTGTGACTAACCTAATAAAAATTTTTCTATTAAAACTCACGAGGGATGTTTACTATTCGAAAATCAGATTGAACCGACTAAGATTAGAATGGATCAAACCAAAACATAGGACCGGGACCAAAATAATCCGGTTTAGTCCGGGTTCAATCTTGATTAAACAAAAATAAACCGGAACAAAGACCGAAAATAAGAGAAAAGATAAATAGAGAACCAAACAGAAAGACTGCTTATTTTGTGGCTTATTTCATACTTGAAGGCTTATTATAATCAATTTATCAGCTTATCATGACTTTAAGATTGTGGGTTGATTTGGGTGTAATCAAAAACTTTGTTTGGGAGAAAGATGAAATGTAAAGATTGGCCGATTAAAGGTATGTGAAGACAGCTTATTTCTTTGACTTATATTTCAAACTTGAAGGCTTATAATGAAGTTATGAGCTTATCACGACTTTAAGATGTAGTAATAAAAGAAGCCAAGTCGATCAAATGACCTGTTAGGGGTGTTTTTATTATAACCTTATTTTTGGGCTTATTTTGTGGCTTAATTGTGTGATGTTGCTCATTTGATTAGGTTGGATTTGAAAATTTTATAGGTGGGAGTGATTTGGGTTTGGAATAGATTGTGATTAATTTGTTCAAAATTCAATCTTGTTACATTATATAACCTTATTTTTTGACTTATGTGGTTTCGCCTTATATTTCGTTCGATTTCAGGTTAATTTAGATATATGTTTGTATAACCTGGGTTTATGAGCTTATTTGGGTTTTGGCTTATATTTCATATGCATCAGCTTATTTTAGACAGGGGTGTTTGTTGCTACCAATATAGTCAGCTTATGGCTTTTTTAGTTTTTGGCCTTATGTTTCATAAGCTCACTTTTTTGTGGCTTAGCCTGAAAGTTTTCAGCTTATATAAGCATGTTATGTCATAATAAGCTTATGTAAGCCCAAATGTTTGAAAATAAGCCACGGAAAATGACCGTATAAAACGTAAGCCCAAAACCAAATAATCCAGTTATATCAACCAAAACAAACTCTTAAGTTGTTTCCCAAGTTTAACGTTATTTATAGGTTTATTTGAGATTGATCGTGATAAAAAATAAATATTGTTAGATAATTTTGGGGCTTATGATCTTGTTTGACTCATTTTTTAACCTATTAGCTTGTTATGAGTTGAAGATGGAAAATAATCCATAAGTTGAGAATAAACCAGAAAAATTATACTTACGAAGTATAAGAGAAGTCAAGCAAGCTAATACGACCAAATATAAGTCAAACAAATATGTAAATGAGATGGCCTTCAACCGGGGAGTTTGTTTAAGCTTATTTATGGGTATATATTTCATTTCATTTAGTTTTCAAAGAAAAAGGAGTAAGTTTTTTTATTGGGTTTGAGGTCGGATTAGTACTTTTGATGTTTAAATCAATGATGATGGAAGTTGATTGTCTGATATTTGATTTAGGATGGATTTGAGTTTAAAATTGGATCTCGTTAAAGTAATAAGTAAACCGTTTTTGTGATGTGAAGGATGATGTAGGATTTTGTTAGTGTCTTGATATGAATGGATCCATGCTCAGTTGCTTAATGATTAGTTGTTAGTAAACGAAGTGATTAAAGGTATAGTGTTTCACATGTTTTTAGAGGGAAATTAGAGTTGATTTTATATGCAGAATTGGCTTTAAATTGTATGGCTAGGTATTCAAGGGTGTTCACCTAAGGCGCTTAGTAACTTGTTGGTGGTATCAAAATGTAGTAAGATTTTGCGGGTGTTTGTTTTGAGATAGCTGTTGGTGTTATCTTATTTGTGTATCTATCACGTTTCATTTCATTTCGATTTATAAAATCCCAAATTTTATTTATTAGCTGTGAGGTTGAATCAATTGGCTTTATATTTTGATTGTGTTATATTGTTGATTATGTATTTTGAGGTAGATATATAGGTTTATAGTACAGTTGAGATTAGAGTGTTAAAAGTCATATCTTTTTTCCAATATAAGGAGAATAAGTTGTTTTTGAAGATTAAGCTTGTTTATGGGTTCCTGAGTTTAAAGCTCATAAAACCCATAAATAAGCTTTAAACAAATAACCCTTGGAGTTTATTATTGGGCTTATGAGCTTATCTCATTTTGTATATCATAAGCCTGATTTTTCCAGCTTATTTTCAAACTTATGAGCTTATATAAGCTTGTTATATCATACTAGTAATAAGATTATATAAGTCCATAAGCTTTAAGATAAACCGGAAAAATTGGGCTTATGAAATGTATGCCAAAATGAGATAAGCTCGTATGCCCAATCTGCAAATCATAAGCTTTAACAAACACCTAGTGTGATTCGTTTGTACATATGATATATGAATGAAATTGGTTGAAGGACGTAGGATTCTGTGAGCTTTGATGTGGAGTTCGTTTGGGTGTTATTATGAAAGGATCAATGCTCGCCCCTAATTTTCTTGAAATATTTGTTACATTAAAAAAATGAGATGTATAATATGGGTTTTTGGTTCAAATTATTATTAGATTATACTATAGGTGTTATCAAAATGAAATGGGTCATTCTAAATGTGTCTGAGGTGAAAATTGTGTTTCATAAATGCACCTCAGAAGGTGAGTGTGCTTTCAAATGGTTAAGGTGTTAAGCTTACGTAATGTGAGGTATTCAACGAGTGGATACGTTTGGGTGTGGATACTTTGTAACGAGTATTTTGCATCAATGAATGCTTGATGATCGGTCCATTTTTGCTGAAATGATGCCATTTTTTAATTATATGTTCACTTTTGGAAAAGGTTATTCTTGTACTTTTTTTTCATATGCTAACAATAAGGGACTTTCGTTGAATTGTTTGTTGGAGTTTCACCATCTAATGTAAAAAGGTAAAATTAACTAACATTTACTCCTTCTTTCGCCACCTATTTTTATCACATTTTTTCACCATCTAATGTAAAAAAAATAAAGAAGTACATAACAACATTTTTGTTTTATTTCTCATTGTCTGTTAAGTGACTTCTCATTTATATCAAAAGTATATATGCATTAAAATTGAAAGATACATTTTAAAGTGTATATGCATTAACTAGATTGATACAGTCCACACGGTTAATAAATTAAAATATACGTTACAATATTAAAAGCTACATGCCTACTGGCTACGACATAGTACATACATATGCACTAAGTTTTAAGGTCTAAACCACTCTATACAAATGAGTTACATGTTTACTGGCTACTACATACACACACTACATTTCAAGATATAAAGTACTCTATACCCATGAGAAGTTAGTTTAAAAGCTACATTACGTACAATGCGAGCATTTATAACATTAAAAGCACATATCATGATCACATATTGAAAGCTACATGTAGGCATTTATAGCATTTACAACATTGAAAGCTACATATCATAAAAGCTACATTACATACAATGCGAGCATTTATAACATTAAAAGCACATATCATGATCACATATTGAAAGCTACATGTGGGCATTTATAGCATTTACAACATTGAAAGCTACATATCATAACAATTGAAAGCTACATATCATATAAACAAAAGCTACATGTGGTTAGGGATGGCAATGGGTAGGGTTTGTGTCGAGTTTTAGTGAACCCGCACCCGCACCCACACCCGCACCCGTTTATAATATTCATACCCGTATCCGCCGTAATATTCAATAGGCATCAGGTTAGTATTATCCATTGGGTTTTTGGATTTTGCCTGCGGGTATCGGGCACCCACAATTAAACTTATCTTCTTAAACGGGAGCACGGTCAGATGAAGACTTGAGATAGGCAAAGACCCTGAATCCGTTGTTTTCGATCCAGATGGAATCCATGCAGAGCCATAAACATGATACATTCAGATGGTTTTAACAGCATAATGCACATCACTATTAACTCTTAATATACAAGTAAATATATTGGTTTGAAAATTTCTACATGTTATACGTGTAAAACCCGCATGCTTTTACCATGAATAGTACCCATTAGATCGTACGTCCTAGATTAAAACTTTCCTTTTATGGTATGATCACATTCACGTGCTTGCATTTTAAGTATTGCATACGTGTATGAACACGATAAGTATCGATTACGTAGGAACACACGATAATTATTCAAATAATAATTATAATCAGGAACGTAATTTAATCACGAGAATATATTATGTACGTATTTATATATTTAGTATGAACACGAATAAATATATAATATCTCGATCGATAACTAATTGAATCATGTAAACTACGTAACATGTAAACATGAATATTAGACACGATTATTCTTATTACGTATAATTAAATTAATATGACTAGTACTACGTAAATTATTATTACATACAAAACATGAAGTTATTACAAATATTTCAAGGCATAATTTACGAGAAACCGATTACGTATTAAAATAAATGCGTACGTTTTATTAAACAAATAACACAAACACATGAGAGTAAGGTTTCGGGCTGTTTTTGACGAAGTAGAAAAGAGAAGGACTTGGGCTCAAAGCCCAAGTGTGTGTTTAACCGTGTATTATAAAACAGATGGGAGGGGTTGTTTTGTTTTGCTTTCTTTCTGCCGACACAAACAAACAAACAAACACAGAAACCCTAAAAAGAATAACAAGCCGCCAGTGATTTTTCCCTTCTCGTTTCTTCTTTGCCGCGACCTACACCAAGGAAAACAGGAAGATTGGATCGATGGTTGATCCTAGAAGATCAAGAAATTCGTTTGTTTTGATACCCTAAACCCTAACACGAGCACAAGGTAAGAAAACCCTAATTCGGTTTTATTCTTTCTTTTAATTTGATCTTAAATCTGATTTTAAAAAGCGGGTATTAAAACATGTTCAAGTGGTAAATAATGAGGGGGGTCGTTTTTGGTTTGTTGTGGTGGTTTGGCACACAAACCGAGAGTCTAGAGACTCTCGGTGACACTTTTCCCACCAGCCACAGCCCTAATTAGGGTTTTGGCTTGGTTTGCTCAAGCAGGGGAAACATCGAACAAGCAGGGGGAAAAACCACTGGCTGCGCCGGTGGTGAATTTGGTGTACCAGTGGGAAACGGCGCTTGCCGGTGGCATCAACAACACTGCCAGTGGAAACTGGCAGTAAAAAGGGGTGTTTGGTTTTTGGTTTTAAGACAGTAAGGGGCTGTTTGGCTACGAGATTTAGAAACAACTTAAGGGGCTGTTTGGTTCGGCCTATTTATAAACATAAAACGAGTGTCACGAGATTTCATGGGTACGGTTTTCGACGCATTTTAATAACATAATACAAGAGTACGTGTTAATTTTTTTATTTTTTATTTTTTACAAGTTAATTAGCTTTACATGTTTATTTATCTACAAGTTAATTAAATTAATTTAACATGCTAGATTATTAATTTAATTAAAACATGGGCTTAGGTTTTTATTATTAATTAATAATACAGGATTTTAAACTAAGAAATTATTTATTTTAAATTAGACTAAGTAATTAATTAATTATTAAAACCATGACTTATAATTAATTAATTCTCATGACTTAGGTTATATTAATATAATTATTAATACATGTTTTAACCTAAGTAATTATATCTTATTTAATTAAATCACATTATATTTAATTAAATACTTTTAACCTATAGTTTATTTAAATTACATGAAATAATTCATAAACTATACATTATATCATTATGACTTAGGAAATAATCCGGAAAACACTTAGCTTATATTATTAGCTTAATTAACCAGCTTATTTCTATTTATGGAAACTTTCTATTTTTAGAAACTTATTTAATTAAGGTAGCTAATCTATTTATGGAAACTTTCTATTTTTAGAAACTTATCTATTTTAAGCAGTAATTCTATTTAAGGAAACTTTCTATTTTTGGTAACTTTCTATTTTAGGAAACCTGCTATTTTTGGAAAGTACTTATTATTACACAGTAAGTATAATAACACATGAAATACTAGAAATACTTAATCAGATTAAACAGAATATAAGATAAACACGGTTTAAGGCTTTAAAACAGGAAAACTTGGTAAGAACACATAAAATAAGCTAAGACATGACATAAAACCAGCTACGTATTTAGTAAGCAGATACTTATTCATGTATGTCTTTATGTAGCACTAGTGATTCGAAAGTAGGATTCCTCTCAGTTCATCTTCTTCGTTCACTGGACATAAGGTACGGATTCCCGTCCTTTCAGTATGGACATTCTTTCCTTATTAGGATTCGCCGTATGCAGCCAACTGTTTTCCCGTAGTATAAGTTATGAGTTTGATTGCTTATGTTTAAATATGATTACCTATAGCCATATACATGCATGACCAGTTTCACCTAGTTATGGAGGTACCATAACCATAACATTAGAGGCACTGATGTTATGACTTCACCACGGCGGAGTGATTGCTCGTGGCGTCCCTTCAGCTTTTGGCCATTTAATTATATTTATCATGTGGGGCGTATGGGTGCATCCTAGTTACACGTTTTTATTCAGGATTACATGGTGAATGTGGTGTGTGCCTTGCATCCTTCACAAGGAGCTGATCCCTCCTACCCAAAAACCAGTATATTAAATTAGAGGCAGCCCCTCTAATTTGCATGATGAGGTCACCCCTCCAAGTATTCATGCACGGTGGATTTTCATGACCTATATTGGCTAATGGTAAAATATGTTAAACAGTTTTCATAAGATAAACATAAGGCTTTTCAAACTATAAAACCAGTTTTATGAACATGTTCCAGGTTTTCCAGGACTTATACATTTCCGCTGCTATTAAGTCTTTACTATGTTTTAGTTACTTATACTATGTCTATATCCGTGCGCTGAGCGTTTTTCTCAGCCGTTACTTTCCTTTCCATGTCCCAAAACGGCAGGTACCCTAGGGAAGACTCGAGCATTTGGAGGACGTGCATAGGATGGAAGCTGCTAGGGACTTCTTTTCCTTTTTGCCTTCATATACTTATGCTTGTCTAGTCTTTCATTCATTTCTTTTGCTTTATTATGTTTTAGGCTTATGTTTGGGAACCGATGTTTGATTCCGGTTTTCCCTATGGTCATGTATGTTTTACTACATATTTTCTTGCATGCTTTGATGACACGCCATAATTACGCGTGACATTTCATTTATCAAAATGGGGTGTTACAATTATGGTATCAGAGCCAAGGCTTCGACCTGTAGGCTCTAAAACTCGACCTGTGACTAGTGGGTAGTCACCAAGAGCTTCCTAAGCCAACGTTTGTTATTCTACGTATTGATGTTTTCAGCGCATTGTTGCTTTAACCATGATGTTTTCAGCACCTTGAGGTTTTAACCTTGATGTTTTCATCGATATTGTTTTACTAATATGAATGGACAACCGTCATTCATATTTAGTTATGTGTCATTGTTTCATGCATAATGTTCCTCGCGAACTGTGGCTATGTGGACTGAACCCCAGTAGTTCATAATTAGTCACATAAATTTTTTTCTGATAAGTTTTGACATATGAGTTTCATTTATTTATGTTTCATGTATCATTGTTGCAGGGATTATGACTAAGTAATGGTTGGTACAGGACTGGCCCTATTTAGTCGCATGTGCTTTTATCGAAACTTTTAATTTTGGGACCGACCCATAGGCGTCCCCTCGCTATGTCTTTTGTTTTGGGACCGACCCATAGGCGTCCCTTCGCACATATAAAGGTTTTATAAACTACATTACGCATTCATGCACTGTTTTTCATGCATAAAATTTTTCTCATGATTTAAATTGGCATAAAAAAATTTTCATGTCCCCTTATAAGTTGTTATGTTTTTATGTCATGTATGTTTTCATATTGTCATGGTTAACTTCAGTTTCATGCTGATTATGTTATACACTTCTTCGTGATAGATGGTTTCATGTTTCTTCATGATAATTCCGTCTTCATGTTGATTATGTTTTTTACGCCTCTTTTGTGTAACCACACTTTAGCGTTTCTCTATGCAACCAGAATGAGGTATATACTGGCATTGCCAGGTTATCATAATGGTTTTCCTAACCGTTTAACCGATATATTTTCCTTAAATCATGATAAATGATCGACCCCATACCGATCATTTCATGTACATTCCATGTGTACTCCATGTACCTTATCCCATGTGCATACTTCCACTTGCTGATACTTTTCATATTGCTGATGCCGCTCAAAACTTGGAAATGTTACTAAAGGTTGATGCTGCTGACGTTCGGAGACGCTACGAGATGCGGATGCTGTTCACAACCTGGAGATCCTACAAGACGAAGACAAAGGCGTCAGAGCAAAGCAATTGGACGAGAAGATGCTTCACTATCAGACGATTTCCATCAATCATGGTCCCTAATTCTTAGTTACATGTCACACGTCATTCAGCTGTCATCTCAACCATATGAGTGCAAACCGGTACCAGCCGGCCACTCAGCTGAATAGTTACATGAATCACGGTCATAAGAACGACCATCATGGAATTGACAGACAAGACGATAGTAACCACTACTATGACAACAACTATCCTAGAAATCGCAATCGAAACTCTGGCCACGGACGTGGTCAGAAATACAAGGATTAGTAGTCCAACCGATCCGCCAATTCTGGCATAATAACCTTATATTGTGGTTATATTTGTTTCACATCTCGAGACACATGTCAAGACATCAGTCAAGACACATGTCTCACGTATACTTTCTGAAGACACATGTCAAGACACCAGTCAAGACATATGTCATGCTTATAGTTCCAAGACACGAGTCAAGACACATGACTCACGTCCAACTATGGAACATGTCTAAGAAATTCAGGGTACCCTCCAAGGGTATATCCATTTTGTTGCGCCATGTATTAATCAGGCAACAAGAAATTCAATACCATTATCGGCGCATCAGTGAGAACTGTCACGTTGCCGATGTCACTTTCATTTCTTTCACCATAGTTCATATATTCATAACCATGAAGGACGCCTTTCGTATTCCCACGTATACGAAGGTTTTCCTTCTGGTTAATGATGAGATCCAAGCTGCTAACGCATTTCCTCGGACATACACGAGATGAATTTTATCCTAATTATGGACTATGAACAGCACACCATGCTACGATTCATAATTATGTATAGTAATGTTCAGGCTCTTGAATACATTCAGCTTGATTTTCCATCGGGAAAATCTGTACAGATTATCTATGCTTACAAGCATGTGCGTTGTCAGTCATGGTCGCTAAAACTTTCTAGCTGTCAGTAAGACACGACCACTTAAGTCTTTTACGCTTAGCCAGTTGATGATTCCAAAATCTTCCCATACATTTCAGAAGAACTTACAAGGAGAAGGACGGTACCATGAGATATGTCGACTATCGTCGGCGTAAACAAATCACCATTCATGACCGTTCTTCTCCTCCACGTATTGACAAAATATCCAATCGACCTTATAGTGTTAATCACTTTTCTAGACCGAATTCATGATCATACTGCCAATAGTGACGGGTGAAAGAGCAGGACATGTCCATGACTGCTATTCGTGCACGACTCGGTCATGCTAGATTTATGATTTTGATTTAGTCTCATCAATGCTCCAACAGCATTATGGACTTAATAAATTGAGTTTCCATGAACTCCTAAACAAATTCATCAGCGTTTTCATTGAGGATAACCTGATTTCCTCTAAGCCTAGAGAGGAACGGGAAGACCCTATCTACACTATGTTGCAAATTCTATGACAAGAGAAATTCTACCCTGGAAAATTTTCCAATATCAATGCTGTTTGATTACAGTAACACACTGAATCACATGGGTTTCTATGGTTAATCTTACCATGACTCAACTTATGCGTAAAGGAGAGAACCCTACACTACATTAGGTGTTCTAGGAAATCCTACGCTAGGAGAAGTCTAGACTTAGAGACTCAGAGTTTCGCAACCTTCTATGTATCAAGTTTCTACGAAGTAAGATGCAGCTACATCCATATCTATGTACCTGACATACCAACAGGCTAAGATAGGACACCAGCAAACTGGGATGTTTCATCATCTGAAATTGTGAATTGAAATAGGACAAGATCTCCACGAATTTTGGTTACCAGATTAAAGGAAACTCAGAATAAGCAAGATGCTATTTGTGTTATTGCCAACAGTTCGATCAAGTCTGCAAAATCCTTACATCCGTACGGATTTCAGAACCAAAGGATTGATCGGACACATTCCACGCCAAGGCTCATCCGATCACTTGGTAATCCCTCAGTTATAGGGACAGGCAAGGGTTCGCATTTGTGCTCCTTGTTTACGTCCACGTCCTTGTTCCAATTCCACGCCTTGCTTTCGCGCTCGCGTTCATGACACTATTCACGTTCATGATCGTATTTTGGCTTAGGATTTTACGTTCATTTCTTTCCTCATTCTGGGTAGTTTTCAAAAACTTAAGAGACCAGACCCAAGTTAGTATAACTCTCCATCATCAGATAGACGTTTCACGTCATATTCCACATCTCACCTTGTAGCGTTTGACGTTACCGCCATTATATTCTATGATCACGATATGTTTCACATGTCATGTTCATTCCACGTTCCTCATATCATGATCAAGATATGTTACACATATCATGGATCACAATATGTTTACTCATACTACACTCGCCTTATCTACACGTAGCACGTTCAAAATTTTTCACGTATCACGTTCAAAATTTTTCACGTACTACGTTTCTTTATGTCTCGCGCATCGTTTCTAGTTAACAGTTAAGTCAGTTTGTCTTTCATCGTAACGTTTCAGTTACCCTTGCACGTTAACTCTTATTTTCCTCGATCGAATTTAGGGGATCTACCTTCCGTAGATAACCAAGAATTTCTTCGGATTCCAATTCAAGGTCAGGAGGACCAGGATTCATCTTTAGTGTTAAGATTTTCTGAAAGAACCGTTCCAAGAGGGAGGCTACTTGGAAACAGACAAGTTTATCCGGACTTTTATCCGTTTCTTTTCTCTTACCAATTAGATATGTTCTTTCAGTCACGTCACGTTCCATGTCCTTTCAAGACATGTCACGTTCCGCGTTCCTTCTGCCAGCTCACATGCACGTTCATTTATCTTACATACCATCTTAGTTTGATTCGGGTATGTTCCTCTTTCAGTACGTTATCTATAATTCGGGGACGAATTATTCTTTTAGGGGGTAAGAGTTGTAAAACCCGCATGCTTTTACCATGAATAGTACCCATTAGATCGTACGTCCTAGATTAAAACTTTCCTTTTATGGTATGATCACATTCACGTGCTTGCATTTTAAGTATTGCATACATGTATGAACACGATAAGTATCGATTACGTAGGAACACACGATAATTATTCAAATAATAATTATAATCATGAACGTAATTTAATCACGAGAAGATATTATGTACGTATTTATATATTTAGTATGAACACGAATAAATATATAATATCTCGATCGATAACTAATTGAATCATGTAAACTACGTAACACGTAAACATGAATATTAGACAAGATTATTCTTATTACGTATAATTAAATTAATATGACTAGTACTACGTAAATTATTATTACATACAAAACATGAAGTTATTACAAATATTTCAAGGCATAATTTACGAGAAACCGATTACGTATTAAAATAAATACGTACGTTTTATTAAACAAATAACACAAACACATGAGAGTAAGGTTTCGAGCTGTTTTTGACAATGTAGAAAAGAGAAGGACTTGGGCTCAAAGCCCAAGTGTGTGTTTAACCGTGTATTATAAAACAGACGGGAGGGGTTGTTTTGTTTTGCTTTCTTTCTGCCGACACAAACAAATAAACAAACACAGAAACCCTAAAAAGAATAACAAGCCGCCAATGATTTTTCCCTTCTCGTTTCTTCTTTACCGCGACCTACACCAAGGAAAACAGGAAGATTGGATCGATGGTTGATCCTAGAAGATCAAGAAATTCGTTTGTTTTGATACCCTAAACCCTAACACGAGCACAAGGTAAGAAAACCCTAATTTGGTTTTATTCTTTCTTTTAATTTGATCTTAAATCTGATTTTAAAAAGGGGGTATTAAAACATGTTCAAGTGGTAAATAATGAGGGGGGAGGTCGTTTTTGGTTTGCTGTGGTGGTTTGGCACATAAACCGAGAGTCAAGAGACTCTCGGTGACACTTTTCCCACCAGCCGCAACCCTAATTAGGGTTTTGGCTTGGTTTGCTCAAGCAGGGGAAACAACGAACAAGCAGGGGGAAAAACCACTGGCTGCGCCAGTGGTGAATTTGGTGTACCAGTGGGAAATGGCGCTTGCCGGTGGCATCAACAACACTGCCAGTGGAAACTGGCAGTAAAAAGGGGTGTTTGGTTTTTGGTTTTAAGACAGTAAGGGGCTGTTTGGCTACGAGATTTAGAAACAACTTAAGGGGCTGTTTGGTTCGGCCTATTTATAAACATAAAACGAGTGTCACGGGATTTCACGGGTACGGTTTTCGACGCATTTTAATAACATAATACAAGAGTACGTGTTATTTTTTTTTTATTTTTTTTACAAGTTAATTAGCTTTACATGTTTATTTATCTACAAGTTAATTAAATTAATTTAACATGCTAGATTATTAATTTAATTAAAACATGGGCTTAGGTTTTTATTATTAATTAATTATACATGATTTTAAACTAAGAAATTATTTATTTTAAATTAGACTAAGTATTTAATTAATTATTAAAACCATGACTTATAATTAATTAATTCTCATGACTTAGGTTATATTAATATAATTATTAATACATGTTTTAACCTAAGTAATTATATCTTATTTAATTAAATCACATTACATTTAATTAAATACTTTTAACCTATAGTTTATTTAAATTACATGAAATAATTCATAAACTATACATTATATCATTATGACTTAGGAAATAATCCAGAAAACACTTAGCTTATATTATTAGCTTAATTAACCAGCTTATTTCTATTTATGGAAACTTTCTATTTTTAGAAACTTATTTAATTAAGGTAGTTAATCTATTTATGGAAACTTTCTATTTTTAGAAACTTATCTATTTTAAGCAGTAATTCTATTTAAAGAAACTTTCTATTTTTGGTAACTTTCTATTTTAGGAAACCTGCTATTTTTGGAAAGTACTTATTATTACATAGTAAGTATAATAACACATGAAATACCAGAAATACTTAATCAGATTAAACAGAATATAAGATAAACACGGTTTAAGGCTTTAAAACAGGAATACTTGGTAAGAACACATAAAATAAGCTAAGACATGACATAAAACCAACTACGTATTTAGTAAGCAGATACTTATTCATGTATGTGTTTATGTAGCACTAGTGATTCGGAAGTAGGATTCCTCTCAGTTCGTCTTCTTCGTTCACTGGAC
Source organism: Glebionis coronaria (assembly GCA_025667525.1). Classification (NCBI taxonomy): domain Eukaryota; kingdom Viridiplantae; phylum Streptophyta; class Magnoliopsida; order Asterales; family Asteraceae; genus Glebionis; species Glebionis coronaria. The sequence goes on from CM046877.1 coordinate 7,320,895, forward strand.
ATAAGGTACGGATTCCCGTCCTTTCAGTATGGACATTCTTTCCTTATTAGGGTTCCCCGTATGCAGCCAACTGTTTTCCCGTAGTATAAGTTATGAGTTTGATTGCTTATGTTTAAATATGGTTACCTATAGCCATATACATGCATGACCAGTTTCACCTAGTTATGGAGGTACCATAACCATAACATTAGAGGCACTGATGTTATGACTTCACCACGGCGGAGTGATTGCTCGTGGCGTCCCTTCAGCTTTTGGCCATTTAATTATATTTATCATGTGGGGCGTATGGGTGCATCCTAGTTACACGTTTTTATTCAGGATTACATGGTGAATGTGGTGTGTGCCTTGCATCCTTTACAAGGAGCTGATCCCTCCTACCCAAAAACCAGTATATTAAATTAGAGGCAGCCCCTCTAATTTGCATGATGAGGTCACCCCTCCAAGTATTCATGCACGGTGGATTTTCATGACCTAGATTGGCTAATGGTAAAATATGTTAAACAGTTTTCATAAGATAAACATAAGGCTTTTCAAACTATAAAACCAGTTTTATGAACATGTTCCAGGTTTTCCAGGACTTATACATTTCCGCTGCTATTAAGTCTTTACTATGTTTTAGTCACTTATACTTTGTCTATATCCGTGCACTGAGCGTTTTGCTCAGCCGTTACTTTCCTTTCCATGTCCCAAAACGGCATGTACCCTAGGGAAGACTCGAGCATTTGGAGGACGTGCATAGGATGGAAGCTGCTAGGGACTTCTTTTCCTTTTTGCCTTCATATACTTATGCTTGTCTAGTCTTTCATTCATTTCTTTTGCTTTATTATGTTTTAGGCTTATGTTTGGGAACCGATGTTTGATTCCGGTTTTCCCTATGGTCATGTATGTTTTACTACATATTTTTTTGCATGCTTTGATGACACGCCATAATTGCGCGTGACATTTCATTTATCAAAATGGGGTGTTACAATTATGGTATCAGAGCCAAGGCTTCGACCTGTAGGCTCTAAAACTCGACCTGTGACTAGTGGGTAGTCACCAGGAGCTTCCTAAGCCAACGTTTGTTATTCTACGTATTGATGTTTTCAGCGCATTGTTGCTTTAACCATGATGTTTTCAGCACCTTGAGGTTTTAACCTTGATGTTTTCATCGATATTGTTTTACTAATATGGATGGACAACCGTCATTCATATTTAGTTATGTGTCATTGTTTCATGCATAATGTTCCTCGCGAACTGTGGCTATGTGGACTGAACCCCAGTAGTTCATAATTAGTCACATAAATTTTTTTCTGATAAGTTTTGACATATGAGTTTCATTTATTTATGTTTCATGCATCATTGTTGCAGGGATTATGATTAAGTAATGGTTGGTACAGGACTGGCCCTATTTAGTCGCATGTGCTTTTATCGAAACTTTTAATTTTGGGACCGACCCATAGGCGTCCCCTCGCTATGTCTTTTGTTTTGGGACCGACCCATAGGCGTCCCCTCGCACATATAAAGGTTTTATAAACTACATTACGCATTCATGCACTGTTTTTCATGCATAAAATTTTTCTCATGATTTAAATTGGCATAAAAAAAATTTCATGTCCCCTTATAAGTTGTTATGTTTTTATGTCATGTATGTTTTCATATTGTCATGGTTAACTTCAGTTTCATGCTGATTATGTTATACACTTCTTCGTGATAGATGGTTTCATGTTTCTTCATGATAATTCCGTCTTCATGTTGATTATGTTTTTTACGCCTCTTTTGTGTAACCACACTTTAGCGTTTCTCTATGCAACCAGAATGAGGTATATACTGGCATTGCCAGGTTATCATAATGGTTTTCCTAACTGTTTAACCGATATATTTTCCTTAAATCATGATAAATGATCGACCCCATACCGATCATTTCATGTACATTCCATGTGTACTCCATGTACCTTATCCCATGTGCATACTTCCACTTGCTGATACTTTTCATATTGCTGATGCCGCTCATAACTTGGAAATGTTACTAAAGGTTGATGCTGCTGACGTTCGGAGACGCTACGAGATGCGGATGCTGTTCACAACCTGGAGATCCTACAAGACGAAGACAAAAGCGTCAGAGCAAAGCAATTGGACGAGAAGATGCTTCATTATCAGACGACTTCCATCAATCATGGTCCCTAATTCTTAGTTACATGTCACACGTCATTCGGCTGTCATCTCAGCCATATGAGTGCAAACCGGTACCAGCCGGCCACTCAGCTGAATAGTTACATGAATCACGGTCATAAGAACGACCATCATGGAATTGACAGACAATACGATAGTAACCACTACTATGACAACAACTATCCTAGAAATCGCAATCGAAACTCTGGCCACGGACGTGGTCAGAAATACAAGGATTAGTAGTCCAACCGATCCGCCAATTCTGGCATAATAACCTTATATTGTGGTTATATTTGTTTCACATCTCGAGACACATGTCAAGACATCAGTCAAGACACATGTCTCACGTATACTTTCTGAAGACACATGTCAAGACACCAGTCAAGACATATGTCATGCTTATAGTTCCAAGACACGAGTCAAGACACATGACTCACGTCCAACTATGGAACATGTCTAAGAAATTCAGGGTACCCTCCAAGGGTATATCCATTTTGTTGCGCCATGTATTAATCAGGCAACAAGAAATTCAATACCATTATCGGCGCATCAGTGAGAACTGTCACGTTGCCGATGTCACTTTCATTTCTTTCACCATAGTTCATATATTCATAACCATGAAGGACGCCTTTCGTATTCCCACGCATACGAAGGTTTTCCTTCTGGTTAATGATGAGATCCAAGCTGCTAACGCATTTCCTCGGACAGACACGAGATGAATTTTATCCTAATTATGGACTATGAACAGCACACCATGCTACGATTCATAATTATGTACAGTAATGTTCAGGCTCTTGAATACATTCAGCTTGATTTTCCATCGGGAAAATCTGTACAGATTATCTATGCTTACAAGCATGTGCGTTGTCAGCCATGGTCGCTAAAACTTTCTAGCTGTCAGTAAGACACGACCACTTAAGTCTTTTACGCTTAGCCAGTTGATGATTCCAAAATCTTCCCATACATTTCAGAAGAACTTACAAGGAGAAGGACGGTACCATGAGATTATGTGTCGACTATCGTCGGCGTAAACAAATCACCATTCATGACCGTTATTCTCCTCCACGTATTGACAAAATATCCAATCGACCTTATAGTGTTAATCACTTTTCTAGACCGAATTCATGATCATACTGCCAATAGTGACGGGTGAAAGAACAGGACATGTCCATGACTGCTATTGGTGCACGACTCGGTCATGCTAGATTTATGATTTTGATTTAGTCTCATCAATGCTCCAACAGCATTATGGACTTAATAAATTGAGTTTCCATGAACTCCTAAACAAATTCATCAGCGTTTTCATTGAGGATAACCTGATTTCCTCTAAGCCTAGAGAGGAACGGGAAGACCCTATCTACACTATGTTGCAAATTCTATGACAAGAGAAATTCCACCCTGGAAAATTTTCCAATATCAATGCTTTTTGATTACAGTAACACACTGAATCACATGGGTTTCTATGGTTAATCTTACCATGACTCAGCTTATGCGTAAAGGAGAGAACCCTACACTACATTAGGTGTTCTAGGAAATCCTACGCTAGGAGAAGTCTAGACTTAGAGACTCAGATTTTCGCAACCTTCTATGTATCAAGTTTCTACGAAGTAAGATGCAGCTACATCCATATCTATGTACCTGACATACCAACAGGCTAAGATAGGACACCAGCAAACTGGGATGTTTCATCATCTGAAATTGTGAATTGAAATGGGACAAGATCTCTACGAATTTTGGTTACCAGATTAAAGGAAACTCAGAATAAGCAAGATGCTATCTGTGTTATTGCCAACAGTTCGATCAAGTCTGCAAAATCCTTACATCCGTACGGATTTCAGAACCAAAGGATTGATCGGACACATTCCACGCCAAGGCTCATCCGATCACTTTGTAATCCCTCAGTTATAGGGACAGGCAAGGGTTCGCATTTGTGCTCCTTGTTTACGTCCACGTCCTTGTTCCAATTCCACGCCTTGCCTTCGCGCTCGCGTTCATGACACTATTCACGTTCATGATCGTATTTTGGCTTACGATTTTACGTTCATTTCTTTCCTCATTCTGGGTAGTTTGCAAAAACTTAAGAGACCAGACCCAAGTTAGTATAACTCTCCATCATCAGATAGACGGTTCACGTCATATTCTTGTAGCGTTTGACGTTACCGCCATTATATTCTATGATCACGATATGTTTCACATGTCATGTTCATTCCACGTTCCTCATATCATGATCAAGATATGTTACACATATCATGGATCACAATATGTTTACTCATACTACACTCGCCTTATCTCCACGTAGCACGTTCAAAATTTTTCACGTATCACGTTCAAAAATTTTCACGTACTACGTTTCTTTATGTCTCGCGCATCGTTTCTAGTTAACAGTTAAGTCAGTTTGTCTTTCATCGTAACGTTTCAGTTACCCTTGCACGTTAACTCTTATTTTCCTCGATCGAATTTAGGGGATCTACCTTCCGTAGATAACCAAGAATTTCTTCGGATTCCAAGTCAAGGTCAGGAGGACCAGGATTCATCTTTAGTGTTAAGATTTTCTAAAAGAACCGTTCCAAGAGGGAGGCTACTTGGAAACGGACAAGTTTATCCGGACTTTTATCCGTTTCTTTTCTCTTATCAATTAGATATGTTCTTTCAGTCACGTCACGTTCCATGTCCTTTCAAGACATGTCACGTTCCGCGTTCCTTCTGCCAGCTCACCTGCACGTTCATTTATCTTACATACCATCTTAGTTTGATTCGGGTATGTTCCTCTTTCAGTACGTTATCTATAATTCGGGGACGAATTATTCTTTTAGGGGGGAAGAGTTGTAAAACCCGCATGCTTTTACCATGAATAGTACCCATTAGATCGTACGTCCTAGATTAAAACTTTCCTTTTATGGTATGATCACATTCACGTGCTTGCATTTTAAGTATTGCATACATGTATGAACACGATAAGTATCGATTACGTAGGAACACACGATAATTATTCAAATAATAATTATAATCATGAACGTAATTTAATCACGAGAAGATATTATGTACGTATTTATATATTTAGTATGAACACGAATAAATATATAATATCTTGATCGATAACTAATTGAATCATGTAAACTACGTAACACGTAAACATGAATATTAGACACGATTATTCTTATTACGTATAATTAAATTAATATGACTAGTACTACGTAAATTATTATTACATACAAAACATGAAGTTATTACAAATATTTCAAGGCATAATTTACGAGAAACCGATTACGTATTAAAATAAATACGTACGTTTTATTAAACAAATAACACAAACACATGAGAGTAAGGTTTCGGGCTGTTTTTGACAAAGTAGAAAAGAGAAGGACTTGGGCTCAAAACCCAAGTGTGTGTTTAACCGTGTATTATAAAACAGACGGGAGGGGTTGTTTTGTTTTGCTTTCTTTTTGCCGACACAAACAAACAAACAAACAAACACAGAAACCCTAAAAAGAATAACAAGCCGCCAGTGATTTTTCCCTTCTCGTTTCTTCTTTACCGCGACCTACACCAAGGAAAACATGAAGATTGGATCGATGGTTGATCCTAGAAGATCAAGAAATTCGTTTGTTTTGATACCCTAAACCCTAACACGAGCACAAGGTAAGAAAACCCTAATTTGGTTTTATTCTTTCTTTTAATTTGATCTTAAATCTGATTTTAAAAAGGGGGTATTAAAACATGTTCAAGTGGTAAATAATGAGGGGGGAGGTCGTTTTTGGTTTGCTGTAGTGGTTTGGCACACAAACCGAGAGTCAAGAGACTCTCGGTGACACTTTTCCCACCAGCCGCAGCCCTAATTACGGTTTTGGCTTGGTTTGCTCAAGCAGGGGAAACAACGAACAAGCAGGGGGAAAAACCACTGGCTGCGCCAGTGGTGAATTTGGTGTACCAGTGGGAAACGGCGCTTGCCGGTGGCATCAACAACACTGCCAGTGGAAACTGGCAGTAAAAAGGGGTGTTTGGTTTTTGGTTTTAAGACAGTAAGGGGCTGTTTGGCTACGAGATTTAGAAACAACTTAAGGGGCTGTTTGGTTCGGCCTATTTATAAACATAAAACGAGTGTCACGGGATTTCACGGGTACGGTTTTCGACGCATTTTAATAACATAATACAAGAGTACGTGTTATTTTTTTTTATTTTTTTTTACAAGTTAATTAGCTTTACATGTTTATTTATCTACAAGTTAATTAAATTAATTTAACATGCTAGATTATTAATTTAATTAAAACATGGGCTTAGGTTTTTATTATTAATTAATAATACATGATTTTAAACTAAGAAATTATTTATTTTAAATTAGACTAAGTAATTAATTAATTATTAAAACCATGACTTATAATTAATTAATTCTCATGACTTAGGTTATATTAATATAATTATTAATACATGTTTTAACCTAAGTAATTATATCTTATTTAATTAAATCACATTATATTTAATTAAATACTTTTAACCTATAGTTTATTTAAATTACATGAAATAATTTATAAACTATACATTATATCATTATGACTTAGGAAATAATCCAGAAAACACTTAGCTTATATTATTAGCTTAATTAACCAACTTATTTCTATTTATGGAAACTTTCTATTTTTAGAAACTTATTTAATTAAGGCAGCTAATCTATTTATGGAAACTTTCTATTTTTAGAAACTTATCTATTTTAAGCAGTAATTCTAATTAAGGAAACTTTCTATTTTTGGTAACTTTCTATTTTAGGAAACCTGCTATTTTTGGAAAGTACTTATTATTACACAGTAAGTATAATAACACATGAAATACCAGAAATACTTAATCAGATTAAACAGAATATAAGATAAACACGGTTTAAGGCTTTAAAACAGGAAAACTTGGTAAGAACACATAAAATAAGCTAAGACATGACATAAAACCTGCTACGTATTTAGTAAGCAGATACTTATTCATGTATGTATTTATGTAGCACTAGTGATTCGGAAGTAGGATTCCTCTCAGTTCGTCTTCTTCGTTCACTGGACATAAGGTACGGATTCCCGTCCTTTAAGTATGGACATTCTTTCCTTATTAGGATTTCCGTATGCAGCCAACTGTTTTCCCGTAGTATAAGTTATGAGTTTGATTGCTTATGTTTAAATATGATTACCTATAGCCATATACATGCATGACCAGTTTTACCTAGTTATGGAGGTACCATAACCATAACATTAGAGGCACTGATGTTATGACTTCACCACGGCGGAGTGATTGCTCGTGGCGTCCCTTCAGCTTTTGGCCATTTAATTATATTTATCATGTGGGGCGTATGGGTGCATCCTATTTACACGTTTTTATTTAGGATTACATGGTGAATGTGGTGTGTGCCTTGCATCCTTCACAAGGAGTTGATCCCTCCTACCCAAAAACCAGTATATTAAATTAGAGGCAGCCCCTCTAATTTGCATGATGAGGTCACCCCTCCAAGTATTCATGCACGGTGGATTTTCATGACCTATATTGGCTAATGGTAAAATATGTTAAACAGTTTTCATAAGATAAACATAAGGCTTTTCAAACTATAAAACCAGTTTTATGAACATGTTCCAGGTTTTCCAGGACTTATACATTTCCGCTGCTATTAAGTCTTTACTATGTTTTAGTCACTTATACTATGTCTATATCCGTGCACTGAGCGTTTTGCTCAGCCGTTACTTTCCTTTCCATGTCCCAAAACGGCAGGTACCCTAGGGAAGACTCGAGCATTTGGAGGACGTGCATAGGATGGAAGCTGCTAGGGACTTCTTTTCCTTTTTGCCTTCATATACTTATGCTTGTCTAGTCTTTCATTCATTTCTTTTGCTTTATTATGTTTTGGGCTTATGTTTGGGAACCGATGTTTGATTCCTGTTTTCCCTATGGTCATGTATGTTTTACTACATATTTCCTTGCATGCTTTGATGACACGCCATAATTACGCGTGACATTTCATTTATCAAAATGGGGTGTTACAATACGGGTCTACAGGAACGGGTGTATATACATAATTCAATACACCCCTGGATAAAGGAAGGGCCAAGAAAGGGGGAAAACGGGTAGAGCATGTATGTGTGTGACCGAATAGCTTTTGAGCCTCAAGATAGATATTGTCTAGGACTACTCGGCTTTCACAACCCTCCCCATAGGCACACTCTATGGGTCATTTGTGCTGAGTTGGAAGCCTCTTATATTGCCTGCATATCACGACTGATCTTGACTTGCTAGTTGCTACTATGCTTACAAATTCTACGTATACTGAGTTAACATGATGTGACCAATCTGACATTGAAGTCGTGAACAAAAGTGAAGACAAAAATAGCTTCACCATTCAACAAAAAAACAGAATTGATCTAAAAAACAAAATAGGGTGGCCACAGAGGTTTACCAAAAAAAAAATAAAAAAATTCATCTATTTAAATCTCAACTGCTTTCAAACGAATAGGGGTAAAAAAGTTGGACATACCACAGTTATACAGATCCTGCACGTAAGTGCTGAATATATTTGACACATCAGTAACTTGGTAAGCTAAAAGTCTCACTAGCGACTAGCAAGTGTTATCGATAGAGGGATAATTTAAATTACTAGCGTTTATTTTTACCATCAAATCTCGCCACTAAACTCACAATTATTTAACCTCTGATATAAGAAATATGTAAGTTAATTCATAATCTCTCTTCATGATGGCACTTCTGCCCCTTTAATGAGACAACAAATGATGAGTATGATAGCAACTTTAAGTATGATATAGGTCAAAATCATAAACAAGCTTTCATAATAAGCTCGACCGCCCGTCGTCCGATTCATTAAGCTAGTAAAGATATACAGCAGTATATTGGACTGTAATTAAATCCCCAATTTATTCAAAAAAAAATTATGTACATTTCATCGTTTAAACAACACATATACCATATACTACTTTTCCTTAATTAAAACATAAACTAGACACACCAGTTAATTGCAATCTTCTAATATATTGGTTGTGTCGATCGTTGTGAAGAAAATCCAATCCCCTAACCGTCTACCTCCACCAATATAAAAGCAACAATACTATTACTGATGCCATGTAGTACTTCTTCTGTTAATTTAATCTCATAAACACCCTCAGTTACTTCACCGCTAGCGTATATGTCGGCAAGAGGTATAGACTCACTATTATTCCAAATGGAAATCAATTTATCATCAACATTAATGTCAACATTGACATTCTTCATATTAATTTTACCAGCTACGCTTACTACAAGTATTTTGTCAAATAATTTGTAAACAACTGGTAATAAGAAAGTACTTTTCTTCCCTTTTATTTACTGAGCCCGTGTAGGTGCCTGGATCGAAGATAGCATAGTCCTTTTCCCAGATCCATAGTGGGGGTCTACCACTGATGACAAGTGAAGGTGAAGAGAGCAGCAGTGAAGATTAAGAATGAAGCAAACTTCACTCTTTAACAACTATTGTAGTATTCTTTATGTCATGATGTATGACGTTTAATTCACCATAATGTAACTCAAACCTTCCACAATATGAACACATATTATTATATGCTGAGCCCATAAGACTAAACATCTCACAACCTTCATCACAAAAGAAGAAGAGAAAACGTTAGTATCATAAATCTTAATGTAAATATAATGATGTATCTTATTATAACAAAACTAGCAAGAAGAAAATAAGTTGAATACCTATTATTATTCTCAGATCTGGCATCTGCTGTTGAATATGGTTCACACGTATAAAATGACAACTGTGGTTTTTTTAAGTTAGGTTAGGTTAGAAATGAGTTGAATACCTAGTATATTATGTGTGTCATGTTTCTTTTATAAGAGCTTAGGTTGTTTGTGCTTTTCGTTTGGGCTTAAATTTGTAAACTCAACATTGGGCCTCCTTAAGGGTTTAGTTGTACAATTACTCGGCCTACTCTAGTTAAGAGAGTCCCAGACGTTGTTAAGGTGTGAATAGTAGCTTTCACATTTTTTTAACGGCTGTTGGTGCAACGGAGTTGCATCGTGCCAACTTGTGCACCAAGACACGACGCCCCGAGTTGGAAACCTCTCCATGGAGAATAACCTCTCACAACTTAGCCATCCAGTTTGCATAAAAGGCTTCAAAGCATCAACTGGGATTCGAATCCGGCATCCGTTCAGGGAAAATCCCCCATATTCGCTCCAGCCACATGAAGACTATAACTCATGCATCAATCCAGCTAATCTAGACATCATTTGCGGTAGCTTTCACGTTACGAAATAAAGTAAGGCGTTGGCGTTAGATAGTTGTCTGAGATGAGGCGTGAAAAGGCACGATAAAACACGTCGATGCGTGAGATGTGACGGGTTTTTTTGAATTCAACTCTATAACTTTGTTTTTAATTTTTTAAGATGAAAAATATGATATGTGAGGATTTTTTTTCAAAATTTTATTCACTATTTATAATGTTTTATCTAAAATAAATATGATTGAAATATATAAGTATTTTCATATCTTGTGTCGTATTAAAAGGATAAAAGTTTCGGCATAGCCACGAATAGGGGTGTCAATATTTTCGACTCGACCTGAGCATATTCGGGTGGAGTTATTCGGGCTCACATTTACATTAAGTATTATTTGTCTATATACAGTAGAGTGTGCAAATAAAAATATAAAGTGTCCCAATCATATCTCATACATTCGAAAAAGTGTCAAATTTACTCATATCTTAAGTTTATGTTGGGGTGAGCAGAAACTGTACGACAAACCGCAAAACCGTAAAAGCCACAAAAAATCATACCGCAAAAACCGCACCACGACAAAAACCGATGGAGCGGTTATAAGAAATAAGAAAAATCGCAAATGCAGTGCGGTTGCGGATTTACCCGTAATACCGCACCACAAAATCCGCACCGCACCGCATATTAATTATATAAAACCGGAAAATGACACATCAATTATATAACGTATGTTATAAGGGTTTTAGTGCATATTATTCTTAACATTCTAAGTAATGTGTATGTTTACATTAGATATATGCATTCTTATAACTGAAAATACCTACATTGTGAACTAGAAACCGCAAAAACCCACATTATTTATATAAATCATAAGTGGTGGTGCGGTGCGGCTAAAATCCGCAAAACCCGTAAAAACCGCAAAAAATCGAAAAATCGAAACCACAGAAAACCACGCGGTGCGGATCCGCATTTTTCTAAAAACCACAATCGCGGATGTAGTTTTATTATTACCAATATCCGCACCGTCCCGCACCATTCTCACCCAAGTTTATGGTATGATGTTAGGCAATGTTTATTGGCAGCTTTGGATCAATGTATACATGTATAAAACTATAAATCATTCATCGAACCATGTTGTTTCATGACTATCAAAACTTCAACCAACCCACATGTCATAATATTTTTGGCATGTTATATATTTTTTCTTAAAAAAAATTATATATATTATGAATAAAGTGATAAATAATATTGTATATATTATTTTTTATTTTCTTAAATAATAGAGTGCTAAAACTCGGTTAATTTAACTTATTTTTTGGAAAGAACCGATTCAACGGGCAAAAACATTTGTTTAAAGTCAAACTTTCATTATTTTTCGTTTATATCCCACAAACCTTTTTATCAGTGTAACTTACTCAAATCTTCATTTCAAATTCCAAAACTTTCTAATATCTATTATTAATCATTATTATCGAAACTATTTATGATTTTATTTTTTTCTAATGAAGTACACACATCTTATTTCATTTTTCTAAAACTTTTGTTAATTAAAACTCATGAGGGATGTTTACTATTCGAAAATCAGATTGAACCGACTAAGATCAAAATGGATCAAACCAAAAACATGGGACCGAAATAATCACTAAACTTTTTGTTTATTAAAACTCATGAGGGATGTTTACTATTCAAATACAAAGTAACATAGCTCAAATAAATTGTGACAAGTTTAATGACTTTTTTTTCATTAATACATTATTTCCATCTCTATAATAAAAGATAGAGTATTAATTTGCACATTTCATTTTTTTATCGATACAATCATCTTTTTCATTACATGGTTGGTTGTATCACATTTGCATCCTGTATTATATAAATGTACAATAAAGTATGCAAATAAAATTGTAGAGTGTCCCAGTTGTCTCCCGTACTTTTAAAAGAGTGTTACGTTGTTATTTTGGATACCATACTTTTTGTTGGATATGAGGGGACTCATCCATACAATCTATTTCATTTTCATCCAATGGATGAGATTAAATATCTTTTATTTTTCTACCTATTTTTTATAATTTAATATCTTTTAAACCGTTAAGTGTTAAACGAAAATAATTATACCATCGCGACGAGCGTTTAATTATCTTTCTACCAATATGCAATATGATATACTTTCGAAGAATTTTTTTTTTTCGCTTTTTTCCTTCCTGTTAAAATTTACGTGAAATATCATATATGATAATATTGTTTCATCATATATGATAACAACGTTAAATGATATATGATACTGGTTTCTATCATATATGATAGGTCATATCATATATGATACTGTTGTTATATCATATATGATATTAGTATCATATATGATAATTTTCGATAACGTGAAAAAAATGAAGAAAATTTTTTTTTGTCGAAAGTGTATCATATAGCATATCTATAGAAAGATAATTAAATGCTCTTCGTAACGGTATATTTTTTTTCGCATAACGATTAACGGTTTAAGAGATATTAATGTTTGAAAAAAGATGGTGAAAATATTTTTGGTGTTTAATTTTATCCATTGGATTAAAATAAGATGGATGGTGGGGATGAGTCCCCTCATATCTAAGGAAAAGTATAATATCCAAATGAACTTAAATCTTACTCATATCTTAAGTTTATGATGTGATGCTTGCCAATGTTTATCGGCAACTTTGGATTAGCCGGTTAACCAAGTCGTTTCATGACTATCAAATCTTCAACCACCCTTACACATGTCATAATATTTTTGGCATGCTATATATTTTTTCTTAAAAAAAATATTATATATGTTATGAATAAAGTGATAAATAATACTGTATATATTATTTTTTATTTTCGAGTGCTAAAACTCGGTTTAATTTGACTTATTTTTTAGAAAGAATCGATTCAACCGATCGAATCGAATTTCAAAAACATTTGTTTAAAGTCAAACTTTTATTATTTTTTTTATATCCCACAAACCTTTTTATCAGTGTAACTTCCTCAAATCTTCATTTCAAATTCCAAAACCTTTTAATATCAAATTTATCTATTATTGATCATTATTAATTTATTATTGAAATTATCTATGATTTTATTTTTTCTAATGAAGTACACACATCTTATTTCATTTTTCTAAAACTTTTCTTTATTAAAACTAGGGTGGCTAAATGGGTGGACCGGACGGGTATGAGCAGTGGGTTAAACGGACATTGGTGTATGGACGCGGACCAAATGGACAATTTTTAATATTTGGATCAAATGGACTTGGGTCAAATGAACATTAGACCAAATGGACTTGGGTCAAATGGACAATATTAAAAGAGAGATTAGTTAATTGGCAAAAAATAACCATCACATATTGTCTATAATACCCATTTATTTAACTTAATGTTTTTATGTTGTCCAAATATTCTAACTAAAATAAAAGTCAATACCCATTTAGTCTATTAATTCAGAAAAAGTCCAAATAACCCAATTTTAAGCATATAGGGGGGTGTTTACTAAATTAAATGGCTTCATTTGAGCTACTTAATTAGTCTCTTAGTGGAAAGAGATTAATTTTAATAACTCCTTCCACTAACAGGCACAAAGGGTTGGGCCCACTTATTAAGTGGCTCAAAGGGAAAAAGAAACACCCCTATAGACTATTCGAAAATCAGATTGAACCGACTAAGATAAAAATAGATCAAACCAAAAACATCGGACCGAAATAATCCGGTCTAGTCCGGTTCGATTTTGATTTGGTCCTATCCAAATAAACCGGAACAAAGACCGAAAACTAGAGAAAAGATAAATTGAGAAGCAGACAGCTTATTTCAAACTCGAAGGGCTTATTATAATCAGCTTATCATGACTTTAAGATTGTGCTCATTTCATTATGTTTGATTCATTGATTTGATTTGGGTCTAATAAAAAACTTTGGGAGAAAGATGAAATGTAAACATTACCCGATTAAACAAGGTATGTCAAGACAGCTTATTTTGTGGCTTCATTTTGAACTTGAAGGCTTATAATGAATTTATGAGCTTATCACGACTTTAAGATGTACTAGTAAAAGAAGCCAAGCTGATCAAATGACCTGTTAGGGGTGTTTTTATTTTTGGGCTTATTTTGTGGCTTAATTGTGTGATGTTGCTGATTTCATTAGGTTGGATTTGAAATTTTTTGAGGTGGGTCGATTTGGGTTTGGAATATATATTGATTAAATTGTTAAAAATTCAATCTTGTTACATTATATAACCTTATTTTTGGTCTTATGTGGTTTTGGTTTATACTTTTTAAGATTCGAGGTTAAATTAGTACTTGACATGTTTGATTTGCTATAATATTTTTTATTGGAATGTTAAAGATTAAACTTTGTTACACCATTTTGTATAAGCTGTTTTTATGAGCTTATTTTGTTTCTGCTTATTTCACACTTGTGGCTTATATAATATTTATTTATCTTAATAATTATAAGCTTATACAAGCCCATTAGATTTGTGGTTGATTTACTACTTGTGATGTTTGATTTGATGATGATTGGGATTATCAAGTATAAGCAAAATCAAATAAGCTAAACCCATCTTCATCCGATGATGTTTGAGATTAGAATTTTAGAACATGGATCTTTTCAATGGGAAAGGGAATAAGTTGTTTTTGAATGTTGGATCTTTATTTAACTTAATGCTCACAAACCGATAAATAAGCATTAGAAAAAAATCCCGACCCCTTTAAGCTTGTTTTTGGGTGTATTAGCTTATTTCACAAGCCCATTTTTCTGGCTTCCTTTGAAACTTAACGGCTTATATAAGCTTGTTGTGTCATAATAAGCTTTTATATGAGCCCATAAGCTTCAAGATTTGGGCTTATGAATTAGAAGCTGAAATGAGATAAGCTCATAAGCTTTAACAAACACCTAGTGTGATGATTTTGTAATTGATATAGACAGGTATACAAGAATGAATTGTGTCAAAGGATGTAGGATTTTGTGAGCTTTCATGTGGAGTTCGTTAGTGTTTTAATATGGAAAGGTCAAATCTCGACTAGTTTTCATTTTATAGAAAAAGGGGTAAGTTTATTTGTTGGGTTTGAGGTTGGATTGATGGGTATGATGTTTGATTTAGGTTTTGGGTATACTTGAGACTGCAATGCTATAAATTGAATCTTGTTTGATCATTCTGGGGCTTATGAGCTTATTTAACTGATCATTTCGTTTTGTTTTTTTAAAAAGGGGTAAGTTTCTTTATTGGGTTTGAGGTTGGATTAGTACTTTTGATGTTTAATTTGATGATGATGGAATTTGGCTGGTCTATTATTTGATTTAGGAGAGATTTGAGATTAAGTTGGATCTTTTTAACGTTAGACCGTTTCTGTGTGTTTGGTATTCGTACGTATGTATATAGAAGATGGCCTCGTACCTTGGAAATGAGGCCTTTGCATAGATGCGGGATTGGTTTCTAATGTTAGACGATTAAGGAAATGTAGTTTTCGTAAGAAACGTTTCCTGTTTGTTTTTAGTGGTTTCAATGAAAGAGTTGAGTAGTCTGCTTCAATACTTTAGTTTAGTATTGTTGGTTTGAAGTTCTGCTGCTATAAGTGGAGTCCGCATAATGATATGTCATATTCAAGCTGTGAATGTCATATTCAAGGGTCACCTAAATCCATTAGGGTCGATAGACATATATACCATTAAACTTGCCTACTTTCTATGTTTTAGCATGGTGGTGAGTGACGTTTGACTAAACCATTTGCTACTTATCGCAAAATATACTTGGTGATGATGTGAGGTACAATCTTTGATCATAATAAAGTTGGAATAATAGTAATGTGAGGTTAGTCTCTAAACTGTTGTTTACTTTCCATGTTGAAGGCAATGGGAGATTATTACTTCTGTTAGATGATAACCGTTCAATTCATCATGTTCTGGACATCGATGAAATTGCAGTGCACATTCTAGATAATGACACTTTTGATCGTAGACTCTCAACCATACAGTTATCGTTAACTTAGATGATAATGAGGAAACTGAACGTACGACTTAAGTGTTCAGGGGTGTTCTGTTAAGATTATGTAAAGAGCTTATTCACTTATTGGTGTTATCAAAATGTAGTAAGACGCTGCAAGTTATTTTTTGAGATAGCTAGTTAAAAGCTTATTGAAGGGGTTTTAGGAGGTCAAAAGTGTGATTTTGAAATTGCGGAAGTTGTGAAAATAGATTAGTTAATAAGCTTACCCAAAGAACCACCCTTACGTGGCGTTTGGGTTTACATTTTATAAACTGCTTATCTGCTTTAAAAACAAGAATGTATAAACTGCTTATGTGCTTATTATATGCAGATCAGAAATGAGGAATCATAAGTTTTTTCAAACTCTGCGATTGTCTGGATAATAAATAGCCACATCTGCTATTTGCTTGACCTGTTGGTAGGTCTACCGTCTACCATTAGAAAAGTATGAAGTACATCTGCTATTTGCTTGGCGTGTTTAGTGTTTAAGTAATGTGGTAAAGTTGTGTGCTATTTTATTCTTGGGTTTCGCTGCTTTTAAGTTTGATTTACCATTTTTATGGAGTCATTTGATAGCTGAGATGTTTTATTTATTATAAAAGCTTCTTATATTTGATCGGCCGACATTGCTGATTTAATCATTAACTATGAGGTGGATGTGATCTCAGTTTAAGTGATTAGGTCCTCGGGAAGAAAGACAGCGACAATTGCCCTGAACAAGAGCAATCAGGAAACTGTGCAGCCTTGCCCGAAATTGCCCTGTCTTCGAACTAGTCATACGGTCATACCTACGACAGTACAGTTCTATACAGAGAAGTCGAAAACTATGCACTGCATTAACAACAAACCAATTGATGAAATGATCTTTCACGACTCACCAGTTACATTAGTGCCTTAAACATACCACTAGGCAAAACAATGCTTATGGAATTCCCAAAATCTAGATTTAGTGTTACTAATAGTAAGTTGATTCTGACATTGGGGTGTTTGGATTAGCAAATAACATTGGGGTATTTAGATTAGCTTCTTTAACAGGGCTTATGTGCTTATTTGAATTTTGTAAACCGAGTTCACTTTTGGGCTTATGAAGTTGAGTTAGCTTATGTGCTTGATTTAATTTTGTAAACCAAGTTTTTTGGGCTTATGAAGCTGAGTTTAGCTTATTTCACAGGGCTTATGTGCTTAATTTAATTTTGTTAACCATGTTCACTTTTTGGGCTTATGAAGTTGAGTTTATGCACTTACATTTCATAAACTCAATTTGATAAACTAATTAGCCAAAAATTGACCTTATTAGCCTGTTGCTTTTTCACTTATTTTGCTTATAAAAGCCAAAAAGGGAGCTTATTAGTTTTTTAAACTTTATTCATCTTTGGTTTAGTGTTGCTAACAATTATATCAACGTTGCTAACAAGAATGCTGGCGGTACACTGCACGAGCTTTGGACTAGGGTCCAGGTGGTGGACCTGATTTGATTGTTGATGATGGAGGTGATGCTACTTTGTAGATCCACGAAGGTGTGAAAGCTGAGGAAGAGTTTGCAGAGACCGGAAAGGTGCCAGACCCACGCTCAACTGATAACGCTGAGTTGCAGATTGTGTTGAGCATTATCAAGGAAGGTTTGGCTGTTGACCTCAAGAAGTACCACAAGCTGAAGGAGAGATTGGTTGGTGTGAGTGAGGAAACTACTACTGGAGTCAAGAGGTTGTACCAGATGCAAGCTAATGGTAATTTGTTGCCATTAACGTTAATGACTCTGTCACCAAGAGCAAGGTATGCACTGATTTTAATTCTGTAAAAATGTATGGATTTTGCTGCTAGTATGCTCCAACGGTTAAATGGATTAGCAATAAGCATATCTCGCATTCGCATCGTTCTTTTTCTTTCTGAAATCCAAACGTTTTCGCTAAAAGCTTTGGATTTCGTCATTAAAAATCTTCAATCCCGATGTTACTATGTTAGCCTGTCATAAGTTTCATATGTTTGTTTAGTTTCGAGTTTCAATTCCTCATTTTATAATATGTAAATGAGAGATTTTAATAAAGCTGTCTCATCATAATGATAACATAAGGATAAAGAAAAGATTGCAAGATATATCTTTTCAGCCGTTATTTTATTCCATCGACGGTTTGATTGTTACTTGTTCACATTTCATTTCTAACAAATCTTTGCAAATGGCTACATTTCTAGGGTTTTTTTATAAACTTATGATTAGTCATGAAATACTTGGTTTTTGCGATTGTAACTTTGATGCTTTTGCTGATAATTCTAATCTACAGTTTCAGTTTCAGTGTCGGTATCGTTGTAGGTTTTAGATCACTTTCAAATGCTTAGTTCTCTAATAGTTCTGGTTTTGATACTTGCTGAAAAAGTGAAATTTATTGATCTTGTTATGCATGTAGATGTTGGGTTTTCAAGCATGTTGTTGGGGTGTTACTTTTAGGGTAAAGGAAACGCAGATAGAATGTGGCCTTTTTTTAGTGTTAGGTTCAAACTGGGAGTTCTCACATTCAGGTTGTGTCCGGGTGAAGGTTGTTTGAAGAGCGTATTAGCTTCTTCGGCGTATAGAAATGCATTACGTCATTTTGGATGTTTGGTGTGAAATAACGTTTAAATTAAGTTTAGGTATGAGGTTTATGAAATAAAAAGGGTGTTCAAAATTGATAGGCTGTCGAGCGTACCCAAATGGACCTAAGTGTGTGTCCGGACTCCGGATTGCTTAAAAAGAACTATGTATTAGGTACATCACTAGGTGATTGTGTATCTAATAAGAGATAATCAGATAAGCTTTTATGTCCTAACGCTCAAAAAAGTTATTCTTCTCTAAAAATAAGTAGATATGAACTTAAATAAGCATCGTAAACATCTTCGAGCTTTAAAGATCAGAGTTTTTGATTGGAATGATCGGCACAAAATTCCTGAGATTCGTCTAAATTGTGTCTGTCTAATGGACAACCACATGTGCCACTTGCTTGGCCTTTGGTTGGTGTATCCATTATAAAAGTATGAAATATATGTCGTGCATACAAATTCTTATTTTCTAGCAAATATTCAAACTTTGTGGTTTTGATCAGGTGCGTGAAGTTTTCCTGTCACTTTACATGTTACAGATGGCTAGGTAACTCGTTATTAATTCAATTTTGGAATTTCATTGTGTAGAGTCTTACTTTTAGGCTTTTAGCTACATGTTACATCGTTACCAAAATCTGAAATGTATGCTTTAATATATGCAGTGTTCTACTCTTTTACAGTTTTTAATCTTCATAACTAGAATAAAGGACGTGTAAGATCATCATGATATTCAAATATATGATATAGGCAGACTCAAGAGCTTATAGGAAATTGTTTTTATTCTTATGGTGTAAATTTGTTTTGTAGAATAGTCTTTGACGTTATGGTATGTGCTGAAGTCTTGCTAATGTTTTGCAGGGCAATAAAGGAGGAAAAGTATGCTGGTTGCAGGGCGGTTTTACCCATGCTTCAAGTGGAAGATGATGAAAGGTAAGTAATTACAACTCCAGTCTTATTAAGATATGTCTATTTCGACTCGATTACTGTTCTACTGTTATAAATGTGTTGCCTTGGTTATGGTTTGTGCCTAATTGGTCAGAATAACAATGTTTATGTAATAGTATATAATGCATAAACTACCCAATCAGCTCAACCTGTTTTGGCCCACACTAAAACAAGACCCTGTTTTAACTCGCGTTAATCGCTCATACTGCCACCTCTTGCCTTTTCTTTACGCTGCAATCATTCATGGTGATAAATTATATATCGCTCCTCCTGTGTAGATTTGTGAAAGAATGGCAGAAGTATCTTGAAGAAGAGGCTAGGATCATGAAAGACGTGCTTGGCTGGAAAGGTGGTGAGAGTGTGTACCACTCCGGAAAATGGATGCCTCCTGCAACTGGTGAAATGCGAAATGCGAAATGCGCCCTGAGGTCTAGTAACTTTGGGAATGTTGTCAATTTACGCTTCCTCAAACTTCTAATAAAATTGCAGTTGAACAAAAATTTATATATTTTAGATTTACAATTTCGCGCCGTAGGGTTAGATCAAAGTTGTGTTGACCGAACAGTATTGTTTGTGTGTCTTATTGGATTATATTTGTCTTGATTAAAGAGTAGACGTCTGAATCAGTATTGCAATTGCATCGTTTGTAAGCTTTTGATTACAATAAGAGGACGTTGTAACTTGTAAGTGTTTAAATAAAGTCGATCTTTAGATATTCGACTCGTTGGACTCTTTATCAAATAAACAAACTATAGTTATATAAATAGGATGAATTGAAACTGCTTTGAACATAAAAAGACACAATGGATCCAGAGTAACAATGACAAAAAATGAAACCAAAGATTGTTCACGGCAACTTCAGAATGATCGCTAATACAGTCGGGTTGTACATTATTGAAAGTTGCACACAAATAAGCAACAATACTAACTCTTTAAATTTTACAAAACTACAAACTGATCAAGTTGTTACTTGGAGAAAGTAGCCTCCTTAACTGTGGCATTCTATCCATCTAGGATCCGACAAGCAAGATTATAAAACATAGTATGATTAATACATAATACTTGTTTACAAACGTCTCGTTGCAACATGAAATTAAAGCTACATGTAGTTGCTGCTTTTAGGCCATGAGGTTGGGTAAGGTGCTTCAGCTCAAACGATGTTTGCATTCTTTATGTCACGATGTACGATGTTTAATCATAGATAGGCACAAGGCGGGGTCTAGCACTTTTCTGGCAGTTCGAGTTTTGAAACTTCTTCTAAAACCAGTCTCAAAACCGGCGCAACTTGATTGAATTACCCAAAGACAAATTTCTGCAAGGAAAGGGACAAAATTCCATTAGTCTCTTTATGTCACGATGTATGATAACCCTTGATTATAAAACAAATTTCGTCATGCCTGAGCTGTCCTCCATTATCCCTCTGCATCAGCTGGATCAAATGAAAAAGTAGAAAAAAAATTAGCGATTCAAAAGAGCAATAGAGAGAAGGTGGAGACATGGATTAAGGACTATCCAAAGTGAAGTTATATAACTCACCAAAAAAATTATTCCTTCCTTGATATATATAAGCAATGCAATCAACTTCGGCCGGAGATGCAAAACGTATTCCATTAGAGTCTTTATATCATGATGTATGACTTGTAGTAACTTAGAACAACAACAACATTTCAGATCTCGTGATCCTCATCTATCAACTCAGAATTGCGGCGGCGGCGGCGGCTGTGTTTTGTTAGGTTTAGGTTACAACTATAAAAGAATTGTGTGTTGTTTCATGCTACTTATATCACTTGTTGCTAGGTTAGATTCATTTTGTGGGCTAGATAACTTGTTTTGGCCCATTTGTGACACTAGTCCAACTTATATTATATGACTTAGTTGTTAGGTTAGATTTTGTTTTGGGTCAATACTCACTGCACACTTAACACTAGTCCAACTTAAAAGAGAATGGAGTCTTTACTTTTAGCAGCAAAAAACAATCGTCTTTCGACTCGTGTTCCTTTAATAACTAGGATCAGCTCTTCACTTCATCGAGAAAACATCAAATGTGTGTTGCTTGGATCCCAAGTAGAAATGACAAAACTATAGCTTCATAATGTCACATGATTCTCCTGCATTCCTAACAACATTACCAAGATCATTGTCTTTTGACCCGCAACGAAACCAAAGATTGTTCACATCAACATCAGTATGAATGGTAGCTTCAAAACACACCTAATTTTTTCATTGGAAATGATGTTTGTTTGCGTTGCACGTAAGTAACAACAGGTCAACAGCTTTCTTTAAAATTTTACAAACCGCAAACTGATTTAGGGTAAGTGAGTCCCTATACTTGTATAAGGAACCAAACATAATGGGATTAATTCTTTGTACTTCGTTTACAATATGAATAACAGTAAGTGTCTCGTTGATTTTACTAATCGCGTATTACCCGTCTCTTTACAACATGAAAATAAAGCTACATGCGAAAATGACTCTAGTACTCCTCTAGTAGTTTCATGACTTGAAACGTTTTGCCATCCACATGATTGTGAATTTGCATGCCCTAGCTATCCATGGACCGAATATCTGAAAGCTTCACCTAGAGTCAGGTGAGTTTGATGGACAAACACTGTTTACGAGGCCCGACAGGTCTCTAAGCTGCTACATTTCGTGTCCATCTCTCACAACACGGCTCCAAGCCCACACATGATGGGTTAAACCGTTTAGAGTGAAGCATCGATCACTTATACGACACTCTTTATTGGCTTCGAGTGCAAAAAGCCTAGGGTAAAGTGATTAAAGAGCAAAAGACCCAATCCAATTGTCATGCCAAAAAGCAATAACGGAACCCATCCTTACTTTACGAGTAAACAAAGAGTTCAAGTTCATACAACCAAAACCGCCACTAGCTAGGATGCCATAAGGAGTGTGATATTGTATAGGTTCTCCATATCCATTTAGTGAGCATTGCAAGGTTCATGGCTTGTAGCGAACGTACACCCGAGACCTCCACAAGTAGAACGAAGGAGAACAAATCTTTTTCTCCATGGAGTTTTCTACTTTTAGCTACATGATGTAAAAATGATCTGAATTGTATGTTGTAATATATATGTAGTGTTCTACTCTTTTAGAATACTCGTAAAGTTATGTTATGTGCTATATATTGATCATGTTAACATATTTTTTTTTATTTATGGCAATAAAGAAGGAAAAGTATGCTCACTCTTACGAATGCAATCACCTATGGCGATAAGTGATAACGCAAAATAATTAGTCATTTATGTGTAGATTTTTTAAAGAATGGAAGAAATATCTGGAAGGAAGAAGAGACTCGGACAACGAAAGACGTGAGGTGCTTGGTTAAAATTGAAAGCTGGTGAGATTGTGTACCACTTCGGACTATGGGTGTGATAGAGACCGGATTGCGTCGTCTGATACTAGTACAAGCAAACTACGTTGTCCACGCGGTTTGCTCATGTTCAGATATACCGGTTCACACGTTGGTAAATACCCGGGATGGGTATAGCTAGTTACGAGATTCACGAACCGACTGAAAATGCACTAGGTGTTGTTACAATGGTCACGCGACACAACAAGTGGTATACGGTGGAGAGAAGGCATTGTTAGTACCCCATGCACAGACCGTTCGGTCTTCCACGTGTTCACCAAATTAAAGATCGAACGGCTAAGAAACCTTTTTATTGCTACAAGAGCGTGGTTGAGTCACGGCTCTTAGTTGAACATAACAAGCTGATCGTGGCTCATGATTTGTTAGCATAGGCTCGAGCTTTGGTAACGCAGTTGTTATTGGCTCAAGAGTTTGAGAAAGGGCTAGAGTCCGAGCTCGTAGACGTGCAATAGAGAGTTCAATACCAAAACCAGATAGTTCAGCAGCAACAAGGTGTAATGTGGTTCAGCAGAATGTCAAGCCGTTTACTCCAACATCGGCTTGGAGAGCCGCTAAGAAGCCAACAACACTTGGAGAAATGTTGTTCTTTCGTTTGCAAAATGACGTGTAACATTATGTAATGCACAAAGTCGATGATGATACGTAACTGTAACTCTGTAGGAAATAAACATAAAGGCCCATGTTAGAAATTACTACTATATAAGTTACATGTGTGAGACGGCAAACTAAAATTCAAGGTTTTAAAGGCAAACTAATACTCCGTTCTAGTTCTAGGGTACGTGAGCAGAAAAACCGAAAAACCAAAAACCGATCTGAAGATTTAGGATCGGGGTGACAAATGACGACATGACCGAAAAGCAACACAAAAATAAACGGTCTAGGTTGGGTCTAAGTGACTTCTATTTGGAAAGAGTCGACTGCTTAATAGACGGGTATTTTTGTGTAACCGGTTAGGGTAGTAACCGCAACCAGTTTTTGGTCAAACCCGTTTTGACCGGTTAATCCAAAAACGGTTCGGGTTGGTTATGGTTTCGAGTATATAAAACCATAACAGGTACTAACCGGTTCGGTTCGTAACCGGTTAATGAAAAAAAAAAACAGTTACTAATAAAATTTTGTTCACTCGCTGTAAGCATGTAACAGCTCAAAACACAAAATTGATGCCCTGGGTCTTTTTCTTTTGGCAAAGTGATGTTCAATACCCACATGTGAACAAATGGAGTGTATATATGTAATGGTTGCTAACATTTTGTTGCAGTAGCAGCTCGACCCATAACCATTTGCAGATTGACCCAAACGCCCCTTAAACTTTGTTGCAACAGCTTAAACAGTGAGCAGTGAAGGGTTAAGGCCTGATTAGTATTTAAAACTGATCGACTTAATTCCACACATAGTTGCTTCCAGTTTCTGCTACCTTTTTGTTCATTCTACACAGGTTTTCAAGCTGCAACGAATCTGAAACGCGGCAACAAACCTCCACGAATTCACAACATGTCTCTGGTACAATTGAAGATTATCAGATGGTATGTGTAGCAGTGTAGCAGATACAAGAAAACCAAACACAACACAAGGTATGCAATGCCAAAACACGCAGATTTATTATATTTAGAAACCCACTCAAAGTCTAACATACATGTGCAACATAACTGAGAATAGTTGCTGAGCTCTGGACTTCTTTCTTATCAATGAAAAAACTTATCTTCTTAAATGGGAGCACGGTCAGATGAAGACCTGAAATAGTCAAAGACCCTTGATCCGTTTTTTTCGATCCGGATGGAACCCCTGGTCCCCTGCAGAGCCATAAACGTGTAGGTGCCTGGATCGAGTTGTAAATTATTGAAAGTTGGCACACAAATAAGCAACAATACTAACTCTTTAAAATTTACAAAACTACAAACTGATCAACTTGTTACTTGGAGAAAGTAGCCTCCGTAACTGTGGTATTCTATCCATCTAGGATCCGACAAGCAGGATTATAAAACATAATAAGATTAATACATGATGCTTGTTTACAAACGTCTCATTGCAACAATCTGAATTTTACATGATCTTCAGCTGGAACGATGTTTGCATTCTATATGTCATGATGTATGATGTTTAATTCTTGAAAAGGAGCTTGAAGAGGGTCGTCATGCGTCGATGAGGACGAGGAACCCGGAGCTGGTCGAGAAGCATTTGAAGGATGGAGGGGAGCAGTTTAGACGAGCTTTGGAGTACCAGGCAATGGCCAACATGATATTAGATGCATGCACCTTGCGGTGCCATTGGAGATTTTTGACAATGCTTTAGAATTGACGTAGGTTGTTTGTGATTTGGTGGAGTTCACACTCTCTGCAAAATTGAGTCTTCTTCGCAGATACGGTGTTTAATAGTAGTTCTTTTACACCGGTCGATAGCTCATTTAAACAACAATCCTACAAGATCAATGCAAAGATTAGGACAAAACACATTCTGCTAAATAAATATACATCCTACATTTATGGTCAATTCATGAAATACTCAGGACAAAAACTCACCAGTTAAGCTGAGGGAACTTGGAATGTTTCGAGTTCCTCAAGCTCAGGAACCCACAGGCAACCAGTTCACGTCACAAAACGGGTTTACAATCCTCAATACAATGTTTACATTCTTTATATCATGATGTATGACGTTTAATTTGACATTGATTGTGTTTTGTAGGCAACTAATAAAACCTTCCGGAAAAAGACTAAACGTTTCGCAAACAAGCGTAGCAACATATTTAAGAACCATGCTGGTCTCACTAACCTTCATCACAAAAGATGATAAAAAAGTGTCATAAATCTTAACAATGTAAACATAATAATTTATCTATTAACTAGTAGAACAAAAATATAAGAAATTACCTTATGGTGAGATTTGGTCAGAAAAACACACAGATGTATGATATGAGGTGGCGGCTGAATGTTAAGAAAGAAGAAGAAGAAGTGTGACTAGGTTAGATTTATTGGATTATGATGGGCTTTCTTTGGGCTTTTAAATAAAAGTTGTATTGGATCACTTCTAGTTGTAAAAGTTGTTGGGTATACAAATTTTAAAGTGCTGATTAATTGATTAGGGTCCAAAGACGGGACCGGATTGGTCAAGACTAGAGGTGCAAATGAAAACCGGATTTTTGAAAATCCGGTTCAAAAATCCGAACCGGTTTTTTCAAAATCCGGTTTTCAAATTATCCGATCCGGATTTTTTTATCCGAACCGGTTAGACCGGTTTTTAGATTTTAAAAAATCGGATAAAAACCGGATAAATTTCCGGATTTATCCGGTTTTTTAAAAAACCGGATTTAACCGGTTTTTTACAATTTATTAAATAAAAAAAAAATTTAATTTTTTCAATTTTTTTTTGTAAAACCGGTTTTTTTTTACCGGTTAAAACCGGATAAAACCGGTTTGCCTGAAAAGTCAAACTAGCCGAGACCAAGTTAATTGATCTTGAAGTCGCGACTGTCTTTGAGTATTCGATGTGCGGATATGATGGAGAGGCATCATGGAGTGGGTATATGTATTAATTGTTAATGGGTTTGTTGTAACTCGTCTTTTACGAGATGCAAGATAAGGTATTGATGATGATATTTCGTTATGACTGTTTATGAGGTAGCATATTTGATGATTTGTTTATGAGTTGAGATTTTGTGGCTGAAGTGATAAAGCAAAGATGGGGGCGGAAGGTGATATGATTAGGTTTAGGTAATTGTGAGAAAGATTAGGGTATTTAACTCTTTATATTCGGTTAGTGGGTTAGTTGATATCTATCTAAACCTTCTTTGGTGTAAAGGCCAAGCACATGAAGACAAACATAGGCTGGTGATGGAATGGCTTATTTTTATTAGGCCTTATCTGAAATCACTAGATGGCTGTGAGTTACTCGGGTATGTCTTGGACCGGCTGAGTACTTGGGCCAGCTTTTGTATTAGGCCAACTATTGGCTAAGTATTTGTTATAACGGGTGATGGCAATGCCGAAGCTCGAGATACTTGAAGTATACTAATATTTTTCGGGTGATGGCTATGCCGAAGCTCGAAATGTATTAGTGATTATTGTAGTTTTATTGTAGTGTTTAAATAAAAATTATGAAGTTGTATGATTATCTTGTTGAAATAAAAATTATTATGGTATTTTTTTTTAATGTTTTATAGTTGTATTTTTTTTTTTAATGTTTGTAAATAAATTCCGAAAAAAAGGACACCAACACTTTTAACCGAAAAACCCGAACCGAACATTTTTAACCGAAAAAAACCCGATCCGAACATTTTTTAACCGAAAAAACCGATCCGAAAAAAATCCGATAAAATCCGATAACGAAAATTTTAATCCGAAAAAAATCCGATACGAACTTTTTAATCCGAAAAAATCCGATTGAGAAAAATCCGATCCGATCCGAAACCGAATTTTCAAAAATCCGGTTTTATCAAATCCGGATTTTCAAAAATCCGAATCCGATTTTATCCGGTTTATTCGCACCTCTAGTCAAGACTGGACCGGACTGATATCCGAAGTTGTCTAAAACGCTGGATCAATGACCGGAGCGAAATGGTACAATCCGGTTCAAGGTTGGTTTGGTTTTCGGTTCGATCCAGCCTGGTCCCACAGCATGATCGGGTTTTCTAAGACCGAACCGACCAGATCAAAGACTGAATTTAAAGGAAAGCACGAAACAAAGACCGGACCGAATTAATACTTCTGATGATGGATTGAATATCACATGTTGTTTAATTTTTTCAGTTTATTGTTTAAGAAAGTTAATTCTAGTTTTCAGATTGATTCTTGATATTCTAGATATGGCGTAAATTTTTAGCAAGATTATTTCTTGGTGTTAATCTATTTGATTTTGTAGTTTGTCAATCAAGTAACTAATCAATTAACTGATGACACTATATTTTCTGGGTTTTTCAAAATTTAACAAAATAATAACAGATCAGGTGAAGTTTATGTTTTTTTTTTAGATTTTTAGAAAGAAAGTTGATTTTCATCAAAAAAAGATAAAATAGTCATTTGTGTAGATGAAGATTTTAAGTGCACCTCTTGTTTTGTAGACATGGTTTGTAGATGAAAAAGTAAAACATCTGAAAAAACAAATGACGCTTAAGAGAGTGAAGTTTGTCCTATAAGAAAAGCTACTACAAGCTTGTCTTTTAAGAATTAAAATTGAACTTAAAAGAGCAAATGGTATGGTAATGCGATGCCAACACCTTATAAGAAGTTAAGAGCAAACAGTATTTTACTTTTCAAATATTTCTTTTTTCCGCGGAAACACACTCTTGCTTAAAACAAGATAAGAATTGAGAACAATCTATGCTTAAATTGATGTAGAAGAATAATGTCGGTAACGTTTTAATTAAGTTACCATTTTAATCTACATCGAATGTGCATTTTGGTATCATTTTCATCGCAAATGTTTGATTAACCGGTTCAAGAGCTGAGGTAATTTTGAATATTAGCATGAGTTTAAACCATCTCTTTATACACGTCAACATCTAATCTTTTCAATTATTAACGTTTCATATAAGGTTTTGTTAACCAATGTTGAGTAGGCAGAGATCAGTTGTTAATAAATAAACACAAACTTTCTTAATTTATATTAAAATACATTAAATACATATTAATTTTAATAAAAATGTATTTATATATAATAATTTATGAGTTTATTGAATTAGTATTTAATACATTTTAATGTGAATTTGAAAATTTTGTATTCATTTATTGTCACTAGCTTTTGCCGCCCTGTTGAAGGATATAATCTGATAACCTTTATTAACCATGGGGACTTATTGTGTGCTTGTTTATTCTTTCAGTTAGCCATAAGGACACTAATTGGAAGAGATGTTGGATGAGAGGGGGCTATTGTGAAGAATTGCCGAAGTTGCATGTTTTGGACTCAAGCCCAGTCAAAGCCCAGTCAAATATACCCGAACGGCTATATTTGACTTGTCCTTTGGGTTATATACATGGACGCTCTCATTTTCTTGTTATCATCGTTCCATTGTGTGTGTGTTTTCCATCACACACTTATTTACTCTCTCTTATCTCTTAACATTTGATCTTAGAAACTTGTATTTTGTTCTTGTTATTGATCTCTCTTGTAAAACTATTATCATGTAGATAATAGGGCTACACGTGAGTAGCACTGGTAGCCTCTTTATTTTTCTGTTTAAGTTTGGTATCTTTTGATCTATTTAATATAAAGATTTAAGGTTTGAGGTCTCTTGATTCATGTTTTTCTACATGGTATCAGAGACAGGTTATTGAAAATTGATACAATGATTTTCAATGGGTTCAGATTTTACTCTCGATATCCTCTCGAATTGATCTCAGTTAAAAGTAGAATGATTTGTTCTTGGTGACAAAAAGATGGATTGGTTCTCTATTCTAATAAAAAGTGGAAATGAAGGTTTAAATCTAAGGCAATTACTATAATTAAGATTAACAAAAACTTGGCTGAAAATTTAAAGTTCAAAATAGAATCAAATTAAAATTAAAGTTAATAAATTGTGAAATATGAGTAGAGAAACAGTAAATTAATCAACAGTAAAACAATAGCATTAAAATACTCAAAAATAATTGATTCGGAACTAACTGATTCGGAAGACACTATTCACTCATCCGGAACTTGCTCATTCGGAACATACTCATTCGGAACTTTCTGGGTCGGAAGTTGCTGATTCGGAACCTTCAGATTGATTCGGAACTTTCCGAATGAAAAGGTTGATTCGGAACTTCTCCTTGATTCGGAAGTCTGAGCTGATTCGGAACTTTTGTTTCGTCCGGAAATCACTGGTTCGGAAGTTTTAAACTTCCGAATGAAGAACTGGTTCGGAACTTATGGTTTGATTCGGAATCTTCCGGATGAAGGTTGATTCGGAAGTTGCTGATCCGGAAGTCACTGATCCGGAACTTAGTGCTTGGTTCGGAAGTTTCCGAATGAAGCCTTAATTCGGAACTTTTTGTCTTGGTTCGGAACTTTGGAAACCCAGATACAGAAACAGTAACGAAGAACACGGGACACAGGTTTTTAATCAAAATCAAATCAAACTCTTAAAAAGGTTTTACCAATTTACACACAAATCATTTAGACAATATAAGCAACAAATCCCACTAATAAAAACACAAATCCAAACAACTTTTGAAGATCAAATCAAGAAAAATAAAACTTAAGAACTTGAAGATAAAATGGAGATGAACAAGATGAAATGAAAGATTAAACAAGAACTTTGAATTGAATGATTAATGTTTTGACAAGATGAAACAAGGATTAAAATTACAAGATCAAAGAACTAATAATAAAAATCACCAATCACCCTAGTGGTGATGGTGTTCTACGAACCAGGAGGAAAGAAAGGGGAGGAAGAAAGAAAAACTAGCTAGCTCCAAAATGTGTGTGGGATGGCCTATTTATAGGTGTTTTCTTTGGTTGGTGAGTGGGCTTTCTCCCGTTCTTCGTGTCTTTTCGTCTTTTCAGAAAAGTTTCCGTTTTCGATTCTGATTCGGGATTTGTTGTCGATTAAATTCAACTCGTCTTTTAATTTCTTCGTTTAATAGACTTGAGTTTCTTCGACTTATATAAATCTTCTATCTTTGGTCCTTTTCTTCGATAAATCTTCGAATAGGCCCAGCGACTTCAAATCTTTTGCATCTCTTGGACAATAGACTTTATCTTGAGTCTTTTTCTTCAGTAAAACCCGTGCAATCCCATGTTTTCTTCAATATTCATCCGGTTGGCTCTGAAAACACAATAAACACAAAAACCACGCATAATTCCAAACAAATGATATTAAATACGTGTTTTGGTCTCGTTTTAGCCCGAATTAAGTGGTAAGAGGATGGGTGTTTACACACCTATCAAAAATCGATGAAAAATATTTTTAGGGTTTCAAGTTTTTTTTGGGGTTTTTGATATTACATACTTTTTTGGGTAGATCTGCTATTTAGATAGCAGGATCTGTTAATATTACTTGTTGATTCAAAGTTTTGAGGCCTCAATTTGATTTTGAAAAATTAGGGTTTCTGAGATCTGGTGTTTCATAGTTTCTGGTGACTTTATCATACGATTGGTGATATCTTCTTTCGATTAAAGTGATTTTCCCCAAAAAAATTTTCCAAAGAAAAAATTAGGGTTTCATCTTTTGTTGAAAGATTGGTTGTTTGGTGGGTTCTTTTCTTAAAAGAACGTTGTTCATACTGGTTGCCTGGAGTTTTGATCATTTACTTCTAATTTCCCTCGAAGGAAATTAGGGTTTGTGATTTTGGAGGTTCTGTTGTGTTCTAGACTAAGTGAATCTAGACACAACAGTTCGATTGTGCTTTGGTTAGGGTTGGTAACACCTCTCAAGCTCTCTCTCCTTATTTGTGTTATTTTTGATTTATTTGTTGGTTGGTTTTTATTTATTTGGTTGTTGGTGTTTATTTATTTGCCTTATCTTCACCCTTTAACTGGAACCTCACCCTCTGCCTTGCCCTTGACCTACCACCTTGAGTGGTTTAGAAGCCTGGGAACTTTGTTGGCTTTGGACTGAGTTATTTTTTGACCTTTTTGACTTGTCACCATGTCTGAACATGGTGATACTGATACTGAGAGTGTAACTGACCAAGTTACACTGATCAGTAAACTTGATTTGAGTGATCCTTTACACTTGCACCCAAATGATTCTGCTGTCTTAACTGTTGTGAATGTGAAACTTAAAGGGACTGAAAATTATCAGATTTGGGCTAATGCCATGTTACTTGCTTTGGAAGGAAAGAACAAAACAGGGTTTATTGATGGGTCTTGTAAGAGATCTATAACTAATGAAGTTTTGGGAAAACAGTGGGATAGGGTGAATGCTGTTGTGTTGGGGTGGATTCTTAACTCCATATCTGAAGAACTTTTTTTGGGGCAAATTTTTTCAAAAAAGGCTAAACATGTTTGGAAAGAACTCAAAGAGACCTATCATAAGGTTGATGGGTCTGTGATTTTTAATTTGCATTATAAGATCAATACTTTGAAACATAATGGGTCTAATTTGTCTGATTATTATAATAAACTTAATGCCTATTGGAAACAATATGATGCTATGGTTGAGTTACCTGCTTGTGTGTGTACTGCTTCTAATGAGTTCAAAAAACATAACCAGTTGTTGAAGTTAATGCAATTTTTGATGGGATTAGATGATTCATATATGACTATTAGAAGTTCTATCTTATCTAGAGAGAATCTCCCTGATGTTAAGGGGGCTTATGCCATAATATCCAGTAAGGAATCTCATAGGTTGGCTTCTAGTGGTAGTTCTGGGTCTTCTCAGAGGACCCAAAACTCTGCTTTTTTCTCTAATGGGCCTGCTAGAAATAACACCCACAGACCTCAGACCTCTCAAGGTTCTCAAGTGAGTAATTACAGACCTAATTCTGGTAACAATGGGAATTTTAGACCTAATTCTACTACTACTACCTTTAGACCTAATACCCCTAACAACAACAATGGGTATAGACCTAATGGGAATGGTAATTCTGATATTGTTTGTGAGAACTGTGGGTATAATGGGCATACTATTGACAGATGTTTTAAGATAATTGGTTATCCTAGTGATTTTGGAAAAAGGAAAGGGGGGCAAAATTACAAAGGAAAAAATGTTTCTAACAATTCTGTTGGAACACCCTCTTCTTCTGGATTCACTGATGAACAATTGTCTACCTTGATCTCTCTCATTAAAGATAACAAAAGCAATGCTAATGATACTCAAAAGGTGGTTCATGCCAATATGGCAGGTATTTACTTTAACAATAGCAAAGTTTTTAATGATAATTTTGGAAAGTTTTTCTGTTCCAACACTAACATCAAAACCAAACTTACTTATAAGGGAAAGGTGGTTGATTCTGGGGCAAATCAACATATGACAAATAATGAATCTGAATTGGACAATGTTTTTGATATCACCCATTTAAACATCAAGGTTGCTCATCCCAATGGGACTGAAGCTGTTATTTCTAAAATTGGTAACCTGAAACTTCCCAATGGGTTGGTTTTGTTTGATGTTCTTGTTATCCCTGATTAGTGTGTTACCCTTATTTCTGTGTATAAGCTTGCTAAGGACAATAAGGTCTTGGTTGTTTTTTATGAAGATAAATGTTTTTTTGTGAATCAAGATTTGAATCACCAAACTGTTTTAGGGACTGGTAGACAATGTGGTGGTCTTTACTATTTAGATATAGAAGATACTAAGGTGATTCATAATTTCAGTGTGCCTACCTGCTCTCTTTCTAAACATGACTGGCATGTTAGGTTAGGTCACCCTGCTGACCCTGCTCTAAATGTCCTTAAAAACTCTTTGAACATAATTGAAGTTGGTCAATCTGATTTGTGTGAAATATGTCAAAGAGCTAAACAAACTAGAGAACCATTTCCTTTAAGTGATCATAAAACTAAAGTTCTTGGTGATTTGGTGCATTTAGACTTATGGGGTCCTTATAGGGTGACCAGTCATACTGGGCATAGATTTTTTCTCACTGTTGTGGATGACTATACAAGAGCTGTTTGGGTGTACTTAATAAAAAGTAAAGATAAAGTTGGGAGCTATATTGAAATCTTTTTTAACTTGTTAAAAAACCAGTTTAAAAGAAATGTAAAGATTTTTAGAAGTGACAATGGAACAAAGTTTATTAATCACTCATTTCAAAATTTCTGTCATAATCATGGGATTGTACACCAAACCTCTTGTCCCTATACCCTACAACAAAATGGGGTGGCTGAAAGGAAACATAGGCATCTGCTGAATGTCACTAGATGCCTTATGTTTCAAGGGGGAATACCCTTGAGATTTTGGACTGAATACATTCTAACTGCTACTTATCTTATCAACAGATTGCCCTCTTCTGTGCTAAATGGTAGATCTCCTTATGAGATGATTTATAAGTCATCCCCAAACCTCTCTCATATTAGGACCTTTGGATGTCTTTGCTTTGCTACTATTTTAAATAGTCATGATAAATTGTCCAGTAGGTCTGAAAAATGTGTTATGATGGGATTTTCTAATTCTCAAAAGGGTTACAAACTTTATAGTCTTGACAGACATCAATTCTTTGTCTCTAGAGATGTGAAGTTCTTTGAGTCTATTTTTCCTTTTAAGGATGGTACTTTGAACAAAAGGAATAATAATGACCAAATTGATGTTTTGCAAAATGATAAAGTGTTAACCTTTTTTGATTTAGAAAACCCTGAGCTACCCTATGATGATGAGAGAGTAATTAATGCACATAATGGTGACAATGGGTCACCAAGTGCTAGCAGCCCACTCATGAGTTTAGGTGACAGTGGACACATTGCCTCAGGCAATGATACCACAGATGCCAGCTCAAATGAGAATGAGGCTGCCACACTTGATGAAAATCACATGTCTGAGGGTCACTTAGAATTTAACCCAATTCTTCCTCCTCATGTTCAAAGCATGGGAGAAAACTTGGGTGATAATCCTAATACTAATGCTCAGGGTAATCAAGAGTTAAGAAGGTCTTCTAGACCTTTTGTTTTTCCAAAAAATTATAATGATTTTGTTGTAAAATCAAAGGTGAAGTATGGGATTGAGAGGTTTGTGGGATACTCTAGGATCAAGGGTGATGCTTTGTCTTTTGTTACTCAATTGAATAAAAATAGTGAACTTAGGATTTTTTTGAAGCATCCCAAAACCCTCAATGGGTTGATGCCATGAACTTAGAGTTTGCTGCCCTTCTTGAAAATGATACTTGAGACTTAGTTGAGTTGCCTCATGGTAGAAATGCTTTAAACTCTAAATGGGTTTGGAAGCTTAAGTTTAAGTCCAATGGTGAAATTGAAAGATATAAGGCTAGACTTGTTGCCATGGGGTGTGGGCAAAAGGAGGGAATTGATTATGAGGAAACTTTTTCTCCTGTTGTCAAAATGGTCACTGTTAGATGCTTAGTTAATCTTGCTGTTAACCAATCTTGGCCTATTTATCAACTTGATGTTAACAATGCCTTCCTATATGGTGAACTTGATGAAACTGTTTACATGAAACCTCCTCAAGGATTTTATACTGGAAACAAAAATCTTGTGTGTAGGCTTAAAAAATCCATCTATGGGCTTAAACAGTCTCCTAGGCAGTGGAATTCTAAGCTCACTTCTGTCCTTGTTGAGAATGGATTTGTGCAAAGCAAATCTGATTATTCCCTTTACACCAAGAATATTGATAAACTGTTTGTTGCTGTTCTTGTGTATGTTTATGATATTATTGTGACTGGTAATGATCAAAAGGAGATTGACAAATTCAAAGGTTTGTTAAAAGGAAATTTTAAAATCAAAGACTTGGGAAAACTTCAATATTTTTTGGGGATTGAAGTTGTTTACACTGATTCAGGGGTTTGCTTAAATCAAAGAAAATATGTGTTAGATTTATTATCTGAATATGGCATGTTGGCTTGCAAACCTGTTAAAACACCTTTGTTTTCAAAATTGTCCATCACTAATGAAGAGTCTGATAATGATCCCTTTCTTGAGAACATTGTTGAATACCAGAAACTTATGGGTAAGTTGATCTACTTGACCAATACTAGACCTGATATATCTTATGTTGTTCACTGTTTGAGTCAGTTTATGCACACACCCTTGAGGTCTCACCAAAAGATTGCCTTTAGAATCTTGAGGTACCTAAAGGGAAGTCCTGGGCTTGGGATTCATGTGGTCAAAAATTCAGGTATGATTCTTAAAGCTTTCTGTGATGCAGACTGGGCTAAATGCATTGTTACAAGGAGGTCTGTTACAGGTTATTGTGTTTTCTTAAACAACAACCTGATTTCTTGGAAAAGTAAAAAACAACTTACTCTCTCAAAATCCTCAGCTGAAGCTGAGTATAGAGCACTTGCTTCTACTACAAGTGAAATCATATGGATTCTGAAAATCTTAAAACATCTTAATTGTTATGATCTCTTGCCTGTGAATCTTTTTTGTGATAGTAACTCTGCTATTAAGATAGCAGTTAACCCTGTGTTTTATGAAAGAACCAAACACCTAGAAATTGACCTTCATTTTGTTAGAGAAAAAATTTTAAATGGTGTTATAAAAACTGTGAAAGTAGACTCTGCAAATCAAATTGCAGATGTTCTCACTAAGGGGTTAGACATTGACCTGCATCATAAGTTTGTTAACAAACTTGGTATGATTAACCTGTATAGGTTATCAGATTAAGAGGGGGTGTTGAAGGATATAATCTGATAACCTTTATTAACCATGGGGACTTATTGTGTGCTTGTTTATTCTTTCAGTTAGCCATAAGGACACTAATTGGAAGAGATGTTGGATGAGAGGGGGCTATTGTGAAGAATTGCTGAAGTTGCATGTTTTGGACTCAAGCCCAGTCAAAGCCCAGTCAAATATACCCGAACGGCTATATTTGACTTGTCCTTTGGGTTATATACATGGACGCTCTCATTTTCTTGTTATCATCGTTCCATTGTGTGTGTGTTTTCCATCACACACTTATTTACTCTCTCTTATCTCTTAACATTTGATCTCAGAAACTTGTATTTTGTTCTTGTTATTGATCTCTCTTGTAAAACTATTATCATGTAGATAATAGGGCTACACGTGAGTAGCACTGGTAGCCTCTTTATTTTTCTGTTTAAGTTTGGTATATTTTGATCTATTTAATATAAAGATTTAAGGTTTGAGGTCTCTTGATTCATGTTTTTCTACACGCCCGATGGACATTAGTTAGCAAAACCCTTCCATATAATATAAAATCGTGACATTTTTGCTAACTGTTTTTAAAACACGCAATATATCACATAGAGTAAAAAAAAGACCTTTTCCATCTCAAATTAAATGTCATGTTTTAGCTTTTTGGAAATTTTCTTTACTTTTGATATTAGCTGTTTGGTGTGTTATATAATATGATGCAAAATATTTAAATAAATTGTTTTGTATAAAGTTGACACATTTTATCTTTCGTATTGTGAAATTGATATGCCGTCAATCTCATGTTCTTTTTGTAATGGTAACGCGGAAACCTTTAGCCATGTCATCTTCGAGTGTGTTATTGCTAAAGATGCTTCGAATCTTGTTCATAATTGGTACGACATCTCTTTCTTTCTTTTTCTTTGTATGATCATTCGAAAGTTGGGTTTGAGTCATGGATAGCTTCTAAAGAGAGGTATAATCGCTTATTAGTTATTCTTGCCTCATCTTTTTGGTGGCTTCAAAGACATCATAACAGTATTATTTTTTTGCAACCATTCGATTAGAAGAAGCGACATCTAATGATAAAATTCTGTCTTTTTTTTCTTGGCTACATCACATAGGCCATATGTCTTGCAGTTGAACTGATTGCCTCAAATCGCCTATGTTAGCTACGATTTGTGGACCGAATTGATGAGTTTCATCTAGTGTTACTGGTCTCTTCAAGGTCCTCAAGACGTTTGTTTGTTTTTGATCTTTTTCCTTTTGCTATTGGATTTTTTCTCGAGGCTTGTTTGGTCTTGCTTCAGAAACATCCGGAGTGAAACCGGTGGCTCGACCTATGTGGCTAAAGGTTTTTCTCTTGTTTCGGTTCACTGTAATTGGCAAGAGTTATTTTTAATCTATTTTGCAAGTTTAGCTGTGAAAATTCTCTAGAGGAATTTAGAATGTGTAATTTTGTGTATTTCTAAGTTTCTTCTTGTATATTTATGCTTCTAGTGCCTCACTAAAAGCGTTTTTAATATAATTATCCGTCGTTAAAAAAGCAGTAAATTTAAGAAAGTTCATTGCTAAAGGCTTAATTCTTTCATTATTCTAGATTTATTCCGTGGTTGAGGATTTTTCTCTTGTCTCGGTTCGTTGTAATTGGCCAGAGTTTTTTTAATAATCTTTTGCAGTTTTGGCAGTTAAAATTCCCGAGAACCAATTTAGAATGCATAATTTTGTGTATTTCTAAATTTCTTCTTGTATATTTCTGCTTCTAGTGCCTCACTAAAAACGGTTTTAATACAATTATTAGCCGTTAAAAAACAGTATATTTAAGAAAGTTTATTGCTAACGGCTTAATTCTTTTATTATTCTACATTAATTTCGTGCATTTTAGTAACACGGTTTTACGAGGCAATATCATGAATCAATTATAACTACATGTAAATAAAAAGAAAAACAGACCTTTTTTATAAAAAGATAAGAGCTCTTGCAGAAGGGTTCAAACTCATGCCCTACTCCGTATGAGTATACCATATTAACCTTTCGACTAAAGCTCTTACATGTTGTATAGTTGCATCTTTTAATATTCAACCCAATATGAAACAAGTCAAATAAGTTATTATTAACAAATTCTTCTCAAAATATTACAACTGCAATGTCACACACGTATCTATTTATTTAGGTGATAAAACTCTTAGAATATTAAAATCTATCAAAAGGGTACTTGTATTACAATTGACACGTTATAAAAAGACATAATAACTTACGTATTTATTAAAAATATATGTTCGTTAACACGTGTGTTCAATGGCGGACCCAACCGAAAATACAAGGTGGTTCCTTCTTGAGTTAAACTTAGTGTGAAAAATTGTTATGCGAAAAAATTAATGTATCAACTTGTCAATGTGTCGGAATGGGTCGACGGACATAATCTTGGTTTCATTAACGTCAATGTGTTGGGTCGAGTGACAAACATAATTTCAGTTTCATTCACGTAATATTAAAAAAAAACGAAAAACAAAATATTTACAGGTCCACAATTCAATTCGCAATTCCAAAACAGTGGATATGCTACACTGCTAGAGTTTTATCTTTCCCTAGGGGTGAGCATTTTGACTCAAATTTCAAATTCGAACTCGAACTGTTCCCGGAACCGTACCGATTCCCGTTCGGTACGGGTCAGGACTACAAAATATGGTAAAAAAAATTTCGGGACCACTAATTCGGTACGGTATCGGTACCAAATCGGGAAATTCTTGAAAAAACGGGAAAATTCTGATTTCCCGGTACCGGTACCGATACCCGAATCCCATTCAGTACGAGATCGGTACATAACTTTTTAGACCGGAAAAAAATCGAAAGCACTAAATCGGGACGAGATTAGTCCCGAGCGCATCCCTATCTTTCCCATATATGCTAAGTTATGAAAATTGATTTAGCACATGACTGATGTATTTTTTTATGTTAAACAGAGAAATTACATATGTACATATGACAAAAAGCTATTTGTAAAATTTTAACATAAATGTCTTAAATAGAACAGAGTTAAGATCTATATAGACACTTAAATTAGCATAGACCTATCCAACCAATCAGAATCACCAATTTTTTAAAAAACTCACTTCCTATCACTTTTTTAAAAATTAAATATCTCACAAACGGTAAATCGTCAAAAAAAAAAAAAAAAAACAATTGTGACGAGAATTAAATCATCTATCTATCGAAGGACACATGTATATACTTTCGACGAACTTTTTTTCGACTTCTTTTTCTTAAGTCACGTCTTGAGAGAATCATATATGATTCGTCACGAATCATATATGATTCGTCACGAATCATACATGATTTTCAGAAAATCATATATGATTCGTGATATGAATCATATATGATTTTATGAGAATCATATATGTTTCGTGACGAATCATATATGATTCTCTCCAGACGTGACTTAAGAAAAAAAAGTCGAAAAAAAGTTCGTCGAAAGTATATACATGTGCCCCTCGATAGATAGATGATTTTCTTCTCGTCGCGATGATATGTTTTGTTTTACGTAACGATGAATGATTGAGATATTTAGTTTTTAAAAAATGAGTTTTTTTGTTACATGATAAATATGGATGGTTGTGATTGGTTGGTTGAGTCTATGCTAAATTAAGGGTCTATGAAGATCTTTTTCCAAATAGAACAACCTTCAATATAGTATTTGTTCCAAAAAAGAAAAGAAAAGAAAAAACCTTCAATGTAGTACGGCTAGTGGAAAATGAGTTACTGGTACTATTATTTTGTCTAACCTACTAAGAGCATCTCCAATGGTGTAATACAAAGTTTAATACACTTTCACATCTTCACTACGTAAACATACCAACTTTTTTATAAAAATTTCACAACCCATTAAACTTAGCATATAATTTTATAACATGAATAGTACATATACATGTTATATCAAATTTTTATAAAGTGAAAACTTATTCTGGCCCCACTTCTATGGTGTAATAACCATATCTTAAGAGAAGAATAGCTATTTAACATACTATGACATGTCAATACATATAATGCATTGTATGGTATAATAGAGCTATCTGCCATGTCACATAATTGCGGATGTCCTAAGCATAATTTAATATTACTTTTAATATTTTATTCTTTAATTAATAATTAATTTTTACTGTTTCCAATAAAAACAAGTATTGTCAGTTTTCACCCAACAATACCCCCTCGTCTTTTACGCGTATTTTGGCAATTATCCGAAAGCAACTCCAACGAAGAAAAATATGTCCTTTCTATTTAGATCTACAAACTCTTCTTAATGAGTTTATACTTTCTTTTTAATCTCTAAGGTGGTTCCCAATAATATTCTAAGATAGGCCCTCGTTTTTTTCCCATATCGTTTCTCAACGATTTCATTTCGTTAAATGGTTCCTGGGCAACACCTACACATGTTGTAGGTCTGCCCTTGCGTGTGTCAATTTTAAACTCGACACGAAATTCAATATGAAATAAATGAAAATAAACACCTACGTTCCCCCTCGTTTTGGCCTTCGATTCGCCTCGTCCTGTTCCTGAAACGGACTTTTACAACCTAAGTTATGACATTTTCAAAAAAGCACTTTTCTTCACGCGATATTGGGCTACCAAATACGTTTGGGCTCTATCTTCTACACTTGTACATCCATCAAACCTTCCAAACCAACCAAAATAGACCAAAATAGAATTTAAGTCTGAATAATACGGGCAAACCATGCCAAATCCGTGGAAATACAATTTCCACTTGGGTTTGATTGTTTTGATCGAGGGTTGGGAGTCTTTGTTAGGTTCCGGTTGGGATTAGCTATCTTTTGACCAGGCTTAAATGTTACAAATTAGGTGGTGAAGTAGATGTTGTTTCATTAGACAAGGAACATCGTGATG
Source organism: Glebionis coronaria (assembly GCA_025667525.1). Taxonomy (NCBI): domain Eukaryota; kingdom Viridiplantae; phylum Streptophyta; class Magnoliopsida; order Asterales; family Asteraceae; genus Glebionis; species Glebionis coronaria. The sequence continues at coordinate 7,362,235 of CM046877.1, forward strand.
ACACACAATCAAAAGATATTAAATATATGGGTGAGCTCCAACAACATTAATCATTTTTTCATCAACAAAACAATGAAATTGATTTTCTTTAGGAAACCTACAAAAATGGATTATATACAAAACTAATGAACAAAAAATAGCATCTATCAACATGTTCTTGACTATGCCAGGACTTTGAAAGATCATATTAAAAAGTTTCACATATATTGGAAATTTTATTTTTAATGTGTTATTTAGTTACACGACTTTGCAAGTTAGATTTAATTTTAGCTTATGGATACTGGTTCTTGGGTTCACCATGATCACGTCTTTTCTTACTTGGGTTATGTATATACTTTCATTGTCACATACTAACTGAATAACTTTTAAAAATTGTCACACGCATCCAAATACGGCTATGCGGGCTAAAGCATTCGAAGCCGGCGAAAAATGACCAAAAGGGAACATAAACAGTAAAAACCGGAGAAAGTCTGAATAACCCAGTAAAACCATCCCAAATCCGGGGTAAATGGATTTCCATTATGTTTTGATTGTTTCAATCATGTTTTGGGGTCTTTAGCATGTTTTGGTCGGGTTTGGCTATGTTTTGACCAGGCTACGAGGTTGCAAATTAGCTGGTGAAGTAATATTGGTTTCACTAGACAATGAAATCATTATGACACATCATGCATTGGTATTAAAGATATTAGTGAACTCCAACAACATTTATCATTGTTTGATCAAGACAAAAACGACATTGATTTTCCTTGGGAAACTTACAAAGGTGGATAATATACCAAACAAATGAACAAAACATGTCATGTAACCAACTCTTGCTTAACGATCCCGGGACTTAGAAATGTCATATTAAAATTTTTGTCTATGATTGCCAAGTTAATTTATAGCCTATTATTAATAACCTGACATTACTAGTAAAATTGAAATAAACCCTAGAATGTAAATGGGTCGGACCTGAGCCCAAAAACAATGTTCAACAAAATGTGAAAAAATTATAAAAATAAAAATATCTCATAAAATATAGTGTTTCGGGCCTCGAAATTTCCGTAACCCAACAAAGTTAGGTTACAGCTACGTTTCCCTTGTTTTGGCCTTCGATTCGCCTCGTCCCGCGCCTGAAACGGACTTCTACAACCTAAGTTATGACATTTTCAAAAAAACACTTTATTCACGCGATATTGGGCTACCAAATACGTTTGGGCTCTATCTTCTACACTTGTACATCCATCAAACCTTTCAAACCAACCAAAATAGACCAAAATAGAATTTAACCGGGCAAACCCGAGGAAAGTCTGAATAGTACAGGCAAAGCATGCCAAATCCTTGGAAATACAATTTCCACTTGGGTTTGATTGTTTTGATCCAGGTTTGGGAGTCTTTGTTAGGTTTCGGTTGGGATTAGCTATCTTTTGACCAGGCTTAAATGTTACAAATTAGGTGGTGAAGTAGATGTTGTTTCATTAGACAAGGAACATCGTGATGCCACACAATCAAATGATATTAAATATATGGGTGAGATCCAACAACATTAATCATTGTTTCATCAACAAAACAATGAAATTGAGTTTCCTTAGGAAACCTAGAAAGATGGATAATATACAAAACTAATGAACAAAACATAGCATTTATCAACATGTTTTTGACTATGATAGGACTTTGAAAGGTCATATTAAAAAATTTCACATATATTGGAAATTTAATTTTTTAATGTGTTATTTAGTTACACGACTTTGCTAGTTAGATTGAATTTTAGCTTATGGATACTGGTTCTTGGGTTGTTTCGATGTAAATGGTTTGACACCATTAACCCCCCAAATTGTACGAAACGCAATAGACGTTCTTACATTGAGCAGGGCATACATCATATTTTGACTAATAAGGAATTTCACAAAAATAACCAATACATTCTTGCGACACAAGTATCACAAGCATTTTACCTTGAAGACCTTGCTAGAAAATCAAAGGGTTGGAAGGTGGTCAAACATGTTCATCATGGCGATGTTGAAGAGTCCGATCAAGATGTTATACATGGTAGCAGTTCATCACAATTTACGTTGAATGTTGGTTTGACTTGTTTGGAGGATACAAATTTGAGTTTGAATGACGAATCGGCAGAAGTGTCTGCCACACAGGTTAATGAAGACAATGATGATCTAATCAATAATGAAGATGATGACGTTGCACATGCCCTTGATGATGATGATGCTAAAATGTCTGATGATGATGAAGTGAACCCTAATAATGTTGTTGTAGAAGTTTTATCTAGCGATGATTCAGATTGTGATAATCGATCTTAAGTTGTAATTTGAATGAAACAATGATTTACTCTTTAGATGTGTAATTTTTTTAATGGAATTGTTCTTATATGTTTAAATGTGTAAATTTTTATGAATTTGTGTATTAGCGTTAACTGGTCCACAAAATTGTGTGTTCATGTACTTGTTATATTACAGATGGCGTGTGTAGGTGGTAGATCACACGGTGAGGATGCTGGTGGTACTCCACCTAGACGACCTACAGGGTCCGTACCTGGCAATTGTGACAGTAAGAAATTGTGATTTATTTTTATTTTATGTCAACTCTTATTGTTAATTTTTTTGCTTGAATTTTCACGAATCAATAACTTCAATAAATAATCTTTGCAGGTGACCCGTAACCACATATGGTTACGGTTAATACGAACCTTAGGAGAGCGGTTAGGGCGCATGGAGGACCTCTGCCAGTTACATTTGATATTTATGATCTTCATAGCTTCCATCCGTTAGGCATTCATGCTGCGATGTTGACCTCTCTGATGGGGGAAACAGTCCGACCACTTCCACTTGCTTGCGAGTGGGAAGAGATACCATTGCACCTCAAAGCCCATATCTTTCCTACACTTGAGGTATTAATTGTTTGCGTTACATCTAGTCTTATTAACTGTTTTGGTTGAAAATTGTTTGTTTATTTAAATGCATATGTTTACATGTAGACCTATTTCAACCTGACGGGTTGGTTGGATAGTCATGAAAGTGTGACTTATGGCGGAAAAACATATGCAATAGCAGAAAGGGTAAAAACTGAAATTAACTGTAAGTTGAGGCTACTTTGGCGCAAAAATAAGAACAAGCTGAAGGCTGACTATTATTCTGTCCATGAGTCGCCCGAGGAGGCGGAGCTTGTACTGCCCCCATCGAGTTCTACGTGGGGCAACAGATCAGCATGGGAGTGGGTTGATTTGTGCCGGTGGTGGTCCCACCTGAATCGGGTGAAGAGAAGTGAAGTTAATACAGTTAACCGCTCGAAAAACAAAGTTTCTACACATCAAGGGAAAAAATCATTCACTCAAGGAAGGAATGAATTTGTAAGAATCGTTATAGTTTTTGTGATCATTTAAAGGTTTTTATATTGTTTATTTGTATCTTGTTATTAATTTATTTGATATTGTACATAAAGTCGTGCATGGGGTTAACGAGGACCTTATACAAACTTGGAAGAGGGCACGCACAAACAAGAATGGCACTATGTCCGAGGAAAATCAAGACATATATTTAAGTAATTTAATTTATACATGCTTTAATAACATATTTTTATTTGTTTTTAACTTCTTTTTTTCTCTTTCTTTTTCACAGTCGAGAATGATGGCCATAAAAGATGCGATTCTTTGCGGTGCTGAGCAGTTCAAAACTGATCAAGAAATAATTGATCTAGTAAATCCGAGCCGCAACACTCAAAATATCGTCGGCAGGGGCAGGAAGTTTCCGGGTGGTGGTAGCTCATATGGATGCTGGAGTAGTTCTTATAATGAGGGAGTGACTCGAGAACAGCTCTCGGAGGTATTTAGGATTCATGAGCAAGAAAAAGAGCTGTTGAGGAAGCAAACCGAGGAGGCGCAGCAACGGGCTAATTTGGCCCATATGTATGCTAGTGTGGCGCAACAAAATGTTGAGGTAAACAACGCCCGCCTAAGTCATTTAATTTCTCATTATACTTCACATGACATGGGTCGAGGGTATACCGGACCTAATAACCCTTTTGTACCGCCACCCCAATTCTTCTATGCCTGGCATGTCTCCTTTCCCTGGTATGCCTCAGTTCCCTGTTATGCCCCAGTTCCGTATGCCTCAGGCCCCTCCCAGATTTCCATATAATGCTCCACTCAACCCACTCCAACCTCTATTCTCTAATCAGTTGCAAGTTCCACTTACCCAAAATAACAGTTTCAACAACTTTCATCGACCCGTTGTCAACACCACTGGCCCCTCGAGTTCTAACTCTCGGGAAAGTCCCAACTATACCGTCAGCCTAAATCCTCATCAAAATGATACTCGGACCATCGAAGTGTTGGCTCAAGATCTTGAGAATGACAACAACGTGTCCGATAATGAGCTAATTAACTCGGATGCTGATGAGGGGGACTATTCAGATTAGGAGTTGTTGTTGGTTTTAGACTTTTTTTATGTGTAATAACTTTAGACTTGTTAAATTGTGAAACATGGATTTATTGTGATGTGTAATAATTTTAGACTTGTTACATTTGTGAAACAAGGATTTGGTGAAATGTATTCTAACGTTTTGGCTATTTATCGTATTGTAGATTATTAGTATTGTACCGTTTAGTGATTTGTAGTATTGTGGATTTGTTGAAATATAGATTTTTTCGGAAAAAATACCGGAAAAAAAATCTGGAAACAAGCTGCTTAATGCAGATTTTTTTTGCCCAGGCAACATGTAGGGTCGAATTTTCGACCCTAAGTAGATCTGTAGGGTCGAAATTTTCGACCCTAATATTTAGGGTCGAAAATTTTGACCCTAAATTTCGACCCCAAATTAAAACCTGCAAATCTTGTTTCGGTATTAAAATTAATATAAAATGAATAAATGTTTAGGGTCGAAATTTTCGACCCTAAGTTTCAAATAAAATTTCGACGCTAATTTAATAAGTTAAATTTAATAAAATCATTTTCGCATTGTGTTTTTATATACACGTGGATAAAAATTTAGGGTCGAAAATTTCGACCCTAAATTGCAAAGTCGTTTGGACCCTAAATATTGATTAACAATTTGGTTGAAAAGTGGTGGGGCCCATTTTTTGACCCTAAAATTCAAAGGGTATTTCGACCCTAATTTTTTAGGGTCGAATGATTTGGGTCGTGTGGTTAGGAACGAATATTTCGACCTTAAAGTTTAGGGTCGAAATGCTCTAAGGTTTAGGGTCGAAAATTTCGACCCTACACAAGACCATTCTTGTAGTGTTAGGTTACAACTAAGAAAGAAATGTGTGTGGTTCCATGCTACTTATATAATGTGAGTTGTTGTTAGGTTAGATATTGTTTTGTTTAATGGGCTGCTAGGTCACTTGTTTTGGCCCACTACTCACTACACACTCTGACACTAGTCCAACTTAAGAGAATGAAGTCTTACTTTTAGGCTTTTAGCTACATGTAATGTAACCATAGTCTGAATTGTATATGAGCAAGGGAAGGGGTAACTCGAGTTTGTGGTGCCACTTCATTTTGCATCTTGCTTATAGATGAAGTAGAGGCGATGGCCAACTTGTCCTTGACGAGTGAAAATGAGTAACATGGGTACAAAATGCGAAATACTATATACATGATGCGCGGTAAAGATCATGGAGTAAGTTATTAAACTTCTTGAGACTTTGTGACTTTGTGGAACGTATTAATACTCCGTGGCTCAAAATGATCTGGTGCTCACTGCCTGGTCTGTAAGGTTTATGACTTTGGCTTAGATCAAAGTTGTGTTGACCGAACAGTAGAGGACGTTTCAAGTATTTGAATATCGACTGGTATCCTTAATTTGACATGTTTCGTATATAGTTTTAGATTTTCGACTCGGTTGACTCTTTATCAAACAAACAAATAGGTCTTGAACATAAAGGAGGAAAAGTATGTTGCTCGCAGGGTGAATCTACCCATGTTTCATTGTTGTAACTTGTAACAACAATGTGTATATAATCATATCTGGTGAGTTAACTAATATTAGAGAATTGACAAACATGCTTCAGAGGTGGGTCGTGTTCGGGTTCAAGATGAACAAACTTTGGTAGATGGCATTGATCACCAGGATGAAATGTCTCCACACAACGCAAAATGGTCGACATGTCCTCATGAGCAAGTGAAGAGTAACTTGAGTTTGTGATGCCACTTCATTTTGGATATTTGTTATAGATGAAGCAGAGGCGATGGCCAACTTGTCCTTGATGAGCTTGGAAAAATCACAGGTGTGAAGGGTGGTTTAATGGAGGGTTGCTGGACTATTGGCGGCAACAAGGGAGGAAGATGAGTGTAGGTGGCAGCTACCTCGATGTCGTTCTTGATGATGCATGTATAAACATTGATGGAAGTGGTGTTGTTTTCGGTGACTGCATCTTTTGAGATGATAAAATGGAGAAAATGAGAAACATGGGATACAAAATGCGAAATACAAAATACATGCTGCAGTAAAGATCATGGAGTAAGTTATTAAACTTCTTGAGACTTGGTCTTCACGACTTTACTCCGTGCCTCAAAACGAGCCTTGTCCTGCAACCAGTGAAATGTGTCCTGAGGTCTGGTAAGTTTGGGGATGTTGTCAATTTACGCGTCTTTATATTTCTACCAGTAATAACATTTGAATTTGAAAAAAAAATCACATATTTTTAAGTGAGAGCTTCTTTTGTTTACATGTAATTTAGTGTATTTCACACTTAAGTTGTTTTGGTGCACACTGTCTGTAAGGTTTGCAATTTTTACGAAGATTTCACTAATTTACTCAGGAAAATGATGAAACGAGTGTGACTGCAAGTACAGTTGTATAGATACATTATGCATGTGTGGTTCGATGACTAGTTAGCTATCATTATAAACTGGTATCAAACTTTTTAGCCATGTGTCTCGAGGTTGATGAGATGTGTGGTGTCATTGTGCTAGCTAGTGTGGCCGTGTGGGTTGAAGGCAGGACAAGCTTTCATTTTAGACCGCTCTGGTATTGATAACTCGTATTGTTAGTGTTAACGCCTCAGTTGATTCTCACGTTTTATTCAATCCATTATAACACACATGACGAACAAAAATACAGAGGATTCTCTGTTTTTAACCATAGAAGGTTACCATAAGCAGAGTGTCCAAAATGTTGGGGGTGCATGTTTTTTTATTCAAGCAACATAGTAAAGAGAATTGGGGACCTCAAATGTCCTTCTAGCAGTTGGGGGTACCTTGTATACTGCTCCATTGGTCTCCCAATATCCCCAAAATACGGTATCCGTTCGCTATCAACTCTCTCTGTACGTGTTTTGTATTCTTGAACCGTTTTCTGTTCATCACTGTCGTCACTCCTAGTACAATAAAAACACATGTATCAAGTTTAGTTGAATTAACGTGTGTTTGCTTGAAGAGTCGAAGGTTAACTAGCATACCTTAGGTAAAGACAGTTCCAACCATAGTAACCAGCATCAACAAGATTGTCGATAATGACATCTCTAAGATGTTCTTTACTTGAAGAAACCAAAATGATTTAATTTGTATTCCTCGATCTCTTCTTAATATTATTGTACAAACCAAAATGATTTAGTTTGCAATGAATCAGAGATGGAATGAGCTTCACTTATATAGGCAGAAACAAAGCATTAACAGTAGTCATAACCTACGACGACAGGTAAACCTACCACAGACACAAAACATAAACCATGGTGGCGAGGTTACAGTGGTTTTTATGGACACTTCAGAATGGATGGGCCACAACAGATCACATAGGTTTTTGGATAAGGTTGAAGCTATTGAACTCTATTGTAAAAATAAATTAAACTCCACTCCCATCCCGATAATCATGTGGCCATTTTTGCAACCGGGCTGACTGGTTTTGCTATTGTGGTCGAACCTACTCAAAGTCTTCCAAAGGTTATGGGTGGCGTTCTTGGTTTCACACTAGTTGGCGGTAATATAGACTTAAAAGATGCTCTCTTCCTTGCCCAGTTTCTGGTATTCTATAGAGCTCGGAGATTCGTTAGCTGACGCGACGCGGGTATAACACTTGATGTCGTCAACGACGGTACCTATGAAGGAACTAAAGATAGACAACTGAATCATTTAGTGAAAAATGCAATGTTGATATCAGATGTTGAATACTTAATCTCCCACGCCGCCTATACAAGTCTGATATCCTCCCTCTTGTGGGAGAAGGTGGAAATAATGACCGTAAAAGAAGACGAGATGATAATGATGATCATACTAGGGATAATGATGAGGCATGTGCTGTTAGAAACGAGCAAGGTAGGGACGAAGAAAGCGGTTTAGTTGCAGGTTTTCAATAAGAAGCCCAACCCAAGGGGGAACAATCAAGTTTCCTGTTCAATTCTTACATTTTGTCTAAAGCATTCTGAACTTTTACGCTTTAGTGCTATAAAAAAATTGTCCACTGAACAGAATATCTCATCTAGATTACTGCCAAGGATCAATAGCAACATGGGACAATCTATATTAAGGTATGAGAAGACACAGCAAGGATCGAGAAGCAAAAATAAATTGACGTTTCAATAATATATACAGACCATCAACTTAAATTTAACCTTGCAAAAACATGTGCAAGGGAAAGTTAGAGAACCGGGAACAGTGCCTTTTTCTCGGGGTTATGCATCCATGACACGGTGCTACTATACCGGTCTCAACGTTGTACAAAAGTTACAGCTTTCATATGTTGTTTAGCAGCTCCTTCAGATTAGCCAGCACATGTTGTGGCCCTAAACTTTCTACGCCAATGAAGTTCAGAAGCTGCTCCAAATCCTATTAGCCGTAAGAGATTGATTAAGCAGTGTTCGTTTGTAAAAGATGTTTTAGAAATAATGTGGCAAAGTAAACCAACCTTGTTTAATAGAAAGACGTGTAAGCTGATCTTGCTGTGTCCTACTGTCCTGTCCTTCCAGGAACAAGGGAATTCAGTCGGCTTTGAACTTGAGGAAGGTAATGAGATCGATGCAAAATCAAATGATGTGGGCTCTACTGAGGGAGCATAATCACAGATATATGTACGAGAACCTCCTAAATGTAACGAGTTGCGCAAATTTCTAAATAGAACGCAATTAACGAAACGCCTGCAAAACGTAAATCATATTTAGTTTAGGATGCTCAATAAAGCCCGTGAATGTCCTTTTAGATATTAAGTGCAGGTTGTAAACATACATGTGCAACATAACCAGAGCAGTTAATTGCTGAGCTCTGGACTCCCTTAAATGGGAGCACAGTCAGATGAAGACCTGAAATAGTCAAAGACCCTGGATCCATTGTTTTCGATCCGGATGGAATCCCTGCAGAGCTATAAACATGTATAAACTAATACATTCAGGTGGTTCTGACAGCATAATCCCTGCGGAGCCATAAACATTGTTTTCGATCCAAATGGAATCCTTGCAGTGTGTTAGAGGAAATGAGAGATACAACGACAACGTGGACTTTCTTTAGGATTGGTTTCAACGGGTCTGTTAGGTATTCAAGTGTATGTGGGTATAGCTTATTAGCTTATTGGTGGCGTTAAAATGCAACAACACATTGTGAGTAGTTGGTTTCAAATATAGCTTGAATGATAAACTGCTTATCCGTTCTAAAAACAAGCAGGTACCTTTATATCTGATCTTAATCTAGTATAAGCAGATAAACATTCTTATCAAAACACAAAACTGTTTATTTCCTTTCAAATAACTAGATTAGCACTTAATTAAGCTAGAAACGCTTATATGCTGTAGGAACTTCTTGTTGCTTACAACAAGTCTGGTTGTTGTCTTTGCTGCCTTAAAGTAGAGTAGTTACGGTACGAAGTTTCATTTAGAAAACTGTTTGAAGTTATGTTTATGTGGTCAAATTTCCCTTTAGTGATTTTGTATATTGCCTGCTAAACATATCTTTGGTTATGTAGAGCAATAACGGAGGAAAAGTATGCTGCTCGCAGGGCGATTCTACCCATGCTTCAAGCCGAAGACAATGAAAGGTAAGTAATTACAACTCCAAAACTTATTAGGATATGACCATTTTGACTTGGTTACTGTTATGCATCGGTGCCTTGGGTTTGGTCAAATAGGTCAGAAAAATACTTTTTAGCCAAAATGAAAATTGTATCATTACTGTAATAACAATGTTTTTGTGATCATATATAATGCGCGACTGATTGAAAAGTGACAAAAACATGTGGGTACTAAACCCAATCAGCTTGACCTGTTTTGGTCCGCACTAAAACAAGACCCTGTTTTAATAAGCTACTTAACCCGCTTTAACCGCTCATACGACCACCTCTTATCTTTTTATTACACTGCAATTGTTCAGGGTGATAAATAATATATTGCTCCTCCTGTGTAGATTTGTGAAAGAATGGCAGAAGTATCTTGAAGAAGAGGCTAGGATCATGAAAGACGTGCCTGGCTGGAAAGTTGGCGAGAGTGTGTACCACTCCGGAAAATGGATGCCTCCTGCAACTGGTGAAATGCGTCCTGAGGTCTGGTAAACTTTGGGGATGTTGTCAATTTACGGGTCTTCAAACTTCTAATAAAATTGCAGTTGAACATAACTTCACATATGTCTAAGTGAGAGCTTCTTTTGTTTACATGTATTATCTAAAACTTAAAACTTTGGTGCTATGCAACTCAATTTCATTGATGTGCCCGCTTCATCTGCACTTCGTCATTCCAGCTTGTTTCTTCATTTGGTCGTATTTTGATAGATGACTTTCATCATCTACATAAACGCATCTCCGGTGTATTTTAGATTGGATTTATTTGGATACATACTGGTGTTTAGATTTACAATTTTGCGCCGTAGGGTTAGATCAAAGTTGTGTTGACCGAAATATCGTTTGTGCGTCTTATTGGATCAAATTTGTCTTGACTGAATACACTAGAGTAGGGGTTTGAATCAGTATTGACTGCATGGTTTGTAAGTGTTTGAATACAGTCGTTCTTTAGATATACGACTCATTGGACTCTTTATCAAATAAACAAAAGTATAGTCTTCCACACGTATAAGCAAGACTTACAGTGAAATGCTTCTCCTGCATTCCTAACAGTACCAAGATTGTTGTCTTTTGACCGACAACAAAACCAAAGATTGTTCACATCAACTTTGGTATGAACGGTGTATCATCGCTAATACAGCTGAGTTTTTCATTAGTAAGCATGGACGAGGCCCGTTCAAAAAAAAAGCATGGATAAGGTTGATTGCTAAATTGTTCCAAGGACCTGCCTATCTTATCAATATTTTACATGAACTTCAGCTCTAACAACGTTTGCATTCTTTATGTCACGATGTATAATGTTTAATCCATAGATAGGCGGCGCAAAGCGAGGTCTAGTTTGATTTTGTTCTTTTTTACCTGGATCAAATGAAAAAGTAGAAAAGAAATTAGCGATTCGAAAGAGCAATAGAGAGAAGGTGGAGACATGGATTAAGGACTATCCAAAGTGAAGTTAGCTCACCAAAAAAATTAGTCCTTCCTTGATATACGCAAAAAAGCCTTTCCGACATTCCTAACAATTCTTCTCTAGATTTAAGCTCTAGAGTTTTCTCTATATTTTTTTCCAGCAGTTGATTACCAGCCTCCTCTTTCATTCTTCTCCTATACTCGTGCTCCTGAATAACAAACAAGTTAGTAACATAGCGAGGCTGCGGAGGCATTATAATAATAAGATTTTGGAGATTATATATGTTAAAGAAGTGACAAGATAAGGCCACTTTTTTGCTTATGTAAATAAGGGGCGGCAATATATATAAAGAACATATTAAGCAAAATATTTGTTCTAGAAAAGGAGCTCACAGATATTTAAGCAAATCATGATATGGCATTAACATCAATAATACAAAAGCAACTGCTAGACTATATTGTCTTTAAAGTCTAAAAAAAACTTACTCTTTGTGCCAAAACCGTGTTAGTTTTGGTCGCATAAATATAGGAGCGAGGGTTTTCTGCCCCAACAAGCTCCAGACATGTCTGGGGGTCATCCAACATCTCTTCATGTAAACAATTCTCGATATTAAAACTGGGAGGGAGACCTTCATCACCAAACTGGTCGAGTATTGCCATTCTGGAACATCTAAAATAACCAAAAAAAATATGTTAGAATCCGAAACTAACATTTTCGTCCAAATTTTTGGATAGAATATAGCATAGGACAATACCTGGTTCCATAAATTCTACCATTTTCCTCCAAAGCTTGAATAGATTCAGCAGGGGTTTTTCCTGCATTCACTGCTGCTTCAACGTAGCTGAGATCCATCCAAACCTTGGGTTTAACCATATCGCTTCCATAGTCATTATTTTTAATGAAAAGATCGTTCTGCAAAATATACAAACAAGCAAAACATTCAGTTGACTTAGTTGTGTGTCCATGTGGTAATGGGTGTATCGTTTATGCTCAAAATTGTAATCGAAAGACTTAGAACTACTCTTATAGCATTAGCAAATAGAGCAATTCTAAACGGCATACAAGAAGAACCTAGTTATTACGCAGCACAAACTGAAACCATTGAAACAAGAGAAATATGTTACTCTTATAACAACTACTAATATTTATGCACCCTAATCGAAACCTACTGTGTTGCAGGTTCAATACATGCTGATTACAAATCATAACAACGAATTCCCAAATGGCAACAACTAACAACTAATTTAAATGCAAATCATACAGCCGTCAATTCTCAACTTTTTCTATAAAGCAGATTATAGGTGACTATTTTATAGATAAATTTAACCATTGTAAACATTTGAAACGCACTAAATCATATCTGATTTAAGGCGCAGACATGACTCACTGTTCATAAACATTTGCAAACAGCCATTCAACGAAAGATCAATTACAAGTGTGTATCACTTATAATAGAATTATTCAACTATCAATACATGTTAACTCAAAATGAAAATAACAAGTTAATAAGTATACCCCAAACACCTCTGAATACATAAACAGACATTTTGAACCCAATGCTACAAAATATCCACATTATATCTCTCGTTTTTCTTAAAGTAACAGACATTTCACGAGAATTAGGCGAGTGTTACCCTAACGAGATACATATACAGATAACTCAATACCAACAAGTTAATAAGCGCCTTAGAGAATCTTAGCCGACCACCCCTAATACCTAAACAACATATCCTAGGGATCATTTTAGTGTCTAAGCGGACTCCATTTATAGCAGCAGAAAGCAGACTTCTAAACTCTTTCACTGAAACCACTGAAAACAAACAGGAAACCTTTCTTACGAAAACTATATTTCCTTTAATCATCTAATTAATACAAATTTTGAACACTCCAATCATACATATATCTCAAACCCAAATCAACCGACCTCAAAAACATCAAATCCAACAGTAATCAAATGAACAACATCACACAATCAAATAAAGTCTACTTCACATACCTTGAATCAGCTTATGTTTTAATAAAATTACATAAGACTTGAGGGCTTATATAAGTTTATTATATCATTAAAAAGCTATATAAGCGACAAAAACTGAAAATAAGCCGAAAGACATCATCTGCTAAGGTTGCACCGAAACGGGAACGGAACGGGGATACGGGAACGATACGGGAACGGGAATCGGCAAAAAAAGAAAATCAAGATACGGGATCGGCATGGATACGGCAATAAAAATATATAAAAAATAAATATATTTTAGAAAATTCAAAAGAAATATTTATTGATGTAAATTCTAAATTTCAAATTACCGACGTCGATTGATTGGTGAATCGTTGATGTTGAATAAGATGATATTGTCGCTATGTATTTATACTAATTAGCAGCCCATACAAACCCTACAAAAAAAAGTGGCCAATAAATGGGCTAAACATACATGCAGACCCGTTCCATGATCGGTCAAGATTCGATCCCATGATTTGGGAGTCGGTCAAGATTCGATCCTCAGCTGAATCGCCAGCGATCCCGCTCCCGAGGCGATCCCAAACGGGCACGGCACCCTTAGAGGCGATCCCCTGCTTCATAGATAATGACACTTTTGTTCCTTATATTAACTTAGAAGGTAAACTAACTACAACTTACCCAAAGACATCATCTGAGTCTCTTTATGTCATGATGTATGACTTATATTAAGTTAGAACAATAACATTATTTTAGATCTGATGATGATTGTCATCTATCAACTCAGAATTGAGGTGGCTGCTGTGTTAGGTTAGGTTACAACTTACAACTATAAAAGCAGCACATTCTAGTATATTGAAATGTATCAAGTTACCTGTTTCTTTATATCATGATGTATGACGTTTAATTTCGAAACTTCCGGAATATCAAAGCAGCATATTTGAATATGCCGAACCCAAATAAAACTAAACAATTTGCAAACAACCGTGGTAACATAGATAAGAATCATCCTCCTCGTCTCACAACCTTCATCACAAAAATGACAGAACACGTAAATATAATAAACTAATGTAAACGTTATTAACTAACAGTAATAAATATAACAAAAAAATGTATCACTGTTTTCTAATCTTTATATCAATATCATGAATCTAACTATAAATATAATAATATAATTATGCATATAGTCACAAATTACAACAAGAAATGAAAGGAATACCTAAGATTTGTGAGAAAAGCGGCTGTGATGTTGTTTACTAGGTTAGAACCATTGTGTTTCTTGGAACTTATATATCATGTGACTATTTTAGGTTAGAATTTATGAGGCCAATATAATAGGGGTCTCACACTGGGCTTGGTTTAGTCCGATTATAAGCCCAATCCCTACACAGCAAGTGAAGTGAGGTGTTAGTCCATTTAAATAATGCAATATCTTCTTGCAACTTTTTAAAATAAATATATCTTCGCTAGCTTTTTTTATTTTTGGGATTTTAATATAATCTAGGTTGGAGGTGCAAATAAACCGGATAAAACCGGATTCGGATTTTAAAAATCCGGATTGGAAAAAAACGGATTTTCAAAAATTCGGATAGGATCGGATTTTTCGGAATCGGTTTTTTCCGGATAAAAATTTTCGTATCGGATTTTTTTCGGATAAAAATTTCCGTTATCTGGATCAGTTTTTTCGGTTAAAAATCTTCGGATCGGAGGATTTTCGGTTAAAAATGTTCGTTATCAGTTTTTTACGTTATCATTTTTTGTTAATAATAATAAAATTATTTTCTTAAAACTATTATATTTAATGTTTTCACTTAGAAGCTCAAATAAATTATACACATAATACTTGTATATTCTATAAAAAGTCCACAAAAGCCCAAAAAATCCAAAAGAACCCATAAAAGCTAAAAAAACCAAAAAGACTCACAAAAGCCCAGTTTATTTATAAACACCGGTTCTTTTAACCGGTTTTAATCGGTTATTACCAGTCTTTATAACAAATATTAGTAATAAAAGAAATTAAAATTTAAAATCCGGTTAAATCCGGGTTTTTTTGGAAACCGGATAAATCCGATATTTTATCCGATTTTCTAAAATTTGTAAAATCCGGTCTAACCGGTTCGGATCTCAAAAACCGGATCGGATAATTAAAAACCGGTTTTTTGGAAAACCGGTTTCGGTTTTTTTTACCGGATTTTCAAAAATCCGGTTTTGTATTTGCACCTCTAATCTAGGTTAAGTGTCCGCGTTTTGCAGCGACGTTTTGATTTTGCAAACTAGGTTGAACAATTTTTATAAGACGTAAAAAGTACTACATTCATCCTATAATAAGTGTCCACTTTGACTTTTTCGGTCTTTTATATTTAACTTTAGCTATAAATGTTTTCAGTTGTGTTATATAATACTGATGAAGAATATATGTATGGATTGAGATTTAAATGCATTTTCATTAAATATATCTTTCATCCGATATTATATAAAACAAATAAAAATATTTATGATTAAAGTTGAATAGAGAAAACCAAAAAAGTCAAAGTTGACACTTATTATGGGACGAAGTGAGTAATACTTTTGTCATTTCGTCACTTTGAAACCTCAAATATAAAAATCTATGCAAGAATTATACCACAAGTTAACTTTGTGGTATAATGGCAAAGGTGGGTGATGGAAATGATAGTTATGCCTTTTGAAGAAAAGTTATGAGTTTGGGTGTTGATAAAAAGGCTGAACACAATTTTGCGTCACTCGTATTGGATCAAATTAGTCTTGATTGAATAAACTAGAGTAGATGTCTGAGTTAGTATTGCATGTGCATCGTTTAGGTGTCTGAATAGCATCGTTTGTAAGCGTTTGAATACAACAGGAGTGTTTGAATACAGTCGTTCTTTAAATATTCGACTCGTTGGACTCTTTATCAAATAAACAAACTATAGTTATATAAATAGGATGAATTGAAACTGTTTTGAACATAAAAAGATATAATGGATCCAGACTAACAATGACAAAAAATGAAACCAAAGATTGTTCACAGCAACTTCAGAATGAACGGTGAATTATCGCTAATACAGTCGAGCTTTTCATTAGCAACAAGTTTTGCTTCTGTTGTATGGACGAGGTTGATCACTAAAATGAATAGAGTGGCATACTTATTATTGAATCTTGCACACAAATAAGCAACAATACAAGCTCTCTTTAAAATTTACAAACTACAAGATTATAAAACATAATAAGGTTAAGAAAAAAATTCACGTTTGGTCCCTATCGTTTACACCAAACATCAAGTTTGGTCCCTATCTCAAACTAAGTGCACAGATCGTCCCTATCGTTTACACTTTGGATCAAAAATGGTCCCTATCTTGGATGGACGTTAGATTTGCCAGTTAAATGATATGAATAGAGGGGTATTTTGGTCCTTTCATTTATTTGACTTTTGGAAATAGAGGGTTATATGGCTGGATGACCTGTTACTGTAGTACATCATGAACCTACCCTTCGTTTGAAATCAACAATAATGATACAGTAGTATGCAGCCTCATAAAGCATATAAACAAAATCCATAAAATTATTGTTTTCAACACCCATACGCTATAAGACACCATATAAACGAGAGGAACCATTTGGATAAACATGGCTTATACAGATATACAATCCAGGGACCCAACACATACAAAAAATGTTGAATACAGAAACATTCCTGAACACACATCTACAAACACCAAACACTAGTATTAAACACATATACCTAACTTTCCTTTTCACTCTCAAAAGATTTGTGATACCAACACCATTACGCCACTATCACGCCACCACATATCTGATTTACACAGTTTCTTCATCTTTGCTGAATAAGCTGATTTAAACACCACCACGTCCATCCCACTCATTAATCCCGCCATCGCCATCATCACATCCGTTCATCTTCCACCCTACATCAAACAAATCCATTTTATCTCTTCCAAAACTCAGCTCATCTACTGATTATTTTAATTATTTTTCTTAAGATTAAACTTGATATGTTCGGGGTTTAATCTCCACTGGATCCACAGGAAAAGCTTTCATTACCTTGCAAACTGAAACAAACCCAAAAACATCTCTTCATCAACAACCGTCGTTGCAACCACCACCACCACACAATCAAAATGTCCTCATCATTCATCGAACACGTAGTCCTGTTCAAAGCCAAACCAAACATTGACAAAACAAAGTCAACTCCATAGTCAACGCCCTCAACAGCTTAACATCCCTCAACCTCACCCTCCACCTACCCACGGGTCAACTCCGAAAGTCAAACCCTAACTCACACGCGTGGACTTTCACTCACATCCTCCACAGCCGTTACAAAACCGTCGAGGATCTCAAAAACTACGCATTCCATCCTGAACATGTCTGTGTCGTCAACAAGCATGTTAAACCGGTTTGTGAGGACGTCATGGCCATTGACTGGAGATGTAAAGGTATTTCGGGTGGTGCGATAGAGCCTGGTAAGGCGATGAGGGTGAGTTTTGTGAAGTTGAAGGAGGGTGTGACGGAGGGGGATAAGAGTAAGGTTTTGGAGGTGATTAAGGATGAGTTTTTGAGATAAGAGTAAGGTTTTGAAATGTCAGATCCACTTACGTGAGAGAGAGACGTGAGACAGAGAGAGGGAGAGATAAGAATAAAAAGAAAAATATTAAAAGAATAAAAAAGTGAGTGTGTTTGTATTTAATGAAATCAAAAAGACCAAAATACCCCCAAACGTCCAAGAGATAACGAGCAAAATAAACGCCCATCCAAGATAGGGACCATTTTTTATCCAAAGTGTAAATGATAGGGACGATCTGTGCACATAGTTTAAGATAGGGACCAAACTTGATGTTTGGTGTAAACGATAGGGACGAATCTTGAAATTTTTTCTAAGATTAATACATGATACTTGTTTACAAACGTCTTGTTGCAACATGAAATTAAAGCTACATCAGGTTAGTAGATAATATAAAGGCATTAAACATGTGGTATGATGTTCCAAGGACCTACCTATCTTATCAATCTGAATTTTACATGAACTTCAGCTCAAACGATGTTTGCATTCTTTATGTCACGATGTATAATGTTTAATAATAGATAGGCACAATGTTTAATCCATATATAGGCGCAAGGCAGGGTCTAGTTTGGCTTGAAAAGAAACGCGGAAGATTTCATAATATGAATTTACAGACATAATGTGAATTTACAAAACCTTCAGCGTCCACCTTGTTTCTTTCCATGACTCTTGTTAATATGCATCATGCCAGAGACCTCTCTTCTCTCAAAAGTCCTATGACTATTCTTTTGAGGCATCAGGGTGTTATAGGCGCAAGTACGCTGATGTAGAGAAGGTGGGCAGTAGGAAAAAACTCCTTCAATATCAGTGATAACATGCAAACCAGGTCTGATATGTTGACAAACGACAAGTTTTAACTCAATAAGAAAATAAAGTAGTGTGATACAGTATCAGTTTGTGTTTGTGTGAAGACTTACGTTCTCGAAATAAGCATGATCCTGAGTAGTCGCCTATACATAATTAAAAGAATTATGTTTGGCGAAAATTTTGCTCAGACACTTCAGATGGAAGAGCCCAATCGGGAAACAACCCTTTCTTTCCAAGCCTACAGATAATCACCTGATCTATACATCTGCCAAAAAATAAGCAAATTCAATAACATGATAAGTCTATTTTGTTTTCGTGAAGAGATATAGTTCTCCTTTAAAATACCTAGTGATTATTTTTTCCTTTGAGTTATATAATTCACATTAAAATCTTATTTTTACTTATTTTAAATAAGGTTTGCTGTTAGATGAGGTTTACTTCATCTTTTTTTTATAGCAAAGATAAGCTTATTTTTTATAAACACACCAAAACCAATCCAAGTTTAGTTATTATAGTCGTATTTGAATAACAGATTTAATCTTGTAGAACATTGGTTTCGATGGCTGATTGATAGGAGATAAATCGTTTGGCGGGGATTAATCGTCATGATTTATACTAATCAATCTTATTAATCGGTTTGGTCAAAACCGGTTAAAAATCTGATAAATCGGTAAAAAAAAGGATAAATCAGCCAACTCGGTCTTGAATATAAATCGGCCAAATCGGTAAAAAATCGGATAAATTGGATAAAAATTGGATAAATCAGCCAAATGGTTTCACCATTAACAAAAACAAGTTATAAAACTAAACCACTATTATCACACATCGATCATTTGCCATTATCTTGTAAGTTGGTACCGTAAATGTAAAAATAATATGGTGGTAATTATTAATGATTAAAGAGTAACTACAACTTACTCATAGACGATTATATGCAAGGAAAAGGGAAGGGGTTCCATTAGTTTCTTTATGTCATGATGTATGACTTGGAACAACATTACAGATCTCATCATTGTCTTCATCTATGAACCATCAGCGGCGGTTGTGTTATGTTAAGTTAGGGTTAGGTAACAACTCAGAAAGAATTGTGTGTAGTTTCATGGTACTTATATCATATGACTTGTTGTTAGGTTAGATTTGATTTTGTGGGCTGCTAGGTAACTTGTTTTGGGCCAATACTCACTATAAGTGACACTAGTCCAACTTAGTGGATTTGGAACGGTCAAGCTATGGGCTTGCGTCAAGGCGTGACTTTTTGGAACAGCGCACCACTTCGTGGGTTGGCGTCGTGGCTACTCGTCCACGCTATGAATTTTTAATTTTTTTTTATCTAAAAAGTATATACCTTATATGGAACAAAAAATACCTTTATTAGAGTAAACGGAGTGGTCACGCCGTGTGGTGGCGTTGCCCAGCGTGACCACACCAGACGGAGCCGCGTGAACCACGTTGTGTCCACAGCCACTTGCGTGGAAATGGTGCAAATTTAAAAAAGAAAACCCTTAGCAACTTTACAAAATACCTCCTTTTGGAATTAAACATACCAAACACCCCCCAACGGCTATATTTTGGTTTTAAAAAAAATAAGTTTTTTGTGAAAAACCTAGTAGCCAGCGGCTATTTTTTTAAAATATTTTTTTTTAATTAATCAAAATAGCCTAACGGCTAATTTTTTTAAAAAAATTAAAAATATATAGCCCAACGGCTAGTTTTATCAACAAAAAAAATCAAACCCCTATATATACCTAACTATATATCCTCTAAATTCACACACTCAAAATCCTCTTAATCTTTTACATTCACATACGAAACATGTCCGAAAACCCCAACAAACATTCTTTCGTTGGCCTCCTTAACACTTTTATCGGAGGTCCCTCTTCACAAGAACTATATTCGGATAACCCGGAATGGCTAGAAATCCAACGACAAACATATGAAAATTTCCAACGACAAAGATACACTCAAAGTCAATCTGACGAGGATATTAAATTCCAAAAGCTTTAAGAAAACCCACCATCCTTCGATGAACCACAATCCTCACAACCCACACCCTAATAAAAAAAACCCTTAAATGGGCGGCCAAAAAAAAATGTTGATTTGAGTCAACTAGGGGCGGATTTCGAGAAAAACCCGGATGTGTCGAAAACTAAGTCATGTTGGGTTGCATCGGAGGAGGCATTGCTTGCCAAATGTTATGTTGAGATTTTGGAGGTTCCGAATGTCGGGAGATCTCAAAAAGGAGAAACGTTTTGGTATAGGGTTATGGGGTCTTTTAATAACAAAAATTTTTAAAACCATACCAAGGATATGATTACAAGTAAATTTAGGGATATGAACCACGCTTGTCAAAAGTTCAATGGTTGTTACCGACGTATGAATGCGGCAATCAAAAGTGGGGAAAGTGATTTGGATGTGATGGCGAGGGCTCGAACAATGAGGGTTTGCTATAAATATAGATTCGGTGGTCTAGGGTGGTGGTAATAGATGGTGGCAACCATTGTTGAGTTACAGAGAGAAAGTGGTGGATGTAGATGTTAAACAAAAAAGAAGACAAGTTGAATAAAATGAAAAAAGAAAACACAAATAACAACCCCTCCTTGGAAGCCTTGGAGGGTATAGTCACTCACGCGCATACACTATACATATCTATAGTCTTGCACGTAATCAACGTACTTTTATGAATTACTAGTATTTAATTACACAAGTTGTGTACCTACTTAGTTTTTTATATTCAACCTCCTTATCACTATGGCTTATTTTTCGTATGAGGAATGTTATATCAACAAACAAACCACAAACAAATATCCAAAAAGAGGAGATGACATGTTTTGATTGGGTTAATCAAATAGAAGAGAGAGAAATGATACAAAAATCCACTAATTAATATATGACACCTCCTCTTTGTGAATATTTGTTTGTAGTTTGTTTGTGGATGTAGCAACTCTTTTCGTATTAAACAGATTCAACATCTCTTAAACTTAAAACCTTAGTTCCGCTCTTTAAATGCATGACAACTTTTTACCGATATGAAGATTCACATGGCTAGGGGCGGACCCAAAATTTTAAAACATGTGTTGCATAAAACATGTTAAGCCAACTTGAGTTACATCGTAAAAAATAGGATAACATGAAAATTTTTAGGGGTTGCACATATATCAATAATATGACAATTTTGAAAGAAAAAAAAATATAATTCTCGACTTTAAAATAGATGTAGCCCATGCCACACCCGACATGTATATACATGGCCACAACCAGTGGCGGACCTAGAGAAGTTGATCACGGGGGGCATTGAGCGTTTTTTTATGCAACTTGAAATAATTCTAGTCCAAATAAGCCGGGTCGGGTTAAGTTTGATTGAAGCACTAAAGTTACATTATTTGGATAACTAAAAAAATAAAGTACTCTCATATTCAAAGAAAATAATATTTGCTACTAAGTAACTAATGCAGCACTGTCATACAAAATACAATACTGTAGTATGCAAACTATAGATGGCTCACACATGTTTATATGCAAATAAAAGTTGAATATATGTCAATAAATAATTACAAATGTGTACTGGTATTTACTTTTTGACCACTCATTTCTACCCACATGTACTTTCACATATCCCCACACGGCCACATACTCTTCTTCTTCTTCATTTAAGCAAAAACACCATTGACGATTTCAGGTTTTTAACAGTTTTGACATAAAGATCTCTTTGATTTTTTATAATCTCAAAGACTGTGGAGGGCACACTTTCAATTTGTGTGGGGGCATCACACATTTTCTCTTCAAAATAAATCATTTTTCCTATACATTTTGTGTGTTCAAAAAAATTTATGGAGGGCACCGCCCCCTATACAGTCTACATAGGTCCGCCCCTGGCCACAACCATTACACATAATAACACTCACACATTGTAAAAATGGCTTATTAGCATATGCGATAGTGTAAACTACACAAGACTTTTAACATTTATTACAATATTTTTCAATAAATTGTATCATTCAAGAAGTCATTCTAAAAAATCTCCAATGCTAAATTTTTGTATATAGTTTTTTATAAGCAGAAAAATACACTACATAGAAGCTAAACAACAAATTGTTAATTACAAAATTTTTGCTCCAATCGCTTAAAAATCTCCAAGTCTTTAAAAAAAGCTTTTGTAAAAGATACGTTTTTCAATGGCAAAAAAATCATCTAATGACTTTCTAAAATAGTAAAAAGTCTATCACAAAAGTCATGCATTGCATATTAAATGTTGCTAGAGCTTCATGCTCTCAATAATCTGTTGAAGTTTTTACCGCTCAAAATGAGAAACAAAAAACAACATCATTAAGACTATCTTTATCCGCAACCTATCACAACCCGATCTTCTATTAAAATATTATTTTCTTACTCATCCACTTATACAACCCATACATACAACCAATCTCAAATATTTTACCATTTATCCACAACCCAACCCAACCCAACCCAATCTAACATATAATATTATATTTTTATTCTTATTTAATTAACTAAAATTTAATTAAAATTATATATAAACAAACTTTACTTAAATTAATATAAGATCAGCCTTTTTTATTTACAATGGGCTTTTTATAAAGCTTATGTTTATGTTGGGCTTAAAAGAAAAAAAAGCCTTTTAAAATTTATAAAAGTTTACATCTGTATTATAGGGTTTACAATTTTCTTTAGCCGCTTTCTTCTTTTTCTCCAACAACAACTATGGCAACAGCTGAACAACAAGCTGCTGTGGTTGAAGACCCGCTATTTCATATTCAAGTAACAAGCCGAGCAACCAAATTGATGAGAGTTGTTGAATAGATGCAAAAAAAAGTATTCTCTCAAGTTTATATGAACAACCATTCTTACTTTGACATTTGGCAAGGTTGGATGATAGATTTGGAGGTCACAAGGTGAACTGGTCGGATCATTTTTTATCTTTGTTGGATGTACTTTTTATAAAACATAATTTTTTTTTGTCATTTACTTTGCAACCGGTTGCTACAGATTGCTGATAAATGTAGTCTAATCATTATATATGTGTACTGGATTGGGTTTGTGATCGGGCTTCCATTAGTTAGATACTTGTTGGGCCTTTATATTGAATTTGATCTAGAGGTGTCCACAAAACTGAAATAAACAAAATAAATTGAATACAAAAGTTTTATAAGGAACACTCTTTTAAAAAATTAGAATTCCCTCAATCTCAACAATCCATTTAAATATCATCTAAAGGTCTATATTAATCTTTTTAAATTTAGTTAAAAAAAACCCACTTTCATCTTATTTTTTAAAAATTAAATCTCTCTCAAACCGTTAATCGTTATGAAAAAGTAATTATACCGTCACGACGGGAATTAAATTATCTTTCTATAGATATCGACTTTTATGTACTTTCGGCGATTTTTTTTTAAAAATTTTCGTACAAAAAATCACATGTGATTCTCGAAAAATTACATGTGATTCTCGAAAACTCACGTTTGATTAATTATTTTAAAAATCACATTTGAATTTGTAATGTCACATGCGATTTATGTAAATCAAGTGTATTTTTTTTACGAGAATTTCAACATTGTAAAATCGTTAAAAGTAAATGAATATAAACGTCTATTTAATGACAAAAACATTTACGTTATTACTTTAAAATCACATGTGATTTATGTGAATTATATTAAAACTAGACTATAGACCCGCGGGTTTCGCGGGTGGAAATAAAAATATTATAAAAAAAATAACTTGAAAAGTAAGACATTTATATTCGTTTATCAAACAAGAATTAATGACCCGCGCTTCGTTGCGGGGTTCTTCGTTCTTCTATCATTTTTGTCGAATGTGTTTGTCACAAACCATTATTCTAGTCTTGTAAAAAAAATCGTTTAAGGCTAATAAACCATACTGTTTTATATCTAAGAACACAAATTTATTTTCCATTCAGCAAGCATGAAACTTTTATCTTACATGTGAAGGATAGGGGGGCCAACACTAGAGGAGACTCAGCCACTAAACTGGTTAAGAATAATTTACAGCTGGTGTTTGAGTTCCAACAATCGGGATCAAATATAGGTGTTCCAAAAAAAGCCAATTAATTTACATTGGTCTGGTGTTTGTGTTTGGATATGCTAATTCGCATGTCTGGATAGATTTTTCTTAACCAAATTAATTTTAAAAAAAAAAGCAAACAATCATATCAAAACATGTGTTCTAACAGAAAAATCCTTCACTATGTTACTGATTATTTACAACTTTAAAACACACTTGTAAAAAGTCATCAGAAATGTAACAATAGAAAACTAAATGAGTAACAGGCAATGTATTAACTTTAAGGTAAAAAGCTAATCGTCACTAACCTGAAACTGAACCAACCCAAAGGCCAATTCTTTAACTATAAGTTCAAAAGTAACACGGCGGACCGTTTTCTGCCAGTTCTGAGCATAGATAGCCACTTGCTTTGTCGACGTTGGGTGAGAAAAATGTGAACTGTACTCTGTTGTTCCGTCTTTGACTTTAGCCAATAAATTATACATGTTGCCCATGGTCTTCACAATCATACACTCCGTTATTCTCGAAGGTTTTTTGCTGCGTTGGCGGCATGATATGCAACGTCATTGCCTGTTTCTTATAGTTCCCTATCGTTCATGTGATTGTTGTTTCGCGCGTAAAATGTATGTCTTGAAAAAGTCGATGTAAGATTATTAGTGTATGCATATTCCAGAAGACGGTATGGATCTTATGGTCATGAAGCTGACAGGGTTTTGTTGCAAGTGTGTGTGCAAAGTTTGCCTGTTTCTTGTCTTTTCGCGTCCCATATTGTTAACTCAACAATGTATCCACTAAGTCAAAACAAATGGATGTCATCAATTAAAACAAACACAGTTAAAAATAAATCCAAAAAAATAGAAATAACCTAAAAGAATAATATTGTCTACCCTCAACACACTGCTGGAGCAATCGTTCTCAAACGAATGCACTTCTGTTAGCACATGTTTTTTAAACCGCGCCATAGATCTGAACATCTGCCCAACCTTTGTGACCCAGCTGCTGAAATTGCCAACTCGGTAACATTAACCTATTAGTTACAAAGTATTCGCCAATTTGCAATCGAAAATTACCTATGCATCATCCGATTTCCAGAACATATTCACCCTTCAGATACAATTTCAACGCGTACGTTTCGCCAATACCTTTCTCTTTTACATCCTATAGCTCATCTGCAAAACATACTATTCATACTCAGTCTTATAATCTTGCATACATATACATCACAGTATAAGTACATAAATCTTATAGTTCAGATTCAACTGTCAGGGATAATTCCTAACAGACATTTTGCACCCTATCTATCTCTTTCCATATCGTTTTTTAAAATCCTATTACGTACGTCTCAGTTCTAATCAAATACATTGTTTGCATATTCCATCGTATATTGCAACTTGCTTATCAAATTTATGAATATTGTAGCTACCTAAATAAACAGTAGTTTCTAGATAACATAACTTCTAACAACTAAACACAACTTACACTTATCAGATAATAAAGTTTCAATTTTAAACTCAAAACTTAAAATTCGTTCATTCATATTCATCTCCACTGATTTTTTGATTTCCACGTTTCATTCTTCTGCACTATACCAGTTAATCAACACCCGGCTCCTTATATTCCATATTCTTGTTACGGATGAAGAAATCAATAATCAGACAAAACCCCTAACAATCTAAATTAGATAATCAAAACATAAAAGATTGAATGTTTATATTAATGAAAAAAAAAGATTTAACCTTGAGGTAAGAGACAATTAACACCTTCATTAGTTGAACCGCTGGAATCCCAACTACACGTCGCCGTCGAAGCCGCCACCACTGCTTCCTATTAGATCTAAGTAACCCGCCCTCGTTTGTGGGTTTGGTCATTATTACTGTTCGTTTTGACCCATCAACCACAAAAAGCAACAAACTGAAAAAACCCACAATCATCATCACATGTCACTAATCAAGATATCAACCAAAGATCAAAAAACAATAATTTGCTTCATTATCCCCAACCCATCGAAGAAAGGGATGTAATTGTAACCTTAGTAGAAGTGGTGTTCTTTGAGCACTTGGTAGCTATTGTAACCTCAAGTTTCTCCAAATCCAAAACTGAAGAAAATAGTGATGTAACTAAAAATCGTCTTCGTTAGGAAATTATATCGAACACTTTGGTGATCGCCTAGAATCAAGTATAAGTAAAATGACACAATCATATACATTAAAAATTTAAAATGAAGCTTCAAATAATAAAACACATAAATCACCCAATCATACAAATTAAAGCCCCACTGATACGAATTAGCCATCGGGAATTAAAAATGTAGAACAAATAACAGATTACCTTAATGTTTGAATCCCAGTTATCTAAATATTGTTTTTTAGATGAGAGAAAATCACGAAGAAGAGATAGCGGTTTTGGGGAGAGAGGATAGCAAAGTGACAGCTGTTAATATGACGTCAATATATGACGTCATAAGTGGGGTCAGTGTCATTCAAAAAGATTTTCTTTTATTAGGTATGTAGATGTTTGAATCACATGTAATTCTGTCAATATATTAAAATGTCTGTTGCCATTAATATAAAATATGTTTATTTTACCGGGGTGGAGTCCTCTGTATCAAAAAAAAAATGTAAAACAAATTTGCTTCTGAATTACATGTGATTCGGTGATAATTACATGTGATTCAAGCATTCCGAAACATTAACTTCTAAAAAACCCACTTTAGATGAATCATATGCGATTTTTTTTAAATCATGTGTAATTCTGTTAATATATTAAATTGTTTGTTTTTATTTATGTAAAATATATAAAACAAATTGGCTTCTAAATTACATGTGATCTTGTTTGAATCAAATGGAATTCTGCTTGAATTACATGTAATTCGGTGATAATTAAATGTGATTTTGCTTGCATTACATGTGACCTAAGCATTCAGAAACCTTAACTTCTTATAACAAACCCACTTTAGATGAATCACATGTGATTTTTGCGAACTTACATGTGATTTTTATGAAATCACATGTGATTTTGTAGTCGACATTATACCATCGCGGAGAGAGTTAAATTTTCTTTTTATTGATACGTACTTCTATATACTTTTGACGATTTTTTTTTATTTCTGCACACACGGATCACATGTGATTTATTACTTTATAAATCACACGTGAATCTGTAAAATCATTTACAATTTATGGATTTATGAAATCACACGTGATTTGTTAGTTTAATATCACATTATTATGAAATCACATGTGATATATGGAATCACACATGCATTTTAGAAATACAAATCACAAGTGTTTTTACAAATTACTAGTGATTTTACAAACTATGTGTAATTTTTTTGACGAAAATTTCAACAAAAAAATCATCGAAACTATATGAAAAAGCTACCGGCGTAACTCGTTACTTGTTTACATTCGACTATGTAAATAATTACACTAATAAATAATAATAAAAGTTATTTATTTATTCTGAAAAAAATTGAATTTTTTCATAAAAAAATCACAAGTAATTTTTCCGAATCACATGTGATTTTTATAGTCGAAAACCTCAATAATAAAAAGTCGTCAAAAATATATCAAAGTGCCTGTCTACTGAAAGATAAGAATTTTTTCGTCGCAATGGTGTATTTTTCGTAATCTGACGATTTATCGTTTGAAAGATATGATCTTTTTAAGAAAAAGGTGAAAAATAGTTTTATTTTTTGATAAAAAAAATAAATAGTTGAGATTGATTCCTTTATTCTTTTATTAGTTTATGTTTTATGTAGAACTCACCTTATAAACCGAATACGAATTAAAATCAAACCACAAACAGTCGAACCAAACTAATAACCGAACTAAATTTGCTAGAACCGAACAGAACCGTACAATAAATTCAGTTTTCTAGTTGAAAATCGGAACACAAAACTAAACATATATAATTTTATACTTTAAGAAATATTTTTTACTAAATATTTATATAATTTTTATTTTTTTTAAAAATAAATAATGTAATTCGGGTATTCGAATTAACCCGAAAATCGATCTGAATTCAAATTTGGTTTTTGATTTGATTATGTTATCGAGTTGATTAAAAAATAATCTCTGCAATAATTCGAATCGAAGAACACCCTAATTAGTGGTTTTGGACCCAATAATATTTTCAAATACCTAATTTTTTTGGATCAAAATTTTTTCAAATTGAAAGTAATTTGATTGGTTATGTTGTCCAATCATAATTTATATAAATGTATATAAATTTTTCTAGTATTGAAATACAGACTGTCTATTTGTATTTATCATTTTTATGATTGAAGAATTTGATTTATTAAATTAAATTCAACTTTAGAAGATATTTTTTCAATTTTTTTAAAACTTGAGCTCGGAATAGTTAGTGGTAGGAGAACGTGGTGCTAACACCTTGTAACAAGTTAAGAACTTTTGAGTCTTAAGCACACACCTCTTACTTTTTAAATCTTTTTGCCCAAAACACTTGATTAAAAAAAGATTAGAATAAAGTAACAATGTATACCTAAATTGATTGATGTAAAACAATAGGTAACGTTTTTATTAAGTTACCTTTTTAATCCAAACACGCCCACTCACACACCAACTAGTATTAAATAAATTGACACTATACCTTAAAATTGAGAAAATGAATAAATGATGGTACTACCAATGTCGAATTAAATTAAAACCAAATGTGGACGGACAATTCACAACCACCACATTCAAAGCCTAATTATAATACACGTTTACCATTATTCATCTTTTTAAGATTTAAATTAATCTGTTGATATTTTTAGGAACTACCATTAATTTATCAAATATTATTAGGGATGTAAACGAATTGGACGAACGCGAACGGGGTATTCATGTTCGTTTATTTAGTTTTACTCGAACAAATAAACGAACGCGAACATGTAATCGAACCAAAAATTTTGTTCATGTTCATTTATTTAGATTTGAACTTGTTTATGTTCGTTTAATAAGTTAAACCAACATAAACGATCATATATATACATAAACAACCATGTAACTAAAGTTTTTTACTTTAAACGATCCATATGGTCTTTAAAATACTTAGTTTATATTATTGTTAGATATATTTCAATATATGATTTATTAACTTCTTTTTAATTTTTGAGATGTTAATCGAACGAAAATAATCGAGCATAAACGAACACACTAATTGAACTTAATTGAACGAACATAATCAATCGTTCACGAGCGCAAATAAACAAACGGAGCGATAGTTCGTGTTCGTTTATTTAATTAAACGGACCAAAAATCTTGTTCGTATTTGTTTATTTATTGAATAAACAAACATAAACGAGTTTTTTTTTACCAAACGATCGATAAATGGTTCGCTGAACGTTTAGTTCGTTTACAACTTTTAATATTATTACTAAAAAAACATATTTCATATTAACAACCTTACCGGTTTTATGTTTACAACTTATAGTTAATAGCTTACTTTTTTCGAACCATAATTAAAATTCATATTTTCATTTTGAGTTGTTTTAAATTAATTATCTCTTACTTTAAGTAATATTTACAAACTTAAAAAAAATAGTTAATCGGTTAATAATAAAATTATTTATGTGCAAAAAGTAAGAGAAAATTATAAAGGTGATACTTTAAAATGTGTGTTTTTTGTCGGTGAAATATTAGATAGAAAAAATATATTATAAAATGTGTTTTTTTTCGATAAAATATAATTATAAAACCAATACTATAAATCTTACTGTTAGTTTTAGATTATGCATAATAATAAAATATTTTATATTCGCACATTTTTTATTTAATAAATAAAACAAGTTATTTATAACATAATTTTATAACAACCTTTTATATTATAATTTTGTAACAACTTATTAAAATAATTTTTTTATTTTTAATGATTATTTTATATTTATTATTTTTATAAATTAATTTCATCATTATTTTTTTAAAATTTTATGTTTTTCATTCGATATCTATTTTAATATATTTTTATTATTAATAAATTTATTTAAATTTGATTTTTTGCAACATAAATAATTAAATATTAATATAAACACAAACTTAATTCTTATAACTACATAAATCTGTTCTGGTGAGCGGGAATCATAAAAGGAAAATCACTTAAAAATGTAGTAAACTTATCACTTTTTATGGTTGTGTGTACTAAACTATTTTTTTTTCATTATGTGTATTAAACTTTCAGATTCATATCATTGTATGTATTTTACGACCATTTTACCCCTACTATTTTCAAATTTTAAAGGGCAAAATAGTTATTTTACAAGGCAAAATCGTCTGAAAATACACGATCGAAATTAAAACGTTTAATACAGAGAAAAAAAAAATAGTTTAATACACGCTACCATAAAAAAAAAAAAAAATAAAAAGTTGTAAGTTAAATTGATTTTCCTAATCTTAAACCCAAATATATATATTCTTTCCTATTAACCATCATCACCAGTTCACCACCATGAACAACCACCACTAACCACCACCATAAACCACCGCAAATCAAGATTCTCAAAACCCTAACCAAGACTCAACCTTTATCAATCTTTACCCCAAGATTCTCAAAACCCATCTTCAAAATGCAAACCCCATCACTCCCAACCACCATAATCACCATCACCATCATCACAACCACCATACTCATCTTCACCATCCTCACCACCACCCAACCACCACACCCCATAACCCAAAAACCATCATACCCCAAACCCCATCTCCCAAAACCCACCCCACCCCCACCAGTCATTGCCTATCTCATCACTGGCACGAAAAACGACTCTGCGAGACTTATTCGCCTCCTGTTATCAGTTTACCATCCGAGGAACCAGTACTTGTTGCATTTGGACCAGTCTGCTGGTCAAGAGGAGCGGGACGAGCTGGCGGTGGGTGTTCAGGGGGTGGAAGTGTTTTGGGCTGCTCAGAATGTGAATGTGGTTGGGAGGGCGGATGTGGTGTCGAGTAAAGGGTCGAGTGTGGTTTCGAGTGTGTTGCACGGGGCGGCGATTTTGTTGAAGGTGGGTGGGGAGTGGGATTGGTTTGTCAATTTGAGTGTGGATGATTATCCGCTCGTTACTCAAGATGGTAACTTTTTTGGCTTTTTTCGTGCTTATTGTACTTATCTAGTGTTAAGTGTTTAGAATATGTTTAGGATTGCTTATTAGCTTATTTTAGTGCTTATATGATTAAGAATAAATAGATAAGCACTTACATTAGGAATTTTCCAAACACCCTCTTATTGAGTAACAATACTGGCCCATCACCACCCATCATCTCCTACCTCTTTACGGGGTCGAAAAACGACTCTGCAAGACTCATTCGCCTCCTTTTAGCAGTTTACCATCCGAGGAACCAGTACTTGTTGCATTTGGACCAGTCTGCTGGTCAAGAGGAGCGGGACGAGCTGGCGGTGGGTGTTCAGGGGGTGGAAGTGTTTTGGGCTGCTCAGAATGTGAATGTGGTTGGGAGGGCGGATGTGGTGTCGAGTAAAGGGTCGAGTGTGGTTTCGAGTGTGTTGCACGGGGCGGCGATTTTGTTGAAGGTGGGTGGGGAGTGGGATTGGTTTGTCAATTTGAGTGTGGATGATTATCCGCTCGTTACTCAAGATGGTAACTTTTTTGGCTTTTTTCGTGCTTATTGTACTTATCTAGTGTTAAGTGTTTAGAATATGTTTAGGATTGCTTATTAGCTTATTTTAGTGCTTATATGATTAAGAATAAATAGATAAGCACTTACATTAGGAATTTTCCAAACACCCTCTTATTGAGTAACAATACTGGCCCATCACCACCCATCATCTCCTACCTCTTTACGGGGTCGAAAAACGACTCTGCAAGACTCATTCGCCTCCTTTTAGCAGTTTACCATCCGAGGAACCAGTACTTGTTGCATTTGGACCAGTCTGCTGGTCAAGAGGAGCGGGACGAGCTGGCGGTGGGTGTTCAGGGGGTGGAAGTGTTTTGGGCTGCTCAGAATGTGAATGTGGTTGGGAGGGCGGATGTGGTGTCGAGTAAAGGGTCGAGTGTGGTTTCGAGTGTGTTGCACGGGGCGGCGATTTTGTTGAAGGTGGGTGGGGAGTGGGATTGGTTTGTCAATTTGAGTGTGGATGATTATCCGCTCGTTACTCAAGATGGTAACTTTTTTGGCTTTTTTCGTGCTTATTGTACTTATCTAGTGTTAAGTGTTTAGAATATGTTTAGGATTGCTTATTAGCTTATTTTAGTGCTTATATGATTAAGAATAAATAGATAAGCACTTACATTAGGAATTTTCCAAACACCCTCTTATTGAGTAACAATACTGGCCCATCACCACCCATCATCTCCTACCTCTTTACGGGGTCGAAAAACGACTCTGCAAGACTCATTCGCCTCCTTTTAGCAGTTTACCATCCGAGGAACCAGTACTTGTTGCATTTGGACCAGTCTGCTGGTCAAGAGGAGCGGGACGAGCTGGCGGTGGGTGTTCAGGGGGTGGAAGTGTTTTGGGCTGCTCAGAATGTGAATGTGGTTGGGAGGGCGGATGTGGTGTCGAGTAAAGGGTCGAGTGTGGTTTCGAGTGTGTTGCACGGGGCGGCGATTTTGTTGAAGGTGGGTGGGGAGTGGGATTGGTTTGTCAATTTGAGTGTGGATGATTATCCGCTCGTTACTCAAGATGGTAACTTTTTTGGCTTTTTTCGTGCTTATTGTACTTATCTAGTGTTAAGTGTTTAGAATATGTTTAGGATTGCTTATTAGCTTATTTTAGTGCTTATATGATTAAGAATAAATAGATAAGCACTTACATTAGGAATTTTCCAAACACCCTCTTATTGAGTAACAATACTGGCCCATCACCACCCATCATCTCCTACCTCTTTACGGGGTCGAAAAACGA
This sequence comes from Glebionis coronaria, assembly GCA_025667525.1. Lineage (NCBI taxonomy): Eukaryota > Viridiplantae > Streptophyta > Magnoliopsida > Asterales > Asteraceae > Glebionis > Glebionis coronaria. Next base: position 7,395,843 of record CM046877.1, read on the forward strand.
CTCTGCAAGACTCATTCGCCTCCTTTTAGCAGTTTACCATCCGAGGAACCAGTACTTGTTGCATTTGGACCAGTCTGCTGGTCAAGAGGAGCGGGACGAGCTGGCGGTGGGTGTTCAGGGGGTGGAAGTGTTTTGGGCTGCTCAGAATGTGAATGTGGTTGGGAGGGCGGATGTGGTGTCGAGTAAAGGGTCGAGTGTGGTTTCGAGTGTGTTGCACGGGGCGGCGATTTTGTTGAAGGTGGGTGGGGAGTGGGATTGGTTTGTCAATTTGAGTGTGGATGATTATCCGCTCGTTACTCAAGATGGTAACTTTTTTGGCTTTTTTCGTGCTTATTGTACTTATCTAGTGTTAAGTGTTTAGAATATGTTTAGGATTGCTTATTAGCTTATTTTAGTGCTTATATGATTAAGAATAAATAGATAAGCACTTACATTAGGAATTTTCCAAACACCCTCTTATTGAGTAACAATACTGGCCCATCACCACCCATCATCTCCTACCTCTTTACGGGGTCGAAAAACGACTCTGCAAGACTCATTCGCCTCCTTTTAGCAGTTTACCATCCGAGGAACCAGTACTTGTTGCATTTGGACCAGTCTGCTGGTCAAGAGGAGCGGGACGAGCTGGCGGTGGGTGTTCAGGGGGTGGAAGTGTTTTGGGCTGCTCAGAATGTGAATGTGGTTGGGAGGGCGGATGTGGTGTCGAGTAAAGGGTCGAGTGTGGTTTCGAGTGTGTTGCACGGGGCGGCGATTTTGTTGAAGGTGGGTGGGGAGTGGGATTGGTTTGTCAATTTGAGTGTGGATGATTATCCGCTCGTTACTCAAGATGGTAACTTTTTTGGCTTTTTTCGTGCTTATTGTACTTATCTAGTGTTAAGTGTTTAGAATATGTTTAGGATTGCTTATTAGCTTATTTTAGTGCTTATATGATTAAGAATAAATAGATAAGCACTTACATTAGGAATTTTCCAAACACCCTCTTATTGAGTAACAATACTGGCCCATCACCACCCATCATCTCCTACCTCTTTACGGGGTCGAAAAACGACTCTGCAAGACTCATTCGCCTCCTTTTAGCAGTTTACCATCCGAGGAACCAGTACTTGTTGCATTTGGACCAGTCTGCTGGTCAAGAGGAGCGGGACGAGCTGGCGGTGGGTGTTCAGGGGGTGGAAGTGTTTTGGGCTGCTCAGAATGTGAATGTGGTTGGGAGGGCGGATGTGGTGTCGAGTAAAGGGTCGAGTGTGGTTTCGAGTGTGTTGCACGGGGCGGCGATTTTGTTGAAGGTGGGTGGGGAGTGGGATTGGTTTGTCAATTTGAGTGTGGATGATTATCCCCTCGTTACTCAAGATGGTAACTATTTTTTAACTAGTTTGCGGTTTTTAAGGTTTGATGTTTAGAATTTTGATTTATGGCGTGCTTAGGAATAAGTGATAGCTGTGGAATCGTTAGTAGACAAATTAGGATTGCTTATTCTAGAGTGTTCATTTTGGTGTAAATTAAGTAAATAAGCAGATTTTTTGGCTAAACACGCCAAACAGATTATATGCTTAAAAGCAAGTAGATAAGCACGTACATGAGCAATTCCATAACTTTTGTTAGTTGAAAAATAAGCAGTTGCCTTTACCCTCAAGGTGTGACGGTCTACATTTTACCTCCCCCATCCCCCGCTCTGGCGGGATTCCGTATTGTCTGTGCTTCACACTGTTTAGAATTTCGATTTAGGGGGTGCTTAGGAATTCTTATTCTAAAGTGCTTATTTCAGTGTAGATTAAGTATATAAGCAATTTTTCGCCCAAATACTTTGAAGTGCTTATATGGTTAAGAACAGATAGATAAGCACTTACATTAGAAGTTCCCCAAACACCCTTTTAGGTTGGTTGATAAAGCCTAAAATGAGTTCCATCATCCCGTTTAAACAAGGTTCTGTTTTTGTCATTAGATTAAGGCTTCTTACTGTTTAGAATTTCGATTTGGGGGTGCGTTTAAGATTGCTTATTCTAAAGTGCTTATTTCAGTGTAAAATAAGTATATAAGCAATTTTTCAGCCAGATACTTTCAACAACGATACCCAATCCCCGCCTGGGCAGGGTACGGGGTTCAGCCAGATACTTTGAAGTGCTTTAATTGTTAAGAATAAGTAGATACTGTTAGATAAGCACTTAAGTAAGCAATCACAAACGCCCTCTTAGTTTTGTTAGTTGATAAAGAGTAGAATGAGTTCCATTTTAGACCCGTTATGACAAGGTCCAGTTTTTGTAGCTAGATTAAAGGCATCTTACTTTTGAGGGTTTTTAGGATTGCATACTTTAAAGTGCGTATTTTAGTGTATACTTCACAAATAAGCAGTTTTTGTGGCCAAATACTTTGAAGAGCTTATATGGTTAAGAATAAGTTGATGAACACATAAGTGAGCAATCTACACACTCATTTTCATTAGTTGATAGAGCCTAAAACGAGTGTTGCTGAAAGGTTGCATTTTTGCAAGTAGTGGGGATTAAAAAGGCTTCGGGTGGTTGTTGGCTTGTTGCTATTGTAGTGAGACGGTGTGTGGCATTGTGTATTGGGAATGATTATCTGGTTACTCTCGCTTTATGTCGTAGGTGGTCGTTTTTAAGTGTTTAGGTATAGTTGAACTGTTTTTTATTACCTTAAAGTTTAGGAGTTGTCGCAACAAATTGGTTATAATTATTATGAGATATGGGATAGCGTTTGCAGACGAGTTCTTTCACTACGTTGATCACCTTAAAACATAATCCCAAACATCTGCAAATATTTAAATAATGAGAAGTTGACGAACACTCAAAGGACTGATGATATGATTATCCCAACTTTTAATCACCAAAAGCACGTCCAAATATTAGCTTTTAGTCTTTTGCAAACTGATGTTTTGTTACATATGACTATCTATCGAGCATTGCTATAATCTCCTAAAACATGCGTTTAATTCATCCTCCTAACCACAAAGCATTGACATTTGAAAGACACTAGCTATCTCTTCACTTTCCATGCGTAATCGTCTCATGATAATTCCATTTCACATTATCACTTTCACAAAACCATGCCAAGCATCCGTTGAGATTATTCTTGCAGTATTTTTCATTTGCGGGGTCTGTGGTATTTAGTCGCAATCTTATATCTGCAATTAGCGAGTATTTGTTGGCTTAAAATTTCTTCACAAGTACATTTATCTAGATTTCTAGGTGTTGATCTTGGATGGATTAGTTAAATGGTATTTAGACATTTTTTTGTTTGCATCGTAAAGTATCGGTTTTTTATATACCTTTCCGTTGTGTTTGTTTTCCAGATCTTCTTCACATTCTATCGTACATGCCTAAAGATCTCAACTTTGTGAATCACACAAGCTACATCGGCTGGAAAGAGTATGCCATCCTACCTCTACTCAAGTTATCGAGTTTGATGTTATAGGTATAATTATATATTTGTGTTGTTTACAGGTCACGTATTTTAAAACCTGTGGTCGTTGACCCGGGGCTTTTTCTGGCTGAGCAGAGTGAGATCTTTTATGGCACTCAAAGACGGCCACTGCCAGATGCTTACCGTCTGTTCACAGGAAAGTCTTCAGTTTTACACTTTTACTATTAACTACTAGACTACTAGTCATATGCCCGTTAGATTAGTTTCTTTTACCTGAAATCTTTGTTACATCAAACGAGGTGTACTAAATCGCTAAAAGTAGTCTAATTGTTAACAAATGTTATATTTATGTTCCTGCAGGTTCACCAACATCAATATTGAGCCGCAAATTTATCGAGTATTGCATCTTAGGAACAGAAAACTTGCCACGGACCCTACTTATGTATTTATCCAATAGTCTTTCATCCGACTCTGTATACTTCCCAACCGTTTTATGTAATTCACCTCAATTAAACAGAACAGTTGTTAACCACAATCTGCTATATTCCGCATACGAGACAAAACATGAACCTCGGTTACTCCACTCAGACGACTTCAATGACTTGGTCAACAGCGGTTCAGCTTTTGCTTCTCCATTTCTCCCCGACGACCCAATTCTTGACCGCATTGACCAAGAACTATTAAACCGTGGTCAAGGTAAACCGGTTGCAGGGGGTTGGTGTTTAGGTGGCGAGTCAAGTAACGACGCTTGTAGCGTTTGGGGCGATGCTGATGTTTTGAAGCCGGGTTCAGGAGCCAAAAGGCTAGAGCAACGTATGGTTGAGTTACTCTCAAACGAGACGTTTATCTCCCATCAGTGCATTTTTGAATAATACGGCGCGTTTTAGTCAGGTGCAGTTTTTATAGATTTACACTGGGAAATTTGTTGTATATTGGTATTATTAATTAACTTTATAGGTCATTTTTTTGTGACCATTATTGTTTAACAGCAAATTTATGATGAAATCATGAAAAGTGATACTAGTGCAGCATATATTCTCCAATTGGCAAAAGTCCATGAAAAACATGACAAACTTCAATTCCCTAACTTTCTCTTTATTCTTTTCCTCCAAGGGGTGTTTGGCATTATTGTAAAAGTGCTTATACGTTGCTTTGGCGAGATTGAGCATCATCTTACTCAATCTCGCCAAAGCAGGATATGAGAGAGGATATGAGAGAGTTGAGATGTAGAACTATCATATTAATCAATCTCGATCATATTTAAGTTATATATTTTGAGTTAAGTTGAGGTCAATCACAACACTTTTTGCTATAATACCGTCGAATAACACCTCCCGTGTCTTGCTTTAGCGAGATTGAATATCATCCTACTCAATCTCGCCAAAGCAGAATATGAGGGAAGTGAGATGTAAACATATCATGTTACTCAATCTCAATCTCGATCATATAAGTTATATATTTTGAGTTAAGTTAGGTCATTCACAACACTTTTTGCTATAATACCGTCGAATAACAATGGTACCTAAGGCCGTTCGCTCGCATTGGTTGAAAGACCTAGGCTCGCATTGGTTGAAAAACCAACTAGGTCGACCTATTCTCTTAGTCGGTCACACCAATGCAACGACCGAGTCGTCGGTCGTTAAGTGGTCGGATGAGGTAAGTGGTCACAAAGGCAACCATGTAATGTAAGTTTTTTAATTTAAATTAAAAAATAAAATTATGGGGTATTTTTTTGTATCGTAGGTCGTTTTGAAGTGAAAAAATGTCCTCAAAGAAATAAGGCAAAAGTGACATGTTTTTTTTAAGTAGGACTAGATTATCATTGTGACTTGGGTGGAAACGAGCCGAGCTGCTCGTGAAAAGCTCGAGATCGGATCGGTAAACGAGTCGAGCTTAAGTCGCAGCTCGTTTATTAAACGAAAGCTTGTTTGGACTCGTGAGTCTAAACGAGCCTAATGTTTTATATACGAACTTCTTAACGAGTTTAATAACAAGCTTATTAACGAGCCTAATGTAGATATATTACGAGTCGATCTCGAGGCAAGTTTTATTTTTACATAGCTAAATCGTATAAACGAGCTCGAGTTTGTATACCATACCACGAGCCGAGCACGAGGCTAAATAATAAAGATCGAAACGAACCGAGCTCAATCTCGAACTTTATAAAACTTAAACGAGCTCAAGCTCAGCTCGACTCGTTTCCACTCTTAATTGTGACCAGCCTAATGGCTAATGCTCTATAAGAGAATAATAAAATATGAAAAATGGATATGATTTTCAAAGGACATGATTTAATTTGTCTCCTGTATTCAAATTATTCCATTTGATATGATTTAAAACATGTTAAAAAAGTTGTTTTCGGAAAAAAAAAAAAAAAAAATGGTGATTGAAACAAAAAGTCAAATCAGTAGTGAAAATTAGCGCATGCACCGGGGTCAAATGTACTATTGTACTTTTGATTTGAACAAGTCGACACGTGTCAACACCCGATTGGCTAACTGAGTATCATGGTCTCTCAAACACGGTTTGGAGTTTAGGCGGCCCAAATACATGATAAACCTCAAAAAGTAAGTTCATTTCTATGATATTGCAATTTACATCCTCTTTCATATCTTCTTTGTACATCCTGTAGCATATAACTTTATCGACGAGACTCACAAGCTGGCCACGAACGCCAAGTCACGAGATGTATTGTTAGTCGGTCTTTAACACGAACGCGCAAAACCATTACGTGTTCGCATGGGCAAAAAAGATAAGTTTAGAGTTCGGAAGCAACGTTATTTCATGATAAGGATTTAATAGATAACGCAAGATAATACTGTGATAAGGTGACATTTATTTGTTTTCAAAGTAAGTCTTTAATAAAGTTACGAAATATGAATGGAAGGCGATTTATAAAGGTACTTTTTGTAGCAATTTCCTTTACGTGTAACATTTATGTTGTTGGTCTAAAAAAACATTAAATACATTAACTATATTTTCTGATCACACTGATTTTAACTATTTAGCGTAAATGTAAGTTTATCGCAATATGTTAAACATGTGAATGAGTAACAAAAGGTCTCACGTTCAAACATCATAAGGTAAACACGTTGGGGTTGTTTGGGAGAGAGGTGTTGCGGGGATATCTCAATCAGGTCGTGTATATCTAAGAGAAACACTTACATAGGCACAAAACGCATTTGTATGTTTGGTGAATTGTTCGATTACGATTTTTTTTAATCGGTGAAATAAGGAAACCCACATACCCACATACCGACATACCGCATTCATTATCGTCACTTCAGCACGTCATATCAGCTTTCTCTCTCATCAAACAACTTCACCATCAACTTACCAAATAACAATTCACACAACTCAACTTGTGCAAGCAAAACACTTCCCACGACGAATGAAGACTCGCGCTCAAGGTGAGGCGTAACACGAGACACGAGCCTTCGACGCTCCTCAGTCTCGTCACCCTCGTTACGCCCGGTCTAACAACAACTAGCACACTACTAGCAAAGATGAGGGGGGTGAAAATGAAATGAAGAGAGTAATGTACTAATGTCAAAAAAACAAGACATCCTTTCCTTGCCATTCATCACTATATCTCTCACTTTTTAAGCTTTTTTGCAGACAGACAGACAACAAACAATGTTAATGTTTTTGTTGTGAGCTTGTGATAATTTTTTTAGCTTCCTTAAAACTTTGAAAACCAAAAATGGCTTCTGACCCAAACTCATGTTTGATTGATGAAGATGACCTTCTTAACTTTTGTTTAGAAGAAGAAGAAGATGACAAAACCCCTTCTTCTCACCCTTCATTTCCTGTAAGTGTGTATCCTTAAACCCTTGTCGTTGACCCATTCGTTGACTTTTTAAGTACTATATATGTTTAATGCAAGTATATGTAGTTTTTAATGTGTGAGGTATGTTTGTGAGTACTTACTTTTGTGCTAAGGGGGTGCTAGTTTAAGCTTATTTTGTGCTTATGAGCTTACTTGGTTTTCGGCTTATATTCTATAAGCTCATAGTTTCTGGCTTATGAGCTTTTTATGTTACTTTATAAGCTTCAAAGTAAACGGAAAAAGGTCTTGTGGAATATAAGCTTATTATGTGCTTATGAGCTTATTTATTTTCGGCGTATATTTCGTATATTCATACTTTTATGGCTAATGAGCTTTTTGTTTAACTTTATAAGCTTCAAAATAAGCAGAAAAATGTCTTGTAGAATATAAGCTTATTTTGTGGTTATGAGCTTATTTGTTTTGGGCTTATATTCCATAAGCTCATATTTTCTGGCTTATGAGCTTTTTGTTTAACTTTATAAGCTTCAAAATAAGCGGAGAAAAGGACTTATGAATTATAAGCGGAGCCAAGTAAGCTTATTTTGAGGTTGTGAGCTTATCTGGTTTTTGGCTTATATATCATAAGTTCATACTTTTGCGGCTTATGAGCTTTTTATGTAAGTTTATAAGCTTCAAAATAAGCAGAAAAAAGAACTTATGAAATGTAAGCCGAGCCAAATAAGCTTATTTTGTGCTTATGAGCTTAATTGATTTTCGGCTTATATTCCATAAGTTCATACTTTTATGGCTTATGAGCTTTTTATGTAAGTTTATAAGCTTCAAAATAAGCAGAAAAAAGGACTTATGAAATATAAGCCGAGTCTAATAAGCTTATTTTGTGCCTATGAGCTTATTTGGTTTTCGGCTTATATTTCGTTAGTTTATATTTTTCTGGCTTATGAGCTTTTTATGTTGGTTTTTAAGCTTGAAAATAAGCGAAAAAAGGAGTTATGAAATATAAGCCGAGTCAAATAAGCTTATTTTGTGGTTATGAGCTTATTTAGTTTACGGCTTAAATTTCACAAGCTCATATTTTTCTGGCTTGTGAGCTTTTTGTGTAAGTTTATAAGCTTAAAAATAAGCGGAACAGGGGACTTATGAAATATAAGCAGAGTCAAATAAGCTCATGAGTCCATATATAAGCTTAAAGAAACACCCCCTGAGAATAAATTAATGTGTTAATTGGTAAAAATATTGAACCTTTATGATTCGTATGTTCGAGAAAGTGTCCTAATGTGTATGTTTAAAAGATACTAGCCCATGTCAAATTTTGTGTACTTGTTTGCTAGTATCAATTTAATTTGTCGAAATATGGTTAAAAATTGAAGCTTTTCGAGTCTTGAGTTGAAGAAAGGTGAATAATGTATGGTTCGTGTTAAGTTGCAGAGGAACTGGTTTGTGACTATGTACTTCAAAAACGAAAAACCATAGTCGCCCATGTCTAATTTTCTGCAATTTTTTGCTAAAAATATCTCGTCCGGGGGGAAATTAGTAAAAAGATGGAAGCTTTATGAATCTTGAGTTGAAAAAAGAGTGATAACGTATGATTCCCGTTGTTATTCAGGAATTTGCAGAGGAAGAATTGGAATGGTTATCAAACAAAGATGCATTTCCAGCACTTGACGACATCCTATCAACCCCAAACCAAACCATACTCGTATCACTTCTTGACAACAACAACACTAGCAGCAGCGGCAATAGCAACGGCATTAGCCATAGTAGTATCACAAGCTGTTGTGGCAGTCTACGTGTTCCTTTAAATTGTCCTGTTCGTAAGCGGTCTACTCGTAGGCGTCGAGGTAAACAATGCTGGTGGTGGAGTCAAGTAATGCCGACCCCTTCCTTGTTTCCAAAGTCATCACCAGCGGGTGGTGTGGGTGCTTCTATTGGAAGGAGGTGCCAGCATTGCTCAGCTGACAAAACACCACAATGGCGAGGAGGACCAAAGGGCCCGAAGACTTTGTGTAATGCGTGTGGTGTGAGGTATAAGTCGGGGAGGTTGGTTGCAGAGTATAGGCCGGCTAACAGTCCCAGTTTTTCAGTGGCGTTGCATTCAAATTCCCACAAGAAGATCATGGAAATGAGAAAGAAGATGCAGGCTGGTTAGTTGTAGGTCTTTTTTTGTTGCTTAATTAGTTTAGGCGTTAATTAGGATTTATAATCTCTTTAAGCTGTATTAGGGTATTCTTCCTACTACTTCGGTTCCATTTGATTTACTTGTATTACTTTTTTTTTTACAAAAAAAAAATGCAATCAGTAATCTCAGAAATTGAATCATTGGAGTCAGTTAACCTTTTCGGGGCATTTTGGTTTCGGAATATGTTGGGAGAGAAAGATTATTAAACGAACTTTAGTTAGAATGGAAATATTATTCGGTGTCTTTGTGATAAGGGTTCTGCGCATTTAGACTCCTCACTGCACACATTGCATACACACGTTCATTTGTGCTTGCAGACACACACGATGCACTCTTGCATCGCATTACCTTAAGTACCAAATGCAAACCAGTGTTTGGAGTAGCACGTATACATAATCGTCTTGACCCATACTATAAACAGGTTACATTATACCGGTTATTTAATGAAAAGGGACTAAACTCATCTGTACCTTTTCGACGCCAGTGTGACTTGTGTGATGCCTATGTAACAAACATGTGAAGAGGTTAAAGTGTTGAACAACTACTATTGGGGACTTGGGGTGAGTCTTGTGATCCGGTTTATTGATGATGGTCACACTTTATTTGCTTTGTGAGTTTTGGGTCATGTGACTTGTGGCTCGTGAAACATGGTGGCTCAATTAACCAAGCAATCTTCGCCTTTTGCTTGAGCATTAACTTCTCACCCTTCACCGCTTCATTGTACGCCTTAAGATAGACCAGTTCCTCGAATCTAAGTTCAGCAAAAGGCCATCAGGCTTACCACTTACCAGGACTCTTATTCCAAGTGAATTGCAGACCTCACATTACACGGTATTCCACTTCAGTCTTAGCTAAACACTCCCTGAAATCTTGTGTACCGTAAGTAATAGAAGACGAATCAGCTGATCTTTCAGAAGGGTCAAGAATAACGTTGAAACAGAAAGAACCCGAGCCTATGTAAAACTAAATCTTTTCAAAGACTCTTCCTACCAGATGACCTGATATGAGCGTAAACAAAAGACCAAAAGAAAGACTGATACCGACAGTTTCAACATAAAGTCGGGATATCGAAGTATATAGTAAATTAAAACAATTCCACCAGCTATATATAGAAGTGAACAATAATTTTAAGACAATCTAAAAAGAAAAAATGGACAATAATTTTGGGACGAGAGTATGTATTATCATTAATAATCTTATAGTTCACAAGTAATGTGTATTTACATTAAATGTCATTATTATATACCGAAAAAACTAACATTGTACTGCAAAATGTGGTACGGTGCGGTTTTTATTTTTTTATAGAAACCATAATTAAAAACTGTAAATACCGATAAAAACCGCATTAAAGTGTGCCATGCAACGCGACAAAATACAATTATCAACACGCAAAATCAAATAATCAGTTTTTATGGGCTGGCCCAAAACAAAATAAGCCCCAAAACGGACCTAAACATACAAGCCCATTTCACAACTATATATATATTAGGAAGCCCAAGATGTTTATGTTGGATGTTTTGGACTTTTGGTGAATTATATTCGTACATGTTGGTAATAAAACTTTCAGTTCAGGCGTTGGTTAATAATGCTTCCATTAAGGTACCAAGAACTATGTTGTTTTACCAGTCGACCCGGATCGAACCGGAAAACCGATTCAATCAGGACCGACCCAGTTCAGACCGGACAATTTTGGTCTGAGGTTTTGGATCATTTCGGTCCTTGACCCGATCGTTCAAGTCCAGTCCGGTTCGATCTTACCAAAAACCCATCGATTATGCATAATAGAACCGGACGAGATAGAAGACCGAATCAGACCATTTCGGTCCCATCCCGGTCCCGGGTTTTGTAGCATTTCGGTCCTCGGTTCTACGCTCATCCTCACATGGAACTGACCAAATCCAAAAGTCATATCTACACGATTTGAAAAAAATATATTATGTTATATACACAGATATAAAAAGTGACAAGTTAGATACGTTTTTAAACGATTGTCCCTTTTTTTATTCTTATTAAATAATGAGTTGCATCGTCAACTCTTAAAAGTTATTACTAACGATCTAATATGACTATGGACTCTAAATCTTCGTAAACGATTTTAGAGTACTTGTCATGGAGTTCTTGCAAAATTAAGAAGTTGTATAATAGGGTTCTCACGAAAATAGCTCAAAAATTCGAAACATTAACACTGTAATTTTTTTGGGAGGAGGGGCACATGCCCCCGTGCCCCCCTTTGCTCCGCCCATGTCCATACATATAAGCAAGACATTTTCGCGGGTTAAACATGCAAATGTAGATTTCATCGTTCCAATTTTATCAACGCAATTTCAAGTTTCATTCAAAGTTTTAGCAAGTTGCGTGGTTTGCCACTTTCATAATTTCCTATCGTCACTACGGATCTTCTGGATTTGATCATCAATTTATATTAGCTTATTCCGGAAAAAAAAAAAGGAGAGCTGGTATAAATTAACACCCAGTAACTAAAAACACTAAAAATCAGCCCATTAAGCATGGCCAGCTAAATAAGCACGATTCAACATTTTCTAGTTAGTTATATAAACTTTGCCCAGCTCAGAATAGACCACGGGGGCCAATCGGTACGGATGTGTCATGTGTGGAGTTAAGCACACATAGATAATCGTTTTGATCCATATTGTAGACAGGTTCGTGCATTATTGAGGTAAAGCGATGTACTAAAAGAAAGTAGAGAACTAACATCCTTTGGTACATAATCTAATGGACGAGAACCAAAATCGTTGGGCCGATCGATCTCTTTTTGACATCAGAGTACAAGTGAAGTGGGATGGCTATGTAGCAAACATGTGAAGCTAAGGCCGGGTTGAACAACTACTAAAATGCCGATCCTGTTTGTGAAGTTAATTGATCGGGTCATGTAGTTTATGGCTCCTGAATTATTTGCACCAATCTGGAGATAACTCCACTCGATCTCAACAAATTCGTAAGTCCTAACAAAACAGATATATATTATGTAAAAAATCTATATTTGACTTTAAAAAGTTGCTAGTTAGTTACATTGACTTTAACAAGTCAACTTGAATACTTTGCATAGTTGAATTCCTTTTTGAGCTGGAACTATGAAGGAAGTAGCCAGAAACTTTATGGGATTGGTCAACAACTTCCACACTGACCCAAATAACAAAAAAAGATATATTCCGTTAGCATGTGTAACACCCAAAGAGCCAATTAAAAGTGCCAAGAGTGTATCAGTGGCGAGTCAGAGTATAAAGTCATCGGGTGCATAAAACTTTTAATATGAAAATCTATATAGTATATAATTTAAGGATTGGGTTCATTTGAAGAAATAGATATTTTTAGAATATATATATATACTACGCGACAAAATTCTATCGAGTTACGTGCATCTCCGGGAACCCTCCTAGCTCCTCCCCTGTGTGTACCAATAGAAAGGTCAAATTGAATAAACACAGTATAAACAGAAAAATGAGCAGTTAACTAACCTCTTGATGTGGTTGACCTAATTCAAAAGCAGTACGTTTTTGTTGCATAGTTACCCAATAATATTCCTGATTCACAAATGATTTATTCCAGGCTATATCTAAAAGTAACTACTTTAGATTTTGAGTTTTACTTCAAAACAGCAGTAGAGTGAGTATTAAGTTCCTTTTTTTTTTCCTTCGTATAATGATCATTATCTTTTACTCGATCTGTACTTTGTAGTAATTACGTGTTCGAAGTTCAAGTACAAACACTTATTGACCCTGTTGATCAAGAAGCATAAGTACTTTTTTCATTGTACTTCAAGAGTTAAACAATTGTACAATATATTCCTAGGCGTTTAGGTGTAACTAATACCCCGTACGTAGTAATACTATTCTAATCTTTGTTTCCGTTATCTTTTTTAAGAAACATCTAAGATATTTACCAGGGAAGTATAATATAAGCCATATCAATGAAATTTCTTCTCACTCACACTCTTAAAATGTTTTCCATGACAAATGTATCAAGAAGAGATTTATGCAACTGAATCCGAAACTTATGAGCCGGTCATTAACGGATTTACATACCTCTGGGTTATATAGATCATATGATAATATTTTCTTAATCAACATTAACAAAATATCATGTTAGTAGACGACCATTTTGTCAACTTAGTAGGTAAATCCACTCCATCTTCATCATTCTTTTTCAATATATAAAAACAAATAAAAAAATGTTTTGAAGTCTTGGTTGACCAACTCATATCCATCATCACTTGTTTGCATCAATTTTTTCTTTTAACGACGAGTTAGTAGTTAATGATTCGAGCTTACAATGATATCCTATTGCATCAATTATTCATACCATGATAATGAGTTTTTAACGTTCTTTTTAGTAATGAATGCATGCATGCATCAACGTTACTAATTCTGTCCAAATAAATCGATTAAATTAACCAAAAACGGAAAGGTATATATGTAACCAGGACTGCAACTTAACAATTATTAGTTGTTATAAAAGCAACCAACTCTTTTGTTTAATCATACACATCCCACAGATCTTGTCTATAAATACTTCAATCTGGTTCTCCACTTCCAACACAACAAACAAGCCTTCATTTCAACATAATTCGATGGCTCGGTCGATCACCTTGCTCATGGTTCTCATGTCTGTCATGGCTGTAGCCAATGCTTATAATCTCTACCCTCACTTCTATGACCACTCATGTCCTCAGGCTAAGAGCATTGTTCAGTCTGTTGTCGCAAAAGCTGTAGCAAAAGAGCCTCGTATGGCTGCTTCGTTGCTCAGGCTTCATTTCCATGATTGTTTCGTCAAGGTTTCTTCTTTACTCCATTAAATGAGCTTTAATTTAGTGCCCGGGACACAAAATTATCTTGATCGAGCATGAACATTAAGCCTGCCATCAACTCTAGGAACGTACTATTTAGCTCGTACCTACAGTTAACTAGAGTAAAAGTTTAAGTTTACGGATGTATTCCCGCCATTTTTTAGTTATCACGCTAACATACTTAGGTGTCTTAAGAAGCTGGTCAGTTGAATTCATATAAATAACTACATTTTTGTTTTAACCAAATGATCATACATACAGGGGTGTGATGCTTCAATACTTCTCGACAACAGTGGGACCATAATTAGCGAGAAGGGGTCTGTACCTAACCGAAACTCAGCTCGTGGTTTTGAAGTCATTGACCAAATTAAAGCCGCTTTGGAGAGGGCATGCCCTCAAACCGTCTCATGTGCCGATATCATGGCTCTGGCAGCTAGAGACTCAACTGTTCTGGTACCACATACTAACTCAACCACAACAAATTACTATTATGTACCTTAAACTAAAAAATTTCTGTTACCTTTTCAGAAGTAAATTAACATGTTTTGAACTTGTGCAGACCGGTGGACCAAGTTGGGAAGTCCCATTGGGCAGAAGGGACTCACTAGGTGCAAGTTTGAGTGGTTCGAACCAAAACATTCCAGCTCCAAACAACACTTTCCAGACCATTCTCACCAAATTTAAGCTAAAGGGTCTTGACATTGTTGATTTTGTAACACTTTCTGGTAAGATTTAAACTTGATTAGATTCGATTTTTATAATCGGGATCAACTTAACTCATATTCTACTAATTATAATTCAAACGGTTCAAAAGCTCATTCGTGCCAAAAATTTGACTATTAGTTATCCGTAGTCTCTTCGAAGTGTTGCATATACCATGATTGATTGAAGAATCTACTACTTCAAAAAATTCTAAAAAATTTCATCTTAGAAAACTAAGTTATACGAGTAATATTCAGGTTAATTGTCGTCAGAAACAATCTCATGATTAGTTCTTGGTACTTAAATTTGCAGGAAGTCACACAATCGGAAACGCTAGGTGCACCAGCTTCAGACAAAGGCTATACAACAACACTGGCAACGGGAAGCCAGACTTGTCACTAGACCAATCATACGCTGCAAAACTGCGCCAAAACTGCCCAAGATCCGGGGGTGATCAGAACCTCTTTGTCATGGATCCAGTGTCACCAACGAAATTCGATAACAATTACTACAAGAACTTAATAGCTGCTAAAGGTCTTTTGAGCTCAGATGAAATACTCTTTACTCAAAACCAACAAACAATGCAGTACGTGAAGCAATATGCAGCAAATCAAGAGCTTTTCTTCCAGCAGTTTGCAAAGTCGATGGTTAAAATGGGAAATATTACTCCGTTGACTGGTAAAAGTGGTCAAATCAGAAAGATATGCAGGAGAGTCAACAATTAAAACAGGAAATTATGATGAAAGAATTATACTTAATTGTGTTTAATGTTATAATCTGTATCTGATCAGTTGCTTTTGTTTGATATTAATTGTGTGTTTCAATACACTGGTGACATGTCAAATTCACAATGCAAGAAAAGTTGACTTTGAGAAAGAAAGGCCTTGATCGGATAATAGGATGTATCGAGTGATGCCAGCTTGGCCCATTGCGGATACCCTAATGGACGAGAAGTCGAGAACCAAAATTGTCTGTCCGATCCCTTTTTGACACCAGCTATGTAGCAAACATGTGAAGCTATGGCCGGGGTTGAACAACTACTAACGTAGTGCATCTTGTGATCAAGTTAATTCATCGGGCCCTGTAACTTATGGCTCCTGAAACATGGTAGTAGTATAATCAACAAATTAACCACCAAAATAAGTACTTACGTGTTTGAAGCCCAAACAATAGGACTAAAAACAAGCTAAACAAGTAGACACTAAATTAACACATACAACCGGCTTAAAATTTTTGCTAGTTGCTTAACATAGACAAACCAACTCACGCCAAAACTCTTATCATACTATAATTAAGATCATAACATAAGTACAAGAAGTAGTTTACATCTTGTAACACTATCTTTAAGACCAAGATTACAAGTCCATCGTGGTTGAAGATGGTGTTAATAATAGTTGCAACACTCAAAGGGTATGTCAGTTCCCCGCCAACCTAGAGGTTGTGGATTCAAGCCTCGTTGGAGGCATATGTGATATATATTGTGAGATAGAAGAGAAATAATTGTTGTTCCAAAATAAAAAAAAAAGAATAATAAAAAGAACTTACGTCTCGCCATCTTCATGCAAATACCAATTCTCAATCTCTCCAATTTCCCGCCTGTAGACAGTCCTACACTGTATTGTTTTCGAAAGTTCAGAAAGGAGAACCAATTATAAACTGTTGTATAATAAAAGACAACAAAGTACATATTTTTACATGTTCGGTAGTCTTGATAAAATTCGTTATCTTTGTCGGCAAGTCTGGGCACTCTCCTTCAGCAAGCTTAGAAAAGAAGACATAAAAGACTCAGTTACGATCAATGTTCAATTTACATATCTGAAAAATAGAGTGATCTGAAGAATATCTATCTTTATATTATAAAGGCAAATAAACAAGACCTTAGGGAGCAATGAAGATCTAAGCGAGGGAACGCAATGGGGGCTTGGTTTAAAAAAGCGAAAGGCGGTCCGTTGCGCTAAGGGTCCAAGGCGAGAAGCGTTGGGCGATGAGGCAAAAGTGCACGCCTTTCGTAGGCGAGGCGTATACTTTGTACAAAATGATTATATTTTGTTAAAACTTAAAAACCATAATTCATATATATAAACGCATCACGAGGACATTAAAAACAATAATAACCCATTCATTCCTCATTCCTTCTGAGATGGGCTTTATTAAAGGCTTTTCCAAAGCCCAAATACCAACTAGAAAAGGTTAATAAAAGTCCACTCAAAGAGTTTGAGTTTAAATGGCAGTTTTAGAACCAAAAGCACCTGAGGCGCTAAAAAGCGTGCCTTCTAGGCGTCAAAAAGCACCGCCTTAAATCGCTTTTTGTAATGGCTGCGCATTAAGGGTCCTGATGCGCTGACCCCATCGCCTCGCCTCGCCTCACGCCTTAGGCGCAAAAAGGCGCGCTTTTTTAAACCAAGAATGGGGGACCTAAGTCTAAGGCAAACAAAAGCTCCAAGAGAGGCTACCTACCGCCTAAAAAGGAATTAACAATGGAACTCTATATCTGAATAACGCAAGTCAAAAGGCTACTAAAAGACGCTTATAAAGCCTAAACGCAGTAATTATCTCAAACCACCTAGCCCGAACTACGCCCTACCCCGTCAACATAAAATCCTTAGAATAAGCTTCTTTTTTATCATATCACTTTTTTCCCGGGTTTTTACAAACTAAGCATATCAAAACACCGTTTCAAAAGTACCCAAACACCCTTGTAAACACACATAAACTCCCTCTAAAAACTGACAGCAAAACCATCAAAAATAAAAATTAAAAAACAATAAAAATAAAATAAAATGAAATTGTGTAGTGATGATATGTGCTAGTATTGTATCAAACAAAAGGATTGTGAAGTAACACCAACCTGGGTACTCCACGTTACAATACTCTTGTTGTTCTTTGGTGGGCTTGGTCTCCCGGTATGAACATATACCGGAGATACAAGGCTTGGCACAAATTTATGAGCACCGATACGTCTCCAGCCCCTTGACAAGCATTTGTTATTATAATTACAAAAGAAACTCGTCGTCTGCTCCTTAGATGAAGTGAAATCACGCCTACTCATGTAGTGTACAACCTCGTACTTGATCTCACAATCATTAGACAATAATTCCCACGACTCCTGAACATTGTAGCTTCTCATTACCCATACGTCATGGGGGAGGTCGTTCTCATTGTGAATATTGTGAGAAAATATGCATAGTTGATCTTCCAACATGCCTAGTAAGGTGTAGCAACATTCATATCTTGAGTCGTTAGGTTGGGGGATGACTGTATATTCCTCCCGAAATAAATCAAAAGAGAGGATTAGTCTATCTGGATCCTCAGTATCATGATGATAATCAGTCACAAGCCAATGAAGTGCCCCATTGCACAAGATACCAGGCCTGTCAAGATACATCACATACTTGAATTGTCCAATAACTCTCCAAGTATTTGATTTCAAGGACAAGACCTGAACGACTGACTCGTGTGAACCTTTCCGGATGGCCATAACAACCTTGTAATCATCTGTGTATGAATCATAGCCAAAACCCATACTCAACGCATTTCTACTTTCAATCTTTTTAGGAACTAGTGGCGACATAGGCAGTTTTGTAATCTCTCTAGTCCAAGGATTATTAATCACAGTTAGACCATCTTTGAGTAAACGAGAGAAGCATACAAGTCCATTGGAAGAACCAGCAACCTTCCATAAATTGAACTCAGACAAGCTCTCATTATTCTTCTCGGCTGTTTTCCAATACCATGGCATCATTATCCTTCGATGTCTATTATTGCTGGTCATCTTTAAATGTAAATTAGCAAAAGCGGGACTTGATATCAAAGAGTGCCATGACTTACAAACACGCTTCCATTGGATCAAATCTTCTGCATCCGATCTGGATAATATTTCCTCGACCACATCGAGCACATCCATCAAATTGAATCGAATCTGATTAATAATTGGATACAGAGAGTCAAATAGAAGGCACAATGTGTATATATAATATGTACGATTCTTACTAAAAACAGTTGTACTTTCATTCAGCCCAACCATGTTATATCGTATGATAAATGTCCTTATATATGTAATATGTAAATACTTTTCCACTTTAGTCTATACTAGCTAACAAAGATCAGAAGATCATAACCATAATCAGCTTACACAATGCTAAAAACAAAGGGACTGCTTACTGAAATTGATTTATCAACGAGATTTTTTTTGATACAACAGACAAAGCACTCTCTAGGATGTTTGTATAAATTAAACCTAATTAAGATTATCTGCTTACATGATGCAGAACTAAGCATATCTGAACTTATCCCCACTGTGATGTTTTTGCATCTAAAATCCTTGAATAAGCAAAATTGCCAAATGTTCAGACATTTGCATATCTATTTATCGCTTTTTATTACAGCAGAAGCAACTTAAACACTCTCGTCCGCATTTTACATATTACTACTGATTATCTAGTTTTCCTCTTTACCCAAAAACGATTATCTACTTTTCCTTATTTGAAAAGCATAAGCACTTTAATTAACGCAAGCGACCTGGTCACCCCCTAACTAGTACGACGTAGAATCATACCAATCAGCAACCAAACTTCAATGTAGCTTTCATTTTTCAAACCAACCCCATGTCTATAGTCTATACTACCACGAAAATAGTGACACACGTCAACCAGTTTGCCTTTCCCCAATCTCTTACACCAGTATGACACCATCACCAGAAAATGCTGAAACCGCCAACAAATCCAAAATATGCCAAAAAGTATTTGTTTCCACCTTTCATACAGGTACTACTAAGCTAGTGTATTACACAATCGACAGCCAACAATATGAGTAGTTTCCACATAAAAATCAGAGAAAGAATATACACATACATACAAATCTGCACACTCTAATCCAGATCTGATATGAAGTCAACTAAGCTGCAAACAAGTCTAACTTAAGGGCTGTTTGTTTTAGCTTATATAACGTAAGCTCGTTTCGGTTTATATAACATAAGCCTCAATTTTGTGGCTTATTTGTAGACTTATGGGCTTATATAAGTGTATTATGGCATAATACACTTATATAAGCCTATAACTCTCGAAATAAACTTCAAAAAATTGTGGTTTATGAAATATAAGCGGAAATATGGCTTGTTTTCGGCTTATATAACATAAGCCCCAATTTTGAGACTTATGGGCTTATATAAGTTTATCTTGATATAATACACTTGTATAAACCCATAAGTCTTGAAATAAGTCACAAAATTGGGGCTTGCGTTATATAAGCCGAAAACAAGCCATATTTCGACTTATATTTCGTAAACCCAAAATTTTTAAGCTTATTGATGACTTATGCGCTTATATAAGTTTATTATATCATAACAAACTTAGATAAGCCAAAGCAAACACCCCCTTAGTACATCAGTAAACCAAAGCTACATCTTAAGATGAGTGATTGAGCCCGATCAAAGAAGTGTTGGGGAACTATCCGTAATGCATAAACATTGGCGAAAGAAAAAGGGGAAACGCAGGATTGTAAGGACCAGACATCCGATAGCAAGTGAAATAGTAAACATGTATTATTTCATTCCCAAAATCCTTCTGAGATCATTATAAGTTTATTATGGTATAATACACTTATATAAACCCATAACTCTCTAAATAAACTTAAAAAATTGTGGTTTATGAAATATCAGCCGAAATATGGCTTGTTTTCGGCTTATATAACTTAAGCCCCAATTTTGTGACTTATTCTGAGACTTATGGGCTTATATAAGTTTATATCATGATATAACACACTTATATTAACCCATAAGTCTCCAAATAAGTCACAAAATTGGGGCTTACGTTATATAAGCCGAAAACAAGCCATATTTCGGCTTATATTTCATAAACCCTAATTTTTTAAGCTTATTGGAGATTTATGGGGTTATATAAGTTTAATATATCATAATAAACTTAGATAAGCCCATAAGTCTCCAAATAAGCCACAAAATTGAGGCTTACGTTATATAAGCCGAAACGGGCTTACGTTATACAAGGCAAACAAAACAGCCCCTTAGTAAATCAGTCAACCAAACCTACAGCTTAAGATGAGTCACTGAGCCCGATGAAAGAACAATTGGATGACCTACATCTATCCCTAATAGGGCGAAAGAAAAAGGGCGAAACGCTGGATCGTAAGGACCAGACATCCGATGATAACAAGTGGTATTTGCAAGGTTTATGAATTGGATGAACTGATAATCAAATCCAAAATAGGCTCGAAATTAGAATGAATCAACTGATTTTTAAACACGAAATCATTTACTAAATGATTGGATATAAGGATTACACACAAAATTAAGTAGATATAAATATAAATTAATTGATTAAACTTGCCAATTGAGCTAATTGTACTGAAATCGTCACTCCCCACAACTGTTTTTTTTCAGGGTGCGTTTGGTTGGAGGGTATAATTAGAGGGGCTTTGGGTTAAGTAAAAAAAAACAGATTTGTAAATTATAGGGTTTTTTTTTTTAAAATTGTGGTAACGAGGGTGTTTTAATACTACATACGTATTTCACTTGCTATCGGATATATGTATATTTTTTTTTATATTGAATATGTAATATTGAGTTAGAGTGAAATGCACTTTTAATACATTTGGTATGTCCAGATTGCATATATAGTAACTGGTCTTTTGAAAGTGCAGGCGGCCTCCCTGGTCTTCTATTAAATGTTCATTTAGGTACTTTGACCTTAACGAACGTTATCATTTGACCGTTATGTTTCGTTGCTACATGCCTTTTTATGTCTTTTTCCTTTTTTACCCATCACCCCTTCCAACATCATCACTACCACCTACACAAAAACCACCTCCGACGCCACCATCACCCCACCACCCCCGTCGCCACCATCAGTGCTATTCTTTTCTTCAATTAAATCCTACGTCCTTTGCTTCCCTTCAATTTATCCTTCACGTGGTACTAATGAAAAGAGTATTATCCTTTATCATAGTAATATAAACATAACATTCAAACACTGACCACATTCTATGTCACCCATTCACGTAACCAATAAAATACTCGAAACACTGATCCATATCCCAATCTCATTCACACGCTGTTTTTTGTGGATCTTCAATAAACCAGTGAGAGCCAATCAGCCATACATCGTTCATTAACCTGTTGTACTTTAGTTGTTGCTGTTTTGATTAGATATTAACATAACGATCTACGGTTTTGAAACCCCAAAACACGCACATCTCTGGAACTTGTCAACACCATAGAATCATGAAGCAAAATATGTATATAAGTAGCATGATCAAACTTCAATCTTCTATCGAACAACCTTCATAACAATCAGAGTCAGATCTAAGGTTTTTCTATCAAACCTTAAAAAGTCATTCACAACTTCAACAACGACATACACTACGTATTTAGGGTTCGCAACATCGGAGGTGGTGATTGTGCAGGTGGTAGTGATCTTGGTTTAAAAATGCGCGCATCATTGCGCAAATTGCACGCATCAATGCATTGCATTCAAAATTTCGCATCAAGGCGCCTAATGCAGTGTCATCCCAAAATGCGTTCGCATTAAACCGCAATTCATCGCAATTGTGTATTGCTAGCAACGGTAGCAATTGTCACAGTCTAGAACTTAGGCCATTTTTGTCAAATTTTAACCATTTAAAAGAGACCTACATATTTGAATGGCTTTTAAAAAAAAGACTTGTTAGAAAAACATCTAAAACAAATACAATAACGAAAATATAGTATGTTGCATTTTGCTATGTGTTATTTGTCAAGCTTTACTCTCGATTTATTTGTTTTACAATTGATTATAGGACTAATTTTAATATGCTAGTAACTTATTTTGTAACTTTATTGCATTTATTTGGTACTTGAATATTTTTTGTTACTTTTTTATACTAAACGCATCGCGTCTAAATTGCGCTCGCAATCGCATCATGCATCACGCAATGGCTTTTGGGACATTTACCGCAATGGATCGCAAAACGCATTTTTAAACCAAGGTAGTGATGATGTTGGAAGGGGTGATAGGTAAAAAAGGAAAAAGACATAAAAAGCCCTGAAGCAACGAAACATAACGGTCAAAGGATAACATTCGTTACGGTCAAAGTACCTAAATGAACACTTAATGGAAGTCCAGGGAGGCCGCCTGCACTTTCAGAAGACCAGTTACTATATATGCAATCTGGACATACCACGGGTATGAAAAGTACATTTCACTCTACTGAGTTATCTCTTGAATTATCTTCCGTTCAACTAAACGGATGAAAAATATGTATTCTTTACTCATGGATTTTAGTTTTATATTTATGACATTGTAGTATAAATATAAAAAAATAATTGATTTATGGTTATAGTAGTAATAGATCATAATAAAAGAATATAAGTTAATGTTTTAAGTTAATTTTAACTTTATTTTAACTTATATTAATTACTATCACTTAAATTTATGATTAAAACTCAAAAAAATTTATGAAAATAAGTTTTTAAAATAATTTTTTTATTAAAATTCTTGACCCGACTGAGTTTATCAAACCGGGTCAACCAGGAGTAACGAAAAACCGGCGGTTCAATCGGGTTCTCAAACAAGTAAAAACCTTGTCACATTCTGCCCGGTCTCCGAGCCGGTTCAGAGTTCAACCGACCAGCTCAAACCGATTTTTAAGACATTGGTATTACGTGTAGTCTGGAAAAAGATCCCCATAGACCCCTAGTTTAGCATAGACTCAACCAACCAATCACAACCATCCATTTTTATCATGTAACAAAAAAACTCATTTTTTAAAAATTAAATATCTCACAAATTCGTTTATCGTTACATAAAACAAAACATATCATCGTGACGAGAATTAAATCATCTATCTATCGAGGGGCACATGTATATACTTTCGACGAACTTTTTTTCGATTTTTTTTCTTAAGTCACGTATGGAGAGAATCATATATGATTCGTCACGAAACATATATGATTATTAGAAAATCATATATGATTCATATCACGAATCATATATGATTTTCTGAAAATCATATATGATTCGTGACGAATCATATATGATTCTCTTCAGACGTGACTCAAGAAAAAAAAGTTCGTCGAAAGTATATACATGTGCCCCTCGATAGATAGATGATTTAATTCTCGTCACAATTGTGTATTTTTTTTCGTTTGACGATTTACCGTTTGTGAGATATTTAATTTCTAAAAAAGTGGTGGGAAGTGGGTTTTTGAAAAAATGGGTGATTGTGATTGGTTGGATAGGTCTATGCTAATTTAAGTGTCTATATAGATCTTAACTCTCTGATTGGATTTGTTTAATTGATCAAATTGGTGGTCAATACAAGGAATATTCCATTGACTTGTATAAAAGAAAGTAACGGTTGTTCTTTTATGTGACATATATCATGTATTCATGTCACTAGTTAGGTTAGAATGGCCAAAATAATACGTGTCTCACACTGGGCTTAGTTTAGTTCGATTATAAGCCCAATACCTACCTATATATACGTTGGGCCTGCTCGGCTTGAGTAAGATCCGAGTTTTAGTAAGATCCGAGTTGGCAGAATGGTCAACTTTTTGAGACCCTCGGGTTTGACCGAGTCAACTATGTTGGCCGAGTCAACTTAATCGAGTCACACGAAGAACATGAAATTGTTTTGGCTTCAAGATCTAATAAAGGTCTCAGGTAGGGCGTATACAAATCAAATCAATGAGTTGATTATAACAAAAACCGTTATTAATCCTTCATAATATTCGAATATCAAAGATGGTTAATATCATTACATGGATCTGTGATGAGTTTTCTATTTCGAATGTTTAATTCGATGAGAGAGATGTTTTGATGTTGATGATGTTAACTGATTGTTGTTATTGTAAATTGTTCATTTGATGAGTTTGACTCGACTAAATTGACTCGACCAACATAGTTAACTTGGTCAAGCCTCTTAGCGGGATACGTGCAAACATTCTATCTCGTTGAGGCCGACGAGATTTGGGGAGAGTAACGTTTATAAATATGATAAGAATAGGTCTTCGTGTCCTTGCAAACGTTAGTAAAATCATAACAAGTTTTTTATTTTCTATTTAGTAGTTATTTTTAATGTACTCCGTGTAAGATACGCTTACACTAAAATATGACAAATTTTTTATCATTAGATATGATTTTGTAGCAAACATTGCCTATAAAAATATGATTAGTTTCTTTGTTTAAATAAAAATGTTGCTTATTAGACCGAAGTTAGTGTCACGTAGATCGCCTCGTTTAAATAAGTTTTAAATCATTTGAGATGAAGACTCGTTTGCTTACAAAGGACATTTTTTAGCCATCTCGCTAAGATCATTAATGGTCGTCTTTACAGCAACACACGGAGCATAACATTAGTAATCACAATCTTAACAGCAACATACCTCACCAATTTAGGCGTGAACCACGCTTCCTAGCCTTACGCTTAACGTTCTTTTTCCTGTTCTTTAGGGCCGGTCAAATCTTCTTCTTTTCGGTCACGGGTATACTCACCAGTGTTGTTGTGTGCATAATGTGTGAAGCATAAAGTGGCGGACATCGCATTCACCTGATTAAAACAAATTATAGATAATAAACACAAACAAGGCAGCCCATACTAAACTTAATTTCATGACAAATACAACAAGCTAAGATACCTACCACCGGCTATATATTTGAGTTTGATAAATGATACTAGCTAGGCACTAATGAAATATTAAGTATCGATGTAGTTAGATACGAAGGTCCCCTCCTTATCGCCGGCTAATCAGTTATGATTCTACTCATTAATATATATATATATATATATATATATATATATATATATATATATATATATATATATATATATATATATATATATATATATATATATATATATATATATATATATATATATATATATATATATATATATATATATATATAGAGTAGCGATCCAGTAAGAAGAGAAATAAAAATAAGAAGAATAAGAAGAACTCTGGACTACACATTTTAAATAAGAGTGAGAATTTTAAGGGGAGATGCAGGAGATTTTGTAGGTGCATCTGAAATGAGTGGTTGTGGTTTCTTCTCATCCTTCTCATTTTTGTTAATCTTCTTATTAGATCCTAACTCTATATATATATATATATATCAATTATTGACGGTTACGACGTCGTTTTAGCAATGCCAATGCCGTTTTGTTAGTTTCCAATTGTCGTTTTGGAACCATCGGGAACATTAGTACAATAGTAAGAAAAAGCAAATTAACACATCACCCCTTACACTATGGGATATATTACAAAAAAGACCTTGGACTTTTAACTATATACATTTTTTAGCATAACAAATTTATTTATCAAATATGGAGCGATATTTATGGATTTCTTCAGAAAAAATACCGTTGAAAATATCGTCGTATTGTGAACCAAACGAGCCTAATATTGCAATGCATCCGACATATGTACGATTTTATAAAAATATGTTGAAACTTAATAGACATTTTAAATTTCCCTTTATCGACATAATTTTTAAGGTTAGTCGTTCATTCAAAGGCCAATCATTGACATGAATAATTCTTCGTTTTATCAACCTATTGCCAGTAGTGTGTTATGCATCCTCCGCCGCGAAGCGCCATATATCTCGTATATATTATACAGCGCAGCATACGACGTCGTATCGAAGTCTTGGATGTTGTTTTATTAATAGGTGTGGGTGTCGTTTTAAGACCCTACCAAAATAAATGCACGTGGATAAAAAAAGATTACAAGAGAACCCCTTATATTAAGAAAAGTGTTATAAAAACAACCTTTAACTATTAAACACTTTTTAAGCATAATAAAATTAATTTATTAAATATGTAGCATATATTTATTAACTTTTTGAGAGAAAAAATACTGTTAAAAAGCTCGTCGAATTGCGTATCAAACAAGCCCAATATTACAATGCTTTTGACACACGTATAATTTGATAAAAAATGTTGAAACTTTATACACAATTAAATTTTTTTTTTATCGAAATAGTTTTTGAATTTATTCGTTCCTGCAAGCCCAATCATCGCCATAATCATTGATTCTACACCTTCCGCCGCGAAGCGTGTGCTATATACCTCGTATATATTATTTGTGGACGTTAACGACGTCGTATTAGCTTTCCTTATGTCGTATTGTTAATATGTGTTGTCGTTTTGAAATCCCTCCAATAAAACAAATAGACCGCATGTGAAGGAAAGGAAAAATTACTAAACAATCCTTTATATTATGGGACATTTATTTATCAAATACGTAATGTATACTCATCGATTCTTTTGGAAAAAAATACCATTGAAAATATCTCCTAATTGCGAATAAAACGAGTACAATATTGCAATGCTTCTAATACATGTATAATTTTATAAAAAAATGTAGAAACTTAATATACACTTAATTTTTTTTTACTAAAATAGTTCTTAAAGTTACGCGTTCTTTCCAAGACCAATCAAACGCGAATAATCTTTCGTACTATTGGTCCATTAAAACCATTAGTCCTGCGTCTCCGCCGCGAAGCACGGACTATATACCTCGTTTGTACAATTGCAGGTCATGAACAAATAATATTAAGCTACAACGACTTCATATTTCGTGACAACAGAAAAGTATTGACAAATGCAAATTAAAGAAATAATTAAATTCATATATCATCTTATTTTTAAAATCCTCAAAATATAAAAGACTAGCTTCAAGGCCCACCCGTTGGGCGGCGAGCTTTAAAGATTTAGTTGAAAAGACATTTACATTTTGATAATTGTTCGATATTGTTTTGATTGTTTCAACTATTGCTTATCGTTTACATAACTTCATCGGATTTGTATCTAATGTTATCATTTACAAAAGACAATTGTTCTGTGGTGTTTTGGTTGTTTCATCATCAGTTTCATGAGATTATATAATAATGGAAAACCCAATGAATAGTATTTAGAAAAAATTAGTCATTACAAAGGCTAACCAAAGTTGATGAAGGACTCATTTAAAAACAATGTTGCTTGTGTAATTGCAATAATTGCCATTTTTATCACCACATAACACCTCTAAATATTTCTTGCTCTTTACCCTTGGTATATTCACACAGAGTTTACAATATCCATGTGCGAAAAAAACTGATTGTTCCCAATACAGTAAACAATTCTTGTCTTTTTTACAATATCCACGTGAAACTATATAAACTTGATTGTTGAAAAAAATAGGTAACAAAATAAGAGCAAACTTATACTATTTGATTCGCTTCTTATACTATTTGATTCACTTCTTCATAGATTGTTGTTCGCAAGGTAACACTTTTCTACTAAAGATGAATTGTATGTATTATAATCAAATAGTAACAAAGATGGCAATATCCAAACACATGTCTAAGAAGAAACATAAAGAAAATACCAACCTATATAAATTCTTTCCCGGTATACATGTACAACCCATGACTAAATAACCGCCATCAATAAATCTTTGACGCGGATGCATTGAGCTTCAAACAAACTTCTTGACATGCTTGAGTTAGAAGTAACAATGTTGAAATCACTATAACGTAATCGTGCCCAAAACTATTATGAGACCGTGTAAGTTTAGTTATAACACATGGTTGAAAATAGCTAATTTTATATTCGACTAAAACACGCGCATTAAAATAAGATTCAAAATATAATCGCAATAAATAAAAAATAAGTGAAAAAATAAAATGGATGAATATGTCAAATGTTACCTTTAACTTGTCTACAACCGAATTATCTTACTTTCTTTAGAGCTGAGACTTCAAGAGGCGGATATTGGTTTTGAGTCCATCCCCAGCATCGAGATAATACAAGAGGCAGATACTGGTTGCTACACTTGACATATTAAATGAGTTCAATTTAAAGTGATACACAAATACTATGCTTTCATTCCACATTATTTTTTGCGTAGCTTAAGAAAGTCAAAAGTGAAAAGCAAATATTTACCTGAAAGACTGAAAGATGATACAAATCTAACGGCAAGTCAGATAAAATATTCATTGTGAGTCCAACGCGTTTTCACTTTGCCGGGAAAATCTGTTAAACTGATCCAAGGTATAATTCATCTTTTGCCAGCCACATTTAACATTCGTCGCGAGTATGTGATGCAACCTAAGTGAGCCATGATTGACATAATTTAGGACAAAGTTCATTTGCCACTTTAAATGATGTCTGACTCGATAGAGAACCCATCTATTTGTTAGTTTTTTTAACATCGAAACTTGTCATTAACTAAATTTTTTGGCGATGTATACAGAGATTAACATAATCTCATATCATATGAATTATTATGTCAACCAATAGGTAAAAGTAAGTTTATGGGGTGCAAGATAAAAAGAACCAGACCCCAAAAGTCGATGAAAATTAACCTTGTTTCTCTTACACCACAGAGCCCAAATAGTCTACATGCTAATCTTTATTGCTGGTATTTCTTGTTTAATTTCTTGACTTGTTCTTATTGTTGAAGATACTTTATTTCCAGACCTACACACTTAAACCCACGTCTTTTACAACCATGAGAACTGAAAGAGAAGCGTGTTTGCTGGCTGACAGGGCGAACATGTACATTGATGGGTTATACCTTGGATATGGTTGTTCTTTATAGCCATTTAAGAATTTATGTGATCACATTATTAGGATGTAACATGATTAACTTAGCCTACCACATATATCGTGTAATCGTGTTAAAGATGCAATGATAATCTGTTTGAATTTACCTGTTTGCAAATTCCTTCATCCTTTTCATACGACCTTACAGAATTTACGAAGACCTGCACGATTAAGTTAAAATTACCTTAGATAAACGCTCAGCATGCATCTTAGCAGTTTTTGAACATTTGTGATTTATTCAAACTAATCAAAAAGGGGTTGTTCTTTGTCATTTAAGCATGTCATCAAATAGTTTGTATGCATTGACTACTTGGCCGCCATCAACAAACAAATTTCTAACTATGTAATTCATTCAAACAATCAAATATAAAACTAAAGCATATAAACATTTTATACAATATCTAAAACATTATAGATTCATTGCATATCGAACATATTTGTGCGAAAATCCAAAATTAAGTACCATAATCACCCGACAAAAACAAAATCATATTTCAAATTTGAATTGATCAAACATATCAAATATCATGTACCTTATCTTTAGCACATCGTGGGAAGGATTTTTTCTACAAACATCGGTTCTTTATCAGCTGATCATCAAAATTGTTTCTTTGAGTATGAAACTTCATAAATTAATATTCCGAAATATAAGTGAGAAAGAAACCATGTAATTGCACTCCAAGGTTGATGCTCATATAATGGTTTAATGTATGATTGACTAAAAAATAAGGTTTCATGATTATGATTGATTATCATGGTGATTTGTTTGTGTGAGTTTTGGTGATGGCGGCCGGATCAGTACATGTGGGTTTAATATTTTGTTTTCAGACGTTTATTTTCACATTAAATGTTTAAACTGAGAACCATTCTCAACCCTTGATTATTTCTATTTTACAGGTGTCATTGTTTTAGAATTTTAGGGCAAAGATTATTTTTTTCAAAACCATCCTTTATATAGATAGTAGATTTCTCTTCAGTAGTCCATGAAGAATTGGTTTTCCAGAAGGGAAAGGCTTGTCGATAGTTATGTGGAACAAGAACATCCCTTCTTCCGTCTTCGGACTTGATCCATAGATCATTATTCTCAGTTCTTGCGAGTTCGCGCAAGGTATGAACAGCAGCAATGGCACTTAATTTGTAATTAGCCCATTGTTTTAATGAATAAAAGAATGAATGGATATCCCTATTATAGGCCAACGTTTTCCCCTCTCCCTCCTTCCTGTTTTTTTTTCTTCTTCTCTTTACTAAACGAATGAATGAATGAATGAATCCTTCTATTTATGTTTTTTTTTTTTTTTTTTTTTTTTTTAGTTTCTAAGTTTTTTTTCGTACTAAATGAATATCAACCACCACCATACAACAACAACAACTAGAACTGATGTTTAATATGGTAACTATCTTATTTTTAAGTATTTATTTTTTGTTCTCTTTTTCTTTTAAAAATTCAAATATTGTTTTGATTCGTGTGGAATGGAATAACTCCCTTATTCTTCAAGTAAACTTTGTGTTCGAATCTAACAAATACGGTATCAATTTTGAAGAAAATCGATCATATAATTGATTAACCATTAGCCGCACCAGGAAAAATCTCACCAACTACTATCAAAAGGCAAATAACCGATAACCTGTAACGTTTGTCATTCCATAATGTGAGGGCATACATGACTTACTCATCAGTTGTGGCTATTGTTGTATTTTTCGCAGCGATTTTTATCACATCCAGAAGACTATTTATCTGACTTCAAACACTCGTCATACTCTCTCTTGATCCAACAATGGTCCTTCATGAAATCATGCTTTTTCTTGTTCTTGGTTGGGTCTGTTTTCTGTTTGAAATAGTTATCGGGGTTCCTGGGCTCAATGTTGTGTTTGCGACAAAAGGGCACCCAAAGCTACATTCAGTTCTGCGCAGAAGTATTATAGTAAACATCATTGACTCTTTTTCTGACTTTGTCTATGTACCTATCCCTCTTGTGAAGCCATGATGTGCCTCACCCATTGTTTTGAAACCCAATTCCACCCGGTTAAGGTAAAAAAAAACGGATCGAATTAACGGAATTTTTATTTTCGAAACCCATTTAAACCTATCGGTTCGAAGTGTTCGAAGTGACGTGGTCAACCGGTTCTTGGGAGCCGACTGTTTTTGTTCTTTTTTTTCTTCATATGCTTTCTTACAAATAAAACAAGTATACAATTGCGACGTAAATTTATTTTTACATTTGGTAGAAGACCGAGTTGACCATGTACCGGTAACCCGAGGTTTCAACCGGGTCGACTAAAGACCGGTTTTTAAAACCTTGGTCTCACTGATTAGGCAAATTGATTCGGTGGTGGTTTCATTTCTAACTTTTAGAGCCTTAAATTTTAAAATGCTTGTCTTTGCGATTCAAATACTCCTGAACAGAAGTAGGAACAAAACCGGACGGTTCATGAAAAAAACCAAACCGGTTTTTGAGAACCAGTTCCCTTAAACCGAATCGGCATTTTCGTGACTGGTTAGATAAAATGGCCCGGGCCGGTTTAAAAACTGGTTACGGTTAAAAAGGATTAAAATCTAACCAAAAATTGGTTTCAAACTGAACGGGTTTAAGTCAAAGTGGTTAATTGACCGGTTGACTCAACCGTTTTGAAAGAAAAAACCGATTAGTCCATCTCGACTAGAAAAAAGAGTTGAACCAATTTCTGTTTTTCTTTTACAAAAAAGAATCCAGTTAAAAGTGTTTCAAATAAACAAACTCTCTTAAACTAACCCCATTTTTCAAAACCAATTACAGAAGAATGCTGTAACAATAGGTTATAAAATTCTGGTTTCTGGTTGATTTCCAAACCCCGACAACGGAATCCACCTTTGCAACGAATTGATATGAACTAAACCGTTATAAACCTTATGGTCACAAACTGCAGCTCTGAGAGTAAAAGTTTGTAAGCATCAACATTCCAACAATAAATGAAACATATGAGACTGTACACGAGTCGAAGCATTTACAGGTTCCTGAGATTTTAAACTTTGTCATCATACCATATACGAACCATACGACTTGTTAGAATAACATGGTAACCTGTCTGATTATCTGGCTATGACAACCTATTACCAGATTTAGCAAGTGCTTGAATTTATCGCCAAGCTCTAATGCATTAACATGTCTATCAGAGTTTACAAAAAGATGCATGGAGTGGGAAATTAGTCGTCAATGGGCACAAATTATCTTTAGCGCATAATTTGAGAAGGATTGGACAAAATGAGGACAGTGCTAATAAGTAATGAGTCCCATAATTTGCAGAAATATCTATACGGTGAAAGGCGTTTCAGCATAAACAGAGATAAATCCAACAATGACATCATAAAGAATCGTCAGAACCACCAGAGAGCGACATCTTTATTTATCTTTAGATGTTTGTCATTTTGACCAGATTAGCCCCTCAAAGAGGAACACCAGAACATCTAAACAAAGACGCCGCACTCCTCCAAAATCATCGGAAGATTATCTCTTAGTTCACGTTGACACCATCATTGATTTTATCTAGAGTCATTCATGTTGAATCGCTTTCATGGTGCAAGATTGTATGCAAAGAATGGTGCTCTTTAATATCGAGACTCATTTCATCAAATCCCATCTCTATCAGCTAGAAACATTCATTATGCTCATTCATGACTAATTTTCAGCAATGTGCCAAACCGTCTAGATCTAAAAAGTTGTTCATGGCTTCATGCTATTATATTTAGTTACAAAATGAAAGGCAATTCTTATCACCTAATGGTATCTACTCCATATTCTTTTCAGATTTCTTACTACTTTTCCTTACACAGTATCATGGTGACCTAGTAACATAAATTGCATACAACATTTCTTAAAACAGAACTTAAACATCCAGAAAGTTTTACACGAACTGTGAAATAAAAACATAGAGTGCAGAGATGAATTGCCTATCAGTTGAACTTTGAATACACAGATACAAAGAAACAATAGATTCCTGCATACAGAGACATACTACCAAGTTTGTTACCGAAAGGAAATGCGACACCTAGTTTAGTTTGTTGACATAAGCAACCAAATTTTCAGTTACTTAGATTCATTAAAATAAGGAACACGCACAACTGGTATTGAAGCTAGGAGCATTAACCAGGGTAAGCAGCGATGAAATCCTGCATTCAAAAAGGAAAAACCATAACTCCATTACTAATGTGTTGACATTGCAAGAACTTTCGCTACACGAAAAGAAAACAGTACACACGAGTTTCATTTATTCTGAAGTCATTTTACATGCTATGCAAATAAAATGCAAGATATTCTCTATTTAAAAGAGCAAAAATTACCTTATCTCCAAGCCCTGACGGGGGTATCGGGTGAAACCAAACTCTCCACAACGAGACACGATTCAAGACATTCATCAATGTTCTGAATCTCTGAAGAGGAACCCATTTTAGAATCATACACAAGCAATTTCGACCCGAACTGCAACAACACTTTCCCATCATTCGAAATAACCAAAGGAACCGAAAACTGATCCCTCCCCGGATCAGTCAAATACGGAACAGAAACCAACTTCGACCAAGACTCTTTCACTCCATATTCCTTCATCACCCACAGATAATGCTATACCTTTGAAACAAGATACAAAGGCCGTCTAAATGCAAACTAAAATCAATCCAGATACTCATTGCTCGCAAACATGAAGTATTCAAAATTAACGTTTAATAATACCAAGCCTTCTCCCAAGGTTATCTTTGAAATCATAAATAGAATAGATAAGACCATGCTCATCTTGATCTGTAATGACCAGATATCTCGAGGACGAACCGAGAAAAACTCTATCAGCAGTGACGCTTCCTGTCGCGGTTACAGACTTCAGTTTTTCCCATTTTGTTCTTTCGAAATTTTTAAGCACCCAGAAGACACTGTTTTCTAAAGAAATTTCATGGAGACCTAGGAAACGACCAATGCCACAAATGTGGTATCGGTTGTTGTTCTTAGGATTATTGTCATATACAGGTGGCAAGGATATTCGGCGAAAACTTTCTTGAACTGTATCCATGGAAAACAAGTAATGAAATGAATTAACATCCCAATGGAGATATCTACCATCAACTGATACCGGGTCATGCCAAGAATACTTCATTTGACCTGTATATAAAGGCCCGTTAATCTTTTTCCATGTTGAGGAATTATGTTGATACAAAAGTTGGATGGAACGAGCTTGACTCGAATTATGCTTAATTCGGGGTCTTGTGGACTCCGGCTCTTGCACCAAGTGAAACTTGTTTGAGGACCATGCGCACTAAACAGACACCGTTAGGCTTACCGTGGGTTTGTGACCCACGATTAGACTCCGGCGTGAGAGTAAGTAATCGGTTTGAGTATGTAAGTGTTTAGGGTATTGTGTGTATCGTACCTTTGTGAAACCTATGGGGTTCCTTTTATACTCGAGAGAGTCCAGGCTGGGCTCCCTGTTCTTGCGGCCTAAGGAAGAGATAATGACTCAGAATAGCTTGATCTTTATCATCTAACTAAGGCAAGTGTATATCCCTTTTCCTTAGACGAATATAACTATAATATAAGTTATATTCTGTCTGATCATGTCGCACTGCTTACCGGGCCACCTGGGCTGCGCGCGCGCATTGCACAAGTATCTAATCCATACCTGATGGATATGGGTAGTACCCGTGAGTCGGACTATCCAGCCCGACTAGGGACTATACGTCATCATGTCCTCCCAGTCTAGTGATCGCAGGTTCCAACCGCGGCTACTAGACTATAATTGAACCAAACAGAACCGCACAGCCCAAGTATAAATTTGAAACATTCCCGCCAGATAAGATCAATGAAGGTGTTTGTATAAGCTTATATATGGGCTTATTTTCCTGGCCTTATGTTTCTGATTTTGAGCTTATGATGACATAAATAAGCTAAAAAAAATAAGCAATGAGTAATATAAGGTCATAATAAGGATAATAAATAAAAACCCATTTTTAAGAAACGATAGTACACTAATAGGAATCGAACCTGAAAATGTATATACAAAGCTTTTAATGGGGAAATTGGGGCTCGGTTGGAGAGAGCATTTAATAGTTTTTGCTTTTCAACAAAGCTTTTTGATGAGGGTGTTTGGTTAAGGTTATTACTCCCTCCGTCACATATTAATAGTCCACGTTACTATTTTTTGACGTCACAAATTAATAGTCCAGTCCAAAAATAGATAAGAAATGTAGATTAAGTTTAATATATCACCTCACTTGAGGGTATTATTACAATCAATGAAGAAGTTGTAAATTAATTCGTTAAAGGTAAAATTGTCATTATGTAAAAAGTAAGAGAGAGAAAACTAAAAAAGTGATTTTTTATTAAACTGCGTGTTTTTGGTCGGTAGACTATTAATATGAGACGGATGGAGTAGCATTTAATACTAAAATAAGCTTAACTTATTGCTATGTGAACATTTGTATCGTTGACTCGGATCGGATTGGAAAATCGAATTGGACCAAACCAATTTAGATTGGATTGGAGAATTTTACTTTGGTCTTTGGTCTAGGGTTTTGGACTATTTTAGTTCTCCGTCCGATTCGATTTTACTAAAAATTCTTTTAATTATGTCTAACATGATTAGACCGGACCGATGACCGGGGACCTAACCGTTTGGGTCCGGTCTTGGTCCAGGGTTATGGACCATTTCGGTCCTCGGTTCGGTACTGCCCAACAAATCTACTATTCTCAAACGCTCAAGGTGGTCTAAATCCATAGAGTGCATATCGTCTGACAATCCAAGGTTCTGATATTCCCTGATCATGTAAAGAAACATGCTTTATAAGGCTGGGGGAGTGGTAACACAAAAAACCCACCGCCACCTCAACTCACCCACAACTCACCTTTCAAGGTTCTTAAGAAAAAAAAAACTCACCTCCACCTCACCCTCATTTTATATAAAATATACCCCATTAAATACCCCACTAATAAAACCCCACTCACAATCTATTAAAAAATTAAAAAAGAAAATAGTGGGGCCCACCACTTGTAAAAACTCACGGGTGAGTAAGTGACAAGTAGTGGGTTTTTGAATAATAACTCACGCGTGGGTTATAGTGGGGTTCATAGGGTGAGTTTTGCCAACTAGGACTCACCCGTAGGATTAACCCACCACTCCCCCTAGCCTAAGGTAAACTAAAAAACGAAAATATGTCAGAAAAAGGAAGAAAAGAGAAAGATGATTTAAATTGATGACTAACATATGTTTACAGCCATTGCTAACTCCTTATTTCATGCCATAGATTTATCATTGAAAGTGCACATATAGGCCTAGTTAAGCCTGAAGACTAAATTTTTGGTCCAGTACTTATTTGGTTCGGTTCATTTGAAAACTCATGTTAGCTGTAGGCCCAAACAAGTTTATAAACTGGTTACGTGCGACTTTTTTTTATATGTTAACGTAATTATGGCAATCAAAAGAGTTTTTTAGATTAAAATTCCCGAAGATGGATCAGTCTCAGTAGATCCTTCACTCCTCACCGGCTTACGGAAAGAGAGCCCTAGGGAGAGAGTTTCGATAGATGACTCATCATAGACAACTCTAACATATTTGATAAATAAATTGAGAAGAGTATTTTAGATACTATAGTTTTTCATGGATATGAAGGGACTCATCCCCACCATCCATCTCATTTTCATCTAATGGATAAGATTAATTATATTTTATTTTTACCATATTTTTTATAATTTAAATATCTTTTAAACCGTTAAGTGTTAAACGAAAATAATTATACCATCGCGACAAGCGTTTAATTATCTTTCTACCAATATGCACTATGATATACTTTCGAAGAAAAAAAATCGATTTTTTTTCTTCTTGCTAAAATTTCCGTAAAATATCATATATGATAATATTGTTTCATCATATATGATACAGTGTTAAATCATATATGATATTGATTTATATCATATATGATCGGCTGATGAAGATGCAGGGGTATGGCTCTCATCCGAGCAACAGATTTCATTGCTCTGAATACTGATTTCCAACCACAATGACTCACAATCCACTTATACTTTTGTGTGCTGATATTGCTGTTTGCGGATCACATTCTACCACTAAGTTGCTCATCTCAAGCCATTGTATCACATTGTCATGTTTCAGGTCAGGATAGACCGGGTCCGCCACAAGGGGACCAAGTGAGGTTTCTGCAAACTTAGGTTCTGTTGTATCAAAAGCTTGTTCGAGAGTAGGCATAAGTTTGACAGAGAGTCCATTAGTGGTGTGAACATGTGATGGAAAGTTGGGTAATTCGGAAAGGTGAAGGTGTATGGGTTGGATCAGTGTTCTTATATGAAAGTCCATTAGTGGTGTGAAGATCTACACAGTAACATCGATTCCACGAGAAGCCTAACGAAAATTTCAAGAATCGTCTCATTTCTTTCGTAGATTAGGTTCACTTTCCAGTGCCATGGTCGACCTATCAAGATTACAGGCGGTGAAGTAACTTATGCAGTTGACTTGACAGCATCTAAAGTAACTACTTGCAATTACAGGACGTTTGCGGTAAAAACCTAGAAACATCAATGTCAATTTCACACTGCATACTGTAATACTTGTATTCAAACTGGACCAACAAGATATTCACTTATATTAATCCATCCATTCCACACATTGTGACAACCAAATCTGTGCTGGTTTCAAGCAACACTAGCGCATTTCAGTATATATTCATGTCCTTTATAAGATTAGAATCAAAATTTGTTAGGCAAATCCATGATGCAGTACATGCGTTTTTGTCAGCACAAGATGATATTAGTTGGAGGAAAACATAAGGGTGGGTTGGATAGCAGGCCAATGCTGGTTTGTGTCAATGCAGGAAAACACGATTAATACAAGTTAAACGGTTTACATTCTGTTGACATATTAACAATTTTTTTTTACTGCAACAACTGCAATCTCAGTTTGATGACAGTGCGTTTGGCAGTGTGCAGGTCTGCTATTTGGGAGTGCAGTAAACGGTAACAAGTGCATAGCAGGTTGTTAGTGGGTACCGACAGCCTGTTGTGTTCCGTTTTGCTGTCTTTATTGGCTGGTCAAGTAGTGTAGGCTGGTTGTGTAATTCAAGGATTAGTGTGTGTAAGGTTCATTAGTATATAGTCATAAAAAAGTTAAGAACTTATATGAACTAGTATATAAATTTCAACTGTCCAACAACATAACGGTTACAGTCACGGTTAAATGTTACTCAAAAAGTTAAAATGGCACATCTGTCTTTGATAATCATAAACCCGATTTACCACCAATAAGCGTGTCAACTAATGGGTCTCAGTGTCCTTCAGCTCCTACTGCAAGCAGTGAATCACCCCCCAAAGAAAAACCCAACAGATAAGTTAAAGGGTGAATATCGGGCTCGATGAAAAAAGTGATTCAGCAAGATTTTGTCGACTTGTACATGGAAAGTATGCAGTAGTTCACCGAGTCGTTGGCTAAGATGAATCTGCCAGTGGATATGGAAAGCGAGCAGACGAGTTCAGCAACTCAAGGTCGGATCAGACCACGCAAATACCAAATGGGAACCGGCCTAGAGTGTTTTAATGGAAGTCGAGCTTTCCTTTGAAACATGATGCTGTTAGAATAACATTCAGCATGGTGTTTCGGCTTCTTTGTATTTTGATTTGTATACGTGTCACTTCTGTTAATCTCATGTTCTTAAAGAGTTGTCTATGATTTTAAAAACATGATCCTACAGTATTTAGGTCATGGTATACACGTATGAACTATGTTAACACAATGCATTGTTATTTACTATCAATTTATTAAGGTGTTGGAAAATGTTTTGCAAAATATGGTTTTTGCAATACTTTGGACATAATTTTATATATGTATATGTTATATATATTCGTAGTACTTAGTAGCTTTGCGTTCTCCTCGAAGAGAGCTTCGCAACGAGCTAAAGTATGTCCAATATGGAGTTAATATGAATGAGATATCGTGTCTCAAAGTGAGTCACGTGAAACACAATATTTGGAAAAATATTTGTCCCACATCGCTTGAAACATGAAGTAAAAACATGTTTATAAGGAAATCCTAGTTTCTACCCTACAATATTCATTTGTGGGTTTTTACTCCCACGCCTACGCGCGCGCAGGGGGGTGCAGAAAGTGGGATTTCTAGGCCAAAAACGGGTTCGAAGCTACTGAACTTGTGCACGAATGCAGCTCCGAAAACTGGCTTGGGTGCGGGCAGATTTCGGTATCTTTTTTGCTGCAAATTCAGATTTTTTCCAGAAAATTCTGTAATCTATTTTAAGAATAGATTTAGAATAATGATGAAATCTTATACTTAGTTTACTTAATGCCAAGAGAGGACGAACCCTTTCTCTAAGGGCCTGGCGAAGAACCGTTTCAGTGTGCAAGCATACCCCATCAACAGCATCAACTACAACTAATGCACCGTCGGTGACACGAAGTGCACTAGTCACTTCAAAAAAGTCAAAGTGGTCAGGGGTGTCAATTAGATTCAAGAGAAACTCGTTTCCTTCATGCTCTTCACTGATATCGCTGAGATCTGTGTCCGACACTTCGTAGCAGAATGTTGTAGCAGTTGACTTAAAGAATGTTGTAGCAGTTGACTTAAAAGAGATGTCGCTCTCTACTTCATTAGAATGCCTCATTTGCACATTACCAGTGGCCACAAGAGAATTGGTTAAACTCGTTTTTTTCTGTTGTAAAAAAAAGATTATTAGGGCCACCAAGATGTCAACGTATAAACAAAAAAACTGGTGTTGTAAGAGCTGAATCAGCGAACCATACGTCTGTATAGAACTTTATCTATTTAATTGGCGAATAAATAAAAAAAACTCGAACCTTTATATCATGATGTATGACTAAACATTCCACAAACAACTCGTCTTCACAACCTTCATAAGAAAAAGAAAGAATTACACTCCAAACAAAAATGTAATATATATTCAGTTATTTGACTAGATCTACATCAGTCGACCACAAAATGAAATGAATACCTATCATGAGATCTGCTGGATCAGCGCCTACAACAAGAAGTGTGTTTGATCAAATAATGTGAAACCCTAATTTGTTTAAATTGGAAGATAACAAGTACAGTAGGTGGGTGTACTGAGAGTGTGTGTGAATGTGTAGTGATACTTATAAGTGTCTTTTATAAATTAGGGAAAGTGTAAGGTAGAAAATGACACTTTAATTTAAGTCAAGAACAAGTGTTCACTTCCACGTCAGCATTATCTTAACTTAGTTCACTTCCACGTCAGCATTATTTTAAGGGGTTATTTTGATTCGCGAAATGTTTTTAAGGGAATTGTAATCTTTGAAATGAATTGTAATTTGATATAATTGTAATTGAAAGAATGAGAATGTGTTGGAATTGTAATGTTATGGAATTGTAATTGATTAAATGTGAGAGGTGTTTGGTTGAGTTTCAACGTAATGTAATTCAACTTTTTTTTATAAAACTTAAAAAATTAACTAAAAATAATAGTTAAAATAAAATAAAATAATTAAATATAAATAAATTAAAATAAAATAAATTTATTATTTTAATATAAATTATTATTTTAATAAAAATTATTATTTTAATAAAAATTATTATTATTATTAAAATAAAATAATAATAATTTATATTATTTTATTATTTCAAAAGTATAATACTATAAAATATTATTATTAATAAAATAATAAATTAAAAAATAACAATAATTAAAAATAAAAATATAAAAAATAATAACAATAAACAATATAAAATAAAAAATATATTAAATAAATAAAAAATAAATTAAATAAATAAAAAATAAAATAAATTTAAAAATTTTAAATAAAAGGAAAAATATAAATTAAAATTTATAAATTTATAAATAATAATATAAAAATAATAATAAATAATAGTAATTAATAATAATAATAATAATAATATTATTATTAATCTTTTAATATTTTATTATATAATAACAAATATAAAATTTATAAATTGGATGTAATTGGGTGTAATTGTAATTCAATTACATTACATAACTTGTTTGGTTCACAGGATGAGGGGAATGTAGATCACTTTACATTACATATGGTGTTTGGTAAGCTACGTAATTGTAATTGGGGCATTACAATTACATCAAATGATGTAATTCAAGATTACATAGGAAGATGAATGTAATGTTTTGAATTACGTCGTAATTCGTAATTTTATACTTTAAACCACTATTATTATTATTATTAATTATTAATAAATCAACTTTATTATTATTATTATTATTATATTAAAATAATATAGTGAAAGAAAATTCCTTTTTATTATTATATAATAAAATATTAAAAAATTAATAATAATAATTTTATTATTGTTATTAATTACTATTATTTATTATTATTTTTATATTACTATTTAAAAATTTATAAATTTAGAAATTAAAAATTTATATTTTTTTAAAAAAAAAATTTAAATTTTTTATTTTTTTTTGTTTATTTTATTTTATATTTTATATTGTTTATTGTTATTATTTTTTATATTTTTATTTTTAATAATTGTTATTTTTATCTAATTTAATATTTTATTAATAATAATATTTCATATTATTATACTTTTGAAATATTAAAATAATATAAATTATTATTATTTTATTTAATAATAATAATATTTATTATTAAAATAATAATTTTATTTTATTTTAATTTATTTATATTTTATTATTTTATTTTATTTTAACTATTATTTTCAATAAATTTTTTAAGTTTTATAAAAAAAACCTTGAATTACATTACGTTGAGAACCAACCAAACACATCTCACATTTAATTCATTACAATTTCACAACATTACAATTCCAACACATTCCCATTCTTTCAATTAAAATTACATCAAATTACAATTCCTTTTAAAGATTATAATTCCCTTAAAAAACATTCCGCGAACCATACAACCCTATGGGCCATTTGGTTTTTAGATGAGCTTTGAATTATATTAGGGTTTAAATTTTAATTGGATTTTTTGTTTAGATTTAGAGAGAGGAATGAATATTTAAAATTTTATTTTTAAATTATTAAAAGATAGACGAGTATATAATATATTTGAATTAAATAAATGTGAAAATATGAAAGATCGTGTGACTGAAAATGCATTGGTGAATTTTAAAAGCAAAAATCATAAGACTTAGTTCAAAACCCACTAGCACATCTAAGATTACTATATAGTATTCTTTGAGGGTGTGGAACCGGGTCATAAATGCTAGAATTTGTAACCAAACGTCATATTTTATATCTATCTCTTGTTTTCAGCCCAAATGGTGCATACCAAACGGGCCCTTAACATATTTTTTATTGTTATTGGTAATGAAAACTCAATAGCACATCATACCCCACTAAATACTCTACACACTCACAAACTAATAAAATAAATAAAAAATAAACAAGTTACGAGCCCACAAAGGTTTAACTCACCTAGGTGGAGAACCCACCGTTTGACCAGCTACTTGCACGTGAGTTGTATAGCCAGGGTGGGACCTCACATGTAATCCTTATGGTCTTCCATTTTCCGTGTATACTAGAGTACGTTCGTTTCCTTGGATCATCTAAACGACCCTCCATGATTTGTAACGATCACCTATATCGTTACCTGGCACTTGGTTTTCAGCAACCAAGCCCCAAGCGCGACAAAGCGCTATTTCTTCCTCGGGTGTCCATACTGGCGGTGCCATTAAGAAGATGGTGTTTTGTGTGTGAGGAGGAAGAAGATGATGTTTTGTTGTGTGAGGAGGAAGAAGATGTGTGTA
Organism: Glebionis coronaria; assembly: GCA_025667525.1. NCBI lineage: Eukaryota > Viridiplantae > Streptophyta > Magnoliopsida > Asterales > Asteraceae > Glebionis > Glebionis coronaria. The sequence goes on from CM046877.1 coordinate 7,439,028, forward strand.
TGAAATAAGAAGTAATAATGGTATTTTATAGGAAAAACTGGAACAAAAGTTAAATAAAAATAAAGTAAAATAAATAATATTTAAAAGTTAGATAAAAAGGAATAAAAGTTAAATAAAAACTTAAATTCGTTAAATAAAAACTTAAACGTAAACAATTTTTATTCGAAAATTAAAACATTTATTCCATACTTAAAACATGAAAATACTGGAATTCGAATCTATATCTATACTACATATAAAACATATTTGTCTCTCTCTCCTCATTAAATACTCAAATTTTAAGAGGTACAATTATCCAAGCATAATTTACAAGATATTACTGCATAATAAAAAACCAGATTTAAGGAATACAAGATACTAATGCATATGTACAACTTGCACAAGGATACTCTATAAGAATAATTAAAACTCATAATAAAAATAATTAATATACCTTATTACCTAAATGTACAATAATTATTACACATTTTACAACAATGAAAAGCCTATATACGTATTAAATACATAATTAGTATAATTAATAGACATATTTAATATGCCCCATTACATAAATATACAAACATAGTTACACTGTTTACAACAACATGATGTACAATTCAAACTTTTCCTAGAAAAAAACAATTAATTATAACAAAAATACACCCCAACCCCTTCTATTACAACATAAAGAACATAAAGTACAACTCAATCACCAGCTCTTTCTTTTCCAAACAATATTCACATAACTATCATAGATCGACAACAATAAGTTAGATATGTTTCACCTCTAAAACATGATAAATATATAGATCTTTGAAAAAACCCTAAAAAGTAGCGACAACGCCAAGATTCTGTGACATACCGACAGAGTCGGCGACACAAACACCAATCTATATGAAAAACCTTATTAACATGAGAAATACATACGGTCATTTTTAACACACATAAAAACTCATATTTTTAAAACACCTCATATCAATAAGTAATTTACGGTTTTTGTGGTCCTGATGATGTGATTTTCTGGGAAGACAATGATAGATTTTTCCGGGACGTGACGACTGTTAAAAACGAATACCCAAAGAACATTTGTTCGCCAGAAAATTTTGTCACAGGGTACCCGCCGCCGCATCGCGCGGGTACCCTGCTAGTACAATAGAAAAGGAAATACACTACTAGATAGATAAAATAAAAATACACAATCCGATTAGTCAGTTCCCGGATCCGAATCCGAAAATTAACCAGGTAACTCACAACGCATTGTTTCTTCTTCTTCTTCTTCGGCCATAATTCGGGCCACCAACTCCCTTCGTTCCATTTCTTCTTCTTCCAGTTTTTGTCTTAATACTTTATGATCTTGGTATAGTTGATGCACATCATTATCAGTAAGTAAGCCATCTGAGTCGTTTGGAATTGGAAAGGGTAGATCGGGAGAATCATTTCTTCGTGCACAGCATTGAAATCTTCAGCTAACTTCATAAGCTCATCGTAACGACGTTGTAGTTGAATTATTCGTTTTTGAATCATAGCATTAATCTCGTCATCGTTGTGTGGGAAATAGCATGCCATTTTTTATTTCTGAAAGTGTGTGAAAATACAGAAAGTTGTGGTGAAAATATTAAAGTTGAGTAGTGGTTTACATAAATAAACTAGGGAAACAATTTTTTTATTTTAAATAATCAAACGGTATAAAAACAAGTGGGTTCCAAAGATATAAACTTACGCTGGGTGAGTTTGGTCTTGTTTTTTTGTTGTTGGCGAGCAAGTCGCGCGCGAGTTATGGTGGTGGGAATGGGACTCGCGCGCGAGCTAGGGGGAGTCGCAAGTGGCTTATATGCCACTCCCTTCAGCATTAGGAGCACTAAATTTGGGGGAAGGTTGGGAAGAAATATTTATATGAGATAGGGGTGTTTTTCGGTTTGGTTCTCGGATTGTTCGGTTCGGGTTATTCGGTTAATTTTTTTTTGGGTCAACTCGAAAACCGAACCGAACCGAAAACTGAATCTGAATTCGGTTTGGTTTTTATGTTGACCCGAATAACCCGAACTATCCGAATTTGATAGCCATAACTGCAAAGTTATTTAAACTTCATTTCCACTCTAGTTTCACAAATCGGGGTCTAAAAAATAAAATTGAAAAATACAAAATCACAAATCATTTCCACTCCAGTTTTTTTTTAAAAAATTAATAGGCGGGAAAACAGAAAACACAAACGGCCCGTGAGAGTGACGGACGACGCGGGAGACATGACAACGAATAGGAAACCATCGGAAAACGAAGTCAAGAACTTGCCAGACTTGATTAAAGATTCAGATGTAGAATATATTACTTACCTTCTCTTTACTTTAATCATTTAATTTTATAAATTTTATAAATTTTAATTTTCAAAATAACATTTGTTATTTTAGGTTATCATGTTTTTTAGTTCTATTTATACTTTTTACAATGCATAAACTGAAACAGTTAAGGATGATGTTTCGTCTGGTTGTTAAGGAAGTTATTGAACTTTAGCATCATAAACTGGAACGATTTCATTATCAGTTTACAGTGTCGAGATCTGATGTGAATGTTGTTTTGATGAGGAAGAGGGAGTCGTACTTACTCGATGTCATGGACATTTGTTATACTTTGTTTTTCGATGATGATCTCAGTGACGGAGCCAAGATTCTTTGTTTGGGTGGGCTAATATAAAATTACAAGCTCAAAAAATAAATATGCTAATGGTGAAACGTTATTACAAACAAGTGTCGGTATCTTATAATAGAATTAGCCATTAATTTTATAACTTGCGCTTTAAATCAGTATAACATTTAGGTGTATAACTTGTTGATCATAATGTTAAGAATCTTGTTAACAGTATAAGGTAAAGTTGTAGTGTTGTACAACTTTGACACCTTGACCAACTACAACCTCAATCCGAAACAAGTAAAAATAGTTAAAATAACTAGCTTACACACTTGAATAAATATTGGACTTCAATAGTAATGTCAAGTTGAATGGGCAACAAACAGTTTGGATGATATATTTTCTTTCATTTATTATTGAATGGGCCAGTCAAGTTAGAGTAAATATATTACCCATTTACATAGTTTACATGCATGATATTAGAGCATCCACAATGGGTCAAACACCAAAAAGCTTTTTACTATTCCACAAAGTGTTTTTATAAGGTTTTTTGCATTGTGACAAAAGCTTTTTACTAAGTTTTTTACAAGGACTTGCTAGATTACAAGTCATTCCTAAAAGCTTTGAAGTATAATCATATTACACATTAAATGCATTGAAGACTTGGAGCATTGTTAGTAATAACTAAAAAAATTTAGGATGGGCCTTGGCCAACCATGTGCATAACGTAGCTCATGATCTTTATTATTTTACCTTGTTTATCATACTATGGGACCAACAGTGCGATGGCTAAACCCGATACTAACGTACAATGTGTTGCTAAATCATAAAAACTACACATGAACACAATGGAAATTAATTGCTTTAGATAGTTCGTACTTTTAGGCTGAAATGGAGATAATTAGTCACATCAACAAAATGGAAATTAAATTAAAAAATGAATTAGGAGTCTATTTGGCGTGTTGGAAGTACGCATATCACAATATTGAGGTTGGACTAATGATTTTTTGAAACCTGTTAGACCAGACCGTCCAAGTCCAAACTTCATCGACAACTGGATTTGGTCCAAACGCGGATCGAGAACCGGACTAAGATGTTCAGTCCGTCATTTTGGTCTTTAGTCCGGCCTCGTCCTACAAAGCATAATGTCGGTTTGCTCAAGACAAAACCGGATCTAATACTAAATTTGAGAGAAAGAACGGTATGAGGACCAAACCTAAATATGTTCGGTTCACTTCAGTCTGGCCCCTAAATCATAGTAAGTAACTAGGGTCATCCCGTTGATTTGAGAGGCCCTGTGCGCACTTAAATTAGGCCCTTTAGGAACCGAAATTTTCGTTTGCTTAGCACGAAAGTAATCTATCAATGTTGAGGAAACTATTCTAAGTATAAACAAAACATTCAAACAACTTTATTAACTTGCCATAACATGATTTAAGTACTGTTATTTTTGGATGAAGTTGTTTTGGGTGGCTTTTATTATCAAAGCCATTACTTAGTATTTTAATGATTGAATGCATAATACCAATTTATCTTAGCAATGTTATGCAATATAAATTAAATTCTAACAGTTAACTATGAAGATGAAACTATAATAAAATTATTAGTGCGGGACGACTAAAAGCAAAACAGTTGAGCTAATCAAACGTTTAATAGAAAAGCACAAAAAAACAATTCAAAAAACAATAACCTGATAATATTGATTATCTACGTGGCAGTAAATCAAATGATCATTTTTTTTTTATTCTCATATTTTGTTATTCGCTAGGCTATCTTCTAAAAAATGTTGAAAAAGAACTGGACTGAACATTAAATAACTCAAAATGAAATCAAAAATAACTGGACTATACTTTTGGGTCACGTATCATAAGATTTTGAGGCCTCTAATGGAATATGGGTCTTGTGCAGCTGGACATCACGCACAAGTATCTGACTTCGAGATGAATTAGCAATGAAAATTTTTAGGCTCAGGCCTTAGTGTAGCAATGAAGTTGAGACCAATATAGATTAGAAAAGTTGCAACAAATTTTTAGTGGTAGGAACTATAATTAAATTAGACATCTATTTTTTGTTTGTTACAAAAAAACGACAATTAGCAAAATAATTAAAAATAATAATATACATGTTTTGTTTTCAGAAAAAAAAAGAGAAACAATCACTAACAAAATCAATTTTAAAAACTCATATACTAGTTGCTCAATAACTATATTTGAGTAACGAATATAGAAGTTCAAATGTTATGTAAAACCTTTTTAACCTAAATACATGTTTGAGTTTGGCTTATTTATTGATGTGGGAAAAAAAAAATTAGAGGTGGTAAAACGGGCGGGTCGGCGGGCACGGGCGACGAGGTAAATAGGCGGTGGGTCAAACGGGCGTGGGCTAAACGGGCACAAGCAAAACAGGCGGGCGAAACGGGCGGGCTAAACAGACGCAAGCTAAAATGAGAAAAAAGGCATATAAAAACGTAGAATTAAAAAATAAAAATACTTGTTTAAAAATTGGGGATAAAAACTAAATGTAAAATATCCTCCAAGTAGCCTAATTAGTATTTTACATGTGTCCATTAAGCATATAATTTTCTTACATATGCGTCCGTTTAGCCCATTAATAATAAAAAATGGGCAAAAAATGACCCATCATTTTTTGAAAATGGACAAAAGTGCCCATTTTTATCAAAATTGGTAAGATTTGCCATATCTAGACAAAATATATGCTTTTAAATCAGCTCTCGATCTTTAACTCAAACAAAACACATAAACTAGTACTTAAATGAGCTCTCAATCTTCAACTCAAACAAAACACATAAACTAGTACTTAAATCAGGTCTTGATCTTCAACTCAGACAAACCAAACCGAACAAACCGACCATTTTCGGTTTAGTTTTGTATATTATTGTCGGTTTTGCTCGGTTCGGTTTCAAGTTAAAAACACAAAAGTACCCCTAAACTATATATATTTGGTTCGGTTTTTCTCAGTTTGGTTTCAGTTTTGCTCTGTTTAATTCGATTCGACTTTTGATTCATGTTCTTTTCAAAAGGTTCAGGCCATATACGTAATTCCTTCTTCCATCATACCAACCATGTTTCTTTTTGCTTGGTTTACTCGGTTAACCATATTACCCCACCTCCTACTTTCTTTCTTCTTCCATCATACCAACCGGGTTTGATAAAAAAAACCGAGTAAGATAGGGCAGTAACCGGTTAACCGGCACATCAAACATGAATAATAAGGTAGTTAAGATAAGAAATAACAAATAGACATTCACATGGCGTACAAGACACAAGAAGAGTTTGAACATGTGCCATGTTATTGAACTCTACATCAAGCTTCTTATAATTCTAAAGGCATTACACCATACTCCACTTTGTTTTTTAACCATAAATATCAGTTCGACTACTTTTCCCAACACTTTACACTCTCGTCCAACATTTTCACGATTTCACATCAGCCTTATTAGATAGAAAATTTAAAAATTAAAGTGTTAACTCAAACCAAGATTGATACGGAATAATCAGAAGTAACAATTTGGCGCCTGATGATACGAAATATATAGACTTTTTTATTTAATACAAACTTTAAGTTTATGTTAAAGGCGTGCTTAGCTAGTCTGCACTTTAAGGTAGAGCTGGGCATCGGACGACCGGACTGGCTAAGAGCGGACCACACCGAGGACCGAAATGGTCCGAAACTTTGGACAACGACAATACACGGTCCGGTCCGGTCCAGTTCGGCACTATTAGGTATAATCAACGAGATTTTTGATAAGACCGAACCGGACCGGACCAGTTAACCCGATTGACTTGGTTAATTGATTGGATCAAGTCGGTGATCAATCTTGTAATCCGATGAGTTGATCGTGTTAACCCGATGATCAAACCTGTGACCCGATGATCAAATATGTGATTCACGTCGAAACCATGACTTGATAAAAACAATATTTATAATCTGTAATAGAAAGTATTGAATCTCGACTTTCGAAATGGTGTTACACCTTTGTATTAGATAGATGGAATATTTGTCTTTTTTTCACAATTAAGGATGTTAAATCGACTTTTGTGGTTATTTTACTTTTGCTTGTAAAAAAAATGTTGACATTTCTGTACATATGTTTACATCAACTCCTTCGAAGAGAATATGTGTAATCACAATTAAGGATGTTAAATCGACTTTTATATGTTTAGATCGACTCCTTCAAAGAGAATATGTGTAATCACAAATAAGGGTGCTAAAATCGGGTGGAGGTTAGTCGGGTTTGAGTCGATCGGCTACACATTCATTCACTTACGATGTCCCCTTTCAGTCAATGCTAAAAGTAATATGCTCGAACCCAAGCCTATTACTCTATATCGTATCTAGCATGTTACAAAAAGACAAAACCAGTTGAGCCCAGTATTAGGCTGCTTTTGATCCGTTCATTTGCTCCATTGGCAAGACTCTTTATTGGGCTCCGATGGTCCAATCATAAATTCTGGTTTCACAATATTTGTATACAGTATGTCATTTCAAATTTTACGCGGTTCACACAACTACACGAAAGTTTTAACAATGATCGTGATGTTAATGTATTAATTATATATATGTTAAAAAAAACAATTTATTTTGCATAAATAAGAATGAACTTATAAATTTTATTGACTTTTTATGCAAAACGAATAAAATAATGACGTATTCATATGATGTTTTTTTTGTATATGTAAAATTAATTTTTAAAAATGAAAAATTAGTGACTGGATACGCGAAAAAAAGGCCACAAATTTTTATTGTCCTTGACTCCTTTCTTTAATATACTCTCTCTAAGAACATGTGCAATGGCTCAAATTGACAAAAGTTTTTCATTCTTTTAGCAAGTCTTTGGATGTGCTTTTTGGTATTGCAAGAAAAGCTTTTTACAATGCTTTTTCATAAGACTTGTAAATTTCAAGCTTTTCCTCAAAGCTTTTAATTATTATGTACAATGCATTGAATGTTTTAAATGCTTCAAGTCTTTGAAAGACTTAAGCATTATAGATGCTCTAAGTTAGTGGCGGATTTTAATACAAGTAGCGGAGAATATCGATCTTTTAAAAGTTGTGACAAGCATTGTAAATATTATATCTGTCTCAAAATTATTGTTCATTGTATTATTTTGATATGTTCAAAAAAATTTGAACCCCGAAAATAAAGGGATAATTTAATATATACCTAAAATATTTCCCCAAAATACAAGTTTTTAATGCATATTGTACAATGCAATTAAAACAAGTTTTTTTCTGAATATTTTGATATGTTCAAATTTTTTTTGATATATACCTAAAGGGATAATTTGATATGTTCAAAATTTTTTTTCAATTTTTATAAAAAAAGTTATTTGTTTTATTCGTTTCTTTGAATTTTTCAAAAATGTAAAAAAAAAGTAATAGTTTTTTTTTTGAATTTTTTTTTTCAATTTTTCATAAAAAGTTTTTTTTTTTTAATTTTTTTCGAAAAGTAGTAGTTTTTTTTTTTGAAAGAATAGGAAATATAGATGAAAAAAGACGAAATATAAAAGAAAAAGACGGAGATACTTTTTTAACCGGTACTAGCAGGTGATGTTGGTAATATTAGTCGTTAACCAGTAAGTTTCATTGATAATATTAGTATGGACAAACCACATTAATTTTTAGTATCTTTAAGTCTTCTTGATGCGAGTGGTAAGTGAAATTGGGTCCTAGGATTAGCATTTCCTAACATAGCCACTTTGTTCGACACAAAGATGTCAAGTGAAATAGGTGCTTTACCCTGTCTGTGTAGAGATAGTTTTTGGCTAAGTTAAACTGTATGGCTCCTTCTGGTGAAACCATCCACATAAGTACTTTTTGATTGCCTAATCTAGAGACGATGAGTAGTTTTCTTGCCCTTTTAGCTTCTCCGTTTAAACTGCTGAGACGTGAACATGTTGAAGGCGAGTCTTCAATAACAGATGTTACATGAATGAATCCCTGCCAAATAATCGGCCAACAATAAATTTGCTAGTATTTCATCACTTTAACTAGTTATATTAGCACAGCAAACTGGAAGTTCAAGAAATTGGGGTTTTTGGGAATGCCTTTTATTTATGATTATCCGTATATATTGAAAACAGATAAAACAGTTTTTGGTGTGGCCGTGTGTATACTATTACTGTATAAGCTTAAAAAGAATAAAGGCGATGTTACTTGATTATAAACTTACAATATATGGCCTTGAAACATCAAATTTTGAAAGCATCTCAATAGTCTCTTGCATGAAAACAACTATAATAATACGTATATAGGCCTATTGCACTAACCTCTTGTGTTCGACCAATGGAAAATCCAAGCTTTGAATCACCTTCTTTGATTTTAATCTCAACCGGGACCTTTCCTCCAAGAGGAGTAAACCAAAGACGAAGACCTCTAACAACACCAATATGAACTCCATGGTAATGTTTAAAACCATATTGTCTCACGTTCGCAAGATTCATCAAGTCTGAAAACGAACGAACGTTTACTGTAGAGGAAGTTGTCTCTCCCAAAATCTGTCTCAAGCATGAGAAGTATTTACAATAAGCTTAAATAGACAACTTTGTTATAAGTTTAAAATAAAACTATAAGCTAAACTGACCCATTATTATGAACTTATGTTACCTTAGTAAGTAGGGATCCTGTTTGAATGTTCATTATGACAATAGGGATGCCGGATGCCTCAGAGGCGGTATGCCAATCATTTTCTCTTGAAAGAGTATCCTCCAAATCATGATATTGATATGCAACTTTTTTGGATGCTTTTGGAAGGAAAAGCATGGACTAAATGTCCGATAATATGTTCAGTTTAGTTCGGCCTCTAAATCAAAGCAAGTACCTGACTTCGAGATGAACTAGCAATAAAGATTTCGAGGCTGGCCTTCGAGATCAAGTTGTATGAAATTGAAAACTTTTAACTTATATACTACTTTGAGTTATGATTATCTAAATATAACTCATTTTCCTTTGCATTGAGAGACAACTATAGGATTTTAAATCAGCTCTCAATCTTCAACTCAAACAAAACACATAAGCTAGTACTTACATATGAAAGTGATACATATGGTTAAACGGTTGAGTGTAGTACATGCTTCATTAATTTGGTCTAGACCAAAAACTGTTTTGGCGCATAACTTTTGTTCTGTCCCGTTTGTCTACACCCAATCTGGTATATCAAAGCATAATGGCTGGTTATGCATAAGAACGAACCAGAATGAACCAAAGAAACTTCTTTTAAAATCACAACCACGCATTTAATAGAGATTGTAATGACATACTTAAGTTAGTTAGAAACCAAGAAGAGTGAGATCAAACAGTATACTGATACATCAAATAAACAAAGCAAATTAAAAATACAACACCTAAAATTGACTTGACACAGACAGTAAAAATGCCTTGTAATACCTTGACAAGTACTTACTTCTTAACCAACTTCCTAAACAAGTCGGGTGGTTATGTTTTTCAAATTTAAACCCCTATATTTGGAGTAGAGAAAAGATAAAAACTAGGATAAAATCGATCAATTTTACATCTCGTGTCAGTTGTCGATACTTACAAAACTAAAATACCATATCGGATTTGGCTTTACCATTTATGTGAAGCTAAAATGTACAAAATCCACTAAAGCATATGCAAGTAGAATGATTTTCATTGTTGTTTTTTAGTACATATCAAAATATAAATTCTACAAATTTTTGGTGGTAAGTACAAGGCAAAATCAATTTTAAAAACTCATATAGTGATTGCTCAAACCAAATAATGTTTGCACAAAAACAATATAAGTTCAAATGTTATTAAATATTCTTTAACTTATATACCACTTTAAAGGCTTGTTTCTTTTTTTACACTGCTTCCACTTTATATACCACTTTAACTTATATTAGGCTCTTAATTAGCCTCTTAGTGGGAAGAGAGAGATATTTGTGTGAGTATGGAACAAGATGTTTAAAGTGAATTGGGCCCACAACTTTTCCCACTAAGAGGCATAGAAGAAAAAGAAACACCCCTTAAGTTTAGTTTATCTGCCGATGTGGGACAACATATAACTGATTTTCAAGTTAAATTTTGGTTTGAAATACCACTATTTCTCATCTCCAACTCAATTTTGAGCACAAACATTTTAATAGTATAGGCTTTTAATTGAGCTCTCTTGAACTCAGACAAAACACATTAACTAGTACTTGCATATGCAAGCGATACATATGGTTGAATGTGTTCAAAGTTATTTCTCATTGTAGAATATTATAGAGATCATTGTTGTGAAAACCGTTATTTGAGTTAAACGGTTGAGTGTAGTACATGCTTCGTTAATTCACTTGTCATGAATGACAACCTTAGCCTTATCCAAATCTTATTTCTCATTAATCTCTTCCGTATGCCTATGGACCTCCGGGACGACATAGTTGATGCATCAATAAGTTTAGTAAACGCCCACTTGAACTAGCTTTCTAGAAGTTCTAGAAGGAAATGATGCAGGATTTCTGGAAACGATGATGGACATCAGGCTTGGTTACGAACAGGATTTCTAGCTGGAAAGGACTTGGATTTTACTGAGGCTGCATTAACGTTTGGAACTCATCAGTAATTCAAGTTGAATGCTTCTTGACGTGGGTTTAAAACAAGATAAAAAAGATGGACGGTCGGTGATTAAGTATCTGTTTTTAGGACAAGAAAATAAGATTGTAAGAGATAATATCGGGTCATTAAGGTTAAAGTTTCGAGCTATTTTTCCAACACGGAAAGCAAAGTTGGGGTATATTGGGTACAAAAGGCATTTACCGAAACAAAAAGAGTTTTGAGGTCTCATTATGTAGCAAACAACGCAGTCGCGCACACAATTATGGAAAAAAATAATGACTTAGTTTAACAATCTTTTGGCTTGATGGTTTGTTTGTACCCTAAGAAACATTAAGTATTGTTTTCTCATGCATTGAACCGAACGAAAAGAGATTAAGCAGGGATCTAAAATGTTGGAAGAACACTTTGAAAACTTATGCGCTGTTGAACTGTATAATAATTTAATTAATTTTTTTTTGGTTTAATTCTATTTAACTGTATAATAATTTAATTAATTTTTTTTGGTTTAATCCTATTTAATATGACAAGTTTATAGGTCGGCCCGACTAACAAAACTCGTTCTTTCTTTTTTGCTATTCGAGATCTTATTAGATGTCTATTGTTTTTTGTTTTTTGTTTATTATCTGTTTCTCACGATCAACAAAATGATTTGATACCACAACTTAAACAAACCCATTAATCTAATAAGTTTTCAGTTAGTACTTGGCTTAATCCGCATAACCCGACCCGTATGGTTTAATCGAGTTCGAACCGCTGTCTCAATATAGAAATTCAACTCAAATGAGAGTATTACGAAAGTATATAAAGGAATTCAATAAAAAAAATTGTCCCACATCGGCTTGTGGAGAATAATGGACTGGAGAAAAGCTTCTATAAAGATGGGAAGGTGCATTGTACCTTAGGAAAATGTCTTGTTTGAATTAAAAATGTCTTCACTAACTTGGTATGACTTTCTTAAAGCTGAGGAAATATTTCTCGCACCTTACGCATGTTAGAACATAATGGTCTGTGGTCGGCCTTGCAACCATCTATGTCATGTTTCAAAGCATAATGGTTTTGGTCAGTTCGATCTTTGGTCCAGCCTGATTTTACAAATCATAATGGTCGGTTTTACTTAAGACTGAATCATAATGAAAAATGACGGTTTAAGGACCGAACCGAAATATGTTCGGTTGTTTGGCCCCTAAAACAAAGTAAGTAACTGATTTTGAGATGAATTAACAATGAACATTTTGAGGCTTGAGTCTTGGTGTAGCAATGAAGTTTTGAAGCCCAATATAGGGAAGTTGCAACAAATTTTTGGTGTTAGAAACTAGAAAGAAAAAAAGAAACCACAATTAGGTAAATCAATTTTAAGAACTGACATACCCGTTGCTCAAACAATCAATGTTTGAACAAAGGTCATGAGAAGTTCAAATATTACTAAATTTCCTTTAACTTATATACAACTTTAAGTTTTGTTTATCTATCGATGTGGGATAAAAGTAAGTGCACGTTGCTTAAGCTGTGTATTGTATTCAATCATATCAGAAACCAAATGACATTACAAAGTACATCCATCAAACTCCATACTTATGACACGACATGGTAGTAAGATACCATCTCAGATTGCAACAAGAAAGAAAACGATTTTGAATTTAAAATATTATCTGCCAAAAACATAATAATAACACCACCAACAATTTCCCCTGTCTATCAAAAAAAGAGAAGATTGAACAAAAGGAGTTCGCTTCCTTCAAGCCCTAATGTTAAATTTTGGTTTTCATTGATATTTTTTTCTTTTATTCACAAGCTAACTTTGTGTTTGCTTAAACAGATAGCAAAATCTTGAAATGCAGATAAAGGGTACCCGATAATATAGTTCTAACGCGACTTCGTAGTTATTTGTTTATCTGAAGCCTAAAAAACTAGCAAGAATATGTTTGCAACATTTTGATCTATGAATAGTCTTACCGGTAGCTATCATAACACGAAAACATGGGCACACTTTTGTTACCAACTGTTTTCTTGAGTCTTTATTTGAATATTGTTGTTTCTTATTGATTATGTAGTGAAAACTTAAGATAGAAACTTGTGGTGGAATGCTTATAGGATATACTTTCTTTACGATATATTTAGCCAACTAACAGGGCATGACAACCAAGGGAGTAGGACACGGCAACTAAGGGAGCAGGACACTTGACTTAAGAACTTCATTTAACTTTAGAACACAACACGATACATTCATAACCACACAGGCATGGCAACCAAGGGCGCAGGACACGACAACTAAGGGAGCAGGACACTTGACTTAAGAACTTCATTTAACTTTAGAACACGAACCGATACATTCTTAACCACGCAATTCCGTCAAAACATCATTCTACAAGCCTAGAAAAAGGACAGTGTCACCCGTTTAACTCCATCATTCATCAAACCTTACACGACTTAAGCTACTACTAAATCCTACTCCTCAAACAACATAGGCTTCAGCCTTGCCAACTGCAACACTAACCCATAGCATGTGTCATGTGACAAACCTGATTAATTAACTAAAGTTTGCAACTGAAAGTACTCGGCAGTACATGGAACCTGATCAGGAACATCATGCTCGCAAAGATGCTAATCACCGATGCTTTAGGCACGCATGTACTCGTGAACAACAAACTAACACCATCATCAATCTCCAGGCAGTAAGCATGCATCTGACCATAAGTTCCAACTCAAGTCATATGATTTCACCTATTTTCCGCGGGTTTAATAACCTATGTCCAAAAGTAAAATCATTTTGACTAATGTACTTAAGGGATGCACCAAATGCAGAGTTGATTCCTTTTGGATATTGTAGTCTGCAAGAGTTCGCCCATCCTCTAGCTGCTTGCCTGCAAATATCAACCTCTATTGGTCTGGTGGGCATCACTGGTATCCTTGTCTGAGACAATGTTTCCAGCATCACCTAGACCAGAGGGTGGGTTGCTAGCACTTGGTGACACAAGGTCACCATTATGGTTGTCTACTACTCTCTCTTAATCATTGGGAAGTTGAGGGTTTTCTAAGTCAAAAAGGTTAAAGCTTTATCATATTGAGAAACATCAAAATCTTTGTTGTTATTCTTTAATTTATTTGAAATAGAATCTTTAAAAGGAAATATGGATTCAAAAAACTTAACATCTCTAGATACAAAAAACTGAAGCCTGACAAGATTATAAAGTTTATAACCCTTTTGAGAATTAGAAAAACCCATCATAACACATTTTTCAGACCTACTGGTGAGTTTATCATGACTATTTAAAATAATGGAAAAATAAAGGCAATCAAAAGTTCTAATATAAGAGAGATTGGGGGGTGAACTATAAATCATCTCACAAGGAGATCTATCATTTAGCACAGAAGATGGTAATCTGTTGATAAGATAAGTAGCAGTTAGAATGCATTCATTCCAAACCAATTTAAAAACCTTTATACTGGTAGCTCAAACCAGTATACTGGTAGCTCAATATGAGAGAAAGGATGGTCTAAAGACCGAACCGAATCTATGCTCCTAAATCAAAGTGAAAAATTTAGCAAAATCAATTTAAAAACCTTTCTACTGGCAACTCAAACCAAACAATGTTTGAGCATCCATCATCAAGGCTTTAAGTATTATTAAAAACTATCTAACTTCTATACCACTTTAAATTTTCCTTATTTACCGATGTGTGACAAATGGTTACACTTCGCTTTAAGGGTCGACTATGCATTTGATACATATGGGTAAACTTGTTCAAGGTTATTTCTTATTATATATATACTCATTTAGGGAAAAAACGACGCCGTTTTTTCATTGTTATAGAAAGTTATAGATATGGTTGCTTAGAAAAATGTTATTTAAGTTAAACGGTTGAATGGTCTATAGTAGATGCTTTCTTAATTCGCTTATCATGAATGACTCAGCTTAGCCTATCTGTATCTTCTTTCTCATTAAAATCTTCCTTTTGCCTATCACATGCTATATGAATCTTCTGGACGACATATTGATGCATCAACAAAATATAGTACACACCCAACCATGGCATCTAGAAGGGTGTGACGTCGGATTTGTCTCTGGAAAAGATGATGGACATCAAGCTGAATTACAAACAGGTGTTAAAGCTGGTGAGGAGTCTTGGACCGATTAATGTCTTTGGAAGCCAAATGGAAAAAGAAAAGGAAGCCCACAAGTTTCTGGATTGGGCCAAGAAACCCGAAACCCCAATTTAGGCAGATAAGAAGGGACGGCTATGACAAAATGTTTCACAAACCAACACACCCCTTTCATTAACAACGATTCATTCTTATATATAGTTTTGGATTTCTTGTAAACAATGTAACCTACTTTATTTATCATCAATAAAATTCTGCAGAAGGGTTCAGCCCACGTTTCTTGTTTCTTATTTATTATTCTGCATAATATGATGACACTCATGATGATTGTTTGATCATTGATGAATGATCCTGGAGATATGGAGAAGACCCTGTGAACGTTGGTATCAGAGCGAAGGGGATCAAGCAACGCAACAAGTCATGTCGTTATCATCATTCAAAATTGAGACCAGACGCAGAAAATAGGAGAAAAAAGATCATGTTTTTTTTGAGAAAAAAATAGGAAGATGGCATACAGATTCAAAGGAATATTGGTATACACTTTTGGGAATAAAATTTGGAGGCTTGCGGATTTGACTATTTGGAGACCCTTGTCTCGCATTACAAGGCAGCACGATCATCAAGGAATCCCACTGGAAATTACGAAGATGAAGGCATTAGGCGCTTCAAGGATTACCACGAAGATGGTAACACTGATGGATCGTTGCCTGCAAAAGAGACAACAAGATCATCACAAGATCCCACTGGAGGATATGAAGGGCATTAGGCGCTTCAAAGATTACCACCAAGATGGTAACATGGATGGATCAATGGCTGCAAAGGAGAAAGAAGAGTCGAACACGATGGATTACCCTCAAAAAGGAAGAGGAAGGCAAGCACAAACAAGTGCATACATCGTATTGTTAATGAAGATTGAAACTTCAAGATGATCTTAGGAAAGGAAGAACAAGAAGATTGGAAGGAAACTGAGAAACAAAGATTTTTGGCATCACGTCATTAGGGAGGAACTGTTGGACCGATTAATGTCTTTGGATGCCAAAAGGAAAAAGAAAAAGAAGCCCGCAAGTTTTTGGATAGGGCCAAGAAACCCGAAACCCTAATTTAGGCAGATAAGAAAGGACGGTTGTGAGAAAACATTTCACAAAACAACACACCCCTTCATTAACAGCGATTCATTCTTATATATAGTTTAGGATTTTTGTAAACAATGTAACCCACTTTATTTATCATCAATAAAATTCTGTAGAAGGGTTCAACCCACGTTTCTTGTTTCTTATTTATTAATCTACATAATATGATGATACTCATGATGATTGTTTGATCAGAGATATGGGAAAGACCATTTGAAACAAGGAGTTGGGATTTCACAAGAGGGTGCATTGAGTTTTTTAAGTCAGTGATTCGAGCAGAACCAACATGCTTCTTCAAAGAGATGGACGGTTGGTGTGTTAGGATCAAATTTTAGAACTAGTAAACGAGATATTAACATAAAGCATAAAGCGGCATTCTTGAATGAGATTCAGTTTTGAGAATGTGGCAAAAAACGTAGACAATTACCAAAATGAAATCATGACTTATAATGTCAAGATCTGATGTGAATGTTTTTTTGCTGAGTAAGAGGGTGTCATACCGGGGGACATGGCCATTTGTGGTACTTTGTTTTTCGATGATGATCTTCATTATTTTACCTTTTAGATATCATATATTTCTGTAAAGTTCTTGTTGATTTTGGCGTATCTATGTTTCTTCTCACACAATGGTTGGTGGAGTTCAAGTGTTTTCTTCACTATACAAAGGTTAGTTAGTTAAAGTAGTTTGTGACATTCTGAAAGTTTTGCATGTTTTATTTTTCGATTTATAGAGGAGTTGTGATGCGTGTCATGATATTTGTAGGTTGAATATGTTCATCTTGCAGATGCATGTGAACATAGTACCACTACCTTCGCGTAAGGTTGTTCAATGTCATATTAGGGGTTTGAAGCTCGGTAGATAAGGAAGTGGGTCAAAGAAACTTCATTCAAAGTGTTTCTTCTTTGATGTTAACACTTTTTATTACTACATTGGCACCTCGATTAATTTAGTTACACCATACAACAAAAGGTTTAGGCCATATAACGTCAACGTATTTCCTTCTTCCATCTTACCAATCGTGTTTCTTTTTGCTTGGTTGGCTCAGCTGGTAGGCTCTTTGATAGAGGAGATATATTTTGATATACAAAAGCAGCGTTTCATCTATTCGTATGAGAAAGGAACTTTTACAAGCTTCCTTTCCAAACCAAGGAAACTCTTGGCTACTATCTCAAGTTCTCAACAACACTGGATATGATGCAGACATTCAAGTTCAGGTTGCTGCTGACAAATAGGGACGCAATGTGTAAGTTAGATAGACAACCTTTTTATTTGCTTTGTTCTTTGTTAAACTCGCTATTTTGCTGTTAAATCTTCTGCTACTGGCATCTCTACGCAAAATTGAGTATTCACATACAACTTTCCAAGAGCTGATAAAAGAGCACGAGCCCTTCTTTCTATTTGAGGTTCAGCATCCATTATCATGTCCTTCTGTTATTTATTTTCGTAACTCCTGTTTGATTTGCAGGTCTTCTGTAATGGACTATGTTGTTTATGCGGCTTAGAATTTATAAATAGTGGTCTCCTTGGTCTCTTTGTTGTGTTTTTTGCTAAGTCATTGGCAGTCATAAGTCGGCTGAAGACTTTGTCAGATATTACACACGCTAGAGTAGATTCCAGGGTTCCAACGTCCCACATTTTATCACTTCATAATTCATATGGATCACCAACGTGTCACTCACCAAATGTTTCAAAATCCACCCACCTATAAATACCCCCCCCCCCAAACGTCAATAACAAAAACACACACTTATTTCACACTTAAAGTCTCAAACACACACACACATACACTAAATTAACAAGAAATGGCTTATACTAAGCAAACCGCAAGGAAGTCTAAAGGAGGCAAGGCGCCAAGGAAGCAACTCGCGACAAAGGCCATCATCAATAATAACAGATGTTACATGAACGAATCCCTGCCAAATAATCGGCCAACAATAAATTAGCTAGTACTTCGTCACTTTAACTAGTTGTTAGCACAACAAACTGGAAGTTTAAGAAATTGGGGTGTTTGGGAATGCATTTTATTTGTGATTATCTATATATTTTTGAAACAGAAAAAACCGTTTTGGGTTTGTCCACGTGTATACTATTATAAGCTTACAAAGAATAAAGGCTGTGTACTCGATTATAAACTTACAACATATGACCTTGAAACATCAAATTTTGAAAGCATCTCAATAGTCTCTTGCATGTAAACGACTATAATAGTTTTATAGCCCTAGTGCACTAACCTTTTGTGTTCGACCAATGGCTCTCCTCCAAGAGGATCAAATCAAAGACAACACCTCTAACAACACCAATATCAACTCCATGGTAATCTTCAAAACCATATTGACTCATGTTCGCAAGATTCATCAAGTCTGAAAACAAACTAGCGTTTATCATAGAAGAAGCTGTCTTTCCCGAATTCTGTCTCAAGCATGAGAAGTATTTACAATAAGCTTAAACAGACAACTTTTTTATAAGTTTAAAATAAAACTATAAGCTGAACTGGCCTTTTATTATGTACTTATGTTACCTCGGTAAGTAGGGATTGTGTTTGAATGTTCATGAAGACAATAGCAATGTTGGATGCCTTATAGGCGGTATGCCAATCATTTTCTCTTGAAAGAGTATCCTCCAAACCGTTATATTGGTATGCAACTTTTTCGGATGCTTTTCGAAAGAAAAGCATGGACTAAATGTTCGGTACGGTATGGTTTGAGGACTAAACCAAAATATGTTCGGTTTAGTTTTGCCTCTAAATCAAAGCAAGTACCTGACTTCGAGATGAATTAGCAATAAATATAAAGGCTTGGGCCTTAGTGTAGCAATGAAATTTTAAAGCCCAATATAGATTGGAATTACAACAAATTTTAGTACATCTAGTTTTTGTTTGTTATAGGGTAAAAAATCACAATTAGCAAAATCAATTTTAAAAACTAATATACCGGTTGCTCAAACCAAACAGTCATTGGGCAAACAAGTAAATCAAAGTGCATGATATTGAAAACTTTTAACTTATATACTACTTTGAGTTATGCTTATCTACCGATGTGGGACAAAATATAACTCATTTTCAAGTTAAACTTTGCATTGAGAGACAACTATAGGATAGCTCTCGAAATCTTCAACTCAAACAAAACACATAGGCTAGTACTTACATATGCAAGTGATACATATGGTTAAGCGGTTGAGTGCAGTACCTGCTTCATTAATTTGGTCTAGACCAAAATATGTTTTGGCACAAAACTTTTGTCCAGTCCTGTTTGTCTACACCCGGTCTAGTATATAAAAGCATAATGGTAGGTTATGCTTATGAACGAATCAGAACGATCCAAATCAACTTCTTTTAAAATCACAAACGTGCATTTATTAGAGATTGTAATGACATACTTAAGTTAGTTAGAAACCAAGAAAAGTGAGATCAAACAGTATAACTGATACATCAATAAAACAAACAAAAAATACAACACCTAAAATTGACTTGAGACAGACAGTAAAAATGCCTAAAATTGACAAGTTACTTCTTAACGAACTTCCTAAACAAGTCGCATGGTTATGTTTTTCAAATTTAAACCCCTATATTTGTAGTAGAAAAAGATAAAAAGCGGGATAAAATCGGTCTATTTTTACATCTTTTGTGTAAACTTTGGTCTAATTTAAAGTTTATGTCAGTGATGTGTGCTTATCTTGTCGATACTTACAAAACTAGAATACCATATAGGATTTGGCTTTACCATTATGTGAAGCTAAAATGTACAAAATCCACTAAAAGCATAAGCAAGAAGAAAAATGATTTTTCATTGTTGTTTTTTAGTATATGGTTATGTTTGGCATAACTAGCTATAAGATGTAAGTTCTTAACTGTAAGATGTAAAATGTTAATTTTAACCTGTAAAGTGTTTACTAAAAAGTTGTTAACATGGGTTATAAGTTGTATTTTTTTTAATAGAAGTGTTTGGTTTAATAGTTGACTGTGAAGTTAAGATATAAATTAACTTAAAAAAGACATATTTAAATAAATTATAATATAGTTGGAGGGTAAATCAGTAATATACAGTTTTAACTGCTCTTCACAATTTATAAAGTTTCAAAAAGTTATATGAATCAGCTTTTTATTTAAGACCTACTTGTTTAAAATAAAAAAATTAACAGCTCTAAAAAATTGTTGCGCCAAACAAAACTATTAGATTATATTTTTAACAAAAAAAACTAACAACTTAAAAAAATTCAAAACAGCTCTCACCAAATATATTCATCTCAAAATAAAAATTCTACAAATTTTTATGGTAGAAACTAGAAAGATGATGATCTAGCAATTAAATTAGTACATGCGTTTTTTTAAAAGAGAAATACCGATTAGCAAAATCAATTTTAAAAACTCATATAGTGGTTGCTCAAACCAAACAATGTTTGAACAAGCAAAGCATAAGTTCAAATGTTTCTAAAATACTCTTTAACTTATATACCACTTTAAGTTTTGTTTATCTGCAAATGTGGGACAATATGTAACTGATTTTCAAGTTAAATTTTGGTTTGAGATACAACTATTTCTCATCTCCAACTTAATTTTGAGCACAAACATTTTAATATAGGCTTTTAATTGAGCTCTCTTGAACATAATACAAAACACATAAACTAGTACGTGCATATGCAAACGATACTTGAATGTGTTCAACGTTCTTTCTCATTGTAGAATATTATAGAGATTGTTGTTGTGAAAAACATTATTCTAGTTAAACGGTTGAGTGTAGTACATGCATCGTTAATTCGCTTGTCGTGAATAACTCACCTTAGCCTTATCTAAATCTTCTTTCTCATTAATCTCTTCTGTATGCCTATGGATCTCTGGGACGACATAGTTGATGCATCAATAAATTTAGTAAACGGCCACTTGAACTAGCTTTCTAGAAGGATATGATGCAGGATTAGCCTCTGGAAACGATGATGGACATCTAGCTTGGTTACGAACAGGATTTCTAACTGGAAAGGACTTGGATTTTACTGAGGCTGCATTGACGTTTGGAACTCAGTAGTTGAAGTTGAATCAACATGCTTCTTGACCTAGGTTCAAAACAAGATCAAAAAGATGGACGGTCGGTGTTTAAGTATCTGTTCTTACGACCAGAAAATAAGATTGTAAGAGATAATACAAGGTCATTAAGGTTAAAGTTTCGTGCTATTTTTCCAACAAGGAAAGCAAAGTTGGAGTATATCGGGTACAGAAGGCATTTACCGAAACAACGCAGTCACGCAGACAATTATGGAAACAAATAATGTTTAGTTTAACAATCATTTGGCTTGATGGTTTGTTTGTACCCAAAGAAACATTATGTATTGTTTTCTCATGCATTGAACCGAACAAAAAGAGATTAAGCAGGGATCAAAAATGTTGGAAGAACACTTTGAAAAACTTATGCACTGTTGAGGCAAAATAGAAACTCCTACTTTTAACATTTTAGATGAAAAATTCAGAAACTTCATAGATATTACACAGCCTTGATCTTTTGGATAAGTACTATTTGTTAAATTGTTAATTGTCTCACATCGACAAGCGAAGAACAACTTGTTGAAGAGAAGATTGTATAAAGTTGGGATGTGCATTGGAACTACTTACATTTCATAATCGTGAGTTTACTATATGCTTATAGTTTTAGATGCTATGGGTGTTACAGACTTTTTTGTTTTACACTTCTAACATCTATGAACTGTATAATAATTTAATTAATTTTTTTAGTTTAATCCTATTTAATATGACAAGTTTATAGCTGGTCGGTCCGACTAACAAAACTCGTTCTTTCTTTTTTGCTATTCGAGATCTTATTAGATGTCTATTGTTTTTTGTTTATTATCTGTTTCTCACGATCAACAAAATGATTTGATACCACAACTTAAACAAACCCATTAATCTAATAAGTTTTCAGTTAGTACTTGGCTTAATCAGCATAACCCGACCCGTATGGTTTAATCGAATTCGAACCGCTGTCTCAATATAGAAATTCAACTCAAATGAGAGTATTACGAAAGTATATAAAGGAATTGAATAAAAAAATTGTCCCACATCGGCTTGTGGAGAATAATGGACTGGAGAAAAGCTTCTATAAAGATGGGAAGGTGCATTGTACCTTAGGAAAATGTCTTGTTTGAATTAAAAATGTCTTCACTAACTTGGTATGACTTTCTTAAAGCTGAGGAAATATTTCTCGCACCTTACGCATGTTAGAACATAATGGTCTGTGGTCGGCCTTGCAACCATCTATGTCATGTTTCAAAGCAGTTTTTTAACAGTTCGGTCTCTTGGGTCCAGCCTGGTTTTACAAACCATAATGGTCGGCTTTACTCAAGACTGAACCATAATGAAAAATGACGGTTTGAGGACCGAACCGAAATATGTTCGGTTTTTTTGACCCCTAAAACAAAGTAAGTAACTGATTTTGAGATGAATTAACAATGAACATTTTGAGGCTTGAGTCTTGGTGTAGCAATGAAGTTTTGAAGGCCAATATAGGGAAGTTGCAACAAATTTTTGGTGTTAGAAACTAGAAAGAAAAAAAGAAACCACAATTAGGTAAATCAATTTTAAGAACTGACATACCCGTTGCTCAAACAATCAATGTTTGAACAAAGGTCATGAGAAGTTCAAATATTACTAAATTTCCTTTAACTTATATACAACTTTAAGTTTTGTTTATCTATCGATGTGGGATAAAAGTAAGTGCACGTTGTTTAAGCTGTGTATTGTATTCAATCATATCAGAAACCAAATGACATTACAAAGTACATCCATCAAACTCCATACTTATGACACGACATGGTAGTAAGATACCATCTCAGATTGCAAGAAGAAAGAAAACGATTTTGAGTTTAAAATATTATCTGCCAAAAACATAATAATAACACCACCACCAACAATTTCCCTTGTCTATCAAAAAAAGAGAAGATTGAACAAAAGGAATTCGCTTCCTTCAAGCCCTAATGTTAAATTTTGGTTTTCATTGATATTTTTTTCTTTTATTCACAAGCTAACTTTGTGTTTGCTTAAACAGATAGCAAAATCTTGAAATGCAGATAAAGGGTACCCGATAATATAGTTCTAACGCGACTTCGTAGTTATTTGTTTATCTGAAGCCTAAAAAACTAGCAAGAATATGTTTGCAACATTTTGATCTATGAATAGTCTTACCGGTAGCTATCATAACACGAAAACATGGGCACACTTTTGTTACCAACTGTTTTCTTGAGTCTTTATTTGAATATTGTTGTTTCTTATTGATTATGTAGTGAAAACTTAAGATAGAAACTTGTGGTGGAATGCTTATAGGATATACTTTCTTTACGATATATTTAGCCAACTAACAGGGCATGACAACCAAGGGAGTAGGACACGGCAACTAAGGGAGCAGGACACTTGACTTAAGAACTTCATTTAACTTTAGAACACAACACGATACATTCATAACCACACAGGCATGGCAACCAAGGGCGCATGACACGACAACTAAGGGAGCAGGACACTTGACTTAAGAACTTCATTTAACTTTAGAACACGAACCGATACATTCATAACCACGCAATTCCGTCAAAACATCATTCTACAAGCCTAGAAAAAGGACAGTGTCACCCGTTTAACTCCATCATTCATCAAACCTTACACGACTTAAGCTACTACTAAATCCTACTCCTCAAACAACATAGGCTTCAAGCCTTGCCAACTGCAACACTAACCCATAGCATGTGTCATGTGACAAACCTGATTAATTAACTAAAGTTTGCAACTGAAAGTACTCGGCAGTACATGGAACCTGATCAGGAACATCATGCTCGCAAAGATGCTAATCACCGATGCTTTAGGCACGCATGTACTCGTGAACAACAAACTAACACCATCATCAATCTCCAGGCAGTAAGCATGCATCTGACCATAAGTTCCAACTCAAGTCATATGATTTCACCTATTTTCCGCGGGTTTAATAACCTATGTCCAAAAGTAAAATCATTTTGACTAATGTACTTAAGGGACGCACCAAATGCAGAGTTGATTCCTTTTGGATATTGTAGTCTGCAAGAGTTCGCCCATCCTCTAGCTGCTTGCCTGCAAATATCAACCTCTATTGGTCTGGTGGGCATCACTGGTATCCTTGTCTGAGACAATGTTTCCAGCATCACCTAGACCAGAGGGTGGGTTGCTAGCACTTGGTGACACAAGGTCACCATTATGGTTGTCTACTACTCTCTCTTCATCATTGGGAAGTTGAGGGTTTTCTAAGTCAAAAAAGGTTAAAGCTTTATCATATTGAGAAACATCAAAATCTTTGTTGTTATTCTTTAATTTATTTGAAATAGAATCTTTAGAAGGAAATATGGATTCAAAAAACTTAACATCTCTAGATACAAAAAACTGAAGCCTGACAAGATTATAAAGTTTATAACCCTTTTGAGAATTAGAAAAACCCATCATAACACATTTTTCAGACCTACTGGTGAGTTTATCATGACTATTTAAAATAATGGAAAAATAAAGGCAATCAAAAGTTCTAATATAAGAGAGATTGGGGGGTGAACTATAAATCATCTCACACGGAGATCTACCATTTAGCACAGAAGATGGTAATCTGTTGATAAGATAAGTAGCAGTTAGAATGCATTCATTCCAAACCAATTTAAAAACCTTTATACTGGTAGCTCAAACCAGTATACTGGTAGCTCAATATGAGAGAAAGGATGGTCTAAAGACCAAACCGAATCTATGCTCCTAAATCAAAGTGAAAAATTTAGCAAAATCAATTTAAAAACCTTTCTACTGGCAACTCAAACCAAACAATGTTTGAGCATCCATCATCAAGGCTTTAAGTATTATTAAAAACTATCTAACTTCTATACCACTTTAAGTTTTGCTTATTTACCGATGTGCGAAAAATGGTTACACTTCGCTTTAAGGGTCGACTATGCATTTGATACATATGGGTAAACTTGTTCAAGGTTATTTCTTATTATATATATACTCATTTAGGGAAAAAACGACGCCGTTTTTTCGTTGTTATAGAAAGTTATAGATATGGTTGCTTAGAAAAATGTTATTTAAGTTAAACGGTTGAATGGTCTATAGTAGATGCTTTCTTAATTCGC
Source organism: Glebionis coronaria (assembly GCA_025667525.1). Classification (NCBI taxonomy): domain Eukaryota; kingdom Viridiplantae; phylum Streptophyta; class Magnoliopsida; order Asterales; family Asteraceae; genus Glebionis; species Glebionis coronaria. The sequence goes on from CM046877.1 coordinate 7,464,548, forward strand.
TTATCATGAATGACTCAGCTTAGCCTATCTGTATCTTCTTTCTCATTAAAATCTTCCTTTTTCCTATCACATGCTATATGAATCTTCTGGACGACATATTGATGCATCAACAAAATATAGTACACACCCAACCATGGCATTTAGAAGGGTGTGACGTCGGATTTGTCTCTGGAAAAGATGATGGACATCAAGCTGAATTACAAACAGGTGTTAAAGCTGGTGAGGAGTCTTGGACCGATTAATGTCTTTGGAAGCCAAATGGAAAAAGAAAAGGAAGCCCACAAGTTTCTGGATTGGGCCAAGAAACCCGAAACCCCAATTTAGGCAGATAAGAAGGGACGGCTATGACAAAATGTTTCACAAACCAACACACCCCTTTCATTAACAACGATTCATTCTTATATATAGTTTTGGATTTCTTGTAAACAATGTAACCTACTTTATTTATCATCAATAAAATTCTGCAGAAAGGTTCAACCCACGTTTCTTGTTTCTTATTTATTATTCTGCATAATATGATGACACTCATGATGATTGTTTGATCATTGATGAATGATCCTGGAGATATGGAGAAGACCTTGTGAACGTTGGTATCAGAGCGAAGGGGATCAAGCAACGCAACAAGTCATGTCGTTATCATCATTCAAAATTGAGACCAGACGCAGAAAATAGGAGAAAAAATATCATGTTTTTTTGAGAAAAAATAGGAAGATGGCATACAGATTCAAAGGAATATTGGTATACACTTTTGGGAAGAAAATTTGGAGGCTTGCGGATTTGACTATTTGGAGACCCTTGTCTCGCATTACAAGGCAGCACGATCATCAAGGAATCCCACTGGAAATTACGAAGATGAAGGCATTAGGCGCTTCAAGGATTACCACGAAGATGGTAACACTGTTGGATCGTTGCCTGCAAAAGAGACAACAAGATCATCACAAGATCCCACTGGAGGATATGAAGGGCATTAGGCGCTTCAAAGATTACCACCAAGATGGTAACATGGATGGATCAATGGCTGCAAAGGAGAAAGAAGAGTCGAACACGATGGATTACCCTCAAAAAGGAAGAGGAAGGCAAGCACAAACAAGTGCATACATCGTATTGTTAATGAAGATTGAAACTTCAAGATGATCTTAGGAAAGGAAGAACAAGAAGATTGGAAGGAAACTGAGAAACAAAGATTTTTGGCATCACGTCATTAGGGAGGAACTGTTGGACCGACTAATGTCTTTGGATGCCAAAAGGAAAAAGAAAAAGAAGCCCGCAAGTTTTTGGATAGGGCCAAGAAACCCGAAACCCTAATTTAGGCAGATAAGAAAGGACGGTTGTGAGAAAACATTTCACAAAACAACACACCCCTTCATTAACAGCGATTCATTCTTATATATAGTTTAGGATTTTTGTAAACAATGTAACCCACTTTATTTATCATCAATAAAATTATGTAGAAGGGTTCAACCCACGTTTCTTGTTTCTTATTTATTAATCTACATAATATGATGATACTCATGATGATTGTTTGATCAGAGATATGGGAAAGACCATTTAAAACAAGGAGTTGGGATTTCACAAGAGGGTGCATTGAGTTTTTTAAGTCAGTGATTCGAGCAGATGCAACATGCTTCTTCAAAGAGATGGGCGGTTGGTGTGTTAGGATCAAATTTTAGAACTAGTAAACGAGATATTAACATAAAGCATAAAGCGGCATTCTTGAATGAGATTCAGTTTTGAGAATGTAGCAAAAAACGTAGACAATTACCAAAATGAAATCATGACTTATAATGTCAAGATCTGATGTGAATGTTTTTTTGCTGAGTAAGAGGGTGTCATACCGGGGGACATGGCCATTTGTGGTACTTTGTTTTTCGATGATGATCTTCATTATTTTACCTTTTAGATATCATATATTTCTTTAAAGTTCTTGTTGATTTTGACGTATCTATGTTTCTTCTCACACAATGGTTGGTGGAGTTCAAGTGTTTTCTTCAATATACAAAGGTTAGTTAGTTAAAGTAGTTTGTGACATTCTGAAAGTTTTGCATGTTTTATTTTTCGATTTATAGAGGAGCTGTGATGCGTGTCATGATATTTGTAGGTTGAATATGTTCATCTTGCAGATGCATGTGAACATAGTACCACTACCTTCGCGTAAGGTTGTTCAATGTCATATTAGGGGTTTGAAGCTCGGTAGATAAGGAAGTGGGTCAAAGCAACTTCGTTCAAATTGTTTCTTCTTTGATGTTAACACTTTTTATTACTACATTGGCACCTAGATTAATTTAGTTACACCATACAACAAAAGGTTTAGGCCATATAACGTCAACGCATTTCCTTCTTCCATCTTACCAATCGTGTTTCTTTTTGCTTGGTTGGCTCAGCTGGTAGGCTCTTTGATAGAGGAGATATATTTTGATATACAAAAGCAGCGTTTCATCTATTCGTATGAGAAAGGAACTTTTACAAGCTTCCTTTCCAAACCAAGGAAACTTTTGGCTACTATCTCAAGTTCTCAACAACACTGGATATGATGCAGACATTCAAGTTCAGGTTGCTGCTGACAAATGGGGACGCAATGTGTAAGTTAGATAGACAACCTTTTTATTTGCTTTGTTCTTTGTTAAACTCGCTATTTTGCTGTTAAATCTTCTGCTACTGGCATCTCTGCGCAAAATTGAGTATTCACATACAACTTTCCAAGAGCTGATAAAAGAGCACGAGCCCTTCTTTCTATTTGAGGTTCAGCATCCATTATCATGTCCTTCTGTTATTTATTTTCGTAACTCCTGTTTGATTTGTAGGTCTTCTGTAATGGACTATGTTGTTTATGCGGCTTAGAATTTATAAATAGTGGTCTCCTTGGTCTCTTTGTTGTGTTTTTTGCTAAGTCATTGGCAGTCATAAGTCAGCTGAAGACTTTGTCAGATATTACACACGCTAGAGTAGATTCCAGGGTTCCAACGTCCCACATTTTATCACTTCATAATTCATATGGATCACCAACGTGTCACTCACCAAATGTTTCAAAATCCACCCACCTATAAATACCCCCCCCCCAAACGCCAATAACAAAAATACACACTTATTTCACACTTAAAGTCTCAAACACACACACACACATACACTAAATTAACAAGAAATGGCTTATACTAAGCAAACCGCAAGGAAGTCTAAAGGAGGCAAGGCGCCAAGGAAGCAACTCGCGACAAAGGCCATCATCAATAATAACAGATGTTACATGAACGAATCCCTGCCAAATAATCGGCAAACAATAAATTAGCTAGTACTTCGTCACTTTAACTAGTTGTTAGCACAACAAACTGGAAGTTTAAGAAATTGGGGTGTTTGGGAATGCATTTTATTTGTGATTATCTATATATTTTTGAAACAGATAAAACCGTTTTGGGTTTGTCCACGTGTATACTATTATAAGCTTACAAAGAATAAAGGTTGTGTACTCGATCATAAACTTACAACATATGACCTTGAAACATCAAATTTTGAAAGCATCTCAATAGTCTCTTGCATGTAAACGACTATAATAGTTTTATAGCCCTAGTGCACTAACCTTTTGTGTTCGACCAATGGCTCTCCTCCAAGAGGATCAAATCAAAGACAACACCTCTAACAACACCAATATCAACTCCATGGTAATCTTCAAAACCATATTGACTCATGTTCGCAAGATTCATCAAGTCTGAAAACAAACTAGCGTTTATCATAGAAGAAGTTGTCTCTCCCGAATTCTGTCTCGAGCATGAGAAGTATTTACAATAAGCTTAAACAGACAACTTTTTTATAAGTTTAAAATAAAACTATAAGCTGAACTGGCCTTTTATTATGTACTTATGTTACCTCGGTAAGTAGGGATTGTGTTTGAATGTTCATGAAGACAATAGCGATGTTGGATGCCTTATAGGCGGTATGCCAATCATTTTCTCTTGAAAGAGTATCCTCCAAACCGTTATATTGGTATGCAACTTTTTCGGATGCTTTTCGAAAGAAAAGCATGGACTAAATGTTCGGTACGGTATGGTTTGAGGACTAAACCGAAATATGTTCGGTTTAGTTTGGCCTCTAAATCAAAGCAAGTACCTGACTTCGAGATGAATTAGCAATAAATATAAAGGCTTGGGCCTTAGTGTAGCAATGAAATTTTAAAGCCCAATATAGATTGGAATTACAACAAATTTTAGTACATCTAGTTTTTGTTTGTTATAGGGTAAAAAACCACAATTAGCAAAATCAATTTTAAAAACTAATATACCGGTTGCTCAAACCAAACAGTCATTGGGCAAACAAGTAAATCAAATTGCATGATATTGAAAACTTTTAACTTATATACTACTTTGAGTTATGCTTATCTACCGATGTGGGACAAAATATAACTCATTTTCAAGTTAAACTTTGCATTGAGAGACAACTATAGGATAGCTCTCGAAATCTTCAACTCAAACAAAACACATAGGCTAGTACTTACATATGCAAGTGATACATATGGTTAAGCGGTTGAGTGCAGTACCTGCTTCATTAATTTGGTCTAGACCAAAATATGTTTTGGCACAAAACTTTTGTCCAGTCCTGTTTGTCTACACCCGGTCTAGTATATAAAAGCATAATGGCAGGTTATGCTTATGAACGAATCAGAACGATCCAAATCAACTTCTTTTAAAATCACAAACGTGCATTTATTAGAGATTGTAATGACATACTTAAGTTAGTTAGAAACCAAGAAAATTGAGATCAAACAGTATAACTGATACATCAATAAAACAAACAAAAAATACAACACCTAAAATTGACTTGAGACAGACAGTAAAAATGCCTAAAATCGACAAGTTACTTCTTAACGAACTTCCTAAACAAGTCGCGTGGTTATGTTTTTCTAATTTAAACCCCTATATTTGTAGTAGAAAAAGATAAAAAGCGGGATAAAATCGGTCTATTTTTACATCTCTTGTGTAAACTTTGGTCTAATTTAAAGTTTATGTCAGTGATGTGTGCTTATCTTGTCGATACTTACAAAACTAGAATACCATATAGGATTTGGCTTTACCATTATGTGAAGCTAAAATGTACAAAATCCACTAAAAGCATATGCAAGAAGAAAAATGATTTTTCATTGTTGTTTTTTAGTATATGGTTATGTTTGGAATAACTAGCTATAAGATGTAAGTTTTTAACTGTAAGATGTAAACTGTTAATTTTAACTTGTAAAGTGTTTACTAAAAAGTTGTTAACATGGGTTATAAGTTGTATTTTTTTTAATAAAAATGTTTGGTTTAATAGTTGACTGTGAAGTTAAGATATAAATTGACTTAAAAAAAACATATTTAAATAAATTATAATATATTTGGAGGGTAAATCAGTAATATACAGTTTTAACTGCTCTTCATAATTTATAAAGTTTCAAAAAGTTATATGATTCAGCTTTTTATTTAAGACCTACTTGTTTAAAATAAAAAAATTAACAGCTCTAAAAAATTGTTGCGCCAAACAAAATTATTAGATTATATTTTTAACAACAAAAACTAACAACTTAAAAAAATTCAAAACAGCTCTTACCAAATATATTCATCTCAAAATAAAAATTCTACAAATTTTTATGGTAGAAACTAGAAAGATGATGATCTAGCAATTAAATTAGTACATGCGTTTTTTTAAAAGAGAAATACCGATTAGCAAAATCAATTTTAAAAACTCATATAGTGGTTGCTCAAACCAAACAATGTTTGAACAAGCAAAGCATAAGTTCAAATGTTTCTAAAATACTCTTTAACTTATATACCACTTTAAGTTTTGTTTATCTGCAAATGTGGGACAATATGTAACTGATTTTCAAGTTAAATTTTGGTTTGAGATACAACTATTTCTCATCTCCAACTTAATTTTGAGCACAAACATTTTAATATAGGCTTTTAATTGAGCTCTCTTGAACATAATACAAAACACATAAACTAGTACGTGCATATGCAAGCGATACTTGAATGTGTTCAACGTTCTTTCTCATTGTAGAATATTATAGAGATTGTTGTTGTGAAAAACATTATTCTAGTTAAACGGTTGAGTGTAGTACATGCATCGTTAATTCACTTGTCGTGAATAACTCACCTTAGCCTTATCTAAATCTTCTTTCTCATTAATCTCTTCTGTATGCCTATGGATCTCTGGGACGACATAGTTGATGCATCAATAAATTTAGTAAACGGCCACTTGAACTAGCTTTCTAGAAGGATATGATGCAGGATTAGCCTCTGGAAACGATGATGGACATCTAGCTTGGTTACGAACAGGATTTCTAACTGGAAAGGACTTGGATTTTACTGAGGCTGCATTGACGTTTGGAACTCAGTAGTTGAAGTTGAATCAACATGCTTCTTGACCTAGGTTCAAAACAAGATCAAAAAGATGGACGGTCGGTGTTTAAGTATCTGTTCTTACGACCAGAAAATAAGATTGTAAGAGATAATACAAGGTCATTAAGGTTAAAGTTTCGTGCTATTTTTCCAACAAGGAAAGCAAAGTTGGAGTATATCGGGTACAGAAGGCATTTACCGAAACAACGCAGTCACGCAGACAATTATGGAAACAAATAATGTTTAGTTTAACAATCATTTGGCTTGATGGTTTGTTTGTACCCAAAGAAACATTATGTATTGTTTTCTCATGCATTGAACCGAACAAAAAGAGATTAAGCAGGGATCAAAAATGTTGGAAGAACACTTTGAAAAACTTATGCACTGTTGAGCCAAAATAGAAACTCCTACTTTTAACATTTTAGATGAAAAATTCAGAAACTTCATAGATATTACACAGCCTTGATCTTTTGGATAAGTACTATTTGTTAAATTGTTAATTGTCTCACATCGACAAGCGAAGAACAACTTGTTGAAGAGAAGATTGTATAAAGTTGGGATGTGCATTGGAACTACTTACATTTCATAATCGTGAGTTTACTATATGCTTATAGTTTTAGATGCTATGGGTGTTACAGACTTTTTTGTTTTACACTTCTAACATCTATGAACTGTATAATAATTTAATTAATTTTTTTAGTTTAATCCTATTTAATATGACAAGTTTATAGCTGGTCGGTCCGACTAACAAAACTCGTTCTTTCTTTTTTGCTATTCGAGATCTTATTAGATGTCTATTGTTTTTTGTTTATTATCTGTTTCTCACGATCAACAAAATGATTTGATACCACAACTTAAACAAACCCATTAATCTAATAAGTTTTCAGTTAGTACTTGGCTTAATCAGCATAACCCGACCCGTATGGTTTAATCGAATTCGAACCGCTGTCTCAATATAGAAATTCAACTCAAATGAGAGTATTACGAAAGTATATAAAGGAATTGAATAAAAAAATTGTCCCACATCGGCTTGTGGAGAATAATGGACTGGAGAAAAGCTTCTATAAAGATGGGAAGGTGCATTGTACCTTAGGAAAATGTCTTGTTTGAATTAAAAATGTCTTCACTAACTTGGTATGACTTTCTTAAAGCTGAGGAAATATTTCTCGCACCTTACGCATGTTAGAACATAATGGTCTGTGGTCGGCCTTGCAACCATCTATGTCATGTTTCAAAGCAGTTTTTTAACAGTTCGGTCTCTTGGGTCCAGCCTGGTTTTACAAACCATAATGGTCGGCTTTACTCAAGACTGAACCATAATGAAAAATGACGGTTTGAGGACCGAACCGAAATATGTTCGGTTTTTTTACCTCTAAAACAAAGTAAGTAACTGATTTTGAGATGAATTAACAATGAACATTTTGAGGCTTGAGTCTTGGTGTAGCACTGAAGTTTTGAAGGCCAATATAGGGAAGTTGCAACAAATTTTTGGTGTTAGAAACTAGAAAGAAAAAAAGAAACCACAATTAGGTAAATCAATTTTAAGAACTGACATACCCGTTGCTCAAACAATCAATGTTTGAACAAAGGTCATGAGAAGTTCAAATATTACTAAATTTCTTTTAACTTATATACAACTTTAAGTTTTGTTTATCTATCGATGTGGGATAAAAGTAAGTGCACGTTGCTTAAGCTGTGTATTGTATTCAATCATATCAGAAACCAAATGACATTACAAAGTACATCCATCAAATCCATACTTATGACACGACATGGTAGTAAGATACCATCTCAGATTGCAACAAGAAAGAAAACGATTTTGAATTTAAAATATTATCTGCCAAAAACATAATAATAACACCACCAACAATTTCCCTTGTCTATCAAAAAAAAGAGAAGATTGAACAAAAGGAATTCGCTTCCTTCAAGCCCTAATGTTAAATTTTGGTTTTCATTGATATTTTTTTCTTTTATTCACAAGCTAACTTTGTGTTTGCTTAAACAGATAGCAAAATCTTGAAATGCAGATAAAGGGTACCCGATAATATAGTTCTAACGCGACTTCGTAGTTATTTGTTTATCTGAAGCCTAAAAAACTAGCAAGAATATGTTTGCAACATTTTGATCTATGAATAGTCTTACCGGTAGCTATCATAACACGAAAACATGGGCACACTTTTGTTACCAACTGTTTTCTTGAGTCTTTATTTGAATATTGTTGTTTCTTATTGATTATGTAGTGAAAACTTAAGATAGAAACTTGTGGTGGAATGCTTATAGGATATACTTTCTTTACGATATATTTAGCCAACTAACAGGGCATGACAACCAAGGGAGTAGGACACGGCAACTAAGGGAGCAGGACACTTGACTTAAGAACTTCATTTAACTTTAGAACACAACACGATACATTCATAACCACACAGGCATGGCAACCAAGGGCGCATGACACGACAACTAAGGGAGCAGGACACTTGACTTAAGAACTTTATTTAACTTTAGAACACGAACCGATACATTCATAACCACGCAATTCCGTCAAAACATCATTCTACAAGCCTAGAAAAAGGACAGTGTCACCCGTTTAACTCCATCATTCATCAAACCTTACACGACTTAAGCTACTACTAAATCCTACTCCTCAAACAACATAGGCTTCAAGCCTTGCCAACTGCAACACTAACCCATAGCATGTGTCATGTGACAAACCTGATTAATTAACTAAAGTTTGCAACTGAAAGTACTCGGCAGTACATGGAACCTGATCAGGAACATCATGCTCGCAAAGATGCTAATCACCGATGCTTTAGGCACGCATGTACTCGTGAACAACAAACTAACACCATCATCAATCTCCAGGCAGTAAGCATGCATCTGACCATAAGTTCCAACTCAAGTCATATGATTTCACCTATTTTCCACGGGTTTAATAACCTATGTCCAAAAGTAAAATCATTTTGACTAATGTACTTAAGGGACGCACCAAATGCAGAGTTGATTCCTTTTGGATATTGTAGTCTGCAAGAGTTCGCCCATCCTCTAGCTGCTTGCCTGCAAATATCAACCTCTATTGGTCTGGTGGGATACCCTCCTTATCTTGGATTTTTGCTTCAACATGTCTATGGTGTCAGACCTTTCAACTTCCAAAGTGATCGTCTATCTAGTCAAAGTCTTCACAAAGATTTGCATCTCACCTCTCAACCTGAGACAAGATGGAGCGTAGACTCCTTCTGGATGTAGTAATCAACCTCTTCTGATCTGGTGGGATACCCTCCTTCAACTGGATTTTTTGCTTTGACGTTGTCTATGGTGTGTCTGAGCTTTTAACTTCCAAAGTAATAGTTTTTCTGGTCAGAGTCTTCACAAAGATCAGAGCTCTCGACCTCTAAAGTAAATGTCTTGCCAGTAAGTGTTTTCACAAAGATTTGCATCCCTCCCCTGAGCCTCAAAAGAAAGATAGAGCGTAGACTCTTTCTGGATGTTGTAGTCCGCTAAGGTATGACCATCTCCAAGCTGTTTTCCAGCTACGATCAATCTTTGTCTCCTTGTCTTAAAGCTTTGCCTTCACGTTGTCGATTGTGTCACAGCCCTCAACTTGAAGAGTGACGGCCTTACCAGTGAGGGCCTTAACGAAGATTTGCATCTGTCAAAACAAACCCAGTACACAGTAAGAATTCTAACGACAAACTATAGTAGCTACATCCAACAACCGAATTACAGCCAATTTGAAACAAGATGGTCTCTATGTGCATACAATCTACATTACGCAACATGAACCCTATCACATGACACACATATCCAATTCAACACATGAAAGAGTGTTGACATACATACAACCCTTACCAGGTCGGGTTTATCCACGTTTTGGCAATGAAAACTAACCCGCAACCCGACCCTATAAGAAATCGGTATAAAGGGGTCGGGTGGGGGTGATCAGGGCTATAAAATAATAACGCAACTTTACATAGATGGCCTAGTAGGCAACTTTTATATAATTATTCTAGTAGCTTAAAAGCGCAACAAATACAGCTTATATTTTCATGTTCCAAATCAAATAACATAAGCATTCTCCAAATCGGTAACCAAACATTCCAACAAGCAACAAACTTTTCTAGTGAGAAATAACAGTTTACAGCAAGTTATTATAAGATGTTTTTGAATCACAGTTATAAGTCGACAGTTGCTACAAAAGTTTTTGGTATAAGCCCATACCTTAACTCGCTATAACTTGAGGACTGTGCTAACATCGAAATAAGTAATGTACGGAGTATCCAAGGAAGCTTTCTTTCGATTAATGACAGCCTTATTATGTTGCAAAGCTGACAACAGTACCACAAACTAACTATCCCATGCAATGTATACTGGCATTAAGAATTTCTACTAGGAACAAATATATAATATTGTTTTGGTCTTATTGGGTTGACCTGATAAGTTAAATAATTCAACCCATAACCTCTAAAAATTTCCAAGTTATAGGGTTCAGGTCAAACTAACCTGATAATATTTTAAAACCCGACCCAATAAGCCTCAGAGTTCATGTCAACCCGACCCTATTGACACCCCTAACCCTAATCATCAATTGGGACCTATAACAGAAATTTACTTCCTCAAATCAAAATCAACATCACATGCCGTTTGATGATTTTTTGTGATCTCTGTTATGTCTTGGTGCCTCATTCTATGAAAGAACTCGAAGGATCTGTGCTAATGTAAAGGTGACACTACAAAGGCATTCAAAAAGCATTTACACCGTTCCTGTGAGTCTTTTCACTGAAAGGGGCGGCAACACAAGCTAAGGCCCAAGAAAACCATCAACCACCAAATTATTTCCGTCTTGAGAAAGGAAGTGGGTAATAAAATACGCCCTATGAGCCTAGTTAGAGTCAACCCAACCCTATTGACACCCCTAAACCTAATCATCGATCGGGACCTACTTTAATAGATATTTCCTTTCTAAAAATCAAAATCATGTCCGTTTGATGGTTCTCATGATCTAAGGTATGTCTTGGCGCCTCATAGTCTTTCCTATTATCGCCTTAAGTTACATTAGCAGGATTATTGACAAGTCAGAAATTGTCACTGAACGTACTAATGTAAAAAAAGGTAAACACTAGGAAGGCATTCAAAAAGCACTTGCACCGTTCCTTCAAGTTCTTTCATAGAACGAGGCGGCACCACATAACTAAGACCAAAAAAACCATCAACCGCCATATTATTTCGGTTTTGAGAAAGGAATTGGGTAGTAAAATATGTTCAAACTGAATACAATTGAAAATATGTTCCTGACTCATAAATATCGGCTCTAAGTGTAGCTAGTTATTGCCATTGAAATTACATGCATACATGAACGCAAGCATCTATAATTTGACTTCCATTGAAACAGTTGAATCTCTCAGTTTATTTACTGATTTTATATCTTTGCATGTTGTTCGCTTTATCACGTGTGGTTTGCATTGGCACTTTAAAACTACCCTCTTTTTCCACATATAGCACACTTGGTATAAACATAAAATTATGCAAAGCACTATTATTACAATATGCAACATGAAACCCTGAGTAAACACCATAAATACTCTACGTACTATCCAAAAAACTCATTATGCTTCCGGTATTATTTCTCGACTCATTCTGGTTATTGAAGTACCGAAAATGACAATTATGCTTCATTTTCCTCATTAAAAGACAAACACCCTTATCTCTTCTTGAACATTCACCACCGCCATCTTCGTTTTCTCCCATTTTTTCACCATAGAATCAAAATAACCTGACATCATTCCCCTCGCTCCTGGAATCCTTATAAGTATTAACAAGAACCTCGCTCCCACTCCCTCTAATTAAACGCTTAACCCCTAACCCTAACTTCAGCTAAACCTTAAAAGTGACCACTAACTAAACTCAATCCCATAAGTTGACTAAAGAACCAGACCATTGACTAACGACACGAAAGGACAACTAATGAACTCATAAAGTATTGCATAAAAAAAACAGGCCTAACTATAGCCAAGCTGTATTCGGCGAAACCTAAAACATCCACCACTGCAACCAAGATGATAACAGTAGCTGACAAATCCCCTAAACTAAACTCGACAATTAATGTTACAAAACACATAAATTAGGACAAATTAAGCAGTCACAAATCACAGTAAATGAATATGAAAAAAGGATCCACCTACAACGAACTATCCACACAACTTCACATCATTATCAGTTAACCTAACAATTACATATGCACAATTTCAGGTCACCTAAGTGCCAAATCTATAGAAAAGTAATCATATGAAATTAGTTACAACTAACAAGCAGTTATAAAGCTAATCATAAGTTGACCAAAAACCAGACCGTTGACCAATTTGGAGCTTATTTGGAAACTTATGGGCTTATATAAGTTTATAACATAATAAACTTATATAAGTCCATAAGTCTCAAGATAAGCTGCAAAAATTGGAGTTTATGAAATTTAAGCCAAAATCCGTCTTATTTTCGGCTTATATTTCATAAGCCTAAATTTTCGGTGGCTTATTTTGAAACCTAATCATATCAAATAAGTTACAACCAAAGATCAAACAGTTATAAGGGTGAAATACAAGCATCAAAGTATTCAATAACATATACATATCATCCAAAATCGGTTATAATAAATAATAAAGGATTAGAAAAAGGATGAAATTGAAGTACCGAAAATGACTATGTATCATTTTCCTCATTAGAAGACTCAAATACCCTTATGTCTTCTTCGACAATCACCATCACCACTTCTAGTCACCGCCACCATCTTCGCTTTCTCCCGTTTTTTCACCTAAGGATCCAAAAACCAGGACATCATTCCCCTCAATCCTTATAAGTACTAACAACAACCTCTCGCCCACCTAAACTCCTGTCGCGCCTCGTAGCCACCACTTCCCACTCCCTCTAATTAAACTCTTAACCCGTAACCCTAAGTTCAGCAAAACCTTATAAGTGATCGACCACTAACTAAAACCAAACCCATAAGTTGACCAAAAAATACGCATAAACTATATATTTAATGCATTTTTCGTGATTCCGTTCGATTTTTCTCGATTGGGTTCGGTTTTAGTTCTATTTCGACTTTACTCGATTTAGTTTCTATTCATATTTCGACAGACATGGTCCGATCCGGTCCGGTCTTCAGTCCAGTTTCAATTAGGCAAAATAAACAAATTTTTTATAAGACCGAACCAGACTGGATCAACCGGTCCGACTTTGTTCAGTCTGGTTCGAGTCAGTCCGGTCTAAATGCTCAATTAACAAGATGATAACAGGAGCAAGCTAAAGTAGAGTTCTATTTTACATCAATCTTACAAAACACATAAATTCGGACTAACTAAGCATTCACATACACCGTAAATCAATATCTTAACCTGTTAAATCATATCAGAAAATATTCCACCCAAAACAAATTATCCGCACAACTTCACATAATCATTATCAACTAACCTTAACAATCACAAATGCACAATTTCAGGTCACCTAACTAACTACTAACCAAATCTATTCAAAGCTAATTATATCAAATTAATTATAGCTGACAACCTTTTCTAGTGAGAAATAACAGTTTACAGCAAGTTATTATAAGATGTTTTTGGAAACCATCAACCACCAAATTATTTCCGTCTTGAGAAAGGAAGTGGGTAATAAAATAGGCCCTATGAGCCTAGTTAGAGTCAACCCAACCCTATTGACACCCCTAAACCTAATCATAACCTACTTTAATAGATATTTCCTTTCTAAAAATCAAAATCATGTCCGTTTGATGGTTCTCATGATCTAAGCTATGTCTTGGCGCCTCATAGTCTTTCCTATTATCGCCTTAAGTTACATTAGCAGGCTTATTGACAAGTCAGAAATTGTCACTGAACGTACTAATGTAAAAGAAAAGGTGACACTAGGAAGGCATTCAAAAAGCACTTACGCCGTTCCTTCAAGTTATTTTATAGAACGAGGCGACACCACATAACTAAGACAAAAAAAACATCAACCACCATATTATTTGGGTTTTGAGAAAGGAATTGGGTAATAAAATAGTTCAAACTGAATACAATTGAAAATATATTCCTGACTCATAAATATCGACTCTAAGTGTAGCTAGTTATTGTCATCGAAAATGGCACATCGATTATTTGACGTGTTTTATTTGGGTTCTAATACATATTATAATTGGACCTTCGGTCTTGATCCAAAACTTTAAATCATTTCAGTTCTCGATCTTATCTGATCTTAATTAGTCCGGTTTGATCCGAGCCAAATGCTCAGCCGTATAGTTGTATCAATGTGATTCATGTCTACAACTGTACTCATAAGTCATAACAATGTATAGGTGCGTTTGACATGTAAAATGACTAAATTGATCACAGCCTCCAACGAAGTCACAGTAATGAAAGGCCACGATGAAACAAAAATCCTTTAATAGCATGTCATAAAAACAAGGGTAAATGCTATAAAATAGCCACGTACTCTTCATTTTGTTCAAATATGGCAAATGTACTATTTTATGTACTCATTTGCCCAATGTACATTCAAATTTGACTATATTATGACCAATATGACAATGAAATGACTAAAATACCCTTATAAATTTTTAGAATAACATCTTACAATTAGAGTCATATGCTTGGGACACCATTGATATAACTGACACAAACTAGGTAAAAAACATCAATGAATAGCTATCCAATCATACCCCAAAATCAGTGACATATGTATTCTTCTTTCTCCCACATCTTTCACAAACACAGTAAAAAGGTAAAAAAAACAGTAAAAAAAAAGAAAAAAAGTAGATGATAAAACAGAAAACTAATTATAATGGGTTTTTGTTTGATTAATTATAATGGGCTTTTTTTTTGAAAAAGTAGATGATCAAACAGGGTACAAGGTATGATATATAATACAAGAGTTAAGTGTATTTTTGGTCCTCGTGGTTTGATCTCAGTTTCACTTTTGGTCCAAAATCTCAAATAGTTCCGGTTTAAACCAAAAAGATAAACTATTTCTCCACTTTTAGTCCAAAAATTCAGTTTGACTGTTTTGACTTTTAATTATAAGGGTATTTTTTGTCTTTATTCTATATTTAAACAAGGACCCATAAACTCACATTATTAAATTTCTCCTTTTATCTCTTTTATTTTTCTTTTCAATTATTCTTTCACCATAAAAAGACCATCACAGAAATTTGATGCACAGCATACCAATTTCTTCATTCATACATATGAATATGTTGTCAAAATTGCTAGGGTAACAAGATCACTTAAATGTAAACTAGAATTAGTATTTGTGTTTTTATCTTTATAGCAAACCCTTTAAACTAATCAAAGATATTGACATCAAAAATGCAAAACTTAGAATGCTCTTCATGTAATGTCCCTATTAATCACCAACATCATACCTGCCACCATTACCCCACCAATGAATACGTCCACCACCAAATTCAGGAAAGGTGGTTTAACATCTGCTAAATACCACCAAATCCGGCCACCACCAGATTCACCTAAGACCAGACCAAGCTCACAACAAGTTCACATCTAGCCACTACTCTCACTCCACCCATCATCACCTCCACATACCGTCGGACCCTTTCACCATCATTCCACGTTGTCGCAACAACCATCAGTACCCCCAATCAACGACTTATAACTAAAACCCATATCCAAACCACCACCCAGAATACCTGCCACCAACAATAACAAGAACAGGTTCAAGTTTTTATAAGGTTCACAATTTCATTTTTATAAATTAAATAGAAAAAACAATCAAACGAAAACCAAGATTTGTGATTTTGATTTAGAGAAAGTGAACCATTATTTTTTTTATGTAATTTTATGTTGTGATTCAATATGAATAAAAGAATAGAAAAGTAATAGGTGTGTGAAGTCTGGTACAATGGATGAAGGTGTATTATTTGTGAATTGGAGATGATGAATATAAAGATGATAGGAGGAGATGAAGACGATGATATGAAGAAGATCGGATTAACTATGATCTATAAAATGTGATCTAGATTGAACTTTTGGTATGGATTGATTTTATAATAAATAAAAAATAAAAATACAGTAATAAATAATACTAGTAATAATATAATAACAAAATATAATACAGTAATGAAAAGGTGGGTATTTTTGTAAATTTACAATATCAAAATGAGGGCACTTTAGTCAATTTATAGCATTTAACTAGTCAAACTAGCAGTCAACATGAACTTGGACTAAAAGTAAAGAAATAGTTTACTTTTTTTGTCTAAATCGAAACTATTTGAATTTTTGGACCAAAAGTAAAAACGGAGCAAACCACAAGGACCAAAAATGCAGTTAACTCATAATACAAATACAATCAACTAACATTGTTTATTTGTTGTTTCAAACTTTAGTTAAATTGATCTTATTGTGCTTACATTCTGGATTTATCTGTTGATGTAGGTCCCCATCAAGTGGCCTAAGAGCACAGACGAAGTAAGGAAAGCAAACATACCGCATACCCACCTTGCGCACGAGAAATCTGACCAGAACTGGATGGTTGTTAAAGGTGAAAAGATCATCGTCCCCGGTGGGGGAACCCATTTTCACTATGGAGCTGACAAGTACTCAAATCACTCGCAAACAGAAAAAAAAGAAAAAAAGTAGATGATAAAACAGAAAAAAAGTAGATGATCAAATTCCTCAACGACAAAATTGACTTTTTTTATATATTTATGATGGGTTTTTGCTTAATTATAATGGGTTTTTGTTTGATTTTTATGGGTGTGAGTTTTTTTGGGATAAAAGTGGGTGTATACCAACTGTTTGATCAAATTCCTCAATGAAAAAAATCACTTTTTTTAAAAAAAAATTTGTGGGTTTTGATTGTTTTTGTGTTCTGAATAATGGTTTTTGTTTAGTTTTAATGGGTTTAAGTTTTTTCGGGATAAAATTAACTGTATGACGCAATTTGAAGCAATGGATTAGCCTAAAATAAACACACCACATTCACACGAATTAATGAACAAACTGGATCTGAAACACAACCATCACCGGATATATAGCTTACAATAAAGTGCAAGCTGGATCTGAAGCACAAACAAGACGGGATCTGAAGCACATGACAATCATGGCTCGTTTTTTTACTGATGTGAACGAGTTTAATACATATTATGTGGTATGTAACTGTCCCAACCCGCTCAGCCAAAAAACAGATGGGATAAAAGAACAAGAAATGAAAAAAATATAAAAGGGTATTTTAGTCATTTATAAGGGTATTTTAGTCATTTCATTGTCATATTGGTCATAACATAGTCAAATGTATATTGGACAAATGAGTACATAAAATAGTACATTTGCCATATTTGAACAAAATGAATAGTACGTGACTATTTTATAGCATTTACCCTAGAAACAAAACAACCGATCCACCCACCTACTGTACTACTTCCTCTCTTTCAATTTTAAACAAATTAAGGTTTCACTTTATTTGACCATACAACAATTCTTGTAGCTGATCACCAGATCCCACAGTAGGTGAGAAGATCATGATTCTTAGGTATACTTTTCGGCATGTACAAATATGCTTTCCTCTTCCACAAGGGTTTCTTGAGTTACCTTCGGATTTAACCGTCATACATCATGATATAATCATAATTTTAATAATAAATTTTAATTATTATTATTATTATTATTATTATTATTATTTTATTTTTTTATTTCAACCATCACTTTATTAGAAACAAAAAGGGATTTACAACAATTTGGATGGGAGTCGAGATACTATCTGCGCTCCCACCCCTTTAGCAATAGCAAAACCTATTCTATGGAAAATATGTACAGCAGCGCGCACATATTTTATAAATTATTATTATTAAAATTATTATTATTATTTAATAAATCTGATTCAGCTTACTTTACTAAGGAATGAAGCGATTCAAATTTTTTCCGAACTTTGCTCTACCTTCGTGGGTGGTGGTATTGTGGATCTGATTTGCACAAAGTACACGATATATTTTTTTTGTTGCAAAAGGTGAAAGATTTTATTAATTAACCATTTATCATAAGCCATTATCCTTAATTAGAAGAAAAGAAAATAAAAAAGTTTCGAAATGTTCTATTTATCATAAAGTCTTAAATTTATGGTAAATGCTCGTGGTGGTTCGAGATCGTTGTTGAGATTTTTCATTTCGAATTCATGTGATGGTTCAGGTGGTATTTTGAAGTTATAAGGTCACTAAGGTTGAAGTCGATCACGAGAGGCTTGCGTCTTGGATTTGATGAGGTTCGAGGTAACTGAATATATGATGTGTTCGTGAGTCAGGTCGTGTGTGTTGTTAGGTCGTGTCACAGTTCGAGGCGTTGGTATGGTGAGGTAATTTGATGGTTCAGGTTGTGGTTGTTGTGATGTCCCGAGTCGCGATATGGTTTTGTTCGTAGGTAGATTGTTTCGAGTCGTTAGTAGGGTGAGGTAATGTGATGGTGTGGGTCGTGGGTATTGCAAGGTCGTGATATGGTTTAGGTACTACTGGCCGAGTGTGTTTCAATCTCGTGGGTATGTTGAGGTGTGGTGAGGTTGTGCTATGGGTGTGGATTTAGTGAAATCGGGAGAGGTTTAGGTTTTTGGAGGAGATGTTGGTCAACTTGTGAGGTAGTATTACCCATGTTCGTAGTGATGCCACTTTGTCAGATTGTATGATGAACCAGTCTGTTTTGAATTTCTTACGGGTTATGTTTCATGTGTGTGAGGTCGTATGTTGTGTGTCGTTGTCGGTTTCAATCCGTGTCATACTTTCTACCGGGTGTTTGCCCTTAGTGTCACTATGTTTGGTTTGTTTAACGTGTTAGAGTTGTATCTCGTTATGTTGTATATTCACTCTAAGATATCCGTATTCGTTTCGTGTTGTAGGTGTTGGCCATCGAGTCATGTAGCTTGCTGGTTTGTTAAGTCAGTTAGGTTTAATATGTGAATCTGATTCAACTTATTTTACTGCAGCATGTAGCTCGGTTCACAGAACCATTCAGCATTATCCTCGACGAGGAGGGCGCAACCAGACAACTAAGGCGAGAATCGATTACAGACTTGGCCAACTTTGCTCTACCTTCCTGGGTGGTGGTTTTGTGGAAGTGTTCTGCACAAGGTACACAATAAGTAATTAAGAAAACCAAACTGAATAAATAATATGGGATATAGTTCTATGTTCTCATTGTTTTCCAAAAAAAATTTAGATATAGTTTATAACCATTGAACTACTTTTGCAGGAAACTTGTCTCAGAAAAATCAATTTATTCGTGTTCATGTTGCGTGGAGTACAAGAGGACGATATTTGGGAACTGACAGAGTGGTGGAAGACAACCCTAGATTTGTTTGGCAAAGAACTGATCCCCCTGTTAGAATCCCTTCGGATACAACTGAGGAAGTTGTTGGTTCATATCAGAATTATCGATTGTATGAAGATGGAATACTGTCTTTTTGGGTGCTTAGAGAATTTATGCCCGCAGGACAAGAGTTTGGAAGCAGTGAAAATGCTTTCTTTGAACTATAAAATTATTAAGGTCTTACAAGCAGTTAGTCTTTGCTTCGCGTAAAATAGATGATACAAGTGAAAGTGAAGAGACTGTGAGTGACCAGGAAGAGCCTGAGCCTGCGGATGTAGAAGTTTTGTCTGATGAGTCACACTCTTGGTTGGGTAATGTAGATGTGGAAGATTTGGATGAGGATTTTGTTAATGATGATGAATAGCTTACAGAAGCTCAAGATGTGCTTGAAGAAGGTATAGAAGAGCTTGCAGAAGAAGCTGGAGCATGGAATGAGCTCGCAATGGTACTTTACATTGCTGCTAGTGGGTTTCCAATGGAAAATGAGTTTGTTGAAGAAGAGCATGCAGAAGTTATACAAGATGGACCAGGGAATGAGCTCGCAATGGTACTCTACAATGCAGAAGCTGGACAATGGTACCGTACATTGCTGCTGGTGGTCATCTAATTGAAGATGATCTTAATGAAGATGTGCTAGCACAAGCTGAAGATTTATGTGCTCTTTTCAGGGTTATTGTTGCAGTTGGGGTACTTTATATCTGGTCATTGTGGCTTATGAATTGAATAGTTAGAAACATATGATTTGGAACTTAAACTTGCAAAAGTAAATAATTTGCGCTGGACACACCAAACTGTTATACCATCTTACACGAAATCTCTAGCAAATATGGTCAATGATTACCTGGACTTCGATTCAGCAAGGAAGGTTCTTGTTCATCACAAGGGTGTTGCAGATGCAGATGTAAAACAAACTCTTTTATACATATATATTTAGGCATATACATACATACATACATACATGTACATACATAGCATAGCATTACTTTTGCTACAAACGTTGCATTGCTACAAGCATTGCATCGCATTACTACAAGCATACCATTGCATTGCTACAAGCATTGTATTGCTTTGCTACAAGCATTGCATTGCTTTGCCACAAGCATAGGTCGATCCTAACCCAAGTTAGACAAATAATTTTAACCTGATGCCCAACCATAATTAGTATTTGGCGTGATCCAAATAACCTTGCTTGATCGAGTTTGAACCGTGTCATCTGTCTCGATATAGAAATTCAAACTTAGGTGAGAGTATTCCCATAGTATATAATGGACCGGAGAAAAGCATCTATAAAGATGGGAAGGTGTATTTACATCAAGCATTTGTGGGGTATCTCTACTACTTATAAAGGAAAAACCCAAAAACCTTGAGTGTTGAAAAATGATTTAATTATGGAACTGTTGAAAAATTAAATGCATAGAAGTTGGATATTAATTATGGAATTGTTAAAAATGAAATGCACATAAGTTGGATAAAATAGAAAATGGTGAAAAATTAAACCATAAACAATTGCATAAGTTACCGGGTCACAGGTTCCACAACCGGATTAATTCGGTCGAGTAACTTGGTCATAGTTTCCACCAACGGGTCAACCCAGTCGAGTCATCGGGTCACGGATCGACCATCAGACCAACCCGATTGAGTCACCGGGTAACGGGTTCGGCCATCGGGCCAATCTTTTCGAGTCACGGGTTCGACCATCGGGTTAACCCGATCTAGTCACTGGGTAACGGGTTCGACAACCGGGTCAATCCTGTCGAGCCACCGGGTCACTGGCTTTGACCACCGGGTCAATCCTATCGAGTCACCGGGTCACGGATTCAACCACCGGGATATGGGTTTGACCACCGAGTCAACCCGATCGAGTCAATGGGAACGGGCTCGCCTACCGGTTCAACCCGGACGAGTCACCGGGTTACCGATTCGACCATCGGGTCAATTAATAAATCATTAACTATCTATCTATCCTTAGGCAATTATTGGGTCACGAGTTCGACCATCGAATCAATTATCATATCATTAATTATATGTCTTTAGGCAATTCCGCTGCTATGCGCGGGTAATCGTCTAGTGTTAAATTAAGGTTTCATTTGATGCTGAACCAATGGGCAGAACCGACTAACGAGACTGAACCGACCGGATTCGAACCGAATATTTCTGTCCGATTCTTGATCTAGAAGCCTGGACCAAATTGATTTTCTCGGGTTTATGGACCGTGATCAGCTTTATGTTGGAGTAGTGTTTGCGTTACTCGAACTCATATGGAGGTTTAGAAGGTTTGCTTATGTGTTTTGATACTGATCGAGCTTGAATAGAGCTTATTTCTTACTCTTGGCATTAAATCACTACCTCTTGAAATCTAGCCACGATTATTTACAGCAATAATAGACCGAACCGGATTTGGTCCAAACACGGGACCGAGAACCGGACTAAAATATTCGGTCCATATCTATGTCGGTTTGATCTTTGGTCTGACCTACGAAGCATAATTGTCAATTTTGTTCAAGATTGAACCGGATCAAAAACCAAATATGAAAAAGGACGGTTTGAGAACCAAATGGGAATATATTTGGTTTAGTTGGGTCTTTGGGCCCCTAAATCAAAGTGAATAACTGAATTGGAAATGAATTAGCAACGAAGATTTGAGGCTTGAGCCTTGGTGTAGCAATTCAAGTTTTAAAGTCTAATAACAAATTTTTGGTGGTAGAAACTAGAATGATGATGTAGCAAACAGCAATAAAAAAAAAACCCACAATTACAAAATCACTTTTAAAAACTCATAAACCCAAAACTCAAACTTAACCATGTTTGAGTTCTGGGAAAATAAGTTCAAGTGTTATTGAAAACTATCTTACCTATATATCACTTTAAGCTTTGTTTATCTCCCGATGTGGGACAAAATATAACTCATTTTCTTTTTTGGAGAGACGACTATTTCTCATCTCGAACTTAATTTTGAACACATAAGCTAGTACTTACATATGCAAGTGATACATATGGTTAAATGTGTTCAAAGTTGTTTCTCATTACAAAATGATCGTTGCTCTAAAAAACGTGACTAGAGTTAAACGGTTGAGTGGTCTATAGTTGATGCTTCCTTAATTCACTTATCGTGAATGACTCGGCTTAGCGTTATGCCTTTATCCGTATCTTGTTGCTCATTAATCTCTTCTTTTCTGGATGACATATTTGATGCATCAACAAAATTTAGTAGACACCCACTTGTTGAACCATGGCGTTCTAGAAGGGTATGATGCCGGAGTTGTCTCTGGAAAAGACCATGGACATCAAGCTCGATTACAAACAGGACTTCAAGCTTGTGAGGAGTTGGGACTTCACAAAGGCTACATTGAGTTTTGGATTTCAGTGATGTGAGCAGAACCAGCATGCTTCTTGACCAGGGTCAAAAAGAAGATCAAAGAGATGGACGGTTGGTGTGTTAGGATCCACTTTTGGAACCAGAAAACGAGATTTTAAGATAAAACATAAAGCATCATTCTTGAATAAGATTCAGTTTTGAGGATGTTGCAAAAAACGTAGACAATAACCAAAACGAAATCATGACTTATAAAGGAAGAGGGTGTCGTACCGGGGCCATGGCCATTTGTCGTACTTTGTTTTTCGATGATGATCTTCGTTATCTTTTTTCTTCTTGCTGGTTTCGGCGTATCAATGTTTCATCTCACACAATGGTTGGTGGATTTCAAGTGTTTTCTTCACTATACAAGTCGTTTATACAGTCATATTGGCTCGTGTATATTTAAATGGCTCAAACTAAGTTGTGTTTTTATCTTTGATGGGTTAATTGGGTTGGGGTACCAGACTGAAAAAGAAAAAGAAAAGCATGCCTACTAAACATGAATTTATACAAAGAAAATTATTCGCCAGCGGGAAATTCCATCAAGAAATTTAAAACCCGTACTGTAAATTAAAAAAAAAACGCGTATATCAGAAAACAAGTTGATCTGAATCTTTGTTACTTAGATTAGAAAGGGTTTACCCAACATGAACAATGCAGCATTCGAGCCAAAAAGAAATCACGTCCCTCAAGTAAAGATAAAAAAATAAAAGTCAGTTTTTTGAAAGTAACAAATGTTACCTACATAGATGCATCACATACACACTTTAATAAGCCCACTATTTCCGGCTTATTTTGAAACATAGGAGCTTATGTTGTGTGTTCGCCTAGACGTCTATTTTGTGTTCATCCAAAACTTGTGATATAAAATTTACTGTTACATGGTCATTGTCAGTTTTTCATGTGCCCTTTTCTTAACTCACATATATCTCGTATTCTTATCGTTACAAGACCAGGTTTGGCAGTATGACCGGTTTTAGCTGGGTTTAGGCGGGTTTACTAGGGTTTGACCGTATATATCCGGGGGTTGACCGTATTTGGCCGGTTTGACAGCGGTTGGCAGGGCCTGATAAAAACAACAGGCCACATTAAATTGGTTTTTGGATATTTGAAACCAATGACCCAGTTTTAGGTGCCCCGATCATCCTACTTTTCTTCTATTCGTATGAGAAACGAACTTTTTAAAAGCTTCTCTACCCAACCAAGGAAACTTTTGGCTACTGTCTCAGCAGCACCGAATACGATACCGACGCTCAAATGCATAGTGCTGCAGATAAATGGGCCTGCAATGTGTAAGTTAGATTGACAGGACTTTTATTTTCTTTCTTCTTAGTTAAACTCGTGTATTTTGCTGTTAAAACTTCTGCTGCTGGCATCTCTGCGCAGAACTGAGTAGCCACTGACAAGTTTCTGGGAGCTGATGAAAGAGCACTGCATGGAGCCCGACTTTCTATTTGAGTTTCAACATCCACTACCATGTCCATTCGTTATTTCTTTTCTTAACTACATCCATTACCATGTTCGATCTGCAGGTATTCTGAAATTGACTATTGTTGTTTAGGCGGACCTTTTTTTGTGTTGCTTGCAAAGTCATTGGCGTCAGCTGAAGACTTTGTCTGATACTAGACGCGTTAAGAGTATATTACAGGGTGCTAATGGTGTACCATAATGGGAAGTTGGAGTATAGGGTCATTAAGGTTAAAGTTTCGACCTGTTTTTCCAACACCGAATGTAAAGTTGGAGTATAGTGGGTGGGTACCAGAAGGCGTGTACCAAAATGAAAGAGCTTTGAGGTATCATTATGTAGCAAACAACACAGTCATGCAGACAATTACGAAACAAAATCATGACTTGTTTTAACAATCTTTTGGCCTGATCGTTTAAATTGTACCTAAAGAAACATTAAGTATGGTTTTCTCATGCATTGAGCCGAATGAAAAAAGAAAAGTAGCTAGGTATTTTAGCTCCGCTTGCAAACCTTTTGGTTATCATGGTCCTAAGAACCGTTGTCTTCAGCATCAAGTCAACACCCATGACACGACTAGCGCTTTGGTTCAAGTTCATTGCAAACTTGACTTTATGTTATCTCATCAGCTGTGCTGGTATTTGATCTTTACCATATATAAAAAATGGCCCGCCTTAATTCGTGAACATAAACAAATTTGTTTTGGTCTAAATCTGTATGGGTCCCCCAATTTGGCCCCGTAAGTGAATCATGATAGACTCGAATGATTGAGTTCAGTTCTCAATGTGACTTTACAAACCTTATTGAGAAATTTGACAAGTTTATAAGCTCAGTTGTAATGGATTAAAAGCGTACCAACCTTGTCCTTATATGCCATTAAGAGAACTCATATCTTATTTGATGCGCTTCACGAGAATTCATAGCTTATCTGATGAGCTTGCGAGCTTATTGAAAATCTGATAAGCCCACAAGCTCATTTTAAATGGCTTAAAAGTGTATCAACCTTGTGCTTTTAAGCCATTACAAAGGAGCTTATAAACTTATCAAATTTCTGAATAAGCTCATAAGCATGTTAAATAAGCTAAAATAAACACCCGGTAAGTTGTTTATCATACAACATGACCCATCAATAAGGAGATAAATGAAGGGAACATGTTATAGAATTGGACAGAGAACAAGAGCAGCTATGTACTTACTATGACCAGAACCGAAAATATGTCCCAAATAGCTGCACATATTTTAAACTTGACAACATTTGATTGCAAATTGTTTGCAGATAGAATACTAGAACTGGCGAAAGAAAAATTGCAGCAGGCCAGAACTCGAACCATGGAATTGCAGCACACCATAAATTCGAACCATTAAAGTTGCAGCAGACAAGCATGGATCTAAAATGCTGTAAGAACACTCTGCGAAAAACTTTGGCATTGTTGAACCAAAGCAGAAACTCCTACTTTTAATTGTTTGGATGAAAAATTCAGAAACTAATTGTTTGGATGAAAATAAGGTTATCGTTTGTTAACATTGTGGTTCTCAAGATCTTGTCAACTGTCAACTGCTCACTTCTAAACCAATTTTAAAGTTTATTTTCCTGAATGCATGGTTTTGTATAATATTGGACTTCCTTAAACATTCCTGACAAGTTCATAAAATACGAATATGTCATAATACAGATTGTGACCTTGACCAAAATTGGATATAATAGCAGGTGATTCTAATTGATCCTACAACAGGTCAAGAACTTGAAACGAAATGTCTTAGTGAATGTAAGACTGTTTGTCCCACATCGACAAGTGAAGAAAAGTTGGTGAGAGGATGATTCTATAAAGTTGGGGAGCTCCATTCAAGTTCTCCAAATGTCAATCATATGACTTACTATATTGCTTATAATACAATAATCGTCCTTTTTCTTTTCTTATAATACCTATAAACTATATAATAATTTATTTAAACTTTTTTTTGCTTTAATCTTATATAAAATGAGATGAGTTTGTTGCGGGCTGGTCTTCTTTTCATGCTCGTTTTCGTCTAACAATTCGATTGATCTCATCTTGGTTTACATTGGGTGAACCTCTCCTTCTTCGCTATTCCATATCTCATTGATGTGTTTTTTTAGACCTAAAATAGTTGGGCCGCACAAGTTAGCTTTAAGGTTAGGATTAGAGTTTCCTACGAGTATTATCTAAGCAACCTCATCACTATACATAAAGGTGCTGACTTTTGTTTTCACACACAATTACAATTACATCAATACTCTTGGGTATTTGAGCTTTAGGTTTAAGCAACTATAATCCTAACCTTTTAATGTAATTATCGGGAAACCTAGTTAAAAGTCAGCGTGTTTGTCTATGGAGGAGAGGTATTAGCCTTGTGCGATGAGGCCTGTCCATATTACAAATGTGACTCGAAGTTGCACGCTGTTGGTTTGTTTGACTAGAGGGAAGTTGCTACTTCAACATGGGAATGAATGGTAAACAGAGGTTTTCAAGATCGGGATCTTACCTAGGATCGTTTTCGTCTTTGCAAGATCGAGATCGTAAAGTAAGATCGGGATCGTAAGATCCTACTATAATGTAACTTTCTCGGTAGTCTTTACAATATATTACAAATGTACAAAATAATATACATTGTAAACACAAACTTATACGAATATTTCATAAAATATGTAAATTATGATTATGAAATGTAAAAGAAGATTTACATGTTGTTTTTTAGATTATACAAGATATAACCTATAAATTTGTAGTAATTATTTTGTTTGTCGCTCGAGAAAAAGTAAGATCGGATCGTAGTAGATCCTAAGATCTTATGATCAAGATCGGGATCCTATAAGATCTTAAGCATGCAAAGATCTTACGTAAGATCCGGATCGTTTTCGCTTTGCAGTATCGTAAAATCATAAGATTCTAAGATCAAGATCGGGATCTTGACAACCTACTATACACTATAAAGGAAATGTAGCCCTTGGTGACATCAGTAAGCTAGTAGCAGTGCACCCATGTTTCCTTATATTGGGTTTAAGCAGTATTATTGTTTCAAACAGTCTCGTGTCTTGACTATATTGGACCACTAGACAGCATCATGTATCAAGAAATGACTGAATTTTCTACCGATTTGGTTTCTGAGCTGTATATATGAATACATTAATGGTCACATGTATTAATTAGCCACCTTCATATGTTCAGGTTTCTAGAGATATTGACTACTAGTATAAATATATTTTTTGAACAGCTGAAGAGTACTAGTATAGATGCATCACATGATTGTATTCGCGTACCCGAGTCCTAAGTTTATGTTCTTGATCTAAGCTAGTGACTGTGGAAGGTTGGTCTTACACACTGTCCTTTTGAAAGGACACCAATCAATATTCCTGTTAACCAGTTCGTCTACTTTGATTGAATTTTTCTTAAGCTATCTATAATTACACCATAGTTGAAACCGCATGGTAATTTTGCTATTCTATCGTTGTGACAGAGAATTCAAACACTTGGTTCAGAAGTACTAAAGGCATCACAAGTGAGATGCTTGATGCTGTTATCTATCTATGCAAAGCATATTGCAACAACACAAAGTCGGATGATAACGGTAGGAT
Organism: Glebionis coronaria; assembly: GCA_025667525.1. Lineage (NCBI taxonomy): Eukaryota > Viridiplantae > Streptophyta > Magnoliopsida > Asterales > Asteraceae > Glebionis > Glebionis coronaria. The sequence continues at coordinate 7,492,659 of CM046877.1, forward strand.
TGAAAAAGATGTACAAAGCAGTGTCAAAAAATCAGACGATGTGAATCATGTCATCAGTGTAGCAAAATGTGTAAGTTGAAAATTTGGTTGAATTGCGGATCCTTGCTGCTAATGCTGGTGTAGTGACTGTACCAAATCTGTCATGGAAAGGAGTCGTTACTTTGATTCAGCTAGGCAAAGGAGCTTTAAGCTGTGCAGCTAACGCTTGGTCTTCATTGATAGATCCGGTTTCTGCGGCTGAAGCTAAAAGAACATTCATTCCAGTTAAACTTTTTTTGATTAATGCTGCGAGGATTATCTCCCACTACCCATCCCAAGCATTTTCAACTAAATTACTCATCTCAAGCCATTGTATCACATCGTCATGTTTCAGGTCAGGATAGACCGGGTCCGCTACAAGGGGACCAAGTGAGGTTTCTGTAAACTTAAGTTTTGCTGTATCAAAAGCCTGTTCAAGAATAGGCATAAGGATAGACAGAGATTCCATTAGTGGTGTGAAGATATGATGGATAGTCGGGTAATTCGGGAAGGTGTATGAGTTGGATCATTGTTCTTATAAGGGAGTCCATTAGTCTCTGAGGACTTGCGCAGTAACTTCGAGTCCACGGGAAGCCTAATGAGAATTTCAAGAATCATCTCATTTCTTTCGTAGATTAGGTTCACCTTCCAGTGTCATGGCCGACCTATCAAGATTACAAGCGTTGAACTAGCTTACACAATTGACTTGGCAGCATCTAACTACTTACAGTTACAGTACAGGACGTCAGGACGTTTGAGGTAAAATCCTCGAAACATCTATGTCAATTTCACACTACATACTATAATACTAGTATTCAAATTGGACCAACAAGATATTCACTTATAATGGCATCCATTTCGCACATTGTGACAACCAAATCTGTGGTGGTTTCAAGAGACACAAGTTTAGCGCATTGACATATATATGTATATATTCATATCCGTATAATAAGCGTCACATGTCATTCATATTAAGTGTTTGCTGAACTCGGTTTGAAGTTGTAAGGACATGTTAGTTAGCGGTCAAAGGGTAAAATGATGTAATCATGACGTTATAACATAAAATGATGTGGGTTATTGGTCCAAAACACGCTTCAATCGCATCTTCGGGTGCCAAATCAAACGCCGTACACTCCATCATCTTTTTCGACAACTCATCCAATATCTGATTCGACAAATCAAACACCTTATCACCACTAATAGTCTTCACATCACTACTACTAAACTGATGTTTCCTCTTACTGATCAACATATTCATCAACTTAGTCGTATTATCCAAAACCCTCTGAAACCGCTGTTTGAAGCCGTCATCTTCCATTATCCAACACCAATTCTCAAATGTCTCCACATATTTCTTTTTCTTCTCATAAACATCACCACACAGAGACTACATAAGCACAAAATTGGAATTCCTTTCGAAACTTCATCGGATCTAACTCTCTGCCATATCCGCTTTGACGCCTCATACGCAAACAAAGATTTCGACGACAAATTCGGCAAAGCCCTCGTAGACCTAATAGCTTCCAGCATTGACGCAGTACCATAGCAGCTTCTTCGGCATAACACGATTCTGCCACAATCGTTGGGTCGCAGGCAAGAAAATCTGCAAAACAAACAAACTCACTTAATCTTTATATAAATAGGCAATGAGAGACACAACAAACTAATCATTACAACAACATAAACCACTTAATTTAAAAAATAACCTCATATTTACAAACAAACAAACTTTATCACTTAATGAGCTCTCTTTATAATTAGGCAATGAGAGTCACCACAAACTAATCATTTAACACCGAATAAACAAATTACTTTGTCACAGAATTTACTTAATATTTGGCTGACTACCGGTACTCATAATCACAATAACTTAATCAGCTAGGAACAAACACACTAGCTGAG